>OX639997.1:98403511-99653511 GCA_951828415.1 Anomoia purmunda
TATCCCCATAAATGCCAATAAGAATTTTGTTTAGGCGGATTATTAGACGAGTAATCTAAAAAATAAGGATATTTTTTAATAACCTTTTTTTTAATTCTTTTGTTTGTTTAAACAAAAATTTTCATTTATAATCTAAACAGGTTTAAACGGTTATTATGCAGGTAGTCTAAAACCAAGAAATTGTTTTTCATTACAAATATTTTTTTTTTAATTTGTTTGGTATTTTAAAGAAATTTTTCATTAATTATCTCCATAACATGCTAACAAGAATTTCGTTGAGGCGAATTATTATGCGAGTAATCTAAAAATAAAGATATTTTCATCATTGCATTTTCTTAGTTTTTTGAATGAAACTAATCATTTATCAATCAATATCTGGAGTAATCTTAAATCCATCCATTATCTTAAATTTTTTTATGAAAAAAGATTATCTGAGAATTTTGTGTAGAACGATTAATATACGGGCAACTTAAAAAACACGATATTTTTTTAATTTCTTTTGGTTTTTAAAGAAATTTTTCATTTATTATAAAAAATGCAAAAAAATTGTTAGACGCAAGTAATCTAAAATCCATCGATAATTATTATCAAAAAAATTTTTTTGTTAAAAGGTTATCTGAGAATTTTGTTTATTCTACATGTAATCCAACAAGTACGGATATTTTTTTTTTTTGAAATGAAATTTGTTTTTTCTTTTTGGGTTTTTAAACGAAATTTTTCATATATAATCTCCATTAAATGCTAAACACAATATCTAGTTAGGACGGATTATTATACAGGATAAGGATATTTTATCGTTGCAAAAAAATTGATTTCTCAAATCTTTTTGGTTTTTTAATTTATTCATTTATTATTTTTTTCATTTATTATTTTCATTGAATCTGGCTTAGAAGGATTATTAATCAAGTAATCTAAAATCCTTCGAAGTCATTACCTTAAATTATTTTACGTTTAAAGATTATCTGAGAAATTTTGATTTCTACTAGAATTTCTAAATTTAGCGTTGCAACGTATAGGAAAATTATATATTTTGTATGTGAAAACTCTTGGCATTCAAATTAGTTTAAATTAGAGTTTTAATACATTTTTTTAAATTCATTCGCTTTGTGAATACTGAAATTCAGTCGGGTCGGGGTAATCAGAGAATTAAGCGAAAACTCAACGAAATACGAGCAACTGCCATTGTTAAAAGAAATTGGCCTAAAAGCCAGCTTCAAGCCTCATTCAAAGCGCTTTAGTTCCTTTATTATCGCATATTTTCGTTTTAATTAAATTTTCATATCACCGAATATTCGTGGGCCCCACACATACTTTACGCACATTTTGCCAGCACTCAATAGATGCTACTCAAAAGCATACGAGTGTATGAAGTGTGCAAAAATAAATGGATTTTATTTGCAAGCCTGCAAAAGTGTGCACGCCCCTAACCCACCACCACCATCTAGCCATTGCTGCCCTTCAGCCGCTTCAATTTACAATCTATTTTCGACAGCCTAATTGAGCAGCAATAACGAAAACAACAAAAAAAACAAGAATGGTTATCCTTTCAACAGCACTCAGCACGCTATGGCTGCTCACGCAGATATTCAAACGCATCGACATTGGCACCGTTTATCCTTTTGACATGTGTCCTTATGGTAGGACATAAAAATAACAATTCACAGCTAACAGTAAACCAGAAAAGCAGAAAAGCTGCAGCGCAGCGAAAGGGAGGCGAAAGAGAGAGAGAGAGGGAAGGAGAGGGAGGGGGAGAGAGACATATAGCGGCAAAGTAACATAAAGGTTTGAAGAGCTCTTGAGAGTTATAGGTAGGCGAGGATTATAGCCTTTTGACGTTTTTTTTTTTATTTTTATTTTGTATGGTTTGATTCAGTTTATTTTTATTTGCGTATTTAAGTTTTATTTTACACTTTTTTTTTTTGTTTTTTATAAAATTTTTATGTCTTCCATTTAAGCCGCTTCCTTTGTGACTTTCCGCCCTAGCGGCTCGTTTCGCTGTTGTTTTTTTTTTGTAACCTTTAAATTATGCTATTAATTCCAGTGTTTGTCTGCAATTTCGATTTTTACACCGCCATATTTGTTCACTACACACGCCAACAATGTGCAAACTTTATATGCACTTCGGCAGGATTTTCATGCACCAAGTAGGACATTTCGTCCTTCAAAAATGAAATAAAAAAATATTTTGTCATAAAATTGGCTAGCTGCGTTTACAATTTTTTTATTATGATATTTCATTTTAACTCATTTTTTTCACAATCTTTTTCCGCCGGATACGGATACAGGAGACTCACGTGCCCCCTAAATAGTGAAAAAATTGCACACACATGCACATACTTTTTTGAAATCTATGTGTGTGTTTGCTTTTTCACTTCCACGAAACAGCCAGCTTAAACATAAGCGGAAAATTAAATTTTATCGCTGACAGAAAATTTAACCCACCGTCGCACAAAACCCCAACGCACAGCCAACAAGAGCTACAGAAAAGCCCAAAAAAAAATTGAACAGTAATCGAAAAAAACGGGATGTGCGTCCGAACGAGCACAGCAAATCCGTATCGACGAACACTAAATAGCGTCTCGGCTACGCGCACAACACGAAAGTCAATAGCAGACTGAATCTCGAGCAGCACAACGACGAGCTCGAGCTCACCAACCGAATCGCAACATCCCGGCAAACACGCCAACTGCTGAGTTTTGTGAATTTTTTAAAGCTCCACTGTGTGTGTGTGCGTGCGTGTGTGTGTGGGTGTGCGTTGGCAGGAAGCTTACACACACATGTATACATAAATATAGGAAAACACAAAATCAGCGTTGCAATCTGTAAATCCACCTTAAAACTCACAACGAAATCAACGAAACTTTCATTAATCGCAGAGCAAGTGACCACTGGACGTCGGCTCTGAGCCGTTGGTGTCGCGTGTTCAACCAATTATTCACAACGGTACATTAGAAAACCGACAACCGAAAAAAAAAACAAAAATCTGCAACATTCGTGTCCTTGTCACGCATCTATGAATATCTCTATGTTTGTACGTTTTTTTTTTTTTGCTACACAAGGTTGAATCACATCAAGTCAAACATTGAGTATGGAATATGAAGCGAAACTCGCGTAAATCCGTAATCTCTATCAACGACCATCTATCGTCAATGCTATAACACGAACTGAATTGACACTGGCAGGAACGGTTGCTTAAATAGTGAGTGCAGCGTGGAGCAACGGTACGGTGAACAGCTGGACCAAAAACACCACTGGCACGCACGAGCAGCAAACGGTTAAGCTTTTCGCTGAGTTTGACTGACAACGAACTGTTATGTGGGGGTGAAGTTTAATGGGAAATTGTGGTTGTTGAGCACGTACCGGGTGAGCGCATGAGTGTGTATTTGTATGTGAAAGTGTGCCGCTCATAGCTTTCAAACAGCTGAGTGGCCGGCCACAACTCCAGCTTTCGGTAACGGTTATTTTGGGGCAAGCAAACAACTGTTATGAAGGGGTAATGTAAGCGTGGAAATATGGGGAAATTTTCTATAGAATGAATATGCGAAGGGGAATTTAGTTTCTTAAAAACTTCATATTTGAAGAGTTGATACGATTAGTGTGTATCATTTGTTGTACTAAACACAGACTTTAACTTGGGGATCTGCGATTATTCGTTTAAACAATTTTCTGATTATTCAGTATCTTGCATCTTCTTTACTGTATCGTGGAATTTTAAGGCCGATAACAAATAGATTCTGGTTGCTTATATCAGGTTTAGTAAAGCGAAAATTATTTTTCCAATAGATGGCTTTCGTAATCTGTATATCGCGTTGTATATGTAGGTGCTATACGGCGTTAGAAAGATAAGATTTCGTACTAATAAAAACTTCACTGACAATTTTGTTAATTTTGGTATCCAATCGATTAAATAATGAGTATCGTGGAGTCCAATCGTCATATAAGCACTGCTTCGATTGTCCAGGAGCTAAAAATTGCAAAACAACCCCGTTTGGAACTATTTAAATATAGATGGATGGTGTCACACGAATTAATGCAAAAAAACCTCATGGGCCCACTTTCCATCAGCGAATTGCTGCTGAATCGCAACAAAATCGATTCATTTCTGAAGCCGATTGTCACTGGTGATGAAAAATGGGACTCTTACGATAACGTCAAGCGAATCGCGGTGAGCCGACGCAAATGGTGGCGAAGCCAGACTTGACGGTCAAGAAGGTTTTGCTATGTGGTTTGGTGGAATTGGCAGGAAATCGTCTGCTATGTGCTGTTCTCCTACGGCCGAACTCTTAATTGAGACCTGCACTGTCAACAATTGGACCGAACGAAATCACGCTGTCGGAAAATTCTCTCTTCACGACGAAAACCGCTAACGAACTGCGACTGATCAACTTTTCCTTTTCAAAAAGACAGCTAAAAACTTCACCACTCGACACACACACACCTGTTCACTAAGAGCACTTCTCAGCAAACAGCGATCCCAAAAGAACAACTGGTACGATGAAGAATGTCGCGCGAACTGTTTGAGAACACTACCGGGAGTTGATGCTAGTCGACAGGAAAAGCGTCCGAAAATTTTGTCATAAGATGCAGCAAGTTACGGAATGTTTTAAGACTGAAAAATTTCTGTGAGAACAAGAACGGTGACCTTGTGACTGATGTCCACAGCACACTAACGCTGTGAGAAAGAAATTTAGAGTAAAATATTTAAGTTTAGAACGACATTCGAATTCAAGGTTGCCATGCCCACCCATGCCCACCGTTTTGTATTTATTGATCAATATTATTAAACCTTTAGGGAATACCTATATAAAATCGACTGTCTTTTGATATTTAATTTTGTATGATAAATCTCGAAAGATTTAGCATTACATCTATCCAGAGACATAAATCTCTATTAAATCTTGCAATGGAGGCATAGTACAATGGCTATTATTATTTAAAAGAGGTTTCAACCAGACCCAGAACCAGTTTTCCCAAGACTACAAAAAAACTTGAAAAGGGTTAAGATGAAGAAATAAATTGAGGTGAAGGAAAAACTGGAACCCTAGTCAATGGCAATGGAATCGACGTAGAAACTCTTTGCTCTGAGGAAGGACAAAAAACTGAAAAGTTAAGTCTACTGAGCTGCTGTCAAATATGTAGACGAAGAGACGAGAAGTTTTTAAAGTCTTCTAGTCTAAAATCTTCAAGGCATTAATTGAGCTTAACAATCAACTACTCTATGCTAAATCTGTGGTTAGACCATGTAAATTTCGATCCATCAGACCATGTGAATTACTGAAATAGCTAATGAACTATTTTGATCTTATATTTTACATTCCAATTATGATTCATTTATTTAAATTATAAATAATTAAGTTAATATTTTAAATTATAATTTCGTACGGATATTTATAGTATGAACAAAACTCTGCTGCATATTATTTCGTTTCCGCCGCGAATGTCTTATCCCCAATTGCTAAATCTGTGTGAGAGTCCAAAGCCAGTATTGAAGTCGTTCCTTCCACTCAGCGGCCCACTTAGCCAACGTGAACCGCCAGCATTCACATCCAAACTAGTTTGACGATCCGCCGAGGTGAAAAGATTAGAACTCGCACCGTAATTCAGTTTTGAGCCGAAATCATGAACCTTCGATAGGCCCAAGTTAGCAGCATGGCCATTCGTATGCGCCCAATTTAGGTTACCACCAGTTTCACGGAAAGTAGGACCAAAATCAAAGGACTTTTTAGTATCAAACACATTAGCACCAACGCTGTGTGCGCCATTATTGAAAAGTGTAGCATGCGCGGATTTCGTTAGAGAGTCACTGAAACCAGGTATAGTCTCCTTGGCGATACCAATACCATGGCCACCAGCATTGTTTAAAGCCAACGAACCACCTTTCTTCTCAAACTCAAAACTATTCGCCAATTTTGTATTCGCTTTAAAGACGGCAGCATCCAGACGATTGTTGTCATTTAGAAAAACATTGGCGCTTGCACTTTTAGTTAGCGTATCACTGATACCTGGTGTGTGCTCTTTGGTAATGGAGGCGCCTAGGCCCTTGCTGTGATTAGAGGTGTGTAGGAATTATTTGAAATGAAGAATATGCAGAGTTATCACTCAAAACTTACACATTTGCTGCCAAACTGCCGCCAGTAGTCACCGGCCCACCTTTGGTGTTGCCCGTTGCAAAAGCGCTACCAATCACATTCGCATCGGGTGTGCCTACGCCTTTAGCTATCTCCAGCTTAACTTCTTGTCCACCGCTCGGGTTCGTAGCCACAGCGCCGCCAGTCGCCACATTGCGACGAACACGCATGGGCCGTGGCGGTGGCTGGGGACGCACTGTAGGTGGATTCGTATGACGTCCTGGTGCAGCCGTAACACAGACCAAAATAGTCAAGGCGATAGCCAAAGTAGCGGAAGATTGTAGTTGCATAGTGCTTGGCTTTGTTTTGTTAAGTGATCTTTGTAAATCAATTATTTTTTAACACGTTGTTCGTTCTGCTTTTGCAGTTTGAGTTGTGATGCCACTGTTGAGTAGCTCAGCGGCTTTTATTACACGATCTACATAGCTATCTGGCGCTTAGTGTTATCGCCCACGCGGGTATTCACAGACGTTTCAGAGACGGGATGTATGTGTTTTTTTCCTTTTTTTAATATTGTGTATTTTTTAGCCCTTTTTCGCTATTGATAAGAGCGCAGTGTCTTATCAGCAAACTGAAAAAACATTCGGAGACTGATTGCATTTTTTAGTTTTTGTTTTTGATAGCTTGAGGTAGCGATTTCGGATTCCCTCACTTTTTAATGTGATCCAATCGATCCAAGTGCATATACACATATGTATATCTATTTATATAAATAATGAATTCAGCTAGAGATCGTAAAAAAATGTACGAATTCTTGGTCATGAGGGAATCCCATCCTCGGTTGGGGTGTAATTCTAGAAACATATATTTGTTTTTGTCAGGTGGTAGACGCTGAGGTGGTTGTACCTTTATGGTGATTTTTTTACAATTAGCCGCAATTTCTTACAGTTCGCAGTGAATCAACAAAAAACATGTCACCCAATTCATGATTCGAGGGAGTGCCTACAGTTCTTACAAATTATTTTCAATTCAAGCAGACTTAATAAAATACCAGACTTGGTCTGAGAGACAAGAGTCTATGAAATTTAATAATTGGATCATCTAGGCTAAGGGTAGGTCCAGATTTAGTGCCACTGGCCATTTATTTTTCCTTAATTATGGCACCTAAATTGTGGCTGCAAGCATTGCGTAGCGCTTGTCGCACTCAAATAACCACGACGTTTTCTCATTCTTTTGAAGTTCGTTGTTGGTGTTTTACTTTATTTGCCTTTTCATCTCTCGCGTTTTTGTTCACTTCTTTGTCACCTCTCACTTAACGCGCTGTCAAAATTTAACATTCCATTTGTTCGGCGCTAGCGCTGTGTTATTGTGGGATGCTCCATTGTATTGACATGAGAAATGTTGACAATTAATAGACGCTTGGCGCGGCAATTTAGTGGTAGGCATAACACCCTAAAGACGCACTGATTTATAGTTCAGTCAGTTGCTCAACTCACCTAACAAAATTCTCTACACACGAAGCAATCGGTTTGTAATTTTCATTTCAATGGAAATTTTTGAATTGTGAACATGACGAATGCATAAATTTTATTAAGTTTTATTTTAAACTTTTCAAAAAATTTCTCTGTATTTTTTTTTTGTTTGCTCGCAAAACCAACCGACAAAAAAACATATTAACATCAAGTAGAGTTTAAAAAATGGAATCATTTGCTGAGCTTGTCAACATTCCTACACACAGCGCATAGAGTTGATCAGTCAGTAACGAAAATCGCAACATTTAGAGTATTCTTCCGTCTGACGATCAACTTGTCGAAAGTCGACCAACTTGCCTAGACACGGCTTAATTACAACCAGCTTTTATCTGTTGATAAACCAGTTGAGCGATAAATCAACTCATCTATAGGGCCTTTTAAAAAGTGAACCATCGAATTCGCATTATAAAGGGCAGATTCTTCGCTGAGTTCAGGTCCGCTAAACTATGCAATTGGTTGTGCATCTTGGCCAGCGTCAGACAGTGAGTGAAATAGTGGTCAATCCTCCCACCTACCTATTCATTGTTATAGCTGCGACACAAATTATTGATTGGGTTTCCCAACGTCATTCAAGTTCAAGACGAATAATAACTTTGGATCGCTTTACGTAAACCTTGTCTGGTAGGCTGGCAGGTGGATTCCATCGTTCACCAGATATTTATCACCTCGGTGATTTCAGTTTATAGTCTGTATTTTTTGGAGCTTAGAGATAGGTCTACATCTTGAGTCCTTCTGCATTCTACGGCATTTTTTACTTAGTTCCGTTGGATTTAAGAGGTTTAATAGCAGCTTGGCTGACAGAATATATAATGCTAGGCCCTTCTGGAGGTTAGGACGCTGTGAGTCATCGAGCAGTCTCCAATAAGGCATTTTGATGTCCCTGAAAAACGCTAGAGCTGTCTAGTAAGCTAAAGCTGCGGCTTTGAAACATCTATATAGGTCTCTGGGTCTAGGTTTATGTCATCCTCTCATTTCTAGCTCTCTGGTAGTCTTAAGTAGAATTTGTTGTCCAAGAAAGAAATAGTGAAATAGTGCACTTTAACCTTAGTACTAATAGATTGTTTGGTAGAGTTTCCTGCGCTTTTTCGCGCCCGAATCTGAATTATTTCCTAGCAGCACTGCAGTTGGCCAAAAATTCACTATAGAAATCCACCGCGGAAGTTTCAAAATTAATTCCAGAGATTTGGTGTGTAATTCGGTTCATAGTAGGGTTCTGGTATCGAGAGCGTGGAGGCGAAGCCTAGCCCCATATCAGAACACGGAAAGTGTGGAGCTCTTATTCGCGCTTACATTCCCTAAACACTAAACCACTGTGGGGTCTTGGTCAAGCAAATCATTCAAAGTATTTTCTTAACCCTGCTGTTAGGTTAAAAAAAACTTACGAATCTTAGGTTAGAGGACCATTTGGTCCATACTGCAGTTTTCATACAAAATAACAATTTAATCTTAGTCTTTATATTTAGTTTGGTTCAATACTTGCTAAATATTATTATTTTATTATTTACTCAACTCTGGTAAAACCCAGCACCAGTGGCCTGCTCTAAAAATGCTTCTAGTTCAGGAGCTCGAAAGCGAGGAATTTGTAGTTGCTGCAAGTCTAAGTCTGATGTAAAATGCTCCATTTGCAGTGCGTTTATTTGCAAAACCAACCGAAAAACATTTTTTTGCTCATCATGTAGTGCCAAAAAATATCGAACAAACTAATAAATACTATGGACCAAATGGTCCCTTAACCTAAGATTCGTAATTTTCAATTTATCTTAGTCCAGTTTTAAGTCAGAGAATTAAATTTTCGCACATAATATTGTTTTATAAAAAGACCACCTGAGCTGAAAAGTTTAGACAGTATATATCACCGTTCCAAAGTTACAAAGAAAACAAAAAAAAAATTGGACCAAATGGTCTTAACCTAACAGCAGGGTTAAGACTTGGTGTCAAGTTTTTGCAAACGTGGAACTGAGAAAAGAAAATGTTCTACGGTGCATCAAAAATCACTGGATGACAAGACCATTCTGGTACCATCTTACCGCATCAGAAAGCGGCCAGTTAAAAGGTCGGCCACTGAACTGATGGAGTAGCGGTCGAGATTTTTTAGTAACCTAGACCTTCTAACGTCGTTGCTTCGCCAAATTTGCTTTGCAATCTGACAGGAGGATTCCGTGATGTTTGCACTTACAAAAAGACTGATCTCAGCCGGAACTTATATAGATAGGTGATTCCCTACCTTCTGAGGCTGAGTTTTGCTGGAATAATTCATTGTTGAGCCAGCTGATTTAGGACTCTCTTACATTCGGTAGGGTGCTTGGTTTAATGACTGAGTATATCGTGATGTGTAATAGAGTCACAGTTCAACCCAAAAGACACTATAATGATTGGATAAATGAAGGCACAGGCTTGAAATAGAAGAAGATATCATTTAACAATTCAATGAGACGCAACTACGGCATTTGGTGACACCTGCGCGAAGTGCAGTGAAATTACTTCTAAGACTATCTATCTTTACCTAAACATAAACTAATCGAAATATGTATCCTTAAGAACTACTGGTTCCGCGCTGTTCTAATTTTAGGCATCGACACTATTAAAAATTGACTTCAATTTCGCCCGAAAAAGGCGAAAGGTTATTGATATTTCGATATTCTCAATGCAGATAGACACAAGGTTTTATATAAACGATCTTCAATTTACAAACTCTAACTCGCTGGAGTCACAAATATCACGATTCAACCATTCCACCAACTCATCGCGCTTGCACTCGTTCTGCTCATTCAAACATTTGATAGACATTAACTCAGACATGCAGCCATTCAAAATATAAGCCTTTACACAGGGCATTGCCGATAGCAGGCGAAGAATCTAAGTTGAAGCGAAAAATAAGCGTCGTTTGAAAAGCGAAAGATTAGGTAAATGTGAAGGATTCGCAACGAGTGTCAACTTACCTCGAAGCATTGCAGCTGCATATTTATGTTTTTACATTTCGCGAACACGATAATCCGATTCGGTAGATCGGTAAATTCACGACAACGCCACAGAGAGCGGTTGCTCACCAAACCATGCAGGAGCGCCAGCAAAACATATTCATAATTGTCCAGCTTATTCTGCTCATCAGCGATTATGACATAGATCAGCTTTACGCCATCAATCTTGTCGAAACGTTGCTGACCTTTTTCACAACGCAACAGCATTGCAAAGCATTTCATGCACATTTCGTGATAGAAGAGACGTCGACTTTTGATACGTTTCAACAATAGTTCGAAATAGCCATGGCTTATACCAAGCGTTGGCGCGATTTCCAAAAAATGACAAAGATGCTCCCACAAAGGATTCGGATAAAACGGTGTGCAAGTATCGCTTAGGAAAATGAGTGTGAGTTTGTGGAAAGCGTCGGTTTCCTCCAGCAAATGGAGCAATACTATGTGGAGTGTTAGATTAAATTAGTATATGAAAAAATTGAGGTCACATGCCCTTACTCTCCGCTTTCTCCGACAAATTACGCAGTATTTTACAAGCGAGCAAGCGTGTGGCCTGTCGTTTATGGATTATCGTATAAAATTCCTCAAGTAGATGACTACGCCGCGCTATATCACGAGCGCCATTCAAGTAGCCTGATAATAAGTCTATGGAAAATGTGGTACACTAAAAACAAGTGGCCAAATTTTTTTTTGTTTTTATCAACTACTCACAAAATATTTTCATCAATTGCCTGCGTTCGTGATAGTGTTCCTCATGATAGCCATGCTGTATGCGCAGAAAGACATTCTTACATCTTGCAAACAGAAATTAATTTAATTATTTCTGTGATCAAATAATTTCGAATACTCGTAAATTCTCACTCACTTTCTCACCACATCGAACTCTGTAATGGCCCGCTGCGCTTGCCAAGGATTGAGTAATACCTCGGATAAGGAATTGATACTCTGCCATTTCAGCAACGGCGCATCACTACATATATCAAGGGTCAACTTCTCGATGCATATGAAGCCGTAGGCCAAGGCTGCATGATCTCGGGAATAGGTGGAACTCGCACATTTGGTGTTATCTGGGCAAACACATTTGCAACGTTTTGATTGATGTTGATGATATTCGGTGGTCACAAAATTATTTATCGTTTCCCTTTTCATGTGCTTCACCTCAAGCTGGAGGAAGTGATTCTTATAGCTGGCCAGCTCTTCCCACATTATCTCAATATAGTACTTAATTCTCTCAGAATGTTTTGTGAATGAATTTAAAGTGGGCGGTTTAAGAAAACTTTGCAAACTTTTTATATAATTATTTGAAACAAAATAAATTTGACTGAAACGGTATGGGGAAAATTTTGTAGAATGAAAAACAAAAGCAAGAGGATGTTAATTTTTAACGAT
The DNA here is from genome assembly GCA_951828415.1 of Anomoia purmunda. NCBI lineage: Eukaryota > Metazoa > Arthropoda > Insecta > Diptera > Tephritidae > Anomoia > Anomoia purmunda. The sequence continues at coordinate 98,415,473 of OX639997.1, forward strand.
TGAAAATGTTTGTTTAATTTTTTTTTCGTTTTTTTTTTGTTTTAGTTACCTTAATTTTTGTTTTTTTTAAGTTAACCTTTGGTTGCTCTTTATTCAATTTTTTTTTTTTGTACAAAAAAGTGCAGTCTACGGATTCAGCTTTAATTTAAAACAAAAATTATTAACAAAAAAATTTAGTAATAAATTCCTTTTAAAAATGCTCTATTTCGTAAATACGCAGAAGGAAAAGAAAATCGCGTAGTCGGAATTAGGCCAATCGGAGTTATTTTTTGGAAGTGCGACCGAAGGCTGCCAGCGCAATAAAAAATTCCAGAAAAAATACTATGGTTACAATACAATTCCTCCTTCCTGCCCCCTCAGGGGTCTGCGGGGGTGTCAGAAATAGAAAAGTTGATTTTTCTAAAACCCACGACTATGCTCTTTCTAATATGAAGGGTTTTTAGGTACCGCGCCCCATTCTCCCAAGAACATTCAATCAAAACCGTTTTACAAATGACTAAACATTCTCTTTAAATTTTATTCCATGTCAATTTATTTATTTTATTTTTTTTTATTTCTCTTTCGTTTTTTTTAACAGTATTTTAATTTATTTTATTTTAACTTTTTGTTTTCATGTTTTTTTCGATTTACTTATTTCTTAATTTTGGAACTTTTTTATTTCTTCATTTGGGTTTAGTTTTTAAATTTTGTTTCGTTTTATTTTTACTTGTTTTACTTTATCTTTTATTTTATTTCATGTCTTTCCCCTTATTTCTTTGTTTAATTTTTTATAACATTTTATTTTAGTATTTTATTTGGTAAACAATTTCTTTTGTAAAAATTTCATTTTTTTATGATTCTGTTTAATTTTCCATTTTATCTTATTTGTTTTATTGTTTTTCATTTTACTTTAGTTTGCTTTTATTAAGTTCTGCTTAAGTTTAGTTTGTTTTATCTCGTTTTATTCATTTACTTTTATTTTGTTTTATCAAAAATGTGTTTGTTTACTTTACACACCTATTGTTTTTTGCGTTTTATTCCATTCTACGTATTTTTTAATTGTTTAATTTTTTCATTTAAGTTTTATAAAATTGTATTTTATTTTATTGCAATTGTTTTTATTTTACTTAACTTAATTAAGCTAAATTGAGTTCATTTGTTTTTGTTACATTTTATTTGACTTTTTTTATTTTTTTCTGTTTTATTTTATTAGGTACATATTATTTGATTTTATGAAAATTATTTTGTATGTATTTTTTATGTTTTGTAAATATATTTTCTTTAATACGCGGTTTCATTTTAATTAATTTTGGGAGAGGTACTAAATTCTGCTTTTCAAAATTCTTTTGGATGAAAATTCTGTAAAAATCAAAAAAAAAATTCTGTCCAGCCTAAATTCTTTTGGTTCAAAATTCTGTATTTAAAATTCTGTATGATCAAAATGATGGAGAACTGAAATTCTGTATATTAAAATTCTGGAAACAAAATTATTTTCGATCAAAATGCTGTAAAAATATAACCAAATAAGCAGATAACCTGATAAGCACGCTTACCTGAATAGCACATTTATTTTATGAATAATGGAAATCCGATTTTATAGAATCAATGGTATATATACATACGTCAATTAAAGAAATATTCAAAAATTCATTCAAAACAAAAGTTATTACATTATAATGGCGAAACAATTATTATATTATTAAATTTTTAGCAATTCGCTTTAGAAAAGAAACATGCCTTAATATAAGCCTTTTTTTTTGTTATTCTTTTAATTCTGTTGTTTGCTTTTACAGCCTTCTTCGTTTGACTAATTTTGTGACCATTTTGAAATTTCTGAAGCTATAAATACATACAAACATATGTACATTTGCTTTATGTAAATCTGTTTTGATAATATAGGAAACCATATGGGTCAAGACAAGTCATGTATTGGCAGTATTTTGTTTTGCAAAACTCTGTATTGAAAAACCGGAAGAGCATATGGATAAATAAAAAAGTGCGCACTTTTTTATTTATCCATATGCTCTTCCGGTTTTTCAATACAGAGTTTTGCAAAACAAAATACTGCCAATACATAATTTTGATTTACAGAATTTAAAATTACAGTGTTCCGCAATACAGAATTTTAACAGTACAGAATTTTGAATTACAGATTTTTGAATACAGAATATTGAATACAGAATTTTAAATACAGAATTTTGAACCAAAATCATATTGTACCCAACCCTTTAATTTTTTTGTTTTTTTTTTTTGTAGCTGAGTTTGATTTATTATGTGTTTGTTTGTGTTTGTTTTTTATAGTTTAATTAAGTTAACTAGTTTCACTATACTGTTTGCTTGCGTTCATTATATTATCTCAATTGTTTTAATTTTATTGTTTTATTTATTTTATGTTATTCATTTTATTTTTTTTTATTTACATTAGTAACTTTGGTTTATTAAGTTTTTGGTTTTATATAATCATATTTTTTTTATTTTTATTACACTTCATTTCAATCCCCTTCTTCAATTCAATTTACATATTTTAATGTTCAACTTTCTAGTCTTCTAAATTTCGATTTATTTTTTTTTGCTTTTTGTGTTATACTTTTTTTATATTATTTTAATTTTTTGTTTATATTTTATTTTATTACATATTTGTTTTCGTCTTGTTTTATCTTACATATTTTTTCATATTCGCTTCATTATATCTAATTAATTTTATGTGTATGTATGTACATATGTATGAATATATTTTTTTAGTTTAGTTTAGATTAGTTTAACTTTTTTATTTATTTATTTTTTTACTTTTCTTTATTCCATTTTATTATCTTAAATTGTAATTTATTTTTTTAATATTTTTTTTATGTATATGTATTTACGTATTTATTTCTTTTATTTTGTTTTGTTTATGTATTTTTAATTCCATATTTTAGTTACTACTTTATTTTGTTTTCATTTCATCTTAGTTTCTATTTTATTTTATATATTTTAATGTTTACTTTTTTAACATCGCTTTACGTTATTTAAATTTAATTAATTTTGTTTTATAATATTTTGTTTTCATGTGGTAGAGTTTGTTTTACTTTTTATTTTTCTATTTATTTTGTTTTCTTTTTTTCTTATTTTGTTTATTGTTATATTACATATATTATTTTGATTTTTTATATTTCATGTTTGTATATTTTTTTTTTTCGTTTTGTTTGATTTACCTTTTTTCATTTTAGCTGAATTCATTTTATTGTAATTTAATTTTTGTTAGTTTAGTTTATTTTTGCTTTTTATTAATTTTTTTTAATTTTGTATTATTTGTGTACTTTTTATTGCATATTAGCTTTTCTATTCAGTTGCGTATTACTTTATTTTATTTTGATTTTATCTTAGTTTCTATTTTATTCTAATTTAATACATTTTTTAATTTAGTTTAATTCAGTACAGTATCTTCTATTCCATTTCCTTGTTATATCTTAATTTGTTAGTTTTAATTTCACTTTTTTAATTGCATTTTTTATTATATTTTGTTTTAAATTAATTTATCTTATTTGGCTTATGCCACTTTATTATGGTGTAACTGAGTTTAGTTAATTTTGTTATTTTGGATATGTTATATGTACTTTTTTAATAGTAGTTATTTATAATTTTTTTTTCTTTATTTAAATTTTGTTTCATTTTCTTCTAATTCTTTATTTTGTTTTAATTATATATTATTTGCATTTAATTTGTTCAACTTTATTTTTGTTTTAGTTCTTTCTGTTTTATTATGGTGTTTTAAGTAAATTACAATTTAAATTTAATTTTTTTTAAATTGTACGCTAGCCTTATTTTACATTATTTTAATTTTTTCTGTTATTTCAACGGAATCAAACAAAAAATCCTTTGTGTTGCCGGTTACATCTCGACATTTTTTTCATTTACATTATTGTGCTCCACTTGTAGAATTTGCTAATTTAGAAGTAAATATTACACATATGGATGCGGGGTATAAAAAGCTTTAAAATATTTCATTTGTGATAAGAAAAGCAACACTGGCAGCCCCATTGCAAATTTTTCGGAGCAAGCAATACTGTTTAAGCACGCAGGGTTGTAGTTGCCACTTTGCAATTCTTAAGTATTTTCACATTCTGCTTGAAAGAAATGTTTGACTAAAATAAATACGAACCTATCCAATTATATGCTTGTAGATTAAAAAATGCATACGTATTGGAAAACGTAAACCGGCCTACTTATAGAAGCAACACTGCGTGCTAAGAGAATTTAAAAGCCAGATTTTAGCGCTCTCCACTTTGCTTACTTCTCTTTGCAATAGATATTTATTTGCCTAGTGTGGAAAACAAATTTTAACTTCAGTTAATTTTCAACGCGCATGAAGGTTAGTTCTAAAATTTATTTTATTCAAGTGGGTTTGTGTTTAAATTTATTCAAATTTGAAAAAGCCCTACACGAATCGCATTCAACATAAAGTAATTGTAAATTACGCAAAAGAAATTTTGGAGTCAATCAACCTTGCACTTGCAGCTAATGCCAAGCGCTACTAGGCAAACTTATAAAGGTGGTGAAAAAAAATTCAAAAAATTTCCCCGTGCTCGCGAACTATTTGTGCATTGGAATTTTCGTAATTTCTAAGTAATATCTATGACGACATGGAATAAATGCAAATTCTATAAACAAATCAAACGGAAATTGACTTATTTTGCGCAAAACGTAATGTAAACACACACGAAAAGTCGCGCGTACAAAACAAAAGCGAGAAAACAGCGATAGAACAGCAAGTAAAACAAAAAAGTAAACTTAAGAAAGCAAATAAAGGTATTTATAGCAAAAATCGACCAGATAAAGTTGATAAAAAGCGAAAACAAAACATAGCCGCAATAAAAGCAAACAAATAATATATATACATACGTAAGAAGCGCCGTGTGTGTGTTCAACAATTGTGGCCGGCAAGGACAAAAACAAAATATAACAACCATTTCTGCACTCGAGCAACAACAATAACAATACAGCTGTGCGGAGCAATAACCGCTGCACAGTAACGAATTTGTGTGGGAGTTGAGGTGCAAATCCATCGCAAAAGTAATAACCGTGAGAAGCGTCCGTGTGCTATTAGCAGAGCGTGCCAATTAAGGGTACACGCGTCCCTCTTGCTAAAACAAAACAAATAAATCACTGCCAACAACTTTTTTTTTGTTTTTTCGTTTTTGTACCCAAAGTAAAAGAAGTAATTCAACAAACAACAGAATTGAGTTTGCATTGCAAATCGCTGCCAAATAGCCACACGCAGAAGGACAACGAACTGTTGCGATATACATCCATACATACATGCATACAAACAAACATAGAAAAAGGAATATTTATCCCCAACAATTTATTTCCTCAACTAAATTTTTTATACCTCCAAACGGATATCGCATCAAATTGCAAGAACAAGAACGGAGATGGCGCTGATAAGACTGGCTAGGTGAGTAGAATGAAACAGGGCGCGGCTATAGAATACTATATACAATTTAAATTATTATATAGTACACTAGAATTACAGCACAATACTTAATTGCATCTAAAGCTGAATGCACGCCCGTTGCAATGTGCTTGTGTCGTTGACAGCTGGTAGGTGGGACATTGGGTCCTTTCAACGGGTGGATTTCGTGCAGTGTTGTACGTTTTACGTCACGTAGAAACATGAATACAAAAAAGTGCTGGCCAGAGAATTAGGAACGTTATCCTCTGTTTTGGTTAGTTATACATTGTTTCAACTTTGCTTTGTGAAAAGTCAAAACTGATAGAGAACAAGGTTACAACAACTTTGAAATCGTATGTTTCATGACCACGGTGTACTGAATGCAGAAGGTGACGCCTTTAGAGCTACCGCTACTTTGGTTTTGTCGATTTTGACTATTCTCAAGTGCAACTAAACAAAACTTTTTTTTACAAATGGGGATAAATAGCCACCCACTATTTTAGTACTTATATCTTAAATCTCTATCTTTAAATCATCTTTCTATACTTAAGCACAATTAAGTTTCCCATTTTTCTTTCTCCCGTATACTTGTTTACAAATTACGAGATATGTCACTACGCCGCGGGAAGGCACAATCTTATTTTCCATCATTCTTGGTTTCTTACGAGTTTGGCTCTAGTCTGTACGAGTAGGTTGCTAAATTCTTCTAAATAAGTTTATGTAAATTAAAAAATTAACGTGCATTTTTGGGGCTAAGAATGCATTAATATCATACTTGTAAACAATAATACTTAAAGAATATATTGGAAAATAATATATAAATTTGTGAAAATTGTATTGAAATCGGTTCGAGCATAATTTTTACATTATATCAAATACCTATCAAAAATGGTAAATAACTAAATTGTTAAAAAATGGTGTTTAGAAATTCGAAAATTTCTTTTCGTTAGAATTTCGATATAAAAATTGCGAACTAGTTTTGTATTTTTTTTTTTTTATCCCTAATCACCAATATTACTACGGTCCCTAAATACCAGCGCGCGCCTTACCCAAATAACAGCGTGAAATTTTCGTCGTTTTCTCATTCTCTCGAAGTTCGTTGGTTGGTGTTTTATTATATTTATTTGTAGTTTCCTCTTTCTCATTTTTATCCTTTTTTTCACTTCTGTCTTCCGCGCCCAACTTCAGGACGCAATGCGCTATCAAGAATGATAGAGTACAGTATTCAGTATTCAGTACACCGTGATGCGCTATCAAAATTGAAAATTATGTATATTTGCTCGGCGCTAGCGTCGCGGATGGGCATGAAAAATTCTCGCAGTTCGTTGACGCTTGACGCGCTAAGTTAGGGAAAGGCCTTGAGCGGAAACACAAAAATTAAGTTCTCCAAGTTTTTTAAGAATTGTGAACTTTAGGTCTCAATTCATTCAATACAAGATTTTTTGAAAAAGCGCTTGGAAACACTTTTTGGTGGGTGGTACAAAATTTATTTTTGAGGTCGTGCCTTATTATTTGGCCAGCATTTTATACACGTACTCTCACTCCAGTATATGTGTATGTATGTATGTACATACAGGGCCGTATTTACCTAAATTGCCACCCTTTTCAGTCTAAAATTTTTGTTTCTTTTTATTTTTGTTTAGAGGCCGACGCACATTTTTGCTTACTCCGTAATAATAAAAAACGTTACAATGGATATTGTCAAATATTGACCCCTCCCCTTCCCCTTGTGACGCAATGTGGCATTCTTCGGCCCCCTTGCGTCACGTTACATAATACATTTCTTTCTAAATTTAGTAGAAGATAGAGTAGTCTTTTTTAAATAATTCGTTACGCTAGTGTCGATTGATTAAAGCGGCAGACAGTTTGCTTTTAACAAGAGTTTTTGAAATATTAACAGTTTTTCAAAGATTCTGCTCCAAATAATTTGCTTTACACTGTAGAAAAAGCTTAAACTTAATTTTTCCAAGTTTTCAGTCCAGTATGAAGCCAATTATTTGATGGCGCAATTAAAAGTGGCAAATATGGTTGGATATAATGAAGAGGAGTCGTGCAGGATTGGAGTTCTAACACTTCAGAAAAAAAGCGAAAATAAAACAAAGGTTAATTTTAAACCTTGTTGTAAATATGCCGCCCTTGAAAATTTGCCACTCTGTTGCTTTTATGGTAAATCCACCCTGTACATATGTATGTGTGTATTGTGCTCTGTTTATGTATTCGATTTTCATATCTTATGCGCTGAAGAAACGTGACTGCTGGCACATGCAACACTGCAGTGCATGCATTCGTTCCCACACACACATACACACATGTCAACATGCCACAACAAAAAAGCAATAGCAGCCGTTTTATAACAACCAGCATTCAACACAGCTGACCGAGCCGGTCGTTCTCTTTCAGTTCCTTTACTTTCATTTACCTTTGCAGAAATTCCTTTGTTTGGCTAGCATCTTGCCGGCTAATTTTGTTGTTGTTGTCGTTGAATTTTCAAGGCGGGGCTGTTCGTGAAGTGACTTTGTTCGCCTGTATTTCTGTAGAGGTGTTTTAATGGCAAGTTTTTTATGTATTGATTTTATAATTTCAAAGCATAGATTTACAATCTTTATTATGTAATAATGAGATTCTCTCTAAGCGCTGAGATGTTTTATTAATGTAGGTATATCTTATGAACTATATGAGCAATCTTAATGCCAGATACAGCAAATGCAAGGTAATCAAATTCCGCATGAATAAAAATTGTTTACACATTAACAAAGTTTAAGTTTCATGTGACTAAAAATTTTTGCTGCGCATTTTCTTCCATAAAAAAATAAATTTTGTTCATGTGTTATGTATATGGAGGGATTTGTGAAGAAGAAAATGGGAATGAAATAGCGCTTCAGAAATATTTACTACTTTTGGAGATTTCAAATCATTTAGGAAATTTTCGGTCACTTGAAACTTTAGCAGCAAAACTGCATACCTATAAATTTTTTATTTAGTGAGCGTTTTTATATATTCATTTAAATGTATGTACATATGTACATACATATGTAAGTTATACTACATTTTTATTAAGACTCGGCTCGCTTCGCTACGCCCTAGAACTTGAAAGATTTAATATTACTGATTTAAAATTAGTAATGTGCCGAGTCGAGTCGACTCGAGTGCATTAGAAGTACTCACATACTCGAGTTAGAAAAATTATTCAGATATGAAAAAAATATTTTAGCAATTAAAAATTAAGCAAAATGTTTATTTTTGATATTCTGTTTCTTGTTCAAGAGGTGACCTTTTTTGAGTATAAATTAATTCTGATATGCAGTGGAAAATGTATTATTTATTTTCGTTACCATTTCGCGGTTAGCTTGGGGGGATTTTTTTATAACCTAATTGGTATGTACAGGGTTTTTCAATAGGGACGCTATAAAAGTAGACCGATAGTGACAGCAAACGACGCCATATTTTCCCCCGCTCTTTTGACATTTCTCTTCAGTAAGATTTGCCATTTCATCATGGAAAGATATACGATCCAACAACGAGTCGAAATTATTAAAATTGAATGGGAATCGCTACCGCTAAATGATAACCGAATATTTTTGGCCCGAATTGGATGATATGTACTTGGACAATATGTGGTGCCAACAGGACGGTGCCACAAGCCACACAGCGAATGTAACAATCGATTTATTGAAAACCAAGTTTGGTGAACGAGTCATCTCACAAAATGGCCCAGTCAATTGGCCGCTACGTCTAGTCTATGGTCTATGGCAACAAGCCAGCGACGATTGATGAGCTTCGTACGAATATCGAACGGGAAATTGCAGCAGTATCGGCCGATTTATGCTTGAAAACAGTCGAAAATTGGGTTCAACGTCTGGGCTTCTGCAAGCGTACCCGTGGTGCCCATGCAAAAGAAATCGAGTTCCATACATAATAGCATCGAATGTACTTTCACAGGAGTAAAGAATTTAATTCATATCCCAAACCGGTTTTGTTTTATTTTGTGCGTTCCTAGTGCAAGACCCGATATGTATATTTTGTTTATCTGCTTAGACCGAAAAACCTTTTATAAATATCTATAAAAACTTTGTTTTCCATCTACATCAATGCCCGATCATTTCCTGTCAAAAACAACTACGAATCTGTCAAGGCGATTTTATAGAAGGTGGTGGCATAATAATTCATATCCCAAACCGTTTTTGTTTTATTTTGTTTATCTGCTTAGACCGAAAAACTTTTTATAAATATCTATAAAAAACTTTGTTTTCCATGTTGTTGTTGTTGTTGTAGCGGCTAGTCGCGCCCGTAAAGAGCGGATTCACCCATGGTCGTTGTCGTCGAACTCATCTAGGGGGAGGCCTAGGAAACGTGCAGTTTCGACAGGGTTGGACCAGAGGGAGAGGGGGGTTAGATGAGTGGGGTTGAGAGGGCATGTGAATAGGTGGTTGGTGTCGTGCGGAGAATCTCCACATGCCGGACATGTGTTGGGTATGTCGGGGTTGGTTCTGGATAAGTAGGAGTTGAGCCTGCTACAGTATCCAGATCGTAGTTGTGCCAGAGTGACGCGGGACTCGCGGGGCAGCAGGGACTCCTCATCTGCTACAGAATGTGGTTGGGCTCCGATGACTGCATTTGCCTGGCGGGAGTCAATGATGTTAGTGACTGTGTCTCTGTGGATGTTGCTTAGGACCCGCCGGTACGCCTCCGGATCCAGCGGTTGTGTGATGAGTGGCTGGATCTCGTCTTTTAGTTCTAGAAGATGTCTTCTAATGTGCCTGGGGGGCAGCTCCACTGCAAGCAGGTGCCTATTTGGATGCCCCGAGCGGTGACATCCAGCAAGGAACTGCTTGCTGAGCATGAGGTTGTGCTCCTTAACTCGGAGCACATTGACCTCTTGGTGGAGATGCTCCTCAGGCGACATCAGAAGACATCCCGTCACCGTGCGGAGTGCGGCGTTCTGGCAGGTCTGCAGCTTCATCCACTGTGTCCTGCTGGTTCCCGGCGACCAAACTGGCGCAGCATAATTTATTACCGGCCGGCCAATCGCCTTCTTTGTTCTCCATCTTCTACATCAATGCCCGATCATTTCCTGTCAAAAACAACTACGAATCTGTCAAGGCGAATTTATAGAAGGTGATGGCATAAGAGCAGCTGATTTGATTTTTTTTATTTACCTACATGTATTTTGTTTTTGCTTTTGCGTATGAGCTTTCAAAAGCCGTAAAAGCAAAAACAAAATGTATTTAAATTTTGACAACTCTTACGCAGAAACAGAAACAAAATACATAGGAATTTTGTAGTTGTATTTATAACACCACCTTGTATGGATTCGCCTTGGAATCTGTATTATTTTCAATTTTAACGACACAGCCGATTTGTACAAATTTGTGAGTTTGAGCAAAAATCCGAAAATATAATTTATAATGTATTCGAATGTCGCAACTCTAAACTCAAATATCCGATGATAGTACCTGACCCGAGTTCTAACTCGATTCTGTTTTTTAATGAGTACTCCCGTACTAAAAATAGCTACATCACCTATCAATTAGTTTTTGCAATAAAATATTGATATTTATGTGGTTAGTACATAATTTGAATTTGATTCAAACTGAACTACGGTTTATAGGAATAACTCGACTAATGCGCCACCTAACAGAATTTTTTTTTTTTTTTGATTCTGTAAACATGCCCTATGAATTTGTGTTCTATCGATACCAACAGAAACACATAGCATTTTTACACATTTGAAGATTAATGAAAAAAATTTAACATGGGAAACATTGTTAAGATCGTTAAATAGCTCACTGCATGCAGGCTTTTCCGGGTGGGGTAAATTTTTAGAAATGTGGAAATAAGTACACATACTAATCTTCAGTGGAGTTAATCAGTGTTAGGCGCGATCGATACTAAAAGTGATAAGTAATCGACTCTCACAAAAATTTGTAGTACTCGATGCTCCAGCTAATCGATACTAAGTACTCAACAAAGTACTCTACTCTACAGCTCGATTTAAACACTCTGTACTTAGTTCCAAGTAAATCCTTGCATCACTGTTGACTTGCAGTAGTCAAAAGAGCTTTGTGCGATTCTTTTACCCAGTACCACATCGAGATACTTATTATTAAAAGCAAAATAAATATTTGAATATAAGTTTCTTGATTTGTTATCCAATAAATTAATTGAAAAATACTATTTACAAAACAATTCTTTTAAAGCCAGTAAATTGTATATTTTGGTCAAAAATTTAATGGGTTTTAGATGCATCTCTTCAGTTATTTTCTGAAACAAATATCCGATACGGCAAACATAGCCGACTCTTAAAAGTATCGGTACTATGTACTCAAAAGTACTCTACTAAACTAGTACTCAGTATCGTTTTAAAGTACTCAGCATTAAAAGTATTGATACCAAATACTCAAAATTGATATTCTACTTGCTACGGATTTAGAATATTCTCAATTCCTAATAAATATTTGCACTCCATGCTGACTTTTAGTAGTAGAAAAGCGCTCTGAACTTATACCCAGTGCCTTTTTAAAGTGCTTAGTATTAGGTTCAAATTGATATTTGAACTCTTAACTGACTTACGGTGCCCTAAAAAGCATTGTACTAAACTTGTACTTATTTCAAAACTAAATAATTGGAACAAAAATGTTGTTTGTTATGAATTAGAGTCTGTTAATTAAAAAAAAAAAAAATATTTAAAAAATGCACGAGTATGTGGTTTTGTAGTTCATTAAATTTCAGTGCAAAATAGTTTGAAGTAGCTATAGGTTGTCGTTGACTATTGACAGTTGTTTTGTCACATAACGAATGAACACAATTTTTTTTTTTATGTGGAAGAAACCCGCAACAACTTCGGTAAAAGAAAATTCTCAAAAATCACACTTGAAACTTGCACTTTACGATACTGAAATTTGAAGCCCACAAAATTGTATTGTTTTAATTTGAGGCTTTTGTGAAAATTAGTTAATTAGTGGGTTTATATGGTTTTTGTTAGAGAATAAATTGTATTTTAATTGCAAAGTAGCGCAAATTAAATGAAAGAAAAATAAATTAAGGAAAATTTGTCAATCGGTCAATTCACTTCACTCGAAAATTTTCACTTTATACGGCAGTTTCAGATGGGCACAAAACCAGAATTCATTCGGAAGTGAATTGCAGAATTTGCCCGAATATGCGGGAATTTATAATTTGCAATAGAATATACTGTATGCGTCGGTATTTTTTTGAATTCGTGAATTGAAACACACAATTTACGAAATCTTTATATTTTATTAAAAATTTAACGGGTTTGGACTTCAGATTTCAATGTATAAAGAAATTAAGACGAAATTTAAAGGTATGCTATTTTACTTCCTTTTCCCCTGCAATCCAATAATAAAAAGTAAAGAAAATTTTAGTTACGTTAAAATTTTATGCCTTTAGGACAAACTTAAATATTCAATTGGGTGATTTCAAAAGTTATGTTTTTGGTTGCATTGAAACAAATAATTAAAACTAAGCAATTTTGTATTTTTTTTTTAATTTATGACTTTATGTTTTATTACACATTATGGCACCTTGTGAATCACCCAAATGTTTTTCTAAAATAAGTAACCGATTCTACAAAACATACCCGATTCTTTAAAGTATCGAAGCTATAGTATTCAATTGTTAAAAATTTTCAATACCTCGTTATCACTTAGAGTTCATGAAACAAAAATTTAAATAAAAGTTCTAAAGATTCATAAACATAATTTTACAAACACATTTTCTAAACTCAACAAAAAAATATTGGTTATAAATATATAATTGTAATTGCTTTGTCTACAACTAATATATTTGCGAAAAATCCATATCCTTCGCCATTCGCACAACGTCTGAAAATGTTTGCATATTGATCAAACACAATTATTTCCAATGCCAATAATAAACAACAACAGCAATTTACTTACACTAAAATTGGTACTAAAATATATCGCTAAATGTGACAAACAATTTACAAAGCTCATCATATCATTCATGAGAAATTTTTTTATGACCGAGCACGTCCAGTGTTGTCGCGTGCGCTTAATAACCGTTTCTCCGTTTCCTCTAAAAAAAAGTCGCGCCAAATGACAGCTGGATGCTAATGGTGCTGCCGATGTTAGAGGCACATTAATGTACTTAGTTAACTTTTCATTCAAACAAAGCGCGTACTACCGCCCCTCACTAAAAGCTTACATATTTAATAATTTCGCTGCTTTCTGCTGCTAAGATTACCATAGTAATCCCACTTAATTCTCACTTACCCCATTCCTTTGTAACTATAATTCACGCTCGCCGCTTGGGTGCAAAGAAACGTTATACGCGTATCATACCACATCTCATGAAATCAGCCGATGACAGGCGGCGTGACAATCGTCATGTGAACCTTTGCCATTTATTTCCCCAACTGACTCAATCAATTCAGCCGGTCATGAACTGGCGTTAAGTGAGCTCATTTGCTTGTTTAGTTGGTAAACAAAAACAAACATAAATACGTACGATATGTATGCACATAAAAACTATTTTTATCTCTTTTGGTATGTGGGGTTTTTTAGCGCCCAGCTGTTAAGTTAATTGGCTGATTCTACTTGCTTTCATTTCATTTCATTTAATTATTGGCAAATAACTCGTCTTATTCCCTTTTTGCTCACAGAATTTTCTCACCACTGCTCGGTGCTAGTCTGTTTAGTATTTAAATTTTGCATTACACTCATCTTAATTGTATTTTGTATATTGACTAATTGGTGAATGAACTCCATCACTAATTGAGTGCTAAATATAAAAAAAAAACAGATTTACAGACATCTGCTTATCTCCATACCCACCACTTTCTAAACTGGTTTTATAAATGGCCAAGAATTTTTCATCGTGCAGGATCCCTAAAATTGTTGAGATAGTAACAAAAATAACTGTATTGCTTCTATTTTGGGCCAATCCAGCAAACACTAAGCTCTCTCGGTTAGAGAAAGATTGGGGAACTATCGATTTCCTCTAGGGTTGAATCTAATAATTGGGAAATCTAAGCTCTCTCACTTAAATGTGGGCTTAGGTCGTTCCTCTCCTCGCTAAATGGCGCCAACTAGAGACACCAAGTGAAGCCTACTCCTTCTCCACCTGGTCTTTCCAACATTGAGGAGGACTTCGTCTTCCTCTGCGATGACCAGAAATTGCAAAGTTTCATGCTTAGAATTATCTTCTGTAAAGCTTCCAATCGTCTCAAATACGTGGAGAAAAGCTCATAAGTGTACAACTATAAGTTCTGGACCACAGCTGTTTTTACGCAAACGTAACTGCATCAGAGTAGTTGAAGATAGGGATAGATCAGAATGATGTATACTTACAATTTTTAACTTTGTGTAGCGATAACCCAGATCAGCTGTAGTAGCGCTGACGTCTTAAGCCGGGCAAGTGTTTATGACTTTTGTACTCATTATCGGAGTCTAATCGATAGTCTCACCAATTTTCATCAAAATCTTCTGCCTTCCTAGGTGTCCTAAGATAGCATAGGCCATGTAGGATAGGAAGATCAGTCTACAGTGGCTAGCGGCGCTTTATTATCCAGACAATGACGAATCTGGCCGGGCCTAAGCGAATCAAATAGCATACAGTGTCTTCAATAGGCAAATACCCTAAAATTTTAGTTAGAGCAGAGCAGTGTTAGCTGGATAGATTTTAGCTTGTTGGATGGAAAGCCAATATCCTACCTGTTTCTTCCAATATATAGCGTCCAGTTATAACTTCGAATATTGAGCTAGACTAGTAGGAAACTCTTGCCAGATTTCTCCAGTTATTTGGCAAGTGAATTCTATTGCCCGATTTCTATTTGATGTATCAATGAACCAGTACTTCGTTCTACCATGATACGTTTCCTTGTTAAGATTGTCATAGATGAAAACCACATTTACGCAAGTGCTGTTTGATTTAAAAAATTGAATAGCAGCAAACCTTTTAACATATTGTATGCATTGTATGAGCTGGTCGAAGTGAATAACGCTACCTAGCCGATCACTAAGTTTAGATCTGTCAACAAAAATGATCAGGAGTTTGGTCTGTGGAGTCTTGTTTGTTCCTGAGATTATTGCAGAAAATTTCCGCAGAATAGAGAAGTAGTATAGTCAAGCTAGAAGCTTCGAACTGTACGACCACCTACCTACCTATTTAAGCTGGAGCTTCATTCACGGAAACCCTGTGTTAGTGCAATTAAAGGTTCCTCCTCCACGCCTGGCTACGGAGAATCAGCTTCTTAGGGCAACGTACATATTAATATGAAATATTGCTCAAGAGCCACCTATTTATCAGTATTTCGGCGAAGATAAATGAAAGAAGGGCTCTTATTAGCATCCCACCAACAGAAAGGGGGGAATCGTTGAAACCCAATCTGCAGAAAAAATGATCCGAAGGCAGATTCGGTGTGTCATCCTTCAATGGGCAGAGTGGTACTCTGACGGCCGTCCGATATTTTGTACAAAGGCGGCTCTCTAATAAACTCCAGGTCTTTAGAAGGAATTTTTTCAGGAACATTACACATCCAGTTGGTTCTAAGATTATCTGCGGTCACTACGAAGCAGCTATAATGAAGACAAATGAGAAGAGAGACATTCGATCTGCGCGACTGCTGCAGTAAACTCGAAGGTTGGTTATATATGCGACTGATGCAATTACGTAACAGTTATGCCGTTATGATACACTTTTGTCGAAGGCAACGGAAAAGCAACGAAGCATTTGCTAGAACAGGTTCAGCGAAGAAATATATTGCTCCGAAAGTGTTTCGTGATGAGAACCAGAACGGAAATCGAACTGAAGGTTAACTATTCACATCACGAGATAAATTTATTTTCGATTCATTCATTGTAATTTGCGACGATCAGGTAAAACTTTTAAAACGTTGTTCGTAGTAAAACTAAAAAAACTTTCAAGTTTTCTTAGACCCAGGTCTTTTGAATTCCGAGCAAAGGGAAAGTGTAGAAAAGGTGAAAGTACTTTACAGGGATGGCATAGATGTTCGAATGCCTGCCGAATATGAGATCAGCAAAGGTAAACGATCTTCTATGTTGCATTAAGACAAATAAATTTGATTATTTTTTTAGGGGAACAGACAGCACATACTGCCAAACTGGTACCAAAATAATCTAAATTAAAAGGTTTGCATAAATATATTTAAAAAACGGTATCACAATAATGAGATTTTTGATTATGTTTGCAAATAGCTCCAACTCACATAAATATTAAAATTTTTTCGAAATATTTTGCCGGCGGTGTTATAATATGATAAATTGTATAATTTCGATGAAAGAAAAGTACCGATTTTTTTCGTATATGGAAGTGATGCACCCTAATGTACTATAGATACATAGATTACAATATTAACCAAATCTTGCTTGGGGTTACATATTTTAATCCCCCTGCCTACGTCTTGTTTTTCACCATGAACATTTGTCAACAATCATATATTACGCGTTATCTAATTCTGCTTGTTAAGTAAACGATATTCGTGCTCGAGACACACCCCCTAGTACATTAAATTTTATTTATAGCGAATGAAAATCTAAGTAGCAATAAACATGGCAATACTATTTTAAGTGTACACCGTTTTTGGGGGCAGGGGTTTGGCAATTATTCAAGACATATTGTAGTGTATGATAAACGCGTAAAAATATATTTTCATTTACTACATACTTATTTAAATGCTATGTTAGTTTATACATAGATATGTACATATGTATGTTGTTTGTGATGCACAGCATGCCAGTCACATTTGTGGTTTCTCAGCCATTTGTTTATTATTGTTGTCCAAGTTCGGCGGAAAATTATCATATTGTCAGTGGATATGCTTATGTGCGGCCGTTTCGCCTCAAAAACGATAAACAATGAAGCGAAAGCAGCATCAAACTGATATAGACATAAACCTACAAATATTATGTACTACGACTATATTAGGGTCGCCCAAGAATACACTAGAAAATCAACTGCGCTCTCCTTTGCAATAAATTAAATTCTGATGCATACAATTTTTTTTTTAATTTTCACTAGAAATCCCCCGGTAGACGTAGCCTGCTTATATTGTATTTATTTAATAATTGTCTTTGTATATGTACAAAGAAACTGCATTTCGGTTTGTTTCGCGACCCCATATTCTATATTTCATATAACTTGTGTATTATTTAATTAAGTTTGAGTTTTCAAACAGATGGCAACCTCTTTAAATTTTTGCTATAAACCTTCTTCTCGCCGAGACGAAACGTTTGACATCCATATTTTAAGATTTCTTGTAGCTTGTGTATAATTTAATAAAATTTGATTTTCCAAGGTGGCAACCCTATTGAAAATATTGCTACAAATATTATTTTCTGCAAAACGTACGCTTTATGTGTTATAGAAGTATTGCATGCATCGTTGTTTTATTGAAATACCATTATTTAAGTACATTTTTATTCATTTTTCCAAAGGTGGCAACCCCATAAATAATGTTTTCAATTGTGAACTTGTTCAATAACCCTGAATGAAATACCATTATTACGCTATATTTAAATTATTATTTTTGATATATTAGACATGGCAACACTACTTTCCCATTTTTTTTTATTTGTGACAGCACTAACTTAAAATATGGTGTATAGCTGATTTAAACTCTTTTCGTTTAATATCCGTACTGTTATATGTTTTTTTTATTTGTACCGAAAAGTGGCAACCCCAATCAAATGCTTCTTGCTTTAAATTTGTTCATGAATACTCAGTGTAATAGTGTTATTACATTGTTTGTTTAATTACAATTTTTTATTTTGTTTTTACATAATTGACAACACCATTTTTTATTTAAATACTATTTTTATAATTTTTCCGAAAGGTTGCAACCGTCCCCAATTTTTTTGTTGTTTAAAATCTGTACTTACATTCTCAGTAGAATGCCTTGATTGCGCTTAATTTAAAATTTTTTTGATTTGCTATTTTAAACATGGCACCACCATTTTCCCCTTTGTATTAGATATGGGGCAACCCTAACTTAAAATATGGTGTACATCTCTTTCAAACTCTTTTCGTTTATTATCCGAACTGGTGTGTGTGTAAACATTTTATTTAAATATCTTTTTTGTAATATTTTCCGAAAGATGGCAACCCTAATTGAAAATTTTTACTTTTTTTGTTCCTACATTCTCAGTGAAATACTGTTATTATGTTTTATTTAATTAAATTTTTTGTTTAATTTGACATATCTTGATTCCACATACCCTAAATTTGAAATACTGTTATTAGGTTTTTTTATAATTTTCTTTTTGTTGAAAGTTTGCATATCTGGCAACACTATGGTTTCCCTTTTTTTCAAACCTGAGTTATGGGCGAATTATGTATATAGATTTTCTCTATAACTACTAAGTAACCATTCCATGTTAACCACTTTCAAAATAAAACATACTGATCTTTGTTTTCCATATCCAAAAATTTTTAAATAAATTTCATTGGACTATCCTAATGTAAATACATATGTACATGGATTTATTTACACGCCCAATTTTTCATAATATTTCGTTGCGTGTACGGAAAAAATCTGAGCCGCCACGACGCAGCCCACTCACTATAAAACGTATCCGATTATAATCATTCAACCCCCACCTCCCTACACCGCTCAACCATCAACATTTGCGTCACTACAGTCGTAACTTTTATTGTATCTTGATTATTATTATCACAACTGTTGCTCGCGACTAAAAATAGCCGCACTCACGAGACTAGCACAACAACAACAACAACGACAAAACAAACAATATTAACTAACTAAAATAACAAACCTTACACAATACAACAAATTGCACTTTTTACCCCACAATACCCAATCTCCAATAAAGTTAACAAGTGGACGAATGCAACAAATTCAATTTTCTTATCCGCCAGCAAAATACGCACTCGGCGTCTGTCAATTACACCAACGGATTTTTGTGTATACATATAGTACATACTCGTATAGTCAGCCCCACTATTTTCCCCCTCACCTTGTGACGCGTCAGCTCATCCGTCGTTGCACTGCTTCCGCCAGTGAATACTTGGTCGTATGCGACGTGCAAGCGCTTGCAGTTGCCGGTCCACTTTCAATTGATTGTTGTTCGCATTTTTTCTTTACAATTTATTGTTGTTGCTATTGTTATTTTTATTGTTGCTATTGCTATAACTGTTTCTGTCATTTTTCGCCTGAGTGATTACTTTGGCCTCTGTTGACCCGCTTTTAATCAGCAGCCGGGTTGCAATAGCGTGGGCAGTATGGGCTTTGTATGGAGCAATTGGTGGTCTGAGTGTAAGCTACTTATTTATGTAAATACATGCAGACAGTCAGACAGACAGACATAAAGAGCATTTTACTTTCGTTGGACATTTCTGTGATTGCATTGTGTGAACCGGTAAAACGAAACGAAACAGTTCTGAGTCGGTTGTAATACACTGTGGATATTGGAAGATTTCAACAACAGGAATGAATTTTGCGGAGCGATAGTTTTTGTTGTTATAGCAGCTACACTAAATTCTGTAAAGCTCAGTTGTTCTACTAAGTCAGACCAAGAAATGCGCCGTCTCCATGGGGTCGGACTAAAGGCAAAGGGTTGTTAGATGTTTTCGCTTTTGGGGTCATGTGAAGAGCTGGTTAATGTTATAGTGGAATTTTTCAAATATTGGATATATCCTTAGTTTGTTTGGTATGTCAGAGTCAATTCTGGATAGATAGAAGTCCGGAACGTAATTGAGCCGGCAGGCATTTCGCGGGTCTCTCGAGGCAAATCGAGCTCTTCGTCAGCAACGGGTGGCCTCGATATCCATGACAACTTCTCGAGTACCGGACCTGAGCTTGATAAATTGCAGTATATGTAAGAGTCCAACAGATTTTTTAGAGAACGCCGCAATATTGGGATTGAATGAAATAGGATAATTAAAAAAAAATTACGCAATGGCGCTAGATATCATCCATGCTTTCCGTAAACAATCTTTGACAAAAAACCAAGCGGGGAAGGAATGCCGGATTAGGTTAGGATAAGATGTTTGCTGAAGACTCGAAGTGCACTTGATCACTAAATTAATTCGAAAAGCGCTTCGTAGCAATAATGAATTTCCTACACATTACTGAAAAAACGCAAGCAAAGAGGTTTAGCCCTTTATTTTGAAGTTAGAAAAAAATATTTAGATGATTCCTCCTCATCATCTTGCAAGCCTCGTTGGCAGCATAGAACGGATGTGATGTTTATTCTCCTGGTTTATATTCCGAACAGCAAATATCCCACCAAAATTAAAAGATGCTATTAGAGTTTTTTACAGCTGCAAGAGCGTCCCGGCATCTTCTTTCTTGGTGAAATCGTCTCGAGTGTATCCATCATAGCCAACTTAGCTGTCCTATTAGTTTGGGTTTCATGTAGTTAGATACCCAATAACTCTTCTTAGCAGATCATCTGAAGTGAGTTTTAGATAAGGCAACAATTCCTCGGCTAGTTTTGAGTGCACCAAGAGTGAGTAAAATATCTTGATTGTCATTTGGTTATCAAAGTTTATGCTTACCTCCCGTATTTGCCTAGAGAGTTCCCAAAACAAATAGATAAAAATGTTCACTCGTTCATCCCACGGGTCACTACCTCCAACCTACTAGTCCCTGGGATATACTCTACTTCTAGATGGAGCTGCTAAGAGCCAACCTCGGAACGCATTAATCCATGACGGAATATAAACGTCTAGTAATATTCGAACTTTGAGCACAACAAAAGCTGCTACGACCTTCTCTGGAATATCATTTCTGGGTGATTGCAGGAAGATATCAGGAGCGAGATGGATTACTGTAAGCATAGGATCCTCGAACTTATAAAACTGAACAATTGCAGAGAGAGTAGCTTTTGACATTTAGGTTTAGAGACCATCCTTAAATCAAAAAGTGCGAAAAACAGCTACTCGTTTAAAGAAAAACAAATTCGTAGAAGCTGAGCAATTATCAACTGCGAAGACTGTATGATAGAGCAAAACGCTATCTTAGTATTTCCATCTGATCTCTTCAATCCACTGTATGATCTGTATAAGGCTTTAGACCTATGGATGCCCCAAAGGACCACTATAAAATAGTCGAAAATTAAAGATCTGTTTAAGAACGGCGGAAGAACGTCTTCCCAAGATTTCAAAGTGGTTTGGGCGTTCATTTATCGTTCCTAATTGTAGCCGCACTCCGGCCGATCTGACATTCTTTGCGCCTGTATGGCGATTATTTACCGAACCGGGTGTCTCGAATTTGGGAACCAGTTTGAGTTGTTATAAAACTACCATATTCCTACCGGTACTCGCAATCTTTCATGGATACTTATTAAACGAACGAGTAACATTTTTGTTAAATTTTATTATCTTCAAATTAAAATAACAAACAAAGATAGCAAATTTCGCATGCAGTTAGCATCTCTTCTGGATATGCTAATTGATGAATAAATATTTCTTTTGCCAAATTTAAGACATTCTTAAACGCGTCTGAAAAGATTTATAACAATGGAAATGAAATGCATTTGAAAACTTTCCGCAACAACGCACGTTTAATAAAAACAAAAACAATATGTATTTTTTTTTATTTATAAACTTTATTTAAGTGAGTAAGTAAACTTTACTTGCGCACTTTGTTAAAGCGGCGGCGAGTATTCGAAAACATTGATGATTATTTGAATAAATGTAGTTGATCTGAAAAGTTCACAACTGACTGTGTGTGCTGAAGATAATCGGGAGAAATGATGTCTACTCGTATGGGTACCAAATCTTTTAATATTTCGTGAAAGCATTCAGTAGAAACATAAAGAATTCCTTTCCAAACAGGGTTGCCAACTGCTTAAAAAATGTACATACATTAAATTTAATTAATAAGTTCCAAGAATTATTGTAGCATAGATGAAAAACAAAAGAGGTTTAAGATTGCATTACGAAAATATTGTTGAGGAGGGTTGCCACCTGTTTGAAAAGGTTCATACAATTTAATTAATATGGATGTCAATCGACAGAGTTTTAAGGAATTTTCATGCCAAAAATTGTATTGAGGAAGCTTGCCACCTGTCTGAAAATTTAAAATAAATTAAATTAATAATATAAATGAAATAGTCTCACATAAACCCTTTTTCTTACTTTCAAAACTATTTCTGTATAGAGTTGCCACCTTTTCAATGTCAATATAAAACAACAGAGATTTAAAAAAATTTAGTTTCGTACATATTTTTGAAACAATTTCTGTAATTTCCATTCACTCGAGAGTTTCAATTCAAACCCCTACACTTCGCCTTCAAAATAGCTATCGCAATTACTGTAAATAAAAGTCTGAAAGTACAGCGCCAGACCTGCCTCAAGTGGTTGCTGCAATTTAGTAATTAAATGAAATATTATCAATAAAATATGAGAATGTTTGGAATATTTCCTACTTCTCTATTATCTGCGTCTTTCCTTAATAGGTGATGTTTTTTTATTCATTTTATTTTACTTATTCTTAGCAAATTAGAGCTACATATTTATTTGCGAAGGTAGGAGCGTCATGCTGTTATCTAATTATAATATTTATGTATTTTGTTATATATGTACATATAAAGTGTTTAAAATTTTTAATTGCATTTAATGAGACGATATTGTTGCATCTAAAGATAATGCAATTTCAATTAGAACATATTTTTATGTGCCATGTGGCGCTGTTCACTTTTGTGCTTCAAAGATAAAAGCGTAAGTTGACATCGTAAACATATTTGTAAAGTATTTCAAAAGCACTTAGGCGCTTTATCTCGAAGAGATAAAAAAGATAAAAAGATTGCATGAATTTCAGACCATAAAGTCCGTATCTATGTATGTACAAATGAAATGCGTTATATGTGAAATGATAAAACAGCTACGCAAATCTGCCATTCACCGTATCCCTTATGCTTCCCAATCCACAATCGTTGCCTTCGTATATTACGAAGTCATAAAGAAAAAAACCTAGAGGCGTGATAATACAAAATATAAGCGACCAAAGTACCGGGTAATATTACCTGCCACATTTAGCTCGGCCACATTTTTGAAGAAATATGAACTGATGATTCGTCCTACCAACCCATAAACAACTCCAAACTTCTATTTTGTCTGAATATAATGGCAGCCGCTGAACTTCTTCGAGTTGTTCCTCAGTATAAATACGGATATTTTGCTTGTTGACGTAGCCAATAAGAGCAGAAAGATAGCTGCATCAGTGAACAAAATTTTGCTAGAAAAGGATGGATTTTTTTCAAGCTCTTCAAAAGCTTTATTTTTCCGCACAAGCTCGTACTAAATTTAAGATCTAGCCAAAGTAATCTATGTGCATATCTACTCTACCACAGGACAGAAATAAATTGTAGATTTTTGTATTGCTATTTACCAGGGCTGCAAACCGGTTTTGAACCGAACCGGTTTTTGAACCGAACCGAGGTATTTTTTCCGTTAAAAGCCGAACCACGAACCGAACCATTTCTATTTTGAAAACACTGAACCGAACCGAAAACCACTAAAATCTAATGGTTCGGTTCGGTTCAAATAAAGAATTTTTCAGTTAATTTTTACTCTAAATATTTCTAAAAAGTGCAACTCTGCACCTTGCATATTTCAAGCATTTTTATATTTATATGGCAATACTGTGGTAATACTGACGGTTGTCATCAGTAAAATGCGCACATCACTTATTGCATTTACATGTTCGAAACATTTACGTATTTACTTTTTAATTTTAATAGGTTTATTTATTCAAAATGAGCAAAAATGAAGTGCATGAAGAATTCACTTACAATGCTATAGAAACTAAAAGTGTGTGCAAACATTGCGACATGCAAATGGTTGGAAAACATACGAAAAATTTATTAAGACATGTTAAAAGGAAGCATAGTGATGTTGTGGAACTATTGCTCGAGCAATTAGACAAGCGAGAATTGTCACCACGCAAAAAAATCAAGGAAATTATGTATAAATAGCTTTGCAATCGTTAAACGCCTTTCTAAAACATCTAATGTGTTAAAATTTTGGGAAAATCATTCTGAAATTGAATTAAAGGCTATAGCCAGTATTGTCCTTGCTGCTCCTGCAACACAGGTCTCAGTAGAAAGATCGTGTTCCACCCCTAAATTTATATTATCCGACTTGAGAGCAAGTATTGATAAAGATGTATTGGAAGACATTCTATTATTAAATTTAAACACATAAAAAACAAATACTTATATTAAAACCCCTTATTTAAGCATTGAATTTTATTATTTTTATATATATTTTATTTTATTATTGTAAATACCTACTATAAGACAACAACAGAAAAATGTAAAAAGAGAATTAAAATATTACAAATAATTGATGTAAAAATTGAATTTCATTACCTACTAAAAGACAACAATAAAAAAATTATATATAACAAATTAATACTTCAAAATATATCATTGAACCATTTGAACCGAACCGAAACCGCGGTTCAGGGAACCTTAGGAACCGGTTTCTGCACCGGTACATGTTCTTGAAAACTGGTTCGAACCACTGAACCGAACCGTTTCAATTTTCGGAGTGGTTTGCAGCCCTGCTATTTACTATTTAGCCTTTGAAGTTCTTGCAGAATTTCTTTTAAACTGGCGTTTTTTTTTTAATTTCCGCTGGCAACCCTTTTCAAAAATTTATTCAAAATCTATGCCTTCCGAAATATCTTTCGTTCAATAACAGAGTTGTTATACCTCTGTAATATTAATAATTTAATTGGATTTCATTTTTCAGACAGCTGGCAGCACTGTTGAAAAATATTTTTAAAATTAAGCTTTTGAAACCCTCTTTTATTTGATTCCATTATATTTGGTAGTATTTCAGTTAACTTATGAACTAAATTGAGTCCTTGTATTGTAATATTTCAAATAGCTAATTAACACATTTGTACTTAATGTTTTAACAGGTGGCAACGCTCACTTCTTTTTTTGTTACAATGTTTTTTCAAAATTGTTTCGTTTGACACCCATATATTGTAGCATTGCGTTAATTTTACTGAATTAGTTTCATTTAATATTCCAAACAGGTGGCAACCGTCTACACAAATAGCATTATAATTAACTTATTAATTAAATTGAATAAACATTTTCGAAAATATTTTCGTATAAACCTTTTTTGTTTCACACTGTGGTAATATGGCATATAGCTTATTGTACAAATTGTACTTAATATTTTAACAGATGGCAGCGCTCTCAAACAAATCCCACATACACTTCTAAAAAACATAGCAACGCAATGAAATAATTGAGAGCCCTTTCTGTTCAATATTAAATAAGTTTCTATTTTTGCTTAGATATTTTTGTCATTCCATTAAGTTTTGGTAAGTGTCCATTTAGTTTTGGTTAGTATCCATTTAGTTTTGGTTAGTATTTATTTACAATATGTTCCAATGATTTTTTTTTGATGATTCCCACGCCATGATATTAGAAAAAACGTATGATAAAATGAATAAAATATAAGCTTTCAAAAAAAAACAAACTCAAGTGTTAAATTATGCATATGCGGAAATAACTATACTCTTTAGCACGCACACAAAAACCTGTAGAGTGAAAATTTTATAGAAAAAATTAAAAATTCAAATAACTCTTTTACAATGGAATGCCAACGGAATTTAAATGAATGAAGATGGGCAAACTAGAATAACAGGCGATAATAAAACTTAAGACGATTAAACGACCGTGTGGGAATCAAAACAAATATATAAAAATGTATAATAAAGAAATGCGTAAAAGCATTGTAAAAGCGCGCAGAAGCAATGTTGGTAAGGTAAACAAGATTAATAAAAAATGGGTTATAGTTTTTTTTTTTACTATAAATAGCTAACTAATGTAAATAAATATCTCGAAATCTGTTTGTGAAATTAGGCGCATGTGCGCATAAAGAAATTTTATTATTTCATTCTCGTTTTTTAATGGTAGAATAATATTTGAATTAACTTAAGTATGTCTTCAGTGTTTTAAAGTAAAATTCAAGTATTTAGTATTTAGTAGTTTATAAATTTTCCTTCTCGGTTGATCTTACTACAAACAAGAGGATCAAGGTTATTTAGTCAACTTTTTTGATCAATCGAATAGAGCAACCATTGAGAGATACAACTTTACAATATTTATAGGGCTAATCATTTAGTTTTATATATCTAAGGAGAGTGAGGCTACTAGCAGATTAAAAAATACACTTAGTTCGTAACCATATATTTTAGACGATCGCTGAAGCCCAGTGGGATTTAAGAAATATTATCATTCGGTTGGTACTGGGTAAAGCCCCGCGGTAAGCGCATGAAATTATAGAACACTTTTTTGTATCATCTATTAACCCACAGTCCTCAAGCTCATAAGCTAAAGGGAGAGTGGACTTTGTGTCAACCCTTCTAATACCAAAATTTTACCTTTCACTAGAAAATATAAAGAACAAAACTTTAAGCCACTCCTTCTAAATGGGAAAGAACTTACGCTAGCAGCCAAGTTCAAGCAAGAGATAATCTTAGCCAGAAAATTCGTCAATAACCGAAACCTTGAAGATCGGTTCAGGAAGCCTACGACTGCCCTATATGACTGCAAAGCAGAAGTAGGTAAAAAAATGAAAAATAGGGCCCAAGAAGCGCGTAGTTTGAACAGGGTCGGGCCAAGGGACCAATACAGCCGGTTGTACGTACCGAAATGACCGAGGTTTTAACCGGCTAAGGGCTATTATTTCGGCGATCTAACCCTTTTTAGATCGGCGCATACCGTAGTGCGACCCATACTCTTCTTTCGCCGTCACCGTAAGATGGCAAGCTTTAGAAAGGACCAAATCCAGGAATGAAATTTTAATAAGCCTCCATGTTTGTCACGAGGGCTTTGCCTTACCTTTCCTACCAAAGATTTCTTCAGTAAATCACGTTGTATTCTGACAGCCAATCCACCATTAAGTCGTTAAATTCGAGTATTTCGACACCTACAAGGTTGTTAGCCGGCTCAGAAATACAGCACGTGCGTCGTGTGGGTCCCTCCCTGGCACAGTTAGATATGTCTCTGTATTGTTCTTGCAAAAAACGCGACAACAAGTCTTTGAAAAATACTTCTTTAATGGATTAGAGGTAACGCACTCACTCTGGTCATCACTTAATGAGTGAAGAATATGGAGTATGATGAGACCTCTTAAAACAAACGTAAAGCTTCTCACAGGAATACTAACGAGACAGCTATCACCTGGCTAGATGGGCGCAGGTTTGCAGCACCACATAACGACTTCTGTAGGAACCGTAGTGATGAAGAAGAAGTTGAGTCTGTTAAGTACTTCCTGGGCGATCGTCCTGCACTATGCGCTCCAGATTTCTGGCAGACGATTTCTTCGAAGACGTGGAAAATGTAGGTACTCTCGGAGGGGCGTTTGGGATTTGTCAACTGATCGTGTTGGTTTAAGGATTGGAAGAATAGGCCGGGGGAGAATCCTCTTCGGGGCAGCACAATGTGTCCTCTGACCATTGATTGAACTCTCTACGATAGCATTTCGATTAACCTAAACTAAGCATTTTCAATATTTTGAGCGTCAGAAAAAAATTTCTTAGTTAAACTGCGCAAAAGAGTCTCTGAATATCTCCATTGCTTTCGTGCGCCTAATTGGAGAGTACACAGACGCAAGTGAGTGACTTCTATCAAGAACCAGTGGAATTTATTTCCCTTTTATCGTAAGACAATTAATTGCGATCCCAATGTTAGTATTCCTAATACCTTTTAATTAACGACTTTGATCAAAGCGACGATCTACATGCATAGATCAATCACTGATCATTCTTGACTAGCAAACCTAACTCACGGGGCTTTCGAGCGTGTGACGCGTGTGCGACTTTCATGCCAAACGCATGCGAGCAGCGATTGCAAAGTAAAAGCTAATAACATACCTAAGATATGTATGTACATAGATATCTACAGTCGCGTCGCCGACATATTGACGCATAAATCGAGCCCAATGTCACGCAACAATCACCCAGTTAATCATTACCCATAAATTTCAAACGCTGCCTCTACATAACTTGCCGCCCTGTCTTACAAGTACGCGTACCAACGTCATCGACTTAAATATTGAAATCTCATAAATGAAATCTCAATTCAGATCTATGCATAGCTGCTGTTTATGTACACGGCGAGGGCCGGCGAGCATGTCGACGATGTAAGTGAGCTGCTGAAATCTGAAATTCTGGTCAAGTACAACGCGTTCAGAATGAGCGGCTACCTCGGCGGCTGCTGTGCCTTTAGCTGCGAAGGGGGATGGGACGAGTTGTTGGCGGTAGTGATGGCAGAGAAGGCGCGGCGTTGCTATTGTGCTATTACTACCGCTGCTTTGCTTTGCGCTCACCATCAAGCAAACAACGCACGCGCTTATAAACAAAACCGTCGAAAAGCGGTTTATGTCGGTTATGACCTGACAGCCACCAACCAGCCCAAAGGCTGGTGCTTTGTTTGCGTTTTTTTGGTTTTTGGTGCTGACGCGGCTGCCTCTGCTATGGGTTGTTGTTGTTTGCTTTTCGCTATTTATGGGGCTGCCTTTCCTAGGCTCCACAATCGCCAGCGCTGCTGCCGCTGCACCCTCGACGCCTGTTGGGGGGGAAGAGGGCTACAATACAATACAATTATATTTGCAACCAAGAAAACAATAACAGCAGCTGTTGAGAAGAGAATGAAGAAAAAACAACAACGGCGTGCATATACATATGTACTTATGCACTTGCATGTGAGTGTGTGTGTTTGTGTGTGTGTGTGTATTCATATCAGATCCATAAAGAATAGGTACTTTTCGTAAACCTATGTACATATTTACTTGCATATTTTATGCATGCCTTTTACAAGTGGCTGCTAGTATGTCTGACTGCTTGTGTATATGTATGTATGTATGTATGTGTGTGTGTAAGTATGTATGCACTTGTAAGAATGCTTTTTCATGCAACGTACAATTCAGCTTTAAATAGAGAATTATGGAATGAATGCAGCGGGATTGGTGGCAATTAGTAGTTGCTGTCATGGTGGCACTAAGCTGAATGCAATTTTATTTACATGTGGGTGTATGTGTGTGTGTAGGGCATAATACGTGCATGGATTTTTTTTTCTTATAGGGAAACAATTCCGTGAAACAAGCAAAGAGATCAGACAAAGGAAACACCATCATCAAAGGCGATACAAATTATGCATGTAAATTAAAAATAATAATATTTTCTCTTTTTAATTTATTCTGGCCTACTACTGCCAAATGTTTGAGGTAAACAGCGGGGTAATATTTATTTAAAGGACTTACTGAAAGTATCTGGCATTGCTTTACTTTGACTCTGGGTTTTTTTAAATGAAAAACAAAGCACAAAGGAAGCCTACCTTGGTTTTCATCATGGTATAATAAGGAAAGGTGAAATACGTTCTAATCGCCATCTTAAACTCGCTTAGGAAACCCAGTTTGCCTCTTCGACAAATTTATTTTTATATTACAACGATTTTCAATAAAAAGCGCTAGAAATGATACATTCGCAAAAACAAAACACAAAAACATACCATAAACATCACTGATCACCTTTTTCGTTTTTGTTTTTTTTTTTTTTTTATTCGTCGCTATTAAAATTTATTCGATTTCTTATACATATGTATTTTTTGAGAATTTTCAGCTTTAAAAAGGGAATCGTGAAAAACCGATACCGATTTTGGTTTTGAATCATTTCCGCCTGCACAATAATTTTTTTAACGGGATTTTATATGAAATCCTTTCGTTATATGGAAAAATGTTGGTACGACCAAAAGTTAAAAAAGAAACTATCAAAAATCAACCGAAATTTAAAGCCTTTTCAGATTTGCACGTCATATGCTAAAATTTTATGAGCAGAAAATTACATGCCCATAAGTTTTCTAACAATTCGAATTTAAAAAATTGAAAATTGAATGGAAATTGTTGAATTTTTATAAACTTTGAACAAATTTTGAAAAATCACCAAAAAAACATTGTACTCGAACTTAGACTCTTCCTTACTTATTTTAATTCTAAATCGAATGTATCGAACTGGAAATTATATACAAAATTTAGTGTGTTAACTTAGTAAAAATTTATTTTATAAAGATCACTAAAAGATATTGCATTTATCTTATTTTAATATAAAATTTTCATAAAAAAATAGTCAAAAATCTGTTTTTGTATTTTTCCCCCAAACGCACTTCTTTTCTCTCTGTTTCCTTTCTCTCGTTCTTCGTAAGCTAAAAGAGCGTTGAAATCAGCTATCACTAGGTACTATCCCCTTCATTTATTGCATTATGGGTTTTTACTAGGTCAAATTTTACTTCAAGTGCTGTCAGTTAAGTGAAAACAGCCAACATTTTTACGTATGTATTTCGATTTGACTCCAATACAAAATAACAAAATGTCAACAAATGTCATATTTACGAGGCAATTCAGTAAACTGATATGCGATCTGAGATGTAATGTTAAGAAGTGAAAAAACTGCGCAATTGTGAATGAGCCCTAAGAAAATGCATGGGAAATTTAGATTTAAGACCTAATTCCTTTTTATTTGCATAATATATTTAAATATATAACCTCGTCAGCCTGAAATTTGGTTGCACAACTATTTCCGTTCATAAACACAAATCTTTCGTGGAAGATGCGAACAGGGTTGCTTTTGCAACTAAAAAATTTCTTTTAGTTGGAGCAAGTCGGGTACAATAAAACGGGCCCTATTTTGTAATATTTTTTGAAATCTCTTTCTATTTAAAATAATATATGTATGCGTAGTGGGATTTCAGTTAATTAAATTAAAATAAGTAACCAAATGAAAATAACTTAGGTCTATTAAATAGGTGACAACCCCTTTCCAAAAAAAGTTTCATGTACATCTCTTTCGTTTCAAAACAATATTTTATTGCTTAGTGCTACTTATTAATTAAGCCTATTTCCTTTGAATCTCAATTATAATTTTTAAACTGCTGGCAATCCTTTTTAAAAATATTTTCATTCCTAAGCCTTCTTACGTTTATTCATTTGAGTATCTGGCTATAATATTTCATTTAATTTAGCAATTTAATTTTTTAACAGGTGGTAACCCACATCATCACTTAATTTAATTTTATTCGTTTTTTTTATTTGGTTTGTTGTTTGTTTTATTTCGTGTTAATTAATTTTTTCAATTTAGTTTTATTTCGCTATAATTTACTTTGTCTTAATTTGTTTTTTAGTTTATTTTCGTCTTAATATATTTTATTTTATATTATTTCATTCTAGCTTTTTCTTTTTATTTCTATTTCGTATTACTTATTTTGTTTTATTTTTTTTCTATTTTTTCATGTGCAGATTTTATTTAAATTAATGTCGTTATTTGTTTTTTTTTATATGTTAAATGCAATAATCATCTTATCTTACTTAATTTTGATAAAACAACCGATTTAGTTTAGTTCAGTTATATTTATATTTATATTCGTCAATATTTCGACCAGGCACAGGAAAGAGTTCTTGAAAACTACTTCTAATTCCAATCTATCTGAAACCCAAAAACCGTTTTCGCTAATTTTGTACTACTTTCTTGTATTGGTTTTTTAACTTCTTTTATTTTCATTAATTATTTTAGTTGTATTTTGTTTTTTTTAAATAAACTACAAGAAAAAGTAAAATAAAATTTAAATTAAATTTAAATTTACATAAAAGGGGAAAAATAAAATATAAAATAGACGTACATACAAATATGAATGAAAATAATATTATTAATAATACTTTTTTAAAATTTTTAGTAACTTACCGTAATTTGACCATTTTTTACATCTTTCATTTTTTTGTTTTTTTTTTTTTGGTTTGATTTGATTCAGTTTTTCTTTGTTTCTCTTTATTTTATTTTTTATTTTAATTTGTTTTGTGTTATTTTATCCTAATTGGTTTTATTTTACAGTTTTTTACAATGATAATGGCAAATAAATAAAATATGTAAATGAAATAAACAAAATGAAGTAGAATCAAAATATAATATAATTAAAATTAAACTAAAAAAATTAAAATGTTAAATAAATTTAAAATTGCAATTTAAATAACATACAAAAATTCTTGAAATTTTAAAAAGAAGTGAAAATATATTATTTTTTTAATTCCTGCATCTTCAATTTGTTTCTTTTCTTGTGTTGTATTTTATTTTGTTTTGATTCTTTTTAGTTTTTTTGCTCTACATTTTATTTGAGTTCATTTTATTTAGCTTTGTATTTGTCCTTTCTTATTTTATTTTATTTTATTTTTGATGATTTAATTTATTTTGTCTGCATATTTATCAAATTATACTTAAATCTTTTTGAAGAATTTTGCTGTAATTTGATTTTCTATATAATATTATATAACTCAATTCAAGATTTTTACATTTTTTTATCGGTCTCATTGGCATTTGATATTTATTTAATTTATATTATTTCAATTTCTTGTTTGCCTAATTTGTCCTTCTACCCGTTTACTCGAATTTGATTAAGTTGAATTAACTTTTTATTGTTACGATATAAATCACAAATCATACAATGAAATTCCTCATAGCCGTACACTTCGTCGGAGTTTTTTTTTATTATGGCAAAAATAAAGAAAATTCTGTGAACACGAAATTTGTGCGGCTATTGAAGCTGCCCGGTTATAGGGACTGCCCATAATGAGGAACTTCATTATACATACATATGTATTTTTTTG
Source organism: Anomoia purmunda (assembly GCA_951828415.1). Lineage (NCBI taxonomy): Eukaryota > Metazoa > Arthropoda > Insecta > Diptera > Tephritidae > Anomoia > Anomoia purmunda. Next base: position 98,448,525 of record OX639997.1, read on the forward strand.
TTTTTAACACTTCATATATCATATTTTATTAATTTGCTTTATTTTACTTTCTTATTTACCTAACGAAATATTCAAATTTTGAAAGTTGCTCTTTACTCTGCTGTTTAGTTTCTCTTTTATGACTGCTGTGTTTAGTTTCTCTTACTTAGTGCACCCGCTCTCTATCATCTCTCTGGCATGAATGAAAATACGCAAAAATTCAACCCTGCAACCAGCTGATTGTCGACTTTTCACGTTAATTTATTTTATTCCCTTCGTTTGCCGCCAAATAATATTGAAAAAATGGCTGAATCAGTTTCAACTATTATAATAAAAAATATACCAGAATCAATTAGCGATATAACAAATATTCTACCTACCGCGCCAAAAGAAGTGAAACCGTTCGGCCGACGGCGTGTGCTGCTCACCTATGAAGATGAGGCTGGCGCTCGCAGCGTTTTGGAGCAGTTACAGCAGCTGGAGGTGACACCAGGCAAGCGTTTGAATGCTGCACTTTTTCGTAAAAATGAAAAACCTGCTCCCAATCAAAAATCAAACAAAACAGAAACAGCCAATAAATTAACGCAGACGAGCCTACACATAGCTGGGCAAACAGCCGCGCCACAAATCAGCAAGTACGTGTCCAAGCTGTATGCTTGTAATGCTAAATTGAATTTCGAACAGCCACCCCCACCATACCTTAAATACGCCTATCCGCGCATTACACCAGACATCTTGGACGCCATTAGCATTGCTTTGATGAGCAATACCCGTTTCTACACACAAGTCTTGCATCTAATGAATCGCATGAATTTGGAACCACCTTTTGTTGCTAAACCGGCTGGCATGCGTTTGTCAAAAGGCTGGCCGCAAGATGTGAGTACACAAACCGCAGATGACAGCGTGGAAGCGCAAATGAAGCTAAGTGAAAATGCGGCAAAAGTGAGAACACCATCGGAATCTGAATTGGAGTCCTCCGATGAGGGAGAGCATAAAGAAAGTAAAACGCAAGCGATAGTAAAACCACAAAGGAAACGTAAAGCAGCAGACGATGTTGAGGCGCAGTATAAGAAGAAAGCGCGGCAGTTGCTACACGCAACTCGACATCAACAGCAGCAGTTGGAAACAGCCACTAGCGGTAGTAATAAGCCCATTGCGGTACAAAATGTATTTGAGCAGCCCGTAACAGCTGGTAAAGCAACAAAAATTGCTTTAAAACTGCAGCCAAAGAAGCCAAAACAGTCGGTGGTAGCATTTGTACCACCAGCTGAGCTGAGTGGAATGCGTCTAACGAATGCCCAGTTGCAGGAGCTGCCTATTTACAAGAACTATCAAATCGGTGTGCCTTGTAATAAATTGTATATTAAAAATCTGGCTAAAGAAGTGAGTGAGGAAGATCTGCAACAGCTATATGCGCGATTTGTGCCAATTGATAGCTTGGAAATCAAAGTCATGCAGCAAGGGCGCATGAAAGGACAGGCATTCGTGACTTTTAATGGATTAAGTGAAGTTGATGCGGCGTTGGTGGTGGCCAAAGCGCTGGCGGAAACCAATGGTTTTGTGCTGCGACAAAAGCCGATGGTGGTGTGCTATGGGAAGAAGTAGAAAATTGTAATTTTTTTGTTTATTGTTTTTTTTTTTAGAAATTATATGAGATAGTGTTGAGAAGTGCTACAGTTGTTCCATGCATGTGTGTGTTGCTTATGTTAATCACAGTAGATTGTACTTGCATTTCTACTTAAATTTCCATTTTTTTCTATTTCTCATTGCAGACAGCTGGGTCTCCTCGAAACAATATACGTTGAAGGTGAACCAGGCGCAAATAAAAATAATTCTAGTTACTTAACAAAGTTACGCAAGTCACATTTATCCACGCAGCCATACAAATATTTGATATGCATGGATTTTGAAGCGACTTGCTGGGAGAAAGAAGCGCCTCCCAAGTGGCGTGAAGCCGAAATTATAGGTAACTTTTAAACGTTAAAATTTCTAAGTAAATCCCACACTCACTTCTCGTCTACACAGAATTTCCTGCCGTTTTGGTGAATTTGCAGACTGGCAAAATCGAAGCAGAATTTCACAAATATGTCATGCCCATCGAGTCGCCCAAGCTGAGCGCTTTCTGCACCGAACTCACGGGCATCAAGCAGCAGAGTGTCGACAATGGCATGCCGCTACAAACGGCAATCATGATGTTCCAAGAATGGCTGCGCAAAGAGTTGCGTGCACGCAATCTACAACTGCCTAAAATGTCCAAGGACAAACTGATTGGCAATTGTGCCTTTGTCACCTGGACTGACTGGGATTTTGGCATTTGCCTGGCGAAGGAGTGTCAACGTAAACGACTAAAGAAGCCGACCTATTTCAATCAATGGATCGATTTGCGTGCAATCTTTCGCGAATGGTATAAATACAAGCCCATCAATTTTGCCGATGCGCTGTCACATGTTGGTTTAGCATTTGAGGGACGTGAACATTCGGGCCAAGATGATGCGCGTAATTTAGCGGCGTTGGCTTATAAACTGACATGCGATGGTGCGCCGCTGGCGATAACGAAAGACCTCGCACCATTTCAACTCAACTCGAATTGTATAATGTAAGCGGCGGCGAGCGGCAAGCGACTGATAATACGGAACACGGGTTGTAGGCGAATAATGGGTTTATTTTTTTATTAAATTTATTACGCAGCCATTTTTGGGGCACATTGTATTCAGTTTAGGATGAAAGCGCAATACATTTACCTATAGTCTATATAGGTACTACTTGCATCTGCATCCTAAAGTGAAATCATTCCGCTCTTAGATAATGAGACTCTGTAGATTTGCTCAGTGTTAGTTCTGAAAATGACTACGAAAAAAAAAGAAGAAAAATGTACACTTAATGCACGCAATTTTTAGAAGACTTAACAAACCACCTTTTTTTATAAAAATTTTGGTCTTTATTTATTTAAAAAATAATCTAAAAGATTAGCCATTTTCATCAAAAATTAAATAGCTATGAATTACTTTGTGAAATGATATTTTAATTAAACTTTTGAAGTTATAAATCATTTTAATTTTCAGAAAAGCTCAATTTGTACATCTTGATTTTGCAAAAACTTATTATAATGCATTAGTTGAGAAATAGTTGAAGCCTTATTTGTCATTTTAACACATCGTTAGTAGTTACTAGACATCGGATTTGTATACTAAAAAATATTATAACAAACGAAGAAATAAAAAAAATATAATAATCATATAAATAAAAATTGATTTTTGATTAATTTTTAATAATTTCCTTATAAGTATGTATGTTGTTATTTTTTTTTCTTGTTCATTTCTGATTCCTGGTCTATCTGGGAAACCTAGATATTTTTTTTATCTTGGCGATTTTTTTAATTAAAAAAAAAATGTTGGTTAACTTTGTTCTCTATTAAACCCAAAATTATTAACCGTATAATTTATTTAATACGATTACTGACCTACAATTGAAATGTGTGTAACATTAAAAGAAAATAAATAATACAAAGCCAACTTTTACGTTAATAAATTTCCAAATAAGCAAAAAAAAAATGAGAACTGCAATATAAAATAATGAAAAAAAATCAGAAAAACAAGTTGAATGTGGATTATATTTGACAATTTCTTGTTACATTCTGCTTACTAAATTATTATTGACTTTCCCCTACAGATTTTTTTATCATATGTTTTTTTTTTTTATTGTATTTTTGGTTATTTTTGATAATTTTTGTTTTCCATTAAAACAAGTTATATTATAGAACAATTTTGTTTAACGTGACTGCCAAATGCATATTTTTTCAATGCAATTAATGACTAATAATTTATTAACAATAAAAAAATATATATAATACTATTTAGCATTAAAAGAAACAATATGATAATATATAATCCAGAATCAAAATTTGATTGCTGATTCTTATTGATTATTTAAAATATTTTTTAATGATTTTTTTTAATTATTTCATTTTTTTCATAATGCAATAATCAGTAAATAATAAAAAGTAATCTATAAAAACTACAACACCTTCATTGCTTACCATGAAAAAGAAAATAAATAAATAAATAAAGCAGAAAAATAATAATTTTTTCTTGCTTGTTGATATCAGAATTTTTTTACTCCCTTATTACTGTTTAAATTTATTTCATTTTGCTATTATTTTTATTTATTAAATTTGATTATTCGGAGCTATCTTAAATTGTTCTTTACGAGTATTATCACTTGTTATAGTTTATTAGTTTTGAATACAAAATCAAACAGTAAAAAAAATTAAAAATTGATTGTTTATTATTTTGGATTGTTTTTTTTTCAAAAATTTGGATTTCACCTTTACGCTTTACTTTTATTTTTTATTTTTGAACATATAATGGCTTATTACATTTATAATGCGCATAATATTTGAAGTGCTATTAATGAACAGTCAAAAGAGAACTAAAATATCAATTATTATTTGCAATGAAAAGAAAACAAAATAAAGCAGAGAAGTAATTTGGTTATTGAATGTATTTTTTTTTCTTATATAATATCAGTATTTTCTTTTATTTGTGTTTTTGGTACTTGAAAGTTTTTATATATTTAATTTTTTGAGCTCTACTTTTTTTATTTAATTTATTTTTTATTTATATTAATTTTTGTTTTATACACATGTATTTCATTATATGTGTGCCCTAAATGCAAAATCAAAAAAATAATTGCTGATTATTTTTAATCATTTTTGTGTTGATTACTTTTTTACTATTCGTTTTTAAAATTATTTACCTAATTTCAATTTTTATAAGTTCTGTTTGTCCATATAATGATTGTTAATTATTAAATTTATTAAGTGCATAATATTTTTAATGCAATTAATTATTGATTAACATAGTAAATAGTCAATCAAGTAAAATATCTATTATAATTTGCTATACAAACAAAAAAACAATCAAATACTGTTGAAAGGTAATTTATAAATAATAATATAAATGAATAATCAAAAATTAAGTTATTATTTTTATTTTTTTCTGATATTTTAATGAAAAATATAAACGTTGAAAATTGTCCTAAAATAGTTCCGTCATGTTATATTTTAAAAAATATAAAAAAAAAACATTTAAAATATTCTGTTAAACGCAACTTCTGTTGCTCCCTTTTTCAAAGAATTTTAGCATTTTGGGAAAAATATGATTTTCATAAAAATTCGATGTCTAGTAATTAATCAATTAAACACATACATATCCAAATATTTCAATTCATATTTATTGTTTATGTTATTGTTTTGTTTTATTTTCTTTTTTATGTTTCTGTACACAAATTTATAAGACGTGTGTTGATTTAAAAAAAAAATATAAAAATGCCGTCTAAGTATGCACCGAATTTTTGTGTTTGTGTAATTAAATTATATCAAAAATGGTTTATAAACTGAAAAATCAAAAGGAAATGTCATTTTAAAATGTATTAGTATAGGAAATAAAATAATATAATTTTTTGGATTAAAATAAATAATTTTTTGAAAAAAGTGCTTTCGGAAAAAATTAATTATTTTTCAAATAAAAACAGAATTGAATCATTTGGAATAGGTTTGAATTAATTTATACTAAAACATGGCATTAAATCATCAAAGTTAATCATCAAAATTTGTCTGAAACAATTTTTTATTAAGTAACATTTTCATATACATATGTACTATATTGATCTATTATCAGTAAATCATAAATAAAATTTCCGTTGTATGTCCTTGCTTATCATCGAAAATAAAAATAAAGAAATGTTTTAAATAGTTTACTATGAATTTACGTATCATTTCGAATCAATTTTATATTTTTATGTTTTTGTAACTACGGTAACAGTAGAAGTAACTGTGTAAATATTTTTTTCAATATCTGCTATTAAAGCACAATCTATAAATACATAATTAAATTATTAGAGAGGAAAATAAAAATAGCAGATATAACGTAAAAAGTTAACTAATAAGATATTAAAAAGTTAAATAAACTACATTTTTATACAAATACATTTTATATGCGTCAACCAATAAAATATACTCGTACAATAAATGTCTAAAAAAAAAAAAAATAAACTTAAATTTAAAAAAACTTTTTTATTAAATTTTAAATTAAAGCTTCTTTGCTCTGTGGAAAGTGGCTCCCATTTAACATGCAGGGTATGAATGCTGCTTTCCTTAAGTCTCTTTTCTTTAGATACTGTGGTATTACCGGAAAAAATGTGAATTAAATATATAAAAATAAAAAGTCGATTTTAACCGGATTACAAATCCTGAGTTGAGAGGAAAGCAAACATTTTTCGTATGGAGGCAACTTCTTCCTCCTCGATGTCAAGCAAGCCGTTGATCTATAAACTACAATCTTTCAAGAATGATGGAATACAATGGAGGAAATGAGAGAACAAAGAAAAAATTATAAAGAAAAAGAGAATATGCGCACAATTGAGTGAATAACGGGAAGTTTTGTTAGTATTCCATTATATAGATTATTTCCTGTATTCCACCATGGAGCCCTCGGCATCCCAAACAGCTCAGAAGTCAAAACGTCTAATATAGTGCCAAAAGTGGGTTGTATTGGATCGTAAGGGAGTTCTGCTTCATGCCCGAAACAGCTACAAATGGCACGATGTCAAATCGCATATGAATTATTTTTTATTTGCATCGCTTGCGCTCTAATTACCGGGCTCAGTCGGGAAGCACCCAATGTCAGGAGGAAGGAAAAATAATTGTATTTCGTCTGCGAATGGATGTCAAATCAATTAAGAAAGGATTAGCGGTCTGCCGAAGGCGCAATCTTGTATTCTATTATTATTGACCCATCTTTGTCATAAAAAATAATAAAGTGTAGTCTGGGTGGAGTGAACTAATTCTTTTAACACCATTTCATAAAACACAGATTGTTCAATACATTAGTATTGCAATTTTTTGCTAAAAATATAAAAGCAGATTTATTGCTGGCTTATAAATTTCATTTATTACTATAACATGCTAAAAAAGATCCAAATATGTACATTAGTGGCCAATTAAAACTTACCACCTCACTTTTTGCAATTGTTTTCCAATTCTCACGGCTAAACTTATCCAACATTGCTGAAATACAAAATACTTATTTCTATATATTTCTGTTATAAGAAACCTTTCTTCCCGAATGCATATCGTATTTTTATTATAAATTTGATAAATTTTGTAATACAAGTTCTAACAACTAGCAACACGATTTTCGGCCCTTTCTTATTTGTATGGAATTTCTGATACAATCCTTTACTCTAATCCTATGGATATTATCGTATGTTCTGATGGATGTATTTCTCCTTGTTCCTTACCCTACTCAAACTCTCCAAACGATGTCCTTTCATTGTTCAAATCGTTCTGTTTATTGCCTGAATACTCAAGTGATGTTTATTTTAAAATGCTCAGTGGTAATGTTTACTTGGTAACTGGTGTACATTTTCAACAAGCATTGTGATTAAATAAAATTTAGAGGTAAACGATATCAGCAAAATTTTAAAAGAAACGGATTGAAAACACATCAAACTTAAATTTACCAACACATTTTTATTTTGTTAAAAAAATACTGAAAAAAAATTATTTGCTGCCGAAACCCGGGATTGAACCGGGGACCTTTAGATCTTCAGTCTAACGCTCTCCCAACTGAGCTATTTCGGCTAATAAATTTTAGGTGTCAAAGAAGCTATTTATATTTGATGGTGAGTATTGAGATGAAGTAATGCAAAACACACCACAAACGATATTACGCAATAAGGGTGAGTTTCTACTATCGATTATGGAAAGTTTAAAATTAAAACAACTGAGAATACATTCCAGTTCTCTGAGGTATCCGATTTATTTAGAATGAAAACGAACAATAATACACGATGAAATAATTTTAATTACAAATTTTTTTAAAACTTAAATGTGCGCTTATAAATTGAATGAATATTTGTATCAATGATTGAGAAATATTTATCGTTCATATTGTATTTCGCGGCTGCAGTTAGAGTATCAACTTTGAAAATAGATTTCTTACTTGTCCAAAAATCCTTCGCAATTGACAAAAACTCTTTCATCTGTGACATCAGTTCTAAAACACCAAAACAAAAATTTAACAAGAATAAATACAATATTATCGCCCTTAGGTAAATTTTACAAACAAACTGACGAAAGTCAGTATAGTATATTTGGAAGACACACAGTATTTCTCCATTTTTTTTGCACCGAAAATGTTCACCATGTTCTGAGCCAGGAAGTAAATTTGAAGACGATATATGTAACAGTTAACATCGTTATGTTGTCTTTTTCTGAAAACGTTGATATCCGTTAAAGCTTTGTTAACCGATTGATTTTTTTTTTAAATTCAACTTATTTCCAATAAAAAAAAACAAACCTTCGTAACGTGCTAGAAAAAATTCGCCATCAAAGGAGCCACATAGAGAAGTCAAACCATTGTAAAAAACTACTTCGTTCGTGGTTTTAGTAATGCCTGATTTTTATTAAGCATTTTTTCGAGAAAGCCCGTGCCATTACAATGAAAACAATCAAAATTGACATAATTCGATTTGACACTAATGCAAAATTATAAAATGTCAACATTTTGCCATTTCGTACTACATTTAGTCGTCAAAAATTTTACTTAATGAACTCGTGAATTATGAATTCAAATTGGTAAATACTGCCAATGAAAAAAACCACGAGATCTAGTAGTTCTAGAAGCATAACTGCATCAAAAGGAAAAAAAAATTGACTTACGTTTTTTCACCGATAGGGTTCGAAATATACTGCTTCCTTCTTATTCCTTCATTTATGAATATTGTAGTCCTCTAATTTATTATTTTTATATTTGAAATATAACTAATCATAGAATTCATTTATAAGACAAATTCTAATTTTTTCCTGAAATAATAAACGCAAAGCACAAGTGGTCATAATTATATGGAACTTTACTTTACACGTACATATATTTGTGTATGTATGGGTGTACGTAGCGCAATCTAATTTTTTACTTATTCTTTTGGTAAACGCTAATAAAACTGTTTTCTGTCGCTTCCATAATATCCGCCGAAATAGCTCAGTTGGGAGAGCGTTAGACTGAAGATCTAAAGGTCCCCGGTTCAATCCCGGGTTTCGGCAGCCGAAATTTTTTTTTATACTTTTTTGCTTTAAAATTTTATTGTACAGATTTTATTAAAATAATACAAAAAAACCAAATGCACAGAAATTCCTAAATTTTCAACGTTGCCATTAGTTAATAATGAAATTACAGAATTTTATGATGATGTACGTTATCTGAAAAAATACAGTGAGATAGCAAGAATACCTGGTTGAATTTTGTTTGAATTTCTTAAGTTTGATGTTTACGAAAAATAAAGTTGTCGGGTAAAAATCCAGCAAGGCATGAGTGAAATTTTTGCAAATGTCTCAGGCTTGACGTTTATCAGAAATATTTCAATACATATTGTTTTGATAAGCACCGAGATAATTATAGCAATTGGTTGTCAATCAAGTAAAAATATAATATCGTAAAAATGGTCGCACAAAATTTAGTTTATGTTTTTTATACCATATTCGCATAATAAATGAAAATTATTAAATAAAGTAAAAAATTATTTAAACCAAATAACAAAATATAAACAATAAAAAGTATTGCCGAAACCCGGGATTGAACCGGGGACCTTTAGATCTTCAGTCTAACGCTCTCCCAACTGAGCTATTTCGGCAGATAAAAATTGTTTGTCAAATGTTTGTTTTATTATTACACTGTAGAGAAGCAATAAAGGTTGAGTATGGTGAATATGTTTACAATATTCACAAATTGTATATGTGCTCAATTTTTTTTTTTATTTTTATTTATCCCAGCATTATTATAAATTAAAGACCGTTATTCACATCAATCTTCGAAAACTATGCAAATTTCAATAAGAAAGCTATTTTTAAAATGGAGCTCCCCCAACTGTTTCAATTGCTTAATGTAATAATATTAATTAGACGAAATTAGATTTTGCAATAATTGTGGTCAAACGGAGGAAGTTTATTAACGCTTCATTCCCAAAATGTTTGATGTTGCCATCTGTTTAACTGTAAATTCAATTAATTGAATAGGTTTAATTAAATTTTAAAATTAAAAAATTGAATTTTGCCAAATGAAAGAAGTTGTATTTCGAAAAGAGTTTTAGATAGGGCTGTCACCTGCCTAAAAAGTGAATTTCTTTATTGAGTTAAATTAAATATTTATTACCGTGCGGGAATAAACGAAATGACCTTAAGAAGGATTAATAAGGAATACGTTTTTAGAGAGGAAATTTAAGTCACCAGACATATTAAAATATCGACGTGCACCCAAAGATATTATTCGAAAATATTTTAAAAAAATGTTGGTCACTGTGTCAAAGGATAGGTTAGGTTTGTTTGATGAAGGGACTACTTGCAGGGGGAACTCACCTAGCCATATAAAATGAGTGCATTGTGGTACAACTTATTGGCAAAGGGTTAACTCAATTTTTTGATTAGTATACTAAAATTCTACTATTACTACAAAAATAAAACACTTAAAAACATTTATTTTCGACAATATTTCTGAAGAGGGTTGCCACCTGTTCGGTAAGGTAAATTAATTTAATAAGTTAACTGTAATATTAAAACCTGTGTGCCAACGGAATGAGTTAAAGGAAACTACATTTAAGAAATATATTTTAGAGGGTTGCCATCTGTTTAATATAATTCAATTTCATAAATAGAAATATAATAGTTGAATACTGTCAAATGAGAGGCTTTATACGAAAACATGTTTGAAGAGCGTTGCCACATTTGTCAAAACGCTGATTAAATTTAATGGTAAGATAACTGAGAATCTGGTGGCAAACAAAAAAGGTGTAAGAAAGCTTTATTTCAAAAATATTTCGGAGATCCTTATCATCGGTTTAAATTACAATACAGTTGTGACTGATAGTGGGTTAGGAAAGGCTAGTCTCGAAAATTTGTTGAGTGGTTTCCAATTATGCCAAATTAAATACGAATTAATTAACATCTTAAGCAAAATTCTTTAGTATTCCGGGTAAAAAATTGAGATTCGCCTTTTCAACACAAGATGTCAGTTGCGAGCGGAGCCGCGTTAAGTAATTAAATAAAATTTCCACACTTTTTTTTATTATATTTATATTATATTATTATATTATCGTTACATTTTATTAGTTAAATTATACATTATGAATTTTATTGTTTATATTTATAAATCCCATTTTTCACTACACATATTTTATATAAAACTTAATTACAAAATATTTTATGATTCCCTAAAAGTTGTCGCTAACACTAATCGTGACTAATTTTAACTCGTTGTTTAAAAATTATTTAAGCTTGAGTCGACCGCTTCTATAAAGTTTTACGTACAGTGGAACATAATTAGAATAGCCTACGATACATAAAGTTTTAAGCTATTGTAATTTTGTTATTTTTTTTTTAATTTTGTGGGTTTTTTGTGAAAGCATGTATATTTTTTTAAGTTAGAAAAATTTAAATTTTAATTAAATTTTGTTTTTTTAGTATTAGGCACGTTGAAGATTGAAGTGAAGCAAATTTCGCCACAAGAGAAGACAAAAGTATCAGAAAATATGTTGAATAATTTATTTTGTTAAACATTTTTTATAAAGGGAGTATTTACAACTAGCGAGCGCAGTTTCGTATTAATAATTGACATACATACATTTGTTTTTTATATATAGTAGGTATATTTCAAGAATTGTGTGTGTGTCTGTAATTCCTCTGCCCACTGTAGACACAAATATACATACATACATAGCATTTTTATTATTGCCATTTCACAAATAAGTAAATTGCAATATATGTATGTATATATAATTAAATAACTTTCCCTTTTTCATAGTTTGTTTACTATATAATATTTCCATTATTATTTATATATGTATATATTTTTTATTTCATTATTGCAATGTTTTTGTATTTTTTCGTTCTACTATAAATTTTTATTTTCCCCTTTTTTCAACTCGTCTACTCTATCACTCAAAAGTCTGGATCGTAGTCTCGCTGATAACGAGACGCTCGACTCGCATGATTGCTGTTGCTTGTGCTGTTGTTGTTGTACGTATACATTGGATGCGCATCCGCAAAGGCATCAGGATACTGATGATACGGTAACTGATGCTGTGACATCGTATGATGTTGCTGATGATGATGATGATGTTGGCTATGTGGTTGTTGTTGTTGCTGATGTGATTGATGATGATTGTTGTGATGGTGGGGACGTTGTAATGAGTCACCCTTTTGTGAGTAATTAGTTTGAGAATCGTACAAATAGTCACCGTGACGTGTGGAACGCCAACTGTCGTAGATATTGGAACCATTGCTGCCGTGCAGGGAGTTGGTGAAACGCTGGAGAAAATAAAATAAAATAAATTAGCTCATAAGAAAAAAATTTAACTCCAACGGATCGCTGGACGAGATGCGAGTGTAGAAAGCTTTCCGTTTCTATGATAGGCGACTAGCATCGTCTAGAAGATTGCTCGATATCCAAGTATGTATTTGAGTTTTGTGAAACAACATGCCAATCGAGTAATTTGGACGAAGGCGAAGATGGTTTCGATGAAACATTTTTCGGGTACACTACAATATTTTACTTGTTGTTGGGACTATAGAGATGAAACTGAGTACAGCGGAAATCCGGAAAGCACAATCTGCTACTCGTTTCCGTCGAGGTCATTCAAGGGTGTAACAAACGTAGGCTCGAATTAGCTGGGGTAGCGCTAAAAGGTATGAGTTTGAGTTGGTTTTACTTAAGTGCCTAATGAGAAAATTATTAACTGGCCACGGAGTTTTCTGACATGGATGCATCAGAGTTTAATCTGGCATAATGTCTAGAACATAATTGTGCATTGGATTACTTGGGAGCTGGTGAATGTGTAACATTCTAAAATATTCTGAGTGCTAGAGTTATGCAGGATGTAGTGGTTGGTCAAGCCCTGCAAAATTGGTTTAGGCCTGTTTCATATTATCAAACTCTTCTAGTGGAAGGCTAGGCCAAGAAACACGCGGTTTTGACAGGGCAGAATCAAAGATAAAGGGGTGTTAGATGAATTGGTTTAAGGCGGCATTTAGATAGGTGATGGCATCGTGCGGGGAAACTCCACATGGTGGGCGTGCATTGAGATTGTCTGGGTTGATGCTGCTTCAATATCCAAACCATAGATGGACCCCAGAGTGACGCGAGACTCACTGGAACTTCTCGTTTGCTATTGTTGGTAGTTTGACCTCAATGCCGGCATTGGAGTTGGGTCCAGTGGGTTTGTTATGAGGGACTAGATCTCGTCCTTTAGCTCGAGGGGATTGCTGCTGACTTGACTGGGATGCGGGTTATCGGCAAGCAAATCCACGTTAGGATGACTTTGACGACGGCATCCGACGGAAACTGCTAGGAGAATGTAAAGTTGTGCTCCTTGAGAGGGATATGGAGTGCTACATTCCCACAACAATCAGGAATTACCCTGGTTTTATCGGCCCAAAATCTGTTATTTCGACGTTCTGTACCTGTTTAGATCCGCCAAGAGCAGAGTTATGCAGGTCGTTCTTCTCGGAGTATGGTTTTTGGCCTACAATGATACTATTAATGTATAAGTAGTTTAAACCAAGCGGACTAGGTCTAGCAGCTAGCGGACGTGTTGTTAGATTCAACACCTCAACTGCAAGTCATGGCTTCTGATACGTCTAGGTAGTTTCACTTATAATCGATCATGTTCTTTTTTTCAGTTTTTCAAGTTTATTTCTTTGATATCATTAAAACTAAAAAACATCTTAGATTCATTTAATTGAAGATACTTGGGTCTCAAAAGATACATAAAAAAAAAAATTTAAATCGAAAAATCGCCCAATTTGGAAAATTTTGTAGGCTCACAAATTACCTCTGTATATTTTTCAAAGCCCTTAAATTTTTCAAACAGTTTTTTGCCTAAATGTGTTTCTTTTTTGTTAAAAAATTTTAATTTTTGAATAAAAAATATGTTTTTTTCGTCTTAAGTTGCTTAAAATGCAAAAGTTAGTTTAATTTGATACTATTTTATTAAGAGACTTCGAAAGAATTTTCTTTTTTTAACTTTGATAAGCTGAACATAGATCACATTGTTATAATAAAATAAACGAATAGCTAATAGGACCCTCCTTCATTGCTTGTTCAATTACAAAGTTTTTAAGAACAAGATTATTATTGGTTATTAGTTAATTAGTTGAAGCTTGAACTCGAACTTGGCCGATGCTATCCATTGTAAGGGATCTTCTGGTACATCAACCTTATTGGAACTCGAATTATAAATATCTCGCATGGAGTGGTTTACTCGTAAATTAGGCATTTCTACATCTGCTACCTTGAGGAAGGTTATAAAATACGATAATCCTAGAGGATTAGAACATTCCACCTCTGGATATCGAAATAAAAAGCACGGAATATGTTCGGCAACTTCTTCATCCACACTACTTCTGTAGAGGCATACGTCTCTTGAGCCAATAGCTTTCCCCTAATTTTCAGTTTTCCAGTTATACATCTCACATTCTTGTTCGAAAGACAAGATAAACTACCTCCTACCTTCCAATTCCTTTCACTCACCTTTGGTTTTATAGGTTGCTTGGTATCATTCCAAGCATCATCTATATTATAGAAATCATCGGCGCCATAATTATCCGCACCACCCATATGATTAATCTTTAGCTCGTTCAACATATCGCTGGTTAGCGGTATAGGCGTCTTCTTAGAACGCTTTTGACGATTGAGGAGCTGCAGCATAAAAAAAATAAATAACACCAAACACATTCGATCAACCATAGTTCAAATTACTCACCACCGTCACGCCAAAAATGACAACAAATATAAGTGAACCTACGCCAATCACTATTACTACAATCGCCCATTGTGGTATCAGGAGATCTTCTTCGGCATACTCGACCATAGGTGAAAGCGATTTGGGTATAACTAAAAATAGATGATGGGTTAAAACTATAGTATAAGTATTGTCTAGTTCCACACTCGATACACACCACTAAAGTCCGTTGCCGCTGGATCGATCACATATTTGCCCATCAGGAATATCTCTTTGATTAGCTTTTCTTCCTTTCCTTCGCGATAGGATGCATTGGCGCCAACATCTTCATTCTCATTATCCGTCTCATTTTCTGTTTCAGGCTTGCGTGCCAAAATCATCTCCGGCGGTGGTTGCGTTAGGGCGTCGTGGAAAAGTTTCTTAATCTCCAGCGTATTTACGTCATCTGTGATATTGGCCAGCTCGACATAGTAGTCCACAAGCACGCTGCCCTGACTGAAGCTGTCGATGCGCACCTTCTTGTACCAGCGGCTCAGTTGTGGTGCCTTAGTGTAGACTTCGTTCAGCTAAAAGAAGTGTAAAATATATATTTTTTAATTTACGAAAAATTTCAAGCTATAAATCGGCACTCACCTCGGCCTCTACTTCGCGCGCTAGATTCTTCCACTCGAGTGTATTGTGATCCAACAATTCTGGCTTCCACGCCACACCATCTATGATCTTAATTGTTGCCGCCAGATCACAATCCGCCGTACAGTGTCCTGGTTTTGTGGGACGCGGTGTTGTCGTAGTCGTTGTTGTTGTAGTCGTCGTTGTGGTGGACGTAGTGCTGGATGAAAGTAGATCCTCAAAGTTAATATTTGCCGTTCTGCTCTGCTCCAGTAGCTTTTCAATGGAGATGGGTGTGGTGGATGGTGTGGGCCAGCCAGTGAATTCGGTGGTCGCGCGTGTGGGCGGCCCCTTCTTTATAACCACCGAAGGTGAATTACCCGGCTCGGTTGCGCCATCACCGATTGTGCGTGGCGTGGTAAGCCGTGTTGCTCCGATGCGTTTGTGAACACCCTTAGGGAAAACGACTTTGAAACCAGAGGCGGGAGTAGTGTCGGAGATAGTGTCATCGGCGGTGCTGGACTCAGTGGTTGAGGAGGTGATTAGTGTTGACATGGCTTCATCTACCGTTTTCACTTCGGTCTTTTGTATCGTTTTTTCTGTTGCCGCAGTGGGTTTAAAGTCTTTCGGCAGTAGTTGAGAGATATCAATGGCTTCGGGCACTGTCGCTGTGTCCTTTTTAGCTGCCTCATTCAGTTTGTATCCCGGTGGTAAGAACTTCGAGATGTCGTCTGCCTTTAGTGGTATTATGGCACCCGACAATTTGTCAGTCTCATCTACGGATTTTGAAGGTGGTTTGTAACCAGGTGGCAATAGCTTGCGGATATCGTCATGTACCACAGCGACGGGCTTTTTCGTTGGCGCTACGGTGGTACTTAGCTTGTATCCCGGTGGCAAAAATTTGGAAATATCATCAACCAGCGTTACTGCGGGTTTAGCGGTCGTAGAGGCTTTCTCCTTGTAGTCTTTTGGCAACAGTTTATCGAGGTTATTATCGAATTTAATTTTGCTAAATAGATCCTTAATGTCGGCTTTGGTGGTAGCTTCTGTTGTAGTGGGCGGCTTATATCCTTTGGGCAATAGACCAGTGGGCACCACGTCTTGCGCTACCACAGCGCTATTCTTGAACGAACGACTAATTGTAGAGTTTCGTCCTGGTTTCCTCACTTCAGACTCAGCCGCTTGAGGTGCAGCTGTCGTGGTAGTAGTAGAAGCGGTAATCTTGCGATTCTTGTATGATGGACGTGGCTTGAAACCCACTGGCAGAAGACCCGCCAAGTCATCCATTTCACTCTCATCGAAGTGGTGGACTTTCACCTTCGAGGCAGCGGTGGTCTTTGGCTGGAACTTACGTATATTTGGCACGAATTTCGAGCCTGAGGTAGTAGTGGTCGCCTTTGTTGAAACGTCCATTTCGCTTATAATTGGATATTTCCCAGACAGCAGACCACTAGACAGCTCTGATTGCACACGATCCAACTTGTCAATGATGCTTTCCGTTGATGAGGCAGCTGCAGTTGTGCTGGACTTCTCAGTCACGTGTGGCGCTACCATTTCTTCGCCACTTTCCACCGGTTCATCAACGTACATGTCTTTAGCGTTCTTCTTCGATGCCGGTTTCTGTGCATGTATTTTGCGTTCCAGCTCAGAGAGTGTCTGCTTTGTCTCCTCCTGTTCGATGGCTGGGAAGGGCAAGAAACGTGCGCCGTTTATACTTCGACTGGTTTGTATGGAAGCAATCACCACATAACTTTCGGTTGTGTTGCTCATAGAATCATCATTGGCTGTAGAGTTGTTGGCGGTATTTTCAATCACTTCTACATCGGCGTCTTTCTCCTCATCCACTGTAGCCGGTTGCACATTATTCTCTACAAAAGCAGCTTCTTCGTCAGTGGAAAGTGTTGTCGTACGTTGTGTGATTGGCGTGGGGAATGCAGTTGATCCGTTTACTACGCTCTTGGTGGTCACCACAGAGATTACCTCGCGATCTAACGTGTCCTTATCGTTTTGCGGTGAGCTATTATGTTGAGTATCGTTTTCTGATTCTTGACTTACATCTTCCGTTTCATCAAATTCTTCATCCTCCTCCTCGTACTCTTCGTCATCGTATTCCGCGCTGGCTTCGTAATTGACGTCTTCGCCTTCCTCCTCCTGCTTTTCCACAACCTCTTTATGATTAGCTGGCATAGCGGTAGTGGTCTCGTGTGGTGCAGTTGTAAGTACATCAGCGGTCGCATCGTCGAGGTCTTCATCACTTACGCTGGTCTGTGGTTGTTCAGTGGTAGCCATCATTACTTCGGCAGCACTGGAGTTTGTAGTGGCCTCAGCAGCTGCAGTAGTTGAAGTCTGATTATGATTAGCTGTCTGCACCGTTGCTTCAGTTGATTGTTCTTCTTCGCCATATTCATAATCGTATTCTGAACTTCGATTTGTAGTGGCATCTATGGCTTCCGAACTTGATGCTTCCTCCGTTTTCTCTGTTTTCATTTGCTCACCGGTCGAATTAGATTTGCCATCATACGCGGGTAAAGCCGTCGTTTCCTCTTCCTCAACTGTTGATGTGGAATGCGTTGATTCAGCGGATGTTCCAACTGTTGTTTCCTCGGCCTCGTGCAATTCCAACTTCTCCAAACTTGTTTCTTTTGTGGCATCCACATTCGGCGAGTTTTCACTCTCATCTTCATAATACTCTTCGCTGTCAACAGTAGGCGCAGTGGATGTTGTCGGTTTCACAGCGGCAGTCGTGGACTGCTTGAAGAGGCTCTCTTTCACTGGTAATTTCACACGCCCAGAAGCGAAGGGTCTTTGAACTTTTGCCAAATTCACAGGCTCGTTAATCTCGCGACTAATGAAGACTGGACGTCTCGGTTGGAAGCTGTTCGACTTATTACCCGTCACACGCCCAAACGTGGGTCGCTGTGAAGACAATTCGGGCGTATTATTAGAGGTTTGTTGCTGCTGTGATTGTTGACCTTTAAATGAGTTCTGTGGGCGACTCGCTCCAAAACGATTGTAGCGTTTTGTACTCGAGGCTATGGTTTCTGTGGTGGCTGAGGCAGCTGGCGTATTTGAGGTACTTGGTTGGAAGCGATTGCGTGTATTTTTGAAGGGTGTTTGGGATAACGTGGACTGACTTGAATTAGGTGCGAAATCGGAATTGTAGTTGGGTGCAGCTGCGGCTGAGGCAACAGGACGATTGCGATTAGAACTGGGCACAAAACCGCCACTTCCGAAGGGACGTTGAAAAGAGCTGGTTAGACTGTTAGCCGAAGGGCGATTGGCGGAAGACGAACTCTGGGAAAAGGAAAAAAAGTAGATTTTTTAAATTTAGAAATTTAGTGTTTTAAAATAACTTATGTTTATATATTCGTAATGACCAATTTAAGAGTGAAACATCCCGGCAGCTTATATACCGATTTTGAACGCCAGGTGATATTTGTGAGAAACTTTTTCATGGCAGTATTCACTCGAAGGATTGCCATTGATGGCCGGCGAAATTCCGAAGGCAAATCGGCAATGAAAAGGCTTTAAATAAAAACTATTTACCGTTCGAAGTCGACGTAAAACTTCAGGTCTTCCCATTTGTGATACATTCAACATACACACCACGTGTTGAAGGAAAAGCGTAGCCCAACATCAAGGTGTATATATAGAGTACATGCCATATTATTAAGTGTTGAGATAGTGGAATCTTACTTTTTTTGACATTTTGACATTTTTAATACTAATCGTACTCAGAAGATTTTTTAACAAGAGTGTTTGTATCCACAAAATGGAACTAAATCGTGAACATTTTCTTGCGAAGATTTTGCATAACTTTTCACGTGGATTAAACCAAGACCGCGCTTCTAACTCAGTGACAAACACAGATCTGTAGACTCGCAGTTCGGGAGTGGTTCACCATAACAACTACTACCACTACTTCTGCTACTACTACTAGCTCTACCCCTACAACTACTACTTGTACTAATAACTCTACTACTACTAATTACTAGTACTACTATTACTACAACTACTAATTGCTACTAATATCATGATAACTACCAATTACAACTACTATTTGTACTTATGCCACTACTAACTACTACTATTATTTTTACTAATGCTACTACTAATTACAACAACCATTTTTATTTATGCTACTACTATTTTTATTAAAAATACTACTACTATTTTTACCCATGCTAAGTTTTATTCCTCGCTCGAACTTTTAAGTGCACGAATTTTTTTAAATTTTATTTTGTTTTCTCTATCTCAACACTTAATTAGCAAACTTTCTAAAAAAAAATTCCATTTTAGTTGTTTTTCGTACTTCGAAAATTTTATCGGAACCAACGGTGTCTTAATCAATTTCGTTATTGGAATTTAATTTTCTTGCTACAATTGGCGTTTAAAAGATTTCGGTGGAGGCTATGGTAAAAATATATGTTCATATTCTCTGGTCTGTCTGTATTGATCGCTTCTGCTCCAGTTTACTTTGGCCGCCGACTGGTATCAATATAGAGCAGTAGCTTAGTTTGTGGCGTTACAATTTAAATCTACATATGTATTTGTATTTATATCAGCGACGTCTTAAGTGCCCAGTAGCCATATGGGATTAAGGGGCCCCCAAAAAAAATCTGTTAAGTATTAGCCCTAGTATAGGCTAATCCGAACCGACAGTTTCCGTAGGAAAACTTAAAGTTCTGGAAGAAACATTAAATATAAAAAAAAATCCAATTTAAAATATGCATTTGCGTATCTTTTTTCCATTTTCTACAATTGGTCGGACCATTTTTTTTTACCACCTAGTTTGTATAACATATGTATGTATATTGCTTATCATAACTACACAGCAGGGTTTCTTGTTTATAAAAATACAGTTCATTCTACAACAAAATCTGCAGAAATTCAATCTTCAAATTTGGCGCGAATTAAAAAAAAAATCAGCAAATTTTCATCAAAATTTTAAACAGAATTTTTGGAAAATTTTTATGTATATATGCATACATATACAGGCTTCAATTTGCTAGAATTAACCATTAATTTCGATATTTTTTCCTTATAAAAAATATTTGGAGCATACGTTATATGGAAAAATTGCAAAAGGCCTTCAGAAGAAAAAATTGTCCAAAATCTACTGTAATTTGTTGGCACTTAAAAACTGATTTTTATTATACTAACATTAAATGGGCTATATATGTAACTGGAAAAATGTTCTGTAAATTTTGATGAAAGTTTTTTGGATTTTAGGGATGTATACGGTTTTTATTGCACAATGAACATGATTTTTATAAAAAAAAATTAACTAATAATTAATTACAAATAAAGTTCGAGTCAAAGCTGTTCAATAAGTTTACGTCACCTATTTATATTTTCAATTTAAGCCTTTCTTTTGGATGAATTTGAAGAAAAGCAATTTAATGCAAATTAATTTTTTAAATTTAAACTTTAACTCGCACGCCAATTTTGTGTCTTAGTTACTTTTATTAGTACTCCTTTACCAGCTCGATGCCCGGAAAGGGCGCCCCACTCGCCTTTCTGTTAAGGCGACAGTGGTACAGATAGAAGTAGACATATATAAATATATATTTTTTCATACGTATTAATATTATTGCAAATATTATGAAATTGTATGATTGTGGCGCTCGTAGTGTTATTGACTGAGTTGTTTAAATTCGTTGTGCCTTGTCATGTGACTACGAATATTTGAACGATTGTAAAAGTGTATTTATCACTTTTTTGCTCAACTATTCCGCTTAGCATTGAAGCTACGATATTACTTTGGCACCTGATTGCCCGCTTGATCTACATAAATATTTGCCTTGCTCGAAACGCTTTGGAGTAAATTGGAGTGTGGTGCTTTGCGCTGAGTAAGCGTTGCACCTCACTATCGCCTAATTTCTTACATTTGTATATAGTTTGGGTTTCAGGCGCCGCCATGCTGCTAAACTGGGTTTGGCCTTAATTTATTGAAATGTAAAAATATGTTGCTCTACAAAACATAGATATACTTGTCCATTCATTCGCATAAGGCCATATTTTATTTTACAACTCATTGTTAGTGTTTTTATCTGCGAAATTATTTAAATTTCAGAGGACATATATACATACTTTTCGTTTATTTTCCAGTTCCTTAATTGGCAAATCGTTTAAAGTCTTTCCAAAGTACATATTGTCGCTACAATGTCCAACTAACAAATACAGATGAAGGAATAATTTTTTCATATCCGATACTTGGCACTTGAAAAAAATTTCAAATATCTAAACTTCTTAAAAGCAAAGCTATTCAATTTCATAAGTGAGAAAGGATATTCTAACTTACATCATCACTCTCACTTTTAGAGTTATGTTCAATTATTTATTTTTAATACATTCGATTCTTTCATTTCTATTTTAACTACTCACCGGTTCATTGAAATGCGATAAAAATTGTGTTTGTTGATGTGGTACATTGGCTCGTACTGACGCTTGTTGTGAAGGTACAAATCCGCCGCTGTTCGGACGTATCGCTTTGGAGCGTGTAAAGCCGCTAGCTGCGGTACTTAGACCTGACGAAACTGGTGCACCGAAGGGACGCGGTGAAATGTCGTAGAAGTCTGGATTTCGAGTTTGCTGGAAGAGAAAGAAATAAGTTGCTTAGAGGTTCAAAATTATCTTGTGTAATTATAGAAGTCTATCAAAGGTTAGCCTAACTCGAGAAGGATTCCTCAATTGTTTAAAATTAAGAGACTTGCACTCCGAAAAATTTATCTGGATTGAAAAAGAACCAATAAGAAAAGGCGGAAAAGTGGGAATGAATTGGCGATAAAGTAATATCGACAATTTTTGGAGAAAACATTTTTTTTATTTTATTTAGGTTTTTATTCATTCTGAAGGAGCTTTTAGGAGATTGAAAGAAAATATCAGGAAATGAAGAAAAAATTAAAAAGTTAATAAATTGCAGTTCAAACTTAAGAATATTTTACATCACTTTTTTTTGATTTTCTAGACCAGTGGTGTCCAAAAAATGGACAAGAACAACGCCAATAAAATTTACAATAACATCGTTCTGAAACGGCAAAAAATATTACAGCTTTGCAAATGTAAGCCCACACGAGCCAACAGTGAATGAATCCCGATCGATTTTCGTCCCGTCTGATTTGACTGATCTAACTCAAACCAGGCGTCTCCAGCGCAAGCCAACGCTCGCTGTGATCATTTTGCGTCTTGACCTTCCAAATAAGTGGCGTTTGTTGTAAGTGAGCCAAGGCGAGTTTGTTGCCTATCAAAGTGATCCAATTGTGCTACTTTACATGCACACCTGGATCACCATCCCAAGAAACAACCGGCTGACTCAACGGAAATTCAATAAGGACACACAAATAAACAAAATAATCATCATCTTAGGAAAGGCTTGCTTCGACGACACCACAGATATTGCTTTCAATCCCAAGACCGCATCGACTGCCTTGTTTATCTATCGCCTCTTCTGGTGCCACGGCTTTAACTGCAGTCTACCTTTTATTACGTAAACCGTTGATTGCCTATCAAAAATCAATACAAATCGTCTGCTAAGGGGATGTGTTTGCGCTTCGTAAGATTGATTGATTGCCCTCTAACGCACACTTGCGAACCAGGCTTCAAGCTGCGCGTTAGCCCGCAAGTCGCCTTGTTCTGATTCTTCAAACTGATCTCCACGAATGTTGACTAAATAAAAACCCTTTCTTCGTCTCGCGAACTTCGTAACTGACGATGGATCTGGGTTTATTTTGGTTTTAATAGGGGAGATCGCCGTTAGCACTAAGCTATTTGCACAGCGATTCTAAGAAGTTGAAGAATAGTCGTAAGACTCTCAAAATTATTAATTTATTTAGTATAAAAAGGAATTAGCTTCCGCACAAAGTTCTAAAAACAGTTCTCATTTTGCTTAAATTGAATTATTATTATTATTATTAATTTTTTAGTATAAAAAAAGTACATAGCTTCCGCGTCAATTTCTAAAAACAGTTATCATTTCGCTAAAATTAAGCGAACGAAATATTTGCTAAAAACAATAACACTTCTGACAGATTTCATAGCATTCAGTTTTACCAATATTTCAAAATTTTTAAGTTTTTTATTGTTATTTCTTTTATAAGTATTAACATAAATATTTCCATATATTTTCACGCCCGCACAACAAAATGCGCACTCATTGTTATGCTCTGTTTGCCAATGGCAGCAAGTAGCAGGTACAAAATGATGCATGTTGCACGTAACTACAACAACCAGGGTGCAACGAACAGACTGAATAACTTTTTATATATTTTCGTGTTTAAATTGTTTTTTTTTTCATATTTTATTTGAGTACAAAAAAAAATGAACTAGTTTTCTGTCGTCTTGATTGGAGTTATGCTGTACAAATATATTTACTTGAGCATTTTTCTAAGAGAGTACAACTAATTGCCATCTAGGAAATTGGTAAGTTTGGAAGACTAATTACTGGAGTACATAACTATTTTTGAAGTGCATTCCAATCAATATGGAAATCTTTGATATACTTTAAGTGATGAGATTAAAAAAAAACCCCAAACTTTAAATAAGAAAATTACACAATCGCTTAATTTATTTTAATCTGTTGGCATTTCTTTAGGAAATCTAATTAAATTTAACCACAATTTGGAATCAAAAGAATCGCTCGCAAAAAAGTATTGACATTTTCATTATAAACGTTTTTTTTTTTCTTAAAATTTAAAGTAATATCAAATATAACTTTTTTTTAGTTTTAAAATAAAAAATAGAGAACGCATTTTTCAGACAACAATTTAATACAATGTTATTTAACAATTGTACTATTAATAGGCAGAAGTTTAAAATTGATCTTTCAGTTGTTTTGAAATTGGTTTTTTGTGCGCGGTCCTAAAAGATTAAGTATCACAATCTAAAAAATGTATTCCATTTTTTTGCGACAGAGTAACCATAGTATTTTTCTGAAAGGGGACACCGTACAGACCAATTTTGCTGAATGAACCTATAGTAAGATATTTTTCTTTTTTGCACTAAAAGGTTAAGTAGGTATTTGCACTACGAGTACAAGTAAAAAACTTGAAGAGTTACAGTTTTGATGCCTAAGGAAATGTGGCTTCTTATAAAAAGTTAAATATCTCATATCTGCGCTTTGGCCCACCACCATCCCTCCTTCCAACATTTTCTTCCTAATTATAGCCGAATCGTCCCAAAAAGTAGTAATGCTAAGTAAAATACTTATTAATAACAACATGGTAATGCTTCCGGAAAAATATATTTATTTGTTTATAGGCAATGCTTAGACACACAGCTTTAACTCTGGATGTGTTTGTATATGTGATACAAATAGTTATTGTGACCCTGAAAAAAGTCTTACTTTTTTGTGATTAATTATTAATTTTATAAAAAGTTTGAAAACGGTAGCCCGGATATCCACTACTGATTTTTAATTCCAACGCTGGTACGGTTCAAATTCGAACTTTTTGTATGATTAACTAGTGGATTATTTATTTTCCTACAGGGTAGTGGATGCGTATGCTATGTGGATTTGTAGTAGTAGTTGTAGTCGTAGTCACACTCTAAGTAATTTAGTGCAATTGTAACGAGTAATTTGTGGCGCCACTGCGAAAATTCAGTCATATGTCTGCGGATATAAGTTTGTACATATGTATAATGTTTATAGAAAGATATAAATATCATAGATACACCTGGAAGCACCTTGGAGCCAACTAAGCGTATTACTTAATCTAATTGAGTGCGACAAATTAATTGTCAATTTGTAATTTAAAAAATATATTTTCATATTATTCTTATAAGTGGGTTAATAATACAAATAGAATAAAATAGAAGTTTTATAGTGTTGGAAATATATTTTTAATTATTTAAATTAATTCTTCAGCTTCCCAAAGCTCCCCGATCGTTCGGTTAAACGTAGGGATGAACATCTATATAGCCAATATAATCTAGTTATCTGCATATGTAGCGAATTTAAAGGCTTTGACTATACAGCGGCGTAGGAAATCGTTTGACCTAAGGTTTCATAACAAAGGTGATAAAACTCCGCCTTGAGGAGTGCATCGTGTGGTAAACATCCTTACTTCAGTGGTTCCTGATGTGTCTCATTTTCCTCATGGTGTCGATCCAATGAATAGTGAAAATATCCAACGCCACGGCAGTGTTGTATGCCCATTAAGAGTACCAGTGTTTGAAGACTGATATCTGTGTGGCCACCTCCTGGATTTTCCAGAAATCTTGGTGAAGTTGGATTTTAAGAGAGGCTTCTCCCAAATCGTAAGGACGTTTCGAGATCCTCGCAAAACTTGAACCACGAACACCTTTCTGGAAAATGTTGAAGCCGTGATGATATCCATTTCAGTCTAATGCACTTCTTTAACTTAGGTTCCCTTTGTTTAAGGCTTTCCAAACTGCTGTCCTGAGTAGTCGTAGCTGTTTCGTA
Organism: Anomoia purmunda; assembly: GCA_951828415.1. Classification (NCBI taxonomy): domain Eukaryota; kingdom Metazoa; phylum Arthropoda; class Insecta; order Diptera; family Tephritidae; genus Anomoia; species Anomoia purmunda. Next base: position 98,474,326 of record OX639997.1, read on the forward strand.
AACCACTGCGAGTGCTGCATTGAGGTTCTGCTTTCAGCTTAGCTAGATAGACATCGTTGAGAGAACTCTTAGTAAGACGACCGACTATAGTATCATTCTGGTCCACGGAATCCCGTTCCTCTGCGAACGGAGGTAGAGTATCGGCTACCAGTGGTTTATAAAAGGTGGAGTTACATAATAGGTTAGTGAACAATAAGTAACTAAAGACAGTCGTAAAATAAAATTACAAAATCGATCAGATATTTCTCCCCAAAGATTCTCAAGTGGAAATTTAAATTATAATATCAATCAAATATATACTTATCTTCATTTCGTATAATAAAATTCAATTATCCATTTAAATTTCTCTACAAAACTCTCTTTTATGTACTCATGTACACTCTCTGCTATTCATTTCGTAGCTGTTTGCGAGGGAGAACTAAGTGAAAAACGCTTCATCTGAAGCTATCCAAATTAATATCTTAAAAGTGAAAAGATCTAAATAATATTTCCTTCAACAATTTACAACCATTTACAAGTCAAAGTGCCTTTTGTTTTCCTTTCATTGCCACACTTGACTTTGAAATCGTTTCCTAGTAAATGCAACTAGACGGCAGTGACCTAGACCTTTGTACAGACATGCCACAAATCAACGGCGTATGGTCTTCCCCAGCTACTGTCACAGCTATTAACTATATTTAATTATTATTGTCTTTTGTCGCTTTTTCACTTGGCATCGGCAAACCTTTCACTTTGCTTGGTAAAACTGCAGAAAATACAATTACGTACTACAACCATTTGTAAAACCTGGGCTTTTTCTAACCACGGTGATTAGGTACTTGCTACCGCAAATATACAACAATACAAAAAAAAAAAATATGAGCCAAATATAGCAGGTGGACAATGGAGAAGAGATAGTAGTTAAAGTATGAAATGCTTATTAGACTGGATAAAGGGTTATTTTCTTTTTTTACATTGGAATTTAAATAGAATCAAAAAGGGGCTTTAAAATATTGGCAAAGCAAAGTTTTAGATAAACCCATCAAATGATTTTTACAGATACAAAAAAAAAGTTTGTACTCTATTTTCAAAATACTAAAACAAATTCCAACAATTTCGCTAAAAAACTGATAGTAAGAAAATAGCTAACGACGCGGAAGGCTATTGGAATAGTATCTGGACCCACTCCATCAAAAATTCGACCCCACCCTAACCGATTTCTATTGAATCAATCAAAAAATTACCATCCAATGATGATAGAATACAAGAATTCACCTTCCGAGTTGAGAGTAACTGAAAGTGACGTAATAAATGGTGGTGAATGAGGGAGCGCTGAAGAAAAAGAGAAAGAAGCGCACATATGACAGAAAGGTGGAAAGTTTTGTTAACATTGTATCCGTAAAAAAAAGAAGAAAAATAACTTTCTTTCGTCAGAGAATGGATGGGTGCTGTCAAATCGATAAAAAGAGAACTGGAGGTCTAAGTCGAATATCTAGGTTAGTTGATGTAAAAGTTGGCCTCCTGCGGGTAGGAAGAATGATGCTTTTTTATGGTGATAGGAGCGGAAATGGCAAGGGTCATGGTAATGGTAATGATAATTGTTTGGTGTCGGATCAGTCGATATTCCTTTTAAAATGCCTAGTCCACGAAAATCTCTATTGCAGTCTCAAAAGTTCATAATTTTTGCTAACTTCAGAGAGTATGAATGTAGCCGCTGAAATATACAGGATTCTTCCGCATTTCTATTCTGACCAATGCCGATATAAAAAAATTTACCTTTGAGTGATCGGAATGAGAAGTGAAAATGAACGAAGTGAAAATTGACAAATGACAGCCAACTATTTTCTTAAAAATGTTTATAATAATTATAAGATTTATGACTCTTTATTGCTCTAATCTTATATTTAATTAGTTTGATGAATCTGTATTATAAAATTGCTATTTAAAAACTACTTAGACAAACAAAGTGAATACGATCAAATGAAACCGACCGGTTCATAATTCCACCCTAGCGCATGCGCCGTATTCATCGAAAAGTGGCATATTGCCATGCATCGTAAATAATATTTGAAGATATATTTTTATGTTCGTGGGATTTATTCGCAATTTCATATTCGTTTAAGCCTTAGTAAAAATTTGAAAAACATTTTAAAAATAAATAAAAATACCTTGATATGAATGCGTTTTGAGGAAATGTGGAGTTTATGTACATAATATGCAATAGATGGCAATCATAGTATCATTGAAACCAGCTGATTTCATTTGTAAACAAACTAAATTTATTAATTCGAGACAAAATGAAAGTAAGAACCAAATTTCTTTAATTTGCGTGGAGTTTAGTCTTCGTAATAAGGCTAACGGTAATTTTAGCTGACGCAACTGCAGTTACAACTAATAACCATATAAAAAATGAATAAAATTCGAAAATTATTCCAAATTGATTCGATCCCACTCAGGATTAAGAGGAGCAACTCTAAAACGTGTCTTTCTAAACGTAATCGAAATCAAAATAGGTTTGGCGGTGACTAAAAAAAAACAGGTGGTCGACTACCTAAAAATATTTTTAATGTTTTACATGATTAATTTTTTTCATAAATATATGCAGTTATTATACAACAAAAACCATATATATAAAGAATTTATAACAAATTCAAAAAAATTTCGAACTATTGGCGATCCTCGCAAACCTTGCACCCGAAAGATCTCTAGGCCTTTTTTGTCTCTTTTCTGAAGGTTAGTATGTGTGTTTGTTTTACCTCATATAAGCGCCATGTGACTTCGTGACACGATATCAACACAACCTTCGTTACGCGATATCAACAACACAATCGTTACGAGATATCCACGCGACCTTCGTTACGCGATGTAACAAAAAAAAAATACTTCAAAAATGTATAAAGAATTAACAACTAACAAATGAAATGTCGAAGCTTGTCAAAAATCCATGTTGTATAGTCATGATAAGCACTGTAGATTTCTCCAGCATAAATGCCTCAGCGATCTCTACTCAACTGCTACAACAATATTTATTTCCACGAACACTGATTACGGCCTATTTTTACTGTCGCTTGTTTGCTATCCAATTATCAATTTTTAACAGATGTGAAACAAGGAACTTAGTAAATTTTTACAATATTTTTTTTCAATGTATTATCATAGTAAATACTTTTCCCACACCCAACCAAAAGAGACATAATTTTAAAAAACAAAAAACATAAACACTTTGGGAAACGAAAATATTTTCGAAGAAAATACCAACATCAGCCAGTAGTTAAAGGCTATTTAAACATAAAAATGGGAACTTCCATTTGAAAACCATAAAAATTGCAATAAAACGGCAGGAAAAGAGTTTGCTGAAGTGTAGCTAATTTCCAATTCAAATGTCAACTGTGAGCGCTACCCGCTGCTATTTAAACACGATTTTCACAGTTCAGTATTAATGTTGGTATTTCATTTAAATGCTAATAAAATTTTTACAGATAAAAATGGAAAAGTAGGTAGTATCACAACCAAATTTGGAAATTTTGTTTTTATGAGCATTTTTGTGTTTCGATTTGCTAGAAACTGCCATTCGTTTTTAATAAATTTTTTTTGCTAAGATTGTTGGTAATTTTCTTCGATATAAGAGATTAATGCATTCTTTATGTGAAGAAAATGAGCAGCACCCTGAGCAAAAATAATTATACAAAATCAACTCGATTTTTTCGCCTCTTCAAACTTGAATTATTATACTAGAATTGAATGGGTGATAAATTGACATACCGAAAAGTTTTCTAGAAATTCTGAAAAATTATACAAAGTTTAAAGCTTGGATTTATGGAGGCTTTATTGTACAATTATCTATTTTTAAAAAAAAAAGGTAGTTGATACCCGCGACTTCCTCTGCGTTGTTTTCGACGATTCCATATAGTCACAATAAAGATGAGATCGATTCTAAAGTTAGTAGCAATGATATAATTTTAAATGAAATATCTGCCAAAAATTAATAGCTGTAGAGTCAGCTTTATCTCGTGTTTGACTACGGGACAGTGTTGTGAAGTTAAATCAAAATTTATTAGATGTAAACTAAGTCGAACCATAAATATGGAGTTTCTGGAAATATCGACTACAGAGCCATCCAATGGATTTTTATACATATTTCCTTTTTTATATATGATTTGCATACTGAAAGAAAAGAATTGTGAAATTTTTTAATAATTTTTGAAGCACATATTTTCTGTTGAAAAAAATTCCTCTAATAAATCTGTCTGCTCCTCCATCGAGTACATCTAGTGACAAATTATTCAGAGCTGTAGGTCAGCTGTGTACTGATACACGGAATCAGTTCCAAGTTGGAATGGTGGAATAATAAAAATTTAGAAGATTTTAAAATTCTTTGTTTATTTGCAATAGTTTAGACCTTGAAACATAATTTGTATTTGCATAAATGTAGGTAGTACGAGGGCAATTTGAAAAATCCGTGCAAAATTTATCAGGCGTCTCCACTAAAAAAAATTGGTAATATCGTATGAGAGTACCAACCTTCAAACCATTAAATACGAAGTTTCAAGAAGATCTGTCAATTGGTTTTTTTGGCAGCCATTCGAAGCAAACAACTTTTGAGTTTTGTGAAAAATGGAAAAAGTTAATTTTGTGTTATCATCAAGTATTATTTTTTACGCCGCAAAAAAACGCCTGTAGAAATAAAAGTGAAGCTTGATAAACATTTCCAGGACTCTTCACCTTCAAATAAAATTTGTTTTCACTATTTTCTCACGGCTTTTTAAATTGCCCTTGCATGAAGACAATGTTAGTAATTTGATATGTTGCGTAATTTTTTTCTTCTAATTTATGAATCCAAAATAAAAAAACTTTTGTTATCTCATCTTAAAATAAAGTTTTCCAAATATTTGCTATATATAAATATTTTTACACACACATAAATTGCCTAAAAGCCAGGGTCGGTCTAAGACAGCTGTGGGAAAATACAACCGGTTAAAAATCAAAACCTTTTATTCTTTATGAATATATATACATGTATATATGTAGTATATAGATTATCTGTAGATATGTCTATGCTCACAACAACACAATTTTTTCTGCCTATCAGTCTCGAAGGCGAAAGATCTGGATTTTTTCATCACATCGTTCACGAAAGTGAATACAATTGAAAATGTTAAAGTATATACGTTCTAGAAATGTATATAGGAAAAAGTGAAAAACTTTGTAAAAAATTAGTTTTACGGTGTAAAGATTTGCATATAAAGTTTAGAATCATCAGATATATAGTAAAGTAATAATGAGCCCGTTTCTTTGTCACCTAGTTGTAAAAGAACACTAGGTAGGATAACAAAATGCATGTAAAGCAACAACATTAACTCGGAAAAATATGCGAGTTGAGCCAACTCGGTAAAATGATATCCGACCTGAGATGTAGAGTTGGGAAATGAAAAAACTGCGCCATTGTGAATGAGGCGTAAGAAAAGACATAGGAAATTTTAATTTAAAACTTAATTCGTCTTTATTGCAAAGTATTTTTAAATATATAACCAAATACATCTAAAAAATGCAGGCACAAATATTTCCCATTCCCAATTGGCACTAAACAAATCGCAACTTTCATGAAAGAGGCTAACAAGGTTGCTTTTGCAAATAAAGGAAATTTTATCCGAGTTGGAGCGTTCTTTTGCAGCTAGATTACATTAAAACGGGCGCTATATCCAATGAGTGTCGGAATGAACTACAAATCTTGATAAATAGAACTCATTAAAAATGGGCATTCGTAAATTTTTAGGTAAAAGACCTCGTCTCGAGCTCGATCATGTAAGTACTTAGATATATATGTATATACAAGCTTATAATTATAGCCTCATAGCTTAACCTAGTATTTATATTTAACTTATAAATATTAAACATTCTAAAGCTTCCATTATTGAATTTTTCTCTGGTTTATTGTTTTAATTGATTTCTGTTATCATCTCCACTTCAATACTATTTTTTGGTCGTTTTCAATTAATGTACAATTGAACGTTGAACATGCGACAGTTTCGCAATAACTGTAACTCATTCAGATTTCTGAATTATATAAGTACATTTTTATATTCAACAATCAATGCATTTATAAAATAAAGGTATTTTTTATTGCACCAACACCATACCATTCTAATGTATGAATATCTCACCTTATGCGCCACCTATCGGATTAAAGTTATATTTTTATATACTTTTATAGATTAATTAGAAATAAATAATGTAAGTGTCGAAACTTGGTAATAAGTCCCTGTCTTATAATTATGATAAGCACTATATTACCAAGCTTTGAACGAGTACTTTGACCTCGGGCATAGGGTATACTTTAACAAAATATTAATGAGGAAACCCCAATTTTTCTTAGGAACGGCTTGGAATCATTTTCGTTTGAACAAAATTTAATTTTTCCAACGGCATCAACGTATGCCGATGTTTAGTTTTGTTTTTTAAAGCGTAGCGGCACACACCTAGTAGCAAGTTTTACATAAAATATACGAAAATTTTAATTTACTAAACATGATCGGATTATCATAGAAAACATGTGATTCAAAGATTATCTTATTTGTAACAAGTGCACAATTTTGTAACATGTTAAACTCCCTAAATATTTTAAAGCCCCTATTATTAATTTTTATAGTAAAATAAAAACACGCACTTTCCTCAACAAATGAAGCATTTATGGAAATTTGAACACCTACATTTTTTTTGGAAAGTTTTTCTGCACCTTTCAATTTCAACTTATATGGAGCCACAGTCAACGATGACTGCATTTAATCATTTGCAGTTTAAGTCAGCGCAGCTTATCACCCGAACGCTTTTTAACGGTGCATTATTAATTGTAATATAAATTGCAGCTTATGCGCCGGCGCAGTGAATGAATATTCAAAAAAAAATAAAAAATAATAAAAAAACCATAGATGCATGGAAGTCTTTCATCAATGGCCGACAAGTTGATGCAGTCAAAATATAAGCGACAATAGATTTTATAACCAACACAGTTGGGTGTTATTTCTATTTTCTCATCGAGTTTTGTAATCTGCGGCATTTAGTGAAATTAATATGAAATTAAAGTTGAAGAATAATAGACACTGAGCTTTTGTGTTATGTTTTGTATAATATGCATTGCATTTCAGTTTTTCATTTTGTATTTGTTTTTGCTTTTTTTGTGCACTGAATTGTTATTGGTGATGCAATACTTTTAATCTTCGTAATCGCTTTACAAATTACATAATTTCTGCTTAGGGTATGTAAATTAAGTTGGATCGAAATTTAGCTGTTTTAAATCCAATACAAATGCAAAATGCTTCGAAAAAATCCAATAAATCTTATTGGCCTCGCATGAAATAAATTTTATATGAGATTTTGAAAATATTAAAAGAGACAGAAAAATTTCCAGTAAAAAATGTAATGTACATAATTGAAATACTAACGACCGGATACGTATGTAGTTCTATATCATGTAACATAGCCACAAAAGACCACAGCATTTTCGCTACAGGAGCAACTCTGCTAGCATCTTTAAATTTTTATTGATTTGGTTGTATTTTTTTTAAACTATATCAATAAGAATTGTCTCGGTGTTAAACTGAAATTTCCCAACTATTTTTCACAGAGGAAGTACTTCTTGTCATCAAATAAACAGTTAGCGTTTTCGCGTCTTGGCTCCCGCAGCACTGTTGACAGTTAAAATTTTGGCAAAGTAGAGGACTTGGTTTATCTTGGAACCAGCATTAACACAAACAATAAAGCCAACCTAGAAATTCAACGAAAAATCTTTCTTGGAAACGTGTATTACTTTGGGCTGAGGAGGCAAATAAACGAAAACCACGCTCTATAAGTCCCTCATCATGCCCGTGCTATTGTATCAGATGAGACGGCACTTGGAGTGTTCGAGAGAAAGATTGTCCAAAAGATTTTTCGACCTTTACGTCTTTGTGACGGCGAATAGCGCAAACGATGGAATGATGAGTTTTATGAGCTTTATAACGACAGAACGAACGAACAGACGAATTAAGATTCAGAGGCTACGTTGGATAGGGTCTGTTGTAAGTATGTAAAAAAATGCTTCAACCCCGAAAGTATTCGAAGCGGTAACCGCTGGGTGTGGCAGAGGAAGGGGAAGGTTTCCTATACGCTAGAAAGCCCAGGTGGAGAAGGACTTGCCATCAATTGGTATCTCCAGTTGGCGCTAGTTAGCAAAATAAAAGAAGGGCTGGTATGGTTGATTTTTTATTGCTTGAAAATTATGCTTTCAGTACTTGATTTATTGAAAAAAAAAAACGTGTTTAAAAAATGATAGCGCAGTGTTCTTTACGGTACACATGCACTCTCCCTACCCAACTGATTGCAGGTGTAATTTTTCCACCAACACCTTACCATTTGTTGTTGCTTAATATTTTTCGCTTTTGTGCTTTGCTTCATTTTTTATACTTTATATATTTCCTTTTGGGGATCTTGCACTTTCTAAACGCATTTTTGGTTAAAAAAACCCATGCCACTCCAAAATTAGTTTCGCGGCATAAAGGCTGCGGAAACCCGAAAATGTGGCAAAGCAGTAACGTGATTTTTTTTTTTATATTAAAATTTTTGTTTTATCATTTATTATGCCACACATATGCACGCATGCATGTAAAATTTTATGCAAATAGTAAAAAAAAAAAACAATTTTAATTTTTAATTTTTTTCCTACTCCACCCAACAGCTAAACCAATCGCGTTGTTTTTCGAACGTTTCCTCGATTGGTAAGTAAAAATCGAACGTAATCATAATTACATACACGCTAAAAAGTACAGCGAAGAGTCAAAGCAAATGAGTTAGCAAAGTTTGCCGCAAACTGCGCTTTCAGCTGAGTCACGCATGCGCGTAAAACCAAATATTGTTGTATGAAGTGGCAGTTTTCGTGTGTCTTGTCTGTCTGTTAGTTTAGCTCAACTTTTGCTCTGTGCACATTGGCGTTGGTTGGTGCGTGTCTGCGCTGCATTTTTCTTTTTACTTGCACAAATATTTGTTCGTTCGTTTTGAATTTGAAATTTATTTAGTTATTCAGTCGATCGGTAGCTTGGTCGCTCGGTCGTCAAAGTGAGTGGCCATATTAGTTGCGCCGTGCGCCCATTGTTGGTTCATTGGCTATTCGCTGTTGCTCATTAGGCTCACTTGATGGACTTTCACTACTTGGTCAATTCAATTTTTCAATTTTTTTTTAAATTCACTTCGATTGCGTTTCAGCTGATTCAATATTTTTCAACTCTATTTTTTGGCTGTTCATTGCACTTGTTTACTTTTGCAGCATTGCAGAGTTCATATAGCGAGTCGGTCGGTATGCCATTGCATATCAAAACTCAATTATTTCAATATAATTTTTTTAGTCTAGCTTGCGATTTTTTTTTAAATTATTTACTTAAAATTTCATTTTGATTGATTTCTTAATTGAAAGTAATGGATTTCCAAAATTGTTTCATAAAACCATTGCTTGAAGAGGATGAGCAAAGTTGGGTAGCTTTAATTTGGTGTTAACAAATGTGGTTGTAATTTTGTTTGATGTTGTCGCTAAGGAGGTGACGAAAATATACAAAAATGTTAATTAATAAAAATTTACCCCAATCGCTTGTTCATTGACAACAATAATTAAGTAAAATATGTGTGATAACAAGAAAATACGGTACAAGTTAAAAAGTAAGATTTTAACACATTTTCATAATCATTGAAGATTTCAGATTTCGCAAATTTTTCGTAAAGTCTTTTGTTGGTTGGGATTGATTTTTAATAAATCATGTCTATAACTGTCCCAAAATTTTTTATAAGTCAAAATGCTTTCAAACCACTAAAATAACGTACTTATGTATTTAGTTGCACAAACTATTTCTGTTGATCTTTTAGTATGCCCTAAAAATAGTCAGTATTAGTGTTTGTGTTAAAAGTCGAACTAGTTGTCATAAAAGTTTTTTTTTTAAATTAATTTTATTGAAGAATATTGTTCTATACCTGTTAAGAAATCGGTATTTAGAATAATGTATTGAAATTAGCGGCATATAGATTTCACTTTCATTGTTATACTGGTTCTAGTCATTTTTCTGGAAATTTTGAATATGTCCCAAAACAGTTGGTATAATTTCAATGTTAAAAACCTATTGTATTAGACAAAAATTTATTAAAAATACATTCGCTTTGTTATATTTTGAAGAAATTTTAGTGATGAATACTTTTGTAATTGTCCCAAAAATGTATGTGAAATATAGTTTTGAATAAAGTGAATTCAACCTCCGGTTTTGTTGTAAACCCGATTCTAAAACTTTTTCGCCAAGTTTTTAATAAGTCCCAAAATAACTATGTTAAAATCGCAAAGAATCAAGAAATGATGTAAAAATTTTTCATTTTTTATATGAAGGAGTTTAGTTCGATATATGCCAGAACTTAGTTCGATGCATTATTAATAACTGTCCCAAAAAAAACTTACAAGCAAATTTGAAATTTATTAAATATTATTGATATTTCGTATAAAATAACTATTTGTTCTTAAGTTCTTAATATGTTAAACCATCGAAGTGGTATACTTCAATTGATCATTTTCATTGATTTGCAAGAGTTTTATTGAGTACAATTTATTTGTGGCTGTCCCAAAACGTTTTATTGAATGCAATGGATGTATCAAAATATATTAAATATAATACCTATAGAAGATATGTATATAGTGACACATGTAGTATATTTAGATTCTACTTTATGATTTTTAATATGTCCCAAAATAAAAAACCCCAAAATTAAATCTTTAGAAAATACTTCCCAATCACTTGGGGTCATAAAATATGTACTATTGATTTCCTGGTAATCTTTAAAAATGTTCCAAATTACAACAACAAAAAAACAAAAACAAAAATATCAGTTTGCTTAAATATTAACAATCTGTCTCTAAACGTTGATATTTTCACTAATTAGGCATCAAATATTTATTACCCAGAAATCTTCGAGGAAGCATAACTGCGCAGAATTTTGTTCTATCATCATAATCGCGGTTCGAGACGTTGTCCCAAAAATGCATTTACTTGTCCCAAAATTATAAATAAAGCTCCATATAATTATATAAGTCAAAATAACGTACTTCTCGTATTGTCCCAAAAATATTCACCAACTGCCCCAAATTGAAGTAATTCTATTGTAATGATAACTGAGTATCAATATCTTTTCTTGAACATATTTTACACGGTTTAAGCTTGCTTTTTAAATTTCATAAGGACTATAAAAAGAGTGATTTGTGTCTCAATTATTTATCTAACATTCTCAAAATACTTCTGCAAGTGCGTCGGGAATGCGACGCAGGCTATTGAGAAAGCGCACAAAGGGATGGTATCTGCACACCAGCTGCTCTTAAAACGACCACACATATGACACAGGTGTCCCAAACTCTATCCCAAAAAAATAAATAGCAATTTAATATTTATAAAACCCTCATTCATCTGACTCACCGAAATTTGCGCACCAAATGACTGCTGTTGTGACTGTTGTTGCTGCTGCTGCTGCTGCTTGCCGTCATTGCTGATGAACAACAGCTGCTCCTGATATGAATCAGGTTGGGTGTAAGCACCATTGGCCAATGCTGCACTACCACGTGACGCCGTCAAATAGGCCGCTTGTGCGGCTGGCTGGCGATTCGACTGGAACGTGGCGGATGGCACAAAGCGTGTCTGTGCATTAGGTGCGGCGAAATAGTAGCTTGAAGTGTCTGCAAATAAAATAAAAGTGAAATATTTTAGTGAAAATTAAAATAGCTATACCTACATATATACTAAGCAAATAGAAAACTAATTAAATGGTAAACAATGGTGTAAGTAAAATTTAATTTGTATGTAGAAATTTATCTGGCGGGGAAACCCAAATATATTTTGGAAATATATGTAGATAGTAAGGGTCAGTAAACATAAAATGAGAAGCAAGTCATCATAATTAAAATGCAATATGTTTGCAAAGTTATATAAATTTAGAGTTATAGGCATATAAAAAACACATTACAAAGTACTTCGGTTTATCCAGTGTTATTGCATTTACTTCACTTTAAAGTTATCATTGCAAGTCATTTGAAAGTTTAGACAAAAGCGAGTCATGTTTACTTATTTGGACATTAGATTGGATCAACATGGAGAATGGCACAAAATAAATCAAATTAAATGGCAAAAAAAAATCCTGTAAGAAAATTTAGTTTGTGTGGAAATGTGGAAAATATTAAAACAGAACACAATATGTTCGGTCAAAGGTTTAATATTATTATGAATCTAATTATGTGAAAACTTTTCAGCTCGACACACTTCAGTTTTCGACTGCAGAAATTACAAAATGATTTAAGATTTTTAAAATTCAATAAAATAATGATCTTTATGATCTGGTCAATATGGCTTCAAGGATTTATCTAACTACATATGTGTTCTAGATATCCCAAATGCGCATTCTATTTTATTTTAATTAAATTCAATTTAATATATTTAATATATTTATATTATTTTATTTTTCTTCTGTTTGTTTAATTTTAATTTTTCTTTATTTCATTCGTTTACTTCATTTTACTTATTTTTATTTCTATTTTTTATAACAATTTATTTTAGTTTAGTTCGCATTGTTATAAGTTAATAATAATAATAACATGATTTGGAGTTTAAATCATATAGTTTGATTTTTGCTTTTCTATAATTTTTGTTGATAGTTGTAGGATTCGAATCCGGGATACACCGAATGAAGCGTTCAAACGATACCCAAGCGGCTACGTCGCCGCTATGCTTTACGTTCTTTTTTAATTTATTGCACTTTATTTTAGTTTATTGAACTTTATTTTTTATTTTATTTTTATTTTGTTTCATTTAATATTTTGTTTTGGTTTGCCTTATTTATTATTATTACTTAATTGTATTATATTTTATTTCATTTAGTTTGTTTGTTTTTGTTTAAATTAATTTATTTTTGTTTATATATTTGTGCTCATTTTTTTAACAGTTTCTTATTTTTCTTTGTTCTGCTTCGTTTTATTTTATTATATTCCTTAATTTTTATTTTACTTTGCTATACTCAATTTATTTATTTTTTATTTTATTTAATCTAAATTTTTAGTTTTTTTCCATTTGAGTTTATTTCGAACTTATTTTATTTTGTTTTACTTTTTTATTTGCTTTATTTTTTTTATTTTAATGTATCTTCATTTCATTATATTGTATTATATTTTAATTTACTTTAACCCATTAACGACGAAGGGGTATTTAAAGACTCCCATAGTTTCTAAACACAAAACACGAACTAAAAACTGTTAATGTAAATATATTGGAAATCTTAAGATTATATCTTAGTGATACATACCCATCCGGCGAAAATATTAATATTGATTTTCACAAAACTTTTTTTAGAAGGCAAAAAGGAAACCGGAAAAGAGCATGGAAAAAGGGAATGAGCAAAAAAGAAAAGGAAACGAACTCAAATCTTGTTGGGTATTTAAATATTCCATCAAAATATTGTTTATTGTACAAGTTATAAACTGTATAATTTGGCAATACTACTTCTATGACTTATTTAAGCCCTCTATTAAGATAATAATAAAATCCCACGACGGGATCTAAGACCCTACATACAGATGTACGAATATTCGACAGGCTTTAAAATGGCATGCTCACTTACGCTGCTATCTGAAATACAAATGTACAATGTGTTACCACAATTATAGTAGAAAAGAGAAAAGAAAAAACTAAATCAAATGTCAATAGACAAAGTGAAGGTAAATGCCAAGCATACATACATACATATGTACACTGTCAACGTGGGGAAATTAGTGGTGTTGGTACTAAGAGCATTGCCAAAGTGCGATCCCCGCTAACACCCGCCCAGACTACACCCAACACAAGATAATCAATGTCTGTTGCGGCTGCGCACTTGAGCAGCGGTCAACATTTTGGCAATGCGTGTGTTTTGGCACAAGATTGATGTTATTTTGACATTGTTGCTATTGCGATTGTCACGGCATGGAATTGTTTGATGATATAACGAGCGCGAAGACAAAAATAGATGATGTATGTATGTATGTAGGTAGGTAGGTATGATGTAAATAGGTAGATGAGTGAAATGGATAAGGGAATTAATAAAGTTCATTACGGTAATTGAGGAAGTTAACAAATATGTATGTTTATGTTTTAATATATTCTGTGATATCGATACAGTGATATAAAAAATATTTCAAAAGCAGACAGTGGATAAAAAATTACAAAATGACATGAATATAAATTATATTTTTAACACAGCCGATATTGGACATGTCATTGAGGTTAAAATTGCAATAAATACCGTATCTAGATGGTCCACACCTTGTAACTCTGTAAAATAGTTTTCGAGATAGTGAAAAAATTTTAATTCAGGAATTAAAGTGAAAATAGTATTTTAAAAAAATTCCCCCTCATAGTTTAAGTTCAAAGGTCTGCATAGCAATATTTAGCAAAAAATGCAACACTATTTAACCTAAATAGTTTATAAATAACATATTTTATCTAACCTGGCATTTCAAAGTAATTATTTAATATTTATTTGTAAACACAAAATATATAATTTTTTATAATTTTATTTAAATAAAAAAATTATGTACATATGTATGTACATATGTACATATTATGGAAATTTTTGCCAAAACCAGTTCGAAAAAATGATTCTCAGATAGGTTTGAAACAAAATATAATTCGTAATATGACCAATAACATAAAAAGTCTTAAAACTAAGTTCCAAAAGATATATATTTTTGACGTTTTCTATAATTTTTATGTAGACTTCTTAAGCTGAAACTGTTTTATCACCTCGGGTGATTTTTTTTAATATTTGAAAAAAACTTTTTTTATTTACCAAAAAAATTCAATTTTTTTAATTTTTTTTAAATTGATTCAGCTGACCTTAATATATTTATGAAATACTTTGGCACAAATCTTAAAACATAATTGGTTTTATAATTTCGATGGACAAACCGCAACTTGTTTTGTGAGGCACCATAATACATGATACTAATACATTTAATTTTCAACAAAAACTTTACCAAAAAGTAAAGTGAAAAGTTATGAAAAATTCAAAATTTTTCAAGTAAATTTTTTTTTTGAATATCAACTATATTTTACATATGTACATATGTATCTACGCAAATGGTTTTATGTGTTAGCTGGCATATTTTGGGCTATAAAAAAATTTATTCGAAAAAGAATTTTTTAAAACAAAAAAATACACAATTTTAAAAGTGTAAAAATCCAAGGAATGTGTTAAATTTGTGGCCCATTTTTTTCAATAATACTTCTAATTTATTTAAAAAAAACTGCGAAATTTTCAATAAGAACTTTCTTTTATATCAATGACAATAAATTTTGGATTAAAAAAGAAAATTAAATTGAAAGCTCTAAATAAGGTTATGCTAAGCAAATATCGAATCTGATCAAATTCGTTTTAATAATCGAAAATAAAATTAGTTACAGAAACACGAACTTCCAAAATTCAGAAAAAAAAACAAAAACAAAACAGTCTCAATTGTGCACAATTTTTTTATGTCTGATTCTAAAAAATTCTGAAATTTTCATGAAATTGCATATTTCCTTTTCGAAGATAAAATTTTTTAAAATAAAGGTGCATGTATTATTTTAAACAAATCTAGTTTTGTAACTTTGAGCAATAAAATTTTTGTTAAATTACAAGTCCCCTTTAACGAGCATGTAGTGCAACTGTTTGTTCTTTAATAAGCATCCAAATCCAAAAAGGTCTATTCCAACAATCAGTCAATTGATATGTACACATGTTTATCGCAACATTTTTTTTTAAATTAACCCAAAGAACCTAAAAAAAGGTAACTATTATAAAAACATTAATTAATCATAATGAAGCGAAGGTGAATCAAAAAGTTTAAAAAGATGTTAAAGGCATTAATTGTAAAATACGTATCAAAATATTTAGGGATTTTAAAAATATATATTATGTACATTCGTATAATATAACAAAGAACAAAAGTCAAAAAAATATATATATTACAAACACCTATTCAATGAAAAGGCAATACACGAAATCATAAAAAAGAAGAATTGTATATGTAGAATTGATGAAAATATATTTTAGAGTAATATTTATATGTTCTGTGAATCTTAAAATAATTGTATTCCTTCGCTTATGTTTCTTGTACGGGACCCGTTGCAGACCCTAGTAAATTGTCGGTCAGCACAGGTACGGCTGAAACGAAGGAACGATTTTATCTACCTTCTTTGATTAGAGTCTTCAACCAACAAACGATTTTAAAAAACTCCTGCCAAACCAAGAAGGGCGCTACCCTATTATTTTTTACGATTTACGCGCAGCGAGATTCGAACCCGCGACCTGGCGCTATAATTCGGTTCTTTAATCCAGCGCGTTAACACGCTCAACCAATAATCATTCATTGCATTTGAAGTCTGTGTTGGGTTTTCACCGCACTTTGTTAATTTTCAGCCTGCTATGGTGAGTTGAATTTGACTCATTTTCACCATGAGCTAAAGATTAACGCTGTGCTATTTTTAGCTACAATTTACCGATTCAGGTGAATTTGGCTTCGGAGGTGAGTTAGTTAACTACACCATTAGGAAGCGGTTGCTTGTGTGCTATTTATAGACACAACAGCTCGCACATGTTGAATTGGTTTACTTTGAATATGTACAGTATAACATTTTTGCCTCTGGTACCTGCATTCACTTTTCTTTCATTTTACTCTGCAGGAAATTTTCGATATTTTCTTAACTTTCAATGATTACATACATACATATTACTCATTAATAAAAGAATAATAATGTTTTGTATTTTCCTAAATAGGTATTTCAGATCCATATGTTCTTAATAAAATATTTTATTTAACCTGACCTTTTAATTTAATTATTTTACATATATTTTCATATTGATATATTTTTTATATTTTTATTTGTTTCAAAAAATTTTTACAGATTATATAGAGGAAACATTTGTCCAAACCAGTTCGAAAAAATGATTCTCAGATAGGTTTGAAGCACAATATATGTATATTTCGATGTGGAAAATATCATATTTTCTAATATTTGTTCTTAGATAACTAACAATAACGTAGAAAGTCTTAAAACTATGTTCCCAAATATATATTGGAAATTTGTTTAATAATTAATATCACTAGATTTATTTATATGTTTATGAAAATATCGCAGTTGATGTACTCAAATCTCATATGGAGAAACATTGTGTTATGAACAAAATATTTTTATAATAAATCTACATTTTTATAAATAGAGCCAGAGTAATAAAATAAATGGAATTGCTATATCAAGGTCATCAGTATCGGATTTTTTCCCAGAAAACGTTAATTCACCAAAACGGCGAAAAAAAATTTCTTGGAAACACTTTCAAATATTTTAGTAATTTGAAAAATTTGTTTAAGCACAGTAATAAAGTTTCGATATTTTGTAAAAATGCATCATACTACTAAGCGCTGAAAGAGAGGGGTGAGATCGATAAATAAGTATTTAGATAAAATGATAGAATCTCTGAATCTATTTCAATATAAAACTAAATATAGGTTTGTTCACTATACCCCTTATAACATTGTCATTTTCCGTCAAATTTGTTTCCATCAAAACTTATTAGACTAGTGATTTGTCTAAATGCAGACTACAATTAAGTGCTCAAAAATAACACCAGCACGGCGATTCACTAACTTTAAACGATCCGCCAATCGCAATTTTTGTCGACAATAATTTTCGTTTGCAGTAACGATGGTGCGATTCACTAACTTACACTTAACGCTAACTTACTCTTAACAGCTATCATAATGTATTCATTTAAAGTACTAAAGAGTGGCAACTTTATCAAAAAATAACAAATGAATGCGTGCTCCGGAATATAAATGTGAGTGCTTTTTTTAATTATATATGATTAAAAGGAAATAAAATATCGGTTTATTTCAAACTAGAAATATTTAAAATTGTTTTTGTATATTATAAAGGTTTATTGTAGTGGAAGTCCGGGGTCTCCTCGGGTTAATTTGTTAGAGGAGACATCGATCATGACTCCAAGTAATATCTGGGATCATCTGAAACAATTTTTTTAATAGGTTTAAATTAAATTGTTGTTTAATAGTTTTAAATTAAATTGTTATTATTTAGTAATTTTCAACGAATTAATGAAAGCCTGCCATGGTTTACGTTTTCAAAATTCACTCCATTACCCTTCGCACAGTTGAGTAGGTCCACATTTATGATCCTTATTGTACACCAAGGTATTTATTTAGCTTTTCTATTTAAAAAACTTTAATTAGGCTCATTTCTCTATAAATTAAAAATAAACTACATATATTTATATTTTTATACTTGAAGCCTAGGCCATTTGCGGTAGCCATGTGAGTTGTCATAAGTCTCCATGATTGAATTATGAGTACGACCGATAGCCCCAATGAGAATGCTGAAGCACCACTTGGACAATGGGGAACTTATATCTTTTAAACAAAACATTAACAAGATGTACTCTACCTTCATTGTTCATTTACAGGTGGTTGGTTACCGCAAATACAACCTAGTAATATGAAATTCGAAATTAATATTCGATAATCGACTAGTTAACGACAACAGCTGATCCGGCAATAGCGTATATTATTAAAAACTTGATGATGAATGGCAAAATCGTTAAAATATTCGTTCCGATGAGTTAACGATGCGAATATTGTTAAAAAAAACTAGTGAATCGCAAAATCAGAATAATAATAATCACAATTAAAAGTGATGACAAATTTCAGTAAAAGTATAAAATCTTGTAAGATAAAACGAAAGGGGACATGTGCCGATTATTGGTTTTGATTATTAACCTCAAAGTTTATTATTTTATATTTAAAAAATCACAAATTTTAACAAAATTACTGCAATATTTTACATTGTAAAATAAACCCTTTTGCCGCAGTGAGAATTTATGCACTTTTGTATACGTGCAATTATTCAGCATTCTCTCAATAGCAATATGCAAAAAAAGATATTACAGTCCAACACGTATACGTTGTTGTTGGAACGCTGACACGAACTGCATGCATTCACCGCCATATGGTTAACACAATTGCCAAACAAGTTAGTTAGTTATGCTGTACTAAATTAATAATAACTTTTATAATTGAATGTTAACAAGAATGCCTAACTTTATGGTAGGTACTCCTTTGTTGGTAAGATAACTAGATGAATGTCTAGCTGATTGGATGGATGAAGTGCAGGGCATAGAAAAAAAACAACATATAGCAAATGTGCTAGATGAGTTGCAGAGTGACTGAATGAGCTACACTGCCTGCTTGTTTGCCTGAACCAGTGATTGCTTCGCAGACTGACTTGCTGAGTGATTGGCTTTCAGTTGCATCTTTTGAGCGACTGACTAACTAATTTACCGTATGCCTACGTGACTTAATGTCTCGCTATACGGCTGTCTAATCGTTAAGTTACTGAGCTGTCGCATAGTCGGGATGACTTTTCGCTTCCAAGTGACTGCTGTGTTAGTTGAGATCTCAATGCCGCCTCTATTTTCTATCATATTTTTTTATATTGCAAAATATATAGTTTTTTGTTTCTTTGAAATTAAATTTATGCTTTGTTTACTGTTGCGAAACTATCTATTTATGTATGTATGTATATGTGTTTTAAAATTTTTTGCACATAACTTTTCGCTTTGTCACATAATTTTTCGCTTTGTTGCACGTACTATGCTATGTTGCGCACGTAATTGGGGTAACTTCGTTAGAAACGGGAGTGATATGCATTTTCTTTAAATACATTCAAATATTTTGAGAAAAACTATATAACAAATGCTATTTGAATACAAATCGTACACAAAATTTGTGAAGGAAATAGTCGAAGCCTATCTGCAATTATATAATATTGCAACATAAAAATTGCGAAATGAGAATTGCTTTTCAATTTTGATTTTTAAAGTGACTATTTATTTATATTAAAAGTTAGAAATTGTTTTAGTTTTTTATATTATAAAGTGAGATTTAGAATGGTATTTAGATTTTTATTTTAAAAGTTCACAATTAAATTTTTTCCCATAAACATTCTAGCTTTAAATAAGCTGATCCAGAACATAAACAAACCCATTTTGATACCTGATTTTAAGAATAAAAATCGGAAAAAAATTATTTTTAATATTTAAAACCCAAATCGAAAAATATTTTTTTAATAATTTAAGTTTAAAATAAAACTTAGCAAATTAATACTATTTTTGAGCTTTTTATAAAAGTTAACACTAAGCATCATATTTAATTGTCATATGTAAGCCAATATAATCTTATTTGTTGTTTGAATAGCTTGAATAAAACTATATCGTTGATTTATTTTTTTTAATTATTGCAATAACTCTTATTTTCGGTACTATTTACTCGACCATGTTATTTAAAAAAGTAGACTTAACGCAAAATAAACTTCTACTAACATTTCCAATCAAGAAAAAGAATGTTAAAATAAAATTAAAATAAAAATTTAAAATATCCAAAACTTCATTGAGAAAATTAATTTGCTATTATATTTTATTTATTTTATTTATTAATTCAAAGTCACAGTGAAAGCAATTAATTATAAGAATCTCAAATATAAAAAAAAACTGAAAGTGGAATTATAAACAAATCAACATTTTGATAGGAAAACTTTATTTGAAAGCATAAAATAAAATTTGAAAACCAAAGGGTAATAAAGTTCCAAACTTTAAATTAAAAAATGATAGTGCATACGAAACACACATTTGAAAAAGATCTAAAAACTTTGTTTTCTTAAAAACTGTGGCATTTTTGTATAAGAAAAAAAATCTGGATGTCAAAACAAAAAATGCCACAGGAAAACAACCTAAACAAAAAATTTGCCAAAATATTTAAACACATTGCAAAATTTCAAAACCTTTAAAAAAACATATAGCAAAAAAAAAAACCAAATGAACGTGCAGGTAATAAATAAATTTCGAATTTTGTTATCTTTTCGATGATTTTTTTTGGTAATGATTTTTTTTTTGAAAATAAAACAAAAGTATAAGAAAATATTGTATTTAACAAATAGAGGGAATAAAAAGAGGTTTGTTATTTAGAAAACTTAAATGAATGAAAAAAAGTTGTGTTTGTTTTGAACGACTGAATTAAAAATTTCACAAAATTTTAAATAACTAATTAAGTTAAAATCCTAAATAAATAAATATAAAACTAACAATTTTTTTATATAGCATACATACATACTTAATTTTATTATTAAAAAGCTTGTGTTTAAAGTTTTAAAAAATAATAAAACTTAATAATTGAAAATTAATTTAATTTGGATTGATTTAAATTATAAATTAAAAATTAATTTGATTTTAAAAAATTAAAAAAAAAATTTTTAATAACAAAAAAAAAATTACAAATGTTTGGTGCGACACATATTTTTTAATTTTGTTTTAATTTTTACACTGTAGGATTTTATTTTGCATGTTCCTGCTTTTATTATATTTTCCAAATGTTAAAACCAGTTTTAAAGCTTTAACAAAAATAAAATAAAATTAAAACAATATGTTAATAATAAAAAAACTGTGTTTTATTTACATTAAAAAGTTAAAAAAAAAAATTAGTATAAACATCCCTTAAATTGAGTCTATTTGTTGAGAAACCCCTGCAGCCTTATGGTAAAAAACTTATTTTTTAAGAAGTTTTTGCATCTAAGTTTTCAAACAGCTGCTAAGCCGCCTCAAACTTATTTCCGAGCTAAGTTGTCCTCTTTCATCTTTAATTAATTATGTAAATTGGTTTTAGCTTTTTAAACAGGTGGCAACACTCGAAAAATGTATGAACCGAGTTCAGGAAATTTTTTGTTACCGAGAAACTTAAATTACAGCAAATATAAACCCATCGGGGCAGCGTTATCTTTCCGAAGTAATTTTTGATTCTTTATTTCATAAATCTTGCTCCTGTTTTCAGAAGAATCGTTCCCGAACCTTTCCTTTGTCGAAAATTTATTTTTATTTATAGCACATTTAGTTACCCTTTGCACCCTTTCACTTTATTATACTGCTTATTTGCCTAACTTCTTATATTCCTCTTTCTTGCACAAAACAAACCAACAAGCCTATCAACTATTTCTGAATCGCCTCATCATACCCTTTCAGTATATTCTTCTCACACAAAGTTCCTCCTAATCTTTTGCCTGTCACACCTTATTAGGCTTTTCGTGCAAAAATTTATGTCTTTAGCTTTAAGTATGGAATCCTCAAGCGAGTACCTTGGTGAATCTTCAGTTCTCTTGTAGACTAGCGCTACATGGCTTCTTCTTCTTCATTTTCTCCACCCCTCACCTATGAACTTGTCTTCTGCGATTGCGCGGTGTCTCAACGAATCTAACATGCTCGTCGTCTATCGGCGCATCAGCTTGTTGCATCTTCTTTGACTACTTGACTCTCCTGTCTGTCCGTTTGTCTGCATGCTCGCTACTTGGCAAAACTAGCTGTCTTTGAATTGATTTTTTTTTGTTTTGGCCTCTTTGCTAGCTTGTCTTCTTGTCTCTTTGCATCTTTGCTCATTTGCGATTCGTGCAGCTCGTTTGCCTTGATGCACGCGCGAACATACACAGATACAATATAGAAGCATGTGGAGACCCCGCTTCTGCTCCTCATCTCGTCCAAGCTGACTGGCTTTTTTTGCCACGGCTGTTTGCGACTCTATTGCTCGCTGTTCGCCGTTCGTTGTTCTGAGCTTGGCTGGCTGGCGGCAAGTACGCTCCTCATTTTATGAGTATCTGCGCAATGCTTCTTCTGTTCTGTTGTTGTCATTGCGACGTCTAATGAACATTTTAAAGTTTTTCGATTTTTCCACATTTTTCTGACTCCACTGCTAGCTGTCAATGCTGCTCCTTCATATTCTATGTACTGCAATTTTCTGCCTCTGCCCTCGGCATTCTACCCTTCATTTTTTGTTTGTTTGAATAGTTTTCTAACTCTATTATTTTTTGTTGTTAGTTTTTGGTTAGCGATTGGCAGCATTCACAATCGAATGCAACAAGTGGAAATGCCAGCATTGTTGCCATCGCTAGGCCATCGCTTGATATGCGAACACAGGCATGGCTTGACATGGCAGCCACAGCATTGCGGCATTGCGGCATACCGTTTGCAATAGGCGACGCTACCAACGTTCGAGCACCATCATCGGCATCGGTGTGGACGGACACACCTGGGAGCTGTTTGATATTTGAAAAGCGTGTACAAAAAGCTAAATTTCTTGACTTCGCAGAAAAGGTGGAAAAAATAAAAAAATATGCTTTATTGTTGTTATTGCTATTCTTCCATTTATTTACAGCATTATTGTCATAAGTCATTGTAATTGTAGAGCGGCAATAGTAAGAAAAATATATATGTATGTATATAGAATATATTTCTAAGGGCTTGTGTGCCACGTTTGGAATTCGCTGGTGTTTTTAGCATTTGGGATGACTCCATCACTTGAATTTGTTTTTAACAAAAACAAAAAGAAACATAAAAAAGACAAGCGAAAACGAATATCGAAAACGTATGTTATAAAGAGAAGTTAAGATTTTGAAAAATCTGGGAACAAAAAATATGAAGCATTATATGGTTGCCGAACGAAAGAGGTTTAAGGCTCCTTTATGTATGTATGTCAAACATTTTTTCAGCAATGGTTGTCACCTGTTTAAAAAATAAAAAATAAATAAAGTAAATTAAAATAAACATTCTGGTGTGAAACAAAAGAGACTTACACGAAAATATTTTTAAAAAGGGTTGCCACCTATTTAAAATGCTTAACTTAATTTAAATAATAAGTTAACTGAAATACTACGATATTAGCGTCAAACGAAAAGGTTTTAGGAAACCCTAATTTTAATACTATTTTGGAAGAGGGTTGCCACCTGTTTGAAAAATAAAATAAA
Source organism: Anomoia purmunda (assembly GCA_951828415.1). Taxonomy (NCBI): domain Eukaryota; kingdom Metazoa; phylum Arthropoda; class Insecta; order Diptera; family Tephritidae; genus Anomoia; species Anomoia purmunda. The sequence goes on from OX639997.1 coordinate 98,498,208, forward strand.
ATTTAATTAGTAATATTAATGAAATGCACCAAACAGGTTTAAGAAATTTCTCTTTGCCAAATATTTTTCCTAAGGGTTACCACCTTTTGGAAAAGTTGAATTCAATTAATAAGTTAACCGAAGTCTTACAATAACAGTTCGAAATGAAAGAGATTTACGTTGAAATATTTTTTGTGGAGGCAGCCAAATGTTTAAAAGGGTTAATTCAATGCAACTAAAAAGTTAACCGAAATGCTCTTTTATTTCTATTAGACTAAAGCGGTTTAAGAAACCTTAGTTTCGAAAATAGTTTTTTATAAGGTTACCATCTGTTCGAAATATTAAATTAAATTAACTACATAATATTGATAAATATCTTTGAAAATATACAACCTTTTCCTATCTGAAAATTTTCCTATGATTTTTTACTTTTTCCGCACGTAAAGTCTCCTCACACCCAATTCAATTTGATAGCTCTACTTTAGCATATAAATTAAAAAACAAAATTGTTCTATTTAGCTCTAGCTATCGGCCACATTTCCGCCGTTTTTGTATCAACAGGAACTCATATCATTCTTGAAACCTTGTGATAGATTTCGTACATGCTACTCTTTTGGCTCTCTACCCCTTATAACCTTTACAGTGTGGGAAATTTTTCAGTGATCGCCACAAAATTATAATCCGACTCGATGTCGAGGAGACAATGGAAACATGCCTTCAATCTATCACAATATGACCGACTGGTTTCACATTTTCCTATGCTATGGGCAACCAATTAGTATGACACATTTCTATGCTGGAATCTGGTACACTAGGCTGCAAAGGATGTCGACCAGTCGCAACTCGATAAAGTATGTTTCTTTGTGGATGTTAACATCTCCAACTGTGGAACAAAATAAACCAATCTTTTTGGCCTTGCCGTGAAAATCAGTAAGTACGATTTTGGTACTGTGGCGAGGCGTTCGTCTATCGGGGTGACGTGACAATGGAGTCTCTCTCCAACTGCAGACTTGACCCTCGACACCTTTCCCCATTTATTTGATTTCTTGTATAGAATGATATCAGTCTTCTTCTACTGAGAATGCCAACCAGCCGGACCGAGACACCCCTCCAACTAAATGTCTGGATATTCCAGGTTCTTGGCCTCAAAACCTTAATATGTGGCGTGTCTGGAGCCAACAAAATATAGCTCTCCACCCCAGGCTTAAGCATAAATTTGTTCATTTAAAGCAGCTCTCACTTGGTAGTTACAAAACCATGTCAAAAACTTGAATCTGAAGCAGTTTCTGTTATTTAATTTTATTATTAAGCGACCCTCTATTACCAAACATAGGCGAACACCTCTGTCACATCTTTAACTATATAAATGCATAAATACATAAATTTTTGAAGGAAAACTTCTTATGTGACTTTGGAGATGTTTGTTTTAAATTTTTAACGCCATCGTGGTGTAATATAGTCTTATAGAAAATTGCAATATGGATGTTAAACGAAAGAGGTTCAAGACGTCTCAATTTCGCAAATATTTTCAAAAGGGGTTGGCGCCTATTTTATGATATTTATTAAACAAAATTAATTAGTTAAGAGAAATTTTAGAGCATTTGTGTCAAATGTAAATTCAAACTATTTTTGGAGGCGACTCAAGCCTGATTATAACAGAGACCGTAACGGTATAATTTTTATTGAAAAAAATAATGATTTAATCGTTATTTTATCATTTTTATTTTTTCGATCAAAAATAATCGCTATTCTTGGGTTTCTATAGTTTTATCTTTAATATTTCGATCAAAAATATTCCTAATTCTTGGTTTTACAAAAAATATTTATTTGTAATATTTTTTTCAGTCATTAAACATATTATTGCCCTCGCCGACTTATTGTACATACAAGAATAAAGATTATTTTTGATCGAAAAAATAAAAATCACAAAATATCGATCACACTTGATCGAATATATAATAATTAAATAATAACGATTATAATCACAAAATAACGATTTTGCAATGATTTAAAACAAAAGATCTTCTAAAGAAAGATAAGATCAGATTTGTATAGCATATGACATAAGAATTAGATTAATATGTTCGAATTTTATTTCGAACGATTTCTTCCCAATGATTTTTTGATGCGAAAAAACCAAAATAATGACTATTTTCGGTAACTCGTTTATAAGAGTTAATTCAATTTAATAAATAAGGTAAAACAGTTTATTTCATATTGTTGTAAAACGAAAATAGTTTTAGAATAATTTCGAAAATATTTTTTGAAAAATGTTGTCACATGTTTGAAAAACTAAATTCAATTAAAATAATAGTATTAATGAAATATTGATGCCTTTTATAATGGTATGAATTATAAGCTCAACTATGAATGTTAGTAGTACATCTTCGTCGGGATTAACTGCTTAGTACCACCTATACTTGAGTCTTAAGATTTTTATAATTTTGTAAAATAACTCACGAGTTATTTCTTTTTAATTCTTAGCAAACACCGTTTAGTATTACGTATTCTCATTTCAAAAACACAGCTCCTCCATACACGCCACGTAAGTTCATGCAAATACAATATATTAACAAACATACATTTTTTTGTATACAAATTTCATGCTGTTGATCATTGAAATTCCTGACACATAAAATCTTTTGCCACTGAGGAGCGTCTTCACTCTAAGTGTATGATGACCTGCGAGCGCTGATGTAACTGTACGGGTTTTCTACACACACACATACGTACGTACATGCACATTTGTGTGGTTGGTTTCCTCATTTTACCATTTTTCGCGCTTGATTTTAAATACTTGAGTTTATTTACATTTTTGCCTTATTTTGTTTTTATATTGACTTCTTCATTGGAATTTTTGTCATTCGTTCATGACTACTTGTCTTTTGCGTTTCTTTTGCGTGTGCTTGTGGGTCGCTTCTTCGATTCGCTCTCACAACTCACCCATTTTATAACAATTTTTTTTATGTTATTTATTACTAATCAATTGCTTTGTTGTTATTTCTTTTAGTGGGAGTGCGCACTTGTAATAGGCAGGAATCAATAGTTTGCATAAAATTTTCAAACTGAGAATTACCTGAGAATTAGGTCGGACGTGTATGGCATAGCTGAGGCGAGTTTGAAGTGCTGGTGAAGTATAAAATATTAACTGTGAATTTTACTGTAAAAATAGTGAAATCAAATGTTGGTTGTTCTAGGAAAATTGTATGGGAATGTAATTTGGTATTTTTAAAGATAGCTTCCAATCAAAAAATGTGGCACGTTTGCGAAACTAATGATTTGTAGTGCTCTATATAATTTCCATATATATTTCAGGCAGACTGAGTACGATTGTGTTATTAATTTCCAATAAAGGTTTTCTACTTTAAAGTTGACTTGATGTGATCGTAAGATCTAATCACATTATCTTACTCTAAGCTTGAGAATAAATTCTGTCACCATTGCCAATTAAGCCGATGTGTTGAAAATCGTTGGTGCTTTAAATTCTTCCGGTTAATCTCAAATAAGAAATGCCTTCGCATTTAGAGTCGTCTTGATAAGATCATCACATGATAAGCGTATCTCATCGATCTCTCATAAAGAGCGAGTTTTTTTTTTGTTTATTGTTATTGGCACTGATTTAGTGTGTAAAAAAGTTTATTCATTTCAAGATCTGTGATACTATCTATTAAGATTTTGGCAGAAGGTTTGCACCTCAAAACCCCTTCTACCCTTGCATTGTCATATGATGGGATTATATATAAATATTATACGATTATACGACTCCACGATTTGATAATATGAGGTGAGAACTTAAAAAGCGAATGTTTCTCTTATTTGAATGAATATAGAAAACAAAAATATCGCTATCATCTTTATACTTATATGTATAGTATATGTGAGAGCATAATCATTGGAATTTAACTAGAATTTATCGCAAAACTGGTCAAATCATACGATCTGAATCTACATCACAGCGAGCAAACTTCCAAGGCGGAAATCTTTCTTACATAGAACAACCCATGTAGAAAAAAGAGGATCGCAATCCCATTTAGCACGCCTTTATGATCTGTATCATATTTTATTGGAATGCAAGTAAAACACAGTTCCTATTTTAAAATCACTTTATTTATTTAATAATGGCAATTGGCAAAACCTTGCAAAAGAAATATAGTATAGGGTAAATATCAAATCAATTCGAATACAATAAAAGTGAAGGGGGTTGTTGAAATACTGGAATAGAACTTTCGTAATGTGCATTTAAGAAAGTTATGTGAAAGGGGGAGCTTATACCCCTTACAATATCTTAAAACGGGTAGTACTTTATTGAAATGAATTCACTTTTTTTAAATTTAATTAGCTTTAAAACCACCCTTCCCCGCAAATATTTTTCGATGTGCGCCACTGGCTAGGGGGTGCCATATCTGGGCTAGTGTTTTCTATTCACCTTAGTCATATTTAACTTACCACTTTTATTCTGTTTAATTAAAAACTTTTTTATTCAAATGACATATTTGAAAGATTAGTTAATGGAGCTATAATATATTATATACTTTATTTTGGTTCAGACTTTATTCATATGAATACAAAAATGTTAAAATTCTAACGTCAACAAAATAGTTTTGTAAAAGCTACTCAGGCCACAGCTCTTATGGAAATATTAAAAATATTTTTCATGCTATTACTTTACTCAACTAAAGCGATTACTTTAGTAAAAAGCATTAATTAGATTTTTTTTAAAGAAGCGATACGGCTGACAGGTACCAATTAAAAATATTTTTTTGTGCGAATAATAGTATTTAACAAATTATGCATTTCATGCGATGTTCGTTCACCTTAGTAATTTTGTTGGATAAAATTGTGGGGTAACTCTGCTTAAAGTTCACACTAAAATTAATTAAATATTTATTAAAAAGACAACCGAGGTGGAGCAATATTGACAAAAGCATACGTGCTTATCAAAAACATATTGTGCAGCTTTGCCATATACATAATTATATTTAGTTATAAACGTAGAAATTTCGTAAACAGAAATTAATAAATAATAAAATAAGAAACCCTCTCACATACATGGTCTAAATGTACCGTAGAATAATTCAAGAATGAACTAAAAAAATATTTATTAAGATAGGAGTTTATGCTAAAAAAATTGTTTGTTAAAATATTTTTCTTTTAACTAAATATTTATATTCGCACCATGCCGAATATAATATTCATATATAGTATATACATATATATTTAAAAAATATATTAAAATCTTACGAAAACTCATCAAGTTGGTAACCTTCGTGAATTCGCATTGCAAAAAGAGGAAATTTCATTATTTTACAACTTTCGTAACACGCAAAGTTGCGATTATGAAAAAAGTAGTTTTTCACATTGTGTTCAAAAACTTGTAATATTGTAATATATATTTTCGATCAAATACACTTTAAAAATATTTATGCAAATATTATATGGCAACTCTGTTTATTGATAAAAATATATAAAATGCTAAAATTTTTATTTTACACGCAATTTTGAATTAATTTAAGTTCCTTCTGAAAAATGAACAGAAAAAAAAATTTTGTTTTAACAAATTAAATCAAAAGGTGACAGAAAATATTTTATTTGTTGTACTATATAAATTATTGAAGCATATGCGATACTATTCATTTAAATTTTTTTTTCAGGTTCAATTCCAAATAAAGTCTACCAAAACGTCTCATCAAATAAAACTCTATTTTTTGTTAACATTCTATTTATCATCTAGCAAAAATTAAAATTTACTATTATATGAAATTTCTTGTCTAAAAGAGAAACTTTTTTACCGCTGAAAATAAAAGGAATATAGGGTTTGAGACACATAAATTAAACCCTTATCTAATTTACTATTTTATAATAGTTTGTGATGACTTAAAGTCGTGTTTTTTTGTAATAATTTTTTAATTTTAAAGCAGTTCTTTGGGCGAAAATTAAATACGTTCTTCTATTCAACAATCCCAAATCAATTTAAAAGAACTTTTTTAAATTTTTTTTCTTGAAAACTGGTTGTTCTAAGCTCATTGCTTTTATTATTGCATGCGAGTTTTTTTTCGCAAAATAAATTCTTCAATAATTTTTGAATGTTGCAATAAAATATTATGATCTGCACTGATTCCTGCATATTTCGGTTTTTATTGACTTTAGTTGTTGGTAAAAGTGTAAATAGAAGAACACAAAACTAACAGTAGCCTAAGACTTAATTGAAACAAATTTGTTAGTGTAACACAAAAACCAACTAACAATAAGCGAAAATCTGCATACTATTTACCACAATAAGTAGCAGGTATTGAAGTTTCAATTTGTTAATTGAGTTTATTTCGAAATTTGTTTTCGATTTTTTGCAAGCAATCGAATTTCCTGCAACTTTGCGCCATACAATTGGCGTTTTCGTTTGCAATTTTCACAATTAAGCTAATAAAATTTTATTGCAACTGAATTTGTTTAAAGATAGTTTGGATAAAGTGAATTGGAGTGATGGAGTGCACGCGATATTAGCTTGATTTAATTAATCAAGCATTAAGGTTGGTTGTGTGGATACAACTCAATAAATACCATCATGCACACAGCCACATCTATGTATATACCAGTACACCTATACACCAATACACCAATACTCCTGTAACTGTGTGCATACTACATGCAAAGTGCTTACTTGAAGTTGCATTATTCTTGGCGCGCTGGTTTAATTAGCTTTGCTTTATAGTTAACGCTAAACATTAGCCAATTGCACAATTAGTTGTGTGTTGTGCAAAACAGAAGACTGCAGACGCGAACTTACTCGCATTGTTTTCGATTTCTTCGACATTTCCCATAACAAAAATCACTGGGTGATGGGCAAATGTTTTCTTTAATTTTTAGTTTGCAATTTTGCATTTTTTTTAATATTTTTTTTTTAACGTATGCATGTGTGGTTGTGTGCAACTTTATGCAATAACTGTATATTTCTAAGCAATTTGCAATGGTGTGGTAACTTTCAGTGTGAATTATTAGAAAAAATATACTATTTTACTCGTACTGCTTGGAGTGGTGACTTTGTGTTCGTTTGCATTAAGTTTGAAAAATGATAAATTTTGTATGCTTTTTTTAAATTTTAGTTTACTTTCGACGTGATAAATAAAAAATAAATAGATCATCTTAATATAAAGATTTATATAGAAAGTTTTTAAAATAAATTGACTAACGCAAAAAAGTTTCCGCACATTCGTTTTCTTACGAATTCACCATAAAACTTACATAAATTTTGAAAGTTGAAGTTAAACACAAATCAATGCAAAATATAACCTAATTTGTACATATAAGAGTTGCGGGGATTTCTGAAATAGTTTTTTCAATACTTTGAAAATAAAAAAAACCGGCCTGGTGCTCAAAAATTATTACTGAGATATAAATTATATTTCCTAAGAAAACTATAATAAAAACTTTAAAACGGAATTTTAACTATAAAAAGTTTGTTGGAGTGGGATTCATAACTTTTTTGTTGCAAAAACACAATTTTTTTTTTCAATTAAGTTTTTCGAAATGAGGACTCAACAAAATGAATGTAAAACCCTTGGTAATGATTTGGGTGCTTTTATGTAAATCAATAACTTCTATAAGTTTTAAGCTATTGATGCGCTTAAAAAAAAATTATAAAAACTGTTAGAAATACAATAAGCAAATCAAAATTTGCTTTCCTGATTTACAAAAACAACTTTCGACTTCAAAGATGTGTAAAGCATGAATTTTACTATTAGATTTTTTTAAAAGGAGGAATTCCAGATACATTCACAACAAGCTAAGCATTTTTTAATAAAACAAATGTTAAATGAACCAATTTGTTAAAAAAAAAAATAGCTTTTTTAAAAAAGAATTTTTTGGCGACATATTAAATTTCGCCTTGGTCTGGATTTAGTTTAACTATTACAATTCTGGTTTTCCGATACATTAACAAAAAATCTAGCTAAGCGAAAAATCGGTCGGGTATGCCTATTTCTCATTTCATTACGAAAGTGAGATTTAAGTATTATATTAACAAATATTTTTCTTGCATTATCGATTAAAAAATATCAGTCCCGAATAGCAAAATAATCTATATATATTATAACTTAACTTAACAAATTTCGAGCAGTTAATCAGCAGCTAATTAAAGACTGCAAATGACTTTTAATTAAATTGCATTTTGGTTAATCTATGTCGTAATAATTAAAGCATATTTTCAATTTATTAGTTAAATGATTCAATAAAATTTAGATGATAGTCTAATAATCGCATACATCTAGCTAATTAAAAGGAATATGTAAGGTCTAATACTTAACAGAAATTTATTTGTTTGAAATATCAAAAATAATTTTTGAGCTTAAAAACACCACATTTCCTCCCAGTTTTTTTTCTAAACTCTGGCCGGGTTTAAATTCGCAACCTCCGAAGTGCCGCAGCCAGCAAACCAAAGCGGACTGCATTTGATTTTTTATTTTTTCTTCCCCAAATAGCAGCTATAATTTCTACTGCACTAACTGTTGCTACAGTCTTTCTCTGCTGCAGTCTGCTTCCCTAATAAAAATTGGCCTTGAACTCAAAAATTATTGTTGACAAAAATTAGTTTATATGTATAAAAAAATTTTAATTTTTCAATTTTCTTTTCAAATCTTAACGTTTTTATATGATTTACTAAATTTATGTTAATTGAATAACAATTATAAAATTATTGAACAAATTAATAAAAATTTATTTAAAACTATTTATATAAAAAATATTTCTTCCTCAACTAAAAACGATTTATAAAATATGTGAATTTATAAATTAAAGAAATTTATTTACATCATAAAAAAACTAATTTTCAAAATTTAATGAAAATTTGGTTGTCTAAAAAAGATATCAGCAAAAAGATTTTTATCTCAAACATTAAAAAAAATTGTTTCTGCTCATTTTTCAGAAAATTATAAAATAGTGAAAATCGAAAATTCCAATTTTAATTTCGATTACACGTGTTCTTGTATGAATTTAGTAACATAACAGAATAACAGAAAAACAATCGTAAAAACTCAATTGAAAAAATTAAATTAAAAATTAATTTATTTAAAAAAAATTTATTTTCAAAAATTGTTAAAACATAATTTTTGCTACCTTCAATTTTTTCAATAACTAAAAATAATTTATAGCAATGATTATTAGCGTTCTTGAATAAATATTTTTGCATAGTTAAAAAACAACAACAATTGAAAAACATGATTAATTAAGTTTTATAAATTAATTTATATAAATCAATGTTTAAAAAATACATTTTTTTCTTAAAAAATATAAAACTATAATCATTGCTATACGAAATATTTTTAGTAACTACGTACAACTTATAAAAAGATTTTTTACCAAAAATTTTGAAAACTTCTATTTCATAGTTTTAGTTACTAACTTTTTTTCTTGAATTAGTTTACACAATTGAAATGGAATTTTTGTCATAAAAATCTGTCAAAAATTACCCCCAAATAATTTGTTGAAAACACACACATTTTTGCTTTGTAATTCAGGTTTTGTATATTTTTTAAAAAATTTAAAAATTAGTAACTTAAAACAGCAAGTTTTAATACAACATTTTTTTTATTTTAACATTTTCTTGTACATTTTTAGACTCGTTTTATGTATTTTAATTTGTTTTTTAAAATGGTTAATTTTATTACCCTCTATGTTAAATTTTAGAAAAATTGTTTAACTTAAGAGAACAATTTTTTTTTTATTTTGCTATATTAATAAATAATATTATTTATTATAATCTAATATATTTAAGATTTTTTTTAGAATTTTTTAAAATCGAGTTAACTTTTTGCCAACAGAACCAAACAGTTACAAGCCTATTGGGAAGCTACTTCCACCTGGAGCGAGTTACCATAAAAAGATGAGCATGTTTTTGAAATTTTGAAGTTAATTTGAAATCGGCGTATTTTTCCTGAGCTTTACATCAAATATTTCACATTTAAAAAACAAGTACATCAAATACGTAAACCGCAAAAATGGTTCCTTCCTTTATTTCTGCCAAAAATCACTTTGTTACGCCCTCATGAGTTTTATTTTATTTTTAACTATCTATTGCTATTGTTTTATTTTATTTATTTAGATCAACCCCGGTTGCCTTTATTTACAAGTCACTGTTGGTCATTTATCTTTCATTATCCATGACCTTCACGCAATTCTACCACTATTATTTTGCAATTAACAGCGCAGTTCTATTTCTAATAATTTTGCCAGCAATTTCCACAAACAAAACGAGTAAAAATAAAAAAAAATACTAAAACTCCTGCAGCGAAAATAATACTTCCTTAAGTTAGCTGAAAAAAAAACTAACATTTATGAATTTTTCGCACGCCGCTAGATCCATTAAAAAAAAAAACAAAAACATAAAATGTATAACAAAAGCAACGTTCTTAATTCAGCTTTTAATTTTTCAGCCAATTAAATTGCCACCAAAAATTCTGCAGGTAGCCAACCACAGCTAGTGTGTTATTGAACTGCCGCGCGTGTAAGATATTTTTGTAAAAAATAAAAAAAAAATTAAAAACAAGAAAAAAAAATCAAGTCATAAAATGTGTACACATCTATTCTATATCTAGAAGCTCAATAAAATTACTAGCTGTTAGTCGCTTGGTTGCTTGTCGTTTTTACACTCCAACTGAGTTAAAAGATAATAAAACAAAGAAAAATTTCAAATTCAAGTCATAGTGGCCGCTGCGTGGGTTCTGCGTCGTTTTAGCAGCGTATTTTGTAAAATTAGTATTTTTAATTTTCTCTTGTTATAATTTTTCGCTTATAGCTGCTTATTCATCATCATCATTTGTCATCTCATTCTTGCGTATTTATTTTTATCTCAGATGATGTCACATTATTAGCTACAATATTTTTTAACCTTTCCTTCCCTACTCCTCGCCATTCTCCCACAGTTCAGTTGAGGTCTAGTAATTTTAGTCAATTTTTCATACTACTCAAATTCTTAATGAACTGTCAAATGTCAGTGGAGTTGTGGTATTCTGATAATGTGGTGGTCAAGAGGAAGATGATGCGGATTTGTATAAAATTTATTACAATAATAATACAAATCTTCAAGTTTAGCAATTTACCACTCTTTGCTTTGGAATTATGTGCAAAATTTTTGTAGAAAGAAAAGATTAAAGCTTCCAAAAAAAATATAGGCTTATGTCGCATTTTTGTCTTCTGAGTCACAATATGAACTAGTAAGTGGTTGTCTACTTGCGTTGATAATTTCTGAATTCCCTGCCGGAAATGTCTATAGATTCACTACTACCAGTCCTCTCCTAGTGCCCTTAAACTATTCGGGCTCTAACCGCGAGAAAAACGTAAGCGACATTTTTTGCCAACATTTTATTTTCGATGCAGAAATACATCGGCATGCGCTAGGCTCATTTCTGGATTAAAAAAATATTTGGAAAAGTTATCAATTTCGATTTTTTCGTGGTTATGGCTCGTATTGACAGTTCTAATGGAACCACATAGAGATATTGGAACTAGTAAGAAATACTTTACAGCTGTCAAAAATTTCTCTACCTAGCAAAGGCAAAGTAAAAATTGTAGACGCTTCGTTGACAAAATCACCAAAAAGTCACTCAAAATAGTCGGCACTGTAGTGACTTCGAGACCCTTTACCCCAAGCTTCATTCAGAGTTAAAGCTAGTAGCTTCAACTCAGTGCAGAGGTTATTCTCCGCTGTCCTGCTATGAAAATAGTTGCCGCAGTGATATTTCGATGCTTTGAAAACAATTGACGACATGCAGTTTCTAGAAATTAAAAAAAAAAAAGTAAAACAACACAGGGTAAGGTAGGACAACTGTCTGTTTAACCAACCTACACACAGAAAAAAATATATCGATTGGTGAAAAATAGCTATCAAAAAATAAAAAAGTGAGAATGAATTGACACGAAATAAATATTTACTACCTTTGAAGACGGCACATTTTATTTTATTTACGTTTTAATTCCTTTTAAAGGAGCCTTTATGCAATCGAGAGTTAATATCGCGATTCAAAGAAAATATTATGCTATTTTAAGCAGCTAAAAAAAAAAGAAACATTTCTGAAATCCAGATAAGAGATTCTTTAGCATAGTTTTGAAGTAATTATGTGAGATTTCCACGCTTTTTAAACCGTTTGATTGTTCGTTATAGCGCGGATATATTTCACAAATTTGTCTCTTCTAAGGTATTCTCTGCTGCAAATTTCTTGTGCACGAGCCTCTGCTAGAAATTCAATCAAAGTGCATCATGTTAATTTTTTCCATCTTCAGCTTTAATCCAAGCTTTTACCAGAGAGAATGATATGCATAATACATAATCCTCTTAACTTAAGTTTGCAAATATTTATTGTGATCTTGAGTTTTGAAAACATTGCAGTAATAGGCAGTTTTTGAGTTTCATTAAGGTCTTAATATAAGCCTTACATTTCCGATGTTCAAATCAAGTAAGATCAACTCTCTTTCTATTAGAATAGGAAAGGTGGGTAACATAAGAACTGAGCATATCTGTAGGACAGGTTGGCAGCTAATATTTTTGGTCGTACCTGTTCTCATCTTTATTTTTCTTTTTTTCAAGCATGATAACAAATCCAATAGAAATGATATTAGAGGTTTTTTCGGGTTTAATGATTTTTTTAATTTTCATGTTCCATCTGGGGATCGAAAACCCCGCACGTGATCGTCGTAGAACCAATGTATCCTTTGATGCGGGTTTGGAGCGGTGGTATTATCGGCCCATATTTGAAAATGCTATTTCGGTCAACGGTGATTACTACAGAAGCATGAAAAACAATTTTTTTATAGTAAATTGAAGACATGGTCCTCCATGGTGCGACAAAGCCGATTCCACAACCGATCTTTTTCACACCAGGTTTGGTAATCGTGTTATCAGCTGCCTCGGCGATGCACCCGAAAGGACCTTCGTTATGTACACAATCCATTAACGATTCTAACCTTAACGGCGTATATCGCGCAAGCCATTCATGAGGTAGGGCTAGAAATCGTCACGAATGTCTTGGAAAGTTGGATTAACGAAATGTGCTCCTTCGAAGAGAGCAGAGGCAGCCACACGAATGAAGTCGTATTTCATAAATAATGCAAATGTGTGCGCTTTGTTATTTTTTATCTGTAAAAAGAACCCACTTATATGAACCACACTTTGTATATAGTGAGTAGAAATCAGAGGTGGAAGTTCAACATAAATTTTGAATATTTACTTTCATTTTCACTTCTTAAAACACCGTGCACAATAAATTTTCACAATTTAAGTATCCAGCTTTCAAGAAAAATCACAAAAAATATATTCCCTTATTTCTGTAGTTTTAAGCTAATACGCTTCTGGTGCTGTATTTTTTTTTTAAAGAAATAAATATGCGAGCATTAATATCTTGAGGGCTGCAAAGTGATTTAAGAAATTTGAATACAAGACAATTTTTTGTTAATTTCTTTATCATATTTTTATATGATTTTTTTATGTTTGTTGAGTGCTTGATATTTAGATTTAAGACTTTCAATCTTCTGAAATATTCAAATAAGGAAATGATAGATCACAGTTAATCGAACAGAAGATTGAAAATGAATTATCTCACATGATATCCATCTACACATCAACTTTCAATTCATGCAATCCTACATTCCTAGCAAAGCTATTCAATCCAAAACTTGCCTACAGTGTGCAGCCATCCTTAGTTGGGCGTTAAAATATTAGAAACACCCACAAAAAATTGCTAATGCCCAAGCTATATTAAAAACTTGTTAATTTATGCATTTATTAGAACGTAAGCAAATGCATTAACAAATAAGTAACACAATTATACTTTCTAAAATTCTTTAACGCTTCGTGAGTGGGCAAACGCAAAACACACTGCCTACGGCTATGAGTTGCAAGAGTTTGGGCTGTGGCGCGCAATAGTTGAGCAAGAAAATGGTGGTAAAATACCTTCGAAAAGTCAATAGATTAAAAGCTGAATTCGATAAGTAATTATTTGCTGCTTCACTTAAAACTTGTTTTGCCAATCCAATGGTTGTGATGATTTAAGTGTTTTATATATTTTTTTTTTGGTAGCATGAAACTTAAAAAAAGTTGTTAATTTCTCAGTTAATATATGGATCGAATTGTGGTGCAGAATAAGCAAAAATGTGCATCGCTCAATGGCGTAGTGTAACAAATATAGTATGGCACATAAGAGAAAAAGGCGGTTAAAATCATGTCACCTAATTTGTAAATAAATTAAAATAAATAATTTTAATTACAATTATACTAAGCGGTTAACAAATTAAATCGATTAAGCAATCTGCAGTACGGGAGGAAATTCCAACATTGTTGTCATCTATTTTGCATACAAATATATTAATACTTGTTGCTATATCTGTATATGTTGCTATATCTACACTAGCTAAAAATGCAGCAATTTTCTGACATAATTTTCATTAGGATACTTACCAAAAATGGCTGTAATTAACATAAGAGTCAACTTTATCTCGAAATTAACTAAGGCGCATTGCTTTTAACTGCACAAATTTTAATGGATTAAAACAGAGTCATCTAACGGATTTTTACACATATTTAATTTCGCTCTTCTTATAGAGTGTGATTTTCGTTCGTTAAGGAGGGCTTTATTGCTCATTTGCTTACGTAGCCCAAAGTGGCATACTTTTCTAATGTCATTAAAATCGAGCCATAAATACGAATTCTTTGAATAACTCTACTCTAGCGCCACCTACCGCATTCATTTTTCGTTAAAGCATTTTGCACGTTGCACCCTCAATATACCCTTCGGGTCTAAGGAATATACTGTTCAAAGTTTTGTTACAATTCGTTAATCGGTTTTGGAGCCTAGTTTTCACAAAGAAAACGGCTAAAATTTTATTTATATGGATATAGATGAGTATACACTGAATAATGGGTAAAATTATCTTAACTCAATCATATTTTTTATAAAGGTTATTATTTTTTATTTACACAAATATATGCAAGTATAAATGTATTATTATTTAAGCAGATTGAATTCTACAGCGTCGCCAATAAACGAAATGTTTTGACTTAATTGACAACTATTTCTTGGATTGCCATTAACGAAAGTGTTATTTACAATATGCTATAAAATTTGTCGGTAAGCCTAATAAATATCAGCTGTGTACTTTTTTAAAGTTTCAGGTATAATATTATTTGAAATTTGCATGTCATAAAGAAAATTTCAATTAATATAAAAAATACTTCAAATGGCCTTAAACAGATGACATCACTCAATAGGGTTACCAAGTAACTAGAAAAATAAGGTGGTTGTAAACACAATACAACGCCGAAAGCGGGTAGTCGTCAAACAAAATTTTCTCTTAATTTTAAATATTTTATTTTGCAGCATAATTAGCAACCAACTCTGCAATATGATTCGCGAATGGGACTTGATTAGAAGCAATATTTTGGTTGGGATATGTTTTTTATCAAAGCAAAATTTTTTTTCAATTTAACGAGTATTTTTTCTGAAATGAAATAAAATGATAGTATTATATAGCAAAATATTTATGAGTATCAAAAGACATTAGCAGAGCAGAAATATTACTTTATAAAGTTACCTCATTCTTTAAAAAGTTAGATTTTAATTAAATATAAATGTGTTCAATAGTGATGCCACATAATTTAAAAAAGTAAAATATTTCCAGTTTTTAAAGAAAACTTGAACTAAATAGCCAGGTAAAGTTTCAGTACATTTAACTCTTAAACCAAATACTACAAAACAGGAATGTTTTTTGTTAGAGTTGCCACAAAATTAAATAAAAGGGTGGCCAGTTTTTAAGAGACACTTTTAATTGAATGAAACTGTAAGCTAAATAAAAAAAACGGAGTTCAAATAATAAAATAATATCTATCAATATCCTAAAACAGACATGCTTCTAAGCAGGGTTGTCACAAAATTTCACAGCACGATTTTTCATGAAACATGATTGAAAGTAATAATTTTGCACTCGCATGGAATTTTGTTTAAATGTAACAGCAAATGGGGTGAATATTAATTCTTAAAAAAAAAAAAGATAAATTTAACACTGCTTCAAAATCGCTGCTTGTCTTCTCTCCTCGATATATACAAATTTTTTAAAAGTGTTATCTAGGTGGCAACTCTATGCCTTCTCAATAAAATTTTGAAATTAGGTATAAAATCTTTCGTATCAATCCGTACTGTTATATTTTACTTAGCTTGGAAACTGAGTTAAATCAGTATTTGCAAACAGTTGGCAACCCTATTTAAAAATATTTTTTGGTGATGACGTTTCCTTACTTACGCCTACTACATTTTCTTTAACTCAATAATTTAATTTAACTTTTAACTTTTTTATCAGGTGGCAACCCTATGAAAAAACCCCAAAATAAAGCTTTTTTAAACTACCCTCGATAGTGATCCATATTTCTTCAATGTTTTAATAATTTTTAAAACAGGTGGCAACGCCTTTCCATATGGTTAAGGAAGTAAAGGCAGCGAAGCTGCCACTTAAATATTTGGATCAATAATTAATATTTTCTACGTCCTCTGATCATTCCTTCTGCGTTGCAATATTATGTCTAGTTTTTGTGACTGTCTCTCGCCGAATAGAAAAATCGTCAATAGTCAGAACCTTTTTTTTTTTGAAAAAAATAATTATATGGACGAATTTTCACTGAAATGTTTACACAAAAAAATATTTAAGAAATCAACGATAATATAAAACTTGTTAAAAACAAACTGTACATCCGAAAATTTCATAACTATATCTAATAACTCCAGATCCCACACATATTACCAGCTTTATGTTTTTCACAAAGTTTGAAACTTGGATTTAAACGGGTTTTATTGCAGAGTGATATATATTTTTATTAAAAAATTATCAAAATTAAATACTCAAAAAATATAATATGCACAATAGTTGTGAAACCCTCTATATATTATTAAACTTAACTAAATATTAGGAAATATACATAAAATAATCTATTCAATTCGCTGAATACCTCTAATACAAAATTTATTATTGTTTTTTTTCTTTCTTTCTTCCACAACTTTGCTACTGTATGTAGTTATATCAGTTTGGCTTATAACCAGTTCTTTTTCCGTGCAAATATTTGAAATTTTTATTACATTTATCGCACTCACATTAATCAGCATAGCAATTACGACGCAATTTATGCATTTTGACGCACAAAACTAGCAAAAACACGCCCGACTGGAAGTGTGCAAAGCCCCAGCCAGATTAAGCTGGAACAGGTACAGCTAGCCCGCCAGCACCACCAGCACCACCAGCAATATCGGGCACTATGCTAACTGCGCGCACCAATTTACCAACGGCAGAAGTACTCATACAGCCAAAGTGCATAATTTATTAGTTTACGGAATCGATTTTGCAGCAGCGGCAACGCCAAACAGCAAAAGTCAGCAAGTCGAGTGATTGAAAATTTGCGCAAAATATATGACTAGCTTTGTTGAACTGGTAATATTTTTTTTTTTATTTCAGGCTGATCGCTATAATAAACCACATAGGGGCGCATATAACATACTATGCCTGTGTGTGTCCGTCCACTCAGCCACAGCCTCAGCTACCCGCCCAGCTTAGTCAGCCGACCAGGCAGCTACCTCAGCTACATTGTCACACATACAGCTGACTGTTGGTTATTTTTATTTATTCAAAGTATTAAATTTTGCACCACTTATTACACTGCTGTTATTATTTTGCTATGTGCAGAGCAGTTGACCAGTTTAACTCGTTGTAAGTAATCGCAAAAGACGCTGAACACAAAAGCAAAAGAAAAAAACTAAAGCAATTACAAAACTTCCCCTAAGAAACCCGCCCGCAGCGGTGACTATGTACAACCGGTCATTATAAATTTGTCTTTTCTGGGCTTTGTTGGAATTTTTACAAGTGTGTAGGCGCAGCAATTGACGCCTTGCCATTCTTTTTTTTTTGCTTTTGTTGTTGTTGTTAGTGTCGCTGTTGACACTCTTTCTTTTCCGCACTTTTTTCCTATGCCCAACAGTGTCTTTTGTTCGGTACAAATTTTCGCTTCGTCACTTTCGACTGACCATTCGAGTGAAGAAAAAATTTGCGTACAGCCAAGCGCAAGCTACCGATATATATAGATAAAATGTAAAAGGTATTTATGTGTGTAAGGCTGCGCTGTTACTTGAAACCTCATTCTACCAGTTCTAGCTCCAGCATTTCTTGGCTGTTAGTAGCTGCACCTATTTTTTCTGGCACACCCGCACCTTAAATTTTGCCATCATTGCTTTTTTAATGTTTGGTAAATTCTGCAGTTATATAAATATGATATAAACGTTTTTTATGCTGCAAGTATAAAGAATTTTGCAATGTCCTTGAAATATTGACAGTTTTATAGAAAATTGCCACACTTATTGAATAGATTTTGTTTTTGTAATTTTTTACCAGCCACTACACGAAAACATGCACTTGAAGTGGAGAATGAAAAAATGAATTAACAAAAATATGAAAATAACGACAAGAACATTTATACAACGCAAAAGTTTCAATATTTTTTGCTAATGCCAGCTCTGATTGCTAAGCGCAGTTAAATAACTTGTTCCAATGGTTTTGTTTGTACTGGCAATTTTATTGAATTTTTTGTTTTATTTTTCAGTTTCTTTTGCTCTTTTATTATAATTTTGCATTATTCTTATTATGTTTAAAAAAAAAGTTTTAAAAATAGTGTTTTTGTAGCTTTTTAAGCTCTACTTTAACCGCATTAATTATCTCTGCAATGCAACCGGGCATTTTTTGCTTAGATTTTTGTTAATTATCAAAATAACCAGAAATCACACGGTGCTGGATCTGTCACATATAGCGCGGGCCAACTGTCTTCGATAAAAGAAAGCTCATTGGAGTTTCTTGTAATTTCAACAGTGTTTGCTGGCGCATTCCTGTGATGCAAAAAGTAGTGGCGCACTACCTAATTGTTTTTTTTTTTTGGTTTTCAAACAAATTTCCCATCCCTTAATTTTTGGATCGTGCTTGAATAAAATTGACTTTTGTATGGACCACCATACGTCAAATGAAATTATTAAAAATCAATAAGAATTTAAAGCCACTTTAAACCTGTGCTTTATTATGTAAAAGAGAATTTGCTACAAAAGAGTATACTTGATTTTTTCTAAATACGGATTAAAATGTTAGAAATTTGTATGAGAACTTTTTTAAAATGTCGGATTTTATAAATTTTCGGGGAAACTTGAAACTTACAATTACATATTGTTTGTTAGATGATTAACTTTATTTTTAAAAAAAAGAATTTAAATTAAATTAGGAAAGACAAATTTATGCATAATGGAACGATTTTCCATTAGCGAATGGTGTGGCGAATGATAGGGTAGTCTAATTAATTTTTTGTAATCATATTCGTGTTCAGCGACCCCAAAAATTGCAAAGTTGTGTGCCGGTGTTTTTATTTGATAGTTGAGTTTTAAAAATCTTATCCAAATTTTCGTAAGATTCATAAAATCCTACGACATCAGATCATCGTTTCGTATGTAAAATTCTCTGGCTGAATCCGAGTATGAGTTAGATCTTTTAGAAAATAAAATAATAAGGAATGGCGAGTATTTCGCATTGTAAAATTTTGTAAAATTGATTTAATGTGATTTTATTGAAGCGCTTGTAACTTCTACACTGATGTTTCAATTTAATTTGGAAAAGCAGGGTGTTGCTGCATTTTAAAAAGTTCACTATTTGTTGCCCAAAAAATTAACAGGACGTGAACATATTGCCATATGTTGAAATTGGCATCGATAATATCTATCGGAGCTAGCTCCCAAATGATCCCGAACTTTTCCTGATATAATACCAAAAAAGTCGCGAAACGATACCTAACTAGGCCATAAATACTTCCCTATTTCAAGCATTATGGAAAGCCTTCCAAATAAAAGAAAACTTAAGAAAATGATTCTCAATTATAATTATTATTAAAACAATTTTATAATTTCAGTCTCAAAAGAATAATTGTATATCATCTTAAATATACCTTTGCTTATGCACTGAGCTCGAATAGGAATCGTTCTATACGTTATAAATGTCGATATATTAACTTTTTATTCGTCAGAAGACAAGTAAAAATTTCATTTTTAACAGACGATAACTCAAACAATTTCCACATATTGGTTTTTTTTTTATAATATTCCCAAAGGTTTTGATGTTAAATTTTTTTCGTCGAATTTTTATAAAATATAGTTGCTAATATAACGAAATTTACATAAATTAGAATTTCAAACTTTGTAAAAAAAAATGTCAAAATTCAAAAATTTCATCAAAAGTTTAAACCTTTTAATTTCAGGATAAGTTTTGGGCATGCATTTTGGAACTTTTTTTCACTTTTTAGCTTGAAAAACACTGCAAATATTATACAAAAATTTCCACGCCAATTTTTTAGTATTAATTGAAAGAGCCCTCTTTGGCTGATACTTTGCCTTTTGTGCAGCTGCTTTCAAGATATGGATTTTTGAAAAAAAACCTTTCATTTCTTTAATATTCATAACTTGACAAAAAATTTACCGATTTGACAATTTTTTGAAATTTTTTATTTTTTCAAACACTTTTGGAAAATTAAATTGAAAAAAAAATTTGAGAAAATTTTTGTAAACAAAACGTTAGTTTCCAAACAAAAACGTGGTGATCGATTTTCGTGCAATCTTTTGTTTTAAAAGACTAATTAAATCCGCGACTTTTAAGCGTGGTTTGAAAGTGAGATAAAAAAGAGATCAATTTTTTGGAATTTTTAAATTTAGTATCTTTATTTTTTTCATCATCTCATTGAATTACTTTCTTCGCCAGTATCGTTTAATATTCTTAAAGAGGTATTTCATTCATCATGTGATTAACTGTAATTAGATATTTGTATCGTAAAGTTTGGTATTTTTTGGCATAAACTTAGCATACATTCAATATTGCATGAACATTTGGTCGTAAAGAAGATTTGTTCTCGTTGGATACCTCATAATTTGACAATTGCCCAAAAAAGGACTCGTGTCGATTGGTGTAAAGAAATGTTGAATAAATTTAGCCGCGTTGGATGAAAGCACGTCTATGACTTCGTAACAGGTGACGAATCTTGGATCTATGCATATGAGCCCGAAATAAAGCAGCAATCGACTGTATGGGTGTTCCAAGACGAGCCTAATCCAACAAAAGTTATTCGCGCAAGAAGCACCTCAAAGCAAACGGACGCCTGTTTTTTCGGAAAATCTGGTCATGTCGCAACTGTTCCACTGGATAAACTTAAAACGGTCGATTCTGAGTGGTATACAACCATTTATTTGCCAAAAGTTTTTGGAGAATTAAGGAAAACCAACCGCCGAAGACAAATCATTATTCACCAAGACAATGCGAGCTCTCACGTATCGGTTCACATAAGAGAGTTTTTGATGACTCAAAAGGTCGAATTGATGGGTCATCCGCCTTACAGCCCTGATTTGGCATCTAGTGATTTCTTTTTATTCCCGAACATCAAAAAAAAAATGCGAGGTCAATGGTTTTCAACGCCTGAAGGAGCTGTAGAAGCCTTCAAACAGCTCGTTTTAGAGGTATCCTCTTCTGAGTGGCAAAAGTGCTTTGAAAATTGGTTCAAGCGAATGCAGAAGTGTATTGACTTGGATGGAGAATATTTTGAAAAACAATAAAACCATTTTCCTTAATATTTGACTGTGTTTTCATTATTAGGCGCAAAATATAAAAGGCAACCTCGTAATATGGAGAAAAGTAGTTTTGTATGTAATTATTTGTAAATTATTAAAAGGATGGAGGTTTAGGAATGTAAGAAGGAAATAAATATTTGTAACCAAATTAAGTTGACCAAATATTTAGAACTCTTACGATAAGAAAATATCATTCGTCGCACAAAACAGTTTGATTTTTTCATGAATTAAAATGCATTTATGTGTACTTGTATTCACCACAAAATGGCTGATTTTGAGCTGTACTTAAAATACCCCAAGTTGTAAACTTAAAAAAATCAAATACCAAATTTCATATGAATTTCAATGAAGTTGAAAATATTATATTAAAAACAAACTGCCAAAGTAATAAAACGCAGCAAGTAAAATAAACAGTTCGCCACTTGTTGCAGTAAAATAAGCCTGTTTTCCTCGATAATAATAATAATAAAAAAATAAAACGTATAGTGCGAAAAAATGCAGTGGATAACAATAAAATCGATGCCGTATTGCCGGTCAAAGACGAACCTTCGCAAAATGCATTCATGAATACTCATTACGAAAGAGTTCGACGAGTCATCAAGTTGCATTCAATAACATTTAGCGAATGGCTAGTGGCAATTTTGTTTTGTTTTTCTGTTTTTGCCTTTACTACAATTTTACCATTGACTTTTTGATGACTGCTGCTTCATATGCGAATCGAACAAACAAAACGCGCTTAAATAAAGTACGCGAGTGGCTAGCAAGCGCAACGCAGCGCAAAAGTAAAGTAGAAGGCCTTGAGTGACCAGATACAAAGCACATATAAAAAAAAAACATAGTTGCATATGTGCCACTATATGATATTTACTATGTGTATACACTCGAGCTTACTTAGTCTTGATGTTCAGCCGCAAGTTGAAGGAAAAGAAGCAGCTGCATGGAGATGCTGGCAAACCGAATGGCTCATTCTGTTCAATCGCCAATAATATGGAATTAAAGTCACAAATCGAGAATTGTCAGTAGCTTACATAAATATCATAGGCATACAAACGTAGTATGGACATGTAAAAAGCTGCTGCTGCCGGCGAGTAACCTCAGTTACTCTACTCTACATAAATACAATTAAAGTTCAATTAATTTGTAGTAACCCTGAATTTATGCCAATTTTATAGATTTGGAAGCGTGTAAATAGCCGGTAGACTTGAATTGGTCTCAGTTGTCGCTTATGAAGTTTAGTATTTATTTAATTATATATTTACTAACTTGGCAGCTTGCCTGGCTACCATTTTTTTTTTGTATTGTGTTATTATTATTATTTTACTATTTGTTTTTTTGTATTTTTTTTGGTTTTAACTTTGTATAAACTTGCATGAACTTGACATGTTTACTTGCTTCTTAATTAACCATAAGCGCATTCCACATTCATTCCACATACATACATACATCCACACATGCTTACATGAAAGAAGTGGTAAATTCAAATTTACAAAAAGTACTCTACATACGTGCATATATGTAAGTGCTTGAAAATAAAGTTTTTATCGTAATTGAATTTAATTAAACGTAAAAAAATTCAGAACTTTGAATGTCAAATTAAATAATAAACTTTGCAAATTTGCATACATACGTATTTAAAATACTAATTGGTGTTTTTGACCAATGTCTAAAAAAAAAAAACCAAACACTGAATGCCTAACCTTAACTAGACAAAGGTATTAAAATAAAAACAATAGTGGGCATTTTTAAAAGAGCGCACAAAGCGAAATATTTACAGTTTATTTAGCAAATGTTTACGAACTACCGCTGATTCAATACTAGTACGTGACTTGACGGAACAATATTTAGTCACGACAAAAGGTTGTTCAGAGAAGAAATCGATTTTGTGATGATTTAGCAGAGTCTAACCTCTAAAAGTCTGTAATTGGTGAACTCGCTTATAATATATAGTGGTAAATGTAAACATTTTTAAGAAAAAATATATCTAGAAGAGTTACAATTTCAATTACAAATATAATTTCCACTACTACTACTACTATGTTTACTACCTTCTACCACTATTTGTACTAATTTCTACTACTTTTTTTACTAATGCTAGACTAATTAATACCAATATTTTTTTACTGTCTCTCTATAACTTTTTTACCAATTTCTACAACTATTTTTTACTAATTATTAGTGATATTTTTCCTAATGTATTGGTAATACCTACTACTATTTCTACTACCATTTTACTAATACTACAACTAATTACTACTACTATTTTTACTAATGACACTACTAGTTTAATACTATTTTTTATAGTGGTAGTTATTACTACTACTTCTTTTACTCAGCTAATAATAATTACTGCGACTAACTTGACTAATTTCTGCTTCTATTTTTAAAAATGCTACTACTAATTACTACAACTGGTTTTACTAATTTTTACTACTCTTTTTATTAATGCTACCAGTATTACTTATATTATTTTTACAAATTTCTGCTACTATTTTTTTCTAATGTTACTACTAAAACCTACTAATACTTCTACAAATGCTACAACTAATTACTACTACTACTTTTACTGATTTCTACTACCTTTTTTTTACTAATATTACTACTTGAATACGAATTTTTCCTAATTACTACTACTTTTTTTACTCAGCTATTTATAATTATTGCGACTATTTTGATTTATAGATTTATTTTGATTCTTCTACTAGTTTTACTAATGCTACTACTAATTACTATAACTATTTTTACTACTTTTTTTACTAATGCTACCAATAGTACTTATATTATTTTTACTAATTTCTACTACTATTTTTACAAATGGTAGTATTAGTTACTTCTACTTCTACTACTCTCTCTTAACGCTCTGCCCTTTTGTGAAATCGAAATTGAGTCTCTTTTTGACCCTCATTGAGAACTGCTGGCATTTATCTAATTTAATTAATTAATATAAAGTAGAAAGATTTTTGTAGGGGTTTGAACTCCAAAACACCCCCCTTGGTTGGACCAACGCTGGAATACAAGAATCGAGAAAAGTGGCTAGTAAGCCTAAAAGGCGTGGCAAAAATTACAAAAGACGTGTGATAATAAGATGAAATCGATCAAAATTAAATTTCCCATCCCATACATTGTCCGCGTGAGTTCAGATCGTTCAGTTTCTTTGTCTGCGTTGGTTAAGTTTCGTCCAGTGTCTGGGTTTGCCTGCAGGGTTGCATTCTATGTATATGCAATATTTTATGTTTGCAATCTTATTAGTCAACCTGTTACTTCGCTGGTACTAGGCAACCATATTAGCCTGACCGGAAAATATTCGAATCTCAACCTTTTTATCAATAAACTTGCATCCGAAAATATTTCACTGGATATTTCAACTTTCCCACTCACGGCTTGGCGGAATGCGGTTAGCGAAGAATCCGTTCGGAGAAATTATCGATGCAGATCAACCCGTTTCTAAAACGCAAAGTAGAAATTTCCAAGAATTTAAAATTACAGATTATTGCGTTGACTAAGAGCTTTGTCTTTAATATCTATTGGCATTTAGCACACCGTGTACTGCCGATTCTAATAAATAAACTCACTCCTATTTCTAACTACTGAAACTTTCTCTAGTAAATGCGAATAGACGATGGATAAAATAATTAGCTTACCTATCATCGCTTGGCAATGGCGTATCTTCAAAAATATAAAACAACTTATACCTTTTGTATGAGTTTCTCAATATCTGACCGCCATCAGATGTTATAATTTTTATTCAAGCTCAGAGGCTTAATCAAAATGAAGTATCGTAAAACCGTTCATCAGGCGGTTTAGGTGATAAGTCGAGCTCTATTTTCTTAAACTAAATACCTAAGCTTTTCTTAGCACTTTCTTTGTGATTTAATATGTAAATATATGAATATGTGTACTTCATTTCATATAATGTTTTTTTTTTTTAATATTCACGAAATTTGAAAATTTTGAAAAGACGAAGCTCGCTAAAGACTTAGCTATTGTTTTCAATATAAAAATTATTGTTGGAAATTTCATTGAAAATATTTTTACAACCTTTGCAATTTCCAGACATTAGAGGTAGGTGAATCCAGGGCGGTTAGTCTCTGATTGTTTAACATATCCGAACATTTTTACATACCTAAAAAGAAAAGAAAATAATAATATAAAGTAAGTTTTGTAACTACTTTCAAAATTAAAGTAAGAAAATAAATTTTTAAATCTTATTTATAAAAATTTCGTGTCTCGGTGTTTGTAGTCGAACTCCTCCGAAACGGCTAAGCCGATTTTTAATAAACTTTGTATGTGTATTTGATAAGTATGAGAATAGGTCATAAATTATATTTATTGCTTGGGAAAGGGTTGCCATCCGTTTGAAAAGTCAAATTTATTTAAAATATAAAAAAATTTATATGCAATGTTAAAATATGGATGTCGAGCGGTTCGCCTCAGCAAGAAGATTCAAAGCTAACTTAAATTAGGGTTGCCAACTGTTTGAAAAATCGAATTTGACTAAATTATACCCGAAGTATATGAAATATTAAAATTTGGATGTAAAGCGGTTCGTCCCAGAAAGAAAGTTAATAGCTAACTTTTATGAAGGTTGCCACATGTTTGAAAACACGCTATTGATAAAATTATGTACGAAATATATGAAATATTAAAATATGTGTGTTAAATGGTTCGTCTCGGGGAAAAGAATATTCACACCTATATTGGGGAGAGTGTTGCCACCAGTGTAAATGGTCGAATTTAATTAAACTATGCACAGGTTATATCAAATAGTAAAATATGGATGTCAAACTGTTCATCTCGACGAAGACAAGGACTTATATTTTTCAAAGGGTTGCCACCTGATATATGTGAGAGAAACCGAAATGTGTTTTTTGGTTACATATGCAAAGGACAATTAATAAATAAATATAGGCATGATATCGTCTGCCGGGTTATTCTAGTTATTTTAAAATAACATCTTCATTTAAGTAATTCAGTTTTCGTATTTAATATTATAAGTATAAAATTTCACCCAAGGCTCTCACAAATTTTTCTGAGATAATAGCGACTCAGCTGGACAGAGTTTTTGGAGAAGTATTTTCATACTTTCTGATCTATTTATAAATTCCCAATTTATCGTCAATAATCAAATTTAGTGTTATCTACTCTGGACAGCAGGTAAATTATAAGTGATAGTTTTCCAAATACAGGCATTTTTATCCAATATGTATAAATATCAAGTTCTGAGAAATTTTTTTTTTAATAAAGCAGTTCCGAAAATCATATAAATCAGACCATAAGTAAGCAGTTTTTAAATATCATGATCTAGCGAATTATTTTCAATGGTCATAGTTATTTTATCGTTGAGTTTTACAAAAGATTTCTTTCTTTTGGTAAGAGTTATAAAAGTCTCCTGATGGTAATTATGAGTGAAATTTTTTGTTTTTAAATTATCGAAATTAATTATTTTGAGACTTATATAAGAAAAGGCTTTTCATAATAATTATGCGTGAGTATAATTTTTTAAATCAACAATAACTATTATTTTGAGATTTATATTACAACAGTCTTTCCATAATAATTATCAGCGAGGTAAATTTTTTGACATCTTTCGAAGATTTTTATTTTGAGACTTATATTATAAAATCATTTGCATAATAATTATCCATCATATTAAGCCTTAAAAGACGCGACTATTTCGGGACCCAAAATAGCACCGAACTAATCCAGAAGCGATCTCGAACTGGTACCGAAATTATTTCGGAGAAATCCTGAACTAATATCGAAACGGTCACAAAAAAGTTCCGTTCTTCAAGACTCAAAAAATGTATTCTCACTCATAATTATTATGAGAAGACTTTTATAAATAAGTCTCAAAATATAAGTTTTTGAAGACCTAAAAAAGTTCAATTATTTTAAAAAGACTTTTATAATATAAGCCTCAAAATAAAAGTCTTGGAAAACTTAAATATGTTATTTATCTCGCAGATAACTATTATAAAAAGACTTTTTTAAAATAAGTCTTTCAAATAGTTATAGATTACGCAAAAAATTTGTATATTTGCATTGTCATAAAGGTCTGAAATATTAATATTTGCAACTTAATTGTGGAGTTAAAAAATCCGCAACACGGAAAAGATATCTCTATTTAAAAAAAAAAAAATAATAATAATAGTGAAATAAATGCTTTAATGGCGCTGAGTCGTATTTCTTGGTCTTATTGATTTGTGCACCCTAGTTTTACTATTGAGAAAGCTGATTGTGTAAGCTCTATTCTCCTTTTGCACGTCGACGCCAAACGAATTTTTTATTTACATTTTTGTTATTATTATTATCATAACAAATAAATTCGCAATTCAAAAGACTTAAGTCACAAACTTGTCCGCACCCAAAGACGCTTATCGACACCAATTTGGTGCAAATTGTTTTATTACATATAGCTTTTCATATATTTACATATTTTTCCAATGCTTACAACATTTTTATTTACTTTACTTTACACGCTATAAAAATTCTAACTTTATTTATTTTTTATATCAAATTATATAAATTTTTTCACAAACTTTGCAAAACAACTTCAACACCCAAAATCAGCCAAATATGGCTTAAAGCCGTTCAAAGATTTTTTGTTTTATTTTTGTTTATTTTCTTTTTTTTTTTTGTTTTACATAAAACCCATACAAAAACTAAATTTGCACAAGTCAAAGCATCGAAAACGTAAACAAATAATAACAACAACCGAATCATATTAGCATGCGTTCGAAAAGAAGTCGTGCACTCGCTGGTTTAGCATTTTGCATGCAAACAGCTCCAATTTCCACCATATTGAAATACAATTCCAGTGAGTAGTGGCAGTTTTGGGTGCTGCTGCTGCTGTAGCAAGACTTGGGCAATAAGCTGTGGCATAGAGTAGGCAATGCCCGTAGTACTCGTATGAAAACAAAAAACAAACAAACAAAAAAACACAAAAACGAAACATTTGGCATGCAAATAAAAACTCTGACAAAAGTGGCAACAATAAGATCAGTACCAGCAACAGCAATAGCAATAGCGGCGGCGGCAACAAGAATAACAACAAAAGTGCTATTGTTTAAAAGCATTTGAGGGGAGTTGTGGTGGGCGAGCTATCTATTACTTAATAATACAAGACGGCGAATGAGCAAGAGCGCGCGCCCGACTTAATGGAACTTTAGAGCTTCGAATAGAAGCAGTGAAACGATATAAGTAAATAGTTGCGGAAATTAGTGCAAAGGGTGTTTATGTTCTTGGTGAGGATTCTATGGGTGCATATAATTTTAAACGGCAGAGTCATCTAGATCACTTAGACCCATTTTTATTAATATAGAAGAATAAAATATTAGTGCTTGAAATATTTAGCAGCTCTGCTGATTACTTCTTTTTTATAATTAAATACAGGCTGTCGAAGTTTTCAAACTTACATATCTAGTGAATATTCACAGAATAAAAGCAAGGCTACAAAGTACTGGTAGTTTACTGAAATATTTATATAAACTCTGAGTACATTAATGGAATATTTAGGCGAAGCAGCTTTAACAAATTATATTGTAAAACCATGCATTATAATCAAAATTCCAATTCGTTCTAAACTTATAACAAATTTTGAAAATTCTCACAATCCCGACATTGGATATTTCTATCGGTAAAAATGCGGCATTCACTTCAATCATTTATACCATAACCTAGGCGATAAAAGGGTTTTTATCAATAAAAAAAGAAATGGTGGCGATATCCAGGACTGCGGCTTGAAGTAATATTGTGTGGTTTTTGTTGTTTCTTTTTCGTGAAATATATAGTAAACTTCAAGCTATATTAGTGTTCCTTAGTTCTTTTTAAGAATAGTCATAAACTATTTTATAAACATATATCGTTATCGAAAGGACTGGTAAATAAATAGTTCAAATAAATATAGCTTTGTCACTTAGGCCCACTTGCGGAAAATCCAGAGTTAGATTTATAAATAAAGAGATAAGTAACTCAGATTTACATTTCGATTTTCATAGCACAGACATTGGTATCGCACTACATATAACCGGTAACTCTAAGCTAAGTAAATTTCCTTTTTCATATTCTCTTTGAATTTTACTTATTGAAATTTAAAATCAAAATAATTTTTTCAGGTTCTAGTACAACAACGAAAAGCTTGGCATGGTTGGTCTCCAAATCTCATGGCAGTGATTGCTTCGCTTTTCCAGAGCTGTGTGAAAGAAATTAGAGCCAACGTATTTGATGACTCCCGCATCATTGTCGAAAAAAGCGATTCGTTTCCAATTTTTAGCTTATTTTATAAAATGTGTTGCACAAATTTTTAATTTTTCTTTATTTATTACCGAATAACATAAACTTAAAAATTTTACTCTGAATAATTCCAGGATTACCAAAGGAATGGCGAATGCCTAAAAACAACAAAAATTAAACTTCTATCAGCCATAGCCATGTCACTTAAATGTTGATTTCCTGATAAGGCTATTCAATTTGCTAAAATGAAAGAATGAGAAACCAAAAATGGGATTAATAAAAGCGTAGGTATTAAAAATTAAGTAATAGTAGTAAGCCCAACAAACTAAAAACCAGTCTACTTTCATAATATGCGACTATCATATTTTGAATTAATAGAAACTTGTACAAAAATTGATGTGTTAAGTGTCATGGCTATTTTTTCTTTTTTTTGTCAAACGGTGCATTTACAAACATTTTGAACTTATGTGATAACTGGATTAAGCAGCTTTCAAACCATAATTCTATAATTATCTTAAACTATATAGTTTCTTTATAAATATGCTCTGAGTCAGCTTATACCCAAAACAATATCAGTTCTTGAAGTACTTTTTTTTTTGTAAAAAAAAGGTACGGACGAAAGGCAAAAAATATGCTGTAAGTTCACAAATCTGTAGAAAATGAAATTTTGTTGAAAAATGTAGATATGTATATATATATATAAATATATGTAAATAATTTGCCAGCTCGATTTCTTTCAGATGGAAATTTCGTATTCCACAATATTCAATAAATTCCCAGATGACGACCAACAATACAATATTTTAAAATTTCGCAATTTATTCTAAAATATCAATCTCATTATATCGATGAATTGTCAGCATTTATTATCTGTTAGAAAATTTATGAAATTCACTGTAAAAATGCCGCCCTAAACTTAGATGGAATTTTCAAAATTCTAGTACTTATGTTCACTCAGTTGATAAGTAATGATTACCTGTCATTGTTCCCGTTTAGTAAGTTGGGATTTTTTAACCGTTTTAAAGTAACATTTTTTGTTTTTTAATTGAACCATGAAATTCGTTGGCAATTTGTTTGTTTTGCTGGACATTAAGGCGACTAAACCATGCTCCTAATAAAGTTTATGACTTCATTCTTTAAAAGTAACTAACGCAGCTGCTAAACTTAAGTGCCTATAATTCTAATCTCGGTCGGGAGATGCGACATCAAACAATTATAGAAAATTTGCTTATCAACAATAACTTTTGACCTATTTCACAGATCGCCACATCTTCTCATTCGACTTCTTTATAGACTTTGCCAGGATTTAATTTTCGGAAATGGAAACTGAATTTTCAAACTTTTTTTTTTTGACTGTTGTTGCTTTTTCTATTGATTTCTAAATAACAAACTGACCTTCACATGAAAAATTAGAAATGAGGAAACTGGTTAATTTGACCAAGCAAAGTGGCATTAAGAACAAAACCCAAGTTGTTAATTGGGAGGCAACTATCCGCATACACAACCTCAAATCGGAATCCAGTAGGTTCATAACAATAATGTAACGCCAACAGGCTTTTATTGCATAAACCAACATGTCATTATATAAGAAGACGAATAGGAGCTACACCATGCATTTAGCCGCCCAACGAAATTCACCTCACCTGGTATTTAATGTTAAGTCAATAGAGGAAAGTATTTAACATATTTTTATTACCATGTTACTATGTCATTTCTGGCAGCAGGTATTGAAACCGGACTTGCTTGAAATTTGAATGCAGAATTTAATTTCCAATGCACGACGGTATGAATGTTTCTATTTCTGCTTAAGATTTCCAATCTTTTGAACTAATCTGATGCCATGGAACGGAATGTAGGCATATAATATCGGAGCGCAATTTTCCAATTGAAGCAACTAGGTAGTATTTTCCGTAAGTCTGTAGAAAAGCAGTGTTACTAAATTATATTAAATTTCTTATCTCGTCGTCATTAAATTCAATCAGCTTTAAAAGCTAGAAATCTGTTAGAACCCGAAACAGACGGTCCATGAAAAGCGATGTGTGGTGATCAAAAATATTAAAACGTCCATATTATTTGTGGAATTGGGCATTTTCTTTTTAAATGTCTCCGTGTGATGAAAACTTGCCGAGGAGAATTAACTGAAAATTAATGCATTTTGCAAGTTTTATTTAATATCACCTCTTTTAAAAAACGATCGCTCACGAGATACCAACGTTATTTAAGGCTATCATTCATATGTATTTATATATTTTTTTAATATATACAGGTCAATTTTAGTTCTTTCCAAAACTGTATTCGAACATCCAAACACGCATTTTTTAAAACGCATAGTTCAATCCGTGTTCTTTTCAAATTCTCACACATCGGTTTTTTGAGTTTTTCAAAAGGGCTCTCTATACATTGCCTTCAAATCCCCTACAGCAACACCCTATTCCTACTGCTACATTTCTACACATCAACATCTCGGCTGGCGAACGCAGAAAATATGTAACAGCGGCAGCAAAATGGGCGCAAGAAAAATGACTCTAAAAGCATTTGCTGTCAGCACTCCGCTGCAAATAAGGAAATCAACGCCGCAGCGCAAACAACCCAGCAAATATGCAGCAAAACTAAATACTTGGTAACGAAAAATAGGTGCAGCGAGATAGAAGCTGGAGATAAGTCAAACAGCGAAAAACAGGCGACTGACTTGAATTGCAGAGTGATTTGCCTTCGTTTTTTTTTCATATTACTACTTTTTCTACACTTAGATTTTATTTGCTTTAATGTCATTTGAAATTCTCTTTTATTTTCCTTTTTTTATTCTTTAGCACACAAAGTGCTCTCCGCCATTTATGTAAGCGAGGCAACAAATTAGAATAACAACAATTCACAACAAAGTATGCTATCAACCGGTTGTCTTGCAAAATATTTAGTGCCAGTGTGCACGATTTTGTCACAGTCTCAGGCGGATGACTGACGGGAAGCAGGCAGGCAGGCAGGCAGGCCGTTATTTAGTTACTCAGCAGCAGAAAAATTTGGATTAGTGTATTAGAATACAAATTACAAAAGTGCAAAAGAAAAATAGAAAATAAATTATAGGTAAGATTTTAAATGTTGGAAAAAGAGCAGCAGCAGCAGCAGCAGAGACTCTGGCACCAGTTCCATTTCTTAGGCTAATGTGCGCGACGTGCTTGGCTTACTAGAAATCTTCACACTTACTGCTCCAAGCTAAGAAGTAACTATTTGTGTCATTTAAGAAGGATAAAAAAAAACTTAAAATACTGCATTCATTTATTGTCGTAATTGCGCTTAATAAAGTACTAAAGTGCATACAATAGCAACAACAAAAAAAGGTTTTGCCGACAATAAATGAATTCTCTTAGCTGCGCTGCATTTTGAGTAGTGTAGAAAAGCTGAAGCATTGCTTTCGATTTGGCATTTAATGACCACAAAAGTGTTATCTTTTTATATACAGATGGGTATTTTTGTTTTTTACTTTTCCAATATAATAAATAACTTCACTAGAGTCACTTATTGCGGGAAGAGAACAATTTTGTTACATATTGCAAGCATTTATTTTAGTTTAGCAACAAATGGCGAGATAGTGAAGGCACTTAACGTGTTAATTGCGCTAATTTAAATGTTGAGAAGTGAATAATTTCTCGTTAGCAAATTCTAAGTGTCAGTAATGGCAGTTTTTACTTTAACTGTGCAATACAAATAAATTAGGTTTTTCTTAATTGCTGAGTAGGTGTTGAATGAAAAGGGCAATGGGGGGAAAAGTTCGCAACTAAAGTCTTTTGTGGTTTAAAGGTTTTGTTTTTTTTTTATAATTTGGAAACTACTCAATACAACGGATGCTGCCATTAATGGAAATTTAACGTTTCCCCTAGCATTGATATCAAATTGAGACATAGGCATAGATAGATAAACATATGAACTGTGAAGAGGAGTAAATCACTCGTCATATTAATTCGTCATGACCTTCTAATTTTACTAAAAAAAAGGAGGAATGTGATCATTTCAGACCTAAATACTCTTACACCTCGCCCTTGGCATGCATTCGCATTAATTTTCTTTCAGAGTCTGAATTGGTCGACTATGCCACAAACTCTGGCAGGAGGCTTGAATTTTGTTTAGTTTGAAAGAGTTAGTGCGCTTTTCGTACATAAAAATTAGGCAAAGTGCCAAAGTATCGATACTTTAGTGGAAGTAGCGCAAATGGTAGCTTTAAATTGGACCAACCAGTTTATCAGATAAAATTGTATTTATCGATCGCCTCACGCACCTTCTGTTTCTTTGAAGCCCGTGCTAATTTTCGCTTATCATTACGGCCATACTCTTAAGTGATATTCAAGGAATTGATGACATTCCTTGCTGAAGATTTTATGATTTTTAAATCTTCTACCCTTCGTCCAGTTAGGAGAGGATGGCAGCAAAAGCGCAACTTCACTTCAATTCCATGAAAACAGGTTTGAACCATATAGTATATTTTGCCAACCACTCATTTTTGGATATAATTACTTTTTCGAAATACTTCTATCCACATTCTGGAAATATATTTTCAAAGCTAGTAAAAAAAATACGGTATAGTGGAAGAGAAGTATCCCATTGCAAAAATTCCACGTTCTCTTCTTCTTCTTTTTTTTTTGTACCGTCGCATTCGCTACATAACTGTATTTTCTACCCTTAGAGTAGTTGTATGATGCAGAATAACAACTATATAACGACTGTATTACCGTTTCTTTCTCCAGCAGGAATTTTTTGTAATAAGAATCTGAATCTCTTTTAAAATCATCCAAAAAATATATACATACATATATATTAATCTTAGTGTGTGAAAAACAAAAATTATAAAATTTCCAGCTACCAACTGTTTTATGCATTCTGTGAAAGTTAGATTGCCCGCAGAAGTCTGCTATTTCCTTTTCGTGGCAAATAGTCATCCTTTGTATATTTGAAATCTATCAATTCATCTAGAACAGGAAATGACAATATTTTACACATTTTGCTTTTTAGTATTGAAATCGCCTATCAGTCTGACTTCTCCATTTTGTAGCGAAATATCAAATATATATATTTTACTCATTTTTCATACTACTCTTGACTTGACTAACTTCAACAAAACATTTGCAAATTGTGGAAATTTATTTTGAAAATAATGCTTCAATTTTTGAATGAAAGCAGGTGCAATAAACATGACAATAACCAAAATGTCCATATTTGAAGTGAAGAGAAACTACGAAAATTCCCGAGACACCATTGTATCCATAAAGCCTTACTATTTAGTGTTCTTCAAGGTACGATGGAATCGTTGGTGGTTATTTTTTTACACATAGTAAAGTCGATAACATCATTGCAAATGGCGCGCCCTATAGACAACTTTATTGCCGAATATCTCGTGCCCCAATTGAATAGGAGATTAACTAAGCGCCGTGTTCAGTAATCTCATTATTTTAATTAAATTTCAATTTTATGCCTATCAAGTAATCGTATCACTTAAAGTTCATATGAACTTGGTCTCGATATTACGTTAAGTGTTCAGAAGTACTCGGTTTTATTTAGCAAAACGATTTTTTTTAAGAACTCCTCAATGCACGTGCTATATATACTTCACATTTCTCTTTAAATCTTAACACAATGAATAAAAAGGTCTTGAAAATTATTATGTATCTAATTTAAATTGGTAAGAGAATGGCAACGGAAGCAGATAATACAAAGAAATTTTAAAATAAGCAATCTGAAGCAGAATATTTCTACGCTCGGTTATCACTATTTCACATATTTTTGAGAACATAGTAGAACATGGAGCAGGCAGTCGCCGTAGCAGAGTGTGTAGCGTGTGCTCGCATCATTCGGTGGGTCCCGGATTCGAATCCTGCCCGGGACAAGTAACATCAAAAATACAAGGAGATTTTTCTAATGAAAAACCTCTCGCAGAAAACATTCGCCGTTCGGAGTCGGCGAAAAACTGTAGGTCCCTCAATTTGTGGTACAACAACAAGACGCACACCACAATTTTTAAGAGAATTTCGGCCAAAATCGCTTAAGCAGTTATAGCGCCAATTAAGTTAGTAAGTAAGTAAAACATGAACCTTAAAACTAGAAAGTATAACTGGTCGTAAATCTTTGGAAAAAATTCTCAACTAAAGTTAGGCTTGTCATATTTTACGCTTCGGGAGAGCAGACTGGACTTATGATGCCCAAAGGTCATGACTTACTCCCACTAGAAAAGCTGATATAGGAAAACTACACCAAAAAAAAACAAAAAAAACAAAGTTCGTGTCTTAAGTCTTTTGTTTTAACCTTCTGGATGGAAAACAGTATTTTATGTTTAAACAAAGTGGCTGCAAAATTTAAAACGGGCTGCCAAGAACAAAAGCGATTTAATAAAACCCCCTTCAAAATTGGTCCAATGTACAAGGTTAATTCATAAAATTTCACACAAACACCCACCAAAAGTTCAAATAGCTTTGTAAATAATGCAGAGAATTCGCTTTTGTTGTTGATCAAAATTAGGTACAGATATTTATATATAAAAAATATACTTTCAGCCGCAATATAATTGGCAATAAAACGTGTCCACTTACTTCATTGGCTTTTTGATATACGAGTGGTAATTCGCACAAGTGCCCGAAGGGACTTTTTTTAGCAGCTAATGATTTATGAGCGGCGACGTTTCAAGATTTTTCATTTTTCTTTTCTTATTTCATTGATATTACTATGATTATTACTAAATAACTATGTGACAGCAAGAACATTTGTAACTGCAACCAAATATGATTGAGTAGTAGTGAGACAAAGGTGGGGTGGCAAAGAGCAAATGACCGAACATACAAGGCAACAAATAAAAAGGTAGGTACATAGGTAGGTAGTACGTAGGTAGTGGTAGGTGTTTGTCAACGCTGATTAGCTTTGTGGTTTGTTGTTTTTTCACAATTACCTCTCACTTTTAATAAATATTTTTTTTTTCGTTTACAGTTGTTGTTCTGTCATGATTTATTACCAATTTGTTGCGAAAATAAGGCAACATCTATTTAAATAATATAATATTACATTACAAAATAGTTTGGTTTAGTTGAAGTGAACTCAAGAAGTGGTAATTATTTGTTGATTGAATGTTATGAGATTGTGATTGTGATTGCGGGTGATTCAGTTTCGTATCGCATTTTTCTGTTTTTGATTTTGTGCTACTTTTACTTTTTTTGTTCTAAACTCCGTTTTCCTGTTCCTTTGTAGTTTTTTATTTGTAATGATTTTTTTTTCAATTAAAACCTCTATAGTGACCACAGCTAAACTATTAGAAATTAGTGCTGTATTGATGTTTTGCAGACAATAAATCATTTACTGAATTTTTGTGTGAGAATGGTATCGTTCTATTTAGCCGATTCGACACTTTGTTCACTCACAAATTGAATTAGAATAATTTTTTTGACCCAAAAGTAAGCAAAGCAGCGCAAATAGCACAATTAAATTGATTATTCATGTCAATGCTTGGCTATTTATGCTTCTAGTGTATAAATGTAATGAGAGCACTGAAATCGGTTAAACGAAATTTGTTATGCATGTCAGGCTTTCATCGGTATGTCATTTTTTATGTAACTAATTTTGATTGATGGGAAAAAAATTCGCACAAAAATTCTTACAAAGATTTTCGTATGTTGAATAAAAGGCAGCGACAGTTGTTTTGAAATTGAAATGCAAAAAATTTCCCAGTATTTTTCTAATTGCCTATATTTGGGTACTTTGATATTAATCAGTTCTGTTATGAAAAAATTTTTAAATATTTGTAAAAATTTCAAAACCACAAAACTTCCTTAAGTTAATATTCTAACTCGCAGAAATTCAGGAACTCAGCCTCAGACAAGAAACGAGGAGGTGATGTAAGCGGAGAGAACTGAGTTTTAATTTGTAGTTATAAAGCGTGCTGTCTAACCGAAAATTTTAAAAAATACTTTATTATCTTCATATATCTGACTTTTCGCGGTTATGCTGTAAGAAGTCTCCGCATTTTATCTAAAAAGACTTCGAGTCCGATAAGTTTGAATTTTTGTGTGACACCTGTTAAGTAATCTACGGTCTTGTTATTCAGAATTAATGCTTAGTTGTTGTCAATATGCACATTTTGTCTAACGGGACTCCAAAACCCTTCAAGGTATATTTTTTGAAGATTATAAAATTATAATTCACACAATAAAAATCCAAGTAGAGATTTCCTTCGGAATACATTCTGTTTGGTTAGGTGGAGTTAAGGCTTTACAAAATAATTATATAAGATTGACAGCTTCGGCGGACTACTGCTGAGAGAATTAAAATGAAGAGTAGCCACTCGGGAATTGGATCAGGATGGAAGGCAGGCTTTAGTTAGTTGAGAGTTAAGTTTATTAGGCTCTGAAGTAAGACCTTAATAATTTCATTCTAAAACCTTTAAAAGTTGTATACTTCTTATTAAAATGATTTTAACTTCTAACTTTTACTCTATTGCTCAATATTAAATCTGCTTTTAAATTTTTATTCAGTTCTTTTATTGAGTATTTCCCACTTTAGAAATTTAAGTTTTAGTTATTGATATTAAAAAGTCATATCCAGTTAAATACTGTTAAATAAGTTTTTGCAGAAGATTCATAGATAAAAAGAAGGTATAGGGTCGGAGCAATTGAGGGAACGGAGCACAAACTTAATAAAGTTCTTTCAGATTTAGGAGCACAATAGATACCCCAAATCTTTGCCTTAAATAACGCGGCAAGGAATAACCCAGCATTTCATATTTAGTGCGGACCGAATAATATTTTCTTGCAAATGAAGAATTTGAACATTTATTTACATTTAGCAAAGGCCGATTCTGAGTGGACCAAGAATATAATTTATCAAGCTCGTATTGAAGGGTAAAGAAATCATTACCGAACAAACTTTAAGGTTATCTACATATAAAAGACATTGTGAGGTGAAAACAAGAATAGATATCATTCGGTCTATTTTTTTCAAATTTTGCTTCATCTGAATTTTGAATGAACTCAATCTGTTTAATAAATTTAAATGTATTTTTTCATGCCATGGCACACAAAAAGGGGACCTATACAAAGTGCAGGTAGATTTTCAGTGCTCAAACTACATGAGAAGAGAATGTAGACTGTCGAATCTGGATTTTTAGTACGGCTTTACACTTTTTTTAAATGTAAATTATGATGAAAATTTCTGTACCCCTGAAATTATGTCAAAGTAGGCTATCAAACTAGGTGGACTAATTGCTAACTATTTTTCGCGACCAAGTCTAATGTACGTATATCATTTTTGTGACGATAACAAATAGCAACTGAAGCCGAGGTAGGATTTAAACATTTTAAACAAAAGTAACACATATTGCGGTTTATTAATTTACACTATTTAACGGTTATTCCATATTTTCGTAGATTTATTAAAACCACAGAAGAATCATACTTATTTGAATGATGAGTTTAAAAAAAAAATCATCCTAATTTTGTTCAGAATTATACATAAAAGTCTTTTGATAATAACCATGAGAGATACAAAATTTTTAAGTCATCCCGCTCTGGTCCGAAAGTGTTTTCGATTTAATGCCAAATCCCGCCCGAACTATTTCCAAAACAGTTCTACAAAAACCCCGTTCTTCAAGCCTAAAGAAATGTGTTTCCACTCAAAATAAAAGTCTTTGAAATTATCATAAAAAAATCACGACCTTAAAGACTTAAAAAAATTTTCCAACCCATAATTATTATGAAAAGACTTTTATAACTCAGCTCTAAAAAAAACCATCCTTTGACCAGACCATGTTTATCACACGTTTTTGAATAGCTGAATCCAAATCTGAGGTCAATTTGGCGCCATATCGTCAAGTTTTTTCATAACCTCAAAAAATATCAGAAAAAAAGATTCGTTCGAGCCGTTTTTTTGGGTTATGAAAAAACATTTTTTGAGGTATGAAAAACTAGGCGTGATGGCTATTTTTTTTTTTTTTTGTGAAGCTATGTAATATAAGTCTCAAAATAAAAGACTTCCAATACTTAAAAAAAATTTATCTCATCTAAGTCTAGAAAACAAAGTACGGCTATACAAAGCTATACTTAAACCTATTTGGCCCTACGGCATACAGCTTTGGGGTACTGCTAGCAAATCCAATGTGGAGATCCTGCAACGGTATCAATCTAAAACATTACGATCAATGGTTAATGCCTGGGTATTCCATTTATAAAGTGGGAAATACCAAAATACAGTGCTAGATATCTTACACGCCTATCTAACCACATAAACCCAACTGCTATTTGTTTATTAGATACCTCTAACGAAACTATACGGCTAAAGCGGCACCATATCTTAGACTTGCCATTCCTCTAAATTTGAATTCTCTCTAAAAAAAAAAAACAAAAAAAAAATATATCTATGTGTACATATATATAAATATATTATTATAGGTATTTATATGTACATATGTATATGTGAATATATATACATTATATATATAATATAAAAATAAAAATAAAAAATTGTAATAACTATAATAAAAGGCTGGAAATCTTAACTTAAAATTAGATAAATAAGAACCCTACTTTAAGTGAGAAATTATAATGTACCCTATAATGAAGCTAAGTAATTTTTAAGTAATTTTGAATTGAATTTATACAACAAAAGAATGTATGTAAATATATCAAATTTTATTCATATTTCTCTATGTAGATTTGTGCAAGGCAAACCTACCGCTGTCATTATCTTATAAGATCTAATTTGCTGAATGTCTCATGTAAGATAGATTGCAAATAAAATATAAGTTCGAAAAAAATTAATAATAATATAGGTATCTGAAAAATAGTTATTAATTACTGAAAAAATCTGTATTTTACTGTATATAATAACTTTCTATAAATTTTTACTATTTTCTCTTATATTCAGTAGTTAAATCGTTGATTGAAACTGTTATTAAACGGAGTTGAATTTTTCATTTATTCCTTTTTTTTCTCACACTTCCTGTGTCAAATGTAGTGTCTTCGTAAATCCTGAAAACCCTTGCTTTCATATGAAATCAATATAGTTACATATTTTGCTTAAGTCAATGGTTTCCTTTGTTAGTATTTTACTTTTCCGACATGGCTTATAGAATTCACAAATTCCTAACTGAGCAAGCTTAAATGAATAGTAGCAAAAGGAATTAATTAAATTAAAAAATTAATTAAAAAAGGATAAAATCAAAGCAAAAAAATTCGAATTGGAAAAAAGACTCGCCAAAATGCCAAGCTGTCGTTACAAATAATTACATATATACATATATACATATATAGAGCAAACGAATTATTTTTTTTAGTATGACTAAGCGGACATATGGTGATCGATTGGAGGCATTGCAAATGCAGTAAAAGAAACTCCCATGTGTGTGCTTATATGACAAGCACATAACTGTATAATTGATTGCAGCTAAAAAAGACATATGTCTAGATAAATAATTATGATTCATCGAAAAAATGCATTTGCGGGTAAAGTCACAGAAAACCAAACTACAATAATAATGAAAGAAAAAATTGTTCCATTCATTCATTCGCGCATTCAATGAACTGGCGCAAAAGATTTTAAAAAACCAAATATTTACGACCATTTAAGGCTATTAGTAGAATGGCATTTGTTATTGAATATTTATGAAAATGTGGTGGCGTCGACGACGAACGACGCCGACGTGGAACAATCGAAACATGTGTGGGTATGCGAGCATAAAAATCGATTGTAGTAAAAAAAATATAAAAATTTCAGTACCTAAGTACATATGAAGAACATTATTGGTTATATTGGAACCATGGCGTTTGTTTGCCATTTAAATGTACAAAAAATGTTATTGCAGTTTTTGTCTTTTGTATTTAATATTTTTGCTTTTTGCTTTTTGCTTTGTTTTTATTTTTGTTATTCATGGCGCAGAGGTCGTTTAGGGCACGATTGCACTAGCAGGCGATTTAGGCGCTGACGCAGCCATTGCGCGCGTGCGCCAATTCACCCACAAACTAAGGCACCAAAAACAAATAAGTACACACACACACACACACACTTATGCACTTAAACTTTGATTTCAGTCAGCACAATGGCGCCCGATGTGACACGCGTGGAAAACCCATAGCAGCCAAAGACATCGGTCATGGCTCGGAAAAAATAAAAATGCCGCTAGTAGCGTAGCCTTTGTGTCCGATTGACTTATATTTGCACCCAAAACAAAAAAAAAAAAACCAACAAAAAAGCGCAAGAAAAAGTATTACTACCGAGCACGAGCGCTACGAATTTTTTGCGCCATTGCAAGCCATCGCCACTCCCACCACAACTCCATACCACAAGTATTTGACACAAATTTGCGCTGCTCACAAAGCATTCACATTACAATAATAATAGCAGGAGTAAAAAATAAAAATAGAAAAACGATAAAGATGCTGGAAAATTTTGTTTTTTATTTATACTTCTATAACTGTAGCTATTTGTGTATTATTTTTATGTCAAAATGTGCATTTATTTTGCAGCACGATTTCGTCAACCTTTTGTTTATTTCTATAGATTTGCTTTGAAACTCGGATTTCGGTTTGTTGGTGATATCTCAGTTTTACGAAATAGCTACGTATATTTTTGTATGTAAATGGACATTATTATATTTTGAAGAAAATTGCATTTTTGAATTCTTATATGGCGTTTTTTCTACAGATGTTTCTCGCCGGTATTACTTTTTGTTGGAAATTTATATTTCATTATTTAATGGTTCGATAAATTCTGGCCTGTTGTATTTTGTGAATGTGCAAAAAAGTTGGGGCTAAAAAATTTTGCAAAACATTTATTATAATAAATTTTTGTAATATATTATAATCTTTCGTAGATCGATTAAAAACAAAAACATAATTGCTGCAATTATCACATTCAGCACTAGCAAATACTTTCCTCCAAGTATTCATAATTTTATCCACCTAAGGCTTGTTTACAATATGTCAAAATGCATGACAAATATTATTCATTAAGTGATATTATATTTTGATTTGCTGAAACCAACAATTTGGTATATCGATCGATCAACATCAAAATTGGGTGTCAGTCGAGACTTGGGTGTCACCCGATTTATCGTCAGTCAGTATGGCATCATCTCTACCAGCTATTATTTTTAGCGTTTTAAGAGGATTTCATTGGTACAAATTACGACTATAAAATACCAAATTTTTTACTCAAATTTCTTTAGTATAGCTCTTTTTCTAGGGCATTAACAGCAAAGCGCCGGTTAAGCTTTGAAGCACTCTAAATTTATAGTAAGAAACGTTCTGGAATCGCTATGAGAGAAAGAAAAAATGGCTTCCTCGACTATACTACTTTTGAACATTGCCCGATAGGCATAATACAAGCAGCACAAGTCGTTCGCTTTTATAACCCATTACAGGGAATGAATTTTTACTGGGATACTGGAATGGAAAGGAATTGAATTATGCGGGAAATCCGAAAAGAATACAATGAGAAAAATGATAAGCAAAAAGGTGGGGATGGGATTTCATTTCTTTATGAATATGAGAACCTTGTGGAGGATCGAGAATGAAGGTTTCCTATGTATTATATATGTATATACGCAACATCTAGTCTAACAAAAGCTGTACAGCTACATAGGAAATGTACAATACCATCTCATCTACCATACAAGATGTCGTCCAGTCTTTTCAGGAAGCTTGATGTAACCGACAGTCCCTGCTATAATTAGTTGCGATTCGATTGTATAATCCTACTGGAATGTTACCCCCTATGCGGAAACAAATACCAACACACGTATAAATTTAAATGTGTTAAAAAAATGTCTATTAATAATGGCGGCAATGATATCGATACCGATAACATTAAACAATTCTATTGCGATTAATGTAAGATTAACGATACCTCTTACAACTGCGAAGATATATATTGATATTGATAAAAAGGGCAGTAATTATAACGATATAATATCAACGTCTATAAATTTGTATTTGTAAGAATGTCGATTGCAATAATAATGTCGACTACGATTTCAGTGGCAATATCGATAACGATAACAACGGTGTTAGCGGTATCCACAACGATGTCAATAACGATAATAACACCGATAACGATATCGATGTCGTTAACAATACATATGTATAACGATGCAAAATGTCTACAGTAAAGAATTTCTTTGACAATTTCATATACAAAGTTCACATTGAAACAAAAAACATGTACATAGCAAATTTGCTTTATATCCAGATTCAATATTAAATTTATATATTTTTTTTTAATATGAACTATATTTTTATAAAAAAAAATCCAAAAAATATCAATACTAATTTTGAAAATAATTCAGTGTGCCGAAAATTTATTTGATTTTACTACATGTTTTATAAAGTTTGAAACTTTGATTTATGCAATTTTTGTTATAATATAAATTACATTTCTAAATTTAGCCAAACACATTGGGCATTAACATCAATAACAGTTGAAAAAACCTTTGTAAGATCATTTTTTGATTCACCTTGCTTAAAATTTATTTTTAAAAAAATAGTAAGTATTTTCTTAATTTTTTTAATTATAATAAAAGCAAAAATCGGTATAGAAAATAAATGAGATTGGAAATAAATAAATTCTGAATATAATAACCAAATAGCAATGCAAAATATAATCAAAGTAAGAATAGCTATAACTTTTAATCGAAAGCATAAAAAGCTATAATAAAATAC
The DNA here is from genome assembly GCA_951828415.1 of Anomoia purmunda. Lineage (NCBI taxonomy): Eukaryota > Metazoa > Arthropoda > Insecta > Diptera > Tephritidae > Anomoia > Anomoia purmunda. Next base: position 98,542,750 of record OX639997.1, read on the forward strand.
ACCGGATAATAATAAACATCAATGAAATATAATTGAAAAACTCAGAAATTGCAATAAACCGTTAATTCAATTATTACAGCTAAAAAATTCTCGAAAGAAAATACCGCTCAGATTTACTTAGCAAGCGAAAAAGAAAATTAGGAAGAACGGATGAAATAGAACTTCGTTTTACATATATTTTCCTGATGACTTTTTTATACTAAAAAAATTAAATAACTAGCTGTTGTTCCCGATATAAATTTTTATAAAGATTACACTGCGTAACAAAAATTAAAAAAAAAAACCTGCTCCCATGATTTTGTTAATAGTTTTTATTAGCATTAGTAGCAGGCTTACGAACTGTGTTTTTACTATTTTTGGATTGGCTCTAGTTCTTGAGATAAACGAAACTTAAGAAATTAATGACAAAAAATTGTATGACCCAGTTCCAGTTGTATTAATTTAATTATTCCTCAATAAGTTTTGTTATATAAATTATTAAAACAAGTAGTTCGTTGGTTTAAATATTTTATATCCCTTGCAAGAGAGCAAGGGCAGCCGGTTAAGTCGGGTGAGTTAATACAACCTCCTTGTCTACAACCTGGTGTTGCTATTACAGCCTTAAGGAACAGAGAGCAACACCTTCTGCCTTACTTCACCAAAGAAGACAATCTTGTATATTGTAACAATATTTCTGGACTCTATGCTATGCTATGGCCATTCCCGAATATAATCCCGAACATTGGAGGCTTTTTATAGATAGCTCAAAAAGAAGTCTGAAATGTGTGTTGCTACACAATGGAAATAAATTTGCTTCGGTTCCAATCGGTCATAGTACCAAACTAAAAGAAGAATACGAAAATGTAAAAATTGTTTTGGACTGTCCGGTGAGAGACAATATGGAGGTAGGTACAGCAAATTTTTGGGAAATCCTAAATCACCAGACTATACAAAACTAGTTGCTGATATGCTTCGCAATTTTCGCAAACTAGGAGCTAAAATGAGCATTAAATTACATTATTTACATAGTCATTTGGACAAATCCCCGGACAACCTAGGCGACTACCGTGAGGAACAAGGTGAACGGTTCCACCAAGACATAAAAATAATGGATGAAAGATACCAAGGTCGATGGGACGACCACATAATAGCAGACTACTGCTGGAACTTAATACGGGATTGTCCTGAGCAACGGCATCATAGGAGGTCCTACAGAAAAAGTTTTTTGTAATTTTTTTTAAATTAATTAATGAAAAGAATATATTATTTTTATACAGGCGCGCAATAAGAATATAATTTAAATCCATATTGGTATTTTTAATTAGGTTTTTTCGTGAAATATTTAAAAGTCTTTATCTGAAAAACTAGAGCCAATCCGACAAAACTGATATTATTTTCGTAATCAGCGCCCCCAAATTACCCTAAATCGACTTAAAAATCTCCGACCGCAAAATTTTGTTCCGCAGTGTTATCAATATCTAATGTTATTCTTATAGGTCGAAAACCCGCTAACAAATCAGTTGCATTTTTGATAATAGTGACCATCGATTTCTCAATTTAAAAAATCTTTATTCGTACCTTGTGGCCGCTGACCGAATCAAACTTGAAACTCTTGACTGCCTGCGCTTAAAACCAATAAATAACTTCTACTCAATAGAGACAGAAAGCCAATGAACTTAAAATGCAAATGAAGGAATAAACAATCGAGCCATGAAGCTAAAATCGCTTACCATTTCCTCCCTCACAACTTAAGAACTATACTATTGTTAATTATATAAACTAAATATGTATTTTTATGCTTTGAAGAATCATTTTATTCACTCAGTTATGGTAGCGCGGCACTTAAATAATAGAGTGGAGAATGATTCTAAGTTTCTGTTAATATAATTTACAATCAAAAGCAATTAAGTGAAGCAGTGCCAAAATTGTTGAATTCCTTACTAATTCCATATCAATTTCACGCCAATTAAGTGAAGCCACAGGCAAGCATTTTAACAAAAGTAAAAAAACAACAAATTTTTAATAAAAAACAAAGATGCTAAAGCAGAGTCTGCAGCACGCACTCGGCCAATGAACTCACTGCTTAATTCAGCGAAGGGTAGAAGGAAACAAAAATGTTTACCAAAAATTAAATGCATACGAAAAGATTACGTTGAAAACAAACAAAAGTCAAGACAACTGAAATTGTTGCGGCACGAATAGAAAGAAATCCGTGGGCGTCAAATTATGAGGTGAGGGAAAGTTAAAAAAAAAAAAGTGGTGAAAAGATAGCAGACAAAAGTCAAAAGATGGTAATTAAATGTATGTGTGAATTTACTTACAAAAATTTTATATGCCAATTTATATATAACTGTACCCTGTACATACAAATATCTCTATCTAAATATACTGAGCCTAGCAAAAATTCCCTCCACCAATTTGAACTCACGTAGTCGTAGCTTCTCAAATTACAGCCACAGATGACCGATAACTCTAAATGCGTCAACGCCTCTTTATATGCACACACATACAATATAAGTATGTATTTATTTCTTCATTCGCTTTATTTATTTAAAAACACACAAACATAACGTCCAATGTACTTACGGACCATAAGTAGTGGTAGCAGTTTCAGTGTAGGCTGCTGAGTAATTTTGTCAACAGTTTGGCGACTTCTTTCAGTCACTTCAGCGCCAGCTTTTGCTTAATAATTCTTTGGTCATCAGCTTTGTAGAGCTTATCGCAAACTTCCTGGTAATCTTTAAGAACCAACCACAAAATTATATAAAAAAGCACATTAGTTTCGATCGTTGTCCATTAAAAACAAATAAAAAATTTATGGATTCCCTATACGCAGTAGTTTGATATTTCATAGGAAAAATTTCAGGAGAAAGAGAAGCTAAAATAGTTTTTATTTCTTTGCACGAGTTTTATTATTACAGGCTCGAAAACTACGGAACCGGCTGAGGTAAAAAAAAAATACAATAGGTGGCGCTGAAGTCGATATATTTATAAAAAGCGTATTTACAGACCGATTTGACTTAGTAAAACCATAACACGTATTACCCCAAAATTATAAATATATATATTTCTTTTTAAATTAGGCATATAGGTGGCGCTGAAGTCGATATATTTATAAAAACCGTATTATAGTCCGATTTGATACGAACTGAGAACAGATATTAGCCAAATAAATATAAATACTTGAATATTGCAACTACTACATATATAGTGAACGATTGTTCCAAACAAAGAAAAAATGTGACAACAAAAACCGATTTCAAAACAAAAACATGAAAACTCTATTTGCAATTCATTTTGATTCAAATTCAGAACAAGTATTTGTAGGGGGTAGCCTAGTGCGCCGAGACAGCTAGTTATTCTATATTATTACCATTAGCAGCAAAATTTAACCATTATTTTCGGTTAAGGAACTATTCATGTCTAGAATATTCTCTATCGAATTGTGAAGACTAAGTAAATTAGGGACACGAATTTCAATACTATATGATACCGTATCGAAACCTCTGCCATTCGATATCCATAAATTTTTGCATGATACTATCAAGCCGATATTTTTGGAACCAAGTACTTGCCCCCCAGTATCGTATCGAATTTGCGAAGAATTTTATTTACAATACAATAAGAGCCCTTAATACGAACAAAAACATAAGCGACCTTTAAACAATTTATTTATTTTTTTTATAGATTTAGTATCGATATGTTCAGCCTTCGTAATTTGATATTTATGGGTACTTAATTTTTTAAGAGCGACACTTTAAACGAGTACCATATCGATATCTTGTATCAGATAACCTGTGCATAAAGATAATATGAGATGTCTTCGTTCTATTTTATCAATATTTCTATCAAAAAGAATATCAATGGTTTTCCCTCTTTGGTAGTCGTATCATTTCTACCTTTAATCAATTACAACATTTAATGTTTAAACTGAAACGGTGAGTTGGTGAAAATTATAAGAATTTGACACCCAATAATACACCACCTCTAGTTTTAACTTACGTGACGGAGCCCCCCGACAATTCCAAGGAAGCAAGAAACTCCCTAATAAAATTTTATTTCATTTCACAATCAGCTGGCCTGCGCCTTCGAAAAATGTTTCGAAACGAAGCCGCCCTAAAGCTTTTTCGCTCTCCAATATTGTACTATTTCATGTAACTTAATAATTACTTTTATTTAACTTTTAAAAAGGTGGCAATCCTATTCAAATTTTTTTTTAATAAATCTTGGTTAAAATTTTTTCGTTTAACTCCAACGTATTAGTGTTCCTTTAATATTGTTAATATAATTACATTTTTGGATCTAAGCTTTTTTGACCCCTTTTATTTGACACTTAAATTAACTTATTAAACAAACTGAGTTAATCTTTTTTAATAAGTTGCAACCCTCTTATAAAATGATTTCGTATAATTCTCTTTCATTTCACAACAATATTTTTTTTATATCAGTTGGGTTTATAATTGAAATTACCTTACCTTTTTTACTAGTGGTACCGTTTTTTTTATTTCACGGCGAGATGGCAACCATCTTCAAAAACTGTTTCGAAATTAAGCTTTATCTTACGATATTGGAATATTTAACAAAGATTATTTTAAATTATTAATTCAATAGAACCTTTTAAACAGAGAAAAATTCTTTAAAAAAAAAAAAACTCTATATGTAAACTCAAGTTATGAACTATTTATGTGTCAAATTTTATACAACCACATTGCGCCGTATCGACGTGAAAGAGACATAGTGGTACGTTAACGTAACCGCCACTTAAATACCAAAAAACTTTCACGTAAACAAAAAATTCTGTTTAAAAAACCACCCTCTCTTTAAAGCAGAGTCTCTTTAAAAAAAATTGGGCGCTTTAAAAATAACCTAAATGAATTTTGTTGTCATAACTTTGACTACAGCGAAACTGGGTTGTCTTTAAACCAAACTTGACAAGGAGTGACGCAAAATCCTTCCAATACACGTACACTTTTCAAATGTTTCTACTTATGTATCAATAAATGTATTCGCCTTAAATTGTCTTTTTTATGCTTTTTTACTTCATAATTTTTGCTCTCAATACAACTTACTGATTTCTACTACTTTTGAATACTGTTGGGAATTAAAAGCAAAAAAATATATTCATTAAGCGTTCTGAAAAATGTTTATATATAAGTAAATATTTATTTGCAGGCCAAAAATTGTGTTTATCACGCAAAAGTTGTCCCGCATTGCGTGCCGTCATTAGCGCAGCTTTTAATCGACACTGATGTCTTATTTCTTTCTTTTTAATGTTCTCCACACATTAATTATTTACTAAGAAGTCTTTAATGATTACATGCTGGTAAACTTGTGCTGATCTCGGAACACCCAACCAAAAAAAAAACTATAATGATCATAATAACAACAACGAAGTAAGAACAAGTAATATTTAAATTGAATTCTTTTATCTCCCATCAAGTCATTTGAGGCTGCTCAAAGTTTTTTTGAATAAGTAAGATATTTCTAAATCTGAAAGCAGTCTTGATTTGAAGAACAGTCATCTAGTAAGAGAAGTGGAAGAAAAATACAATTTATAAGAAATAAATGAAGTAGTTTGTGTCATACAATACGATCAACAAATTCTACCTGTATTGGCATTTTGAATATCTAAGCGGACGTGAGCAGGCGGGTTAGAGCTCCGCCAATATAAGTAGAATCGAGCGGAGTTATTTCTCTGCAACGAATATTAACTGGATATATATCCGGATAATATCTGAAAGGATATTTTAAACGATATTATCCGGATCTCCGTTTATCCAAATATTTTAACAGCTCCAAATATGAATCACTTTTGAAATGAAGTGAACTGAAGATTATGGTTTACGAGAGATGCCCTTTAGGAATTCGGTTTAAGAAAATTGGATATTGTTCGTATAACGATTTTATACAAACTACCAAAATTAATTTCCTTAAAGTCTTTTATCATATAAATATTTTTGTCAAACAATACAAGCTTGTCGTTTATGATCAATTCAACCTACTAGCCTATTTGGACAACAATTAACTCATTAAATAGTTGCATACTAAAAAAAAAATAATAAAAAAATTGACAAAGTAGCTACATAAAATAATAAAAATGCCGAAGCAACATGAAATCATCAATAACCGCACATACTGTAGACGCTCATATAAAACGACAAAAATTTAACAAGCAAATGCTAACCGTAAGTCAAGTGTTTGGTTCAAACTAAAAAATTGAAAAAAACTATAAAAGAGAAAACAAACTAAAGGCTGTCTAATAAAAAGGGTCATTCGCTTGTAATTACATTTTTTTTTAATGAAAATGAAAAAATACCAACAGCAAATGCAGACTTACAAATTAAGCAAAAACAACAACCCCCACAAACAATAAATGAAGTGGCCAGCTAGCGTCATATCCGTTGCAACGCTGCAAGTGAATGAAAAGCAAAACGACAAAAAAACAACAACAAATTATAGCCACTAAAAATGCAAAAATAACAAAATGTAAATAAACAACGTAAAAACGCGGTGCAAAATGAAATGGCAAAAATATTGGCAAAAAATATTCTGCATTGCCCGCCAACGACCGTTTTATTAAAATTATTAAACAGCTACCAAGCAACGGCAACAAACGGCTAACAGTTAAAAGCAAAAATGAAAAGAAGTCACACTATAAATTGCAAAAACAATACCATTTAGCAAACTTTGTTAATTTTTTTTCGCAAACAATTTTTTTTCTTCTTGCTTTTGAGGCCATTCAAGCGGCGGCGTTTGGTTGTGGACGGATGCGCAAAATGATGAGTCGTCAAAGCCGCTTCGGTTGGGGTGTCGGTTGCGAAGTTGAGGTGCGGCCAAATTGGAATTGAGATGGCCGAATATGCGGCGAATATATGTATGTGTTTAAATTTTTGCATGTGTGAGTTTACTTATTTAGATTCCCCGTAGGGAAAAGCCAGTGTAATCGACGAATATTTTGCTACATGAACTGGTGTTTAATGAATGTAGTCATACCAGCTCTGATTGTGGTTGCAGTACAGCGCCATCTCTCTTCGAAAATTGAAAGTTGCAAAGTTGTGGAGCAAATGGCAAATGACACTGAGCATGCTGGTTGGAATTTTACAAACTAGTTAAATGTACATAACTGATTCTGTAATGGTTAAACTGAACGAATTTGCAAGTTATAAAATGTAAATGTTTTAATTCATTCAATAATTTAAATTTGCAATCAAATTAACGTTATGCTTTCGAATGAAACAATACAAAAAAATTCTTCAAATGTACCAAATTTAGCTTAATTTGTATTGGGTTATATAAATGACGCCCGTACTTCAGTGTTAAGACAGTATCAGAAATGATATTCCAGGATATGGATAATATTTGTGTCAGTATGAAGAACACTTGCCTTTTGCACGCAGTTCTTTTTATAAATATTTTTACAGATTTTTAAAAAGTAGTTGGCAACACTCTTCGAAAATGTGTATTGATAAAATCGTCTATTAAAGTGAGGTTTCATTTCAATTCAATATTGCTATAATTTAATTAATTTAAACAGAAAAATCTTATTAATTTTGGAAAAGTGGTAACCCTAACTCATTAATTAATTTGGGAACCCCTCAAAATTAGAGCTCAGTTTGCTAATTGTGCCAATCAAACGTAAGCCCTCCTAAACCTCTACCGGTTCACACCGGCATTGTAATGTTTCATTTATCTTATAAACTTTATTGATTTAAATTTTTAAACAGCTGGCAACTCTATCCCAAAATGCTAGAAACTAAGCTATATTAAAATTTGTTCACTTGAAATTATTATAGTATATATAATTTCTGTTGGCCTACCAATTAAATTTATTCAACGTTTATCATAGGGTGGCAACCCTCTTCGAAAACATTCTCGTATAAAACAATTAATTTCACATAAGTAGTCATATTTCAGTTAACTTTTGAAATGAAATAAATAAACCATTTTAAACAAATGGCAACCCTCTTTAAGCAAATTTTCGTGATTAAGCTTTCATAATACTATTTCGTTTGAATTTCTTGGCTTAATATTTCATTTAACTTATTAATTCCATTTAATTTACATTTTTAAGTAGTTGGCAACCCTCTCCGAAAATATTTTCGAAATAAAGCTTTCTTAAATCTCTATCATCTATCACCTATATTGCAATATTTTATTGAACTTATGAGCTTAATTTTTTAACTCTTTAAAAGGGTGGCAACTTTCTAAGAAAAAAATTTTTGGAAATTAACCTCTCGTAAACCTTTTACTCAGTTAAGATATTAATTTAAGTTAATACACCTTTAAACAGGTTTCAACCGTTTTTCTACACATTTGGAAATGGAGCTTTCTTAAAATACATTTGTTCGATATCCAGTCCACACCACCTACGTATAAAATCCGAACAAATATTCGATTTTTGTAAATTACAGAAATACAGATATGGCTTAATCGATTTTCCTTTTAATTCTGAAAATTTCGGTACATTTATTTCTATATCATAGATTACTTTTAAAGGTTCGAACATTAAATTGGAACGAACGGGATCGTTTCTTCGTTTAAGAATGGTAGCGATTTTGAGCTTTAATTTAAGTTTTGAAGTTAACAATAGGCCCGTTTCTTTATATCTGGCGTGCAAAAATTTGAACAAACTTTATCCTTATGCCCCAAACTATCAGTTGTTCTAATGACAGATCAAAGATAAAACTCGCATGATCTCGAGGTCCCATTAAAATTTCTATTTCAATAACTCATATGGCCATCATTTCGTCATCTGTGAATCATATTATGTAAACAATATCCACATTCATATAATAAATTTGAGATCAAAAATAATCATCGACCGCACCAACTTTATTGAAAAAAAATTATCCCCCAATGACATCGCCGATGGCCGAGTTGGTTGTTCGAATATTTTTTTAGGATTTTCAAGCCCTAAATATGACAATTTTATTTGTTTGCATATCCAAAGAAATGCAAATTAAACCCAACCCATCTTCAGAAACCAAAACCGTTTTTACTTGGCCAATGATTGTTACTGTCTGTTGCTGTATTTACAGAACTAAAATGGTGCGTAATTTAAAATTAAACCTCTTTTTGAAAGCCCTTTTATTATTATTAATTTTTTTTTTGCATTTACATTTTGCAGTTTTGTAAGTTATCACTCAAAAAATATTGTAACGAAAATAGATTGCTCACATCTCCAATGATGTTTAGGCCAAGATATTTGCCTACATTTCGTTGTGCATCGACAAAAAGGCAGCTCCACTAAATGCGCTTGGGAAAATTGTTTACAGCTTGAATCTAGCTAGTGCTATTATTATTTTCAGCATCCAAAATATATACCAGCTAATAATTTTTTCTAAATAATTACTATACTTAATAAACTAAAATCACTTAAGACCGTGAACTACCACAAAATAAAACACCCAATAACAAAGTGAACATATTAATTTTGAAGAATTAGTAAAAGTTTCCCACATATCAATGCGTCTGCGAGTTGGCCTCGTTATGACTACAACTCGACCTCCAATCGAGCCATTTCGAATGCATTCACTCAGCAAAGTAGCCAAATTTACCAACAACTTCATTCAACATATTCAATAGATTTTGTTGCTGCTGAATAAACTAAGTATTTGCAATTTATGCTACATATGTTATTTTGTTTTATGGAATGCAATAAACCAGACTTTTATGGCAACAAGTTGGCTGAAGCAAAAGAAAAAATAAAAATAAAAATAAAAATAAAGATTCTCTAGAAAAAAGTTGTATAAATACTTGTTGAAAATGTTGTGCTGAAAATTTGAATGAAAAATTAAAAAAAAAAACAATTATGTATAGCAATAGAGATTGAAACGATTGCGAAGAAAAGATAATAAGAAGCTATATCACAAATATTGTATTTTAAGCCGAGGCATCCAAAAAATTTCCCATAGTAAATTACAAAAAAACAAAAACAAATTTAGGCAATAAAAAAGTAATTACTCGTAAAAGTGTAACATTTGGTTTTGAGTATGAAAAATTGTCGGAGATAAAATTTAATAATAAAACAAAAGCAGGTTCAAGGTTAAAGGTTGTGCCTTTGAAGGCAAACATGTTGATTTGATAAAGATAATAAAAATGTATTGTGTTGTCATCCGCCATCCGTTATCTGTCAGCTATCAACCGTTAATTGTGATTATTGCGATGCTTTTGAAAATTTTATTCCGACAATAAAGTCAAATGCCCTTCATTTTACGATTTATTTATATATACAAATGCATTGTGCGCCGTTGGTGTTATAACTCTGCTCAAATAGTGGTTATTTATTATGGTCTAACGGAATAAGGATAAAATTCAGATATCTTTACCACACTCGACAAACACAACAGCCTGCCTTCAACCGGAAGTATGTTTGTACCGAAAATGCATGAAATTAGATAATAATAACGCCTACTTTCTAAAGAACAGTATTTCTCAAAAAATGCGAAATTTACGATACTCAATTTCAGTAACTACAAAAACTAATTCGCTTAAATTTGGATGTAGGATCACATCAAAAAAAAATTGAGTTCAAAACTCTGAGAAGGGCTTCGCCTACCAGATACATTAATGTTTACTCATAATTGCTTTCCATATAACGGAATAATCATATTTCGATAAATAATATGAACAATTGTCTCAACTTACTTAGATACATAAGGAAGAGTAGTAAGTAAAACTTAGAATTTAGTAAAACGGGCCTGAGGTCGCCATGAAATCATTAACTATTTCGAAAATTATGCAAAACTAACAACAATCACACAAATCTTTCACATAACATTCGTTAGGTAGTTAGAAGTTAAAATGCTGTGGGTATGGACGCTCTTCTGGGGATGCAGCTATTTTTGCGCGGCTATATATAGTATAGCTGACTCTTACGCCCCCATTCGTACAGTCTGGGCAATGTGAGTAACCTTTGTTCAAAATACGTGGAGCTTGGGGTAACGGCTGAAAGAAAGAAAGACTTAGTGGGGTTACTCCAACTTGTTCGATCTTAACGGCCCGCTGAACTCTGTAGCTGTCTGAGAGCAAGCAACTCGCTATATAAATTTGTATCACTTTTTGAATCTCTCCCAGCAATGGATTGTACGCTGACCCTGGTACCCATCAAGTAAAAAACAGATTTCCAATGAAAAGACTGAACAAGCTTCAAATGGTTGCCCCCGCTACATTGATGAACCCTGCAACCAGAGCTAGAACTACGAATTACAGATATGCACCTGGAATGTCCGGATTCTTTATAGGGCAGCTGCACCTATTTAACTGATACTTAATACAAGGTTGACATCGCAGAAGTACAGGAGATACGATGCACGGGGCATGGGTGTGAGAAATATGCAGAATGTTTAACTCAATACGGAATCCCTGGCGGTAGAGAAACACAGTGAGATCAAAAAGCAATTAAACGTGGTATGGTGTTAAAATTGAGATTGGTTGACATACGCTGGGGTGTTGCCCACCAGAAGGCATAAATACTTGGTTCAATATTGGGAAAATCTATCTATCCTCCGCCTCCAAAACCTCCGCTAACGAAATGGGAGTGATTAGTACTAGGTACCAGAAATCGAAAAATACAAAACGTCTCTTGGGTATTACATGATCAGATAATGAAGAATAAAATTGGTCTATTTGCGATAGATGCAATGTATGTTTCGACTCGGATTGCTACTATGGTCCGCTTGCGGCTCTATACAATGAAAAACGTGCACAACTACAATGTACAACTCATGAATTCCGCAATTAGCCCAACTCTCTCAAACAAGCCATTCTTCATCAACGGAATGCAAATGGAGAAAGGGACTACATCTCTCAATCTCTTCATACCGCTGCACACCCGCACAGAAATAGTTGGTACGGCGAAGAGTGTCAAGGAGCAAAGAGTATATCATGTGAGCCAGACCAAAACCCCGTTTAGAGAGGATACTTACATCCCTGCACTCGATGAGGACCAGCAGAGAATAGCAATCATGAGGCTTAAAGATAACAAATCATCTGGAGCCGAGGAGCTGATGGAGTGCATATACCAGCTGTTCAGCGCAATTTGGACTGATGAATACAAGCCAAAAGAGTGACGTTTCAGTGTAAATTGTGCAATCGGCAAGAATGGTGATCCTACAGGTTTTCTTCAAATATCGCTATATCAGTCTTTTTAACACCTCACATAAGGACCCACCAACGGTACTGTGCGAAAGATTGGTGCCCTGAGCAAATCAATCGACATTTAGCTAAAGTATTTTACAGATCACATCAACTTTTCGCCGAATTTAGAGCTGCTTTTGATAGCAAGAAGAGAAGCTGACTCTGCGATGTCATATCCAAATTTGAGATAGCTACTCGCAAAACTAATACGGCTGTCTAGATTGACGGTGAGCACAACCTTTAGTTTCGCCTATATTAAGCCACAGACTAAATAAGTTATTTAAAATGATGCTGGATAGAATAACACTAATAATAATAATAATAATGAGTCGCCACGGCACTCTATATAGCCACGATGGTACTGGCGTACGCAGATAATTTTAGCAGCGTTTGCTCCAGCAGCAGGGTCTTCAATGCCAACGTAGGGAAGAAGGCAAAAGAATTTGGTCTAACGGTGAAGAAGACAAAACAAAGTACTTCCTGGCAACACACAAGGAGTCTTCGAGTATTTGGGACGCACGTCAATGTTGACAGTGTAAACTTTAAAGCAGTGAAGGGCTTTGTACTTTTAGGGTCCATCATAAATATCACCGATAATATCAGCTTCAAGTTTAACCGATTAATAACTCTTGCCAGCAGCTGCTACTTTGGGCTCGGTAGGCAAATGAAAAGCCGAGCAGTTCATCGACGAGAAAAAATCTCTTTACATAAATCTCTCATAATGGCCGTCCTATTATGTGGCACAGAAACCTAGACGATGTCGAGCAATGTTGAGAAGATTTTGGGTGCATTCTATAGAACTATTATAAACAATATCTATGGCCCTGTTGGAGAGTGCAATTGGTACATAAGAAGATCGAATGATAAACTATATGCTCTTTATAATGTCATGCAGTCAAATATATAAATATTCTACGATCGCGCTGGAGCAAAGGAGCACACAAAAACAATGGAAAGGCTTATATCCACTTAGTGTGAACAACTGACCTAACTTCGAAAAGAAGGCCTCTCTTCTTAAAAAAATAAAGAATTTTTGTTTGAAGAAGAAGAGTAAAATTAAGAATAACAAAATATTTATTTTTCGAATCTCATTTACTGTCCTTTGTTCTATTCATTTATACGCGCTGTACTGAACTTTATGCACTTATGAAAAACTTACGTTGGTTATAAACTTAACTCCTTCTTAACTTGTTTTATTAAGGTGCAATATGCAAATTTGCATTCCTTCTACAGAGAGAATTCTGCATTTTTCGTCAACACCTTTTTGTTTGGTGTGGCTCTTCTGTCGGCAACCTGAATATTTCAACAAAAACTCATAAAAGCCCAAAAATGTTATTGTTTCAGTAGAAAGAAACGAAAAGGTTAAGAAGGCGCAACTACAACAAAAAATAAAAATAAAATTAACAAAAATACTAGCGATAGCTTTCAAAAGAAGCCTTCGCATTGCGCCTGCGCACGTCGAACGGCACATCAACCCAAATTTTCTGCATTTGGCAGCAAGTGGAGTCGTTGACATTTTTTCATTGATTTTTGTTTTTTTTTTTTGGGTTTTTAATAAAAGCTATTTGTTTACTCATATGTACATATTTTTAAGGTGAGTGCATTTTAACTTAGTGAAATCAATTTTTTTTTCTTTCATGTAAATTTAACCTCAAAGTTAGCGCTTGATAGCTGCATTGTAGTGTTAAATAAAATAAAAGTACTCTTCTTCGCCATATTTGCAGACATAAAAAAATGTCTTTGTAAATTTTTAGGGCGTGTGTTGCATTGAATTTACACAGCAATATTGTTGTCTGACGCTTTGCTTGCTTTTAAAAGAATTTCGGTAATTCTGTACACAAATTTACTTTTGAGATATTCTTTTATTTCCTGCTTCAATTGTTTGTCATCATTTTTTAAACCGACTGATTGCAATATTTCAATTTTGTTCTTTATTAATATTTTTTTTTTGAAATTCTTTAATTGTTCCATTAATTTTTGTCTATTTTTGGCGTCATTCAAAATATTTGTCAGCAATGTGGGTGCATTTTTGTAATAATTCACGATTATTTTTTTTTTGCCTTTACATTCAATTCGATTGCAAGCGAATAATTGTTGCTACGTGCAACACCCACCTCACATTATTCGGTTGTTGTTCTTTTTTACCTCATTAATCACACAAGTAATTTCCCACCCACTCAGAATAGTTTTGAATGTCAGCAAATTAAATTATTGTTATCAATTATACTTAAATGTCAAAAATTGCAATTCATCAAACGAATTAATTCGCCTATATTAATGTACCCGGTGAAGATACGTACGCTTTGCCGTTAAATTTTTATAATTAATAGATTGGAAATGTCAAAGTTAAACATAAGAATAATTATTAATTTCATTCTTGATTGACAAGCTAGTTCTTCAACTGAATTTGAAAGAGTTTAAACAGAGGCCAGTGTTTTTTTTTAACCTGCCACTAACTTTAGTTAGTGAATGCCGATGTGTTTAGTTTATTCCACTTCCCAAACTGAGTCATTATTAGTAAGTGTTTTAAATAAAATCATTTGAACGTATATTTTTTTAGTATATCGCATTTGACTAATAAAATGAAAATGATTGAATATTTGTAAGAATTTTGGTTATTCTATTCAATAGTTAAAGATAACATATCATCAATTGTAGAACACTTTATTCGAAATGGCTTCCATTTGTCTTCAAGCAGCGGCGAAGCCGGGTTAAAGTGTGCATTTAATACATTGAGAAATTTTTTCATTACCCGAACAATGGCGCGTTTCAAAGACTCAACACTTGGATGCCGAGTAGAGCTAGCCATAGGGTCCTATTTTGAAACACAAAACCATTCGCACAGAAAAAATAACAACACTCAGGCCACATGCTTTAAATCTACAAGATTTGCGAATAAATCAAAGAGCTCCCCTGCAAGAAGTATACTGGTAAAATTACTCTTAATATAGCCCGAAAAGATAACTGAAAGTTTCAGTATTTCTCCTATCACATTTGTAAGGGCTCTGTGAACTTTTTTGACCGCGTCTTTTCGCTACGTGCCTATTTATGTGATTGTGAATAACGCTCTCACTTTCAGGTTATAGGCGAATTCCTATATGTAGTGGTACAAATGTTACAATTGAATTCGCGAAACGGTATTTAAATTTTTGCAGAGTCAAGTGCTCCTCTCTCATTACGTCGCTGCCGAAACTGCATACCTATTCCATGCAGAGGAGGAGCAACTGCACAAAGAGTTTTCTACCGACTCATTCAATGCAAAAAGGAAAGGGTAAATGTGGATATCATATCTGCCAATCACACTCAGATATTTCGGTCGCGAGCAGTGATCAGTCCCACAAGTTTTCCGCAGACCAATTTGCTCAATGAAAGCAAATACCTAGGTAAATGTGGTTCATAGTTTATAGTCCAATGGGTATCAATCTAGATGGTCAATTAACCGTGGAAATGAGGTGCGACAAATTATTTTGAAACCACATTCGAGCCCATTTTTTTTTTTGAAATCGCACGCTTTCTTTGAAAGTAGTGCTTGGTTGTGTAGCTACAAACCAAGAATGCGATGAGAGTAACTGAAAGTTACGGAATAAAAAAAAACTCCAAAGAAAACGGCCGACAGAAGCAAAATGAAAAGCGAAATGATTTCATTTCTTTGAGTGGATGCTGTCAAATCGACAAAGAGAGGCCTAGACGTTCGCGGAAAGTGCAACCTTAATATCCATACATTTTGCGACATTTCAACACTTCCTCGCAGAAATGGGACGTGTTGGCTCCATCGTGAGCTATCTCTAGCAAACCATCACAGTGCCCTCCAAACCTTCTCTAAACCTACACTTTCGCTTGGATGGTGCTAGCAAATAAACGGAACGAGAGAAAGAGACCTCCAGCCTTTCTGAAAGCACGCCAGCATCTATCTGCAGTTCAATTTGGATCCGAGAGACTTCTCATCTACTCTATTCCTACTCTAATTCCATCTAGCTGAAAACATAACCAGAAAATTGTTCCTAAAATAAGTCTGATTGTTCCCATGTTTCAAAGGGCTTGCGAAGAACGCCACTATACCTGTTTTGTCTCGATCTCCAGCAGCTAAGCCCTCTGAGTCTGATTGCAAGAACTACTCCAGTAGTAGCATTGCTGGTTTTGGAGATGTTAATCCTCAAATTCCTCAGTAAATTCTTACAAAACACAAACTCATAAAAATAAAGAAGATTTAACTGCTTTGTAAATCGAAAATTTGTACGAGAACATAACTTTATAAGTCTCTTTGAATCTACATATTTTATTTTTTATGAATCATGCAAATAAATGTGTAAGATTTTCATTCAAAAGCGCCTGGTATTACCGAAATCTATTTCAATGAAGCACTTCAGCCTCTGTGATTGTTAACCGTAAAACCTCAAATTGCTATGTTCAATAACTCACTCAAAACCTTTAAATAAAGATTTCACTGCCAATTCGAATGAGTTTCTAAAAAAGTAAAAACAAAAATGAACAGCTATGAATGGCAGCTATTGGCTAAATGATTTCAAGTATACCAAAACCCCGGTGCCATTGTCAATAATGGACATTAAACCTGACCCAGTGCGAAAGTAGCACTCGAAAACAATGGAAAATGCTACATAAACATCTAGAAAAAAATCTAGAAAAAAAAATCAAAAGATGTTGCATAAAAAACTAAACAGCTAAAGTGAGTCGTCCATTTTTATTTTTATTTTTTTGGATATATCTTAAAGGTTGTAAACTTCAACAACAGTAGCAGCGCGAGTGAAACTAAACAATATCCAAAATACAAACGAAAATCCAACAATAAAAAAAATGAAATTTCAATAACAAACATAGAATTCTATGTCTACTGAGCGTCTATAAATTAAAGAAGAACCGTAGAGAGGTAGCTAGCTCCTCACACGACAGAACAAAACAGAAGACTCCTGCTACGTTTACAGATGTTTGGTATGTTTTTCTTTTATGTTTTGCTTGCATTTTATGTTAAACTACCAACTTTACACACTTAACAATCCAGTCGATAACCTCAAACAACTATTTCCGTTCTAAACAAGTACAAAGGCAAAGTTTTCTATATATGCGAACGCGATAGCTTGTATCATAATTTGCGAGAAAACAAGTAGAACAAAATCTCAATATCAACGCCGCTGAACACCCACACACACATACACTTGCATTGCCAATGAATATATTTATATATGTATATATATTGTATGTAAAATATCGTTCTTTGCCGCTTAGATATCTTATTTATGACTGCGTTCGGCTGCACGCTGAATCAAAAAAAAAAAAATCGTGAAACACCTTCAACCTTCAACATTTTGGTTTTTATTGTTTGAATTTTTGTATGAAAAAAATTCTTTTTCTAAGTGGGTGCGCGCTTCACTGAGTCACGTGCAATAGAATTCATACGTTTTTATGATTACCAACTGAGTTGTACTTGGAAGTTGAATGACTAGGGTGAGGTTTTTCATAGAGCACGCTAGTTTTATGTTACGATGAGGTTAGATATTTTGAAAAAGTACGACGATAAATAAAATAAAATAGAAAAATATATCTTTGGTTGGCAGTCGAAATTTAACAAAAGAAGAATGAATTTTGTTCCAACCAAAGTTCAAAGTTATTCTAACCTGTTGGCGGAAAAAGTAGAAAAATATAAAATAAGGTTAAAAAAATAAAATAGAAATTACTTAAATTAAATGTACTAAAAAATATATAAAAAAGGAACCAACTTATGTTGAATTCGATTTAAATTCCATCGCATTAAAATATAATGATTATTTACAATAATTAAATCATATTAAACCTAGTACAATGCAATAAATTGGAAGAAAACCCCAAAATAAATAAAAATATAGTCGAATAACTTAAATTGAAATTAAATCAAATATAACAGAGTACAATAAAGTAAAACACCATTTAAAAAAATAAGTTAATGAAAATAAAAGAAAAACTACAAAATTAACTAGTCAAAATACAGTGAGATTTAATTCAGTTTAGTTCAATTTACTTCAATTGCACAAAGAATTAAATAAAAGAGCACAAAACGAAAACAAACAAAAAATTTAAAAAATAAAGTTAAATAAATTAACTAGAACAACATGCAAAAAAATAAAATGAAAAAAAAACCCAAAACTAAAGTAAATTAAAATAAAATATGGAAAAAAATAAAAACACGTTAATTAAAATTAAAAAAAATACACACTAAATAAAATAACTTAAAGCAAACTATAAAAAAATAAATGAAGCAAAATAAAATAATGTGCAATGACAATAAAATTATGAAATGAAATCAAATCAAATTAAATTAAACAAAATTCAATTCAATGTAAAATTAAATAAAATAATACACAAAAAAATATTAAAAGTTAAAAAAAAATATGCCAAATTAAAATAAAGTACAATAAAACGAAAGACACAAAATAATATAAAATAAAAAACAATAAAAATAAAAAAGTAAAATTAAAGTAAGCTAAGTGCAATAAAAAAAAATAAAAAATTTAATTATATTATACGTTAACTTAAATTAAAATAAAATAATTTATATGAAACAAAATCAAATAAAGAAATAAAAAAGTTAAAATTAATATATGTATATACAATATTGCACAAAGTAAAATAAAGTAATATAAAACAAATACAAAGAAATAATATAAAAATAAATTTAATTAAAAAAGTCAAATAAAATAATATAAAAGAAAAAAAATTTTGTAAAATATAGTTAATTAAACAAATTCAATTAAATCGTATTCTCGAATCCTGTGGAAGTCTAGTAAGAAGAAATCTGATGAGCAGATGCGGTGATCACCGAAATAGCAACTATACCTTCTCTTTTTACTTCGGCCGCTGTTTGTTTTTTTCAAACTACTTTCCAAAACAAAAATAAAATAGCAGTAAGCTCAAAAAAATTATTATTTATATAAAACCAAAATTATATCAAATTAAACTGTATAAAAATGAAGTTAAATTATATTAAAATAAATTCCACATTAAATTAAAGAGTAAAATAATACATAAAAAATTAATTAAAATTTGAAAACTAGTACAAAATAAAATTAAGTAAAATTAGATATAATATAATAAAATAAAAAGATAAGGAAAATGTATTTATATTGAATTGAAATAACATAAATCAAATATAAAATATTTTACAGTAAATAAATAGTTAGACGTTTTTATCAAATCTTGACACTTTTCTTCCAGACCGGGAATTTCAAATCCTTACCTGAAAATAAAAAAAAGAAAATTATAAGTCAAGCTATAATTTTAGCAAAAGAGCTAAAGAAAGTTATTATGTCAATAAAAAACTCGTAACACTTAAAGTACACATAGAATTATTAGCCTTCTAGGCGCCTGTTTAGTTCTCATATTTAAGATAAAACAAACTGGGTATTGTCATAATACATATTTTCAGTCTCACAAAACCTCTTACAGCTGTAAACTTTTGGTAATAAATCGAGCTAAAATTACAGGTCATTGTTAATTTCTGTTGATTTTTTGTATTCAAATAACATAGCGAATATCGAATACAAGATATCAACAATAATGAAGATGTTAATGTCCATTGCGATAATGATGGGTAATAGGCCAATTGCAATAGCTATCTCTATATCTGTTTTAAATTTTTATAACAATACAGATAATGATGATAATGATGGCAAATGGCATACAACTACTAATTATAGCTATTGGAAAACCGATAACCATAGTCAGTACAATTACAACGCAAAATTAATTAATGAAAGAGATTGAAAAGCATAAAAATAAGGCAATTTGTTCTTTCAAAGCATATAATTTTTAAAGTAAAGTTTCTTATGGGACTTGTGAGATGGTTGAGTTAAACGTTTAACGCCACGGTGGAGTATGTTTATTACGTTTTCAGGCCGAAACAACAATACGCATTTAAAGAAACTTTCATATATATATTGTTTATTATCTGGATTAACATATAGAATATTTCTTAGAAAGCTAAAATCATTTGAATTTGCAAATTACATCAAATATTGCAATATGGGTGTCAAGTAAAAATATTGAGAAAGCTTAATTTCGGGCATATTTTAAAGAGGGTTGCCACCTTTAAAAGGATTTATTCAAATTCATTAATTAGTTAACTTAAACGATATTTTATTGGTGTAAATCAAAAGAGAATTAAGACAACTTAATTACGAAACTATTTTTAACAACGTTTTCAATAAATAAATAAAATTAAATATCGCAATACTGTTGTGAAACGAAAGGGATGTATACGAAAATATTTTTTAAAGAGAATCAGTCAATTGAAATGAAATGGTTTAAGAAAACTTAATTTCGAAAATAGTTTTGAAGAGGGTTGCCACCTTTTTGAAAATTAAATGAATAATATGAATTTTATACTGTAGTACGGGTGTAAAATAATAGAGGTTTAAGAAAACTTTATTTAGAAAATAAATTTGGAGAGGTTGCCACCTGTTCAAAAAGTTAAATACAATGCTGGTCTAACGAAGAACGTTTGGGAAACCTTAATTTTGTAAATAATTTTGAAGAGGGTTGCCACCTTTTAGAAAATTAAATGAATAATATGAATTAAATACTGTACGGGTGTAAAATACTAGAGGTTTAGGAAAACTTTATTTAGAAAATATATTTGGATGGGTTGCCACCTGTTCAAAAAGTTAAATACAATACTGGTCTAACGAAGAACTTAATTTTGAAAGTAGTTTTGAAGAGGGTTGCCATCATAAATCAATAACGGACTTTCCGAAATCCTTAAAACGGTCGGTAGAACCCAAGAGGCAATCGGTATTGATTCCACGAATTCTTATAACTCCCATCACTCTGGGCACCTATGTATTTTGTTTTTTTTTTTTGCACAGACTACTCTTTCTTTCTATAATATAATATTTTCTATGAGTGTTTCACTTCTTCTACGCTTAGGGACTCAGTTTTAAATATGTATAAAAAAAAATTTTATTTAAGGCTACAATTGCAATTTGTCTTGCATCTTGACCTTAACGAATATTTCAAAGTTACGCTGCGGTAAAATGCGTGCACCAAAAAGTGATGAAACCACAAATTCAAAACAAAAGAGTATTTGAACAAAGTTGACATTGACACTGTGGTTAGAGTAAAATATGCCCTCGTAAAGATAGCTGGAAGTTATTTGCACTATGTAACTATGCTATGTACGTAAATACGTAAGTAACATATGTTAACACAATTTTATAATTTTGTATCGTTTAAGTGATTCACCAGATTTAAAATATGTACTAAAAACACTAGACAAATTACTTCTCAAGTCAAGCAAAAAAAAAAGGGGGAAAATACGAGCACATAACTATTTTTAAAATACAAAATTTTTGCACATGCTCTCTACCTACCTACCTATATAAAAATCATATTCATATTTTCAGGGGCGTGCAAGCGAATTACAAAAGAAAAAAATCATAAGCAAAATAACATCAACGAAACAAATTAGGTAAAGTAAGTCAAAGTAAAGCGAATTAATGTAAAATGTTACGCTTGAAATTAAAAGTGTGAAAAACTCACGCATATCGAAAAATGTAAAAAAAAAACAATGAAAACAAAATTATGTTTAATAACAAAACATTTAATGTATTTAAGCGTTAGAGTTTTGTTTACACGCTATGTGTACTTTTTATAGTTTTTGCAGCCACTCACTTTTGCTCCCATTTCGTATTTGACAAAAAAACACCGAAAAGCTCACCAGTTTTTTAATTGCTTACATTTAATGCTACACATTTTACTTCATTGCCTTAAATTTGTTTTGTTTAGTTTTTTTTTTAGCTCACACTTTTCCCTTTTAACTGGCTTAACTGTTGTTAAAACTCTCGAATTGTCGTTCAGCTGGATTTCCCTGTCGGACCATACAACTGGCCCACAGCTCGCATAGATTTTACTTTTCCTGTGTGCGGGTATTTGTGATGTAATAAATTTTTGTTAATGTGTATTATTTAAAGAAAAAAATGTTATACATATAGCATACAAATTGCTGTAAAAAAAGTCGCAAATTTAAACTTTTTATTGTACATAAATGCAAATGTTGTAATTAGCGCAAGTGCAGCATCGTAAAAGATGTGACAAGTGTTACTTATTTGAACTATTTAGATACGTTGAGTGGTACATAAGATTTGCATAGAAGGGTTGACAAACTACAATAAATTTAGGGTAAATAAAGTGCAAACCACGACAACAATTTTACCCAAGTGATATTAAAAAGTTCAGATTGAGGTGATGGAATAGACACCACCTCGTTACATTTGAAAAATAATATAAAATGAGACTAAGAAAAGAAAGCATTGTCATAACAACAACAAACTTTGCGTGCCAAGCTGTAATTTTTAAAATAACGAACCCTAACAAACAAAAAATCTCCCTAACCCAGCACCCAATTCTAGCAACAGTTCTCTCAATTATAACCATCCTCTTCTCAAGTTTAGTGCCATCTTCTACAAACACAACTGACGTCAATAGGTCTAGTCACCTAATTGGGATCACCACATCAGTAATGATGGTTTAAATTTGCAGTAAGATATCAATGGATCATGGAGTAAAGGTCCACGAATTTGCAAAATCTGCAGGCTCTGAACTTGGATCAATAATTGTAGCTTTGCATTAATATGTAAATATTTTGATATCAAAAAGCTGATCGCAGTCCGAGCGAGTTGTTGCACTGTTTCGAATCTGTTCAATCCTCACTTTAAAATTTCGATATTTAAGAAAGTATCATTAATCAATGCATGTGAAATCGATATGCCAATATATCCTTCTAAACAATATCGATATCGAAAAAAAAAATTGACTATATGACTATATTAATACATCGAATCATGAGCTTCCAGAGTATAAACCCCAAATTCATTACATTGATATTTTATTTAAAATATGTTAACCCTGTATGGTAATACTTTTTTCAAATAATTATGAAAATACTTTCCAGACTTCCTAGACTTTCTCCTGTCAATACATCCTCTACCCTATTCCCCGAATGCTAAGCGCCACAAGTTCTCGCTGTAAAACGGCTCAATGATAATCCGGATAATTCCGTATGATTGCCAAAATACATATCGATTTTTATTCTTTATATATGTACATAGTGTATATTTTATTTATTTAGTTACTGAATAATGGATATTCATTATTCCTTTTATTTATTGTTTTTTCCCTAAATGAAATTAAATATTGATATCGATTTTCCGGTTTTATCGGGAAGTTTCGATTTAAAAATCGATTATCAGATGGTGAAATATCGATATTCGGAACAATAGATGTTATATCGAAACTCATTTAATGCAACAGTGGCATTGCTATCACCATAGATGGAACGATAGTTTAAAACCTGGTTAAAGGTATAGTATAATATTTAGAAAGAGCGTTGCCATCGGCTTAAAATTTAAATGCAATAAAATTAAGAAGTTAAATCACATATTGCAATATGGGAGTCAAACGAATGGGGCTTAAGAAAGCTTCAATACGAAATTCTTTTTGTAGAAGGTTGCCACCTGTTAAAATGGTTAATTAATTTTAATAAATAAGTTAGCTGAAATATTGCAGTATTGATGTCAAATGGAACGGATTTATACGGAAATGTTTTTGAAGAGGGTTTCCACCTAGTTTAAGAATTCATGAAATATAACAGTAAGGACGATAATCGAATGAGGTTTACATGAAACTATTTTTAAGAGGGTTGCTATCCGTTTAAAACTGTTATAATTAACAAGTTATCTGAAATGCTGCAAGAAGTTTAAGATACCTTAATTTCGAGTTGCCACATTTTTGAAAAACAAATTAAGTTAAATAAGAAATTGAAATAAGAAATTTGAATAGGGTTGCCACCTTTAGGGAAAAAAATAAATTCAATAAATGCCAAAAAAATTCGTTAGGGTTGCCACTTGTTAAAAAAGTTAAATACAAAATAGTAAATAATTTAAATAAAATATTATAATGCTAGTTTGAAACGAAAGATGGTTTACGAAAGCTTAGTTTCGAAAATGTTTTTGAAAACGGTTGCCTTCGAATTAAAGAATGAAATACAAATTGATTAAGAAGTTTCTAAACTCCTCACATTTCTCGGAAGTTCCGTCAAATGAGTTGGAACTGAATGTGGGTGGGATCTATTGCGGTAGATTATACTTTTTTTAGAAAACAAACAATTGATTACCATTATCGACTATAGGTTCACAAGCTCTTGCAGATGTTATTGAATAACCTATAGACTATTATAAATAACCAGTAATTTTTGCGGAAGATTTCAATGTTGACAAAATTTGATGAACTGATCAAATTTTTTAAAGATACATTTGCATTGCAAATGATTAATGCTAGAAATGATTCGACAACCGAATGGGGGCTGCCAGTAATGCAGTTTTTGTTAGAATATTGATAAAATGGGATTAAAACAGTTCATTTCTTATATCATTTTGTATCTCAATTCACATTTTATATTTTAGATATGAATATTGCCATATAATAACTAAATTAAACAATTAAGTGCAAAAAAAGAGTTGTTTGTGTCTTCCTTTCTGAAATTTTTTCTATGGTGCTTCACTTACGATGTAGAGGATTCCACACACCCAGTTTATGCTTTACAACTCGCATTGTATAAAAAAATTAAATTTTTAAATATCTACGTAGACGCACACGCTAGTTCCTTAGATATCTTTGCGCAATCAGATTGACAATGACGAAGAGCAGCGATGACTCTTTTGAAGGTGGTAGTGACGATTGATGGCTAAATTGAAAGCGAATTTAGGTCACGCAGAAGCGCACGTTAATATATAATGGCATATTAGGAATCCGAGCGCATAAAAATTAAATAAAATGCGTGTAGATACAAATAGTAAATTTGTATATACACTAATTACTTTTCTCATACACCTGATGTGCAAAATGTGGGCTATAAAAGAAAGGCAGAAAACCAAAAACCAAAAACAAAAAACAAACGAAGCAAATTTACGACACACTAGATCATATAAAAATTTCAGACAACAACAACAACAACAAAACATACATGAAAACCAAAAAAGCAAATGTTGGCAAAAACTTTAATAGTTGGTTAGAAAAACCTGATATTAAAAGCTATAATCAGCGGTAGTATAACTTTTATGAGCGAGCACACACACACATATGTACCGGTTGTATATATTAACAAGAAAAATGTACGCATGTATGTGTGCGCACGCATTTGTATGCATTCATCTCTCGGTAGACATACGTACACTTAAAATATGTAGCGTATGTATTATTGTCTGCAACTAGTATTTATCGAAACTTGGAAAACAAAAAAACAAAGTCAGAAGCAACATAGGAAAAAAGTGAAAACTTGTTGTTGCTGCTGCCTGGCCTGCTTCGACTACTGGTTTTGCTGTTCATCTCATTGCTGCAATGATAACAAAAACTGAATGTACAACACGTAAAAGCAAAAGTAGAAGTTGTGGTGTAAGTTGGAGTAATTAGAGTAGTATTGAGGAAAAACCGCGATAATTTGGAGAAATTAATGATGATCTATATTTGGGCAGGTATATCAAAAGAGGAAATCCATGCGATGGTGATAAAAATATCGTAGTTATGGGTAAGCACTCGCCTTTGATAGGTGTCAGTAGAAGGTAGCGAGTTACAAAATATCTTAAGCAAACACGTATTGGAATTTCCTAAAACAACACATATGTACATATATTGGGTAGATAGGTAAACATAAAGTAGAAAATTAAATATGCCACTATTATATTATTTTCGGCCTCATATTTAAATATTTGTGTAATTTTACTCGGCCGAGGCCACCTTTTTATCTTTGAAAGAAGTAATGAAAATTACACAGCCATACAAAAAAAATATTTTCCTGATCTGGGGATCTCACTATGCTTACTGAAAGTTAATTTTTTTGGCTTGGATGCGAAATTGAGGTGCATTGTACCACTTCACTTTAGGGTTTTCACATAACCTCAAAAAACCAATATGACAGCCACTTTTTGAAAAGTTCATCGGATTCGTCATTGGTTACCCTGGTGATTTTTATGGTCGCTGATTTTGAGTTCGAAATCAGATTTTCATAATTCAAAATTACCTATCCAATATGGCGGACACTTTTTTGCAAGATACATTGGATGCGCTGAGCGAGTGTCACCGCTACTCCGGGGTTTTTGCAGTCGCTGATTATGAAGTTGAAAACAGTTTTTTTAAATTAAAAATGGCGGACACAATATGGCGATTTCTTTCTTTTTATTTGTTTTGTAAATTTCATTTCTTTTGAATGTTTGAACTTTACGTTGCCCCAAAGACAAAATTCTAGAGGTATTATGCGTTCCGGACGTCCTCATTTTCGGAATATTGTAAGCCGATGATTCCGCCAATCAATGAACCACCCCTAAACGTTGTTTTATCTAAATTTAATGGCAGCTCTTGCACTTTTTCGGGGCATTATTCAGCCAAAAGATGGCAATTTTGCTTATTGGCTTAACGATTTTTGTGAAGAAATATTTCAACACAAATATATTCGCACAGAAGGCTTCGGCAAGCCACTGTCTGAAATTAAATTTTGTAATATCATTACTACATTTATAAAAAAAATTTACCCGCTTATTGCAAAGCGCTGTCGCCAAGCTAACTACTAAAACTATAGATTACCTTTTAATCGTCCTCTTTCTATACCAGTGACAAAACTTGTTGCACTGCAATCGTCTTAACTACTGCGCCTAAAACTATGCAGCAGAAATGGGTTCAAGCCAACTGATGATAACAACTGTCATGGTAGTTCTTATGTCTTACTGAGTACGTGACAACGACGTAAACTATAATTGTATTTGTTGAGTCTTATCATTAGCGTTGGAATAGGGCAGTAAGTCGTAGGCTCAAAGAAATTAATATATAAAAAAAAAACAGTGGATTTCATTCTTTTAGACCGCTAGACAGTGTGACACCATGTTATAGAGAGAAAACTGGTAATTTCGGTCGGTAAACATATTATTGAATGGTAATTATTCTGTATGGCAAATTAAGTGAAGGCGCGACTTTGAATTTAATCATTTCAAACCGATGATATACGAAAATGACTTTTTGAGTAGTTTCATCCCTTCCTAAATTCAATCTTCAAATTTTGTGTAGATATCAGTAAAAAACTGCAAATTTTAATGATGCCCCTTCGATTTTAGTATTATAAACCGCAAACTTAAATGTGGTAAAAGTCTCCATTGTTTTTTAGTTATATGTTTGCTTTTTTTTTTGTTAGTTCTGTAATTTTTGTGCACATTTGTTATATGGAGAAAACCACCGTCAGCAAAAAAATTATTAAAAATCAACGATATCTATCCTCAGCAATTTTTTGAAAGTTCTGGTTAAAAAGTTAGAGATTTCGATCGAAATTCCTTACATTATATTAAAATGTACAAAAAGTTTACAGCTTTGATTTATACAGTTTTCATTTTACAGTGAACTGTGGTTTTATTAAAAAAAACTAGTTACAAATTACTTAGAAATAAATTAGGTGCCGAAATTCGTCACACTACAACATAGGTTACTTATTTTCATTCAAATTACTTTACATAAACCAAGCGCGTCCACGCTTATCATTCCTAATTTAGCTTGACAGTTCTGTAGTCACAGAATTGCTTAGTTCTTTGATCAAAGAAGAAAAGTGAGAAGTTGTGGACATTTTTAATATATATAAATTTTATTGTGATAATTATTTTCTTTTTTAGGCAGTAAAAGTTAAGGAACAGTTGAGTGAAATTCAACGTTCAGTTTGGTTATGCGAGAATACATTTCTCGATTATTATCGATCAAATTTAGAGCCAACACTGATTTATTCCTGATTCGGTTCTTGATTCATGAAACAATACCTCATTTTATCTTAATTTATTGAAAGATTTTACAAGGCAAAATTACATCGTTTCATCGTAATTTGCGCGTAAATTACGAATGAATGAATGAATTACGAAAGTGTCCGGGCTTTAAGGCATGTGTGTATGTACATACATGAATTATGTGATAGTTTTTAAAAATCATTCATATTAAAGAAATTACCGATTAAGGTACATGTGAAATTTTTTTTTTAAATACATACATCTATAAATAAATATGGCCTGGAGGAAGCTTTGGATAAAGTGTCGACTATTTTTGGTGTGTTTTTTGGGGACATTGTCAACGAAGCGTCTACACTTTTTACTTTTTCACGATATATTGAATACAGAAGTTGAAGCCTTCAGAGGACCACCAATTTGGTTTTGCCGGTTTTGACAATTCTCAGCTGCAACTAGACAGAGCTTTTTTTTACAAATAGAGGCAAAGTGCCACTATTTTTAGAGTTTTGTGGATTTATTTATTAAGGTCCCACCTCTAAATCATCTTTCTATACTTTAGCACAATTAAAAAACACGTTTCTCACTGAAATATTGGAAATTATTCATTCTTCTCTCCCACCTATACTTGTTTACAAATGATGAGATCTGTCAATTCACCGCGGGAAGGAGCAATCTTATATTCTGTCATTCTTGGATTTTTTTATTCTTTCATTTTGTTTGTAGTTAATCACTGGCTCCATATTTCCATGTAGTCCCATAAGAACCCTCTAATCTATAGTTTGACGGGCACCAGTGCATTCTCAATGGCAATCATATGTTAAATGTTTATAGTAGAGAACATTGCCTGGGTTGTATTTGGTCAGTAGTTCTGGTGACAAATTCAATAGAGAATCAGTATAGTTTTGCTAGCGACATTTCCTTCAGATTAGTTTTGTAAAGCCGTTACTAAATAAATAAATAAATAAGTATGTGGCATTGCTTTTGCATAGAAAATAATTATAACTAAATTACGCGCGAACCTATCGAATCTACATTTAGGCTGGAATAGCTTCAAAAGAGATGTCCATTTGTATTTACTTTTCCATCACTGGTGATGACCAACGTCATTTATACCAATACTCGCCGGCTTAAATTGTATTTCACAATTGTACATTATTCATATTGACACAGAAAATAATCGCCTTCGTTCAATCATCTTCATCAATTACAAGACCGCTGCTGTTTTTGGTGCTGATTATGTTGTCGCTAGTTGGCCACACAATGGCAATGGCGGAAAAATTTAAAAGCGCCAGAGAAAAAAAAAGGCAATGTTTATGTTGTAGAAAAAAAACAAACACCAAGACATGCCACTACAAGTAAGTACAAGTGGCCTTTTTGGTGGTGTTGCTGTTGTTGTTGTTGTTGTTGCTTTACATGTAACCATGCTGGCCATTGAGGCGGTAGCAGCCAGTCAGGTTTTCTTACATGCCTGACGACCATGCACGTACGACGCCCCGTCCCCCCTCTGCGTGTCACTTGACAACTAAATACATATGTATGTACCTACACACACACATAAACATACTTTCAATTGTACATATATGTTCGTACATAGCCAGTATCCGCTGTCTTTTTAATCGCCATTGTGCATGTCTGCAAATACTTCGATCGAAATGACTTGTTAGGCGCATGCGCGAAATTGCGCCATTGGCTTTTTACCACAACTAGCACCAAAACACACACACACTCGCACTTTTATTTGTATAAATATTTTAAAATGTTTATTCGATTGAACTTCCCAATGCATTTTTTCTTCGCCATTCGCATCAATTACCAAAATGTTTGCTTAGCTTCGCCCAATTTTACTGTTTCTTGGCGGCGACTGCTGTTTGGCCGGTTTTACTTATGTAGTTACTTACTCGCCGCTGTCAATTGACTTGTTCGATTAATTAAAAATGTGTGTGAGTTGGTCAACAGGTTCGTGGTGAGTTATTTTTTAATAACATCAGTAAATTTTGTAGCCTTTTAACCAAATTACTAATTTTAGGCAGACCTGTTGATGTTGAATTTTATGGCAGCTACAAAGTTATAATTTTTAGATTTTATCAACTTGTTTAATATCCAAAAGCATAAGCAACCAAAACGGATCATCAAAAATGGTTATACTAAAAAACAGGGACCGAAAATAATGATTATTTTGATATTTTCAATGAAAAAAATCAAATGCTTCCGAACTTCAGATAATAGTTTTGAGAATACCCCTGTTTATATTTTTTCAAGCCCTATTCGAATCTGTTACGATTTCAAATTTGCTGAGCGATATCCATAAAATTTGTAATCAATAATTAAATACATTTTTTTATTAATCGATCAGAAAAATATAATTAAATATCGTGTTTTACTTTTTTGATCAAAAATAAAAATTCATTTTTGATTGTTATGTTTTCGATCTGAAATAATGATTATTTTGTGAGTTGTTTTTTTTTGATAAAAAATAATTATTATTTTGTAATTTATTTTTTTTTTATCAAAAATAATCATTATTTTTTGAGTTTTATTGTTTTGTTCAGAAATAAAACTCATTTCTTGAGCGTTATTTTATTTCTCGGAAATAAAAATTATTTTTTGAGTTTTATTTTTTTTGGCAGATCGAAAAACTCAAAACGCTCTATTGCTTTTGTATTAAGTTTTAGAGTACTATTTTTTTTTGCTATGCCTTTGTCATCACATGCACTAAAAAATGACACCACATTTATACACATACATATATGTGTGCATATGTATGCATTATTGCAAAAGTATCATTAAAACGAAAAATGTACGTAAGTACTAATTCATCTAAAATCGTAAAACACACACTGACTTGTGTCGCTGGAGTACTATGAACCACTTGTGCTAGTGACCACAGATACGGATGTGTGTATTGTTTTTTCTTCCAATACTCCATTATAGGAACTTCTAAATCAACGGGTTTTGGTGTATATTT
This sequence comes from Anomoia purmunda, assembly GCA_951828415.1. NCBI lineage: Eukaryota > Metazoa > Arthropoda > Insecta > Diptera > Tephritidae > Anomoia > Anomoia purmunda. The sequence continues at coordinate 98,573,623 of OX639997.1, forward strand.
TTCAATTTCGCTATTAGCTTTCTGCAAATCACTATCTTCAGGCTCATCGTCAGACACTTCAATTGAGTTAAGAAGATTTCCAAGCAGAGAAGTTGAACTTTGCGACTGAGTTTCCGGCCAAATTACATCCGAAGTTTCATTACTCGGCGATGACACATTTTCTTCTGATGTGCCCGTTTCGCCATTGTCACTATTTTGCTGCCTCGGAACCTTTGTAATGAAATATAAAATATGTCTTTGCTTAGATATGTATGTTCTAAAATTGCATACCAAATTTAAAAATTTGGCATTTTTAAACTGTATCATAATACAATAGCGTCCCGGTTTGTGTAACTAATTACTGTCAGGGGTATCGAGCACTTTTTAGTATTCAGTTGTGCGTATTGAATCTGTAAAACAAAATACGATTTATGATACAAAAAAGCGTGATGTTGGGCAAACCGGGATGGAACTGTAGTTATCTAAGTTTAAACCTCTGAAACATACCCCCTTTTTTAATTTAAGTATTTGACGAATAAGCTGCTTCAAGTGGGACTTCGCGCACATCATTTTAATTGGATTTTTTATTAACAATCGGCGTATTCGAGGATCCAGATACACGCAAGCAAAGACTGAAGGACTATTTAGTAACCGATCTTCTCACTTTTCCAAACACTTAAATAACAACTGATTGTTATGGCTGTTATTTGCTTGTACTTGTAGCTTTAGTTGAATCCACAGAATATAAAAATCTTCCAAAAACAATTGGCTAGATTGCAGTTTTAAAGTTGCCTCATTGATTGGATCTAATGTTCTAACCAATTCGCTTACATTTCTCCAATCAGCAATGGAAAGATTCAACTTTTCGTCAATGTGCTCAGCGCAAAACTCTGTGTACGATAAAAGACTTTTAAGCATTTTGAAGGTAGAATTCCATCTTGTAACTACATCTATCAACGGTCGATTTAGTCCCTGAGATGCCATGTTGTATCTAAATGGAATATTGTGCACAATAGAGAAATTGAAAGCTTATTTAGTTTGGTTTAGTTTTATTTTACAATAGAGATTCGAGGAAACTACTTATTTCTGTATTTTTTATACTGGAAATCGTGTTTTTCGAGTTAAGCCTCATTTGTATTTACCTGTATGAAGGGGTTCTTAAAATTTTTATTATTTTCATGGACATTTTTAGAAGACACTGCGGGCATGCCTAAGCCAGAGAAAATCTGCTCTGTTAGGACTTTAAATGGTTGCGAATCAAAAAATTTAAAAGGCAACTTTTCGCTTGTGACTAAATCAACACATGCATTTTGAACATCAGTAATGCTCATTTCAACATTAAATTTAATTCTTTTCGATACACCGGCCTCACTGTCATCAAATGCAGCATTTTCAATGGCACTTTTATATTGTTGTTGGTGTTTTTCACTTAAATGTCTTTTTAAATTGCAAATATAATCGCCTTTCAATGTTTTTTTGCAAATAAGGCAGGTTGACTCGTTTTTCACAGAGTCGAATGAAAAACATTCACGAAATACACTTTCAGAACATCACTATTATTTGTTAGCAACTTTGTTCTTTCAGTAGCGTGTACCCGAAGGGATTATCAAAAAAATCAAAATGTTTCTAAGTACAATGAAAGTAAAAAAAACATAGCTTGCCGTATATTTTGTTAAAAAAAATGGCTAGCGAAAAGCCTTAAATATTTATTGTGATTAGACAAACTTTCAGATAAAGATTTTTTGTTACTGCGTTCAAAAACCTAAAGGCAAATTTAGACTCAGCGGGCGCTGTTAATATAGAAACGCCGCATTGTTACTTGCCAAAATCAACATACATACGAGTATGTTAAATTATTGCACATTCCCTTTGGTAAATATTTGGCACGTCACTGGCTTGCTTGTCAATGAAGTCATAACGGAATAAAGCCTTCTTATCAATAGTGCTACAGTCGAACTTCCCTATAAAGAACTTCCCTGCACTGAAGTTCCCCCTATTACGAATTGATTTATGCTATACACATTTTTCATTCCACTTTAAGTATACTCGTATTTCAGTCAATAATAATTTAACAAAACCAAAATTGCTGCTATTTCAAATAACATAATATCCAAATTGTCTGTATACTGAAGTTCCTTAATAATGAAGTGATGCTCTAGTCTAATGCGGATTCACTATAGTCAAGTTCGACTGTAATAACAACGCGTACGGTAAGTTCTCTATGGGTAATTTATAAATGCAGGTAAAACTCTTCACACTTCTCACATTTCGCAAACCAATTTAGTTTTATTAATTCCATACGAAATAATGGCACAAGCATTTGTACATAACTATACATTTGTGGTCATATGGAAGAGAAGCATATGTCGACATGAAAAAGTGCACACTTAAGCAGTAGTATTTAATTTTATGCTAGCTTGGCTATGGTACAAAAATAATTAGTTTATATACAATATATACTTAGTAGTTATAATAAAGAATCTCGATAAACAAATACAATTTTGCGAGCGGTTAAACATCTAGACTGCTTCTAAAATAGCAATTTCACTTCTTTCTTAACTCATCTTAAGCTACTATGCCATACTCGCACAACCGCAGATATTTTCACACAAATGAACACACATTCTTGCATGTGCATACAAAATGTGTACATACTTATGTAATTATTTTTGTTTTACGGTTTTAGATGAATTAGTACTTACGTACATTTTTCGTTTTAATGATACTTTTGCAATAATGCATACATATGCACACATATATGTGTATAAATGTGGTGCCATTTTTTAGTGCATGTGATGACAAAGGCATAGCAAAAAAAAATAGTACTCTAAAACTTAATACAAAAGCAATAGAGCGTTTTGAGTTTTTCGATCTGCCAAAAAAAATAAAACTCAAAAAATAATTTTTATTTCCGAGAAATAAAATAACGCCCAAGAAATGAGTTTTATTTCTGAACAAAACAATAAAACTCAAAAAATAATGATTATTTTTGATAAAAAAAAATAAATTACAAAATAATAATTATTTTTTATCAAAAAAAAAACAACTCACAAAATAATCATTATTTCAGATCGAAAACATAACAATCAAAAATGAATTTTTATTTTTGATCAAAAAAGTAAAACACGATATTTAATTATATTTTTCTGAACAAATTAATAAAACTCAGTAGTTTATTATTATCAGTAATCGTAAAATTTAAAATCTTAAAATAACGATTATATATCAATTTTTTTGATAAAACTCATAATGATTACGGTCCCTGCTAAAAAAACTTTTACCTTTTTTGATTGAAAACTTAACCTCAATATTAAAGTGATTTTCAAAAGATTTAAAAAATTTTGCGTATATAAATTAGCAGAAAATGTTTTTAAATCTTTAAAATTTTTATTAGATCGAACATTTAAGATGTTCATCCAAGTCATATCCCACAATTAAACTCCAAAATTTTAAGCTAGCTTGGTTCTCTAAAGTGCTTAAAAGCCTAAGAAATTTACAAAATTTTCAAATGTTCAAACGACGCTAAACGACGAGCAAACGTTATTTCTTTTATAGAGCTAAATTTAACAAAGCTTGGCGAATCCTCATGTAGAAATTACTTGCACAACGTAGAAAGTAATATTAGAAATAAATCCTACGTTATGGAGTTACATAAAGTCGAGATAAAACTGCACAAATATTCCTGTATCAGTTAAGCTATCTCTATTTTGGATGCTTTTAATCTTTTTGCTGAATTTTATTCGTCTAATTTTATTTTAGATAATTTTGGTATTGTTTTTCTACAAACTCAAATGTTTTAAAAACTTCGGCAACTTTGTTCTGTCTAATGCGGATAATGGCATAGCTAACTTAAACTATTCCACTAGTATTGACGCCGATGGTCTATCAGTTATTTAAACTGTCCTCACTCTGATCGATTATTTGAGACACATATTTAATATATCATTGACTGCTGGGGTGTTTCTCGTAGAAATAAATATGATATAGGGAACTCTAGGCCGATGTCCAAGCTCACTACTCTCTCAAATTTGTTCGAGTGTATTTTAAATTTAGAAATATATTATGCTACCAAGCACCTATTATATCCTAATCAACATTGGTTCATCCGGGAAATATCCACGATAACTAACTTAGTGGTTTTAAGGTAGAATTATTTTCAAAAGGGATACCAAACTGATGCCATTTGTACAGATTTCTCTAGGGCTTTCTATAGGGTATATGTTGGAAAAGCTGACGAGACTAGGCTACTTGAAGTGTATTATTTCATATCTTAATAATCTTGTCGTAATTCAAAATCTATCATTCCTTCATTTTTCACATCCTAAAGTATTTTCCAGGGTATATCTTAAGCCCAATCAATTGTATTATTTCTTAATCGTTTGCAATGTTTGCGTTTGTTCGTCGTAATTTTTCGTCTTAGTTTTCCGAACCTTACACTTTCCGACATATATATGATTGCGCTTCATTTTGTGCAGCTTGCTAATTTTTTTTTTTAATTAGAGAAAGTCTTCCTTAAATTTTATGTAACATTATATTCAAAGAAATAAAGGCAAACTAAACACTACATATTTAGTATCAGATTATTCCATTTTAAAATACTACCATAAAAAATAATAATATCCAATACTAATATCCAACACGTAAATTTCGCATTACGAAGATATCAAAACTGTTATGTTTTTGCTAAGCATACTTTTAGGCTGAATTCAATGAAATTAATAGTTTCAGCAATATGTGGGGTATGACACAGGATTTTTGTATATAAGATTTATGTTTCATACGTAAAATAGAGTTAGTGTGATTCGAACTTGATAATTTTCTCAGAACATTTTCTCAGATAAGTAAAAAGCTCACAAAATTGGCCGATTTTATTTGTATAGATGAAGGTGTTTTAAAGTAATGTCTCATATCTGAACAATCAGATGTAAGGGAGCTATATGTTACAGTGACCCGATCTTTTACCGGCAAATTATATACTTTTTTATTTCGGTGAGGTTTGACGATTGAAATCATATATTCATTAACTATACGCAAAATTCGAAACCGTACCAGAGTCGAACAAAAGACTTAAGAAACAAACTCGGAACTGCATGTTAAGTTTGAATACAAATCGGATGGCATATGAAAAGCATATGATTGTAGTGTGGTAACTGAAAATTTTAGCTATTTTCCATGCATCTCATCAAATGAAATCGTGTTGTCTTTTACATTTGAGTGGAATAGAGAACTGAAAAATATTTATGTTCTCATCTTTTAACTGAAGGGGAAACCCATACTTGTACCGCGCCACCCAAGGCGAAGTTATATAAGATGATAGCATTCCATGAGCTGAATGCTTGTACTTCTTACTTAATTCGCTGGGTTATTTTGAGATTTCACAAGCAAACCCACACAAACAAAATACACAACGGATTCGCTTTGGTTATCTTGATATAACCTTCTATGGATTCACCTTGGTGCTAACCAATCAGACAAAGTCCAGCTACAGGCATAACTAATGAAATTGCAGTCGATATTTACTAGTTACCCAGAATTTCTCACTTCGATCTTAGGCCGATTTGAATTTAGCTGAATTTAGCTGAGCGGATTCAGCTTTAGCTGTCAGTTCAGCCTGAAAGGCACGGTGGTCGGGTAAATGTAGACTCAGATTTAGTGAGAGTTCGCTCGAGTGAATTCCACTACCTCCCACCCACTACCTTCCAGCTTTGTGGGTTAATGATTCCTGTCTCCCTTCGTTTATCTCTTTTTGGAATACGTACAAAGAACTTGTTGTATCCACAATTAATAATTGACTGAGTCTGCGTTATCTCTAGAGATGAATTGCATTCAATATAGTCGCATTGCAGCTTGCCTTGAGTTTTCCATATAGATTTTTATTTAGAAGTTTCAGGGCCTTTGTGGGATGGCAAAGTAAAGCCCCCATGGCATTGGTATTCGCAATACTTTGTATCAAAGGAGACATAGATTCTGATCATCTGTGAGCTCCCTGGGCTGAACCCTGAACCCCACTACCTACCTTGTCATTTTCTTTAAACCCCAAGCATGCTGCCATTCACTCTTCTCTGAAATATTTGTGGAGAACTAGCTTTTAAAAGGGGAAGTGCAAACCAGCAGTTGCAGTTTTAACTGAGCAGCGTCCGGAACGAGCTACTCTCTTCTTTAATAAAATAATGAAAATTAAGTTGTTAGGATGTATGTTTGGATTGCACTTTAGAAGTCGCATATCATTGTCGCCGCCTCACTACTACAGTACTTCAAAATTTCAAAGCTAGAACTAAAACTTGAAAAAAAACCTAGACAACAACGTCTATTTATGAAAGTGAAAATTAAAAGGTGCTTGAACTCAATAAATAAATATTTCTTACCCTCAATCAATTTGATGGTTATTTATTATTCCTTAAAATTTCACTTATAATATCAGATCATAATTTTAATTTTTATTGTATTTTTTTCATAATTTATGTTAAATTTATAGCTCCTATTTGCTGCACATTTGCAAAAACCTATCAGAAGCCATTGGCACGTGTCCCCAAAGGCATCAAAACCATTACAACACTTTCACCAGCACCCCATATGCAAATGAAATTTTCCAAAACAAAAACAAGAAAATTAATTTTAAAAAAATTCAAATTCGTTTGAAGCTCGAACAGCTGGTAAGTTGCTAGCCCTGCTGACACGCCGCATACGAACCATGCAGATATTTCCGCGAATGTGCTGCACAAAGAAATGCATTATGCTATGTCTGATTTGCCAAAGGTGCTTTATGGCAACGACTGATAGATGGCCAACACGCGGCCACAATGGGCAAAACTAATAAATAGCGATAATGAGAGCGCTTAGTTTAGTTTTGAGTAAAGTAGAGACAAAGCTACTCAGGCTAAGCAAGTGGGGCAGACCAAATGGCGCTGGTGGTGTAGCAAAGAAAAGCAAGCAATTATTTTGTTGCTATTTGTGCTATAGGTATATAAAGATATTTCTTTCCATAATTTACATTAAAATATGGCTGCTACACTGGGCTGCCTATAATTGTAGCAATATAAACAGGAAGCATTGGGGTAACGCAGAAATGAAAGTCCAAAACAGCAAAGCGCAAATATTTTCCAATCAGCGATAATTATAAGCAAAGCGAAAAGCCAATAGCAATGAAAAAAAAAAAACAAAACACGAAAATTAAACAAAATCATTTCCAATACCACCGGCATTATGTGCACTTATTTTATGCCTAAAGCCATGCGCGCAACAGGTGCTATGTACTCGTACACTACATAAGTCACTTGTTATGTGCCACTTATGTAAGTCAGCCAATTGGTTGTGTGCACCTCGCGCACCTAAAGTGTAACAAAAATGGTATGCAACAACAACAAATCTAGTTATACCACCATAAACAGTTAATCGCAATCGTATGTGCACGAAAAATATTATTGTCTGTTGTTGCCGGGAAATTGCCGCTGCACCAGCGGCTGACTCTGCAACATTTTCGCTTTTGCTTTGGTTGGCCGGGAATTGTTAAGTTTTTGTGGTTGCTTCAAGCTTTCATTTTCATTGTTTTTGTTTTTGCTTTTCTCCAACTATTTGCCACATTTTCGCATTGCACTTTTTTCCCCTCTCAACGAAAACACAACGCGCGCTGCTCCAGTTAAAAAGTAACTCATACGCTCCGTTAACCACAAGGCAATACGCTGGCATTGCACGAGAACTACAGTGGGGAGCAGAAATGAGTATACAGTGCAATTTTTGTTTTACTCCTTTTTTTTTAATTAGGTTCATTCTCTAATAAACGGCATATTGAGGTAAGTTTCAAACTTTGTAGAAAATTTATAAAAATTTAACGACTTTTCATCAAATTTCAACTGTTTTATCAGAATTTTTAAGAAACTTTCGGGCATGCAGATTTGTTACTCGTATAATTTTAGTATAATAACACGGAATCCCAAATGGCTGAAAGTAACCGCTGATTTTTGATAACTTTTTTTTTTTTTTGAAATTTAAGTCTTGGAAACCTTTTATTTCACGTATGCAGTTTATATCCCTGAAAATGCTCAATACCATCAGCATGAAAACAAAATTTTTTCATTAAACAGGAACTTATATAAAATGCATCCGTTATAGAGGTGAAAGTGCTTTAAATTAAGGGAACTTTTTAGTAGCTTGATATATCCACATTATTGTAATAAAATTAGATAAGTAACCAATTTTTCCCCAATTTTACCCAATGATTTTTTAAAAAAGTTGAAATTTTGATAATTGAATTTTAATAAGTTTTGCACGAACTCTGATAAAAAAAGTTTTTATAAAAATTTGTAGAATTTTAATAAGTTTTGTACAACGTTTGAAATTTGGCTCCTTTTTCAGTTTGTTAGAGAAAGTACGTCAATTTTATAAAAAAAAAACTAGAAAACCGCGGCAGACGTTGTCCTGCTTGTATTTATTTATGAATTATCCTTTGCATATGTTTTTTAGAGAACTCTCTCCAAAATATAGGTATGCACCTTGTCTTAGCCGAGACAAACAGTTTGACACTCATATTTTAATATTTAATATCGTAGTGGATAATTTAATTAAATTTGGCTTTTAAAAACGGTGGCAGCCATCTTCAAAATATACCCATAAACTTTCCCCTAGCGAAGCATATGGTTTGAAACACATATTTTAATATTCCATGCAACTTGTATATTCTTATTAAATTCGTCTTTCCAAGCAGGTGGCAACCTTCTATATGCAAATCGAACAGTTTGGCAGCCATATTTTCGTTTGAATTTTTGTATGATTTCATTAAATTCGACTTTATAAACAGGTGGCAATCCCCATAAAGTTCGCACTTTCTTGCCGAAACGAACCGTTTCGCAACCACATTTTAATATTTCATATAACTTGTGTATAATTTGATTAAATTCCACTTTCTCGCAGAGACGAACCGTTTGATATCCATATTTTAGTCCTACATATAATTCATATATAGTTTGATTGAATTCGAATTCTCATGCAGGTGGCGACCCTCTTAAAATATAGCTAGCCCTTTCCTAAATGAAATGAACCATTTGATAGTAACATTTAATATGCATAATTTAATACAAATTGACATTTCAAACAGGTGGCATCCTTCTCCAAAATATATGTAAAAACTTTCTCCTCGTCAAGATGAAGGAAGCTACTGACACTCATACATTAATATTTTATATAACTTGTGTTTTTAAATAAATAAATTTTACTATTCAAATGGGTGGCAACCCTCTTCGAAGCATAAAATACACTTACGACCTATTCTCATACCTTCAAAATATACATATGTACATATAAAACTTCAGAAAAATCCGTGGAGGCGTTTCCGAGGAGTTCGACACAAACACCATTACAAGAGATTATTATATATAAGATTAAGAAAATAAAATTCCTCACGAAAAATATTACCAATATGGTAAGAAAATCACTATGTGCTCATTTGTGCTCTCTACTGTATGTGGTTGTTGTCTTGACTACCGCAAACGTCTTACGGCTGCTCCCCTTTTGCGAGTAGGTAGGACGTAAAACTCTCTGCTCCTACTAATTTCATTCATTTGCTCATTTCATACATTTTAACGTAAAGTTTCCGTAATTTCACCTTATCGTAGTAAAGTATGGTGTAGCGGATGCGCTTTTCAAAAATTGAAATACAATTTATTTTGTAGAAATTATTAGAGTGTAGAAATGCACGTACGTCCTCTGTCAGCGTGTGGCAGATGCGCGAAATTTTTGTATGGCAAATTTTTCGTACGGAAAATTTATGCAGTGTTGCTTCCGTTTTGGCTGCATTCTCACATGGCTGAGTGGCATGCAACATGCATTTTTTAAATTCATTTGATATGTGTTAAGCGAGATGTGCAACAATAATTATATATTTTTTTATATTTCATGTAAATATGAATAAATTTGTGTCGATTTTTCCAGGTAATAATTTTTGCTTTTTAGCCGTTTTCGTGCAAATTGCCGCATGAGCTCAACTAATTAAATGCACCTACATATGTACATACATAGATGCATGTATGTAGTTACATTTTAAATGTAACAAATATAGTGCTTATCATAGCTACTTATATGACAGAGATTTATTGTGGCGTTTCGGCAGTTAATTTATTGCTAATTAATTTTTTGTAAAAGTACAGTGCATTGTACAACAAAGCCAAATTTTAAACTTTGTATAAATCTTAATACAATCCAACATACTTTTATCAATATTTCAAATTTTTTAATCAGAGTTTTTAGAAACCTTTCTGATAAAGAATTGTATGGTGCATTACATTTTAGTAGAATAAAGCGCAAATTTGAAGAAGCTCAAAAGAGGTTTTTCTTGCTCACGGTGTTGTGCATTTTATCTTTTTTTTAAATGGAAAAAAAGTCCCAACACCTTCATAAAAAATTACCAATAACTTGTAATAATTCCATTCTTTGCGTAAAATGAATTAAAACTATCATTTAAGCATACGAACTGTTGAGTTATATTTAAAAAAGTATTGACATCCCCTGTTGTCGATATTGGATACCAATAATACTCTTTGAAATATAAATCAGCAGTTTGTATGCAGAAATTATTCAACTCTTTAAAATTAAAGCGAAATTTACTTGAAATATATAACAGTATTATTAACAAATGCTGAATTACATGAATATCAATATTAGTGAAGGAAGATTTTTTTTTGTGCTCTAAAAAAGGCATTAAAAATATTTATTTGGTATCTAGGAAAATAATATATTACAAAGGTATCAAAACTGTTGTCCTTTTGTTATGCATACTTTCAGGGTGAATTCAATGGGATGAACAGTTAGAGCGATATGAGTAGCAGGACGATTGGCTTTTATATATTAGAGACCTTCAGAATTATTTTCGTTACAAAAAACTTAGGTTTATGCAAAAAAAAATAAAAAATAAGGGTTCACTAGCCATTAAGTTAATAGCAGAAACTCCGCGTGCGGATAAAAAATTTGATTATCGCTTGCGGATATAACTTAAATCTAATTTGATGTTTCTTGAGCCGGCCAGAAGTGTTTAATCACGGCGAAAAAAACTATAAAATGCTATAGACCGTTTGATATCTAAATATTCGCTGTACGGCAAGCTCACCAGATTTAACCGGCCAGACTACTTTCTATTGGACTTTTCGAAGTCACAGGTTTATTCCAATATGTCCCAGACTCTGGAAACTACTCAGGATAACGTCCGCCAAGCAAACCAAAAATTTCAGCCCGAGTGGAAGAAAATCACATAAAATACGTAAATGGTAATTAAATAATTCACCTAACCTGCTGTCATCTTAAACATTGTATTAAATCGAAATTGCCAAGGAATATTTAATAATTTATTTTGTGCTAGCTTCTGTTTCTTTAAAAATTATTAAATTTATTGTGGCCGTTTATAATACAAATTATAAAAAAATCCCACCAAAATTTATTGAATTTTCAATGAGTTTAAAAATTATTTAAAAGATTATTTGCGTGATAAAAAACTGAATTTGAAAGTACAGCATTACAAAGTTGTTAAAATTTGGCGTATATTTTTATTGCAGTTTTTTTAACTTCCAATGAATTTTTGCAATTGTTTTGGTAAAAAATGCTTCATAAATTTTACAACACATTTTTCATTTATATTTATAATTTATTGATCGATAGGATTTAGTTTTAATTTAAGTTAATTTCTAATGCTTAGAATAAGCTCAAAAAGTGTGTGATTTTTTATTTATAATTATTTTCTTTAATCATACGAAAAAGAGCAACAGCGCTTGGCTTTACATGTTTTGATTTATTATATGTGACCCACACAATTGATTATTTTTATTTTCCTTTATACATTTTTTTTGTTTGTACTTTTTCCTCAACCAGTTTGCATATCCATCGCAATATTTTCTTTCCAACAACATTCCTTGGATACTTCAAGTATTGTACTATGATTTATGAGTACTCGTACAATGAAGATAACAGAAATACTTAGACGCGTTCCACTTGACAAGCTGTCAGCACAATTGGAGCAAAGATAGAAAAAATTTGTACGTACATTGTATATGAATATTTAATTGAAGAAATCGTGCAAATTATGGCACTGGAAAAAGTATTTTAAGTTAAAGCATTTTTCTACTTTTTATCTTAGATTTTCTTGCTGCTTTTATTATAACTTTATTACCTTCTTTTTATTGTTTTAGAAACTCTAATAAGGCACAAGTGTGTACTCGTAATTATGGCAAGTACGCGTGCACTTGTAATTTGTTGTTGTGCATTTCTAAATTTGTTGGTTTCATAAACTCACATCTTTACACGCTTGGCAATCATATTAGCTAGCACACAGCATTTATGCTTACCACTGACATTTGCGCTTCAACGATAACGTCAACAAAGCAATTGGTCATAGACATTTCACTTTCATTGTACGAGTATTTTCTACTGCTGCGCATTTTTTTTCTAACTCTTTACACTTCATCATTACACGAATTTAAGTTGTTTTTTTTTGCTCAATTTTATAGCAAGAAATATGTATAACATTGTACACTATGCTAAGGCTGTGGTAAAAGTGATTTTCGCAATCCATTGCTCAATTTAAGTGTACGAGTATTTGTATTGGAAAAAGAAAGCCGCCAGTCATCAGCCGCTAACTGTAAACCAACAGCCTTCGTTTCGCTTGAAAGTGAAATTATTGAATCGCGCGTAGCGCTGTATTGGATTTATTTTGTTGTGGATTTGCATAGCAAAAACCAACTAGCGGTGGTATTTTGGGTGGATGAGGGGGTGTGTGTGTGTCAACACTGTTGCACTAGCTAACCACCAGCACGCAGCGAGGGTGCATCGACAGGTATTTAGATACCAACCACCAACTATCAGCGAGGTGTTGACAGTTGCGCTTTGTGTGTGGTGTTTTTATGCAGATTTCTTTTACAGCTACGCTTTACAGTTTTGCAACGATTTTCTCATGATTTTCTCAATTTTAATTATACACTTCACGTTGAGCCAGGTCGTGTCGTTGATGAGTGTACGTACATAGATGTTGTAAGCATTCGTAGATATTCAAAACTCGATGTCAGACGCTTCTGAAGTGTAGAAGCGCCCAACACCACTTCTTATCAAAATGAGGGAAGTTGCTAAATTAAAAAAAATATATATATGTCTTCACACCAAATTTGACAAGGGCTGACGCAAATTCATTCCCAAACACATCATTAGTCGGAAGAAAGAACAACAAGCCAAGAAAAAATATATTAAATAAATACTAGCTTATCTGACAAACGGCGTATTGCACAAAACTCTGGCTTGCCTACAATTAGCGGACTCAGCAAACGTTTATTTTTTATAAACTGTATAAAAACTAATTGAAATTTGGCATTGACGTCGTTGAGTTTTAGGTTTGGAACTATTCGCATGTTCGGATATTCGGATATCCGTCCAGATATTCGTGTAAAGGAGTATCCGGATATCCGGTTGTTATTCGTTCATTTAATATGCGCTTATTTGGTGAGCTGGATATTCGAAATAGTATTTGAACGGATTCGTAAAATTCACATTTCTTTATTGACATCTTCAAACTGATTTAAAAATTTTCGTTAGAAGAAAATTCCGTTTCTCCACTTTTTTTGGATACTAGGCTTTAGTATTACATAACTATTCACGGTTATAATACCCACGTAGTAAAGTCCAAAGTTTCTGGTCCACGCAGATTTATATATTCAGAGGTACAAAACTTGAATGCCAATCATTTATTAGACTTTTCGTTATGTGTCTACAATAAGAAATAGCGGGGGCCGAAAATAACCGTTATCTTGATATTTTCAGATCGAAAAATCATTGGCAAGAATTCGTTCAAAACAAAACTCGAACATATCGGTGCAATCCGTATGTGCTATACAAATCTTGCCTTATTTTTATTTAGAAGATTTTTTGTTTTAAATCATTGTATGTTATTTTGTGAAATTAAATTTTTTTCGTTCAAAAATAATCGCTTTTCTTGGATTTGAATTTTTCCGATCTCAAATATGATCGGTATTTTGTGATCAACCTTGATCAAAAATTAAAAATCATTAAATAACAATTAAATCATGATTTTTTTATAAAAATGATTACCGCTTGTTGCAAATATTTTGGGTAATGATTTCAGAATATCGATTAAACATTCGAAATGCATAAATTTGAGTATCGATCAGTGATTAAATTTTTAGCAAATACGATACCATATCAAGTCTAAAACGAAGCGTAAGTAGATGTTGTGATCAGCTATAACTTCTACCTCTTTGACTATTGTTGTTTTTTTAAATACTTTCCAAAAAACCAATATGATACAAAACAAATTACACATTTCTTTTCAACCCCACACATAAGAAAGTATTTGTGGTAGTTGTTACTGAGAATATATGCACTGCAGTCAAAAAGCTCGTAAAAGCAGTGCGATATTTTGACCAGTTTTAAAAATTTTTCTTTTGTTTGTTTAATATTCGTTAAAAATATAATTGATTCTAGAAAACTTCAGAAAACTTTAAACCTTTTGAATCCGGATTTTCAAAAATATTTCGTGTATGGTGTTTTAGTGCAACAAAGAGTAAATTTGAGGTAGTGGAAAATTACCTTTAATTATTATCAATTTTTTCTCAAACCGCGATGCACATTTTCTTCCATATAACTCAAGCTCGAAATTGTTTTTATATTGAAGAAAAGTGTGAAATTTCTATAAAATATTTGTTTCAATTTTTTGAAATTTATAACAAATTTTAAAATTTGGATTTGTATATTTATTTATATGAAAATTGAATCCACATAAACTACATACGCAGACTTTTTCTGAAATTTCAGACTAAAAAATTTGAAATTTTTATGAAACGTATTTGATATTTTCTAAATTTATTATTATGTTAGAAATTTGGATTTTTATAGTTTTTGTTATGGAATTAACTATATTTTTTAAAGAATTAATGAACATTAAACAAACGAAAGTAAAATACTTGCTATTATTTAAACCGTAGCTGTATATTTGGCGAAATTTTGTTTATTATTTACATTCCTTATTAGTTTTGTTTCAAACAATTTCAGAATGGAAATTTTTTCATCGAATTTCCAAAATTCTTTGAAATACTACCAATTCGTCATTGTTGACTGCTTTAAACCAGTTAATTAGTTATAAATGTTTTTTTTTTCTGTAGACTAAAAACAGCGTATTCTTTTTTACCAACAATACTATGGATAGAATAGATGGCATATTGAGAAAGTACTTTTTAATTACAACCATTGAGAATATATTTAGCACCTCATCAACTATTTGAATAGTCCGACTAAGCAGACCAATACCTAAGTCTCTTTATATCGTACAAGGCAAATTTACTATCCACCGATTTGCATAAAATGCTATAATTTCTCACATCAAACGACCTCACGTCAACGCGCTCCACCTCCTCCCAGGCTCTGCTTGATACAACTGGTATAAATAACAACAAAAAAATCGCGCAATGTTTCAACTTAAAAAACACACACCCAGAAAGTAGTTTAACTACGACACGACGAACATCTTCACTTCAACAGCCATCTGCTGTCGGAGCGCTGTCAACGCTTTTGCCCAGCAATCGCTTTATTTTCGTATACCTTTAGCTACTCGAAGGCTCACTGAGCATTTTACTATTCACATTTTATTTATTTAAATTACGGCTGCTATTGATTACTTGTTAGGATTTTGATTTTTTCTCATTTTTCTCAGCAAGCATTGAATTTCAATACGCAGTGCGAAACTTTTGGAAATAAAGTTTCAAATTTCAACAAGAAACCCAAAAAAGATAGACGTTAAATTTCAATAAAACTCTAAATCTTTGCAATTTTTTTTAGAAAAAAGTGAGAAACAAGTTTGCTTGCCTCTTCGTTGGCGTATCGCGCTTGACTTTCTTCTCAATTTCAGGCGGCTGTTAGCTTTTGTTTGCTTTGCTGTTTTATTGGTTTTGTTATTATTATTATTGTTGCTGTTTTTGCTGTCTATGTGATCATCACTTCATTAATTAATACTATTAGCATATTTTGGTTATTGGATGTTGGTTTGCGGGTTTATTTTCGTACATACATTGAGAAATATTTTATTTTACTCGTTGCTGTTTTGTATCTAATTATAATTTATTTGATTGTATATCATAGTATGTAGTATATTTTAATCGAACTCTACTTCGCACTAAACTGAGCAGGTTTTTAATGGATTAGCTTTGAGCCTCGAATGGAAAAAAAATTAAAAAAGGAATTACAAATTTGTAAATTCTAATTGTAAGCATTACGAAATATTTAATGTGTTTATAAAAAAACTACAGCAATCCAATGATATAACGCACTTTTTAAATTTCTGGTATACCACTAAAGGCTTAACTGATATTATGTCATAAACATTTAGCTAATTCCACTTAGTATTCATATGTAAATGAAATTGTGGAGCATGTCAGATGAGAGCACACCTTAAATATTTATCAAAATAGATTTTTATAATATAAAGCTACTACAAACAAAAAAACAAAGTTTTTGAAAATAGAAAGCAGTAGATGGTAGATAGTAAGTAGTAACTAGTAATTAGTAAATATTCAATTTAAAATTATACATCCAATCTAGTTGTAATTTAGAAGTAGAACGACTTTTGTTTCTTTCACTACCTTTCTCAATATTTTTGCCTTGCAAGTTCACTGAACTTTTTTTCACAGTTATTTCTTTTTACATGAATTTATTGAGGTATGTAAAATGTCTAGCTGAAAACTAATTGATTATCTACGTGTGACACGCTTTTTCAGATTTACAACTATTGGAATTTAGAAAAATTCTTGACATAGAAAACGTTTTATTTTCTTAGATTTTTTATAAAGCGAAGAAAGTCGTTTACCAATAGAATCAATAATCCGTATTGTGTCGAAAGAATGCATAAATAATTTAATGATTTATTACACCCAGGAGGTGGAAAATTAGTTGAGAGTTCGATTGGGCGTAGGTGTTTGGTATGATAGAATAACGAATCAAACTTGGAGGCACCTGAAAAGAATAAATGAAAGGAACCCAGTAGCACATATTTGTTTTATTTTTAAACAAGTTGTATATAGTTATGATTGCTGACCCAACCCGATGTGGACAAAACCAGAAAAGCAAAGGGTACCAAAGCCATTCAAAATCCATCTCATTTAGTTTTTTATGGTACTCCCCACGCTGGGGAAAAGTGATTATCTGATCTGGAAATGTACGAGCTATATTCCGAAAATTAGGGACTCGTAACGAATAAGGATGACATTTTCATTTACACTCTTTGCTCAATGGACAAAGAAACCGAAAGTCAGAAGAACAGACAACTGCATTGCAACGGAGAGATGTAGAAAGATTTTAGGTTGGTTTCGGATATGGAATTATCTTTCGCCTTTGGTAAATTTTTTTCGGGTGATGCGGGGTTTCTTCCATGTAAATAAAATTTCTATTAAGAGTTTTATAATGGGTTAGCTTATGAAATTAAAAGTTATGAGTAAGATTTGTTGAATGACTTTTTTCATTGCGCATAAATTTTGAAACTGGGACTTCGAAACGGTTTGTTATAAAACTAACTACATATACTTAAAAAAAACATTATTAAAATTAAACAAAGAAAAATAAATTGTGGTATAATTATCATTTGTTTTTCAATTTTAATTAAAACTTTATTTTTGTTTTAATTCTAGTTCAACCATTTAAAACTTGTTCAACAAATTTTTGATTTTTGTTTTTTTAATTTAAAGTTGGAACCTTTGTCATAAAATTACCATACCAATATTTGTATTTAAAAAATAAATCAAATTAAATAAAGAAAAATAAGTTATCAATATATGTCATTAACTTAAATGTTATTTTGGTTCTTTAGTTCCGGTTAAAAAATTTTAAATTTGTTGATTTTTTCGTCGAAATATGAAACTAGGATTTAAACGAGGTTTGATAAATTTGAGATATATTTTTATAAAAAAAATAAAATTATTAAAGGAAAAATAAATTTTCAAAATGCTTATTGCGGTATAATTACAAAATTTGAAAAAAAAAAAATTTTATAAATTTAATTAATTCTGGTTAAAAACTTTAAAATATGTAGTAAAAGTTGTTGATTTTTTCTTGTTTCAAACTAACTATATGTTTATAAAAAAAATTAATTCAATTTAAAAAAATTCTCAAAAATTTGCAATTTGCTATAATTATGAAATTTATTTCTTTTTTATTTCAATTAAGTTTATTTTAAATTTTGATTGAAAAGTTCGAAATTTTGAATACAATTTTATATTTTTTTATCATGAGTTTGAATTTAAACGATCATGTAGCAGCTATATTTTTATGAAAAATTAGTCAAAACTTGTCAACATTCGATTACGCTATTGTTATGTAATTGGCTATAGGAATAGGGCTAAAAACATCAACTAATTCGTTTTTGATTAGATTAAGTGGTAGCTAACAGTGAAATTCACTCAAAATTTGGTAACCACGCTACTACCTTTTTCGATAGTTATAAATAATATTTTTATTACATTTATCTTCTTTTGGCTATATCTGTAGACCAACAGCAAAATTTTACGTCAAATGTACTATCTTATAGCAACTGCTGTAGATATGCAAAGAAACGTTGTTACCTCTACTCGTGAAAATTTATATTCAACACTGTTGATTTTTACATTCCAACTTTGACATTTGCATAAATATTTTTGTCTTTAAAAACACAGCATCAACTGGCTAGCAGAAATCACCTGTCGTTGACTAGAAAGAAAAAAAACGGTCACCAAACAAGTCAAGAGCACACGGTGGATTCTTTATGCTCATATTTATTTATTTATATACGCGTGTATGAATAAATATGTAGTTATAAACAAATGTAAGTGTATTTATTTTGTCATTTGTTTGGCTGTCACTTTTTATTTTCACAGCTTACTACTTGCTTTCCAAACACCTTAGCACGCAAGCTCATATCGATAGCTGCTCTAACGCAATATTTGGCTAAGCTACTAGTTATTTGTTTTAACACATAACTATTTACATAAGCGAAGAAACATACAATACATACTTCCATATGTTTGCATATCTATTTAACTACTGTCAATATTTGAGCATAAACAAACTTCGTGTCTCATATTTATTTTTCTTTTTGTTGCTTTTAGTTTTATTGCTTTTTGTTATCTGAAACAAAACATATATAATTTGTGGATTTTAAAACTTTTGTATTTAAATGCAAATTGATGTGATTTTTTTTTTATTCTTGCCCTTTATGAATGCCACCCTACAGTGGGTTGAAATTGACCGCTGATTGGCTTAGAGACATCAAAAAATTACTAATGAATATTGAAAAATTATGTAATAATTGCATCTGAACATTTTTTGTAATTAAAAAGTTATGGACAAAATGGTTTAGAAAAAGTGGTTTTGAACAAACTATTATGGCAATGACTCAATCACTTCACATATGCTCAAAATATGGCATATATATTTATGTATACAAAAGGCCGTCCACTCTAACTTAATTTATGGCTTATTCTCAATTTATTACCAAATTACGATGAAAATAAGTAATTTCGTCTTGTAAATAAAAGAAATAAGATATTTTAGCATAAATCAAGAACCAAATCAAAAAGAAATCAGTGTCAACATTTTATCGATAATAATGGACAAATGTGTTTTGCCTTAACCAAACTGGTTGCTGCATTTGGAATCATTAGCATTTCACTCAATTGTTCCTTGTTCCTTTCGTAATCGAAAATTAAAAAAAAATCGAACTTATCACAATAAAATTGGAATAAATTACAAATGTACACAATCTCTCACATTTTCTCTTTTGACCAGCAACTCTGTGGCTACAGAGCTGTCATGATAAATTACCATTAAGAACCATAACGATTTAAAAAAACCTCGTTTTTATAATCGAAAAGTTAATTATCGATTAGAATAATAAAAACATGATTTACAATTTACTATTTTTAATTATTCTTCATTATTTTAATCGTCCCATTATTTGTTGTAATTTGTTGCTGTTGTTTTTTTAATTGTGATAAGAGAGGAAAGATTACTTATTTTCATTCAAAATAAAAAATAACTAAAGATACTGAAAAGAGGTCAAAAAATTAAATTAATAGAAAAATTAATCGCATTACTTTTTTTCTTATTTTTGATTTTTTTCTTCCAATAGCTAAAAAATATGATTATTTTTTGACAATTTTTAATGGTAACAGGTCATTGATTTTGAAAACTTAAAAATAATGGTAATTAATTAATGAATGGATTCTTTTAAAAAAATAAATGTTATCGATGATCATTACAATTAGGAATCATTATTTAACAGCTCTACAATATAATAGAAAATTGTTGACAATTATTTATTTATTATTTAACTTTAAGCTCTTTTTTAATGTATTGTAGTTCAACCAAAATTAGGGCAATTCAAAAAATTTTCATAAATATTTTCTAATTTTTATTCAGAGTTTTTAACAGTTGGAAAAGCCTGAGAATTGCCGTTGATTTTATACTGTGTTTTTTCTGTCGATGTTGTATGTTTTCTATATCTCAGGCCTGACATCATTTTATTGAGTTGTCTCAACTCGCATATTTTTCCGAGTTGGTGTTGTTGTTTTACATGGAATTCGTTAGCATACCTAGTGTTTTTTAGCAACTCGGTTATCAAGATGAGCGCCTACAACCAACCAAATATTACTAATACATATTTTTATACTCTACGTAGATGTGCAATGTCATAAATAAGTAAATACTTCATTAAATATTTAACCGATCCCATTAGAAAAACGGTAAATCTGTTCTAATAAATAATTATAAGTTATAAATTTGTTTCCCCCATTCAAAAAAACAGTGGCATAACTTTATAAATATAGGTTTTATGGAAACAAGTAGTAAAACATAAAATAATAAGAAAATATCGTAAAATTCAAAAATTCACATTTAAATACTTAAATCTTTACATGTCGATTTCAGCACACTGTGCCCAAAAATAGCACTCACTTTATCATCTATACATAAATATATGTATTCCTTCAAGTGCATTTATATTTTCATATTTTCATTACTTTTCATTTGTATTTGTGTCGCTCACATTACTTTTAACGTCCGCTTGCTTAAATCCTTGATTTAGTAGAACACTACTATTAAAATAAAATTATCATAACTAATTGTGTTAATTTGTGTAGATTTTTTCACTTATTATAATTTCCAATACAGTCAAAAGTCTAGTGCTGGTTTTTATTCACTAATTTTTCATTCTACATAATTAAATTGTGATTAATTATTTAATTGTTAGTTATGTACACGCATTGAAGCTAACGTCACTCGTGCATTTGATAATCGTTGCAGTCGTTTCGATTTCATAATGTACATTTTTTTATATTTAGGGTTCTTCTATCTTCAGGTAAAGCAAGCAAGTAGGTTTCAATTTAGCGCCATCGAATACGATTTAAATTACTAGCTTTGAATGTGCATAGATAATAGGATAGATGTTAATGATGCACCTACATTTTACATATGAAGTCTGATCGGCAAGTACTTAATATGTATAGTGATGACGCCCCCAGAACAAAACAGCTGCGTCATAGATTTATATATTGGTATGGCTATAGAAAAACAAACAATCGGAAAAGTTAGTAAGTTTTACGCTGACTCGGAACGACATTTTTTCATTGCAGAAATATGCTCGGAGGCTTACCATTGCCTGCCGATGGGCGACCACTAGTAGAAAAAGTTCTCTGTAATTTTGGATGTTACTTGCTCCGGCCAGAATTTGAACTCAGAGCCCAGCGAATGAAACTCGGCCTTAAATGGCTAATTATCCTTATCATTATCATTATCATTATCATTATCATTATCATTATCATTATCATTATCATTATCATTATCATTATCATTACCATTATCATTATCATTATCATTATCATTACCATTATCATTATCATTATCATTATCATTATCATTATCATTACCATTATCATTATCATTATGATTATCATTATCATTATCATAATCATTATCATTATCATTATCATTATCATTATCATTATCATTATCATTATCATTATCATTATCATTATCATTATCATTATCATTATCATTATCATTATCATTATCATTATCATTATCACTATTATTATCATTATCATTATCATTATCTTTATCAGGTTAGGAAGACAGCCATGAAAAAGTCTTCATTAATTAGAGATGTAAGTATGTATGCTGTGACTTGATTTTCAGAAAAAAAAGTACTTTGAAAATAACAATATATTTAATGGGCGGCATATCTATTGATGATTGAGTATTAGAATTTATTCTCACACTGCCTGAGGTAAAATCACTGAACCAGTAATAATAAATAATATTTTTTAATATATGCTTAGAAGGAGCTTCTCCCACAAACTGTGGTATACATTCCGTTATAGTACCTACCATAATTAATGGGTTCACTATCTGTGAGCTGCCTCCAAACGATAGGTAATTGTTATGAAAAATTTACAATATATTTGACGCCTTCCCGCTCTCTTTGAATTTATGTTTATTACAATTTTTGCTCTTCATAATATAAACTGAATATATAAAAAAATATTACTAAAAATTACCTAAGTTCTACTGAAAAATGCGTGTGAAACAAAAACGTGATCATGAAAGTGCGCGTGTTGGTTTCAAATTCCCCAAATGACTCAAAAAAACAAAGACTCGGCCTTAATTTCTTGAAATAAAATTCACATTTATTTTAGAAGTGAAGATGACAGACAGAAAACTGCAATTATATGGTTTTGAAATGCCTATCAAATTGCATTGATAGGAAATGTAATACAAAATTTTTTGTCGTAATAAAACTTGTGATTTATTTATTACAAAGATGAAAAACTGAAATACTGCAACAAAGACACGTACAGATAAACAATTTTTAAATTTAAATTTTAATGTTGCTATTTTAAATTTTTTATGCGTTTTTCTCACGTATATTTTGATTATTTTCTGTTTTTGTTTTTTTGTTTTTGATGACGCCGCTTTTCTGCGTGCTTGGGCCATGGAGAACGGTAGCTTTAGAATTTCAAACCCCTACTTACATATCTACTATATTTAAATAGTTACGTAAATTCCACCCTTATGTGTTTACTGTTGTTGTATATCCGGCCGTCAGCGCGTGCACAAAGGTCACAAGAAAAAGTCGCACATAAAGCAACAAAAAACAAAAAAAATAAATGCACGAATAAACTGTATTATCCACATACAATAATTTTGAGTGTGGGAAGCAGCGGAAGTGGCAAAAAATAGTCAAAAATAAATGTTTAAATGGGATATCTACATATGTTCATTTAAAAGCGCGACCGAAAAAAATATCAAATTAATACTCTGGTTTTTACATTTTTAATTAAATTTGATTTTTAAGATTTTTTAATAATAATGAAATATCTTAAAATAGTGTCGCTATATCTATACAGCAGTTATCGCTTATCATTTTTCAGTTTATAGCAAGTTCGATTTCTTTAGAGAGAAATCATTTGATTTAACGATGACAGTGAACTTTTTCATATTTCCTAGAGGTCATATTTGTCATTAGTGCTATGCGAGAGTCAAAGCGATTATTCGTATGAAGTTTAACGTTAACCAATTATGACAAAATATAATTAGTGATGGACACATATTTGGTTAGATTGCTCTTTAGTGCCGCAATTTCTTGTTTTGTATTTTTTAAAATTAATTTTCTAATTTATTTCAATTTCATTTTTTTCGCATAATTCAAAAGGTTATACAAAATGAGGTATGCACATAGAAGCTAGCGTTAAAATTATAATTTTTACTATAATAACTAGTTTTTAATAATTGTTTTTTTATTATTTAATTCCTCCTTACGTAATGAATGTTATTTCTTTATTTTTAATTCATTACTCTACACATCATTGATTTTTGTTTTATATGTCCAATGATACCGGAGATTCAAGTTTTTTATTTTATAATGTCAGTCGTCAGACCCTGTTAAAAATTATTGCTAACTAAGCTGCAGAATAGGGAAAAGGCAGCCAACTAAAAACAAATCTTGTTATGTTCCCAACGAATAACAGAGGTGCCATGGTAAAAATCTTCTTAACTGGGGTCAGTTCTGTGGAAGAGAAATCAGTGATCGCCAAAGAGTTAAAGCTTACGGTTTTCACAAGTAGTTTAAAGTATTTCGCTAAATAACTTACATTGTATCCAATTTTAGGAAGAATATCTCTGTGAAACATTCTAACCCATTAAAGACAGCAGGAACTTCGAGCATTATTTTGACAATAAAATAAAAAAAATGGTTGGCTAAAATTGAAGAGGTATATTTTTGTAAAATATTTTGTAGAAATTGTGGCGCATTAAGGCCATTATGGACGGGGTTTAAATCTTTTTTTGCAAGCGAATTAAAATAGCCCACCAATTCATATGTAAACTGTTTTGAGTTAAATTTTAGGAAGAATAATTTTGTAGAACATTCTTGCCTTTACTTCATGTGGTAATTTTAACCCTTATTTTGCAAGTGTTGTTAAAAGCTGATTTTGTGGTCAAAGGCGGATTAAAGTATTCTCCTTATTATCGTATCAGGATTTGAAAAGAACTTTAGGAAGAATGTTTCTATGAAATATATTTGTCGAATATTTTAACCCGCTAACGGCATTATGGAAGGATTATTTTGACTCTTATATTTTAAATTATGTGAAAAAAATTCATTTGGATGGTCTCCTTTTATTAACGTATTCCGCCAAACCTCTTGCTTTGGGTAGAATTTTAGAAGAGATATTTTCGTGAAATATTCTAAGCCATCATATAAATTCCGAAAAATTAACCCTACATTGAAAAACAAAAGAAGTAAAAAAAATTAAAAATAATGTTATTGAAGGTGAGTTGAATTAAATGTTGCATCTTTTTACCTATCATTTCACTTTTTTTTTTTTTTTTTTTTTTGCTAAGAAGAGATTTCTCAAAAACGGGGTGCTAAGTTAAGTCATCCGCGAGCTAAAATCTTCTACAAAAATATTCATCTAGAAATTTTCGTACCTGAGTCCAAACTATTTCATAAAGATAATTATTATAATCGTTTTGTCCTAATTTTTTCAAACATTAACTTGGTTTTAAAAAAGGATTTAAAAATAAAGTACTAATAACTTTTTCTTAATCAGTTGTTTTTTATGAAAGTATAACTTTGAAAAGCAAGCAAGAAACATTGAAATATATCAATTTTTAAAAAAGTAAAACTATTTCAATCACAAGAAGTGTTCTCGTACCAAATGCATTATTTTCACAACAAGCACTGATTCATTTCCTGCTGTTACGCAACTTCAAATTTTTCACAGCCATAAATTATGCAAAAACCCAAAATGTCTTCACACAAAATCACAAATTAAGGGTGAACAAAATTATTACCACACACACACACACACACACAATGATTTCCAAGCGCAACCGTAAAAATTCCCGCTAAATGAGAAGATTTCACGGGAAACCAACTAAACATGGATGGACAAATTATTCGTGCCAACAACAATGTCAAAAAGAAAAAAGTTCAGTGTGAAGTATCACTCACTCATTTACTCATTCAATCAGCCAAAGAACTCACCTTGTGACTGTCCAACAGCAAGCAGCATTGTCAGCGTCAGCGCCAGTGTCAACGTCAGCAGCGGCTTTAGACTACCACGGCTGCAAAACTTTGGTATTCCCATGCTGCGAGTGCGAGTGCGAGTGCGCCGGCCACTCTGTGCAGTGTGTGCAGTTTTTATTGTTGTTGTTGTGGTGGTTTTTTTTCTGTAACTTTATTTTTGTTTTTGAGTTTCTTTATTTTTTTTTTTGCTATTAAATTCGTAAGTCTTTTGTTAAAATGAATATTAAGTTTCTTTGTTGGCAAAATACATTAATTAAATTTTTAATTTTTGTTTCACAAAAACTCACTTAAATATTTATTTCGTTTTTAATTTTCGTGCAATGCACTTTTTTGCGGCGCAAACACATGTGGCGATTTGATTGCTAAACAATTATTTATATTTCGGAGTAAATTGTATAAATATTTTGTTCTGTGAGAAATGAATTTTTAATAAATAAATAATTATTTCTGGTTTATTAGCGCAGCGCGATTTTTCATGACTTTTGTTGTTGGTTTTTTTTTTTTTTTTTGATTGAAACCAGTTTCGTTTTGTAATGTTAGCAAAAAATATTATTTGTTTTAACCGTTATTTTAGGTAATAAACAATAACAATTTATTAGACAAAGAATATGTGCTAAGAAGAATAATAAAAAAAATCGTATTTTAAGGTAGACGTCGGTGGTGGTGGTGGTGATGGTGGCGACGTTTAAAAGGGAAAATAAAAATAATTATACAATGCAATTGTTGTTAAAGCAAAAACAACAACAGCATTAACTGTGCCCGCTGGCGCAAATAACTTGTATCTATAAATGAGATGCCGATGGTGGAGCTCAATACGTAATCGGATGACAGCATTCTCAAGGTTATCCGCAAAAGCAAGTCACATGCGCGCAAGTGTATGTGTGTGTGTGTGTGTGTGTGAGCGTTCCTGTGTATGGTGTAATGCGTAAGTTTCTGGGGTTTGTATGAGCGGCTGTGCATGTGTGTTAAATGCAGTCTGCAATTGTTGTTGTTATTTTTGTATTAAGCTGACAATAGTTACGGATTTATTGTCTTGTCTTTATTCTTTTTGGTGTTGTCTTTCTTTTGTTATGGGAATGTATGTAGTTACTTCTCATTGGTTCATTGCATTGCCTGATTTCTTTCATACAAAAACAAAACGCAAATCTAATGTTTTCCTAAATATTTATATTAAAAATTTTGAAACTAGTTTACATTTATTTACTTTCGCACAAAATTTGAAACTTGGATTTAATGGGATTTCATGCCAAAAATAATTTAAAATAAATTAAGAGAAATTGTAAGTATGTAAAGTAGTGGGGATACAATTATGAAATGAACAACTAAAATTAAAATTAAGAAACGACTCATTTAAATGCTTTTGCTTTTTCACTTAAAAATTAAAAAAAAAAAATATAATAGAAAAATATGGATTTCAAGCAGCTTAATATTTTAGGCTCGGATTATTTTCGACCAAAATATATTTGCTATTTTTTACCTCGATGTTAAATTAACCAAATAATTGTAGTTGGGAAATTTTTAATAACTATTTACTTTTTTCATATTTTATTCTACCTCGTCAAAATTTTTAAATTAGAAATGTTTCCTTAATTTCCGCAATTTTTTACGTTTAAAATTATGAAGACAAATGACTTTCTCACACATAATATTTCAAATATTTTTTTACTGAAATATTTCATTTTATAGTTTAGGTATTTATTTTTTCCCTTTCATTCGATATTTTAGTTTCTTTATTTCTATATCCTTTTCAGGCTGTAGAATATTTCGTTTACCAAACTCTTTTCAGGCACTGTTTCACCCATAGTCGTCGAATTTTATCAAAAATTATGTTGATTCAGTTGCTGTACTTTAAATTTTTGTGGTTGGTTGATTTCGTAATTGGTGTGTGCTTGGTTACCCCCCTAAATTGAATATTAACCAACATTTTGCTGTAAGATCTTGTTTACATTTTTTTTTTTCAACAAATATTTGAGTATAAGCATTGAAATCAAAGTCGGCCAGAAATATAATTTTTTATTGCTTTCCTTTCACAAAACTGAAATTCCAATCACTTTATTTCTTAAAAACTGTATGCATAAAAAAAATTTCACAAGCTTTTTTTCGAAATTTATACATCATATACTTATAAAAACATTTTTTTAAAAATCAAATAATAATAATATTTTTTTAGCTGTATTCAAGTGCAAAAAGTTTTAGTAAGTATTTTTAAAAAATTTTAATGCAAAAAACCTTTTCTTAAACAACATAAATTTGTTTCACTTGTAACTGAAGTGAGCAAAGTTTGAGTATTTTTGAAAGATACATGTTCTTTTGCTAAAGGATTTTAATCCAAAAACATTTCCTTTAACAACGAAAATTATTTTTTCAAACCGTATTTAATAAAAAATTTAGCCTTTTTGAAAACTACATTTTTCTTTTCCCAAACAATTTTAATGAACAATCCACTTTCTTTGAAATAAAAAAATAATCTTTGAATCATAACTGTGGTAAAAACTGCTTTCGTATTTTTGGAAAAAAACCTGGTTCCTCTTCCCAAACGAGTTCAATGCATGAAACATTTTAAAAAAAATTGTACTTGGAATGAAAAAGTTTTATAATTTTAACAAACTATTTCTTTTCAAAAAATTGTTTTGAAATACTTAAAAAAAAATATTTCCTTTAAAAAAATTTTCTAAACTTGAAAAAAGTGGTAGTATTTTTGAAAAAATCGTATCTTTTTGCGAACGTTTTTAATACAAGAATAAATGATTTTTAATAAAAACAAGAACACTTTAATTCATAACTGAAGTGAAAAAAGTCTTAGTAGTTTAAAAAAAAAACATTTTCTTTAAAAAACTAATTTTTTCATTCGTAATTTAAGTGAGAAATATTTCACAATTTTTGAAAAATATATATTTCTATTTCCCAAGTAATTATAATGGAAAAACAAGTTTTCTGGAAAATAAAAAGTAATAATTTTAAACCATAACTGCGATAAAAATCGTTTTACGAGTTTTTGAAAAAAAACATGTATCTAAAAATTGTATACTTTGTTTTAAATTTTACTTGTATTTTTATGCACGCATTTTAAATTTGAAATTATGTTTTTAAATTTTTTCGAAATTCGTAAGCATTCTTTTAATTTAAAACAAAATTTTTTTTTCGTCCTTTTTTAGGAACAATACATGTTTTTTTAGTTTTTGAATACGTAATTTGTTACATATTTTTATTTTATTCAAATATTTTTATATTTCCTTAATAATTGGTTAATTTTTTTATTCAAGTAATTTCTATTTTTGTAGCCTTTTTCACACTATATATTTCACCTATAAATCAGTAATTTAATGCTTTAATCGCAGAAAGAAATAAGTTAAAATAGGTCATTTTTAGTTTTAGTTTTTTGTATAGCACAAATTATAGGATATTAACGTTCAAAATAAGTAATTACTTATCTGCATACAAGCACGCTCGTAAATGATGCATTCGTATTTACTAAACAATTCACCAATTACTTAGTTTTCTTACTTAATTATCTTTTTCGGCCGAAGGTTTTTACAACTTTTGTGCTATAACTTTGCCAAATTGTTTAATTGATTTTTGCCGCAAGAATAGCAGTGATAAAGTAACATTTGTATACATGTATGTATGTATATACATTACACTGATATTTCTATACTTATGACTTCTAATAAATAAATAAAATTGAACAAAAGTCGAAGCAGTCGGTACAAGTAAAAACCAAGGTAAAATCTTATCACGTCCAACGCTAACTAAACTTGCTCGCTTTTCAAATACTTGCGCTTAAGCTTTTGTTTCGTAACATTATTCTTGTTTTTACTTCTATTTATACATTTTTTTCTGTCTTTGTTTTCCAACTTTGTATATTCATATATTCGTGATTTGCTTTAATTTACCTTCTCCTGCACTTTGGCCAACATTTATCCATTCATGCATCATTAAATGTACAAACTACTTGAATTCATTCAATGGCGATTAGCAGCACAGAATTGGGCTTGGCTATGGGGCTTAGCTTATTTGGTAAGTATGTAGGTGAACAATAAATATTAATCGGTACATATGTATAGTTGTTTCTATTATAATGGTGCTTTTAAGTATATCAGTTTTATTTTATATGCATGTGCATGTATTTTGAAAGCGGATTTGACGTGCATTTTGACAGGAAATTAATTTGATTTGAGTGATTAGAGAGTGAAAAATAAATCCAATTAAAAAAGTTGCTACAAAGTGTAGAAAGTGAAATAAATGAATTAATGGGAATTAGTGGAAAATAAGAGAGGAAAGTTATTAATTTAAATAAAAGTTAATGTAGGTTTTTAGTGTTTTAATTAGTTAAAGTCAAAAATTGTTGATTGAAGGAAAATATTAAAAAGTGCATGGTTGCCAAATTTCGCTTGTGGAATTTGAATTATATGTTAATTAAATTAAAAATTATATGCTAAAAGACTGAAACACTAAATGTGAAATACAGAAAGCAATAGTGTAGGTGCACTAAAAATGTAATAAGTAAGCTGAGAATTAGGGGTAAGCGAAATAATAGGCATCAAATTAAATATCTGAGATGGTTTCATAAACACGATTTAGAATTGTAAATCTGGAGACATCCGTTGGAATTTGTACAGTGCATATCTTAAAATTATATTAGATAATTATTTGCCAGCTAAATTGATAACAGTTTCGGTTATAGTATTGATAACATCATCGATTGGAGTATCGATAGCATTATCGAAATCGATGAGGTTTACAATAAAAATATGGGCCGCCGTGACTATACTTTAATATTTTTTGCTAGCATTAATGATACCAATATCGATAATTATATCAAGAGCAGATGATAACGCTAATTATATGATATGATTTGATAAAAGTATCGATAACATTATCGATTACAGTATTGATAACATGGTAGATTGCAGTAACATTTACAGCAAAAATATGGCCTGCCATAACTACACTTTAACAGTTTCTGTTGGAGTTAACGATAACGATAATTTTATTAATATCGATAATTGTATCAACAACGAAGGGTAGCGATGGGTGTACCTTAAAATTATCGCCACGTTAACATCAAATACATGGACTGCCATAATAATATAAAACTAGAATATTATCGGAAATTGTATCAATAACTAACGATAACAATGAAGGCAGCTAATATCAATACCCCATAGCCCCCTCCCTAGATCCGAAACTGTTAATCGATAAGATTTTTGAGTATCGTTGTCACTTTTTAAATTACTTAAACTTTTTTGTGATCGAGTTAGAAATTTCAGGTCTAGGAAAAGTATTTATAATAAAAAAGTGTTGTATATTAACAAAATAATTTATACATAGAAAGCTTCTGCCAAATTTCCTTGGTAAGCTTCAAGGATTTTTTCTACACTTAAAGGATGCTACCAGCTGTTTTATATGAACCGAATTGAATATAAAATTTTTATAACTTTCTTAGCAGAAATGCTATTAGATAAATCTGTGTAAAATTAATTTTAGTGAAATTACTCATAAAATCCCGATTACATGATTTTATTAAGTCAATAAGCGAACTGAATAAGCAACAGGCGAATATAAAAACTAGTTCACTACCATTAATATGTTTATTATGGGGAAATATTGTGTTTAGCTGATTTTAATGACTTATTGATAGCTGCTCAATTTAAATTTGCTGTATTTTTAATTGCTAAAGTAAAAACTATTAATTTGCTTCTCCCAGCTCACCTTTTTTTTATTCATATTTTACACCTATTTTTAAATTTCAATGCAAGACCAATAGCACGTCTTATAATTTCACATTTTATGGCAGCATATAGCTGATTGGTTCAATTGCCTTCTATTTCATTAAAAATTAAATTCAATTTCACGCTAAACTCAATAATTTGAAACCGAAAATGGGCTAAATAAGAAATCAGTAGTGCACATATTAGTATTTTATATACATAAAAGAAAAAATATACTTTCCATACTCGAATTGTTCGAATGGTCAATGGAAAAATTGCATAGCAAAGCGACAAAACCAAAACAAACGACTTGCGAAACGAACTTGCACAGAAAGTAACAGAGGAATTGATAGCTCAACTAAACGAAAGGGGTACTCAGTTGACAAGTGAATGGGAGGCAAAAAGACTTATTTGGTGACGTATTTATTAAAATTTTTGTATACTTCATTTGTTGCCTAATATTACCGTTTGGATTTGATTTTGCGTAAACACTTCAGTAACAATAAAGCGGAACTGTGAGTTCGCATTTTTTTCGCTATTCATTTTGTGCTGCTTTCATAGGTTTTTTTTTGCTGAATGAGGCTCGAAAGATAGTAAGTCACATCACGAGTGACAAAACAAATTTTCATTTGATGGGTAGCATTTGCCTTGAATCAAAAATTACAAGAGTAATAATAATAACACTAATCGATTGGTTACAACATTTAAAAACACAAAATAAACAGAAGTTAGGTGACGGTAATCTCATAACAAAAAATGGTTAAATATATTTCATGAAGCTCACTCGGCCTTTTGAGTTGAAATCTAAGAAAAAAAAACAAATCTTACAAACGCATGCAAAAAAATCCACAAAATACAGGCACAACGGTAAACCAATTTAACCTACACGGGTATTAGAAAATGACCGAACTTCGATTCGGTTAGGTGTGGTGATAAAAATCGATGATCAGTCGTTCTCTACAGTATATTAATAATTTCTTGAAACCGGAACCACTGGCAATATTTTGTTGGCCTGAGATAGAGCCTTTGAATTTTGGAAACTACAAATATCTTTGCAATTGCTTTTAAAACTTTAATATATGTTTCGTTATCATATATTTAAAAGGGAAATATTTAATATGTTTTTCAAAATTTTCATCCTGACCAAGAGTTCGAGTTAGAATTTAAAAAAAACGAACAATGAAGTATTTTTTTTTAATTTGTATTATTATTTAAGTTGCAGCAAATGGCACAAATTGAATACGAAAACGAAAATTGAAAAATTGCGATTTGTTATTTTTTTACTACTAATAACTAAATTTAGAAAATTCATTTTATAATTTTGCTTTTTTAACATATAAAATAGAACTCACTCTCTTACTTAGACTATTTCACTGTTCATAAATAACTTTCGTATAAATGAAAATCGTCAAATAAATGCGAAATAAAAGGTTAACACATAAACAGTAAATTTTACGGAAAATATTTTCGTAGTGCATTTTAACCCCTTAGCTCTTACGTAAGAGTCTCTTTTTAACCTTTACTTCAAGAAACCCCTGAAAAAGAAAATTTGGAAAGTAAGTAGAGGATTAAAATGTTCTAGGTAATTATTGGTCGGAAAATTTAATTAGGGATATTCTCAGACGAAATCAAATTCTAAATTTGTTTTTTTAGGGGTTTTTGGAAGTCAAAAGTCCAAATGGAGCTTTAAGGTGCCGCTTATTGGTAAAAAAAAAAACCTACGGAAATATTTTTCGTGGATTTTTACTGTATTTGTCTTACCGTCTCATTTCGCTCAGCCCATTTTTTCGATTTTTGAGAAAGCAAATTTTTGAAATAATTTTTGCTAATGCATCGAGTGTTTTATATCCAGTAATAAAACTTAAGAAAATATTAAGAAAGTTCTAGCTTCGGTTTCAATTATTGCGCAGTGTAATCAGTCTTTGCAACAGTGATAATAAAAAAATTTGAGATCGTGCGTTTTCAAACCTAATAAAGGATTTTTTTTTTAATTTTATTTTGCTATACAACAATAGAAAATTCAGGAGTAATGACAGAAGTATATAAATAAATTATAATATCGCATTCATATAAAACTAAATTTTTTTTAAGGGGTAATTTTTTTTATTTTGCTATTCGGAAAAAAATCATACATTTCCTTTAGCTTTCCAATTTAATTTTTTTTCTTTCAACATATTTTCTTGTAATTTGAGCAGTAGAGAAGATTAAAGAGTTACAATCCAACCAGTGGAGTAGGGGCAGTGGCTTCAGCAACATTCCTCAAAAGTTTATGGGGAATGTTTTATGCTGTTTCAACAACAACACGGTATAAAGTTATGTTATGTATTTCCAGCTGTTTAGCAGTAACATCAAAAATCAGCAAGAATAAGGAAAAACACGACCACAAAATTTTGTTTTTATATAATTACTTATATGTAATTCCTCTCAGTTTTTGTATTTTAACTTTTTTCCAAAAACAATTTATTATTAATATTTTGTTTTTTATATTAATAGCATCTTCTTATTTATCTTATTTTTTTATTTTCTTCTTCTTTTTTTTAAGCTTATTCCATTTAAATATTGATTTTACTTCGTTTTTTCTCTTTGTCGGGTATAATACACAGTTCACACCCACCGCCGTCCGTCCATTGTTTGCACACAGTCCATAAAAGGTTACTACGAATACGTAAAATAAAAACGTTCGCTCCCAGTCACCACCGCCGCGACATGCCACGCTGCTGTTGAAATGCAAAATTATTGCTGTCGCTTGCATACAAATTAATATACGACTGACATTCGAGCCGTTGTGGACGCCACCACCACAACCACCACGTAATAATATCAACAACAACACTACAGCAAAAAAAATAAGTGGTAGGCAAAGAAGGGGCCGAGAAAAAAATCCAGGAATTTTCCAAAATTTGTTCGCAGTTTTTTAATCGTATATTTTTCTTCCGCTTTGTTCACAAATTTTTTGATTATTTCTTTTGTATGCCAACATAATATGCTTTTGGCTGTTGTGCAGCCAAAATACAACAACAACACTGTAATAATATTTTGACATGAAAAGCAGTCAAATTTTGTACACACAAAAAATCGCTCGCATTCGAAAAACAATTTGCTGTAAAATCAAAAGACTTCAGCAACAAACTTCAAATAAGTACACAAATACCCACACACACACACACACAAAAACGCTGCACCGTCCAAAGTGATCCAGTTGTTATGCTTTGTTATTATTACAAATATTTTTTTTTAGTTTTTGTTGTAATTAATCGCACGACTTTTATTTCGCACAGCGCACCAGCGTTAAACCGTTCATAAACGCGTCTCGATTCAAACTAACCTAAGCTTTCAATACTGGCCAGCGTCAAGGTAGTCGAGTTGGTGTGGCATAGAGCTTGTGGTATGGGCTCGGCATAAGAATTGGTAGTAGTGCAAGAAATGCTGGTTAAGGCGAAGAGCCAAGTGCATGAAATGGGCTTAAATAAAATCAAAAGCCAAAGACGAAGTGGAAGTAGAAGTCGAAGAAAAACCATACAAAACAAAAGAGAGAGATAGAGAGATATAGAGAGAGAACTATGCAAAATTTCCTGTGCATAGAGTTGCAGAAATAGAGTGCGTCGAAAAGTAGTGAAAATACTCGTAGAGCATAGTGGAGTGCAAGAAACCTCAAGACAATAGCGCAAGTGCTTACGTTTGCGGAAAACGGGTAACAGGTGATATAACGTAAGTGGCTTGGTTTGAAATGTACAATTTTTTGAAGGCTTAAAGTAATAAAAAAAAGCAAATTATTTATATTTAATTACTAATTTTTTTATATACATAGATTCTGGAACACCTGAAAAAGTTGAAAATTTCGCGATTCAGGCGTTCTGAACTTTTAGTATTTGATTGTTGAGGTGTTTGCGGCAAAGCATAAAAATAATAATGTAGAGTTCTAATTTTCCATCGTGGTGAAAATTTTTGTTATTGCCCATTTTAAATATTGGAAATTTTAAATTTTAACGCTTCATTTCATACAATTATCAGAAATTATGTATATAAAATAAATAAGTAATAAAGGTTCTTAATTTATGAATTTTTGGTCATAGTTTAATAACTTTGTTAATATTTCCTGAAAGAAGTTTTCAAAAAAGTGCTAACCATTCTTAAAATATATGAAAACTATTTTTTGGAAGACTTTGTTCGGGGTCTTGTCAGACAAAATATTTATACAAGGATCGACCACACAAAAAACAAAAAATACAGTGACTCCAAAAACTTGCCACATAGTATATTTTAACAATATTTGAAGTGCTTCTAATCATATATTTTTTTAGTATTGTAATAAAAAAATTACAGCTCGTTATATAGCAAAAAACTAAATTTCGAACTTTGTACAAAATTTATAAAAGTTTATCAAATTTCCATCAAAATTTCAAACCTTTTAATTTGAATATTCTGAAAACATGCAGTTTTGTAGCACATACAATTTTAGCAGAACAATATGCAAGTCTCCGAACGCTAAAAATTCTTGCTGATTTTCAAAAATTTTTGGAAATTTCCGTTTTTAAAACACAAATAACAAAATATTAAAAACCTAAACGGGAATTTATTTGAAAATCCATTCGTGATATGGAGAAAAGTACATTAGACCAAAATTGCAGAAATTGTCAAAAGTTAACTGGAATTATCTGCCACTTAAAAACTGAATGAGCATACGAGTTAACGTTCTCTGCAACCTGATGCGCTATATGCTTAATCTAATTTTTTTAGTACAAACCGTCTTCCAAACTGTGGGAATGCTAACCTCCAGTTCGGAGAACGGCATTATACCAACTAGAGCTGATACGAATGACTTCCGCTACTGCTGACACTTTACGTCGCTGCCGACAGTTCCGCACCACTCGACATTTTATTCTGATTTGCAAAAGCAGTTAATATTTAGCGTTTAACAAAGAAAGGGCGATTAACTGCAATAAATTAAAAATGTAATTGAATAATTTTGAAATTTTGATGATTTCGATCCATATGCCTTTTGGCTATATGTATCTATTTTTTCTAAAAAATTGACAAAATAATTTATCATGAATAGAGATGTTATCTAATTTTTACTTAAATGCACAATCGAGCTCTAACCGCGAAAAAAATGGTGCAGAAATGTTCCTAGTGCAACTAAATGAGTTTCTGCATCAAAAAGAAAATATATTACATTTTTTTCGCGGTCATGGCTCGATATATTAAACGATTTGCTTTTTATTTTAAGTAAAGCTTTGCTTTAATCCTATACACATTTTGTCTGAGAAGAACCCGCAAATATTTCTCTAAAACATTTTAACCCTCTAGCGACTTTTCCAATTTGTTTTTTTGTAAGGATCAAAATGACAATTTTAGGTGCAAGCTAATGGGTTAAAATGTTGTACGAAAATATTTCCCGTGAAGTTTCACTGTATATGATTTAACCATCCAATTAGCTCAGCCATATATTTACTTAAACCAGTTTCCGCTTTTTTGGAAATATCGATTGAGCTAGGCCGTTTTTAAAAACTCATTTTATTATGGAATTAAATTTTTATAAATACATATTCTCTCATTTTATAGTCAGTAAATTGTTTTAGTACTGCAAGGTCATTTTATTTTCCGACATAATATTCTTTTAGGACAATACACTTTTGCCAACGATGTTTAAACTTTTTTTTCCTGGCGTGCTCTGCCGTTTGCCAAGCCATGTGCTGTAATCTTTCCTTTATTTTGACGTCAAGATGGTTTAATAAACCGACCAAAAATTCAGGTATCAATTTCCTATTCTCAAATATTCGAGAAACCCGTAGACATAACCTTTCCGGCCGATGAAAGCGTATTTGTCTTCTTCTTCTTCTAGAACTTGATACTACAGATTACCATACTTTGGACCCTGATGAAATCGACCAGCTTCCGTCCGACCTCGAATTTGCACTTTTTTGTATATGGTATAAGTTGATGTCCAAAGGTTATGCGGTTTTCTGAACTTGTCTCGCCCATCGCGTCATTTGGAGTAGATGTTAGTTTTTGCTTGTATCAGTACACCCACTTCGCTTATTTATAAAACTCATGGAACAATTTTAAAATTTTTAAGACTCTCAATGAACCCCACTGCAAACGTTAGTTTCCGTGCACTGTAGTCAAACACCAACATAATTTTTTTGAAACTCAACAACTTTTTTTAGAGTGGGTTAAGTATTCAAATTTTTGGTCAAAAAGATTTTTTCTAATATTACGTGGAAATTGACTTTAAATAAAAACAATTTTTGTCTTCAGATACCTGTAGTGGATTTTAACGATAAATTTTTTGTAATGGTTTTTCAAATATAGAATGGAATATATTTACCATTAACGACCTGCAATGATGAGTCAACCCAGTATATCCCTATGGGTTACAATAATATCTTGAGACATCTTTGTACAAATTTTTTCTTGGTCGCCCAACGAAAATCCATTAAAATTACGTTTAGTCTTTCATCAATCAGGATCAACTATAAATAAGTAGATTCCACGTACTTAGAGCATTTACGACAGACAAATCCGCCATTATCGGCAAACAGGCATACATTTGACAACAACAAAGTATATAATGTACTAAATGGAACTGATTCAGCATAGAAAATTAACACAGAGCACAAAACTTGGTTTATTTTCGTGAGAAAAAAACCTAAATCCATTTCGCAAAGGATTTACCAAGAGGAGTAAGGAAAATCAAAATGCAATATTACTCGTATACACATAGAAACTAAAAGGAAAACAAAAGTAACTTTACAAAGCTGCTACAATTGCATACACATCTGTTTCTATTTATCTATATCAGTGTGTTATTTATGCGCATTCGCGCAGTCTTCCTTAAAGTGCCCCAAGCACATGAATGCAAAATGCATTTTCGCGAACTCATTCACAGTCATCTATCACAATTAGGAGCAGCAGAGCAGAGTGAAGCTTATGGCGCCTCTATAGCTCCACGATACATTCGCACATAAATATAATTGTAGGTATGCACGTATGTGTGTGTGTGTGTGTGTATGTATATAAATCTGGCGCATCGATCGTAAACCGTCGATCATCGATGATCCCACATAAATCGCTAAACGAAATGACTTAGGCAACGATACAAGTACGAGTAGAGGGTCTTAAAAAAAATGTAGATATATCAGTGCAGCAATAACATCGACCGTGCAGTGAAGATGATTTTTTCCATGCGACGAGCTACATTCAATCTACCGCCACCAATGCAACAAACGTCAATTTTACATAACAACAGCGTCAATGAAGAGCGCTACGTCGATTACGATCATGTTGTACGAGTATGAGTATTGAAGATTTGCCACAATTCTTAGCGCCAGCAGATGAGCAGTTGGCGGGACGTGAAGTGCTGCTGTGCGGCAATCCCTTTCACTGCAAACTCGGCGCATGATTTGATAATTTAGAGGCATCTTCAGTTAGACAAATGTACAAATCTATGTGTGCGCGAATGTATGGATGTGTTTGAAAGTAGGCTTAGTATGACACGAACGCTCGTAAATCGTTTAAATCAACGCCGGAAATCGAGTTGAGACTTTTTATGTCAATCACATGTCGTCACTACCAACGCTAAAAAGTGGCAGCAGCCAGTATAAATACTGCAATAACAATATCAAAAGCTTTAGTAATCTTAGCAACAACAATAAAAAGCACACACTTTAGCTGCTCCAGTGAGGCAGCAACAAGTGCCAATGCACTCATAGTAGTGTGCCGGCTGTGTGACAGAAGCGTCAAGCAACAGCTTCCTTTTCGAGTTGATTTTTTTATAGTTATTGTTTTAACTTGCGAGTGATTGAATCGTGCGGGCGTGCAGCTTCAGTAAAAACAAAGAAAAAGAACAAAAAACAAACAAACAAAAAGAATCAGAAAAACAAAAACATTTATAATTTTCGCAAAAAGTATTATTAACCGGTCTGCATCATCTGCTTGTCTGCTGCCACTGTTGTGTGCCACATTATGTAGCATCGACATAGTTTTCAATGTCTAAAAACTTTCAAAATGAATTTATTCCACGGAGAAGGGATGTCATGTACTGTTTTAGGAGATTGGCCCTGCGCCGTGTATCGCAGACACCACTTGACGGTCGAGAGTCCGGCTGTTCTGTGTTCACCAAGGGCCCCTGCTCTTTCTGGCAGTGTGCTCCTATCGACCCTATCGACGCTTGCTGGGGTCTGAACTCGGCGAACGGTACCTGGTTTTTGGTCCGGGAATCTGGAGCGTTTTTTTGGTAGCAGATACCGGTATTATTATCGGTATTATGGTGTGCTTGCTGAAAGGCTGGCGCTATCATCCCGCGCGTTTTCGGCAAAGAAGGCTGCCTCCGCAGAGGAAATATCTACTGGGAGTGGATTTTCTCGTGTTCTTTTTTGTTGTTATTTTCACTGTTGTTTGTTTATTGTTGTTGTCTCCATCTTTTTCCTACGACCACATTTCCACCTTGACCCGATGGAGCCGTTCAAATCCAGCATGTTATCTTCCTGACTGCAAACCGTTCAATGGTATCGCTCAATGCCCTCAATTAGGAGGTAAAAGCGATTCCTACAATTCGGAGATCGGATCTGATTGGAGCTGAGTGGGGCTTTTACATTGTTTTCGAAAATGATTCGGTTCTGCAATAATGCATTACAAAGATATCTAATACTATATTATCAATTGCTCAAGACTTTGAAAAGCAATGGAATTAAGAGTCTGATATACATAGTATGGTGAGGAGCAGGACACCTAAGATTTTAGTTTCTATGATGTGAAATAAAATAATACCTGACTTCAACAATTAATTAAAAAAAGTCAATATTTAGCCAGGAGATCGAAATAACCCTGTATAATGTTATTGAAGTTCTTTCCTCATTGAAAGCCGTGAAAAAGTCTATAGAGCTCAAAAATTACTGTCGACAGTCATGAAAAAATTTGCCTGCTCTATGAAAGATTCAGG
Source organism: Anomoia purmunda (assembly GCA_951828415.1). NCBI lineage: Eukaryota > Metazoa > Arthropoda > Insecta > Diptera > Tephritidae > Anomoia > Anomoia purmunda. The sequence goes on from OX639997.1 coordinate 98,613,842, forward strand.
CAGACAAACAATTATTGATTAACAAAAAACAAAAATTACGCAATTCTGTCATCCAGTCGCGACTATTGAATATTTTTACAGTTAATTACTATTTAGGAATAATATACCCAAATTATTTTAACGAATTTGATTTTGTTTGGTATATTTTAGTTTGGATTATCGTGGAATGAGCCAAGCATATGTATGTATGTACATATGTAGGTGTTGTTGGTATGTCGATAGATAGTTATTGCCTAGTACCATCAATTTCGCGTGTAGACAAATATTATAAATATTTATAAGTATAGGTTTGCGCATAAAACATAAGCATTTACATAATTGCATAAATATCTACTTGTCAATACATATGTACATATGTATATACATACATACATATGTATATACATACATACATATGTATATACATACATACATATGTCGGTGGCGGATTAGCCACAAAGTGAGAGCAGAAAAAGCTATGGGCCCTACGCATTGGCGGCCACATGCAAATACAAATTATTAAACTTTAAAATGTGCAATTCTTTAAAAAACTTTATAAAAAATATTTTTACTAAGATAATTCAACAATAAAATTTAAAATACATTATGATTGCCGACTTTAGCTCAGGAAATATATTTTGTTTTACTTGTACTAAGTTAAATTAAGAAGTATTGAACTAACCCTAATAAAAATTTACATTAAATGGATATGTGTGGATAGAATATGAAGTTTTTTTTCAGTTAAAGTGTTATATGATAATTCATGTTTTATTAATTGAAACAAAATCTAAATTGAAAATATTCCCACAAAGTAATAAATGATTTATTTAAAGATACTTTTAAAAAAAAATTAAAAATATCAATTTTATTGGGTGATATTTATTATCATACAAAATAACAGTTTTTTTTATTTATTTTTTTAATACTATTTCTTTTAAATATTGGCCGTGATTGCGGTCCATTTTAAAATGACGCGTTTGGACATTTCGAGTCATACATTGCGAATGACGTGAACAATGTAACCTTCTAATTCTTCAATAGTTGTTTTATTGAATGTAATGGCAGCAGATACGCCAAGCTTGTTGGTTGATGGAAAAACGGAAAACCAAATTGACCATTTTGTGGCAGACGGAAGGTGACTTCAAACACGAGAAGAGCTCTCTATATGCCGCGATGTCTGAATTTTGGTATCCCATCAAAACTAATACGTCCCTGGAAAAGCAATTTCAAACATTTCTGCTATGAAAATACTGATACAAAATTACCGCAAATTTCAGAAGAAGAGTCATATTATTATTATTTTTACACATGCGATTTATCTATAACATTAGCGATTTTACGAAGGAATTGCCAAAGAGGGGCCGGTCCATTTTATTCATTAATCGAATTTGGCAATGAACCAATCTTCCCTATTGTTCAGCGATGGCAATAATAGCAACAGCAACAATAATATAATTTATGTTTTTCGTTAGAAAAAATTAAAATCACTATTTAACGACCAAACATGATGGAAAACCCCAAAAGAATAACTATTATTTTTGATCGAAAAAATAAAAATCACAAAGAAAATAATAATGTAATGATTAAAACAAAAAAACTTCTAATTGAAAATAAGTTTAGATTTATATAGTCAGTGGCACAAGGATTACAAAGATATATTCGAGTTTTTTTTATATTTTTTTCCTCGAAATCAGACCTCATTTAACATATCCGTTCACGAGATGATTTGGTGTGGTAATGGACCAATCTTTATTATACTCAGTATTTCTTCTTTAGTTAAAGTAGAGCATATAAAAAGTTCCAGCAAAATCCGGGAACAGCTTTCATGGGGCCATTCGCTGGGCCTCTGCCGGCCGAACATGTTTCTTCTCATTATTAATCAATTTGCAAACCTCTTCGAAAGAAAGGGCCTATTTTTCGATTTTGCTGTGGGAACCGCATCTGGCTTAATCCGGCACTCACATAGCTACATACTTACATACTTTAATACATATTTATTGCACACGTAAGATGATTACATCTATGCAGTTGGACCACTCACTATTGCATGCCACTTAATTTATGTTGCCAAAACGTGAACACTTCAAAAATTGCAAACAAAATACCTAACGATGAAATGCCTTCAGGTTGTTGATTTGCGAGTGCTAATGGATTATTATTTACACAAAGAAATTGCATTCACATTCTTTGGACTATTGAACTGTAGGTTGCGCCAATTCGGAATGGATGATGAAGTTTTTCGATTGTAATTTAGGATTTTTTGTTTAAGTCGATTGGTTTGCTTCAATCCACCAGCGGAAATCGAAAAATGTTTGGATGTTGTTTAGAAAGAGAAATATTTTATGAATAACTTTGCCCAGGACCAAATCGATTACCCCAATCGCATCTTATTTTGCCAACAACGTGGGTTTCCTTCAAGTACTGCCGGCGAGCGATTTGGTGACTTTGCTACGGCTCAGTATTTCATTGCGTGTGATCCGAAGGAAAGCAGGCTTCTGTTGTTATTGAAGCGGCTAGCTACATATTTCGAGCTATTTCGACGGAGTCGGACCGTAATGAAAAGGATGTTAGATGATTAGGTTTGCAGGGGTATGTGAATTGGTGATTGCTATTGTACAGAGATGCCCCACATGCCAGACATACATTTGAGATGTCAGGGTCGAGTTGGGATAAATAGGAGATAAGTCTACTACAGTATTCAGACCTTAAACGAGCCAGAGTAACGCTGGACTCTCGAGGCACCAGGAGCTCTCCGTTTGCAATTGGCGAAAGTTTTAATCCAATTACAGCATTCACAAAGCGTGAGTTTTTGAAGGTTGTGATTGTCTCTCGGTAAATGCAGTTCAGTGTGCGTCTGTAGGCTGCTCCGTCAGTTGCAAATGCCTATTTGAGCGCCCTGATAGGTTGCACCCAGCAAGGAACTGCTAACTGAGCCTCCTGTTGAAGATGTTTATCCGGCAACATCAGAAGGCATCCCTTCACAGTCCGGAGTGCTGCGTTCTGGCAGGTCTAAATCTTCGCCATACTGGTCCCCGACTCCGAAATTAGTGCGGCATAATTTACAACCGTTAACGTTTTTTTGTCTATCGAAGGTTACCACCCTCCTCGGGGTTCCATCGTCTGTGACGTCAAATTACAGCCTGCCTTCGTTTGTCCAATTTGTAAAAAGAGTCGGCGATAATTTGATAGGAGGTAAGTACATGTTACGTACATTGAAGTAGTGAGCAAGATCGGATAGATAACTGTTTACCGGCCGGCTGTCGAATGTTACACCCAAGTCCTTGCGTGGTTTACTTTTGAGATGGGTGTACCATCCATCGTTTCAAGTCCAGCCACCCTTCGTTCAACTTATGAATAGGAACGCCGTCAGCAAGGTCGTAGTTGTTTAAGGTCGTTTAAGTTTGAGCACAGGTCATCAATTACATTACCGAGTGTCACTATCGAACAATCTTTGAGAACTGTCTCTGGCTGCTGATTGAGCTTGGAGATATAGTGGTTAAATCGCGCTCGATTTATCGATGACTGTCGAGCACACAATTAATTATGGGTCCTTCGTTTTTGGCCAAACTTCGATCTGCAATTCACTTTCGAGTCAACTTGCGTATTTTGCCTATTTGAAACTGCCAGTTGAAGTGAAAATGTCCGAGTGAAATTGAATTGCAGAACATTCCCCATTGCAGTAGACTCAATTCGTACTTATCCAGAATCCGCCACGACTTCGCTAACACACGTCCGGTGTGTAAAGACACCCCCATGACCCCTTCTCAAACGCATGGTAGGATCCACTTAAAGTCCTAAAACCTGATCACAAGTGCCACTAAGTGCCGTAAGATCCTCATCCAATTCAGTAAAACGCGATAACTGAATGAAAATGGGGTTAGAAGCCCTACCGCTACGGCGTGTACCGCTTTCTAGCGAGCTTCTCGTGTATCGTCAATACCGTAAGGTTGGCGAGCTTCTCGATAATCAATTTCATTATACGCATTTTGTTACTCTGCACTTCTGTGTGCTGTCTTATTTTTACTTTAAACAATTGGGTGATTCATAAGGGATCATAATGTGCAATAAATCATAGTCATAAAATCTTTGATTTCAAAGTTTTTTTGGGATTGCATTGAAACAAATAATTAAAACTAAGCAATTTTGTATATTTTAAATTTTATCTCGTTATGACTTATGACACATTATGACATCTTGGGAATCATTCAAATGAAACAATGAAATAAACTCCCCTCGATAAATACTCGAATATTTCTGGTGAGAACGGCGATACCCGAGATTTTGTGAACTCGATTTCTACTGCAATATCCTACACTTCTACGGTAAATATAACGACCAAAGCTAAGTTGATCTAGAAGAGTGCGACTAATCACTACAGCTACAACGACAACCAGCGAAACGCCCGTTTCTACACTATATAATGTATTGCACTTTCGGTTTTAACTTAAAAGTATTTCCTTTTTTATTTATGTAATTAAATGATTACAAATGTTAGAATACTATTGGAACTGAACGATTTGGCATATAAAAGATGTTCAAACTGATTTCACAAACTTTTTGCACGCAAAAATTGCAAATAGCCTGCTTTGAAAGAAATAAAACAATTCAACAGTATTAAAAATAGGTACACATGTATTACGCCACATGGATGAAATGGCAGTCATACAACTTCCATATTGTTCTGCTAACATTTATATAACAACGCGAAAACGCCATAGTTTCCAGAAAATTAAAAATGGTTTACTATGCCGCTCGCTCTACTTGTTATTAATCCTTAAACTTTAAACGTATAGTATTTCTCACATAAGATTGTGTGAAGTAATAAGAAAACGCTCTGCAAGAAAGCTCAGAAGGTTGAAACGCTAATGAGTTTACTTGGCGGTGGTAAACTTTGATAGACTCTCTAATAGACCAATGTATGAAGTGTGCTCGAATGCGGTAGCCAAATCCGATAGTTTTTCTACAAACTCATTGCTCACACCCTTCTCTTCCAAGAGATTCATTAGCAAGTCATAGAGATACTACAAAAGAGACAAAAATGTGTTTATTGTTTCAATTGTGATTTCACATTTACTTACGCCATCGAGCACATCACCGGCCACAGCATATACTTTATCGTTCCATTCACCCTGGAAAATGCACATTTCATCGATACCAAATACGTCATCTGTAAAAATATTAAGCAATATTATAAACAAAATTTCATTACATAACTTCAAATGTGCTTACTGTATTCCCCCTCTTGTGGTGTTCCCTCCAAAAAGGAGCAAGTGAACGAGAGTGTTGTGCTGCCTTTAATGATGTCCACTTCAAAACGTGGTTTGCTACGCATCTCACCAGTTTCAGCTTTGTCAGCGTTAGGATCCAATTCAGGTTCATCTTCAGTGTCTACAGTGTGATTGACATTGAGGCTGACAACGATCCTGCAAAACATTTTTTTTTTTTTAATTGGTTAATGTACCTCAAATTTAACCACTTACTTTTCCTTATCGGCCTGTTTTATCAATTCCACATCGGCGCCATCCAGTTTTACACTAAAACCATCCAAAGTGGTTGGTACTGCCTTTATCTTTTGCGCTTTACGTTCGGCCACAATTTCTTCTGTGAGGAATTCTACAAGGTCACGTTCAGCTTTAGTTTGGAAATAAAAGAAATTGATTTAAAAGGTTTTTCATTCAAAAAAAAATGAACTCGCAATCATTTCATCACGTTTTTATAGGTTATGTAATGCATGTAATTGAAGCCGGTGGTACCTTATTCAATTTTTTTAAATTATGTTACCTTTACTGTGCATGTGCTTGGCGCCTCCACAACCGCAGCCGCAACTTACGCTAGGCGTGCTTATATTGAGAATACTACTGGTCACTCCAGAAGATTCTGGGTTTTTGCACATGTGCCATAGCGTGCGGGCGAAATCGCGCTTGCCGAAAACATTTTTCAAGGCACTCGATGATTTAGCGCTAATGACACTGCTGCCGAATCGTAGAACTGATTTTGTTAAATAACTCATTTTGCTGAACTTTAATTTACGAAAATTTTCACTGAAAAATGCAATTGCCGTAGTAAATTTCCAACCTCACACGATTTTCAATTACCAAACGTCAGCTGTTGCAAACTGTTGTTTTGTTTCATGCAAGTTCGCCGCGCTGATTGTGCCACCCTTGAGAAGTTGCCACTCTTGTGTTAAGAGTTTTATAGTGTATTTTCTGTGGAACAAATGTTGTGTGGTTTGGAGTGAGCTCAAAATTAAATACAATTACAAAAATTAAAACCTGCATAGAAGTTTTTGAAAAAACATTTTTTTCACTTCATTTTTATTTACATTGCGTACTTTGCCGATAAGAAAAATATGGCAATCCTGCTTGCGCTCTAGCAGCTGATGCACATTTTCTAATTGGTTCTAATTTGACATTTGTTCTTGCGTGTTTTTTCACAGCGCCATTCACCCAAATAGCCGCAAACGAATGTGATAACATAAATTGTATTTGATAAATATTCTTTTATAAAAAATTGCCGCTGCCATGGATAGCTTGGGTGAAGATTGCACAGAGCTAAAGAAACAATACGATGCTTGCTTCAACACTTGGTTTTCCGAACATTTTCTCAAAGGTCGTCATGACGATTCGTTTTGTGCACCGATATTCAAGGTCTATCAGGATTGTGTCAAGGTCTGTGGTTATCTATGGGTCTACATATATGTACATATGTAGTAAAATAAAATGTTTTGTATTTATTGTTCTATAGCGGGCGATGCGTGAGCAGAAGATTGAGCTGCGCGAAATCGAATCAGAAATCAATACTGGCGACCATCAGCAACAACAACAACAACAACAACAACCTGACCACACTAAAAGTTGACCAATTTTAAATAGTGATACCACCACTACCACTACAACATCAATAGCATGCGCGTCGACTGACGCAGTTATACCAATCCGGTTAGCCGGATATGAGGAACACGCTATTAAGAAGGGATCTTACAAACGTGATAATTCTGTATCGTAAAATCCTTTATTGGTGTATTCTATAGAAATGTACAAAAGACGAAACATTCTTAATGCAACATTACAGCCGAAAGCACATAGCTTAGTACCCTTAGCAAAAGTTAGTAGAGAACGATTATCGATTTCTTATAAAAAAAAATGTATTTGTAAAAACTAGCGTTATAACAGTATGGTACACTTTAGATGTTTAAACTTAAGTATTAAATAAAGTAATTTTTCGTTATTTAAACTTATAAGAAGCTATCGGTTTTATTACAGAAAGATTTTTCGGAACAATTACATAGATAATAACTGCTATTCTTAGACTAGGTCTGCAATTCTCATTCGAGGTCATCATAACGATATACTTTTTTCTTCGGAACATAGCAACTACAAAAGTTACCAAAGGTCAAAATTGAAATAAAACAAAATTTAAACAAAATAAGCCCTATCGTCAATCATTCCAAGAAATCCACTGCCAAAACAAAAAGCAACTGCATTGCATTTTTAGAGTATTTGGTGTTAAATTATAGCAAATTTAATTCCTTTTAGTTCGATATAACTTTATATAAACCTTATATGTGCCTAGTAAATCAAAATTAATGCTGAAAATCGAATTTATGTTAACAAAAAAAAAACTTACTTAAAAAGTCGTTTATTTGTAATTATCCTTATAAGGTATGTATATTTCAATATTTTGCGTGACGAATTTTATTTTCTTAATTTTTCATAAAATTATCGTCCATTCTCTAATAAAAGGCATAAAAGACCAAATTTAAATCTAAAAAAGGATCAACAAATTTTTATCAAAATTTCAACTTATTTATGTATAAGAATTTTCAGAAAATTATTGATACAGTTACTTATCTTATTTTAGTACAATAATGTGTATGTCTCAAGTGATTTTTGAAATTTTGATTGGTAGCACTTTTACGTATTATTTTATAAAATTATATGGGTACCCGAAAATTTATTAAAATTCTGATAAAAAGCTCATATTGAATTTTAATACAATTTGTAAAATATTTGAAATTTGCCTTTTATTAGAGAATGAAACATATTTAAGAAAAAAAAAATTAACAAAGCAGCTCACTGTTTACTCATTTGTGCTCCCCACTGTACATTATGTTGTCAATAGTTCTCACTATACAACCTATGTCAGTCTAAGACCGGCAACGGTATCCAGAAATTTTTTTCGCAGAACTTATTTTTGCTTAACGACATTTATATTACTTAATTAGTGTAAAATCCACCATTCGTTTGTGAGACACATGATTTGAATTTAAAAAAATGCTGAATTTGATCTTTTGACCTTTGATAGCTGTTAAACTTATTGTTTCCCCCAAACAGAAAAAATTATACCTACATATATGCTCACCCCAATGATTTCCGTTGGTTCATACATACGTATATTTTTTTAAATCTCAGAATTGTATGTATTCAGCCGATTTTTCGTGCTACTTAACTTTTACTAGCGTTGTTCCCATAAACGTCTGCTCCTCAAGGTACTTGCTACGCCTCGCACAATGTCGTTCATTGTGCCCTTTGCGTCTGCACAACAAGCAGGTGATTACCCTTTCACTTAGCTCAGCAAAAGGTTTAACTTTATAACGTTTCCGCCACACATCACATCTGAGTTCTGTATGTCCCTTCTGCAAACAGATCCAACAGTATTGATTCGCTTGATATAGCTGACACTCGTGTTCCTCGGTCTGCGTACAGCGTCTACAATTGTTACAATGAACATAATTGGGTTTTACACAGCAACCACAAAGCTCACAATGACGATAAGTGCTGCCATTTTTTGATGGGCAATTACGACATACGGCGCAATGGCGGTTTTCCAAAGCAGTATAACGCTGACACAAGGCACAATATTTGTATTCCTCTTCAACGGGCAAGTGTAACAGTTCCAAAGGTACATTGGTAAAGACACGCACTGGCGAGCCAAGTTTACGACTTTTAACGCCGACATCAGTATATGCGCTATGATTGGTATAATTCACCTTGTAGTCACACATGCGCATATGTGGCATTTCTTGTTGGATGTGGTGTTCGGAAAAATATGGAAAAATCCAGAAAATAGGCAGCGGTTGGTGCGGTAGTTGATTTAATTTGTTGAAAAGGCGTGTTAGCAGGCGCAATGTGGCGGCAATGGGTTCAGTACGACAGCCGAAAGGAGGATCAGTAAATATTAATATTTTCTCGTTGCTAGTAAAAGGAAACAGAATAATAAATTAAAGTTACATATCTTAATAAAGAGAGTTTAAATACGTACGGCGCGCAACTTAAAAACTCCTCAAACTGCAGCCGCTGTGCCTCGACGAAAAAGTGGTTATTGCACATATTATACCACGCATAGTGATTGTCATCATAGAAGTAGAAGAAACGATGATCAAAATCCAGTAGGAAACTTTGCACTTCGGGACATTCATTACACAGATAAGCGTGCAAACGCGGCGCACCCATGCACACCACCTTACTGAAATTGTATAAAATTTAGCATTTTGCATACCCGTGCATATCCGAAATATCAAGTATAGCATAGCATACTTACGTTACCCCCAAAGCTTGAAAGCATCTAGCAAAAAACTTTAACGCCTTATTATCAAAAAAGTACTGCGCTTCTGCCTTATCATCATCTAACGGGCGTAGAAACTTCGTAGGGTCGGAAAGCAAATCATCGGTTAAATTCAAAATTAATTCATGTCCTGTATGCGCCGCTTGCTCATTAGACAAAAGGGGCACATTGCAGACGAGGCAATAGAGTAGTAGACCACCATCGGCACAAACCTCCTGTATCTACACAATACATATTTACACATACAAACATACATAAAGATTTCAACAAATTATATATGGCAGTTACTTAATTACCTTTCGCCGTTGCCCTCTATACAACTCTATGATATTGTTCAACTCATAACGTTTCGCCAATTTCCGTGGTGTTAGTTGGTCCATCGGTAGGTGATAATTGCACAAACGCTTATCGCGATGTGCTGCACAAGCAAAATATGCACCTGTGTATTCGTCTGCAGTTTGTGCTGCGCCTTGAAACAGTAGCGTTGGCCCATGTGGGCAATATGGATATTCTGCCCCACTCTCCTCATCAGGGTAAATAATTTTAAATTTATTGGAGCTTTCCATGTCTTCACATTAAATGTGATGTCAAACACAAAAAAAAAAATACTTTCCTTGTAATTCGATTTTGAAATCTCAAAGCGCGCTTTTTTTAGCTTTCAGTTGCGGTCGTATGACAGTCAATCAGCTGATCAATACAGTTGAATTTGTCAAGAGGTTGTCAAATCATATGACTATCACATCAATTTAAAATTATGTTTTATAAATTTCACCCTTTTCCAAGGCGAATTCATAGAAGGTGGTGTTATAAGTACAACTATAAAATTCCTATATATTTTGTTTTTGTTTCTGCGTAAGAGTCGTCAAAATTTAAATACATTTTGTTTTAGCTTTTACGGCTTTTGAAAGCTCATACGCAAAAGCAAAAACAAAATACATGTACATATGTAGGTGAATAAAAAAAAAATCAAATCTGCAGCTCTTATGCCATCACCTTCTATAAATTCGCCTTGCCCTTTTCTTTATAGAATGCATTTCAAAATTCCAATGCTTTTGTTAACAAAAATACATATTCTTTCTTACATAATAAATAAATTAAAATGAATGAGTAAAAGTTGAGAATTTTCACTCGTGGAAAATATTTTTAAACACGGTACAATGACTCACAAATACGATATTGAATGGATGTTTAAATAGCGAAAATCGAATGAAATAATTAAAATAAATTAAAATGATATATGAAGTCGATTCAATCAAACACAAACTGCTCATTACTTTTATATGTGAGTTCTATGGCACAAAATTTTACCGCGTAACGTACGGGATTGTACCGCCGACTAACGCAACCCGCCAGTTTGAGCAGAACTTTTGATAACCAATTCATGAATCGATTAAAATAAATTTAAATCCGATTTCGTTACTTTTTAATTCGAATGTTAAGATAAGTTGAAACCTTTTGTACAAAGCAGATGCTTTTACATCCGAAATATAATAAAGTGACATTTAGAGATACAAATACATATCGTGTACAACCAATTTAAGTAAAAAAACAACGCAGGTTTAACCAATTTAATATTTAGGGATGTAAATACAATGCACAAATTCCAATTATTAACTTATTCAAATAATTTACTGCCCGAATCACAATCCATCAGTATGCCAAATAATATCCCGACCATGGAATCTATTCCGGACATATGAATGTGAATGCACTATTATGTTTTTCGGATTTTGACATACGTGATCGTACATCTCATATCGTAAGTCGGTATAATGACATACGTGAACGAGTGACGTGCTCGTTTCCACGAATCGCCATTCGAATACCAGCAGCCGTTCGTGTATAAACAAAAATGTGTGTATTGATGAAAATATATGTAATAATTATATATGATTTTTAACTAATATTATCATTATAGGACGAGTTATAATAAGCTGAACTCCACCCAGAAGGGAATCATGGCAAAGTTTATGGCAAGCCACCCCAGCTTGGCAAAAAATGATTTGCCGAATTCTGCACAAGGCAGAGCTACTTCTATTATGCTATGGGATGAGCTATCAGAGCAACTGAATGCTGTAGGCCCACCAGTCAAGGATGCTAAGATGTGGAGGAAGGTATGCAAACATATACGAAAATATTGTATTTAATGCATTAATGGGTTATTAATATTTACTATTTCCCTTAGGTTTTCGCTGACCAGAAGTATCAGGCGAAGAAAAAACTTCATTTCAATAAATCATCAAACAAGTGGACTGGTCAGGGACCACACAGCCATAAAGTTATTACTGCTGCTGAAAAGTTGTTCATTAAGGCAGCTGGACTTGACGCTTGTGTGGAGGAGTCTATTGGTGCACCAGAATTCGTAAGTGTACCCACTACTACAGAAGCACAAATGAGTGTGAGCGATAGTTATTCTACTGACGAGGAAACAAGCTCCAGTCATAGTTCCTTACCAGGCCCATCGACCGCAACATACATTCCTACTCGCAAGAAACTATCGCAAAGAAAAAATGGTAGTGGATTGAAATTAGCGTTACTCCAACAAAATTTGAACTCTGTGTCTGACTTTCAAAAAAATTTGGACGCGAAATTGGAGAGACTGATAGAGACGCAAGAAAAGTTGCTAATGGTGCATGAAAGGATTCTAATGATAAAAGAGGAGAAGCATCGTATGCGTCAGGCGATGCAAGAAATAGATTTAGAAATAATAAAAAATGAGCCAATATAAGTGCGGTAAAAATCAAATAACTACATATGTATGTACATATGTATGTATATATGTACATATGTATATACATATTAATACGCTAATATAAACTTTGCCCGTATTCGTTTGGTGATTCTACTGAAGCGATTTAGAACCAAAAAACAAACAGCATATTACTGTAGAGGAAGCGAATTGACATAAGATGGAGTTGAATGAAGAGCTTAAGAGTTATAAAGATTACTATTAAAAAAAATTTAAAATATATATAATTTTGTTTAAGTAAAACAGAGTAATAAGGGTATCAACCGAAGGGTTATTGAGAATTCTTTTGCCACGATATACTCTTGAATAGAATTGCTAACTAAGTAATATTTAAAAAGTGAATAAACTACGATAAGATAATCAAATTTAATCAAACTGATTTTTGTACCTCCATAATTTTTCTGAAGAAAATATCAACATATTTTTTAAGTCCATTTTCATCTGTTTGAGCATAAATTTGAGAGAACCCTGAAGATCACTTTGTAGGAAGTCACCACTTTTTGTTAAATTTAATATGGAATGGCTATATGGTTGTTGTTGTTTCATGCTTTCATTCAGTTATTCGCTGTTGCGGTATTTAGCTTTAGCATTTCTCGCTTTGTATTTTGTAGCTGTTTTTTTTTTTCAATTTATTGGTTTTTGTCTCACGCGTTTATTTAAATATTTTCCGTTGATTCAAGTTTAATTTTATTTGTCTTCGTATTATGCATTTTTTTGGGTTAGTTAAAATGTAACTGTTATTCATTACGGAGTCTGCTTTTATTTAATGAGGTTAAGTTTTTTAAGGAGCGAATAATTTATGTGAATAATTATTTGTGTTACAACATCAAGACGCACATCACTCACCGCTTAAGCGGCTAAGTAAAATATTTCCGTATTAAGAAATTTTTTGTTAACTACTTTTGTATAATGCAAGTTACTCTATATGCTACATATTAACGAATTTCCGAGGGTATTAAATAGGTAGAGAGGGTATTAAATATGTAGGTAGAAAATCGGTAGAATTTCGACAGTCCCTGGCACTCCTAGTACAATTAGACAAAGTTTGATGTGTTCGGCAAGATCAATGGATTCCTCTGGTCTCTAGGCTGCCTTTCCGTATTTATATTTCGTCCTTCATCTGATTTTTTCAGCTATTTTGTATGGTGCACATCTACAGTGTCTGAAATTACTATGGTAGAACCTGAAATCTTTTCTGCAACGAAAACATTACAAACCTTTCACTTTCGTGTGTTATAATCACATTCGGCTTTTATACGATTGATTTCATTTTCTTTCCACTAACTCACCCAGTAACAAAAAACAAACATTTCTTTCTTTATTAAAAAAAAAAAGCACTTTATTCAAATTTTAAAAAGAAAAAAATTTCACTTTCAACAACGAGCAATTCCAGATCGTTTTACGGTTTTTGCTTGGCTTTAAAAACGTTAGGAAGACCCCATCAACAACGCGCTGCGTTTTTTTTTAACCATTTAAAATCGTACAATCGATCGCATAAAATACACATGTTGAAAAACAAATTTTTTGAAAAATCTATCACAACTTTTTTGTTTGTTTTTAAAAGTGATACACTAAGCACTAATTTAGATATAAAACGTTAAACGGCGACTCGCTCATACGAATATGTACGTAGTATGTGTTTATAAAAATCCAATTATTCGTATATTGTATATTAAAAATTATAATTAAAATAATTATGCTATAGAAAAAATGTATATGTAGTATGTACATATATATTTTACACAATCGACAAGTAGAAGCTTAAGCTCACATAATTTCTTTTGTTGTCACTTAAAAACTAATTTCTATATCGAATTTTATGTATAGCTGTATAAAATATATGGTAAATATTTATTAATTATCTGTATTACTAAAATATTCCTTAAACGGACGGACTAACTTAATTACTAGTACGCCTGTGCAAGAAAAATATATATCTGTATATGTATAGTTAATAATTATACGCGCTTATATTATTTTTAAGGCTATAAATTTAAAAAATCCGTTCAATTTGTATGATTTGTTTTTTGTTTGTTTGTTTATACAGGGTGCCGCAAAACGATGGTATTTGTTTAATATTAATTCATTCATAGTGATGGGTTTTACACCCAAACATTTTCTCAGTTGAATACCTGCTACCAAAAGTGTTTAGTCTGAACAAAGTAAATATTTGGGTGTAAAAACCCTACTGTTTATTTTATAGTTTTGTTTGTAGAAATTTTTTTTATTTTAAAAAAATTTTTTTTTTTTAATTTTTAGTATCCAAACAGTCATCTCAATTTTCAATTGACGTTAATTGTCCAAGGCAAAAATTTCCAATTTCATAAATTCATAATTTTGTTTTGTAGATTTTTCTTACAACCCTCCTATTCAGACACCCAGAGTTTTTTGTGTTAATTCTATACCGTTTACCAATTCATTTCATTTCCTAACTAATTGAGCTTTTTTTTTACTATTTTATTTGTTATTTGTATGCAGTAAGAGTAGTACGCTAATTAATTGCTATTAGTTTATATACTAAAATTAATCGAGTTTAGTTAGAAAAGCAAACTATGGGGTATTAATGACTTCTGTTTTTGATGAAAATGAAAATTGGAATAGTGTGCGTATTTTGTTGCGGTAAAGGCATGGGATGCTGCAGGAAAAAATAACAAAAAATAAAAACAAATAAGTTTGGTGTCAGCAGTGAAACTTCCTCAGCAATCGGTTCATTCGTAAATGCAGTATTTTCGTGCAACCCTGCTGCACAGATAATTGCTGCGAAAAATCATTTAGCATTTCCGATCACTTATTATTGAATTACAATAAAAAAGGTAAAGCAAATGAGAGTACTCAGTTCGTTCCCACGACCGTCTCGGCTATGTACCGGAACGACCCGCAGTACAAAAATATGATCGACTCAAAGTGAATGCTAAGCACTTTCGTTAAATTTATGCGTTGAAAAAACTGTCCCACGGTTTAAATTAGAGGTTGGATAAAATTTGACAAAACTTTTTAAATTGAAATACAGCAAAAATTCGAAGTGCACTGAACAACAATGTTATAACCAATTTCCACAATCTCCAACTATTTTTCGACACCACATTTAAATGCTCATTAAATTATAGCAGTAGCAGGAAAGAGAAAAAAGGTATACGAACGCAATAGAGTAACTGCCAAAGCAACAAACATATCATATCGTACGATTTGCTAAATACTTTCTAAGATTCTGGGTTAAAACAAATCATTGATGGATCTTTTACAGTTTTTTATGTAAAGTGTTTAATTTTTTCATGAGAAATGATCAGAAGTATTTAGTATGATTTTCAGCACACGCCCGATAATCACATTATTTTTGACATAGCATGTTATTATTGTTGTTGTTGGAGCGGTTTTACATATCATCAATTTGTTTGCAAGAAATTTAGGGCTAAAGCTTTCCGTTTCCTATTTTTTTACGCTCATTGTGAGCAAAATTTTCAGTTCTTCTATTTGCTAATTTCTTGTCGAGATATAAAGAAACGAACCAAAGGTTTCGGTGGAAATAGGTTATAAGCTTCGAAACTTTCGTTTTTATAACAGTCGAGCTTGTTTAATTTTTAATTAAAAATTCAACAGTCTGTTCACGGTTTAAAAAAAAATTAATTTCTTTATGGCAAATCATATGTTACGAATAAGAAAAAATTGTGTTTTGCGTTCTAGTGTTTTTCTGCAGCTTCATCTTTTCTTTTTGAGGATTTAGTACTGACTCTTGTTTATTGTTTGAAATTCGTACAGATATAAAAAACACACCTAGAGAGATAACCCCACTTTCATATCACCACACATTTTCAGCAACAGCAAAACTATTATTATTTGCCTGCAGTGTAATGACCTTCAATATATCAGCCAGCCATTGTGTATACTTAGAATACAATTGTCTCAAGTGCTATTTATGCTTTGTCGAATATACTTGCCCGTGCCAGACGCAAACGCACTAGGAAAAATGTGCAGGGGACAAAAAAAAAAGATCGAAATAGATGCAAAAATGTAGTGATTCAAGTGAAAGTGGTGACGTACAATGGATAGTAGGTACTCGAAAAAGTATGAAAGATAAAAGCTGTTTACAAGCATGAATGTCAAGTACAATGAAATGTAGAAGTTACGACGATGATGATGATGTCCGTGACAATGGCAAAAAAAAAACAGAGTGACGAACGAAGAAGTCGCAAACTAAAGCCAAGCACGCACTAAAGGGAGGGAAACCACGCAGTCAATCTAGGCATACAATTGTCAACGTTTCCCAGTTTTCTTTCACATGCTTTCCACATTTACACGCACACAAACCAATCTACTGGCAAAACGTAGAAAATACTTGACGCCGTATTGCTTTTTTTGTACGGAAACCGTTCAGTCTAATTACATTAATACTTGTTTGCTTTTGCATTATTATTAAGTTATACTATTATTACGCTTATTTTACTGAATTTGTTCGTTTTTTGTTTTTTTTCTTGTTTGTGCGTATCGTGTTTGTATATATTAAGTCTGCTAAGTAGTGTCGGTTGGCATGTAGCAACGAGGCGGTGAACATAAACTTCATAGGGCAGAGGAAATTGTGTCGCTGCCGCCTTGAACTGCAGGCACAGACACTACTGTAGCCTTTTTTAGCTTTCATTTCGTGTAGTAAATTTGCAATCTCATTAGAAAATTATGTATATAAATTGTAGATATTCGATATGTTTGTACGCAGGCGTAGAGGGTGGAGCGTAGCATGCATTTGCGGTTTGAGAAAAAATGTTAAGCGAGGTTAGAGATTGCGATATTACTTACAGGTTTGGGAACTTCCCTACAAAACTACTGACTTCAAGTAACGCTGTTACCGTCGCTTCCGTTTAAAATAAACGCATTTATCTATTCACTTATCAAATCGCATGCCAACGCTCCCTCACGGCTGAGTTGCAATTACATTTGTACTTAGTTGTTATACTTTTTTTGTTTGTATAAAAAAAAAACTTGCTACCCGCTCCCTAAACTCGCATTTTATAATTAACTAAACTAAATATAAACTAAGCGTCTTAAAAAAAATACATAAAAATTAAGACTCACAAGGGCAATAGCTATGCGCTCAACGGGGAGCCGGCAACTTTGCGCGCAACAGGGTAGCCAGTGGACGTTATTAAAAAAAACGCCGTGCACCTATAAAAATCACTCAATTTCATTTAAACTGATGAATTAAGCTCGTTAATGTGCACACATCGGTCTGCACTCCTTATCTTCCTGGTCATAGCTATTGCCTGCATGCATTTAGACGGTTCAAGTTTACATACATAATTAGTATTTACCTGTCATGCAAAAACCTCTTTCGTAAATTATAATTTTTCCTAAACTAAAAAAGAATATATAAACATTCACACACATCACATCACTTTTAGCGCTTCTGACTTCACACCCACACCCATACGCACGCATGCTAGCAAAAAAATTTGCTTAAAATCGAAAAAAGTTATTAAAGTAAACTAACCTATAAAAAAAATTCCACTAGTTTTTTTTTGTAAATGCAACACAATGCTTTGCAATGCATTGCAAATAAGCTATAGATTATATATATGTGCGTTTAACCTTCGTTAACGTGGACGTCTTGCAGGGTATTTCCTTTTCTAGATTCTCGGTTGAATTTTTACATTCATGACTGCGATCCTTCTCTAAATCGAGATTAGGTTTCTTCTGATTACAGAAATGGTTCGGATTCATTAATAGGTTAATATCTTTGCCGGTATTGTGATGCTTGACGCCAAATTGTCTGTAATAATAAGGGAAAGCATTCGATTGAAATAATATAATCTAAAAAAAGTTTGTGGTAAACTTACGAATTCGAAGTGAATTGATTGCGGTGGCTTGCATGTAGCGATGTGGTTTTGCAAATACGCTTGGATGTGTAATGGCCAACGATAATGCCCACGACGAATGCGATGAGTGCAAGCGCCCAATATAAACTTTTGCCAGCAACCTTCAATTTTTTCTCATTCATGCTGGCCTGCGAGAGCAAGGGATCTATAAAATGCGAATAGAAAACAAGCGATTAATAAAAAGGGTTTAATTCTGATTACGAGGTAAGACGGAAATAGATTTAGTAAACAGAAATATACATTAATAAAAAAAATTAAGTCAGATTAGAAGGCATAGCACAAATAAAAAGAAATTTTAAAATATAATTGATTTAACATTTAACATTTCCTGACAAAAACAAAATTTTTTACTCCGCCACTCACCGCTCAAGGTATTCATCAACTCATCGGGGTCCACCGAGTGCAGCGTAATTTTATTTTCGTCACTGAAGCTGTTCAGCAAATAATCATTGCCTGAACCAGTGCTTGCATCCAAATCGCCGCTACTGCCAGCAGGCACTTCAACTGCTGAAACACTACTTCCCGCTACTGTGCTACTACTTCCAACAGCTGCGTCACTGCCAGCGCTCACTCCAACTTTGGTGTAATGATATTTCTTACTAATTTCCTCGTCTGCTTGTGGTTGCTGCTGTGCAGTTACCAATTCAATGCCTGGGCTTGAAACTACGCTACCACCGATATGTGGCCCATCAGCCATAAGCGTACCACGTGTATATTTGGGACAAAGTGAGGCTGCTGTTTTCTTTGTGGTATTCAAACTCTGCAGGAATGCTTTGGTACCAAATTTAATATTCTTAGCCGATAGACTCTTGCATTCATGATTCTGCTGATCCCAAGCACAGTTCGGATCTTGTAGACTCAGACAGCCCAGACAATCAACAATGTGTGCACAATGATGTAGCGGCACCGTGATAAGACTGCCATCACTAACCACCAACAGACGATTGGTTTTCGAGAATACGACTAGTTCACGCACTGGCACGCCTTGTGGCAAAACTTGCATTTCAGATATCAAAACTGTTTTTAATTTGTCAACACCAGTGGTGGTGCCCGTCTGACTGGGTGTGGGTATATTTATGAATTTTGTTATTCTCCCATCATCTGTGCCCGAATAGATAACATCATAGTATTCACCATTTAGCGCCACAATTTGCGCATCGATAGCTATTGTGGTGAGTCGGTGATGTAAGTTGACCTTGGTAAGCAATGGACGACCGTATACAGCGGACACAGCCGTTTCCATTAGTGGATGAGTCTTGGCAAAATTCACAGCAATGCTGGATAGCATTCGCGAATCTTCAACACACTTGCCCGGACGCGGTTCAGGCACTTGTTCATCTTGTATGGGTAACCATTGTGATTGACTGTCCTTTTGCGATTTGAAGCTACCCTCGAAGGCGTCCATTATATCGTTTAAATTAAAAGCACACACTGCTGAACCGGGTATAGCATTCACGGATGTAGTGAAAACAGCGTAGATGAGGGGATTTGCCGTACCACTTTCGACAATGGGCGTGATGGCCTCTGTAAGTGGAGCGAATTTAGTATAAAAAAGTATACAAATCAAAAGTTTAGATTTTTCACTTACGTATTTCATCAAAATAGAAAGGAAATTCACCAGGCACTGAACAATTAAGACGCGCTTTCAAAAATGAAGTCCAACTCTTGGATAAAGTGTAGGGACCGCCGCGATCGTTCTTGCAAACGCGAGCAACGCGTGAGTAAATTGTCTGAAGGAAAAGAAATGTAGATGAATTTAAAATTGTAAAGAAAATTCGAAAATAGCTAAATTTTTTACAAAATATAAAACTTATCTAGAACATTCAAAATGATAAAAAAAATTTAGATAACTATGTATTGAGACCGACATACATATGTACATAAATTCTTAGCCACAAGCAGTTGTCTAAAAAACTCTTTCCTAACATATCTCCAGTTACACCTAGCGGACAAATTTATTGCGGCGTTATTTCGGGATGTGGCCAATCTATTTATGTTCCGAATAAAACCCAAACCTAACTAAAAACGCGATTGTTTCTAATATATATTTTATATATGTATAGAGATCGATAAAGCTTCGGCCATGTTCGGCCGCCAAAGTTCGGCCGAAGATTTGTCAATTTTTTTTTTATTTAAAAATTTTAATAATATCCTCTTCGTATCGTAGCGATGATATGCTTTGCAATAATAATACTAAAAGAAGTTATTCATTATTAGAGGACGACCGCGCCCCGATTTTTAGGGCCGCACCGAAGTTCGGTAAACTTTTGGCGAACAGAAAATTCTCAGAGACTAAAAAAATTAACAATTGGTGATTTTTTATTATCGTTATTAAAAAAAGGTACATTAGTTAAATCACATCCATTTATATAATACATAACATCGCTCTTCTTTTATTTACACTTTTACTTCTTTCTCTCTCCCAAAATTTTTTTGCGTCACTAAAATGAATAAACATCCAACAACTGACGGCAGTCTATCACTTCTCTCTTATTGTGGTATAATTTTTTTACGTTCTAATTTTTGCATTCAGCTCAGGTAGTTGTGAAATAATCATGTTATATCTGACCTCAAAATATATTTTATAACTTATCTGATACTATAGGCGTACATTTTTTGCATTTGGCAACTTCTCCATACGGCCATTGACCCAATCCACATTCCCCGCATTTACACTCACCTTGCCGAAATTCATGTATTCCATCGAAATTTCGCGAAAGAAGAACATCACATAACGATCACGCTCCACAGCACCCACAAAATCCGGTTGATTCAACTGCTTCAGATCATATTGTTCGGTGCGTAAATTCTCACGATAAATCAATGGATCACTACCGGAGAAATCAGCTACTGTAGCGCTATAAAGTTGGCCTTCCGCAAAAGCATAGGTGCTATTATGTGCCGGGCTATACGGGCAAAGACCTTGCGCCTCCACATCGCGTACAATCTCATACCGTTGGCCGGAACCGGCGGCAGCGCTCAGCTCACTTGTAGCCGGCGCATAATGACGACAACGCGGCTTGTGTGAATTGGTACCACACAACAAAATCTGAGCATCATCGAGGCGTGCAAAAACTCGTATGTAGTTGTGGCAATCAGTTTCACGTTTACCCTTCAGTGCGCACAATTCGCGATCAGCATCAGAAGAGAACCATTCCAGGCGACTGATTTCGCGCAAGCCATCTAAACTGATGTTATACATAACGTCTCTAAGGAAAGGGAGTTAAACGAGAGGAGGTGGGAAAATATTTGGCGTTAAATAATTGTTGTAGACTAGTTGAAACTAAAGTAATGAGTTCAGAGTTATAGTGAAGGGAGTATACATACTTAGCGCCCACCAATATGGAAGTATCGTCATAGGCCAAAATTTTAAAATAATCCGTGCTGTTACCCAGGAACTTGGCAATGATTTTATCTTGCTCTACGTTGGAGTACGAACATGGAAATGCAAATTACAAAATAAGTATATATATAAAAATTGAGTTTAAAGAACGGAAATGTTAATCAAATGCGCTACCAAGCACACTTACTCGGCTGCAAGTCGGGGCGCACATCGGGCATCCAAGCGTGCACGGCATGCGGCAGCACCACCAGCAGCCATAACGTGGCGCAGCTAATTAGCGTTTGAATGGCGAATACGCTTTTTGTTGTAGTAGATTTTTGCAATTGCTTTTGCATTGTAATAAATATAATTATTATTATTATTTGTGCGAATGTAGCGCTGTGCTCTGGATTGTTTTTTTTTTTTAGCACAGCAATGCTTTTAATTGCTTATTATTTCTGGCACACAAAATATCTATTACGGCAACGCTGGTATGTAGTTAGTTAATTGTTATGCTTAAATTTTCACTTGAATATGTAGATAAGTATTTTGCGGCGGTTGAAGCGGGCGTTAAACGTTTTGCCAGCATTGCTTTTGAATGCAGCTACTGCTAAATGTGCACTGGCACATATTTTCCGGCCAACGTTGGAGGTATACACAAGGAACAGATCAAACTTTTTCGCGTGTGACTACAGCAAGCAGGGCAATCTAAATAGCAATTAAAGGCACATACAACGCCCGTATGTGATGATGGTGGTAGTCCGGGCCGATGAACAGGCAGGAGAACACACACTCACTGCTGGCTGATTTGGCGCTGCTAAAATGCTTCAAATGCGCAGAACACAATGGAAATTAAATACCTGCAAGATACAATAGAAAGCAAGCACATTAATAAATAGAAGAATTAATATTAGAATTAGGACAAATTTAAATTGAGTATCAGCAGTAGTACGTTGAAAAGCAAATGTGTTGCTTGTTTGCATGTAATATGTACATATGTATGTGTGGAAGTGGAGCGTACGTGCGGTAATCAAAAGAAAATACATATGCAACGAGTGCAGCCTGTGCAAATGCATCAACTAATCAGGATGAAAATTTCAGCAAAATTTTTCCAAAGCAATCAAATAGCACAGGTATTTAATGCCGCGTGTCACATTTACACAAAGTCAACTTTAGTCCTTTGAATGCGCTTTTTTTTAGCCTCTCATCTTCGCGCCTTGCTGTCACACACATGTTGACACATTTCGCCGAAAATTGGAAAAATGTTGTGGCAAGCACGTACGGGGTTTTCCATAATTTATCAACGCTACACAGTCAGCTGCGTAGCATTGACTCCCTTCACAGCCAAATGGATCGCCACTCGGTTTTGTTTATGCGTGGAAAAACGTGACTTCGGCCGAGCTGTGTAAATTTTCGAAATATGCGAACAAGCACGCGATGCAAAGGACACTAAATAAAAAAACAAACAATGCGCTGCACTAAATTATGTGAAGTAAAAGCAGAAGCGGCTAGTTGGCCGTGAATTGTTGCTATTTTCTCACACGTTTACGTTGCTGATAATTAAGCAGATATGTGACGAGAATCGATGTGCTATTTGTCTGCATTTTTCTGGCTGCACTAAAGTGACAAACTAAGCAGGCACCAAGCGCCCGGTGTGGCGGCTAGACGAAAAACTTGCAGTGACTTTTTGGCTTTTCTTTTGCTTCTTTGCAGCAGCAACATAGTAGCAGCGTCTCTTGGACTCCACACAAGCGAAAGTTAACTAGCTACATACATGCATACGAGTATACCCCTGTGTGTGCGCATACAAATCCGTTGTTATTGTTGGGATCAAATATGTTTACATTGTGATTTGAGTGATTAGAGTGTGAGAATTGCTTGACGATATTTTCGAATTTCCTCAATGGAAATGCATTGCTATTTGAGTAGTAAAGGAATTTCATAATCACTTCAAGCGCATGAATGGAAAAACTGATCTACATAGAGTAGGTCAAACATATCGAGAAAGTTGCTAAACTAGCTCTTGATTACACTTTGTGTTTTTGCAACAATTTTGTGGCTCAAAGCAGCTAATTATTATAGTTAATAATAACACTGTAAAATAGCATTTTTTGCAACATATCGCATGAGGAAAATTATAGTTTCTCACGTTTGAGTTTTTTCATACCATTCAACTGTTAATACTAAAGAACTAGTGTTTTGATGTTTGTGTGCAAGCTATTTAAATATAAACCAATTGTTCTTCAACAACAATTTTAGAAATGTTTGCAATTTTTTCCCTAAAAATTACCAAAACTAAGGGAAATATTGGCAGGCTAATAATAGCCAAAAATAAAGGAGCAGGCTATGTAGACAACGGAGATTTCTTGATTAAACTTGAAATTAACAAAAGCCAGGATACTTCAAAACACATTTAAATATTAGATACCTTTACATGAAATACATTATTAGAAGATTATTTTCTGGGGTTTTTTATTTTATTTTAAATGAGACCTCTACGGTAACGTGCTGGATCGAAGTGCTTATATCTTTATATATAAAAAAAACTGTTTCCATCTAACGAATATGGAATAAAAGCTGCAAAAAATTATAAAAAATCAGAGAGAATTTCGAGACACTTGAAACTTACTCAAAAAAATTAATAAAAATTCGTATTACTTTTTCCATCTTTTCTAAATTTTGTAGGTTTTTTTTTATTAAAAGAAAGCAAGCAGCACTTTTAAACCCGCTTGGATGTATTTTCAATGTAACGTAGTCACAGTCAAGATGAAGTTGAATGAAAAGTTAGTGGAGTATCTATCAATTAATTACTGTAACTTGAGTAGATGTTTTTTTTAATCCCACCTGCAGCATTCGTTTCTAATGTCATCATAATCGGATCACAACTACAGATTTTCTAAAAAAAATCGACTGTAGCGCCATATACATAGCTGATTAATTTTTCGTAAAAGTTTTTCACTATGTATACGCCCCTAATTTCATCAAAATCGGATCACACATTTTCTGAATAACACGGACTAATTTTTCTTAAAAGTATTTCTCATCACACCTGCAGTATACTTTTGGACGATGAATAAATACTTTATGAATATCCTGACTCTAACGTTATCGAGACTATTCATTTTTACCACAGTCGTCCAGGCATAGTCAAGAGTTCCTGAAGGTGACCTCCAATTGAGATCGAAATATGGACGAATCAAGTTATTAGAATAACTGAATTATTCAACCCGGCTTTAACTTAATAACTAATACACAGAATCGATCTGGAGGTCAAAAAAGATAATTTTCATAATTTTCACTAAAAGTATAAGTTGGAACTGATAAAATTTGGCTAATTCAATAAGCAAGAAGTATGTAATTATTCGTTTAGTTAATGCCCTGCGGCACTTTAATTTTTATCGGTTTTCTAACATTGTCAATTTTAAACTTGTTGATGTAAATTTGTCTTTATGTTATTAAGATCTACGTGATCTGGATCGATTTGAAAATTTCTCCAAAAACTTAGTTTTTTATAAATTTGTATTTAATTGTTGAAATGATAAAACAATGTAAGCGTAAAAGGTCTACTTTAAAGTAATTGAAAATTTATTCAACGGAATAATAACGATAATGAGTTTTGTGAAAAAAAAAATTTAAAAAAAAAAACAGATAAATAGGGTGAGAAAATACCTTTCTGATGATATATTATTAGTCGCAATCGGTCAAATTTTGGATGAGTTATTTAAGCCAATCTTCCAAAAAAGGCCAAAGACAGCATCAAAAATTTCATTAAACATTTGTATGCAGAACTTTTATTCTTAAACTGTTTTATGATCTGATGAGATTTAAATATATTTTGATTTATAAAAACCCGCCAAAAATGGAGATAATTTCAAATCGGTCCAGCTCACCTAAATCTTAATATTGTTGTTAAATATTTTGATTGAAATAAGATGATGCTGATCTTATTTATAAAAAATATGCAGATTTGAAATGATTTTTAAAATGAATTCCAAAGATTTTTTAAAATCACAGAAAAGTTAATCACTCTGTTATGTTCTCTGCATTTAATATAAGGTAATTTGATAGTAAAACTTGTGGGTTCTTGAATAGGTCGGATATTTTTTTGGAATTTTCATCATTGGTTGTTTTTGAAGAAAGCTCGGAAACAGAAATAATTGTCGAGTTGGAAAACTATAACGTACATATGTTAATAAAATATAATATCTTTCACCCGTTCCTAATAAAATTGAAAATGCTTCAAACTTTGTTGTCTTTGTAGATACACACTACGATTCTATATTACATTGATGCTGGATTTACATATTTTTAGGTGCTTTTAACGCCAATATTTTATATATTTTTTCAAATCGACGTAAAAATTGATGAAACACTAAGCCTTAAAGATATAAATCTTAAAAGCTATAAACAATTTTATTGGAAAAGTTAGTTTGCGTATACGCCACACAATCGTGAACAAATAATCTTTCGGATTGATTATTTTTGCAATTTTTAGGTTTGAAATATCGACACAATATTTAAGTTTTTAACAAATTTCCAAAACAACTTGCCGCCAAAAAAGTTTATGTACATATACATACATACATATGTATATTCAAAAATACAAGGGTTCGTACATATGTATCTAAAATTTTAAGCACTTGAAATTGGTTCAACTAAAAGTAGGTGTAGGCTTGCTGCTGCTGTGCTACTTTACTGCAATTCCCGAAAATTTCATTTTATTGTATACGCATTTATGTAGCTGTTAGAAAATCAGTACAAATATAGAATCAAATACATATGTATGTATGTTTACATGTTTGCCATATGAAGCAACTCAAGGAAGAGTATGTGTACATATGTATGTATGTACATACATACATATTTTCTTAAACCGCATGTGAAAATATGGTAAATTCAGTCTGATGGAAGATAACACACACCAACACATACAATCATGAGCTTTTATTATTAGTATTTTTGTTTATTTTAATTTTTCTTATACCATCTTCTTCCGTTCTGCTATCAAATCACTACACTTGTGAGCTATTTTTTTTATTTGTTTTTAATTTATATGCAACACTTGAAGCACATTTGGTAATACATTTTGGAGGTTGAATAAAGTATTGAAATATAATTTTTAAGCACATACACCTGTTTCATCAGCCGTGATTTCAGTTTAAATTGTCTTAAGCAAATTTATTTAGGTGTACACTCAACTAGATTTTAGATATTTTTTTTTATTATAACACAATACACACAACTTCCAGTTTGTCGTTATTTAAATTTAACACTTCGGTTAACAGTTATTTTTTGCTCGAAAACTCAATTAAAATTTCCCATCATAAAACTGAAGATGAGTTGAAAAAAAAAATTGAAATAACATAATAAATATCCCAAATAAACGTTAATTACAATACTACTTAATAAATAATAATGGATTTCAATGTCAACTCGCAGTAGTGTCAATAACAAAAATTTCATATTCGTATTCTCACGGTTTAAGTTACTGCGTTGCCTTCAAACGCTGACAAATGATGGCTACTGAATAGCAAAGAGTTTATATTACGAGCAGCGTCTCGCCACCCCAATAATGGAAAACCAAGGGAAAAATAAAAACAACCACAAATAAAGAAATGCTAGCGACGACACTAACAAAAGCAACAACAAATGATAGCTACTCTCGTACCACAATCAACTGGGGCATGACTCATGTACTTTTACGCTTTTCAGTTGTAGGTGAGTTAAAAAAAGAAAATAAGTAAAAATTATTGTTGACTTTTTACCAGTGTTTGAGGGAGTTTGACGCTGAGAAAAGTGCAGTGGAGCGTGGTGGCGATAATTCTTGCTTCACATTACGACCAGAGTTGTTGCAATTGAAGATTTATCTTTAATGTATTTAGGAATAAATTTGATAAGGGACCACAGAAATACATTCCCAAATACAAATATATATATGTATATATAGTATGTATACCATTTTATACCCTGTCGGCAGAAACAACATAAAAAACAAAAATTGAGATTGCACTTAGGTTTTCTTTTATGCGGTTTTTTATGTTGATTTGAATTTATGCGGTTTTTAAAAGAAATTTTTGGATGTAGTGATTTTGCATTTTTGATAGTTGTTATTATTTTTTATAGTAGTATTTTTTTGTTTTTGCTGTTAAAGTGAAGAAATAAATTGTTTTGTTTTGCTTATTAGTACCTCGTTGGAATTTTTTATGCGATTTTTTTACATTTTTAAAAGAGGTATCTGAATTTATGCGGCTTTTGAAAATTCTATAACGCATCCCCTATTTTTGTTTGGAAGTTTTGTATGTTGATATTTTTATGTGGCTTTCTAATGAAAGCCTATAGGTACCGCATAAACAAGACACAAGTATATTTGAACCGTCAATTCCGGTTGTTTAGGGAAAGATATTTGAGATAGTTAAACATTCATTAATAGAACAGTTACAAAAGAACATGTGGACTAATCTAAACAGCTACTGACACTTGACTAGCCAACACGTAGTCGAACATAACTTGAATGTTTGAATGTTGATTTTCTAAGTCAAGCCTAAGTGCAAAGAGCATTGAGAGAATCATGCTGCCAAGTTTTTCACCTATTTCGAAGAATGTTCCTCCAAATATGCGAAAGAAAATTTTCATTTTTGTATAAATCTAATTCATATGTTAATAGAAATAGTTTCTAAATTTCTATGTCAGAGTAATCGTTTCTAAGTTTCTATGTAAGTCAAGGCAAGTGCATCAAATTGACTTCCGGCCAGAGAGCGAATTAAATCAGTTTGCTTATATTAAGAAATTTTAGAAACTTTTCGGGTATGCAGCCAGCAAGTAAATTATCACAAATCAACTGAGTTCGCTTCAAAACTGCATACCCGGAATTTTTTTTGGAAGTTATGATTTGTATGGAGCGAGGAAATTGTTTGCTGTGCAAACATTTAAGTATTGAAACGTATGCTATACTTCATGTACACATATGTACTTATATGTATATGTATGTACATACATACATACATATGTAGTATTTTTGTTTCCTTTCCCGCGGGAAGTAAGCACCAAATTTAGCAAATTTTGTCCACGCAATCTTGCGAATTATTGAGTTTCGATTACCTTTCCAGCTAATCCATCTGCTTGCAAATGCAATTTTTCGTACGCTGTACAGCGAAGTGTTAACGTAAATAAACTACATACCTACAGAGTATGAATGTTTGTCTGGTTTATCAAAGGGAAACATTTTTGTATCTTTCATTGCTAAATTTCTAAAAGAACAATTATTTATTTGTTGCTGCATGTGCGAAAAGTACGCTTTCAACGAATTTTGTTTATTTTAAGCTTGCTGCGCTATTTTTTGCACTTCCCGCTGGCTTTCTAGCTAAAACATTTGCATGGGTGTTAAAGAAATACGGGCGGTGTACCTAGTAGGTGCATACGTAAATAATTATTGGCATATGTTATACTGCGCGCATGTATTAACGCTTAATACGATTTACAAATACGCTGTCAAGTACCCGATATAATGAATCGATAAAGATTTCCATCGTTAAGACCCGAGCTTTATGTATCCATATGAATCATTGGATTCACTTGAAGTGATTAAAAAACAATTTTATTGTTATGCATATCTAAAAACCAGTCACATTCACAGGTGTTTGTAATGAATTGAGAGTGACTTGTTAATATCTATCAGATACAGGCAAACAACGTTCGATCGATAGATCTGTCAATGAGCAGTACAACGTAGTTATTTAAAAAAGACACAACAACTTATTATATACATACATACATACATATGTACATATGTACATAGACACCAACTTCACATCAGTGGATGCTGCGGCTGTCCATGATGATCATATGCTGATGTCTGTTTTAATTGACTTACTTTATCTACTATATACATATGTACATACATACAAATGAACATCACTTTCATTCACGGCGCACCACAATTGGAGAACTACTTGCGGTTTAATATAAACTTTAAACCATATATAAAAATAAACTACCAGCGCCCACTCGGATAACACCCTGACCCGATAAGGTGCCGCCGCCAAGATGCTGCTCTGCATTAAGTCCCAAAACCATGAATGAAATATGTAAATTTTTACGTATTTTAATTTCAAGATCCAACATCGTGTCATTCAATTTAACTTGAGCACAGCGTTCGATGTGTACTTGAAATATGTATACTACACCACACTCTCGCGCATCCGCTACTTGATAAAAATGCCAATCACAAAACTTACAATATACAAAGTATAATGCGATAGCACAACTGGAGCAGAGAAGTTAATGTGTAGTTGGACATACATATGTATTTACATACATATGTACATACTCGTACATATGTATATGTATATACAAACTGAATCATAGCGAGCATGATCTACAAAGTAGCATCCCTTCCGGTGTTTATGATTCATATACCAGCTTACAACGCCCGTCGATATATGTTTCAACTAGACCAAAGTCTACACCCAAACAACTATAATTTCTGTTCTTTTTAAGATATTCTATATATCCAGCACAGCAAGTTGCATATAAAATATTCCATCATCACCTTAAACTAGCACAACTTATGTACCTGGTCTTTTGATACAACTTGGTAAGTTGGCACTTACTTTTATGGAATAATACACAAATGGTCGTGCCAGACAAAACGTCTCAGCTACCCTTGAATCGGAAAATGGTAATCACAGCTAGATTGGCACCACAAAAAATACAAATAAAAAGCAATAGTCACCAGTTCATAGTATATGTGCATATGTATGTACACTATTTGAATGATCGATTACTACTTTTAAGTGCTCGAATATTTCTGCTGCCAATAGCTTTCATATCTCAACACCACCGCCAACACACGAGCTCACAAACTTGGCTCCTGCCAGACCTTTTGTCTTCGTTGCTGGTCTATTCAATCGTTTCATAATTTTTTTTTTTAATACATACTTTCAACTCTTCTATTTTTGTTCTATGTTAGTTCTGTAGCCGCTGTTGGTTTTGTTCAATGGCTGCCACAACGAGCAAGCCAGTTTGCTAGATAGCACAAGCTACGTGCGAGCACTGACGATCTTAAACGAGTAATCGAACGAGAAGAGCGTGTGGGTCCCCGCCTTAATCCAATCCACTCCAATTCACCTGTGGCCCCACTTGTGACAAGTTTTATTTTTCTTCAGTTTGTCACTTCACAACACGTTCCCCCCGCTGATCAATGTCCACACAAAAGTAACACAAACGCCAACATCGCCAACCAACCAAGCTGACAACGACGACGACGACGTCGCTGTTGTCGTCAATAATCACGCCGTAGCTACGGTGTTGTTGACGTTATTTCTTGTTTTCTCCTTGCTTGTTTTATGCTTATTTGTGTTAGCTCTGCTTGTTGCTGCTATTTTTGTTGTAGTCGCTATACTCCATTATGCTCGATGGCAATTGGTATTGTTGTTGTTTCTGGTTTTTTATGTTTGGCCGTAGCGTACTCCAGCAAAACCTGTTTGCGTTTTATACCAACAAAAAAAGAAAAACATAGCACATAGAAATACAAAAAAACTACTACACCACGCTCGTACGTACATACACATACACAACACATATGCAAGTATTGCTGCAGCGCCCAAAGCAGCGCAAATAATATAGGAAAACGGGTAATGAGCCCCAATTTCCTGCACTTTTCAACTGGTTTTACCACATTAATTTTCACTATTTAGCACAGTAGTTATGAATAATAAGCCTGTTTTTTAACTTTGCTTGCACATTAAACTCACCAAAAATTAGGGAGAATCGGAAAATATTATTTAATTTAAAACAACAAATAAACAAAACACAAATCTTTAGCACAATTTAATTCACTTGAGTGCGTCGGTGGCCATCCATAGCTGAAATCGCTCTCAGCGCCTTCTGTATGTATACATAAAGTGGATGAATTTACCCAGCCACCAGGGTTGGCAAGAAAAATACGCAGGGTTGCATAATATTTGATAAAAAAAATTATTCTTAAAATATGAAAACCTTCGAAAATATTTGATTCTTTTTTAATAAATGGAAAATAGAATTTGAGTAAGTTAAATTCTTAAGCAAGTACAGAATATGCACTCGTTTTCCCTCTCTACGTACGATAACCTATGTATGTACAATTTTATTTCGGTTAAAATTTGTAGGGATATTCACGCAAGTATTTCCCTTTAAAATACCTTGCTTACATATTTATGTTAGAGCAGTGATCCTTTTGTTTCTACCAATAAAACTCAAGTGATAATAATCCTTTTGCTATTTTGCCTGCTAGCAAACTTGATACTTCGTTGTTCGTCCCTATCCTTAGATTTAAGCAAAGTTCACATTGATGCGATTTTCACATTGCGAATATGCAGACTCAAAAATTATAATAACGTTCCCGAATATATATTTTTCGAACATTCAGCGTTTCCCTGTTTGGACGCTTACAAAACGCAGCGGGTAGTTACATTTTATTCTTCTACGTTCTTTGATTCCATCGTTTAATAATTCGCCATCACTTTACAAAAGTGACGGCCACAATAGTTTGGCACTCACTGCAAAGTTGTGTCTGAATTTACAGTGCTTCTCAAACTATAGACACGAAAATCGATAAATTGTGCATTTTGACATTTCGGTAAGCAGAATTTGTACTGATAAGGAAAATTCCAACCCTCTTGAGTTCGTCCGGCCGTGCAGTGGAATTTAAAAATTAAAATTCCTACAGTTCAGCCAATATTTTAAAATATAAAAAGATGTTAAACTAAGTATGTGATTGTGTAAAAAGTGCAATAAAGAAGACACTAGACCCATTAAAGAGTTTTGAGTGGGGAAAGCGACGCAGTAAAGATGGCCAAGTAAGTAATTGTGGGTGTTGTACAATTCATTGCGAATATGCTAAGGCTGGTAATGGATCAGCTATACACACCTTGTAGAAAATGAGTATTTAATTGGATATTTGAACAAGGTGTTTATTAATAGAAAAAGTGGTTGTTTTTTTCGAGTTTTAGTCGCATGTGAAAAATGAATAATGCTCCTTTCCAGACCTAGCAATCGCACACATCATTGCATCCACATAGAAGTACATATGTACATATATATGTATATGTAGTAAATAAATCGAATTTGGCCCTAACAACACGCATGCACTGCGGTCGACCTCACCCCTTCTATTTTCCCCGTCTTCCTTTTATCCATTTACTTTGATGTTATGTTTGCACAACCACATTTGCATTGTGTTTACATTTTTAAGTGCTCCCATACTGACAGCTGCAAGAACAAAACAAAAAACATTCAAAACTATTGTATACGCTAAAGCTATGCGTGCTTTCTGTCCCACCTCCCAGTACTAGCGTATGAACCACAACTAGTATAACACAAATAAATAAACAAACATGCCTACCATTAATTTCAGCTGTCGCGTCTGCTCATATTTCAATCGGCTAATTGCTATTTGTTTACCCACCACCCCCACTACAGCTTGTACACACCTTTAACATTTCCCATGACTCTTAAAAGCAAAACATTGCATTTCGAGAGTATATCGAGACAATTTGGTAATTGATATTTGGTACTATTCCACTGTACATATTACTCTTTGAGCGCTTATAATGGCGTTGGAGTCGAAGAGATACTTATGTAGTAGCTATTCTATTGCGTTAGCTAGTTGGATGTGGAAGGTTGCGGTGGGGCAAGCGATGGCAGCAAGCAGTGTTATCAGTTTCACTTCGGTGACGTGCTGCAGCTTTATATTTGACTACCTATTACGCTTTATCACTAGAATGTTGATAGACGTCCATTTAGTCGTAATTGTGCCAATATGCCAACACTACAAATCCGGTAAAGCTAGTAAAGTGTTATTGGTTATTAAGCGTGCCGAATTAAATTTTTTTAAAATGTTAGCTATTGCACAATTTTTAGAAAACAAAAATAGCAAAATGTTTAAAAACTTTCGAAAGCCCAAACGTTTGCGCTGGTCAAAAGTGGAGCGTGCTAAACGGAGAAGCATTGATGAGAGGTGTAGTTGGTTAGCTAGTCACAGTAGTTATTTATGTTTATATAATCGTATTAAAATAATGTGAGTAAATAATTTTATTTACAGAGAGACGATGATTGTTTTCGTCTATGACACCGAGTGTCTGAAAGATGAAGCTGATGATCCCGTCAAAGCAGTTCTCTACTTTCATCCCAGCTGGGTATCGGACACGCAAAAAGTAGCGCTCTGTGGCCAACTAATGGGTACCTCGTTCTTTCTAAAAGATTGTTTTTTCAAGCCAAAAATTATGGCTTTGCAGAATGGAAAATTCGTGCTGAAAGAGTTCGGAAGGTTTACGTTGGTGAGTCTGTCTGAAGTTTTAATTTGAAAATTGAATTAAAAACCGGTTTCCAAATAGTTTACGCTTAATTTAAAAACGGTATTTTGTCTGTTTAAGGCTGTTGGCACCGACCGCAATATCTCCGATTATTTACTCGAACAACGCGCAAATTTGCTTGCCTCCCTTGTCAAGTTCTTTCATCGTGATCTGCAAAGTGTTTTCGATCAATTCCCGCAACAGGCACAATACAAAAATCTCTCCGAAAAGCTATATCACATATTCGAAACATATCTGCCGATTTTACAACGTAATGGACATATTTTTCAAAATGTACCAAAGCTACGTATGCCAAAGGTATGTATGAAATGTAAACCTATTTTTTTAAGAGAAACATTTTTATTTCGGATAATGATGCTGACGTTGTCGTATATCGATAAAAAACATTAACGATATAGATAATTAAAATAACTGTCTATAAGGAATAATGACGTCGTTTAACGTAGCTAAGGCGGTACCAAAAAAAATCTACTTAGTCGTTAACGATAAAAATACTTAACGATAACAATAGAAGAAACGATGAAAATGTCTATGAACTTACTGATAACGATTTCGCTGCCGCCAAGGAGTCTGCTAAGATGATTATAAAAAAAGTTATCGATAACGATAAAAATATCGATACCATATATGTATTTATCGATTACTATAATTAAGATATCTGCATATATCAATAACCATACCAAATAAAAGATTTTGAAAAAAAGTTATACGTTTTATGTCCTTTCAAATTACTGAATCCTATCTACATATATGCTTTCAGACCGCTAGTAACATATATTTGGATGCCATACAAACTCTACAATGCTGCCAACAGACGAAAGGCATATTGGGCGGCGCTGTACTCTACCATAACAAGTGCGTGGTTTGCTATATTTTTACCACACTGCATCCATTTGATTAATTCAATTCTGTTTCATTTTTAATAGAGTGGTAGCCTCCCAACTTGGTGACGCTATTACCAAGCAACTTGTACTTACCGATCCACTACACATACGCACCACCGCCGAACAGATACTCATCACCGATTTCCACATACCAAACGGCGTTCAAATGCTGATCGTTTATGTTGATGTGCCACAATATATTCGTTTAGTTGCCGACGCCCAACGCGCCCAAACTTTGCAAACCACCCAATTGGGGTTGCTGCCCTTTCAGTACGCGAAGCGTAAAATGAAACGTGACAAGTCGCTGATTTTTACCAATATACCAGAAGAGGGCAGCACTGCCGGCGTCAGCACGGTGGATGAGCATGTCGAGGAAGGTCTTTCCGCACCAGCAGTTGCATCCCAAGCCCCGACAGCAGTACGACCCAAATCGTTGCTTATACGCCCCAATCATCTGCCCTTGCGTCATCGTAATGGCATGGGAAGTTCGAAGGAGCTGCCGGAGTCGGGTATAGCTTCGATAAATTTCGATGAAACAGATTCATATCCGGAGTTTATTGGACGCACGAGCGTGTGTTCCACACCGATGACTGAGAATAAAGTGCTGCAAGTGGGGAATATTATGTCCATTTGCGCAAATACAGAGGTGAGTTTTGTAGAGTGCAATTCTGAATAACTTTCCGTGTAATACAATAAACATACATCTTAATTTCACTATTTTTCAGGACGAAAGCAATTCGAATAAACAAAAAACTCAAACCGCCAACCGCCGCAATTCGCTCAAATTCGATTTAGAGAAATTCTTTCAGAACTTTATTGCCAATCCGAACAAACAAATGGAGCGTCGAAACTCCTTCACCGATTTACAGGATTCACTAAAGAAGATCTCTAAGAAATTGTCGCTGAAGCAATTTTCGCAAAGCTTTAAGACTGACGTCAATCGCAATGGTAACATACGCGGGATCGAAGCAGTCGAATCGCCCGATTTTATAGAAAATGACGATGACGTTGATGCTGAACAAAATTCGGACAATTCTGACGAGAATAATCGCACAACCCGCACAATAACCGATCCCACCTATCCCGTTTTTAATGAAAATGGTCAGCCCATATCGCGTAGCCTTTTTCAGGAATTTATCGAAAAATACTATCGCCTCTGGCTGGAAAATGGCAGTGGCAATGGCAGCGCCAAAAAGGATGTAGAAATTGCACAACTCATTGAGGAATTCAGAGAGTTTGATAATGAGCTGAAGAAGCTGGATGAATCGCTGCGTCAGGAAACCGCCAACAATACAGTTACCAACACCACCACCGCTCTAAAAGCAGATCGCAATTTAAATACAGTAACACCAGCAGTGGTAGCCACACAAAAAGCTAAAACTCCACTGGACAAGAAATCACTTAGTCTTCCCCTTAAGCCACTCACCGATACGGCATCCAATGAGCAATTTACGGCCGCGAGTCGCAAGCAGCCAGGTGGTGTGCCACTTACCCCACTTATGGCTAAACTATCAGTGTTGGCGCTAAATGAGGAGCACGCGAACAGCACTTGGGACGCCAGTTCGGTGGAGATACAGACACCATTAAATACGTCTAAAGCGTTTTCGCGCCGCAGCTCGCTGAAATGCGACGATGCTGTCGATGCCTTGGCGACATTGCCCACCAGCACGCAGAGCAGCTCAGCAAACGGTTTGAAGCGTTTGGAATTGTATATGTGTGGACAGCAAAATATGACATTACTACTGCTAATGGAGGAGGGCACTGCGCGTCAGCAAGCCGTTGTGCAGAAGATGGTGAGTTTGTTTGTTTGGAAAGAAGATGTTGATTAGAAGGAGAAGATGTTGAAAGTAAAATGAGCGAAAATTTTCGCTAAGTGCCGGCAAAACTAAACCACTTTCATTTAGTTCCCACATTGCAGACGTTTATTTCACTGGCAAGTGGATTTTTTAGGCTTTGCTATAGAAAATATCCAACTTTTTATGAGCACAGTTAGAATCTGAAAAATTTGAAAGCGCCATCTGTCGATAAAATTCTCACCATAGTTATTATTTTTTATTTTCATGTGTTATTGATTCATATTCCCTTTAACATTTTGAGGAATGTTGCTCAAGTGACAGTCTTTGGCCGGATGCAAATCCTGGTTGTTTTGCTATCCTAGATACGACTACCGTGGGAACGTCCATTTGATAGTCGAGATCTTTATATTAATTAAGTTTATTCAGGATATGTATTTCGAAATATCACGTTTATAGGAAGGTTAGTTCGTTTATCTAAAATTTCAATTCTCATATTCTGCCGTTTTTGTGTTGTTATCCTACTTAAAAAATAATTAAACTTTTGTTTTTTTTTTAAATACTATGAGTTTGCATATATTCTATATTGAGTATATTATTCTAGCTGCCCTAAAACTTCCGTTTTGAGGATACGAAAAAAATGAATTTTGGTACCTTACGCCTTGTATTTTTATGCAATTTTGAAACTAGCCAATCACTTGCTCTGTCGACTTCGGCAATAGCTCCCAAGGTAATCGTTTTCGAGAAAGTTATTGTGAAATTTTATATTTAATTTTAATTATTTTGTTTGAAAACGGTGAGTTGCGAAAAAGTGACCAGTATACAGTATTTTCAAACACCTTTCGCTTGATATCCATATTGTAATATTTTTGATATAATAACTTGCTAAATTTCGCTTAAGTCTTAATAGTATAATTATTTCACGCGTCGTCGTATACTTCAATCTAGGATCGTTTTTCCTTCAGATTGTGGTTTGCGTCTTGATGTACCACGAAAGGAGAGACGTAGTTTTTTTTTTAAATAACTTTCGTGAAGTTGTTTCTATATAAAAAAAAACTACCAGCATACATAACCTCAAACTTGAGCTTTAAAATTTAGTGATCTATGAAACTGCATATCATTTACTTTTTCAAAATTAAATAAAGAAAAAAGTGGATTTATAATTAGCAGGTAGACTAGATATAACTAATTTATAAAGGTGACCTTTTTTTCTAAATTTTACATTTAAAGACTTTGATGACAAACCTACTATTATATAAAAAATATATGCCGGAAATTTATGCCGTTTTTTAGGAAGTCTACACGTCTTTGCAAACGGCTGAAGAGAAAATTTCTACAACTAAAATCTAACTTTCCCCTATTAGCTTTTTAAGATTACATTAAATCTTCTAAATTTGCAATTATTTTCATTTTCCAGTTTGATGTTTGCGTTGCAAAATTTCCGCACATGGAATCCCATTTGAATCAAACGCTTAATGTAAATGTTGAAGGCGATAAGCGTGAAGGTGGCTACAGTTTCATGTGTATCGATGCGAAATGGGATACGTTAGAGCGCAATGGACCGTGGAATCCATTGGAATTGAATACGCTTGAATGCATGCATCAAGATTTGCAGCCGCAAGATGAAATTACGGATGTGATTTTGAGGTAAATCAATAATTTCAAATTTTTATATCATTCATTTAACAGCTATGAGAGTTGTAATAAAAAATCAGAGACATTACTATTATAAAAGAAAAGTATAAAAGTCAGCCAATAATAATTAGAGCGAGATAAATTTTTTTAAAGTTGTTGTTGTTGTTGTTGTGGTTGTAACAGCATAAAAAATGCCTCATAAAATTTTGGGTAATGCTGCTGAAGTTCGAGTCGGCCGGATATAAATCAGGATCGTTCCGGTATTTTTTGTTTAATTTTTTAAGTCACTATTTTTTATATAACTATTATTTTGATACTTACATATATGTATGTACATACATTTATATTATACATAATTTTCCGCGAGATACACTTTTCAACTCTTTAGTAACTATAAAAGATTTTTCATAATAATCATGCGTGTTAAAATTGTATAAGTCTTCAAAAGGCTTTTATATTGAGACTAGTTAGGGACCATTTCGAAACTAATTCAATACTATTGTTCTCGAACTAGTTCCGAAATTACCTCGAAATAGTCTTAAAATCGTCCCGAAATATACTCGAAATAATCCGAATCGGATCCCAAATAGTTCAGTATTTCAAAACTTAAAAAATGTTTTTCACTGCTAATCGTTATAAAAAGTTTTTTTTTTTAATTCATCCATCTCATAATTATTATTCTGGGTGTCAGCGAAAAATTCTGTATGTAACTAATTTTCTTTTCGGATATCCGATCGATATACCTTTCATATAATAAATTAATTCGAAATATACTTTTCCAGATCGCACGATGCCGTTTTCTATGGCTACAAATCGGGACGCTCCGAATTTTTTTACAAAGGAGCAGCACATCCAACCAGTGGCATACCACCACCCTCCGATCCTATGGGCAGTGTAGCGATGCGCGCCAAAACGCAACTGGAACGTGATCATTCATACATTTTATTTTAAAATTAAGGATAGCTGATGGGTTAGTAGAACAACACTTGCAATTTTTAACATATTTTTGCATTACTGCAACTCAGCTGTTTGCGAATTTAGATGGGAAGGAAAAAGACAGATGTTATCCATATGTATTTTTTATTTCAAAATTTTTAATGCTATAGTAGTGATACTCAAAAACTAACTAGAATATTTATGTCGTAGCAGCAAGAGAAATGTTTCACCATGTCTCGTTAACTCTACAGTGCGTCACAAGCTTACGCCGCTTATTATACTCACTTACTTACATACACCATATTTTGACTAAACTACTCGCAACTTAAAGTTAAATGTTACACGAAGTGAATAGACAAAAAAAACGAGATCAACATAATGTATAAGTTTTTTCTGTGGACGCGGCTGTATGCAGTTTTTTAATTAATATAACTAATATCATTGTTATTTGACAAGAAAGCGCATGCCAAGGGTGTCGGGTAAATATAAAATTTAATCATTTAGAGAATAGATTAGAGGGAAGTTGGAAGTTGAAAGTTTTTGACTAATAGACGCTGGTTTGGCAATTTGATTTTATGATATTTACCCTGAATGATATCTTTCGATTCCAAATATTTAATTAGAAAGGGAAAAATGTGCAATGTATTTACCTATGCTGATTTTGAAAGCAACCCTATTTTAAAATTTTTTTCATACTCTATGTACTTCAAATAACTAGACAATTTTTTTTAATTGACCACTGAAAATCAACTCAAGAAAGTTTGTATGTTTTGACCGCTTAAAGTATATTTGATTATAGCATCACATTGTTTTATAAAGAACGCATAAAAAAATTTATATTAAAAAAAGTAGTTTTAGCACAGACATATTTTTAAAGAGCTCATAAAATCAAATCTTTATTGCGACAAAAATTAAATTTAAAAAGGGAATAAATTAATTTAAAAAGGGTATGCAAAAAGAAAACTCATATTGATAGCAATATTGAAAATATCTCATAAATGAAAATTAGATGGCTAATACATTGCCAATTTCTCGTAAAAATTTACTTAAAAAATACACCTAACTAAAAATGCTTGAAAATAGCAAGAATAAGAATTTTATTTTCGGAATTTAAAAAGAAGAATTTAATCGATTGACTTTTAAATTAAAAGCGGATCAAAGTTTTTAATAACAATAAACATATTTACTTACTTACTTACTTAATTGGCGCTATAACCGCTTAAGCGATTTTGGCCGAACTTCTCCTACAATTTGTGGTGTGCGTCTTGATGTTGTAACACAAATTGAGGGACCTACAGTTTTACGCCGAGTCCGAACGGAGAATGTTTTTGTGAGAAGTTTTTTCATGGCAGAAATTCACTCGGAGGTTTGCCGTTGCCTCCCGAGGGGCGACCGCTATTAGAAAAAAAATTTTCTATATTTTTTGGATGTTACTTGCCCCAAGCTGGATTCGAACCGGGTCCCAGCGCGCACACGCTATACACTCGGCTACGGCGGCCGCCAAATATATTTATAAGATTTAAATTGAAAAAAATTTGCAAGCACGCCTGAAGATATTGAAAAAATGATAAGAAAATGATTTTTTCTAATATCGGATGCCCCATACAATTTTGGAAACGTTGGCTGAATTGATAGCCCTTGGGAGATTATAAATCCAGGTAGTTCTAGAGCCTACTGTCGTAGGAACAGGAAATGGGAAACATTTTTTGTTTGCATTTCTGTGTTCCGTTCGGTTAAATTAGGTTAGGTTGAGTAGGCCGGCCCCGGAAGGAAGAATAATATGCTTGCCTGCTTTCAGTCGGCCGACTGCAAGCTCAATTTGAGGTCGTGGGCCTCCAGAAGGCATTGCCCCGTCAGATAACATCAATCGCCGGAACTTTTGTTCCCGTATTTAAAAAAAAAAAAGAAGCTACTGAGCTTGCTATCTAGGACCTCTGCATAATTTTTGCAATTCTACAGCCTTTCATTCGCACCATTTGACTACTATAATCCATCGCCGTAAAACTATAGACCCTTCAATTTGCGACATCAAGACGAATTTTATAGCGAAGTTTGCCAAACACTGAGCTATATGATGTAACCGGTCAATTATTATTATTATTATAAAAAAAAATCAGAAAACATAAAAAAATAATAATAAGAATAAAATTATGTAAAAATTTTAATTTTTGTATCAACTCCTGCCGCCTGCGGACTTCTATTGAACAGAACAGGTCGGCTCTTTGTCGGTTTAGCAAACGCTGCGCAGGTAGCGACAACACCCGATTCTCGAAGGTGTGTTGACCGGGTATTGTCCGATAAGAATGCATGCAGTTAGACTTAGGCTCCACCATTGGTGGAGCTGTTTCTAGGATGCTGAGGTGGAATTATCTTTTCATATTTTTCTCAGTTACCCTGGTTTCGCGTGGTTGAGGTTCAATCACTTTGGCACTCATTTCATTAACGGCTGAACGAAGAGGTCTCTGGGGTGGAAATCATGTATTTTTATAAAGATCGGTTCATCTATACCTACTGATTTGTGCAGATATGCACCGCTACGCGTAAAAAAAACTACGATATAAAACTTTAAAGAAAATGATTTTAAACTTTTTCTTCGAAACATTGTGTTTTTTTCATTTAACAATAATAGTTTGGCGCTTATATCATAGTTTGATATTTGGCCGAATTTCTAATACAATCTGTGGCGTAACACAAATTTAGAGATTTAGTTTAACGCCGACCTCGAACGGCGAATGCTGTTTTTTTTGTGAGAATTTTTTCCATGACGGAAATACACTCGGAGGTTTGCCATTGCCTGCCGATATTTGAAAAAATGTTTCTATAATTTTTGATATTACTTGCCCCGGCCAAATATTGTAGTACCAAGGAGCCACCAAATGGAGCACGCGCACGCTAACCACTCGGCTACGGCGGCCGCCTTTTTAATATTTTAACAAAATATACCCTATGCTAGCCCGCAGTTACTGCCTAGTAACCAGTTAAATTTCTATGTAAATGCTTTCAATACAATCAGTGTTTCGGAGATTAGTGAGTACAGACAGTCGAAAAATAATATAAAAATTTTCCAAATACATTCTATGACATTCCCTGCGACAATTTCGGCCATTCGTTTAAATAAAATTCAAATGTACAGACATGAGTAGGAAAAGGCATAAACGCCATTTGTATCCTTCTTTTGAGAAGTATAAAAAAAAAAATTGTTAGTTGCTTAGGAAGCTTAAAAGTTAAAGAAAATTATTCCAAGAAAACATCACTAGGCGTCGTCCCAGCAAAGAATTCACATGAAAAGCGATTACAAGTAACTACCCGACAGCTCTCGCTTGCGCTTTCAACATTTATTTTTATAAGTCTGTTAAAAAATACTAGTTTAAAATTTTGTTAACTATAGCTTAAGATTTAAAGCAATTTTTTATGCCTTTTTGCGCTTACATTTCTGTATGTAAAAATCCTCATGAGCTTTCCTTGTGCAATGCTTTTAAATGTAGCTTAAGCTATTAGTATTATTATTATTATTATATGTATTTATTAAGTGCAAAACAAAAAAAATTAAAAAAAATAGGCAGTAAGCAGTTTTTTAGCTTAAAATTTGTACCTTGAAACTGTCCATTAAAGCTTTTTGTAAAAAGCGTACTTATGTAAACAATTATTGCGTCGCATCATACAGTTTTAAATCTCAAGATATGATTTTGAGATATAAATATCGAAGTTTTAATTACAAATACATGCAGACATACATAGTAGATATTATATGTAAGAAAAAAATAAAATAAACGACGAAGAGAAATATGACGTGCCAATTACACATTCCATTCCATTACATTAAAAACATAGTAATTGTATAAGTTTTATTGCGAAATAGACTCACGTGAATTATAGCTGAAAGTAATATTTCGTCAAAAAATGAGAAAATGTGTGTTGGGCTACGATTTTAAATTCATGAATTAGCTGAGAGTTTGTGGATAAAGTACTTTAAAAAAAATATTTACATAAAAAATATCGAAAACTAAACTATATACTTATAAATAACCAAAAATTAATATGGGCGAGTTTACACAGACAGTAGTAACCTCGGCACTGGTCAAATGTTAAATTTTATTGCACTTTTAAAAGTCTGACCTTCACTCTCTTTGCAATTTTCTTTCACTTTGTATTGTAGTCAAAAATAATTTGTGATTTTACTAAGACATGCACTCTATGTAAACTCGCCCTAATATCATTATCATAATCATATGCATAATTCAAGCTTAATTATTTTACCATTGCCAATTAGCCGCCCGCAAGCGAAGCCGTGCAATTAGCTGTAAGTAAATGACACACAGAAAAGACAAATGAAATAGAAAAGAAAACGAAAGTGTAGGGGTCTCTTCCTGGATGAGAGAGAGATAGAGAGAGAGAGAGAGGGGGGAAACTTAAGGAGCAGTATAAATATACAAACTAAAGTGCAATTTTTTCGTTTAATTTTTTCTAAGCTTCAATGCTTTACTCTTAAGTAATTACTTAAACATTCCCATTGTTGACTTATTTATAATAAAAAAAAAACACTTTATTTATTAACTATAAATTTATATAGTTTGCATACTTATATTATGTACATTACATTAGTACATACAAATGTACATACATATATATACACTCTTATAGTTTAAGTGCAAAAGAGAAATGTTTTTCATTCCTATCATTTGGTGAATATTTTTTTAGATGCATGTGTGAATTTTAAAAGATAAATCAAATAATCCGATGTTTACATAGATATTTGATAAATACAGAAGAATTATGCGAATCGAATATAGTATGGAGATTTATTGGAATAACAATATAAATATTAAATATGCAAACAAAATTTTAAACTCGACTTTTATTTAAGACATCAGAGCGGATTCCCAAAAAAAAAGTGGAAGAAATTTTGAGAAGGAATTTGTCAATTCGTCGCTAGCAAACAATTTCTTAAAAATGCAAATAAAAACCAGAGTAAAGTAAAGTATCGTTTCTGTGGTGAAGAAAGTGAATAAAATTTTTGAGAATAATTTTTGTTAACTTTTATTTATAAAAAAATAAAGTTAAGTGTAAAAAATTAATAAAAAAAACAACAATCTGAGAAAGCGTAAAATTTTTTAGTAGAAGAGGCGTTTCTTAGTTGACTCAATTTGGCGAAGAATTCTTACATACATAACTCAAAGAGAAATTATTTGAAAGTTTGACAATACACTTTTTCATTCCTCTTCTTTTTTTAAATTTTTATTTAGAAAAAAGTTGATTGAACACCAATTTTGTTTTTTACATGATTGAAGCTTTACGAAATCCAAAAAAAAATATTTTTTTTTAAATACAAAATTTTTTTTTAGTAATTTTCTGTTACTTTTTTTATTTAGGAAATAAATTAATACTGTAATAAATAAAATTTTGAATTTAACAACTAAAAGTTTGAATTTTTTTAGGGAAACATTATTTGAAATTTGGAGTAAAAAATGTTTGATATGAATTTTTTAAAAACTATATTTTTTTTAAACAAAACAATTTGTATAGTTATTTTCTGTTCCTTTTTTTGTGTGGAAAATAAATTAACACTATAAGAAAAATTGGCAAAAAAATATTTGTTTTTTAATATAAACGAAGTTGCCTTTTCTTTGGTGGCTCAATTTGACTCAATTTGGATATTTAAATAACTAAGATAAAATTGTTTGAAATTTCGAGAAAGACAGTTTTGATATAATTTTTTTTTATTTATTTGTTATTTAGAAAATAATATAATAATACATTTTTGGAAAAATAAATTTGAAACAAGAAAAACCAGTATTCTCAGAAAGCGTGGAATATTTTGGATAGAAGTGGCGTTTTTTGGGTGGCTAAATTTGATTTTGGATCTTACATCACTCAAAGAGAAA
Organism: Anomoia purmunda; assembly: GCA_951828415.1. Taxonomy (NCBI): domain Eukaryota; kingdom Metazoa; phylum Arthropoda; class Insecta; order Diptera; family Tephritidae; genus Anomoia; species Anomoia purmunda. Next base: position 98,658,800 of record OX639997.1, read on the forward strand.
TTGTTTAAATTGAAACAGTAAAGTTTTAAATACCTGATTCTGTGATACCTTCTTTAATCGTGTTAAATATTTTATGTTTTCTCATTCTGTCGAATTTCCGTGGCTAGATGTTTTATTCTATTTGTCTTTTCCACTTTCTCATTTTTCTCTTCTTTCTTTTTCACTTCTGTCTTTCGCACCCAACTTCAGGGCGTATGCGCTGTCAAAATTGAAAATTCCATTTGCTCGATGTTACCGCCGCGTTATTGTGTAATGCACCAAATTTGGACCGTTCGTTGTCGCTTGACGCGCCAATTTAGGGATGAACCTTTATAAAGTTTTTATGACCATTCATCTAAACTCGCAAATGTCTTGCAAATACGAGAACCTCGGCAAACTTACTTCATTTTTTAGGAGAAACTGTCGACTGATTTCTAATAAGCGCTAGGTTATTAATTAAAAAAAATATAAGGTACAGGCAAAAAAATATCGATTTTAGATGCATATTAAACACTTTCCAGTTTACGAATAAGCAAAAATATCAGACAACGTACAATGAAAAAAATTTCCTATACAAAAATATCAAAAAAATTCCCAAAATCAACGGCAATTGCCTGCGTTTTGAGACTTGCATATTGTACTATTTATACCCAAACATTTTCTATAAATTCTGATTAAAAAGTTGATTAAAATTTGTTGATTTTTATTTTTGTACAAAATTTAAAAAATGGATTTATTTGCTTATTATTGTATAACAAACTACATATATTTTTTATAAAACATTAATGAAAATAATTTATCAGGAAAAATATTGCGAATATTATGTATATAAAAAAATACCGTGTGGTCAATTGCAGCGGTTTTTTGCAGAAAGTTATTTAACATTCCAAACTTTAGGGATCGCTTGGGAAAACAGAATTAGTGTTTTTTTTTATTTTGTATGGATTATGAGTTATGTTATTCTATAATACAAAATTTTCTATTTCACGATATTCTCAGTAGCATTACATCGTCTTTCATTTTTATTTCTATATACAAATATAATACATTTCATATGTCAAAGTTTGCAGTTCAACTGCTTGAACTTTAATTTTACTAAGTAAAATCTACAATTATTTCAGCCTTAATTAAGTACACAACTAATCATAGACGCATGATACTTTTTTCTAATAAAGCAATCAAACGCTTTTTCCACTATATTTATGGCAACTTCATTACAATCCACGGTACACGCCCATAATTCTTATAGTGATAGTAGTCGTAAGCCAATTTACTCAGAATCAATACTATCAGAAAAGCCAGTACACAATTTAACATATCCAACGGATATATTTTCGGTTCCTCTTCCGATTTGCAGACATCCTCCCGCGTCAATGCGAGCACATTGGCATGACGCGGCGGATTGCTGTGCTTATAGGTGCATGTAATATTCCCAGCATCACGCACAAATTCAATATATTTCATGAGTATCTCGCGAAAGCGCATCGTAAAGATACAGGTACATTGCCAGGGATTGCCGCTGAGTAGTAGGAGATTTGCATTGGGATTATCGTCGAGCGCGTTATCGAGCGCATAGACGGGCATCTGAAGCAAAACAATTGTTTTTCATTTAATTTGTTTCGTTTATTTTATTTTTATACTCTCTTTACCTTTTGCAATTTATTGCCACGTAAGCTGAGCAAGCGAAAATGCTCAAACCAATAGCCACCCTCTAGTACATCAATGCTTTCAATACGATTGTTGTCCAGATGTATATCCACCACATAACGATAGTGGGGATTGTTGCGCAAGGGCAGTACATCGGTGATCTGCAAGGAAAGAGTTATAGGAAGTATGATGAGGTATCTATTAAAGCTGCTAAATGTGAGAAGCCAAATTTTTCACCCACCACCAATCGTTTAAATTAAAAAAAAAAAATTAAAAAATTTCTTTACACGAAACTCTCACCATTTTATAAAAATTCACATTATAAAGAAAACGGCGCCACGGATTCAGCGGACCATTTTAGATAAGCACAGGCTGGAATAGTGGGAATAGTTTATCCTACTAGATAGTAAAAGAAATCAGTGAAATATATAGGTTCCCCAGATTTTTTAGCTTTAAGAGCGCTTGTCTAAAAATTACTACGTGATGGAGAATTCAGCAAGTGCTAGAATTTCATAAGTGCCAAATTTCATGTAATCTAGTAATATTTGTGTCGGCAAGGAATAACGGCTACGTAATTTCGAGCTAAGATTAACATTTTTATTATTTACAAGCTATATCAGCGTGCGCCGCTACACTTAAAAAAAAATCAGCTGCAAAAAATAAACAACGGCAAAAGTTTGGCGTTGAAAAATTCAATTTTGATCAAAAGAAAATTATTGTAAATCATTTCTGGAACAATTTCTCGTTTGCTTCATTTATTATTTTCATATATTTATAAGTATATTTTGATATATACGTAAGTATATAACGCATTCGAGTCTCTGCCACATATAACAGGTGGAAACCCTCTCAAAGATATACTAGGTACACACCTTGTCCTCGCCGAGACGAATAGTTCGACATTCATATTTTAATATTTTATATCATTGAGTACAATTTAATTAAATTTCACTTTCAAAATGGTGGCCACCTTCTTCAAAACATATATGTATTTACATACATAAACTTTTTCCTAGCGAAGCATATAGTGACGCCCATATTTTACTTCAATTTAATTAAATTCGACTTTTCTAGCAGGTGGCAACCCTATTAAAAATAAAGCTAGCTTTATACCTTCTTCTCAACGAAAAAAGCGTCTGGTACTGATATTTTATTACTTTATATTCTTGTGCATAGCTTAGTGAAATCTTTTCGTTTCAAACAGGTGGCCACCTTCTCAAAAAATATGTCTGAACCTAACCTTCGCCAGGACAAACCGTTTGACATCCATATTTTAATATTTAATATAACTTGTGTATAATTTAATAAATTTGCCTTTCCAAACAGTTGGCAACCATCATAAACGTTAGCTATGAACATTTTTCCGAGACGAACCGCTTGACAGTCATATTTTAATATTTCATATAACTTGTGTATATTTTAAATAAATCTGAATTTTCAAACAGGTGGTAATCCTCTCTCAAGCATAAAACATATTTTACGACATATGAAATTTCATAAAAAGGGTCGAGCCGTTTCGGAGGAGTTCGACCACAAACACCGTGACACGAGATTTTTGTATATAAGATAATATAAAATATATCATACGTAATGCCTGAGGTTCCAGTTAAAGCTCCAATAAAATCTGTTCAGTAGTTTCGGAGATTAGTGAGTTCAAACAGGCAAACAGACATGACTTTTCTACAGTTTTATTGTACCCAGTATGATATATTTTCGCCGAAAACTAATAAGTTGTCTATCTTGCCCAAAGGCATTGTTATCGCATTACACCCTGTATTAAAAAGGTGCCAGTTTGGGTCACTTTTAATAGCTGTAAGCCAACACTCAATGATTGTAGAATATCAGACTCCGAATTCCCCGGTATAAGTGAGGAGAGTAAATTGTGTGCTTCATCATCTTACAGCGAGAGAGAGATTCAAGAAACATTTAGAATAAATGAAGGGAAATCAAGAAGTACTGAAAAGTTAGGTTAGATTGAACCTATGAATGAATAAAATTTATTACCACAGACCTAATTTGTATTGCCTTTAATTAAAGAAAACCACTTAAAATGCCGTCCCAATAAAGTAAAACAGAATACATATCCTTTTGCAAAAACATTCATGTTGTAAGCCAAAAAATTATATAATGACGTAAAAGACCAATTGACTTTGCCATATTCTCTTAGAGCAATTAGCGGTCTACAGAGGGCGTAACCTTCTGTATTATCTCAACCGTGGAGATCAGCTGCTCCACATATAAATACCGAATAGCGACTCAGCTAAGCTAGCATCCCAAATTAGAGTACCCATATTAGCGCGTAGTGTGAGCGGAACCTTAGTTCGCACATAACTTACCTCATTATCATTTAGATAGATTGTTGTTGTATTTGCCGGTATATAATTGGGCATAGCTCGAAATTGTAGATTACTACAGTTGATTGTGTAGAGTGGTATGTGGGTCTTCGGAATGATGTGATGCATTGTGCAGGTACAATTCTGTAAATCCTCATGCGATTGACAAGCCGTGCGAAGCATCTGCGAAGAGTAAAACGTATGATGAATTATTATAGAAGAAAATATTTGACCATAAATTCCATTGATTTAAAAAAAAGTGAAGAAGCATACAAAAATAGATACATATAGTTATGTATAAGAATACTAAAGGACTGCGAGCAGAGAAAACTGCTAGCGCAACACAAATCAGCGAGATTTGGTGTACGATAATTTCAGTCAGATTGTGAAAGTTTCGCTACCGAATTGACTGCCTTATTTTTTAAAAGCAAATCGGTGGCCGCCATAGCCGAGTATCAAGAGCGTGCGTTCTTCATCCGGAATTTTCTAATGGCGGTCGCCCCTCGGCAGCAATGGCAAACCTCACAAAAATCCTCTGTCGTTCGGAATATTACTTGCATACTATGTAATTTTTTTTTCGATTATAACTGTTGTGGGGGCGAGCATGGCATAATTATTTTAAAAATTTAGTTGCTATTAATTTATTACATTTGTAAATTAAAACACAAATTGTACGAAGCTATCTAGCAAATTTTTCAACTTTTAAAATAACCAAAGATTATGAATTTTGAACAAAAACCGATAAAATATCCAAATAAATCTCAAAAATTAAGTATTTTTGACTATATTCTGATATTGTTATTTCCGAATCTCTTGCATACAGCTTATAAAAACGGTTTTAGTTGAATCTAAATAATGAAATAAAATAAATCAATATAGTGGCCCATTAACGACTTTTCACTATTTATTTTTTTCTTCATTTACTTTTAATACATTCTCTTTTTAAATACTGAAAACCGTTCAACAAATTTTACTCAAAATCTAAAAATGTTCAAAAAAAAATTTAAAAAAAATTTGGGAAACTAAAATTTTTTAAAAAATTTAAAATTTAAGTTTTAGTACAATAAAGTGCAAGTATCTAGTGGTTACAACAATGCGTTGATTTATGAAATAATTTTTTTCTGACGTTCTCGAATTCTGCAATTTTTTCCTATAACGAAATTTTTTCAAATGGCAGAAATCACGAAACGCAGGCACTATTTATTTGAAAAATTTTTAATTTAATATTTTTAGTAAAATTGATAGTTTTTTTTTTTTAATTTCGCACAAAATTTTAAACCTGGATTTAAACGGGGTTTGTAAAATTATACAAATCTACAAATTTTGACTATTTAGTTTTCCTCATTTAATTGTTTACATAAATAAACATAGTTTATTTTACAACAAAAACCATTTGAATGCAAATTTCGAACTTTGTGCGAAATTTTAAATAATAATTTTACTTAAATTTTTTTATCAGAGCTTTTAATTAAAATTTAAGAATTAAAAAATTTAAAAGCTTTGCAAATTTCAATTAGCTACAAATTACCATTGATGTTAGACTATTTTTTTCTGGCGCGCTTCTGCTATTTCGTGCATATAACGGATGTTCAAAGTTTTATTATATTGAAAAAAATGAAACTAAAAATTTCGGTTTTGAATTTGTTAGTAATTTTTTTTTTTAATTTTCGCACAAAGTTTCAAACTTGAATTGAAAGCGGGTTTATTAAATTGTGTTTAAAAATATCTAGTAAAGTTGATCGATTTTTTAATATCGTACAAATTATTTATTAAAAACAAAATTTTTATAATGATAATGAATACAGGAAAAACAATAGTTACAACTTGTCAAAATGTTGTGGCGTTATAATTATAGAATGACCTATGTATATGCTTCTATTGGCCAATTCTCTCCATAGCTACATAAATTTTCAAGATAAACTTTTCAAAATAAACAGAACTTACCACTTTATAATTCATCACAGTCAACATATGACGTTCCTTATACTTTTTATCTGCACATATGATTTCTTCACGATCAGCAACCATCTCGCCCTTCTCTGGTATCAACAGCCATTTGAAGTTACGCGTGCAATTCCATGGATTACCTGGGAAAAAACTAATCAATATTAAAATATCATAGAACACATCTACCAATAGATAAACAACGGGATACTTGCCAGCTAAGTAGAGTCTTTCAAAGTTGTGCGGCAGCAAGAGTGGACCATCTAACTGGACCAACTTATTCCAACGCAAATCGACAACGCGCAAGACATGAATACGCCTGAATGTGCGAGCATTTATTTGTGAAAGATTCGTCCACGAAATGTTGATGGTCTGCAGATGATAAAACGTTTGTAAAAACTACTTATGACTTTAAACATTTTGTGAAATTCAATCTACCTGTAGAAAATGCATTTCGGGAAAATCGTGTACAAATTCTAGCAGTTCGCTGTATTCTATGGTAAGTGCGCGTATTTTCGGAAATAGCTGCAGGTCGGTGAGTGGATTGAAAGCGCGCTCAGGCCAGCCGCAGAAGATGATCTCCTCCAAGCGACGTACTTTTTGTTCGCTATTTGTTGGGGGAAGAATTCAAAGTTAATAAAATGATGCTTGGCAAATGTTAATATTTTTTGCTAAAGTGCGCCAAATTTCAAATGTTTGTAAAGAAACATACAATAGTTTAAAAAATCATAATTGATATTATGTGCGCAATTTTTTGTTTAGCTCACTTACGGTATTGTGGGCAAATTATTTATGCCTCCATAGCAGCGCAGCGCAGCGTAGCGTCCATAGCGTGTACAATTGCCCGCCATCGCTTCGGGTGCACTCTTCCAATCCACGCATGTGAAGTTGTGTTGGTGATAGTGTGAAATATATTCGCCATTCGCTATTCTATGTCAATAAATAATACAAATTAAAAAATTATAGCGAATACTAAGTTCTTTGTGTTTTTTTTTTAAATAATTATAAGCAGCTGTTAGAATTGATTTGCAATTATTCAAGGAGATTTGGAAAGGCACATGCATATCTCGAACATCTTGTTAGTTATCAAATATTTATCAGCGAATCCATCACAATGCAATTCAGTGATAATTTTTATGGACGGAAAATATGTTAGCTTGTTTGTTGATTGTTGATGACAGCTTTGCTAACTAGACAATTTACTTCAAATGTACTAACTAAATATTTATCTGCTGAGAATTTGTTAAATGTAATCTGCAATGTTTGCTCAACTAATAACTGGGTTGAATGAATGTCAACAGCGACAAATTTGCTCCACAATACGTAGTACTGGTGCTATTGCGTTGTACTACTTAGTTATAAGGTGTGATGATGACAAGTTAAGTTAATATAATATAATAAAACTAATATACCAAAACTAGTAAAATCACTAGTTGGTAGTGAAAACAATTTACGAGTATAAATTGGGCATTCCGCGCCAAATGGGACACTATTTGGCTGTTTTATGATTTAGTACGAATTGAGAGAGCCCGCCATAATATACAAATTTTTTTTTACTCAGTCGTTTACGAGATATCGATTATTGAAAAACAAGCCTTTCTTTTTTGAAATGCCCATAACTTTGCGAACCGGTTTGAACCACTTTTTATTTCAAAAATTCGAAAAAATAGATCCCATTGTTGCCCCATTAACGGACTAGGCTTAAAAGTTATGGTATGAATGAAAAAAGTTTCAATTCCATATTAGTATTTTTAGTATTAAACTAAAGAAGTTTAATAAAGCTTCATTCCCAAAATGTTTTGAAAGAAGATTGCCATATGCTTAAAGGTAAATGAAATTAAATTAATAAATTAAATGACACCTTACAAAATGATCGTCAAACTAAAAGTTTTAAGAAGGCATTATTTCAAAAATATCTTTGGATAAAAAATGATTTAAAATTATAATAAGTTAAATTAAATATTGAAATATAAGCATCAAACGCATACGGTTGAAAAGCAAATTAATTTAAAAATATTATTTTAATTTGATTTCCAAGGGTTGGCACCTTTTAAAGGAAATTGATTTAACGCCATTGGCACGTATACCGAAATTCTACTGTACTGGTGCTAAACAAAAAATGTTTATGGAAACATTATTAGATAAATATATTTTCAAAAGGGTTGCCACGTATAAAAAAAAATTAAATTCAATAAAATTTATACATAGAATAGCTGAAGCATTGCACTACTGGTTTGAATTGATGGAGGTTTAGAAAAACTTCGTATCGAAAAAATCTTGAAGGGTTGCCAACTGTTGAAAAATTAAATACAAATTTATTAACAACGAAAGTGTAATCAGAATATTTCACTTATACATACATACATATATATCGCGGGCGAAGTCGCGGCTAAAAGATAGTTTTTTTTTTTACAAAAATATTGTTAATTCAATTACATAAACCATAAAAAATAAAATTTTACACTTGGTAAACATTTTTCGAAAATTTAAAAAATTAAAAAAAATCGAAGTTAAAATTTTCAATCTTTTTCTGCAAATTTTCGGACATTTTTCGAAAACGCAGAGTATAGCCCACTGAAATCTATCATAATAAAGGGCAAGTTTCAAGATCCTAAAAATTTTAAATTATTTTTGATAATTTTTTTTTTTGTTGACGGTCTTGCGCATTTTCTTCCATATGAGATATAATTCCGTGCTGGTGGCAGTACAGGAAGGCGTCAATTAAGTATGTAAAGCTCTAATGCAGAACTTATATTTAGCCACTAAGTACATACATATGTACAATAAGTAAAATGGTAGCTGAGATAATCAAACAAGCGCGCCACTCATTTTCCACCGATAAAACTAGCTGATAGCTGAAGTATTTTGCATGAAATTTTAAACGTTTTGCATGAAATCAATGGGAACTGCAGCAAAGACATGCACTCGCTCCCTAATTTATTTCACTGAAATGATTTTGCTTGAACACCTCAAACTCGAGCTACTTTACGTACAAAATATTTATACGAAAGTCAAACTCGTAATTTCGCTAATTGAACGCTAAATATTTTAGCATTTGTTTATACAAAAATTTAGGATACTACTGAAATTTTTATTTGTACAGAAACTTAAATTTCAGTTCAGCAAGCATGCTACTAGCGAATCGACACGTTCGATTCTATTGAAGGGGGAAATTCTTGAATTAGTTAATGATGCAACTAAAAGTGTCAATTTTCAAATGGAACTAATATTTCTATATATTGTATATATATGTACATATGTATATTATTGAATTATCCCAATTATTCATGCAACTAAATATTCCTAAATCAGCTATTTTGTACTCTTAAGTATTGAATACTGCAGTTGGTGTTACGAGCAACAAATAATTAACAATAACTGTCAATAATGGCAGCGTCAATTGACAATGGCCTGAAATTTGTGACAGTTAAATTAACACATTAACGTTAAATGTACGAACAAGCAAAAACGTCCAGCAATAATAACAAAAAACGAATGACTTTTTTTGCTGTAAATTTCCACACGTACAAAAATAACTTGGGTAATGAGTGAATTAGTTGATGTTTGGTAATAATTCGTGCAAAGTTGAAAAAAATGTACAGCAACATATAAAATATCAGTAAATGAATAAAAAAAAGAAGCGAGAGATATTATTAATTCTGTACTTGCTTTTACCCGCTGCCCCGCTCGCACGGCTTTTTAATACAACAGAAAATAATATTTTTTATGGAACCCAACCCGTAGTCATTAAAGTCGTGTGTTGAAAAACTGAATCTTAGTTTGACATACGGCATACTTAAGGAGTAAGGAAGTGTAAAGAAAGTTTTAAGAGTTATATTCCAGGTCCCGGGCAATATTTTTGTCAGTATAGAGAATAACTTGACTTTCGTAGCTAGTGATTTTTTTATGTACTTATTACTTGTCTTTATAGGTGGCAACTCTATTCAAAAATGTTTCTTTTCAAAAGCATATGTATACTAATGGGTTCCACATCATACATCATTTTAATATTGTCATACTTTAGTTAACTTAAAAAGGAAAAACTTCTTCAGTTTTGGAAACTTGTCAATTTGTTTATTTTATGTATGTAATTTGTATTTGATTTTTTAAATAGTTGGCAAACAATAAAATGACTGAGCCTTTTTCATCCATTATAAGTTCACATCACGGTTAGTTAAATATACAATTTTAAATAGGTGGCAGCCTTTTACATAATACTTTTGAAATGAAGGTTTATTCATCCGTTTTCGGTTGACACCAATTTTGTAGAATTTCAGTTACCTTACGAATTAAATTCAAACAATCTTTTTAGAGAAGTGGCAACCCTCTCAAAAACAGTTTTTAATAAAGCTTTCTTAAATTCCTCTCGTACCTGTGCTTTAATATTCCTTTTGGACCATTTATTTCATTTACCTTTTTGAAAATATTTTCGAAATGTAGCTTTCTTAAACCTTTTTCGCGTGATATCAGTAATAATAGTAGTATTCCAAATAACCTGCCAATATAATTTAATCAACCCTTTTAAACAGGTGGCAAGTCCTCTTTCGTTAACTTGATAACGGCGTTTAATTAATCTTTGTGAACAGTTGGCAACCTTACATGAAAACAAATATTTTCATTATTAAGGTCGCAACTCCCTACTACGATATTTTCGAAATATGACTTTTGTAAACCTCTTTCGTTTGACCCCCACATGTCATATTGCATTTTACTTTTTAATATAAGTATATTTAATTTTTAAACAAATAGCAAACCTCCCACACTTTTTTGAAATTACACTTAGTTTCAAGCCCATATCGTACAGTATGATTTAACTTTTATAAGTGGCAAGCTTCTTTTAAAACATTGTGAAAATCTTAAAACCATTGTAAAATCTTAAACAGATTTTCGTAAAAGGAAGTCCTCCTCTGCGATGGAAAGACTACATATAATAGGACTTGGCTTCAGCTGTTTTTAAATTCTGCCACAATCTCATTGTTTACTTGATTAAGAAAAAAACTACATCAATCCAATGATATAACGCGATTATGGTTCCAAGGAGGAGAGATTAATAAGGGGACTTCATATAACGGCCATATGTACTTGGAGAGATAAAAATACAAAATTCCTGACACGCTTTCAGCAAATTTTATCTCAATTTCATTAGAAAGATTTATAATGCCAAATATTCTTTTGGTAATCCAATTTCGTAATTCAATTAATAAAAGCAGCAATAAATTAAAAATACGTTTTTCCCGCTAATTGTATAATACGCGCTTGACTAAGTAAACACATATCTAATTAGTAAAAATAGATCGGACATAAATACATATTTGTATTAAAAATATAATATTTACTATACAAACATATTCCATATATTCTTGTGCAGCTTATACAGCAATGCTTAGCGATAAAATTAGCTGGCTAAACATAAAACCAACAAACAAAAAAAATTGGAACTAAGTAATCACAGTTTAAAGATCAGCACTTCTATGCAGTAGACACTGGGTAAATTTGCGCAAAAAGCAAACTCTTATGGCGTTTATTATATGTGACGTTCCGCGAAAAAAAGGTACCTAAGGTGACAAAGCTTAATTTTACGGGGCGGGCGACCGAAAGAATCGTCGCAGCGTGAGTTTGAGCGTCCAGAGTTTCGATTATTATTTATCCATGTACTATAATAAATAAAAAATAGTTCACGCGAACGCGGTAACAAGATTAGAGAAGAAGTTAAAGAAATACGAGAACCAATGCTATACGGGGCATATAGGTGAAAGCGCGAAGATGTATCAGTGAGTAGAGGGGGAAATATTCAGTGGTCCCCGATAGCTCGTGAATGGCGATTTATAACTGACATTCAACGTTCATAAATGGAAAAGTATTCGAGATAAAAAAATTTAGTTTGCAGCAAATGAAGGATTGAGTGTTGCTATATGTATGAAAAACAATTAAAATCTGGAAATTGATTCTTCGCCACCTTGGGTACCTTTTCTCGCGGAACGTCACATATATGTACATATGTAGAATATAAAAATCAGGTGTACATATATGAAATTTAAATATCTTCCCTATATCAGCCATAAGTTGTGCACTTGTTTGCCACACTAACTGTATTAATGCAAGAAGATCACCGTGAGAAAAAAGACTTATTAATCAAATCAGCTCACGAACGCCAGAATCCTTTGGGCCGTTGGCTATTAAGAACCAGAAATGATAAACTGATGCCAAATATTAAAAACACAGCACAAGTTTTATACAAATCCATAAATCTTTAAGTGTTTGCTAGACATATATTTATGTGAATTATACATATGTACATATGTATGTATCATGGCTGGAAGAAGTCGCTTAAAAAAATTGTGTTGCTCATTATATGGATACATACATACACAGCATATAATCCTAAATATGTAAGCGCATTTTAATTTCTGGATGCATGAATCAAAATGTAATTCTAAGGACCAGAAGGTATGACTGTTTCTGAGCTTCGATAGGTGTCTTCGAGCCACAATAGATGTCGAAGGGGGGTAAAGGCGTTTGATGCTGACAATAAGTTCGACACACTCATAACTGGATGGATCTAAAATAGAAAAGGGAGTTAGAGCTGCGTTTTACTGCCCAGAGCCAGATATCAGTAGAGCTGCCGGTCTTATAAGCTGCCAACCCTCCAGTAGGAGGATTAACATCTAGGCAGCAGCAGTTAGGCAGTCATGAAGCCTATGCTTTCGCATAGCACCTGCTCTAAGAAGTTAGCAGAGTGTAAAGAAGCGAAGGTTGTAGTGGCCAAAACCGTGCACTTTTATTGGGTTCCAGGAAGCAAACGTGATGTATATCTCGAGGAATTAACTAAAGAAAACAATTAAATGATCGCACGAACTGCACACATATCAGCAAGAAGACAGGTTATGTGCAAATCATACGACACTAAGCTTTCGAGCGTTTTACTTTATTTGTTCTTGATGAGGTTTTGTAGCAATCGAGTGATTTAATGGGTGCCAGACTATCAGAGTAGATAGTCAGTTAGAGGCTTCATGGGCTTGATGGAAGAATTAATCAGAAATACGGTCGCTTCTCTTAGCTATTACCGTTACCCCATTTTGTTATATCGGGTCTTGCATTAGGAACGCTTCAAAAGTTTTTTTTAAATAAAACAAAAACAGTTTGGGATATGAATTAAATTCTTTATTCCTGTGAAAGTACATTCGATGCCATTATGTATGGAACTCGATTTCTTTTGCATGGGCACCACGGGCACGCTTGCAGAAGTCCAGACGCTGAACCCAATTTTCGACGGTTTTCAAGCATAAATCGGCCGATACTGCTGCAATTTCACGTTCGATATTCGTACGAAGTTCATCAATCGTCGCTGGCTTGTTGGCATAGACCATAGACTTGACGTAGCTCCACAGGAAATAGTCTAACGGCGTCAAATCGCACGACCGAGGCGGCCAATTGACTGGGTCATTTCGTGAGATAACACGTTCACCAAACTTGGTTTTCAATAAATCGATTGTGACATTCGCTGTGTGGCTTGTGGCGCCGGCCTGTTGGCACCACATATTGTCCAAGTCCATATCATCCAATTCGGGCCAAAAATATTCGGTTATCATTGAGACGTAGTGATTCCCATTCACAGTAACGTGCCGGTCTTGATCATCACGGAAAAAGTACGGCCCAATGACACCGCCGGCCCACAAACCGCACTAAACCGTAATTTTTTCGGGATGCAATGTTAACTCATGGAGTACGCGTGGATTGCTGCCTGTTCAATAACGCATATTTTGCTGATTGACGAAGCCATTCAGCCAGAAATGACGACGACCATAAATTGGACGTAGCGCTCTTAAAGTTGAGGCCATTGACTCCGAATTTCGGTAGTAAATTTTAATAATTTCGACTCGTTGTTGGATCGTATATCTTTCCATGATGAAATGGCAAACCTTACTGAAGAGAAATGTCAAAAGAGCGGGGAAAACTATGGCGTCGTTTGCTGTCACTATCGGTCTACTTTTGTAGCGTTCCTATTGCAAGACCCTTTATGTCGGCACTCGAAACTAAGGTTGAGTAACAGTTCATACGAGTAGTATAGATGGTAGTCGAGCTCAAATTAACTTGACTTTTTTTTTGGAAAATTAGTAGTACAGAAAACTGTACATTCATAAATTGAAAAATAAAACAGGTTACAGAAAGTTTAAAGCGTTGATATGTTCATTAAATAATGACTTAAAACTGAATTAAATTGTCAAAACATGCCAATTCGCAGCACTACTATTTTCGAGTAAACATAATCAGAAAATTTCATTTCGCATGCAAATTACAGGAAATATATATGTATATACATATATATATATATAAGTATGTACATACATATGCATATATAAATCCTCTCGCAATTGGCATGCGAAGTGAAATTTCAAATTTCTTTTGAGCACAAGCAAAATCTCATTGATTATTTATAAATGTTTTATAAAAAATAAAATAGATTTGATTTAAAAACAGCCCTGTCATAATTATAAACGAAATTATTTCAATTTGTTTTAGAAGTATTAAAATTTCATACGAAATTTTTGATTACTCTCGCTCAATAAGCCGACTTGATGATTTTTTTTTTCATTTTGGGTCAATAGTTCTTGATGGATTTTACTAAAAAACTTCGTTCCTATATCTGTTGTTTACATTTACTATTTACACCTAAATCTAATGGAAACAAATTTTTAATGGCATGCTACCAGTATGACTTTATGGCGCGTGTATGGATATTCTGAAAACTTATAAAAATAAACATTAAAAGTTCGGCCTATTAAAAAACCATTCAAACCAATTGTTTTATAAAGCCAACATCTTACCCCAGCAGATTTCGATTTAGTTATTTGTAAAAAGATCAGTCTAATTGTTCTATTTAAATTCACTATAAATTGTCTAATAAAATACAATAAAACTGATTACGCCAATAGAATTCAAGCATATGTATGTATGTATGTACATATGTATATTCGACAAGAAAGCGATATGAAAATTGAACCATTTATTAAACAATCATAGGTTGATATTTGCTTTGGAATCGTATTATGCAAATACTTTGTTTACATACTATTGTATATATAGCACAGAAGTTACGATGGCAATTAAAATTAGTGTTTTTATGTTAATATGTTTTTGTATACGCTATTATATATGTAGGTGCGTACATGGTAAACGGACAAAACGTGCTCGCGAGCAACGTCGGCGTCGGCGAAGTTCATACGTCAACCAAGGAGGATAAATAAAGTTTTCGAAATTGTGCCAAATGTCAGAAAAAAATGTACCAAATTAAACATAAAGTTAACAAATTTTTGTTTAAATTTTCAATAAAAAAAATATTTCAAATATATTTATAAATGGCTTATATGTAAATAAATAATATATTAAAAAAATAAGAATTAAAAATCAAAATCATTATCAAAAATTTATTTTGCCAGAGAAAAATGTAATTCAACCATAAATTTCTATAAAATTTCAGTGTTTATGGATTTTGCTTTAATTATTTCCACAAATACTACTTTTATTCGGAAAATATAAACAGACATGGAGAGAAAAAAGAACTGCTCAACCCGAAATATCTAAACTGAACTAGCAAATAAAGAACTCGAGTAAACAGGATTTGTTTAACTTAGTTTTCAAGGGTACTAGGAGGAAAAGCCCAAATTAATATTCCTATTTAAAAACTTTTTCAATTCGCTTTCAAATATTTGGAGAAACTACTACCAAAACACATCAATCGATTCTCCCTTTTCCTGATATTCGTGATACCTACTTTTTACAATTTCTACAATTTCGAAGCTCGAAAGTGAACAAGGCCAGAGGAAAAGTTTTCTCATGATATGAGAAATAGGAAATGGAGAAAATCCTTGGAGGTATTTATTCAGAATCCGAGTGTATTTTTTTTAACTTCCTCATTTTAAGACTTCGTCATACGATTCTGTTTTTCCGAAATTCGAAATATTTGAAATCGACTCGATTTCGAAAATCTTTTTTTTTCGGTTTTTAGAACATGCACTTTTAACTAAAAGCAAAATAAGTAAATATAAACGGCGTTAAATTCTATACAAATTGTACAAAAAAAGTCGTTGTGGTTTTAAAGTACTTAACACCACTGACGTATACAGAAGCGATGCATCGAATTCTGAATCGGTCTGCATCCAGATTTGGCGAAAGAAGAATCGCGCTCGGCTGTTGATTTTGCTTTCCCTAAGAATTTTAGCACTCGCTTGCCACTTTTGGAGCGGAAAATTCAAAAAAGAAATACCCAAAACAAAAACCTGCGAGTCTTTGTTCACTTTGCTTTTAGATTCGTTTACATACCTTTGCTACAATTCAAACACAACCCCTGATTGCGAACTGCAGTTTTATCTTCAAAGACATTTCAATAATGTACATTGTCTATGTAGTATGTGGACATACGATTTCACGGAATGATCATAATAATTCTTGTAATGAAAAAATATTTTCAAGCCAAAATCATATTGCAATAAAGTCGCAACCATAGCTCAGGGTGAGGCACTAATATCACTACAAAAAAAAAAGAAGAAAGTTCTGGTCAGTTTGTAGGTGCGAGTATGTACATATGTACTTAGGTTTGCATAGACAGAAATGTAAATGAATGAGGCGTCAAATTGGCCTGTTTATTTTTTAAAACTCATTAAAAGTCAATTTCATAAAGTAAATCCAGCGAGCGAAAGAGGAAAAACAGTGGCAAGCATAAAAAAGTTATACGTTCGTCGAATACAGATTTTGTTTGTGGTACAATATTCCAGGTACTGATTTTAATCCTCTACTCAATTCCAAAACAATTGGCATACTTTTCACACCCTCAATAAGACGGGTCAAACCCACATTTTTTTGAGGGCGATAATGGTTTAAAATGCTATGCAGTTTTATAGCTCATTCAAATAGTGCAAGCCTGAAGTGGCTAAAAATTCCGGTTGATTTTTGAAAATGTTTTGAAATTTTGGTCTTACGCAGTTTTCCATATAAATAATGGGTGTTATATAAATTCCAATTGATTTGTAATATTTGTTTGTGCTGACGGTCTTGGATATTTTCATATTTCAAGTGGAATTTTTGGCCACTTCAGACTTGCACTAAATAAATGAGCTATCAATTTTTCAAACATTCTAATTAAAAAGTTGTAAGTTTGAACGAAAATTTGTTGAATTTTATGAATTTTGTACAAGGTTCTAAATTCTGCTGTTTATGTTTTTTTCATCTTACTAATTAAAGTTTAATAAAAACTGAATGAAAAAAATTATCATGAAAACATTGTGAATATTCATGAATGATTCATTTTGAGATACCTTTTTTAAATAAAAAAAATTAAAAATGCATTTTTCGTTACTTTTTTATTAAATTATTAGCTTTTGGAATGTTGGCCGTGACTGCGGCTAACTTGGTCCGTTCTGAAGTACATGATTTGACGCGTTCGATAGCTTCAAGTGGTTTTTGGTGAATGGCGCGAGTATATTTGCTTTCTAATTCCTCAATCTTTAGCGGCATAAAATTTGGACTTTACGTATCCCCAAACGAAAAATTCTAGAGGTGTAATAACCGAAGCGTGAAATTAGTAGTTCACTGAATTGTTTCCCGCGCTGTATGTCAATCATATGTCATCTGGATTCCTTGATAACGGGCACCATTCTCAGCTAGGTTCCGACCAGCTTCATTTTTGAAAAAATACCATCTCAAAAGCTGCACCAACCCATTGGTTTCTCTAGATGTACATACATAATTAACATGGCCATTAAGAGAAAAAGTGCCTCATCACTGAACCAAATGTGTATCTTCTTCAAGCTTTTCAAGAGCCCAAAAATGGAAACAGTGTTGGGTTAAATCTTTAAATGATAGATGTCAAAAATGTAAAAAAAAATCCAATTAAGACTATCGTCGGGACAAAGCTAATATCTAAGCAAACGGATTTGGTATTGGTCATTATTACGCACAAATATCTTTGTAAAGAATTCATTTTTTTTTTAAATAAATTTTTGAGTCGAATATAGTACTTTATTATTTATACACGTTCATGATTATTGCTGGCAAGTTTTAAATTTTTTCATTTTGAATTGGCACCATTAAAGCCCTAAACCAATAACGCTAAAAATGTTGCACCCTGACATAACCACTTCAGATTTAATCTATCATTTGAAACCCAAAGTATGTTTTGAAAGCTAATGGTATGTACAATATATGTATATGTATGTTTTTGAAACATTTTGCAAATTATAATAAAAATAATTAATAAATGCCGATCTGAAAATAAGTATCGAAAATATAAGTTACAGAGAAAAGATAATTATACTAGGCAACTATTTTAATGGATTTCTAAACAATGAAAATAAACAAAAAATTATTCAATGGTAAAACTTTTCTACAGAAAAGCATATAGCGTATGATTTCGGACATTATATCGTTTGTTATAGTGGATGATGACTGTTTCTGTTTTAATACATAGCTCTACATATGTTTAGTAATCTCAGTTTTTAGTTAAAAATTAGACCTTCAACCCGACACGGGTCATCGCCATACTAATATTGTTTATCTTTTAAAAGTTTTTAAAAGGGGTAAATAATTAAAGAAATATACTAATGTATACGCATGTACAAATCTTGCATGAAGTTTTTATCAAACAGGAGCTGCAGTGAGAATTTGTGAACGTGAATTTTTAATAGACGTAAATATGTATTGCTGTTAGGTTTAAATCGTCAAATGTGCACGCATGCAACAAATATTGACATAAGTCACTAACACAAACTTATAATTTGCCTAATGAATGTTATTTTTTACACTATTTAAATGATATTGTATGTACAATAACGTATGCTCTAAATAACGCATGCGCTTTTTTTTAAATCATTGATGTTCGAAATACATAAATGGAAGATATAATAATTTATTTGAAAAACATGTTTTTGCTTGCATTGAGGCTAAACAAATTAGAAATGGGAACCCATTTTTTAACGAAATGATAAAAGGATCGCCCAAAATTATGGTTTGGATTTTTTTAACAATTCGTTATGACACATTGAGTCGGGCTTTTTACCGAAAATATTGATTTGCCTCAAATTCGAGTTTCACCTTGTAAAATTATTACGACTTCGTTGAGTCAGATCCAAATTTTTCCACAAGATACTGACTTCCGACAAATCAGAAGATTTGGCTTGTGAGTTTGGAATACATTATTTCCTATAAGGATGAAATATACAACTCTTATTTATATTATCTGGACAACTTACATTTAAAAAGTCCATATCATTCTAGACCACCCGGGTAAGACGTAGTACTTTTGTTTACGCTTCTTTGAAATCTTAACTAAGTCGGCTTAGTTTTTTTATTTAATAAGTGATTTTACTTGCGTAATTGCATATAAATTCGACCAATGTTTGGCATCAAATCACTTCGATTTGAATGAAATTTATCAGAAGTTTTATTTCATTTTATAACGAAGTTCTACCAACGGAGAAAAAGTTATGCAAAATATAGAATTTCGCATTTTCACAGGTTTTAAAGTTATTGTTTTTAATAACTATGTACTAATGATACAAAGAATATTGTATGTATATAATTTAGAAATTTTCAAAATCGAATAAATAAAAACCTAAAATTTGTTTTTTATTTTTAATTATCCCCGAATGTTGTTAAAATATGCTAAAGTTTTCAAAGAGATGTTTTTCTTTCGTTGTTTCTAAGATATGGATTTTTAAATTTTTTAAACAAATTTTTCTTTCGTCTTAAATTTTATACTTATTGCTGAAAACCTAATATTAATATGATTCTAGTTTATTAAGAGATTAAGAAAGGTTTTTGGTTTTTTAAATTCAAAAATCTATATCTTACAAAAAGCAGAAACACAATAGTATATTTTAAAGAAAACCCAGAGGTATTTTATAAACAAAAGTGAGTCCAAAAAAATTTGTTTTTGACTTATTTAATTTTGGAAAATTCAAAATTTTAAATTTTTTTGTAGCTTTAATTATCATCTTTAAAACCAATTATATGGATGTGTTTTGCAGCATATAGTTTTCGAGATTCAAAAAAATATATATGCATATTAGCTTGAAAAACTAAAAAAAACAGGCAATTTAGAAATTCACATAACTTTTGGAAAAACTTTTCTTCCGTACAAAAATAAAAGTTACCGAGAATTTCTAGTTGCTTAAAAGTTCCACTAATTGAAATGGGGTACAAAACCTACTCAAAATTTCCCACAAACTTACGATTAAAAATTTAGACATTTTGTTACATTTGTTTTTTAATTTGTTGAAGTCTTATAAATTTTCTAGAGGCATCGACTTAAATAGTTTTTGTTATAGAATTCTGTATGCAATATATATTTTTTATAAAAAATAATTAAAATTAAATAACGAAAAGCAAAACTGTCAAAACTTGTTAATATATTTTACTGTTATTTTTATAAACACGACGTATGTATGTGAGTATTGGCACAATATTTTTTACATATTATTCACAATTTTTTTCACACTAAAACTGTTTTGCTAATTTTGCAATCTAAATATAGCTCATTTTATAACTAAAAGCATATATGTACGTAAATCTAGATTTGTGAATATTATACAACACAAAAAATTACTATGTTAATACTTTTTCCCTGCACTGTATCTGCATGCACTGGAAAAATAACACAGAAAGCTAAGTTGCTGGTGGCATATTCTCTCCACTATTAATTTTCTAGTAATTAAATTTTACAGCCCGCTTTTACAATGTTTACTTTGTCATATTTCGTATTTTATATCTGGTGATATGGCCTACCACCTTTCTTCAGCATGCGATGAGTATTAAGTGGATTAACATAAGTAGTTTGGCGGTTACCGCTTCAAGAAATTCGGCAATTAACTTCATTTCTTTACACTGAAAATCGGCAATTAAATTACGAACGTGGCTTAAATCTATGCTGATAATGCTGTGGAAATGACGCTTGGTAGAATATACTATGCAAATTAAGGATTCCAAATTTTTGTCACGTGTTGTTGTTGATTCAAGAGTTCATTAAATTTTGTGGCTAAAAAAAGAACCAATTCAGGCACGTTTTTTATTTAATTAACTATCGAAGCAAAGAAATATAACTACCATAGCTGTGCAACTGTTCTTAATTTTTTTAACCTCTGAGTTATTGTTATCCAAGTCAATAAAAAGGCAAGACTGCAGCCATAGAGCTATGCAATAAAATACGTCTCACAAAAAACATAGCTTTAAAAATAGTGGTAAGGTACAAAAGTTTCTGATCCATCCAGATGACATTTGTTTGAGAAACAGAAAATGAATGTAATTTAATTACAGAACTTTATAATGCCTAATATTAATAATAATATGGCGCTTACATCATAGGTTGATGTTTGAGCGAACTTATCCTACAAATTGTGGTGTGCACCTTGATAGTGTTGCACAAATTGCGGGATCTACAGTTCTACGCCGATTCCGAACAGAAAATGAGACACACTGCGGCCGCCACTCACCGTTATTCGAAAACACCAAAAGAATTTAATTTACATTTAATTTACACCAAGCTCAGACTGCCGATTGAAAATTTGAAGTGCATAAAATGGAGATGTCGTTAAAATTTTGACAAAAGAGAAAAAGACACGAGTGAGAACCAAACAGCGTTTGGATGTTGTGTAGGGGAATTATTCCCCTTCATATTTCTCCGTAAATTAGGGGGCGGAGTAACGTCGTCCAGGTTCAACCCCACTAAAAAAAAGTAAAGCTGAAAGAAAAGGCTGAGATTTCGTAGGTAATTTACTGGTGAATTTAAAAGATCTTAACACAAAATTATTGGGCGATTACTAAGATACCTTGCTACATAAATTGCGAGATATTATTAAATATATATTAAAAAAGGGATGTTGTAGCTTCATTCGGCCCTCACATCGGGTGTGTGATTTCTATGAACTTGGCTAAAACAAACTTAAAACGGGCATCAAATTGAAACGATCGTTTCAAACTCATTTGGTCACACACGTGTGGACTGATTGACAACTTCAGTATCAGTAAGGGAGATTATATTAAAAAAAAATAAAAAGTTTTTTGAGGCCAGAAACTTTTGGACCAAAGGGTCAATTTTTTACTTTGCGTACATAATAATTTTTAGGCTTCGACATGAATTCATTTTGAGTAGAGTATTCAAAAGATGGTGTAAAGTAGCTTACAATTTAAAAGGTGTTGAAATAATACAATTTTAAATTTTTTAAATTTTATGATTTTATGAAATTAGGAAACGCTACAGCATCTTGTGAATCCACTAAATGTGTATGAACTTGTATGACATGTATTAAAAAGAAGTTGTAGAAGGTTCTAAAGAAAGAATTCGGAATTGAATTATTAATAGCGGTTAAACTTAAAAAAAAAAAAATTATCACTAATAACTACATATGCAGAAGGGTATGCTGTTTGTGCCAATTATCGCGGTAGGAACCTTCTTAATATTGCCTATAAGATCCTTTTGACGAATTTGGGCGAAATGTTGAAGCCCTTTATGAACCAACTGATTGGACCTTATTAGTAAGGCTTCAGACCTGGCACATCCACTATTGACTTGACATTCGCAGTGCGTCAAACCTTGGAGAAGACTCTAGATTAGCAAATCGACACACACACATCTTTTCGACGACCTTACAGCCGGTTTTGACTGCATGAAGAGAACCACACCAACGACGCCATGTCTAAATTTGTGATGCACGCAAAACTAATGTGTAGAGTGAAGTTGGGGACATGTTTTAGCTTCATCCGGATTTGGAAGAGCCTCTCATTTCATAAGCCACAGAAGCGTGAACGATGTCATACAAAGACGATAAAGTTTTTGGAGCTTTTGAGATTTATACGCAAGTTTATGGTTACCTAAGAAAATGAAATGATGAACTGAACGAGATCTATAATCACATGGATATACGCAAACGCATTCAAGTTCAACGATTGTGCTGGCTTAGGCAACCCATGCGTATGGGAGATGATGATCCGGTGAAAATATACTTTGACTCAGGGCCCATGGGCTGACAACGAAGGCAAGGACGGCCACGAAGGCAATTATAAGACTGATTGTAGGGGGAGCTGTTTACGCTTGGTGTGAATATGTGGCGCAACTTCGTGAAGGAGAGAGACAACTGGCGAACTTTTTTGGTCTCGGCCTAAATCAACAAACCGTTATAGTGTTGTATGTAGTAACTCATAACCGAACCCTATTTTTAGAATACAATTGGAAGTGAGCAATCAATCTACGATTCCTTTCGAAGAGCTCTTCTAAGATCAGCTTTTCGTGCTGTAAATTTATATCATTTAGCTCAATACCAATTCACTTAAAATACAACACTCACAGTGTGCTAAGCGCCTGTTATTAAATTGATTGTATATTGAAATCATTAGTTTATCACACAATTATTAAGCCTTCTACTAAAAATCCATGATCACTAATTGATTGGACAGAGTTACGCACACGTTAACAAGAGCATTGCCAAAAAACATGAAGTGAAGAAAGTTCGGACGCGGATGAAACAAAATGTAAACACAATGCTTTATATAGAATTTTTGTCGTTGACACATAAAAAAAATTGGCCGGCACACATAACACAAAAAAATAAAATAAAAAAAATGTCACACACACCGCACTGATCCATTGAATAGCGCCAACACGATTATCAAAAACGATCGCCGTTCAAATGCGAGCATTGGGACAGCGTGGGAACATTTGACAGCCGTTGGTGCCATGGAGGGCATTACAATTTGTATGCTACACAGTTAGCTGCACAAACAGCGGCTAATAGATATGTATGTATGTATATTAAATATATACTTATTTATGTATTTATTGCCGGGCGCAACGGAAATCTGGCAAATGTTTCACTATTTTATACACTATTGTTTTTTTGAGCCGGAAAGAGATTTTCACGGTTAATTATTATAGCAACAGAAAGCTGGCAATTTTCGGAAAGGTGATGAGAAGAAATCACGCAACGAGATCAACGAGCTTTTTTTCAAATCGACACGCGCGCTACGAATGCTACAAGATGAATGCGAATTGTGGCCAAAGGCATACCGGCCTACGCAGCTAGCAAAGTCCGAAAGCTAACACACAACGCGCCAGCAGACGCGTCTCCAAAAAACTATGCAGCGGTATGAGTTGCGTCAGCGCTAACGCCAACATCTGCGCGAACGCCAAACGCTTTTATCAGAGCGTCGCCGCTCGCATTCGCGTATTGGTAATGATGTTGGCGCTAACGCGCGGGGCACCGTTAATATTCTCGGCATATCACAGCGCTATCGCAAGTCGATCTGTACAGTAGCCATTTTTGCTGTTATCACCACAGATAGCAGCAGCTCGAGCTGTGTTCGACACTAGCAACAGACGCGGCGGCGTCAGAGCTGTTTAGTGGGTGTTTTGCTGCATGTTGGCCGAATAAAAGCTCCAAATGCCACTTGTTTCGATTAAATACTTCTATTAATATTATGCATATATGTTTGTATGTACAAACGTGGATATATTTCGAAGCGTTCTTATTTTGGTAAATGTAACATATAATAACTGTCATCTCCCGAGACATACAAAACTGTCTGGCTGTTAGTCTAGACGACCAGAGGTTTGTGGTTCAATTCAGTTCGGCGGCATGTTTGGATTAATAAATATTATTGGTTGGACTATAAATTACAGATGGTTCAATTTACTCATCAAAGCCGTAAAAGCAAAAACAAAATGCATGTAATTTGACATATCTTAAACCGCCTAAGCTCTTCAAAGCCAGTGAGGAGAACTGGTATGACGCTTGGACCAGCCACATAGCAGGATTTGGTCGATTGTGTCCATTCACGATAATTGGAATCCATCAATTCTGCGGTGCCAAATCTTGATCAGCGCCGATCGGAATCATGTTTACGCTCGGCTCAGCTTTAATCGTCTTCTCTGCACCGATAGACATTCGTGTGAGTTCTTCCTCTGACTTCGTTGAACTGTTCACAATAAGTCAAAATACCTCCTCGCAACACATAAGTAACCCGGAGTTTGGAACACATCTTACTGTTGACAGCTAAAACTTCGAACAACCTCAACTTGGATAACAAAGTGGGCTGTGGACTAGATAATTCGTGGAAGATAGCACGGATGCGAAATCAGAGTCTGCATTCACAGATAAACTCGTATCTCTTCTAAGACTGTCAAAGTAAACTAAGTTAAGGCTGAACTCTCTCGCAAAATGGAATAAGCTTGAACTCATTTGTACGCCGGGGCCCGTACCAATTATGGGGGCAAGCTTATGCCATAGCAGGGACTGTCAGGTAACCCAGGGTATTCGTGACTACAAAATAACCAAGAGCTTCCTGAAAACCCCTGACAAGGTTGTGGCACAATTCCTTCTTAGACAGTGGAGGAAGGAGTTAAGAGTCATGGTTGGGTGGATTGTAAGACACAATCTATAAAGGCACATTGTCATCATAAGCATCATCGATGATTTTGCTAGAGTGAGATGAATCATATTTGGGTTAGATGCTACATATATTGAGAATGGAAATCGTTCATTATCTAACCCTCGACAAGCACTTCAGAACCCAGTTTCGGATTTCCGACCTACCTCAATTAAACAGTATAAAAAATTAGAGTATTCGCGCCTTGGCTTCCATATTAAATATTGTAGCTTTAAAAGTGGTAGCAGAGGAAGAGGAGGGCATCCTCTGCTGGAAATACCAGATCGAGAAGGAATTGGCTTTACTTGGGGTATCTAGCTGGCGACAGTTAGTGAAGCAATCTTGGAATCGGTCAAAATCGACTCTAAATCGAGCGCCAAATTTGTTTGCCATATGTTTTTTTTAAGATTGTCATTGAAAGTTAGGAAGAGTGTAGGTAAACGGCGTATTAGTAGCTATAGGCGGTGAAATACTAATACGCTTTAGCGTGAAGAAAATATATATGCATGTCACTGGTGTTAAAAAATATTGATTTTCACCTAGCCTCACTCTTAGCGTTCAGTCTATAGTCAGCTTAAGAGCATCCAAAAAACTTAGAACATCTTTAAAAAATTGCTGCTTAACGCTCTGCGTGGATTTTTTTTCGTTAGTAAAAAAATCAATTCCTTTTTAAATTTTTAATGAAATAAAGAGGGTAAACCGCCAAATTGTGAGTCACAAAATTAAACAATCGCAATCGTGACTTTAAGTCAGCTCATAAGGACATCTACGTATGTATATTTTTTCCACTACAACTGTTACTCACATTTCACATTTACGTACGCTTGATTGTCTACACCTTAAGGCCATTCATGTGTATTTGTTTTTCACAATGCATGCTTGATTTTTATTAACACCTTTCGTATTTTTTATTGAATATTCAATGGTCAAAGTGAAGTTATAAATAATTATTGAGTAATAATATTTGTATAATTAATTAACAAAATGAGTTGAGTGATAAGTAGAATTGTGGGATAAACATTTACTTGAAACAAAAACATTCATACAAAAAAAAAAAACAAGAAGCAATGCCAGTAAAAGTCACCTACTTTTATATATTTTCAAGCAATGAATGTAGTCCAAGTTGGCTCAATCACAACCCAAGGAATCTATAACCATTAATTCCCAGTAGATCTTGTATGATTGATAAGTAAATAGCCCAACAATTTGACGGTTTTAGCTGTCTAGTTTGAGCTATTAGTTATAGTAGCCCGATCATAATGATTTTCGTAGAACACTTCTAATCCATGATAAGTTCAAGGATTGCTAATTTTATGTTAACTGCTTTATTGCAGGAATACCTCCGCAAAAACATACATAACATATCTGAACAATCGGCTGATTGAAAAATAAATTATGGTGGTCCAATCTTGATGATTTTGTATGATGTACACATTTTATATATTATAAGTAAAACGAGTGCCAAATTTCATGTTCTTAGCTCTATGGGTTTAGGAGTTATAATGGTAAATTTAATATCTTAACAATCAGTTGTATTTCAGCTATACGAGGGCTATTTGAAAAGCCCGTGCAAAAATTATCAGGCATCTCCACTAAAAAAATTAGTGTTACCGTATTAGAGTACCAGTCTTCAAACTTTTATATACGAAGTTTCAAGAAGATCTGTCAATTATTATTTTTTTTGGCAGCCATTCGAAGCCAACAACTTTTGAGTTTTGTGAAAAATGGAAAAAAGTCAAGACAACAATGAAAGCAAAGGCAAAACTGAATGATTTAGGCTACGAATTGCTTCCTCATCCTCTCCCTGGCTCAATCCAAATATTATCTGTTTCCAAACTTGAAGAAATGGTTCGTTGGTAAGAGATTTTTATCAAATGAGGAAGTTGAATTGGTAACTGAGGCCTTTGACGCAGCCTTCTATTTTGTAAGGCATCAAAAAGTTGGAACATCGTTGGACTAAGTGTATCGAGCTAAAAGGAGATTAAGTTGAAAAATAAAATGATATTTGCCGGAAAAAAATTTGCTTTCACTATTTTTGCAAGGACTTTTCAAATGGCCCTCGAAAAATTAATAACAGAACTAGTTTAGAGGCGAAATATTAATGATTTTTATGCTGTAATAGTTTCCTGACCTAAGCTAAAGTTTGCGGTTATTCACGGAGTCGAAGTTTGAAACTTTGTGGACAATTTATAAAAAATCGAAAAGTTATAAAAAGATCAAATTTCTTAATCTGAATTTTGAGAAAATCTCCGAGAATGCAGTTTTGTAGCGCACGCAATTTCACCATAATAAAGTGTAATTTTCAATTGTATTCAGCATTTTCTAAAAAGGCAAAACACTCAGGAGAAAAATTAAGAAAAATCAAAAAGATTTTTCTTCAATTTTTTTTTTTGTTTAATTCGCAAAAAACCAGTATTTGTATTATTGTATTTTTTTTGTTGTTGAATTTAGTTATACATTTTCTAGAAAATTTGAAACTTCGACTTTCTTGTTGCAGCTTGTATTTCATACGATTTCGGTATGCATGATTCAAGCATATGGCAATAATTTATCTTATGCTCAAACAGAAACAAAGCAGCAAATTTGCTTTACTATAAAGCAAGATGCCACTTGGAAATTACTTGGTAATTACCTGAGTTGTCTTTTATTTACCTGAAAGCACAAATCTGAGTGTGTAATGTTTCTTAAAAAAAGAATGTTGCGCTCGCTAACTATGAGATATTTCTCCTCTCAATAAAACTTAGTTTTGCTTTAATTGTAATTCGAATGTATGTCTTTGTATTTGAGTCAATTTAAATTTTCTAAAATTTACACTTTCTTTAGTTGAACTTCAATGTTTGCGTTTGGGAACATATTTTCAGCTTTTCTTTTTTTTTTTTGTTAGTTGTACATATGTTGACTGCGATTCATTACAATTAAATATATAGACATGTATTACAACAAATATTTGTATAACTTAGTCGTTTGCTAGTTCAAATTTATGTTAGCAAACTCAAATTGAAATTGCGGTATACACATACTTAGGTATGTATATGAATCTTTCTTTTTAATGACATTTTGAACTAAATTATGCTAAGAGTAAAAATAACTCAAAAATTGCATTTTTTCCACTTATTTCCAGAAAGCAGAAAAATTTTGCAGATGATAAATGCGTGCAGATAAGTGGTAAATCAAGTTTACAGCTTGTTTTTAATGTATTGTTTTTTGTGTGTTTTGCTAAACCGCGCTTAATGCGTTATGTTCAATATTTAGAAGATTATTTTCAACTTTCCTGAGTATTTTGTTTTTTGTATTATGTCTTTTTTTACTGCTAAATAATCTTTCGCGCATTTTGAGTTAACTTTTCTTCTATAGAGAATATATTCTTTTTTAGGACTAACATTACCATTTTCTAAAATCAATTTCTAATTTTTTTTTGCTAACAATGTTCCACCTACACTATCCTTGCTCTCTATTTTATGTGCACTTTCTTAAGCAACTAACCCACCCTTTGTTTTACTACTTATTTCCCGCCCACTCAGTTATCGCCCGCTCCTTTCAATTTCTCATTTGTTTCTTCTTGTTTTTGTCTTTCAAACGCACGCACGTCCTCCAATGACATGCCATGCCAATCGTCAATCCATGTAAAAGCCTGCCTATGACCAAGCAGCAGCACATCGCGTATACTGCGTTGTATAAAGTCTTCAACTTTAGTTTGTAAGCCCCAAACTTCAAAGGAAGCATTGACCAACTTGTAGGAACACATAATGGGTTTATCCGTGCTGCGCCAGCCTTCGATGAGTGGGCCGCGACCTGTGTAATTATAGAGTGTAATAAAATGTAAACAATTATAAAATATTGCATTCAAACTTAAATTTTGTACTCAAACACACCTGTTTTCTCCGATTTGAAGAATTTAGGATCCTCCTCTCTTTTATAGTGATTTTGGTTCGAGAGTTCATCGAATGCAATGTCCACTTCCTCCAGCAAACGTGCATGCAACTCCTCCTCGCTGAGACCAAGGCACTGTAAGAGTGTTTTCAATATTTTCAATATGCTGTTACTATTGTTGTTTTTATTGGGGCATTAATTGCTACAGATACTTACATTTTCTGAACAGCCGTTGTTATTTTCGTATTTGGTTTTGATTGATATGCTCAATTTGGGCACGAAGGAACACTATAAATAAGACAAACGCAAGTATAAATAAATATTATTTTTAGTTTAATAGGGGTGAGTAAAAATTTGTATGTATACTTACTGTGTACTCTGTGGTTTGCGTGAAACAGTTAAAACAGGTGCACGAACATGAAAAATATAAAAAAGAACAAAAACGAGTCAAGGAAAAATTCTCAAAACTTGTAGACTTGACAGTGAATGGGGTGGATGAAATGGGGAATCGAGAATTGTGGCATATGGTATGAAATTAAATGATTAGGAAGTTGATTAAAAATAAATGAAAATTAAATGGGAAATAATTTAAATTATAACAGAATACTGAAACTTTAAGACGCAAAAGAGGTGAAATAATATAAAATAATCCATAATATGTATTTAATAAAACTATTATTATTATTAAATATAATAATTATGGATGTTGAAAACGCAAAATTATATATGTACATATTTGCTCTTATATCATCATAACAAAGTTTACAGAAAATTTGGCACACAAAAATTTAAAACCACAAAAAATATAATCAGGTACAAGATAAAATAAAATAAAAGAAATTTCAGGCGAAAAAGAATCATTTAAACAACAAATTATAGACTAAAGAAGGTATTGAAAATAATAAAACAGAATAAGGTAAAATAAAATAAGTAATAAATAAATATCGACTGTTATATAAAAAAGAAGATTACTTGATTTGAATTTTTCTGGCAATTTCTGAACTGAAATGAGTCTGTAAATTCTTTAGCTTATACACAAAAATGTCAGAGATATAAATGTGAGAAAAGTGGTTTTGAGAAAAGTGAAATTTTATTGCAAAAATACTTTTAGGGTTGCCATCTATTTATAATATTTTAAATTTGACTGAAATGCGCGCCCAATTAGTTCAAGATTTAAAACGCGCTATACTCTTACGGTTAGCACGGCTATCATTTAAAAAAATATCTATATTTAATTTGATCGTCACCTAAATTTAATATGAGCTTTCTACGATAGAGTTGCCTGTTTTTTAACATTAACGTTTGAACCAAAATATAGGTAAACTGTCACTGGGGTAAAAATGAATAAATAGGCGGAGGCAGAACCATATATTCTGGTTTTTTTTTAGAATAAAGTAATATTAAAAAAAAAACTAAAACATACGATATATGTAGATAGTATACAATAAAATAAACTAAAACATATATCTGATTACAAATTTATAAATTTCGAGTTACATTGTTGAGTTTTTTTTATATAAATTCCACACAAAGTTTTAAAATTAAATAAAGAAAATTGAGTAACGAAAACGAGCAATATGTGGCGGGGCTATAATTATGGCATGTGCTGTATATAAGCAATATTTCTAAAATAAAACAAATTTAAATCTAACAAAATAAGATAATATTGAGTTTGAATAGAGTAAAAGAAAATATATATTTATTTTATAAAATATATTTTATTTTAACGAAACGTCACTACCAATAACAAAATAATATATCCTAAAACAAAAATTAAATAAAATTGGTGAAAATTGAGTGAAACCCAAAAAATATATTTTATTTTATTTTAACGAAACGTCACTAACAATAACAAAATAATATATCCTAAAACAAAAATTAAATAAAATTGGTGAAAATTGAGTGAAACCCAAAAATAAGCTTATTAACAATTATTAAGTAAAATGAGACATACGAAATACAAAAATAAAATGGAATACACTCAAATAACAAAATGAACAAAATAAAATTAAGTGTGAAAAAATATTGAATAAATTAAATTACAAAAAAATAAATAGAACACAACAAAAAGTAAATAGAGCAAAAAATATAACAAACTAAAATTACAATAGCAAAAATAAAAGAAACAATATTTAAGAAAATGTTATAAAATAAAAAAATAAATTTAACCCTCTAAGCTATAAACCTAACCATTTAGAATAGGGGGCTCATAATTATTTATGGTCAATTTTGGTACAAATATAAAGTCGAAATTGCGATATATGTATGTATATTTGATTTAGCTTAGAGATCAGGAGAGAATATATGAAATAAGCGAGACGGGTAAGATACACTAATACCAGTACATATCTGTGAAAATTTGATAAAACAATTAACTTAACTCACATACATATGTATGTAGAACGTTTTTTTTTACTATCAAACAGAAAATGGGTTGGATCTTATGGCATTTTTAAACAATGAAATATACAAAATGTTGTAGTTTGAATATCCATATTTAATACGAATTGAAAGAAAGTAATCAATTTATCTACGACAAATCAAAATTTTAAGCACCCAAAGTAAAATTGGCTAAAGTCAAGGAATTTGTTTTGACAAATGTTCACAGGTTTTTAATTTGTTTAACCTACTAACTGATATTGAATTATGAAATGATTTTATTGAAGTGAAATCGTATCGGTCTAGATACGACAATAAAAATATGTTTAAAAAATGTAAGATATTAATTTTCAATTTACCATAAAATAATAATAATAATAATAATAATTTGGCGCTTATTTGAAGCTTACGTAGCTGTTATAATGTAACTATAAAAATTTGTAGAGTTTTATTTAAGTTTGTACAAAGTTTAAAGCTTGGATTTATATGGTTTTTGCCGTAGAATGAACTATATTTTTATGTACAAATTTATTCAAAATTAATAAGAAACAATAAGTCCCTGTCATATAGTTGTGATACGTACTATGTATATGTATGTATAACGAAGTGTTGACTCAAAGCCCTCTACATAGCGTATTCTGAACATCTATTACTTATGTAGACAGTTAGAAGTCTGTTATTTAAAGTATTTACGAAATCAAATATGTAAATATAGTTTGTCCTGTTGTCATTGTTTAAAAGAATAAATAAATATTAGGAGCCTGTTTTTGGATATTGTTTAATCTGGCAATGTAGGTTTTATTTTTCTTTTTCCGTTGATTCGGTCTGTTTTGTTATTTCATAAATATAAAAAAAAAACTGAGATATGACAAAACATTCGTCGGCGCTTCACTGTATTAGCTAAATTGTTTACATTATTCAGTTATATATAAACATATGTAGCTATGTATGTATGTACATTAAGGCATAACTAATAATCATCAGCTTATCACGAACAATTATTTGTGCAACCCAATGGTATGTATGAACTAAGCGATAGCCCGGAGTGAAGATAATAGATCACTAATACCAAAAACAAAAAAAAAACAGTTAATGGATATTGAGCAACTGAGACGGGGTAGGTAATAATCGACTTAGCTGAGTGCCCATACACTATGTATACGCTAATGTTGTGCCATACTCAACTTTTATTCCGTACTTTGTATATATTCATGTAAACATGCGCCCCTCATATCTAGATATCTACTTTCAGTTGATTGACATTACTTTGCATTAACAACGCAACAAAAGCACTTTAGTTTGACAAAAAAAAAACAATGATTTAATACTATATCTAAGAAACGAAAAAAATAATTACAAATATTTGGACGAGATAAACCTATGGAGAATTGCTTTTGCTTATATTTTTTTATTAATATAAAAAGACCCTAACATTTTTGGGATATTCGAATAAAATATTACATATTACACCTAATCCCTGGGGGAAAAAAACAAAGTGAACTTTTACTTGGAAAAAAAAATAGATAAATATAAAATAAACCATATAAAAACTTATATCACATATTAAAATACTTGCAATTACCCGGTGTACCTTGTTACGCCTCAAAAAGTGAAATGTATGAAATTTTATATGTATATTTGGGAACTCAAATAATTTATTTATGTACATATATTGGGTTGCAAAAAAAAGTTGGGGTGGTTTCCATCGATATTTTTGCAATTTTATTTTGTTTTAAGACGGCCCTAAAATATTTCGAAAAATATATAGATTTACGTAGGCTGGATCGATTTGAAAATATCTTCAAAAGCGTTATTTTATAAATAAAATTAAAGGAAATAATAAAATGAAAAACCATTTTTTAAATATGAAAAGTCACATGCGATGATAAAGCAGTCTAAGCTTAAAAGGTCCACAAAATAATTAAAAAATTTGTTCAATGTAATCATAATAAAATTAAAAAAAAAAATTGGACATAAAAAATTAAAAAAATGGTAAGGGAATATCTTTGATACATAGTTAGTCTACATAAATCGGTCGTCTTTTGGCCCAGCTATTCAAATTTTTCTTAAATCAATCTACCAAAAAAGTTCAAAGACAGCATCAAAAACTTCATTATGATTCCGTTGAACAATTTTTAAATACTTGTAGACAGAACTTTTAACAGTTTTCTGAAACTGTTTTTATTAATAAAAACAACCTCAAAAATGAAGTTAATTTAATATCGGTCATGCTCACCAAATCTTAATATTAATGCGAAATATTTTGATTGATGTCTTAAAATATAACGAATTGTATGATTCGATTCCGATGGATAAAACCAATTTTTTTTTGTTTCATTTTAAAAACATAATTATTAATCGTTTCAATCATTCTCCTTATAATCAATTTTTTATAATAGTAAAGATACTAAAAAACTAAGAAGTTTTCTGTAATTTTGTTTTACATTTGGCGCATTGCAATGCTAAAATTTTCCTAATAAAAGAGAAGTTATTCCGTTTTTCATCCTTCTGAAAACAACGTTGATGGATAGCATTTTCTTATTAAGACAACGATATGCAGGAAATGAAAATGTTGGGCAGCGCTTATCGTACATACTACAGACCGCACAGGCTGATTTCAAACATTTGCCACCCACAAAATTGCGGGCTGGAGTAGCAAGGTGCTCAGTCTGCGGTGCTTACATAAATATGTACAAATGTATGTAAATTTACACAGTATTCAAACCGAACAGCTTAGCAGCGCATGAATGTGTCAAATCACAAGCAATAACATGTGGGAGAAAAATGTTGTCCCTTCGCATTTCACTGCTAGTAGAAGTAAGAATGGATGCATACAATTTAAGCGGAAGTCGCGACGAGAAAGTGTCTGTGATGCTTAAATCAGGAAATATTAAATGCTAATACACAATTGTACTAAAAAACTATAATATTTAAAATTTTAAAACACGCAATACTCATCCATACTTTATTTGTATTATTAAACCTCAACTATTTTGAGTGAACACGCAATGATCATCGTACATTTTTTATTAGACGTTAATTATGAACAAAATTGCTGGCGCACAGGGCTTAGCTGCTTGCATTTCAAAGGCAATCAAAACCGAAAAAAACATTAAATTATATATTAATTGGTTTGCGCATAATTGAATTAAATTGCGAAACACTTTAATAACCCAAACACTACGCTGTGGATGAAGCGTGTGGGGACGGTGTGAAAAAAAGAGTTTATGTTGCGCTGGTATTCTATATTTGAGATTATAAATAGATTGCTGGACAAAGCAACCATTTGGTTGTCTATGTAAGCGTTTGACAAATGGCCAGCGCTGGGGCGAGGAGTACTATAAATAACACGCTGCGCGTAAAAGTAATCAAATGAAAGGATAATAAAAAAACTTCTCAATTAGTATGAAGCACCGAAAAGTATTTTAAGCAGGCAAATGAATGCGTTTGAGTGGTATCAAAGGGATATATTCATACGTATGTACATATGTATGTATGTATATGCAAGAATAATATTCTTTTCACCATGATGTAGATGTGTGTATGTATCAGGAGATATGTACGTATGTAAGATGTGAAACAGTACCTGTAATTGTGAACGGATAGTAATTCCAAGATTTTTCTGTGACATAAAAGACACGCGGGCATACAGCTTGTATCCAATATGGTAAACGACTATAGTAGAAACGAAAAATGTAAATAATTAATAAAAGTTGAAGTTGAAAAGCACCACATTTCATATTTTAGCGCGCCCAAATTCTCTTTTATCACTTCTCCCTCACCTCGATAAATGTATGCGCTTTTCTGTATATTGCCCCTTGCCATGCACGGGATCTTCACATTCATAGCTCTCCACCACTTCGACGCCTTCGCCCTCGCCCGATTGCTCCAAGCTGTGCCGCGCAATCATATACAGCTGTCCGATACGATACTAAGTCAATAACAGGTGCAAAGCGAAAGCACATTAAATATTATATTTATGTACATATGTGTGCTGCTTTGTTAGCCTCTGTATTTACCTCTTCCACTGTAAGCGGCATACAGATGCGATACTCCTTGCATAAGACCATGTTGTTAGACCCACGGGAGTAAAAGCAGACAGTTTATTATTAATTTTTGTATACGCTAGTTGTTACGAAATAGATTCCTGCTACACTTCCTTGCCTCAACGTATTTTGCACGCACGGTAGCAGCTCCAACATTAACCAACATCCGCATCCGTCCATCCGTGTATTTAAAGGCAAATCGCTCTTTTATAACTAACATCAGCTGATGGGGTTGTCTGCATGCGCAATGGAAAATAGTATTATGTGAGAATTTTGAAAGCAATGTATTCGAAATTTTCCAATATAAATGTTCTATGTATTATTTTTTAATAACTTATTTTATAAAAAAAAAAAAATTATCGAAAACAGTTTGCTACATACGATGCTATTTTTTACTACCATTATTTTTGAGTTTTGTTTTCCAGCAGAGGGGAAATATTTGGTATACAAATTGAAGTTTTTCCTTTTACCAGTGGCTCTAAAGCTGTAGATAAATAGATAAGATATTACAGTAGTGAGAAATAATAATGGATTAATCGGAAAGAATCGGCTACTTCTTAAGAAGCAAATTTAGGTGTTTTACATGAAATCAAAACTTTTAAAGTATAAGTGGAAATTTAACAATTAAAAAACTATTATGTGCTACTCTAAGAAGTATTGTTATTTCTTGTTGCATTAGCGTTAGCGATGATTTAAATACACACAACTCCGTTTTATTGTTATTGTACATAATTGCAAGAAAAATACCCTATGAATTTTTGCAGAACATTGCTGAGGTAAATGTTGTTAGTCGGCTTTAAATTCAGCTCTCGACGACACTTTCGAGCGTTTGTGCCGATTTTGTCTATGAAGGTGTGTTGTGGACGATCTCCTGGTTGACATCGTCCAAGTATACTTGGAAGTTGAGACGATTATACGGACGCTATGAGATGCTGGTTTTGTACCAGCTATACCGTTTGCCGTCTCCTCGACCGTCTCCTAAATTTTATTTCTTTTTAAATGCATTTTCGTTATTTCAAGTGGCTGCTATGTTTATCCCGCCACAAATTCAAAAGGCAGTCAATTCCCTGGTTGACATTTGTCCATTCAACAAATCCGTTGGTTTTGTTTGTAAACATAAAACAGCTGATAGATGGGTTCACATATTTTCGTTCAAGGCATTTGATTGTAATACCCTCTGTGGGTATAAAGTTTTGCTCTATTTTTTGTTTTCAATATACACACTCATGCTCTTTTATTTGAAGATATATGCAACAAGATAACTTTTTGGATTAGTTTAGTTTTTCAAATAGCTGATTTCGACTTTTTCGTGTATTCTCTTCTGCAGCGATTCCAGCTATTCACTCGAGTTAATACTTAAAAGTATATTGAGAAAATTAAATCAACCTTATTACTTCGACAAATTTACTTGATTGATTATTGGCGACCGTTATGATAAGCTTAAAATATTTTCTATAACAGGTATACAGTGGATACGTGAACCGGTTTAACACCAATTACAAATATTTCTGAACTGGGCGATGTGGCAGCGTTGATCTTCACTTATCTAGACCACTGGCAGCACTGCAATTATATGCAACTCTGTGTAGGTTTTTGAGACTGGGGATATTTTTCTGTATTGCGTTTTTTGCCTTGCAAGTGAAAATTTGTGAAATATTCGTCATTGCTGCTTAAAAACCAGTGAGATATTTTTTAATATCTTTATATTTGTAGGTGTGTAATCTAATAATATTAAGGTAATTAGCATGAAAAGTTGACGAAAGGATGGTAATAATGGTGGTGTAAATTGATGACGGTTAATGTGGCAATAGAAAATTTGTATACGCATCTACATATGTACATATTTCTCTATATAAGTATGTATGTAAATATATGCCATATTCCAATATCCAAATTTAAAAAATAATAACATTGTTCGAAATTTATATGCGTTTTTTGTTCTCTTCATTTTTCCATAGATTCACCTTTTACAAGGAGTGTAGAGTAGACAGTGAATATAATATCCGAAACAACAACGCCAAGACAGGCATTTCGATGCTAAGGATCCGTATCAAAATGGGTCCACAACAGCGTAATAAAGAATGGACGTGCTGCTTTGGTTTTCACGTCCACACCGCCACCATATTGATTGGCCTCTGGCATTTGGTGAGTTTAATAAGTATATATATGTATATATGTATATATATATATATTTATATGAGTGTGTGTATGTTATCTTTGGGCCACTTTACGGGGTGTGTGTGTGGCAGTGTTTGAGTGTTTACTTTGGACAGCGGTTGCCTTGCCGGTGGTTGATTCGGCTGGAGCAGGTGGGCAAACAAAATACGTAACACATGTAAGGAAATGCAGTAAAAGAAAGTTTTTAAAACATCTATTCGTTTTGGCGCAAAATGCAAGAAATTGTGCAGGCGTTGAGGTTGAAGGCAATCGTGTACTGACATTTCCATTGATTGGTTAATTTGCAAACTAAATTGGATTGTTGCATTGACGTAGGTAGCTATTTAATTTATACTCGGATAAATTTAGAGTAGCTACAAAGCGCTTGCTTATAGGCGGCATGTTACAGCTCAAGGCAGGTGTGTTGGTGCACGCATTAATCATACATTTGATTAGGGTGGCATGAAAAATATTGTAAATTAAAGACTTATTGCTATATCGAGCTCTGGCTGCGAACAAAACGTAACCTACTTTTTTCTAAAATTTTCTTCAAGAAAATCTGTAAATAAATTTCGCTTACTTTTTTGTTCTTAGGGCTCGATATGTTATTTAATTTCTGCTGGTATAACCAGCCACTTCAAATAGCAGATGAAAGTCGTTCCCAAGTCGGCCAAGGAATGTCACTTCAGCAGCATTCCCCAAAATTTTATGGGGAATGTTTTATGCTGTTACAACAGCAGATGAAAGTAAACAAATTATTGTTGTGCCTCACATAAGGCCAAGATAAAAAAGCGAATAAGAGAAAATATGAATAATTACGAGTAATGTCACATGAAGCGCCTTATAAATTTCGCGTTATTTACTTTGTTGGCACAGTTGTTTTACTATTTATTTTTTAAAACTATTCATTTTGTTAATAAGCGGTATAAGTTCTGTAAACAGGCAGGTATTTCATTAGCACATATTGCCCACACGGCTCGTTACTCTTATCATTCAGTTTATTTGTTTACGCTTTTTGTCATTTTAATGTACGTTTCACATTTCAAAATGCTAAACTCATGCGTAACTTAGATTTTATTCGAAGAAAATGGTTTAGGTACAATAACTTCAACTTTATTGTTTTAAATGGAGAAAGCTAATTTTTCTTTCTACACAAGTATCTGGTTTATTTGAACGACTATTTAAAAATAAAGCGCTCGAGTTAAGGTGTTCGATTTTTGATAACTTTTCAAAACACGTTTATTAGGAGAACAAGTTCTTAAATTTAAAATAAGGAAATTAGTGTTTATGAACATAGAGAATGAAAAGTAAAATAAAATGAAACAGGTTTGTGTTAAATTTAAATCTAGCAAGGGATGAGCGAAATTTGTTACAAATTACATAATTTTTATCGTTTAAAATTTAAATATCAGATAAGTTTGGTAAAAGTTTATATAGACACACAAAAACCGAAAATCTAAGTTCATATAATATTGTAGTAAGACCAAAAGTAAGTTAAATAATAGATCAATGATTTGTTTTGAAACTGTTACATATCTGTAACTTAGTTTCTAACTCTCAAGAAAAACGGCTTAAATGCTTATTGAATCGAGCATAGCGTAAAACTTATTTTTTTGGGGTAATCAATAACTACAATAGAACGACACCTCCAAGCTAGCAACCTGCACTGGTACACTGACGGTTCTAAAACACCGGAAGGCATAGGAGCTGGGGTCTTTTGCCACAGAACTCACATGTCGGCAACAATGGGAAGGACTCCAAGCATCT
The DNA here is from genome assembly GCA_951828415.1 of Anomoia purmunda. Lineage (NCBI taxonomy): Eukaryota > Metazoa > Arthropoda > Insecta > Diptera > Tephritidae > Anomoia > Anomoia purmunda. The sequence continues at coordinate 98,698,332 of OX639997.1, forward strand.
TCCAAGCGGAGGTGTATGCCATCCTGTTATGTGCAGAGGTCAACCAGAGGAGAAACTACCGCAATGAACGTATAATCATTCTGAGCGACAGCCAAGCAGAACTCAAGGCGCTAGCCTCGTATGAGGTGAAATCCTCACTAGTGCTTGAATGCATAGATAGACTTAACACGCTAGCAATACTAAACCACATTCAGCTCCTCTGGATCCCAGGCCATCAAGGCATGGAAGGTAATGAGGAAGCTGATAGATTAGCAAGGGAGGCGGCTCTAAAAACGCCTATAGGACCTGAGCCTTTCCTAGCGATAGGACAACACACTATCAAGGAAGAGCTTAGGATAGAAGAAAACAACCTGAAGGAGGAACACTGGCAGCTTGAGCCGGGGTTACGTCAGGCGAAGTGTCTACTGGGAGGATACAACCATAAACGCCTCAAGCAGTTTATGCACCTCGACGAATAGTCTGAGGATCCTGACAGGCTTTCTCACAGGACAGTGCAGCCTGAGAGGTAATCTGCACAGGCTCGGCATATGGTCGAACGAGTCCTGTCGCTTTTGCGACTTAGGTCCGGAGACCCCGATGCACCTGTTGCTTGAGTGTGACGCTATCTCGAGAAGACGACAAAGCTACCTGGGTATACATAGCCCAGCTAAAGAACATGTACGCTCGTTGCTACCAACTATTATATTGGACTTTCTAAAGTAGTTGGGATTAGACGAGGTACTGTAAAGAGCAGAGGGCACAATGGATCTTTAAGGTCGAAGTGCAAACCTCTAATAAATATGTATCTATCTGTCTAACTACAATAGTTATGAAAGGTCTAGAAGATTACAAAGTTATGCAAGTTTAAATTAGGTATTTTTTAAATAATAAATTCTCAAAGACCCCTAAACGGATTTAAAAAATTATTACTATTTTTTGATCGAATATAATTTCTTTTTCACTACTTGTGCGTATTTTTTAATGATTTAAAATTATATATATATATATATGTATAATTATACAAAATTCATTTATAGAATCAATTTGAAATCATTTTTTTTTGTTGTAACTAGGTACAATATTATCCTTGTATTTTTGGGGAATACTCCCTTTTGGGGAAAAAACCCAGGTCGCTTTGATTTTCGAAAAGTTATAACAACCCACCGGATTTTGTTCTATGTAAACTCTGCTAAAGGTAACATTCAAAAACACCTACCCTAGTATACATATGTATGTATAGACATATGCAAGTGTTCTTGGGTGCACAAAATAGAAAAAATTGCGATTAGCACTGATTTTTTCCATTTTATGTATGCACAGCATTAAAACACCCAACTTATATTGCCATAAAATACAAAACCAGATATTTTTATTACGGTGACTCATTAGATTATGGACGCTTAGTCTATGGGAAAGTCACCAAAGTCACCAAATTCAAATCCAAACACATTTCTAAGCTGTAAATACACAACTAATGCGCAGGCGAGGTATGCTTGCATTCTGATTACTCCAACTGGCGATTAACCAAACTTTTTTTTTTTAATTTTTTGGCAAAATTGTCAAGTCAACGTATGAAAACCAAAATTATGACTTAGCGATAGCGATAACCTTTTGACCGCCGATACCTTATGTATTTCCTATGTATAAAAATTCTATATTGAAAAACTGTCGACACGAACTGCATAGCGTTGTGTTTTTTTTCTTTCTCTTTATTAGCATGCTCGCAATATTTTCGTAAATAATTTTTTTTCTTTGCCTACAAAATTTTTATATGATCTGCGTGCATCGCATAATCAGGCTTAGTGAGTGCAGGGTTTAACCCAACTTTGAAGAATCTCTTCCATTGTAGATGTACATACATAAAATTTGTGATAAGTACACGTGGTTATACGACTACTGCTCTGCTAAGCGCTATTGTTTCCCAATTAAATGCTTACTATGCATTCTGACGATTAAACAGTTGAGTGGCTGTTTATTGACTCTGCTTTTGTAGCTGCTATTTATTTATTTATTTTTACATATATTATGTACATATGTACGTGCGCATGTATGTATGTGTATATTGATAGTGTATGGTACGGGTAGTATGAGTGGCATTGTTCAAACGCTGCTTGTTTTCCAAATTCTTATCTGTATGTTTTGTTTGCACAGTAATACTAATTATGAGTAAAGTTTAGTTGTTAATTTTCTCTATTTTTTTTGTAGGCGATTTACAAGGCTTTTGAGTAAATATTTAAATGAATGTCATATACTTGGTGGTGACGTTATTTTAATTAAACTGTATGCTTCACTGATTTTGCTGTTTGATTAGCTGGAAAGGGGCGGGTCGCGCAGCATGTGATTAATTGATTTTAATTTTTAAGATTTGGACGCATTTTGGATTTTTGAGAGCATTGCAAAATAAATAGAAACATGCGACATGGACCATTCTAAATTGGAATGAAATTCTTATGAAAATATTGAATTTAGGACATTTTAGAAAACCTAATTTTGAATAAATGAATATCTATTGTAAATGTCAGTGATTTTGTGTTGCATGCTGAGTTAAAAATGAGCTCGAAATGTCATGAATAACCTTGAAAATATGGCACGTCGTACAAAAAAGTAATTTTTTGTTTTTCATAAGATTTTGTTGCTATGTTTGGATTTTAAATTCAATCAAAAGAAAAAAATGGTGTACTGAGAATAAGTAAAAATTAATAAGCGCATGACTAACAAATGAAGAAGAATGAAGAATGAAGACCTATAGTCTTCGGCCGAATATAAATTTAGGTCATTCCGGTATCGTAGATCCTACTGCTCCGGCAATGCATATTTTCAAATTTTTTGTTATTATTTTTTGTTTCTTAATTAAAAAAAAAATAAAATTCTGAAGCTTCAAGCTGTTTAAAAAATTATGGAAAATTCAGGAATTTTTCTTTAAAATTTAAATTTTTGTGATCAGAATTTTTAGAAACATTTGAACTTTTGGTGGCATTTTTATTTTTTATTTTCTTAAGTTCAATAAAAAGTCCCAGCTTTTGATTTCAAAGTTTTTTATTTTAATACCAACTATATTTTTTCCACAAAATTCCTAATAAAAAATTAAGCAGAACAACTTTCCAAATATTGGAAAAAATTCATAGTTCGATTTTTACTGACGCCCACTACACAAACCCCGGTAAAATCCGAGTGTCAAGCTTTGTACGAAAATTAAAAAAAAATATCAATAAATTTTACACAAAATTTTGAATCTGAAAAACCAAATTTGGGTATTTACTACATAGTTTTATAGCCAATTTAGTTTTAGTACAAGAAAAAGTACAAGTTTCCAGGGGCAACAAATTATCATTGGTTTTCGAATTTTTTTCATATAAAAAATTTCCACCATGCTAGTACGCGTATGATAAACGAGCGTGGCCACAATTTCTCTCTTAACTCTTAAATATACCACTTAATAAATTTCTTGTTAAATTCTGTAGATTTTGCTTTTAAACTCATAAAATTGTGAGAAACCCCAAAAAAACATAAAATTCTGTAAATACTACCGAGAATTATGAAAAATTCGTTAAAATTGATATCTAAATAAAAAATAAAAAAGCTATTGTTTGATATGGTAAACCACCAAAAACTAATTTCGCAAATTTTCTTTGTAAATATCGCGCTTTTACTGGAAGAATGCCATAAAGAAATCGAAACTCAAGAGAAACGGTTAAAAATTTGGAATTTACCATTGCTACCATAGTACAAAATAGAGACACATTTTATTCGAATGAGCTACTATTTATAGATGCGGTAATTAATTATTTACACAGCTTTAAAAAAGTAATGGTGATCATTTCTGTAAGCTTAACTCAAAAAAAAAATGGTTTTTAATATATACTATACATACATATGTATGTCACTCATCCAAAGACGAGATATGTACGAATATGTATCTCGTATGATATGTTCCCTACGGAAATAATAAATATTTATCGCAAACATTTGCGCTTCAACGCGTCACGGCTTCATATAACAAAAAAGAAAAATTAAATAATAAGCGCACACAACATGCGCGACGGCGTACTTGTGAAGTACCAGAGAGCGGTCTATGGGTAACACGACGAGGTCGAACTACTTACATATATCAGATGCTCGAGCACGCATGGCAACATGATGACAATAAATTGTCGTGAGCGAATACATAAAAAAAACGTACAAGACTTAAGGCATGCCTTAGCGATTGTTTGTGTTATTGTAATTTTTTTTATATTTATTTTTCATTACATATTTTGTAATACTCGTAAGTGTAGGTGGGTGGAGCCTTTTTGTGTACTTTCTTCAATTCTTATCAAGAACTCAAAATCATTTGCTTAGATGTTCGGACACGTCGCGCGCTTGACCGACAGGCTGTAAAATAGTCAGTAGTAAAATAAATAATGGAGAAAATGCAGAATTTCTACAGATAATGGATGTATGTAAATGATAAATGTGTTGTGTAAGGAGTGAACGTTAACAATGATTCCGTTGGTTTCAGCTCAGGCTGAAAACAGCAGGTGAAAAACTAGACTATTCTAGCAATTCTGTTTTTTCAAATCGACCAAACTGCATACTCGAAAATTTTCAAAAAAAATCAGAATTCAAAAGTTAGAAACTCTGGTGACAATTTCTTTATAAGTGATTTTTTGAATTCTCATAAATTTTCTAGAAAGATATTCATATGTACATATGTATATACTAGTCTTGAGCTCAAAAATTAATATTATCGTTTATTCTAGAAAGTTTTAAACTTTGACTTACACGGCTTTATAGAATTAACTATATTTTTTATAAAAAACAATTAAAATCAAATAAGGAAAGACAAAATTGTCCAAACTCGTCAATACATTTTGCTACATAGATTCTTCCGAATAGTAAGCCGATGCCCTAACCTACAAAACCGTTATAATTTTTTCTTATTGAAAAATTAAAAATGCAAAGAAAACATAAAAACTGGATGAAATGAAATCATAAAAACTAAATGAAATGAAAAAACTGAAATAATTAAAATTATTTTAAAATTGAAATAAAAAAAATCAATTAAAAAAATAACAAATTTATTATGTAATTCTCAAATTTCTTATGCTAGGTAAGTTCGCGACCTAAGGCATCTAATGAATGAAAAAGTTTTTAAATAAAATATGTAAATAAAAAATTAAAAAGCAAATCCATTGCATTGAAAATTTTCTATATTTGAGGGGCGGCTAATAAAATTGCAGCATAACAATAAAAAAAAGTAAAATAAAAAAAATTGACAAAAGATGGAAGTAAAAATTAAAAAATTAATGGATTTTATAATTTCCGAAATTGTCTATATACGATTTTTCAACGTTGCCCATTAAAATGAAAAATACTGAAAATATGTTTTAACGTTATCCATAAAATGTTTAGTTTTATCGCTGCTCTTGATTTTTTTGTGGGTAGTAACTGCAAAAAAAATACCTAGATTGTTTGGCAAAATAAATGAATTCAGCGATCCAAAATTAGTCGAAAAATACTTTTTAACATTTAAACCACTATAATCTGTAATTCTTCTGATATCTGCCATAGCATAATTCTTCTACGATCAGTCAGTTCCAACTTTTGAACTTCTTGCGAATTTTTTAAGTCTCCACAGGTATATTTTACTTAACCTTAGGTCGCGAATCTGCAGCTGTAGAATCGATGACATTTCTTTTTCAACCAGAAGTTTAATCACAACGCTGTACTCTAAATTCTGACAATTAATTTCCTGTTTCAAGTTTAAATTAAAGTAAGAGGGCTTAGCTCAATGGGATTTTAGAAAGTTCCTGATGCCTGATTTTAGTGTTGGCAGGTATCCGTCAGCACCTTTCTCAACTCAATCTTTTCTTGTTCTTTGGCTCCAAAAGGGCGACGTTTGTTTCCACAAAAACAATCATTTGTATAGATGTTAATCAAACAAGAAGAAAAATAATCTTCAAATTGCACCGAATAGAATTATTTGGTATACTAATGCCTCCTAGCTAATGGATGGTGGGGAAAATCAGCAGACAGTGAAACCATTACAAAAACCTTGCATAAGCAGGCCATGGACCGTCGCCGCACGCTTCACTAACACACGTTTTTTATGTAAGATATTAGCAGACATGTTTTTATTATTCTGTATAGCGGCATTGACGATTTACTGGCACTGGCCGGTTTTCCGGTTTTTTTTTTACAAAGCAGGGCGTGCTTTTGTGTGCCTTTCTTATATAATGCGCTAATTACTAAGTAAAGAATACAAAAAAAGTAAAAAATAAAATACAACAAATAAGAACAAATTTAAATGTAATAAAAAATTAAATACGCTAATAAAAAATCAAATACACAAATAAAATCATTGCTTGCAAAGTTGATTTATTTCCGATGTGTATTGTCCTGTTTGTCTGTCGTAACACTACAGGTTCCAAAACGGCTTGATGCGGCGCCCAGTACATGTTGACGTCACCGGAATCATTCCAAATATGTAATTCAAGTTTTTAAATTGAAATTTGTCTGCTGCCAAAACCGTACTGTTATTTTTGGCGTCACGTGTTGTTTATTATTTTCAATGACCCAAGGTAGACGCAAACTGGAGACATATTTAAGTGACAACGAAACATTCACCGTTGATGATTATTATACTTAAATTTAGCCTATCACACACTTCTATACATATGTAAAGGGTATTTTCGATTTAACACCGAGGTTTTGCTTACCTAATTCGTTTGAAAAGAGTATATATATTTTTTTAAATTATTTACTTTTGACCGACAAATATGTAAATACTATTCATATGCACAATAATAAAAGTTAACTAACTTATTTGTTGCTGAGAAAATGATAAGCAACCGTTTTTCTTGTGAAAACTTACGTACGCTTTTGTTGAATTTAACTGAAATATGCTAATGAAAAAAAGTAAATAAAACTATATTATTTACATACATATTTGCATATCTGTGCTGTGCTCATACAAACATTTTTTTAAACTTTTTTTTAAAGTAATTTTAGTTGAACGCTTTTTAAAATAATGTTTCAGCAAATACCTTTTAAAGTTTCTTTTATATATTTGTAGTTTTGAAAGATTTGCATAATCATGCATTCCTTCAGCGTTATATTTAAAAAAAAAAGTAAAGTGGAGAGTTTTCTTAAAAAGTGGAGAGTTTCAGAATTGATTTTTTTGGTTATTTTGATATGTTTTATAAAAAAAACACATTAACCAAAACCATACATTTTTGAGACCTCTTTAGACCAATTTTGTAGTAATTCTTTTAGCAGATTTTCCATTATATACAAAAATTCAAAGCGATTTTTAGCACTTCTAGGTCTAGGGAGACTACTGATTAACCGTGTCACCTCAATATGTTTTTCGTCACCAAAAATTTGTAATTACAAAAAGAAAAAATCTAGCTATTTTTAAAATAAGCACAAATTAAGATAAGTAATAAAAGTTCGAAATTAAATAAAGTCATGTCACGAAATATCGGCCCTAAATGGTGAAATGGATGCTATAACAAACGGGCGGAGATTATACGTTTATTTATAAACTCTTGTCTTATTGATTTACATTTTAATTCGTTCAGTAAAGGGTTACAACTAAATTGAGATTTACATTTTTTTAAATAAATTTTGCTATGAATAGTTCTCATTAATAGATTAAACTATAATTTAAAAACTCTACAAAGTTTGGAGAGATTTTAAAAATGTTTTATTAACGCAAAAGTGGCGCTTTTAGTATTTTTCAAATAATCTTGAGCGTTATTTTTGCAATTTTCCTTATCTCAACGTGTGAAGACTGGAAAAGATGTATATGTTTGTTTTCAAATTTAATTTCACTAATTCAATAATTTCAATGATTCTATGGATTAAAATAATTTGGAAATACATATGTATACATATGTATATTTTTATAAATTGATTTTCGAAGTAAATTTTCCGAAATTACATTTAAAATACACGGTGCATGAACTTCATATACTAATTTTATAAGCATATATTTTATTTTAGAAACACATATCACTTTAAAATTAAATTAAATATACAGATTTTTCGAAAATTATTTTCGAAACTTTTTTGTTTTCTTTGAATAACATTTTAAATATTTTTTAAGTGAAGGACTCTAAATTTTCAAATATGCTATGACTTTTATCGATGCATATTTTAATTTGGAAATATTTTTAATTCATATTTTTCATTCTCTTCTCTTTCAAGTTTTTGAATATACTGGCACTCAGTCTACTTGCCGTAATATGGCGCAATCCACACATGATGGAAGAGCTCGAGAGCGGCTACGATTATACTGTTGATTTGAATGCACCCGCACTGCCTACACCGCTCAGTAAGGTGGAACCACCCTACCCATATCGCGATCATTCGCTCAACTATCGCAAACAATATCGTAAGTTATATTGAATATTTTTAACTAATTATCTTATACGCCAATCTCGACCTTTTCTCATTTCTCATTATATCTTTTCAGATAATTTCGATATGGGCGGCTTAGTTTGCACCTGTATGATCGCCATTACACTAATGATGATTTACGGCACACTAAAGGGGAAACCCTCACATCTGTTGCCATTTTTCTGCTTGCAGTTGTTTGATTTTGCCATCACAACGTAAGTTTAAAATCAATATTTTAATTTAATACCAGTTTGTTAAAGCGCAATTTCTCACTTCCTCTTACAGTCTCACCGCTGCCGGCTACATCTGTTACCTACAAGCCATTCACCGTCTAATCGCCGAATCACATCGTCTCCCCTGGCGCGAGAAGTTGCTCGAGATGTCACAAGAGGAATTGATGGTTATCGTTTTGGTTGTTTTCATTTGCATTGTCTTCTTGAAGGCTTATGCTATCGGTATTGTCTGGCGCTGCTACAAGTATCTTACGCTGCGTCAGCAAAATTTACGCACACTACTCCCCTGCGTTATGCCCGAATTGGGTGGTGCTGGATTGGGGGGCGAAGAGCGTGCGTACACAACACTCTTGCCAAACTATGACGAGGCTATTGCACAGTATATGAAACAGGCACCACCACCATCCTATCAGGTGGCCATGTCCAATTATCAGCGTGTCGATGCTGAGGTGGATAATGCAAATAATGTGGTTGTTGCGGGTGCAGCTGTGGTCACCGTAGATGATACCATGGACAACAATAACGATACGCCGAACAATAATAATACAGTGCATGTGAATGCCAATACACCGCCAATGCGACGCAATGAGGGTACTGAGGCCGTCGCCGTCGCCATAATTCCAATGGAGAACACTGTTGCAGCTCCAGCTGTTGCTGCAGCTGCTGCTTCGGGTGGAGAACGTGCTAGCGGTGAGTTGACACCACCACCGCCCTATCTGGGTGCCGCTGCCAGGGTAGATGGGATAAATGGAGAGCAGCCACAATTGCCACAAGGCCCAACAGACAATAGAAATGAGAGTCAGGCTTAAGCGGCGGGTAGTTGAGGGAGAAATACGCTTTGTGCCTGGGCTCATGGAGGATATGGAGTCTTCTTGCTAATCAAAGAGAGCATTGGATGAGTGATTTCATGTTGCATATTTTTGGAATACCTAAAAACATCGTGAATTTTTTTTTTTTTGGTTTTTGGAGAGTTTTTTGAATTAAAAATGGTTATGAGAGGAGAATTTTTGAAAATAACAATTGGTATAAGTTGCATTTTGGGACGTGTTTTTGAAGAACTTTAGTTAGTGAACAGATTGCTGATAAGAATTCGACAGAGTGGAGATTTTTCGAAACGGTTTGACAAACTTCTTGTTTTAAAAAGTTGCACATTTTCTCGTATTTTTTCTGATAGTTTTGTACTGTTCTCAAGTATAAATTTTCTAAATTTTGTAACTAGTGATTTTTCAAAAGCGTAAAACGACGCAATTTATGGAGCGCTCAACATGACCTTATATTAGTGAAAAGGCACAAAATAGTTTTTTATTTGCAAATGTGTATCGCTTTGAGTTTACTGTATGAGCTCCAGTTAGAAAAACTGCTCTTAAAAATTAAAAACACGCAAAATTAATGATTTTCAGCGTTGTTGCCAATGCTGGGGAGTTGAAAAAATAGTGAAGAGTTTTGAAAATAGTGGAGAATTTCAAAAGTGGAGAGTTTCAAAAATGTGAAAAGTTCTTCGAATTACTTATAATTTTTTTTAAACATGGAGTTCTTCAAGTATACTAATTTCTTGGATTGCTAGTGGAGTTACTTTTCCAAAGTAACATTTTTAGCTTAAAATTTTTTTAAATTGGAGAGTAGGAATTTCGATGAAAGAAACTTGGCAGTTTTTCAAAAGACGGGAGTAGCAGCCACTGCATATATAAATATTTTTACTGACAGCTAATAGAGAAGAAATAGGAGGTTTTTAATTAAAAATACATACAATACATAGTAATTGTAAGTAAAAAAGTTAAAAACAACTGCTACAAAAAATAGTTAAATGTTAAAAAATTAACACATAATTACCAACTAAATTATCAAGTGCTAAAAGGACGAGAAGCAGAAGCAACCAAAAATGTAATAACAAATAATGAAAATTACCAACTTTCGCTCTAAATGTATTCTAATATTACCCGCTGCAAAAAAAAAAAAAACAACAATAGCAAAAAGTAATAAGTTTGTATGAATGCTAAATACTGATGAAAGTGGAAGTGAATAAGCGAGAAATTTAGTGAAATAAATATAGTGTATGAAAACTGAATGAACGAGGAAGAATTGTATACAAAACCTACTTAAAGCAGAAAAAAACAAAAGTACCAAAACCTAAGAAAACACTTGAGGCAAATAAATTGGCTACAAAAAATACGTAAATACGTAAAGGGTATATAACGAAAAAAAAAAAATAACTGCGTTTTTATTGTGCAAACGAAAAATGTCCAAATTATACATACATATACTAATACAAAAAGTAGTAAAGAAAAAGCAAAAACAAAAGTATTCAAGTTTAATATCTTCTGTCAAAATCTGTTTTACACTTTCGCACAATTTAAATTTTTAGGTGTAGGCATATTGTAAACATTTAATTGCTAATTTAAACACGAAGTTTAAGGTAGTGCAGACATTTGTTAGTATTTTGCAATGTTGACTGCGCTTTGAATATACATACATACATACACACATACTTAGTAAGTAACTATATTTTTTTGGAATTTTTTAATATTGAAACATCTACTGATTTTTACGTTTTTTAAACTTTTTAAAAAATTCCCCATTTTATTTTTATATCTTACGCTGTACAACTTTACACTTTTACTAACTGCACAACATTTATCAATTCATTGATTTTTACTTTTTTTTTGTTCAAACCCATTTTTAGCTACTAGTTTTTAGTATTTAAAAAACTTTTTTTAAATACCATGTAAGACTTTCGTATAATTATTATAATTTAAAATTTTATCACAAATATTCAATTAAATAATAACTATTATGCATAAAGTATATACAAACATACAAATATTAAAAATTATATTATACATATAATATAATAAAATACCATACATACATACATATGTACTAAATATTACACAAAAAAGATAAGAAATGAAAAGGAAAAAAAATCGAATAATGTAGTTTATGATACGATAATGGTTTGTCATAAAAACGTCAACTGGCAGTTTTATACAGTCCGGGCGTTTTCATTTGTGAATAAATAAAAATAAAAAAATATGAAAACTACATGTGCTTTGTGATTACTTTAAATGTGGTTGTTAATTGCAATGAATGCTGCGGACGATAACCAACATCTGTTACTGTTCAGAGCAAGCTAGTTGTTCTTCATACATACATAGCACATATGTCCAATTACATATGTACATACTTATGTTTACATATATGCTCTGATTATATGTATATGTATATGTATATATATCTACTATATAATTTCTATAGAATACTTTACAGCCATTAAATTCTAGAGAACACAGTGCAGTTCCAGGCAAATATTCCTCTATTATCAAATATTTAAACACATTAGTTGAGTGTTTTTAAAATTAAAATATGATGAGATTGCCAAGCAGAAAAAGTTTTTAAACTAGGATTTAAAAATTTACAATTAAAAATTTTATTCTCGAGAAGTGGAGAGATTTTCAAATTTCGTTTACACTGCAGCAAATGAATGAGCAGATTTTCTATGAATTTCCTATTTTTTCACCGAGCTCTACAAAAAGTGTAGAATTTTGCTAGCAAAGCAAGCAAAAATGCACACATACAAAATTAATATAAAATAAAATAAGTGAATAATTAAAGTCAACTGAAGAGAAACAGAGTTTGACGATAAAAAAAAATTTTGATTTTTTTGATTTGTAAAAATTGGGGTACGGGTTTTGCGATATAGGGTGAGAACATTAAAACTGCGACATTACTTTGCTTTTGATCACCCTAATGCACACACATATGTACATATGTACAGTGTCTCAACTTGAAATAGGTAATGTGACCCAGGCGTACAAGGAAAACGGGGATTTGGTTTTTTAATTGATACATTTGAATCAAAAATAAATTTTCTGAACCGCACTGGCTGTATTACGAACTCTAGTGGAGAGATTTTAAGAATTGTCTTTTATACTAACGGGTATCTTAATATTACCACAAATTTGTTAACAGTAACTCCAAAGAACTTAGATTACATAAAAGTTGGATGCCGTTTCGTTTCCTGTGTTGTCTTATTTAACTACACCATATTTTGTGGAGCACTGTTGCCATGAATTTTTAAATTTTTCAACATAACTAAACAACTTTACAAAAACGGAGGGATTTTAACTAATCTTATTTATTTAGATTTTTAGCTCTACAAAAAGTGTAGAGTTTTTAAAAAAAACCGCAGTACCATTTTGGTCCTTTTTATTAAGCACCTCTGACTTTGAATCATTTCAAAAGTTTAATTTTCTAAAATTGAAACTTCGAATACGAGGTCTTTTGTGAGGTCGCTGTTGATGGGTTTTTAATAAAATTAAGAAGATGATACTTTTCGGTCCTTCAGTGGACGTTGACCAAGGCGACATGTCTATTCAATACATTAGTTGCCATTCAACAAACTTAAAAAAAAAAGTTCTACAACTTTTGAATTCACAGTGGCATGAGCCAAAAGCAAAAAAATAATAAATTTTAATATAATTAATGAAACTTTTGAAAAAGCAGCATATTTACATACAAGAAATGTGGTTTGTTTAAATTAAAAAATTATTTGCAAAAAACTATATTGATGGAAATGTTCCGCTTTGTTCAAACTGCTGACGCTTTCCAAAATAATGCCAAAATGAAAATATAGTCAATTAATCGAATCAATAACGAGCGCTTGGAGAGAAGTTCACTTAGCTGCGTAGATTAGTAGCAGAGAACTTGTAAGAAATATAATATATAATATAATTAAAAAAAAAACTATAAAACTAGAGAGCTTTTTAAAAAGCTTCAGCTATAATTGGTGCTCAAGCGCAGCTGTAATTCTCAACACAAAAACTTTTATATATTTATAAAAAGTTCTCCATAAAAACCCCAACTGTTATACAAAAGTCCTTTAATGCGTTAAAAAGAAGTGCTGCAAAATAGTGGGAACATTTTGCTTGGCATTCTTGTTCAAAAAATCAGCTATGGCTCCTCATTCTCGTCCCATTCTCTTAAAATTTGTATATTTAAAATAGTTTTGCAGCCACTGTGACTATGATTTTTGTCTACTAAAAGCTGAATGCAGTTGAAAGTTCAGTGCGCTCAAAATATTGACACATTTGCATGTCGATTGACGCAAATATTAAAATATCCGTTATTTAATTTTATTGATTAATTGTCGTTATAACCGCCTCGTCGAGTTATATAAAACGTACAAATCATTTTTTCTTTCTCAAGGATCTACAAGTATAGAAAAGACCTTTTCTATCCAGAGGAGCACTTTATCTTCCTCAAGCACTATTTCCTCAAATTTCCTAATCTTATTCCTTGCTGGACCTCTGGAAATCGAAATTATTGAGAAGGTGGCTTCAGTGACCAAAGTAAGAACCACAGGTTTTGGTTCAAGTGAAGTAAATCAAGTAGGTTCTAAACTCTCGTCCTCAACAAGTTTCGTATCGCTTGACCTTCCTGGTAGGTGGAAAAGTAAAACTGGCAGGCGAAAAGTGGTCTAAAGTATATCGAAAGCATTTTTAGCGCTATCACTCTTTTTTTAACTTGTGAACATGCCTTGCAGTTTTCTTTGACCGATCGACCTGAATGCGATTCTTTTGGAGCTTACATTTCTTGCATGTAGTATTCTTTTTTCGGCCGCTGTAGCCAAATGTGTAGTGTGTGCGCGCTTCATTCGGTGTGTTCCATGTTCAAGTCCTGGTTTTTCTAATAGCGGTCACACCTCGGCAGGCAATGACAAACCTCTGAGTGTATTTCTGTGATGAAAAAACTTCTCACAAAATTTGTCATTTGTCGTTCGGAGTCGGCGTAAAACTGTAAGCCCCACAATTTGTATTCAACATCAAGACGCATACCACAAATTTGGACCATAAATTTAAGGTGATATATCACCCCATAAAATCGGGATTCATTGCGCTACACTATCATTGATATTTTATTATATCAAGGATAGCCTAGATACATTTTTACGTTTTATATTGCTCGCATCACTTGAACCATTTTTTATAGTTTTAGATATGTTTTTGGCAGTCTAATAGAGTAATTACCAAATGGGTAACGCTAATGATAGAAATAATGCCACTTCTTCAATGAAAATAGCTTTGATTTTTAGATTAGATTGAGGTTAGATAAGAATTTAAATGAAAGAAGAAATGCATGACGTAAAACTGGTAGGTAGTGCCTTAATCAGCAGAAATAAACCTGTCTCACGACTAGACATATAAATAAATAAATAACATTTTTATAAATAATAACTAACTAGAATAAAATTTATATAAATATTACTATATTGTGAGTCTACCAGTGAAGTAAATGCCACAAACGTCAATACATCAATACTATCACTTCTAAATCATTATTTTTTAGAAATTATCCTAGCAAATAACTTATAGTAGATTTTTATTAGTTTATTTATGATCTTCGGCTACATACTAAGTATTTGAGGGGTAACAGTAAATACAAACAAATGCATGGAAGATATAAGAACAAAATATCTAGAACTTTAAATTAGTATGCCATATTTTTGGGTAAGGGCTTTTACAAAGTAACCGGCTTTTAAATTTTTCGAAGGCTCGAAAAGTATGAAAAGGACTCGAGTCTGCGTTGATGAATTTCAATACAGCGCTGGAACTACCTCAAAACTCATTGAAGGAGTCAGTTTTGGGGTTAAGAAGTGCTAGGTACTAGGACAAGAAGGACGGGTTTAAGTTATTCCGTAAAAAATATATAATTGGTTTGAGTCCCTTACTCCACTAGGCTTGTTTCAATGATATTAATGGCGCTCTTTTTTAAATTGAACTAAAGAGACTAAGTCTCATTTAGGAAAAAAGGAAGGACCACTTTCTAGATGGCATAATTTTATTTGCCTTTGCTGTCATATAAAGTCATTAATATTTTAATAATTAAATGATACCTTTCAATAAAACTTTCGTGTGAGGCTACCAATTTATGAAGGAAGCCTAAAGTGGCATAATTGAAGTAATTCTCGATTTATATTCGCAGAAGTGAATTTCGTTTCGCACACTAAATACAAAAACTCCAAAATATTTTAGGTCGATTTTTTGTTTTTAATAGAAAACGCTTTGCATGTTATTAACACTGCATGAACTATAAGCAGTTACGCTTCTGGATTTGATTTTTGCGTTGTGACACTTTTTAGTTAGAATTTAGTGTGCGATATATAAGGCACAATCCCTTCCTCATTATACGAAAAACTATAAGAATAGAAGTAGCTGGGAAGATAGACAATAGTTGGATATTTGAGAAGAAGGGGTGGCGAGAGATTTTTCATTCTCATCAAAGGAGCAGATACTTTTTCAAACTTATGGTGGAGTGAACTACGAAATTTCACTGGGATTTCAATTCGACAACTTGATGGGACTGAGTGGTTGAGATAGTAAAATTAAAAAGTCTAGAAAAAAGTTTACTGTATGTTTTGTGTCAAACTTGCTTTAGTGTGGTGAAAGGTACGATACTTGCAACTCTTTTTATTTAGATGTTCTAAACCTTAGGTCTATCGAAAAAATGAAAGAAAGCGACAAAGCATTGAGAGTGATTTAACCCTAGAGTTCGCTTTTTCTGAGGTTCTTTGATAAAATGGCTAAAACGGCTAAGCAGGTGGACTATTCTAGACGCCTGCAGAGTAATGTATTCTTTAGACTTCCACTAATGAAAAACTAGTAGCTTGTTGAGGATCTCAGAGAAGAACTTACACTTTTTCACAAAGTATTGCCTTTAGGACATATGGTCACCGCGTTTGGAGTTTTCGGTATCGACTTAAATATGCAGTTATTGTATATTTGATTGAAAGTTCTTCTTGAGTGAAAGATTCCTATTTTGAATAATGGGCTGGGGGTTTCAGAGTAGGCAATTTCTTCGACGACTTGGAACTCCTTGAGACTTTCAGGGAAGAATATGCACATTTCCATAGATACATATGTATGTATGTTCAGTTTGCGAAGAATGTTCAGAGGTTTCCATCTAGACAATTTCTTCGAAAAATTGAGTCGGACACCTTAGGAGGATTTACTGGATTTTCAAAAGATTTGGATGTTTAAGAGCAGAAAGGAATTGGATCTGGCCATCATTATGGTACACAGTGACCTTTGAGTGAACTTTGCCAGATCACCGCATCATTTCTACAGTAAAAGCTAATATGAATACAATAGCCAAAAGACTGCACAGCACTTTCTCTAATTTTTCACGATTTATTTTAATTGAAAAACGAACTACGAAAACTAAATATTTGAATTAAAAAAAAAAATTAAATTCCATTACTTGTCCAAATAATTTAATATAAACCACGTGGGAGCTGTCAGTGCTAGAATTCAAAGTTCATGACAGTTACCAAACGTTCAGTGCCCTCTGACTGTAAATGAGAAACTTTTCGCAACAAACTGACAGTTCACCAAAAACCAGTTCAACAGAGCTCGTAGGGAATTCGGCGCACAAATCGACAGTGTGGTAAGCGTAGCAAACCACTTTTGAACAAACTTCCGGCAATTTAGTTGGACTGAGGTGGGGGAGGGAAGCAGAGGTATGTATAAAGGGCGAATGGTAAAACCCGCCTACCTTCTACCATTAGCCCAACCAACACGCCCGCCCAAAATTGAAGCTTCCGCCCAACAAGTTGAAAATTAGCTATTTTATATTTTGGAATATAAAACGTCAATGTTGTTACATTAATGTCATTTCCATTACAACAACAAAATACAAATGTAACAATTTGGCTACATTTATACGGCTAATATATACAGAGATTCGTAGATTCAGAGAATTAGTTATTTGGAGTGTTGGGAGTGAGAGAGGGAGATTGAAAGTTGCGAATGCGCGGGTCGGAGGAGGTCAGAGGTTATGCGTGAGGGCGCGTTGGTAGCGGCATCGAATGTCAGACTGACAGACTGGCAGTTGATTACGTGATCGGAAATTTAATCTTTTCTTCAAACACAAACACACCAACACCAAGACTTGCATTCATACATCTTGGATGAGCTGTTGTCTGCTGTATTTGCAACTGAAATGAAATGAAATGAAATGAAATAAAATCAAAACAACGAAACAAACAAATGGACGGACGGATGGATAGATGGAAATAATAAACACAGAACAGAGTGGGAAAAGAGCGGAGTACGGGATTGAGGTAAGCGAACGAATGAGGTGGAAAGAGTGCAAATAAAAGCAATACAAATGGAACTCAAATGGGGGGAAAAGAAGACGAATAACTGTATCAAAACAAATGTAAGGAGCTATTCGTAAGCACTCTACGAGCGTCAGCAGTCTCCTGCATACTGCTTGTTTGTTTTTGTTTTTTTGTTTTGGCGGAGATATACAACTAGAGGCGGAGTACTCGTACGTTCGCTCCAAGGAAATTGATGTAAACAAGAAATGAAAATAAATTCAAACAAATGAAAGAAAAATAGAAGTGAGTGCGTGACTGAGTTGCGTAAGCGCAGATGCGTGCGTGAGTGAATGTATGAAGTGGCGCGTGCCTCGGCGGAGCAGTGGATTTGAGGTTCGGACCTACAATGCAACCCATCCTCGCGCTGTCGTAAATAACAATTACATTTTTGGAGTCCATAACTTGGCTTTTATGCCTACTCAAAGTTATTTCAATATGCACAGATAATTTAGTAACGTAGTACAATATATTGATTTTTCGCATTAAGGTCTTGAAAGAGGGCATTAATTCCATCTGAATAGAAAGGGTTCTTCTTCTTTAGTTCCTATAATCTTAAACGACACATATAGCATCCTTTTACGCCTGCTCGCCATTTTCTTCTAGCGTTGATTTAAGCTCTTCCTGGACGGCCTCCTCCGCCAGGATTCGCGAGGCTTCTGAATGATTTGTCTCTGCCGATTAAGAGTTTGGATTTCACTAGATAATCTTCTTGGCAACACTGTCTCTTGGCGTAGTAGGTGGCTTATATAAATACATGAACTTTTGACTTCGAATCCAGAATTGAGCGTCACTACTTTAGCATTTCTGAGCAACTGCTAGGTCGACATTTTTTTCGGTTCTAATTTCAGATAAAATTTCAGTTAGGTGAAAGATTTCACAATCTCTATTGATAAGAGACTACCACGCTACCACCAGCCGGCATGCCTGAACTTTAGTCTACATTTTGCACCGCGTTGCCCATTTGGGATAGATCAGATAAATGGTGGTCGATGTATTGCAGCGAATTGTAGATGGGACAAAAGGAGTGCTTTCATAGTAGCAACGAAATCACTTCAAATACTCATAAGAAAGGGAACAAGGAGAGTTATTTTGCAATCTTGTCGGTCCCTTCTCTGAACTTCGAATGTCTTAGACTTCCCTTAATAAAGAACACAACATTTAGCTCCGACATAAGTAAAAAATATGCTTATTCCGGGATCCATAGACGCTTTCTGGAAACGATACTCGCGTGTCGAAAAATGAAGAATATGTAGACCTGCTTTTGAATTTATCGATAGTAGAACAAAACGCGCTTAAAACTTACTTTGTCTGGGCAAGGTTGTGGCACACATTGTGAGTGTCTTGATAGTAGGGAGATAGCGGTTGCATCTGATTTTAGTCAGGTATTCAATTTAACTAATTTATCTGGCGGTTAATTAGAAACCTCATCAGTTAAGAGGTCATTCAGTACTGACACAAAACGTCTGAAACAACTGCCAACTAAACGTTGTGCAAAGGCAAGGTTTTTATTGACCAGTTGTTTGGAGACCCTATAAGTATTCAGCGCTACTGTCATCGGGGCAAACAGCATTTTTTGGTTATCTGTCTAAGCTGTCAACTTGCACCATAGTTAGTTCCGAAAGTTGCGCGTTAAACCTTTGTTTTCATAGCCAATAGTAAATTTGGCTGACGCATTAGGTAAATGCAGAATTTCTCTCATTAGATGGTAAAGTTAGAAGATATCTTCTAAATCGACTAGTGTGGGCAAAATTGTAGATTTTATCTGTAGACCATCGTGTCTTCGTTAAGTTACTTCTTAGCGTAGGCCTCTTTGCCCTTATCAACATATAACATATCACTCGGTTAGTGCGTGGCGCTGTATGATGGTGAAGTTTCTGACTCTTCTCGAAAATATAACTTCAGGTAAAACCTGTCAGCCTTATATGTAGTTTTGTTATACTTTAGATCACTAGAATTAAGGATCAGTCTACTAATTCAGTGAGGCCACATGAAAGCCAATTGACTGGTCTGACAACTCGCTTGGGTTTTCTCTCGAATTTTTACCTAGCAGGTATTCGTACTCAAAGCCAATTTGCATAGCCGGATGAGTTTTTCAGAGATACTAAATTTTCCCGTGGCTTCCTTACGACGGCGTGTCATCCTTCAAGGATAATGTTATTGATATTTTCACCTCGTGCTTGCCGAGTCGAGAGGCATGAACGTCATCAGTAAATATTGTTGCGGGTTATTCTTTCATTTTAAATTTACGACGCATTTTTCTTATTTTCTCCCGGTATTGCTCGAGGTTAGATCGCGTCGCAATAAGCTGCATATTACTCTAGAGTTGCGGCACGACATTATTCGTCTCACCAGTGATTTCTGCGAGGGCGATGACATCCAACTATCGCTTTTCAGTGCGAAGAGATTGGTGGACGGGGACTTTTTAACTTCTTCGATACCGAATGAAGGAATGAAGAATATAACACACTACTGATAAGATGAGCATTTGCTCAATTTACTCCCAGTTCTCTGTACTAGACGGGTAGCAATCTTTAAGGGCAGATTTACATGGACTATTTTCACATGTTTGCATCTCCCGAATAATAGAAATTTCTAGATTTTTAAAAAATTCACAACACCTCAAACTGTGAAGTCTCCATGAACATTTCATTTAAAAGCTTATCTATCTGGCCTGCATGAATGAAAGCAGTTGCAATAAAAAATCAATGCACGTATTTTTTTTGATTACTAACGCAGTTACTGAAATTACGCTGTTTTTAAATTGATTATTTATTGAGCTCTTCAAGTGCATAATGCAAATCATAAAACGTGTACAACTGATATGATATTACCTTCGTTTAACTTTGGTAGACTTCTTGTAATAAATTATGAAACCGTAGAGCTTAAAATCGCAGCGGAGTCTTCTCAAATTTGCGTTGTGGGCATGATGGCATGGCACGACATGACTAGCATTATTACTACGTTGATAAGACAGTAAGGTATAACAAACAGAATGCACCCGCGAGAATTCACGTGAATGCAATCTCACATAGGCAAGCGGTTATTCAAGCTCTTTCTTCTACTCCGGCTAGATCTCAAATATTCGTAGAGTTTAGGAGAGAGCTGGTCTCGATTTCTGTTCAATACGAGATTAACCTAATATGAGTCCCGGTGCTGGATTTTCAATTGGTGCATTTCGAATTTATTTTATATAAATCGCTATCCACTATAAATTTAGCTTTGTGAATATTTTACGATACCCATCGGCCTATATCTACATGCACTTTTACGAATATTTTGTGCAATAAATTATCTCATGCACCCATTGCATATATTGCCATGGTGTTATCAAGAAGATATACAATTTTGCGCCAGCCATTATCTTCATCATTAGCGTCGAAGAAGACCACTGTGTAGACACAAAAAGGGTATAAAAAGGCACTCACGCTTTACTTTACGAAATATTTTCCAACGGTATACTTTCACAAGAATATGTTTAACAAGGTTCTATTTTCACTAGTTGCTGTGCTCCTGTGCTGCAATGCCGTCTTTGGCGTTACGATCATAACGAAGTCACAATGGGGTGCCCGCGCTGCTACAGGCAAATCCAATTTGGCCAATAGTTTATCTTACGTTGTCATACATCACACAGCCGGCGCTTATTGCTCCACCCAGTCTGCTTGCATTCAACAGTTGCGTTCCATTCAGAACTACCATATAGATTCCCTGGGTTGGGCTGATATTGGTTATAACTTTTTGATCGGTGGTGATGGTCAAGTGTATGAGGGACGTGGCTGGAATACATTGGGCGCTCATGCCACCAACTGGAACTCTAAGGCAATTGGCATTTCCTTCTTGGGCAACTATAACAGTGAGTGTTACTGCTTATTCAATTTCCTAGTATGAGTTTGAAAGTGACCTTTGATTCTCTTGCATTTTATAGACGATCGTCCAACTGCTGCACAGATCTCCGCAGCCAAGGCTTTGATTGCTGATGCTGTCGCACGCGGTCAGATTAAGTCCAATTACATTTTATATGGACATCGTCAAGTGGGTACAACTGAATGTCCTGGCAATAATTTGTATGCTGAAATAAAAAAGTGGTCCAACTGGCGCGCCTAAGGAACGTGATGTAGAGAAAACCATTTTCTGTATCGAAAAGTAAAGCTTATCAAGTAAAAATATTTTTTCTTTTTGAGTTTTTTTTCTTTGTAAGTCTGAAACTGTCGTTCCGTTTTTCCTTCAAGACGGGTAAGTTCGTGTACGGAGAGCAATATCATAGACCTCTTGCAAGCACCTGACACAAAATAGACAGAATAAAGTGGAGACTTAGAGGGAGGAAAGTCTAATGGACGTCACGCCCTCAACGGCTAGGGTGTTTGTTAGGTAGGTTTGAAAAACAACGACAAATCAACCAAAAAATACTAGGAAGGGACAACGATAAAACAAGGAAAACTAACCAAAAGTTCAGAGGTCAAATCCACACGAAACACTCATCAAAACAAAACCACATATCGCTATCGCTACAAAAAAGTCAGCTTAAAAAGTGAGGTGTGTTTCGATTTTCATGAGCAGAATGATTATCCTCCGGTTCGCACTTAAACTTAATTAGATTGCCTTCACGAACGTCATAAACGGCGGCTCTGTTCTGGCTGAAATATCCCATTGGATACTTATCCGCCAGCTGGACATTCGGTGATATTATTAATATTACTTAAATGCCCCTTTTTGTCGTGTGAAATTTTGTTCCACTAACAGTATTTAGACACCCTTGATCCTATTGTTCTCAATAGCTGTTCTACTGGATCAGTCGCGATAAAGCCCAAGGCGACGCTGCTTTCCAACCGGCTAAAGAACGTCTTCACAGACTCAATTTGAGCTCGCCTTGACCTTTTGGTGACCGCATTCAGTATTTTGTGGAAATTTCATTGGCTTTCTCCTGGGATTTGTTAATATCAAGGGTTCGATGGAAAAGTCAACCTCCCTTCGGGTTGAAGTAGATGAAATCGCTTAATATTTCAGTGTATAAGGTTATGTGAGCCATGAGAATACAGCGCAAATACCTTTAGATTCCAGAGTTAACATCCTAGCGACCAAACACCTACATGACCTCAAATCTCTCTGCGTATGCAGTTCCATCTCGGAGTTGAATTGATGTAGGAAGATAGAGAAGCGGCTTAACGGAGAGACAAATCCATAACCATCACCCAGGCTAATCCCCAAAGATCCGTCCCCTTCCGTACACCAGCCGGTCGGCCGACAGGCTTCATTCAAGTTGAAAAAAAAATTATAAAAAAATGTTCTGCTTACGTATAGTTCGCTAAGTTGGAATAAAAAAATAAATCAAAAATGAAATGAATGAAAGAAATGAAAGTTCATAGTAAAAATTCCAGAAAGGAAAAGGGTTACAATATAAATATTTCTTTTGCATTACATGATAGTGTTGTAATATTTAATATTGCTTGAATAAATTAATCCCGGCAGAGGCAAGCAAACTTTTCTACTCGGCTGGTGAAAAAACTTCTCACAAAAATCATTCGCTGCTCGGAGGCGGCGTAAAACTGTAGGTACGTCACTTTCAGTTGCAACACCAAGATGCATACCACAAATTACACTGTGGAACAAATTCAGGTTAGCAAAAGTTAGGTCGATTCTGAGAGTGAGGGGTGAAAATAGAAGCTAAATTAGAAGACCCGTATCGCGGCGTTTGTTTATGTTAGTTCGAATTTTATTTTAATCGACCTTCGAACTTTGCAGTCAAATGCCGATTTTCAGCATACACATTGTTTATATGGTTTTTTAGCTATAACTCGTCGACTAATTGATATTTTTTCAATCTGTTAAAGCCAAATTATTGCTAGAGACCTGTGCAACAATTAAAATTAAAAAAAAAAATTGATTTAGAAAATTTTTGTAGTGCTTATGAAGCAAAATGTTGGCAATTGTTTTTTTCATGCTTTTTGAATATATTTTCCACAAAACTAAGTCTTTTTTGCTTTCTATTTGATCTATAATATGCTTCTCAATTTCTTCAATAAATTTCATTTGAAAAGAAAACAATCATAATACAAAACTTGCGTTTTCCAGCTTAACATTAATTTATTTTTTATTTTAAATTTAAAAGTAACAGCATATCGAAAACGCCAAAAAGAGTTAGAAAAGTTCTTCAATGTGAATGATGCAAAAAATTTCGCTTATTGCAACGATATCGAAAAGTTAATGGAAACGATAGGGTTAACCTATAAAAAAGATGATTAGCGTTTATTCATCGATAGTTCACTAATCAGCTTAAAAGTTGTGCTTTAGCACAAAACGAATAGAATGCCTTCTGTTCCAATTGCGTATAGCTTTGAGACTAGTGACAATTTCGATAATTTGAAACACATTCTGGAAGTAGTCAAATATAACGAACACCAGTGGCGCATTTGCTGCGACCTCAAAATAGTTTCATTGATTACAGGCTTAACATCATCTGGCCGTCCAAAATATCCGTGTTTTTTGTGCGATTGGGACTCACGATACGGAGAAGGTATTAAAGGAAGAAACCAGTACAAACAGCATAACTGGAATAGACAAACTGCGCTTCCATTTGAAGTAAGGTAACTATGGAGTGTGCGTATTTTGAATGCCTAGATTTTGCTAATATCTTTGGCACAATTTAAACATGTTAACGATTGAAAAATATTTTCGTTTCAGGTACAGAGGAAAGAAATCTCCAGATGCAATACTCGCTGAAATTTGTTGGTGGTATAAAAACACCTTTGAAGAAGAGGAAGACGAGGAAAAAGAGGAAGAAGGGGAAGAAGGGGAAGAAGAGGAAGACAAAGATGAAATTCCATAATATCTGTTGGACGAAATTATCGACCTTTCTGATGATGATGACGATGACCAAGATATTAGAGAGAGCAGTGATGTTGATCCACAGCCGCCTGCTAAACGGCAACTGGCCAAATCATTAATTTAATTTATTTAACTTTTTTACTTAAAGCTTTTCATAACTAACATTTCAAAATTTAATTTTTTTCCATATTTTTATAATTTCCTTTTCAATGTTTCTTCAAAACCAATTAAAACTAATATTAAGCTGGAAAACGCAAGTTTTGTATTATGATTGTTTTCTTTTCAAATGAAATTTATTGAAGAAATTGAGAAGCATATTATAGATCAAATAGAAAGCAAAAAAGACTTAGTTTTGTGGAAAATATATTCAAAAAGCATGAAAAAAACAATTGCCAACATTTTGCTTCATAAGCACTACAAAAATTTTCTAAATCAATTTTTTTTTTTAATTTTAATTGTTGCACAGGTCTCTAGCAATAATTTGGCTTTAACAGATTGAAAAAATATCAATTAGTCGACGAGTTATAGCTAAAAAAACCATATAAACAATGTGTATGCTGAAAATCGGCATTTGACTGCAAAGTTCGAAGGTCGGTTAAAAAAAATTCGAACTAACTAACATAAACAAACGCCGCGATACGGGTCTTCTAATTTAGCCTCTATTTTCCCCCCTCACTCTCAGAATCGACCTAACTTTTGCTAACATGAATTTGTTCCACAGTGTTATAGGAGAAGTTCGGCCAATAATCGACCTACATATATGACAAACGTATTATTTATCTTTATAAACAGGCGGCAACCCTCTTAAAAAATATTTTCAATATTAGGGAGCTTTAAAGCCTTTTTGTTTCATTCTTGTAAATACTAAAATATAAAAGTTTATTAATTAATTTGCGTTAAACTTTTTAAATAGGCGTGAATCGGGAATTTCAGTTTAACACCTAAGCCGTTTTTATTTGCATGGTATTTTTTTTTAAATATATCACCACATCAACCAAACATTTTTGGGCGCACCTATTTTCCATTCTTTAATAGAACTCAACAAATCACATGTTTCATTAAAGCTGGAGCGTCGTCCGTCTTGCAAGTCGGTTACAATGAAACAGACCCAGTTTGAAAATTTTTTTGGTTTAATATTTGGCTTTAGTACCAATACTTAATATTCATAGGTAGACGCTAAAGAAATAAACTTTTTAAATAACGAACACACTAATAAACATCTATGCAATGTATATAACTATTCTTTACAGTCCTAGTTGGTCTTTAAATCCGGAGTCCTTTATATTCGATATACTCCATCCCATCCAGTACCTCGAAGAAGTCTAAGTTGATACGAAGTATTCGAAAATGAAACCAAATTTGATTTGGTTATAATATATATTTAAATATTCTTTTACTTTTGACGCTCCACAGCAGTTCACCTAGCTGGGTGGATATCGGCAGGTGAGATATTTTATACATTCACATTCTATGTAATGAACGCCTCTGAGGCTATCAAATAGTTTGAATGAATTGGAAAATAAAAAGAAGGTATTACTAGGCTCTTTCTAGAACTGTTCTCAGTGTACACCCAGTTTAAAATAAAGTATTTACCATTGATATGCCTCGACAATTTCAATACAAGCCTTTCTTGCAAAACCCAAAAAATACACCCTCGCTTAAGTTAACACAAACAAATAAATATATCATATTTTCCTCCTATAACAATAAATTTTGTTAAACAAAGATTGAAATATTTATGTATTTAACGCTCACCCACATATGTATATCATCCTTCCTTACTTTGTTCAATGCACAGCGGCATGGGTACAAACTGCACAAAAAAAAGAAGAGAAACCATACAAAAAAAGATGCATCAAAAACAAAGCCAATACTTTACTTAACATCCTCTGCACCCGACATGTCCTATCAGAAATACTTTTATGCTACTCGTAAAAAAAAACTCACAAAAAAGTTAAATCAATAAATATATCGAAAAGCGAGAAGACCGGAAAAAAATCAAGAACATTCGCTGAAAATAAAAACAGATTTTTATGCATAAATATCGTATGACACGCACGCAAAGATGATAAAAAGGAACGACACAGAACAAAAAAAAAAAAATAATAATAATAATAACAACGGACCAAGTATCTTACTCGTAGATATTTTTATGAGCTGAACAGCTTTTTATGCTTCCTTATTGGCTAGCACACCGCCAACTGCACTACTGCTACTGCACTGGGTTTTCACGCAAAGATTACACTTGAGATGCCGCCTCCTACTGCCATTCTCTACTCCAACGACTACCAAAAGTTGAGTATCCCTCTGAGCTACTCAATACGTCCACTTGTGCTGTTTGTTTACGTTTTCATAAATTTTATGATTGTTTGGCTGGATGATGAGGGCAAAAGGGTTTGGCGTTCCCAGTGGCGGACAGTGCGTATACGCAACTCAGCGTGTGTGTGTGTATGTGTGTGTGTGTGTGTGTGCTGCTGTCCGGCTCAATTCGATCCCTGAAAAGAATTGCCGGCAGTAGTTCAGTGAGTAGCTAACGATATGTTGTTAAATTGTTGTTGGTATGTAGGTGTGGGTTATGTGGATTTTCTTGAATTTTTTATGCTTTTTATTTGCGATATTTGTGGGAATTCACATGGATTGACCGGACAGCTGGCTTTTTTAGTCCCTATTCGGCAGCGATTGAAAATGAATTTTTATGCTTATTTTAAATGCTGTAGAGTTACGGGAATCCAAGCTCACTTGAGTATTGAAGCTTCAAGTGAATAAGAAAATAATAAACTCTAACAGTATATCAAAAGCGGCAAGTAATCGGAGAGAGCAAATAAGGATGGTATGAAAATAAAAATATAGAAAATAGCTGAGCAGTGTTTTGCCTCACTTTTGAGTGGATAGGTTTCAGACAATAGACTTGTGTTTTTTTTTAGAAGAGCTTGCAAATGTATTCAAGTATTATATGTACATAGTTACAGTTATTTATCCGTATTGATTAGCCTATATTCAAAAGCTCAATAGCCAACGTAATTGCTAGAAATATAAAAATTTAAACACTTTTATTCTTTGATTTATTTAAAACGACTAAACTTTTTCGCACTTCGATGGTGAAGAGAGTAAAATTTTTCGTACTAAAATTTTTATTTAATGCAACAAAAGAGTTTATGAAGGAAAGTATTCTGTTGAATGGGGTTGCCACTTAGTTTCAAGTATAACCAAGTAGGAGTCTTTAAATCAAGGCAACGTTTTATAAAAAAATGTTTAAATAACTATGGTATAAGTATTGCAGAAAATTTGCCTATTAATGATAAATGGAATAATTATACTTTAAAAGAGTTGCCATTTCATTAGAACTACTATTTGAAAAAATTGATGAGTGACGTATCATTGCAATAGTTTTTGACTCCCAAGCAAAAATTCTATGCAAAAATGCGTTATTTACTTTCGACAAATTTAACTCAAATTTTGAGCAGAGTTGCCAATTAGTTCTATGTTTAACAAAAGAGCATTCTATAGTTAAGACGAATGCTCTAGGTTGAATTGAAAAGAGCGACATATAAGCGACAATTGTGTGGCTGAAAGGAGTTGCCACTTTCTTTTAAGTATAACAAAATAGTATTCAATAATTTAGGAGTTTTTCTAAATATTATGAATTAAAGAAGACATTTTTCTACTACCGAATTTCGCCAAGCATTATTTATAATTTATTTGAATAGGGCCACCGCATATATTTTTAATATTTGTTTTAAATTTTCTTAATTAAATCAGCAGAATATAACCCACTTCATAATTGCAATGCCACAATATATTGTCAAATTTTGTTTATGTTTCTTTGTTTGATTTTAATTATATTTAAAAAAAATGTTATTCATTCTACAATAAAAATAATTTATATTCTAGCTTGCAAAGTTATGTTAAATTCAAAAAAAAAAATTAACAAATTCAATTTCCATATAATAAAGCGTAACTTTGAAGTCGCTATAAATTATAGTTGATTTTTGCTAATTATTTTCGCTGAAATTATTAAAATTAAATGAAGAAAAATAAAGGGCCAAAACTTATTAATATGTTACTTCCAAATACGAAAACATTTCGTTACCAAGCGGCAAAAAAGTAGCTAATGATAAGTGTTAAAATGTTAAAATATAAAAATTTAGAACAGGGTTGCCATCAACATCAAATAAATTTAAGCATTTTGGAATAAAACTGAATGCGTAATTTAAAAACTTGCGCCATTGACTTTGATAAATAAAAATCGATTACTGCATTTCCGGAAGAAATCATATTAGGCATAGGGTTGCCATACAACTTTTCAGAACAAAAGTTAATATTAATTAGCTAACCAGGATAATTTGAAATAGGAATGGGGAAAATTAATAATTTTTAACAAATGCTTTACGCGAATTTGTAAAATACTTAGAATGTTATAATCTGAAGTAGGGTTGCCGCCAGTGTAAACTAAATTAAAAAACACGTGAATATAAAATTAATACACCCGTTTTCATTTACTTTTTTCATTATGAAACGAAAACTTTTTCAAATAGGGTTGCCATATATGTTCAGTAGCATATAGATATGCAGTAAGATAGGGAACGCAAGTAAATAATAAACATAATATTCATTGAACCAAGTTTTCGAAGTGCTGCGAAATTGGTTTTTAAAATACATATGTATAAAGAACATTAAAATTCAGCAGCAAAAACGCAACTGATGAGAAGTATTAAATGAAATTACTGTAAACTCAAATAAAAAATAAAGTCACAATTAAAAGTGTCAAACAAATTTTTTTAAATAATTCTCTTACCATACATGTTGACGAAGAAAGGCAGATCATTTCAATTTCGGGAAGATAAGTTAAAATAAACAAAAAAATATTTTATATAGGGTTGCCATAACGTCTTTTAAAATAAAGCATACCATTTTTAAATTAAAGAATAAGTACAAAAAAAACGAGGTCACATTAAATAAATTTGTATTAAAAAGTTTTTACATAAAAATTTTCTTTTTTTATTTTAAAGCAAAATAGTTTAAGTAATCAACGGAAAACAAAAATAAATAATATATGCCTACAAAAATTGTGCGTGAAATGTAATTTTAACGCCTAAAATATTTAAAATTAATTCCAAAAAGAGTTACTACACTAAATAACAATGTAAAAAATAATATATTAGGAATTAAAAATAATTAAAAATGCTAACGGGTTAAAAGAATAGCTTAAAAAATTTACAAATGTATGTATGTATAATTCATATTTAAACAAAAGCTTGGTTACATTTATTCAAATTTAAAAATACAAAGAACACAATTCAAAAAATTTTACTTCAAAATATAACTTAAAACAGAGTTGCCATATGTGGTTTTAAGGACAGTTCTGTTTATTTGAAAAGTTTTGGAAAACTTGGCAGGCGGTTGGGTATCAGCGGATGACTAGGATTCTAGAAAGAAGTGTCCGAAATATCAACTATAATTTCAACCGCTTTGCCTGTCGTTGTTTTTAAAAAACTTTCCAAATATTTGAGTGTGTTATGTTTTTCGAAATAGAGTAACCATCATTCAATGCTAATTTGCTAAGGAAGGGATGTCAAATATTTTTTGGCATGAAAATTCATTTATTATGTAGTTTGAAACTACGAGTAATATTTTAATATTATAATAATATAATAGCAATATTATAATTAAGGGATAGATTATTTGAATGGAGAACAAAAAAAAAATATCGATATTAACTTAACTTGTGATTTATGCTATCAAACAGTTGTCATAACGCAATTAAAATAAATAAATTATAAATGCCAACAAGATAAAAAGTTCGACAATTACAAATATAAAAGAAATTTAAATCAATTCTGAAATAAACGCATATGTAATGTTTACCAATGAAAGCATAAAAATATGCCAATATCTCTATAATTAAATTTTGAGGTTAGAAAAGCTATAACCGCACAACTCAAAGGATTTTTAATTAGAAAATAACAAATTTGCCAGAAATTCGCATAACAAGTCGTTATAAAAAAATTGCAGATTGCAACTTAAAACTGCAAGCTGCTTACATCTCTCATTTCCTATTCCAATGCAGTTTATGCTCTTTGACTTGCCACAGATTCACCTTCACAACCACATTAGTTACTTCTGCACACATCTTTCTTATCGCCTTCCCATCTTTCTCCTCCTTACATGTCTCATTTGATTGCTTTCACATGCGAGTACATCAGATTGTGGCTGGACAGCCAAAAGCAAAAAGTAAACTTTTCTCATAAAATTCCACAATAAAACCTTAATAAAAATAAATAAAAGAAAATCATCTATAAAAATTGAAATAAAACTTTTGCACACACTTAATTTGAAAACTTTATCATCATCATGTCGTCCAATGGTGCTGTCGTCGTCATCGAGAGGAAATTATTAAACATTCTTATTGAATTTTTTGTGTGTAATGGGGTATGCAACATAAATATTATAAATGGAATTTCAACTATTTACGCATATAAATATTTACATATATATATAAAAGCATATATAGATAATAGCAATATTATAATTTGTTTGTAGACTGTGTTTATATCCTTTTAGAAATCAGTAAATGTGCCAAACTTGTATGACTGTTGCGACACTTTGCAATTCTGTGGCATGAAAGACTGTAGGGGAAAACAGAAAAATAGAAACGAAATGATAGCCAAGTTTCTAGGCTAATGGTATTTTAAAGCAAAAACTCCATGGCGTGTACAAGTAGTAAGTTAATAGAGGGAAAAAAGAAAATAAACTGCAATTTGTATTAATTTTAAATAATTATGCTTCAAAGAAGATTTCATTTTTACCATTGCCAGAGCTGAGGGCTTTTAATCCCCAACAGAAAAGATAGCCTCAAAACGGTTTAATCTTCGCTTCCCGGGATGCCAACCAACTGAGTATTAGACGACGAGATGATGGTACAAAATCAACCTCGCGATAGCCTTGAGTTGCACATACTTTCAACCTTGTTACATGGTTTCCCATCGGGCAATGTTCGGTTATGAGCTCTACCAATAACGAGCTTAGCCTAAGACTAAGCAAGCTGTACTTCTGAATAATGTGCTTTAACCGGACATTGTCCGATATGATCGTAGCATCTACTACTTCTAAGCGGTCTGTTTTGACTGTATTGACCACCTTCAGTTAAGCCGTGGCTACATAGATTTTGCAATCTTAGACTTGCAGCATACTGAGTTGAATTCTATTGCGGTATACTGGGCTGAAAGATAAGATCTTACTGAGAAGGGTGAGAATCTAAACTGCGCCGTTTCGATGCAACTATAGAGTCTACTGTTCAGACACACATCAACATCAAGTGAGATCATGATTTTCAAAGTCTTAGTAGCTGTTAACTACTGGTATGAATTATGACAACGTTCAGAGCTGGCTCCATTCATAAAGTTTTCTAAGCATCTTTGACTTATTTCTTAGATTAGGTTTGGTTTAACTCACTGCTCTTAAAGAGCTCACGCATCCCATATATCATTCTCCTCTAAGCTAAGCTCTGTAAGATTCTCCTTTGACATGTGGTATAGATATGGCCTCTCCAAGACGATAGCTCGATAATCTGTACACCTGCTGCTGCAAAAGTTCTAATCTTTCCAGACTAGGGTGCACTGGAAGCTTAGAAAAACTGTGGTTCCGATGATGATGGTTAGATTCGCATTCCAGTACAAGATTTTGTAGATTTGCAAAATAGTCGTTATCGGTCGGTATTATATCAAGGCAACAATGCTTCAATCTGTCTGTGTTTAAATTGTTAGATGTTTTAGGGAATAATACAGAATTTGACACGTCAAAAAGAGCAGCTGGAAGTGTGTTAACCTTCTGAAATGTCATCTATGTTTAAATAACTACCAGTTAAAATATTACCAACTGCGGGATACGGGCCTACAGTGGGATTAAAGATAGGACCGGCTATTTAGTTGGTGTGCTTTCTCCATTTCGACTACATGTCATAATGCATCTTCAAAAGCTGAAGCGAATTCAATCAGTTTCCAACGTGGCAATTAATTTTCTTCAAGGGAAACTATGTTATTCCAACATTAGTCCAAGCAAACCAATCAATTTTTTTTTTCAAATTCGAAAAGCCATACTCAAGCAAAAAGTTTTCAAGCCATTTTTTTTATGTTACCTCCTCTTTAACTCCTACAGCTAGCAACATCTCCTACTATCATTGCTTTGATGCAAAACGCAATAACTGTTAGCGCATAAGAGTTGACCACTTGCCAAAAAACAAAAAGAAGATACCCAGGCGAATGTGAAAGCGTCCTTTGATCCGGGCAATTTTCAATTCACCACTTACACGCACAACCTAACACACGGACTGATTGACTTTTTGACTGTTGATTATGTTTTTCACTGACTTTTGCAGCTCGATGTACATGAATAGAGTAGTCACAGTGGCAGTGTGTAAGGCCACTTTGAATTCAAACGCAAATTGATTTTAGTGCTTTGCGCGCCTCAGCATTGGTGTCTCATGCCATTTCAGTTGTTAGTGGCAGTGGCGCATTTTTCGTACGTGCCACTTCCGGCTGGACATCCATGAGACTAATGGCCCCTTGCTAGTTTTGAGAGTTTCTTTTAAATGTATTTATTGGTTTGTATAACGACGAGTACATACGTTTGTCACTTCGTTCGCTTACAGCGTTAGAGTGGTATTTTGGTATTAGAAGCTCCCTCCTGCGTGCAGCTGAGGCGTTTTAGTTAGTTTACTTTGGATTTGGGCACTTTGTGCAGTTGTATGTATTTTGCGTATTTTGCATTCGAAATGACACGCAGGGATGGTGATAAGTTAGAGAAATATGTACTATACATATATGTATTTGGTTGTGTACAGTGTCGTTGGGTATGAAAAGATTAAGTGGGCGTTTGGCGACGGAAACTTCACTCGCTCTGCTCTTGAATTCCTTATACACAACTATTCATTTCTAGCGTTGAAGACTCTTTACCTTATTCCCCTTTAGAAGACTTAGTGCTCGTATTTCGAATATCCTTCGGTCGGCTGTCAAATAATCATCACTTGCAAAGTTCCCGAGCTCCACGACTTCTCTCAGATCTTAAATAGATTTAGTGTAAAAAAATCTGTGGTTCACCTTTATGAGAGTATGGCAGACTGAGGATATCTTCATAGCCTGTACTACATGCATAGTGTAGGACTGCCAGTTTTTAAGATGGTGGCCCATATAATCTAAGCCGTCGCACAGAGCGCACTAACATCAAATGTGGCTGCCGTAGCCAAGCATGTGTGAGTGTGACTCAGTCCTAGGACATCTGCACGTCATCGTTCTTCGATAGTTCGGTCAACGGTGAGCTCTACAGAAACGTGGCAAGCGAATGTTTGTGGCCGAGAATTGAAAACAGGAACTTGGACGGTATTTGCCTTCAGCAGTATGGCGCCCGATGACGCGCAATCCATTAATGATTCAGTCCCTTAAGGCAAATGTCGAGCATCCATTCCCTAGTTTCGAAAGGCTCGGGAAGATATTCCATGAGCTTTGAGACCACATCAATCTCCAACAAGTTACTAACATAGCCGACGCGACGTATTGTGAATGATTTGTGAAAAAACTGCCGAGAGAAGGGCAAGAAAAATCCACTCAACACTAACAGAGTGAATGCACATTGAAAAAGATGACTGCCATGTCTACGGCACCATTTTTTAAGGTGGATCATTGCTTGAAAATCTGACGAGATTCACCAAACCTTTTTTGCGGTCTTCGATGGTATATTTTCATAGCAGCTCTTTTAATGTGACGTAACATATCTTAAGTCGAGGAAAAGCTTTAGGCATTCGAACGCAACAGGACACAGAAGATGGTACAACGCAAAAACAGGGTTGTCTCCAAAACAAATTTGACATGGGTAATCGAAAGTTCGTTTCAAAACATATCATTAAAATATCTTTATGAGAACAGCCAGTTACACCAAAAGTGACCGAATCTCCAGTTATCTTAGTGTCGCTTGTTAGATAGTTGAAGCTTCTGTTTAACACTGGAACATAAATATATAGTGTATACGTATGTGCTATAGTAGGTACTGTTTATGTCTTCTGAGTACTCGAAAAATCATACGGAGATAGAAAGTATGGTAACGTGAGCAGAAGTGCGAAAAAGTTGCAATTGGCCGGAAACGATTATTTTGCTTGTGGTCTAAGCAGTTCAGGCTTTCCGGCTGACTTCACATAAGCATTCAATGGATAGTTTTCGAACACTGGCGAACTAAAGTGTCTGTTACAACAACATTACAACAGACAGTTTGGTGTTAGAAGGTGTCACATTTTTGAATGAACCAGTTCAAGACGGATCGTAACCATCGGCGCTTCTAAGGTTAAAATACCTCTCCAGTATTGACGAGATACTTGCATGCCTTCGTGACCTTCGTGATCCTTTCACCGAAACTGGTCGATCACATAACGAACTGTGGATATAACGCAATCAAGTAATTTCCGAGTTCTTCTCGAAGATAATTTTGAGTGTCATAGGTGAATCGGTAGAATATTTTTGACTTCCAACAAACGTAATCGTAGAGCTCTTATATATTCAGGAATGATACAATACAAGGTTGCGTCTTCCGTGAACCGCCAATAATCTCCTTGTGGATTTGGCAAACAAAACTAACAAAACTTCTTTAGAGTTTTCTCTTTGCTCTCTCATTCTCTACCTTTTATTACATCACTTTCAATGTTGTAATCCATCATTCTTGTTTTGTATTCTTCTCCGCTTTTGCGATTTCAACCCCTCTATTTAGCGCATTCCATTCGACGCCACTGCTTGTTGATGTTGGCACTGTCCAAGCAAGTTGAGTTATAGTGGTAATACACACATTTTTTTCACTGCTATTTTCGCACTTTTGCTGTAAAGTGACGTCCAGAGCGTCGCCAACCAGCCAGTAGACGCCAAAGTGATTGTCAAAAAAAGAAAAAAAACTACAAAAAATGCTAAAACCAAGTTAAAAATTGCTCCCTTAGAGGGTTCATGCAAATCAAACGGCACTAACAACAGCAGTAGCTATACAGAACGCTAGAAGCTTGCAACTTGCATTCAAAACAACACACCGAATTCGAAGTGCAATAAAGATTCAGCTGCCAACACGCTTAACCAAGCCCCGAGGCGAACGTGACACGAGTGAGGTGAGGGGAGTGTCAAGTGAACAAAGTAGAGTTCTTGGCGATATGATAGGAAAGTAAAGCGTACTTTGTGTTGAAAGCACAAACAGTAGCGCTTTTTGTACCGAAAATAAACATGGCATTATTGCATAGTAGCTGGCAGCTGGCAGCTGGCATTGCAAAGTAAAGTAAAGCAAAACACCAAACAACAATGAATGGAGTTACGTATAGTATAGACAAAGTGATAAAAAGAGTAGTTGTTGAAAAAAAAAACAGCAAAAGGTACTTACTCCCATTTGGCAATGCTCTGCCGAGGGTCACTTTGCGCGTACGCAAATAGATTTCTCTAACTTTGTGTAGGACTGTTGCAGGACAGAGGAAAATAGACGCAACAATGGCCAGTAGCAATAGATTTCATGTAGCAACATGCCAAGTGCAATGAGATTCGGAAAATTGATTGCCTGCACTTTGGGGGTTTACGGCGTGCGTGCGGCAACGGAAATGGAGTTGGCAATTTCGATGGGTGGTCACTGAATTGCATCAGCTAGTGTGTGTGTGTGTGGGAGAGAAAATAGTGAGGGCTACATAGATTGGTCGTTTGCGTTGACTGCTAAGAGATTCGTCATGATCAAAAGTGAACATATCGCTACGGAAGTCTGATTATTCACCTAAGCGATAAAGTCTTTAATGTGTGAAAAGGTGGAGAGTTTATAGGAAAATAAATTAAGTATTTTAGCGCTTTGAGCTTTAAAGGGAAACTAATAGACGAGTGGTGGTAAATCCAAAGAGTTCCCCTTGTTGATAGCCCGATATCGCGTGTGTGCAAGTTTTGCAAGATTTATGATGAGATGAATGTAAGTAAAATGCGAGGTAACGGGACATAGTACGTAGTACAACTGTCATCTTTTGAGGAAGCTTTATGTGTCTTTTAGGTTTGGATTTAGTTTAACGTGGCTAACTAGAGAGAGACACACACACACACAACGTGTTAGTGCTCAACAAAAATTAATTTTCTCAATTCTCGTATGGATTACCTCCACCATCAGTTGGCAAGAGAATGTCAAACCATTTCATCAGCCATACCCTCCTATTGAATGCAAGTGTATTGGTTCTTTTTGGATTGCGCAAATCAAACGGAAATATTAAAAAAAACAAAATGATTGCTTAAATATAAAAATTTACAATAATCGTTTTATTTATAGATATTATATCTAGATCTTTCTTTTGCACCGGTGACTGTTAGTGAAATATTACAAAAAAACGAGTGTTTCCCATAGAAATTAATCCTCAAAATCTTTTGTGTGTGTGCTATTTTATCACCAATTCAGAATAAGTACGGAATTAACCCTTAAAAACATTTTCACTTTTGTCGCATATCTGACATTTAAGCTGAATTTTTGGCTTTGATGTTTTTACAGATTTATAGTAAAATTTTTTGGCAAACGTTCTTGTGTAACATTTTAACCTAACAAAAGAGACGAAAAATTCCCATATGCTGAGGGTTAAGAGGACTAAAGTGTTCCGTTGCACTTTGCATACAGTTACTGAACATATACATATATCTAAAAAAAAAGGGGAAAAGAGGCCGAGGCACCAATTTCTGTGGAAATGAAATAATAAAATAATTGGGCGCGTGGAGTCCCTATAGACGGCAAAAGTGAAGCTTCATAGGCGAAAGTCAGAAAAAGAAATGTGTTCCAGCATATTTTCTTATATGTAAATACCATTTCTTGGCATTCACTATTGCGAACAGCTGGCAACTGTAACCAAAATTATTTTCGAAACTAAACCTTCCTACATTTTTCTCGTTTCACACTTTTATTTAACTTATTGACTAATTTGCGTTTCGCAACCTGTTTTGAATATAAATTTTTGAACAATTGGCAACCCGCATGGGAAATATTTTTGCCATTAAAGCTTTCCCAAACAGGTGCCAACACTCACCAGAAATATATTTCAAATAATACTATTCTAAACCTCTTTGTTTTCGCACGAGCCTTGTGATATTTAATTAATTAATTAATTTCTATTTAATTTTTAAACAGGTGGCAACACTCATTTAATATATTTTTCAAATAAAGCTTTCCTAAACCTTCTTGGTTTTATACCCATATTGTAATTTACTATTAACATTATTATTTTCGTTTAATTTTTCAAACAGATGGCAACCCTCGTAAATAATGTTTTCGAAACTAATACCTTCGTTTGACGCGAATATATCAAAATTTCAGTTAGCTCATTAATTGAATTGGATTCATTTTTTTAACCAGGTCGTAAGTCTCTCGGAAAATATTTATAAATCAGAGTTTTCTTAAACAATTTTCGATTGACGCCCATATTGTAGTTGACCATAAGCATTCAATATTTCAAACAGATGACAACTGTCTCAAAAATATTTTCTCTATCTCTTAAAAATATTTTCGAAATTATGCTTAGCAATAAAGCAACATTCCAGCTAACTTATTAGTTAAATTAAATTAACCTTTTTAAATAGGTGACAATCCTATACAAAAATTATTGTATTTTTCACACAAACGCTTTTTCCATCCTTTTTGGCTTGGCAACCATATTGTAACATTTTACAACTATAATTAATTTAACTTTTCAAAGGGGTGGCGACCCTCTTCTCAATAAATCGCTTTCGTTTTGCAATAGTATTGTAATACTTACCTTTCTTCATTACTTAATTTATTTATATTTAATCCGAACCATCTGCGAAGTGTCATTAGAAGTGCCACTCAAAAGTAAATCGAGTTAATTTCTTCTTGAGAATCAAAACAAGATTTGAGATTAGTTAAAATATTATACTCCCATATATTATATGGATCGATGTTGATCCTTGATAGCCATAGATTAATTTGTATTGAAGTATTGAAGGCATTCACCAAATTCGTAAGCCATTTTCGGTATTGACAAAATCACTTAGCTTGCTTTTCAAAAGTTTGTTTGTTGAACTTGAAAATCAACTTTAATACATTTTAACATTTAGTTATGCAAAGATACTTAAAGTTTGACGATTTTATCTTTTCAAGTTAGACATAAATAAAGTTTGCAACACAAACTAAGTCGACAAGCAGGCGATGGAGCACAGACTAGCAAATTAAACTCAGAAATAAGGCAAAAACAAAATGCGTAGTTGAGTTATTTGAAATGTCGATTCAGAGCCGACATTTGATTGAATGAAGTGAACTCGCTACGCATTAATTCAATATCAAGTTGAAACATTAGAAGTGGCGACGGAAGGGTAAGGACAAAAGTAACTGCATAGTTGCATCAAGTTGCCAGGCAGAACACTTAGCCCAAAACAAAACAAAAAAAAAAAAATCGAAATACAAAAATAACGAAAGATAAAAAGAGAAACAGCGTCAATTCAATTGAAAAAGGAAAACAAACAAAAAGAAAAACAACTGTCGAACTATCAACAAAAACGGCAATAGCAACTAAAATGCAGCAGCTTTTAAATGGGAAGTGAGCGAGCGAACGGGCGTGCGGAGGCGACCGGTATTTGCAGCAGCGTTCCAACAGATGATGTGGAAATATCAAACAAGTTGTTTTCGCATGCAAAAAGGATTTCGATGTTTTTGCAATCAGCGCGAGGGAACAAAAGGGCAGCAACGGCAGGAAGCAGATGAGCAAAGCGCTGAGATGTGGAAATGTCGGTATTGTACGCCAGTTCGACGGGAGTATTGTGCGGAGTAAAATAGCTGGTGAAATATAGTGATTGTTGTTGGCTAGTGATTCTATACACTCGAAGAAATTGAGGCAGTGCAAAGGCGTTGAAGGCGATGAAGGCAACGAAGGCAACGAAGGCGTCGACATTAACGCGAACCAACTGACTGGCTAGCGCATGGCAAGATAAGCAAAGTGGCACTGTGGAGGCGGCGGGAGGCCAGAGGCAGGATGTAGAGTAGTAGCGAGGTTACATGGCAGGCGGATGCATTTGCGTAAAACTGCATCAAAATGGCGGGAACTCAATTTAGCTTGGCGTTCACAGTTATTTTGATCGTACTGGTGGAATAGCAAAATCAATTTAAAAAACATGGATAACCTAAAGACATCCACAGCAGGGCGGGAGGGAGGAAGAGGGTGAAAGAGCAAAGAGAAAGCGGATGAAGAGGCAAGTGAATATGGTGCAGTGGAGTTAGTGATAACGATGACAGCATAGCCATCATTGGTGAAAAAAAAACAGAAAAATAAAAGGATACAATAGGGCTGGATTGTAAGCGCAGAAAATTAGCAAACTTATAGCAAAGATTGCATAGCTATACTTTTTACTTAGAGCTAGTGCTGACAATGAGATGAATGGATTGAGTTGTGTGGATGTAGAAGAGTATTGCCAAGGTGCCATACTTGGAAAATTTTCAATAAGAGGAGTTCCTGCAGTTATAAAGAAGCTGCGGCGCTTGGTTGATTACTCTCGAAATCAAAATTCTCACTTGAGGGCACGTTGACGACAAATGCGAGGCTGTCAAATGCTTCAGTCATATCTATTTAAAACTGGATGCCATTGAAAGGTACTCCTTAAATTACAAATTGCTCTGGATCTTTAAAGATTTTGCAGTGCCCCACAGCGCGACGTGCCGGACGACGGTATGCCTCAACATATCCTATGAGAGTTCACTCCTTTATTCATAGGAACATTTGAACCCTTCAATTGCGTGGGCGCGAACGACCTTATTATTTCCCTCAGGTAGTTACTAGAGTTTGAATTGTCTGATTATTATCTAGCAGACATATCAATTGCACATACCTTTGTGATCGGAGAGGTAAACTACAAACACCCTTAAGTCATCCCTCCTCGATTGGTTTACCTCAATAAACAGGAACTTTGCCAGCCTGATATCACTCATTACCCTCCCAATATTTATCTTGCTCTGAGTGTACCCAGTCACTTATTAGACTCTTAGGTGTAGATCAGCGGATTCCACAGAGGATTCCAGTCTCGAGAGAGATCACGGTTGCTAATTTCATGCTCGTCTGCGACCACGTTTCTTGCAATTCCGCAATGACCAGGTTCCTTACACAGCATCAATGAATTCTCCTAGCTAGTATTTGGGAAACTGTCATAATACTATTTCACTAGCTTGGAAGACAAGTTGGACTTGATGGATTGGAAAATAATGGTCGCTTGGCTATCTGAGAAGAGAAGTCGACCTTTACCCCTTTGCCAAGGTTTGCGCTGTCGAAAGTTCCGTTTGCTAGAACCTCAACCTGAAATGCGGTTGATCAAATGCACATCGCTACAGAGGGTTTAGTACCAGACCCATATATACCTGCAACCATACTCTGCCCTATTCCTGATAAATTTTTATACAGGATTGGAGCACCATTAGTCCAGTTGCTCTGACCAGGGAATCTACCAGAAAATTGTGCACCATAGCATATTACTTTAGTTCTAAGGTAGGAAATGCTATACCTTTCCAACTGAATTCTCCCCAAAGTACTGATGGCAATGTTAGCAGTTACTGCTCTTCGAAACTGCTGATGCTTGTGTGCAAATGTGAAGAGGAGTCAATCCTTGCTTACATGGTAGGCCATAAGAGTCGCAGCAAAACATCCTGAACTTCTGATAGCAAGTCATAAAGTATTGAATACTTAAAAGGCAGTTACTCTCCCAGAAAGGAGTAAGGAGTAAGTGCAATTTAAAGGTTCTGGTTTATAACGATGGCTATTTCAGCGATAAATTTTTTTACTATTTTGTCTATGTATATGTGCAAAAAAAGTTAAAAATGAATTAAATATTTAGATAAGTAAATTATTACAATTAATATTCATAAGTGATTGGATTTTCAGAGCGCTTTATTGTGAAAATGTTTGTATAGGGTTACCATCTATTTTATATATTTAATTTACTAAAATATTTCAATATTCATCTGAAGCGACAAGTGCAGCGGAACGCTGTAAAGAAAATTGTGTAAACGGAGTTAGAAACTTTTCGAAAGAAATACATAAACTAGGCAAAATAATGTACTGTTGTTATGAAACGTAAGGTATTTAAAACACACAATTATGTTTGAATAATATTACGCCTATATTAAAAATGAAAATAATTGAATATTCGTTTCTATGATGTATTAAAATATTGATATTAAATAAAAAAAGTATTTTTTGAAGAATTTTAATTGAAAAATATTTTCGAGATTTTAACACCTATCTGAGTTGAACGAAACATTGAAATATTGAAACTAAACTAAATCAGCATACGAATGTTTAAATACGAAAATATTTTTGAATATGGTTGCCACCTATCACAAAAATATATAGCTTAAAAGAAATATTGATAACAAATCAAATGAGTCCCAGAAAGCTTAAATATGGAAATATTTTTGAATATGGTTGCCACCTGTTTAAAAATTAAATAGCTAAATATAGATATTAAGAGAAGGCTGGTTCAGTGAGATTTAATTCTGCATTTTAAAGGGTTTGTTAATATGAAAATATACAATAAAATAATTACCTTATTATGTAAAAGGGCTTGTAGCTAGAAATTTTTTTGATCAGGATTTTCGTATATATTAATAGTCTAGCTAACGGTTTTTGTGGCAAGGTATGGTTACGTTAGGTTAGGTTAATCTGACTGGCCCAACCAGGGGCCTTACATACACCAAGCAGGTCCCTTGTGCTACCAGAAAAGCGCACGGCCGATGGAAAACCTCGTCTTGTGAGCCGGTGGCAATGTCGAAAAACATTTCCGTTCTCCGGGCGAACTGAAGTAGGCTCTTTGGCCCTTTGTCGGCAGTCGAATGCAGATCATGCTGCCGTACTTCGTACAGTATCTTGAAACGTCGCCAATGCTGGACATTCACATAAAATATGTTCCACCGTTTTCTTCTGCATGCATTTCCGGCCAATTTAGCGACATGCCCCGCCAAGAGGCAATGACCCGTCTGCAGTCCTCTCTTTCCAACGAAAGTAAAGAGCTCGTGAGCTCAGTATCGTATGATTTGCACAGGATTTTTGCAACCCTACAGTCAACCCAACGATGGTACACGGTTTTGGATACAGCTAACCTGCCCAAAGACTTACACTCTACCACCGCTTTCTTCATGACCAGGATTTCTAGCAAGGTATACTAGCGTATGCATTTATGCTTATATTCTCTTCAAATCGCTTGAAGTTTCTTCTCGTCTACGAAGGACGTGAGAAAATGTGGTTACCGAAAATTTTAGCTTAGAGGTCTAGCAAACAAAAATAATTTCCCACTTTAAGAGTATATTTTGCTTAAATCTAAGTAAACACGAATAAAACAGTTGAGAACCTGACTGTCTCTACCCCACCAATCGAAACGATCACCGGCTAGAAGCATTGAAATTTCCAATAAAAACTACCACGGCGTACAAATCTGAGTAGCAAAAAGTAAGTTGTATATTCGCACCCAAAGCCTACAGAACTTAACGCCAGTGTTGCCACATTTTGCACAATCCATTCCCAATATACACACATTCATCGGTATGTAAGTAAATCGGTAGGCTGTGCCACATGCACTCTAATCAAATTTAAGCAAACTTCATAGCGGCGAGCTTGAATTGAAGCGAACAAAATTACAACAGAAAAGTAAAAACAATTTCAACACGACAAACTTTTCACTTTGCGCTTTTCACCTTTTTATATTGTAAATTAACAAAGCAAATTAAAGAATAAAAGTTTACCCATATAGTTACTCCGACACACACGCACATTCGCTCGAAGGCTCGAATACACTATGCCACCTTTCATGCATTTGCACAATTTGCACATGGCAAATTGATTCAATGAAGCATTTCAACTTGATGGCGGAAAGTGCATTGTGTAGAAGAATCACTGTGGCAGTGGAAGAGATGTGTGTGAGGGTATGGAAAAAGAAGCAGAGGAATAAACGGAAGTAGGCAGTAGGAAGTTAGCCGGCAGATAGTAGTCACAAGTGAAGTGAGCAATCGGTTGCTTTCAGTCGAAACGCCTAAGGCTGTGAACACACAAAGATTGGCGTAGCGTCATAGGTAGTTAGGTAGTGTTGTTGCGTCCGGATTGTACGTGCTTAGTGAAAATCCTGCTAGAATTAGTTCATCTCCTCTCACTGCCCTCACTGCCTATATCTGCTTTTACTGCCTCAGTGACTTTCGCTCGCCCATCCTCTGCCTTTTTTACATAGTTGTGTGTACTGTGCCATTGTGTGGCTCCGACTGCCTTCAACTCACTTCATGTGTTTAGTAGCTATATATGTATCTATGTATGTTTGTGTGTCTGTGTTGTTGGCTCTGAGGTGTCAACGGTAGTTCCGCTAGCGCATTTCTATTGGCAGCACGCTACCTTTGTCACATTGTTGTTTTTGCTTTGCTGCTGCTCAGTGGCTTGCTTTGTCACGGCATTTTAACTTTTATTTGCGTGTACCAGTGTGTTTGAATATCTATTAGGCTGTGTAACTATCTGCATAGAATGTGTATAGTATATGGATTTATAGGTGAAAAGCTGAGAGTGAATTCTTGGAGCTTTAAGTTCAAATTTTAAATTGTGAGAATATATAGTATTAAAATTTAAAAAGTGCGACAATTTTTGTGGTTCCTCCTAAACATTTGGGAACTGATCACACATTGTAATTTGTACTCAGTGGCTGATTGATATTATTACTAATAAACGCGTTAACAACTGTTCCCATCTCACGTACATATGACTACGCTAAAAGTATTTCCAGTAAGAAATAAATTTTTTGACTTAACTATGTATAGAGAAATTTAGTCTAGTGATGTCGTAAAAAAATGTTTATTTTCACTATAGGCAATGTTCGACTTCAAAAAATTCTATTCCCAAAAAGAAAATTGCCATAAAATTATAGAAGTTTATATGAAAATACTAGAAATCAAAAACTGGATTGTCTATCCCACAAAGAAGTAATATGCATGGTTGAGTAAAATTGTTCCCGGATGCGATGCTTATAGCAACAATCTTATTTAGGTCGAAAAATTGCAATCATGTAAAACGTTTTAACTATTTTCTGATATAAGAAACTGTTCCCAGGAAAAAAACTATTTGTTTTAACTTCTAGTATATTTTTAGTGATTGCTTCTAGTTGTCCTCACAGGGTGAAAAGATTATATATTGGATGAT
The DNA here is from genome assembly GCA_951828415.1 of Anomoia purmunda. Classification (NCBI taxonomy): domain Eukaryota; kingdom Metazoa; phylum Arthropoda; class Insecta; order Diptera; family Tephritidae; genus Anomoia; species Anomoia purmunda. The sequence goes on from OX639997.1 coordinate 98,743,087, forward strand.
TGGAACGATATTTTCGAGTTTATTATTACCAAATTCTAGCTGGGAACAGATTTTTTAAATAAAACGTTTCTGATTAAACTCTGAACTTTAAAATTTTTCATTTAAGTAGTAGTAAAATTTTATATGTGAAAATTCTCTTCATAGAAAAACCGTCGCTACTTGCCAACCAACCAATTTCGCATAACCAGTTTAAGTTTTTAGATTTAGTAAGAGTTTATTTTTTTGTAGCTCAAGAGTTAAATAAAATAATTAATGCAAACAGGAATCGTTCCCAGGAATAAATTTTCGTTTCAAAAGTTGTTTTAACCTGCTAGGTAAACACTTAAAGTTTTTTATAAAAAATGAAATCTGGGAACACATTGTTGTCAATAAAAAACTGTTCCCATCTTAAAATTTTAAGCTTAAATATGAAATTCTTAATTTAATAACTAGTCAATAATCAAATTTTCGCAAAAGCCTGTGAGTTGTAGTCTAAGGAAAACTGTTCCCAGTAATAGATTTGTGTTCTGAGTAATTTAAAATATCGATAAGTATTGCCAAAATAAAAAAACTAGCAAACGAAGTTTAATAAAATACTAATATACTTTAGTCATTCGAATTGTAAACCAAAGTTGTAGTCTTAAAGCGATGCAACAAGTTTTTCAATGTACATATGTATCTGTCCTAGTTAGTGTTTTTATTTAAGCTACTTAATGTTTTTCAGTTTTCTAGGATTTTTTTATTAGTTTTCCGAGCACAAACTACTCAACTCGGTTGTTATAAAAATGCCACTCACCTTTCACAAACGTTTGTCATTCATTCAATTCACTGAGTCAATGCGTTTATGCCGCATCACGGACTGGCTGCATGTACAGTTGGCCACAGTAACATACACACACACACACACACACTCATTTGTCCTCCTTGGGCGAAGTATAAGGTTTATCAAACATTTATGTGTGTGTGCATGTTGACATATATTTGTAGCTATTCATCTATGCACTTGAAGTAGTAACTTGCATTTGTAGGTGTGCTAGAGATAGGTAAACTGTCTTTGTCAGTTTGTGAGGGTGTGTGCTTTTCTGAGTGCGTATGCATGTATGTATGCATGTATGTGTCTATATTTGTTAGTGACAAAATTCAATTGCGTTACAGTCAATTGAATCTAAAGTTGCAATGCGTCAGCAGCAGGCATCGAGCACTAAAGCCAGTCATCACTGATCGCTGAGTGTTGGAGACACCTACAACAGGGATACGGGTATGTATGTATGTATGTATTGGCGCACAGCCAGTACGGGTATAAAATATACTGTTTTTTACGATTGTACACTAAATTCCCCCCCTCTCTCTCTCTTTCTCTCTCCAACTGCCGCTGACGCCGCCCGCAATTTGCCACCACACGGTTCGTTGGGCTTCATTGCATCAGTTTGAGTGCTTATAACTATTTTTAGTTTATATTTTATAGTTTTCCACTACATATGACTAGATATATATATATGTATATATTTTATTTGCTGCTACAAAGCGTCAAACTAATGCAACAAACTTCCCACTGCAGCTCAGCTGTATGGGATTCATTGCTTTAATGGTTGGTTGGCGCACAGGCTGTGTGAGTGTGGGTGGCTGTGTGAGTGTGGGTGGCTGTGTTGCCTTTTTTCAGCAACATATTAGTTTGAATCACTTTTAGTGCAGTTGGGAGTATGTAGTTGTTGTGCTTGTTTTTGTATTTGCCTTTACTGACGCTTGTTTTTAAGGTGTTGCCCTCAAATAGTTCGTAACATTGCTTCGTGTTGAATTTTTAACGATGCAACAACACATGAACATGCGACAGAGTGGCACCAACAACAAAAGTAGCAATAGCATCTTAGAGCAGCAGCAGCATCAGCAGCATCAGCTTCAACTCAAGCGAGTATAGATAGTAAGCAACTTGCAATCAGCAACATACCCTGTCCATACAATTCTCTAATAGTGGCAGTGATGTGTGCCAACAACTACAACGCAAGTTTCCAAAGTACAGAGGAGCAGCAACAATAAAAAAACAATGAAACAATAGTTGGTTAAGTATTTGAAGTTGTTGTTGCACTCACTTTCAACATTTTATTGTAATGCATTGCCAATAAAGTGTATCTGCTGTTGACAAGCGAATATTTTCCGAAACATACCATTGTTCTTATTGAATTAAAGTTTTCTAATAAAAATGTTAATTTAGTGGCGAATACGTAAAGACCAGTTGCAGAATTGCGTGAGCATGATATAAACACTTGAAACATAAGAGGCAGTTGTTTTGAAATCGGTTGGAGCAATTAAAGATTAATTTAAGCACAAGGAGAAGGCAAAGTTTTAGTGATTTTGATTTTATTTTTGAGGGTAACTTTTTTGATAATTTGTTCATTGTAAGTATTGAATTGTAAAAGGAAAATATGAACTGAATTAAATATTTTATACTGAACGTTATTTAACCTATTTCAATTTTTCTGATAAGTATATTTGTTAATCAAATCTATCTTATCTTAAGAGCCATCGTCGAATATTGACTAAAAAAAACTATTCCCAAGAAAAAACTATCTTCACTATACTGTTCTCACTTAAAGACATTGCATTAAAAACCATCGATACTAGATATCTGGACAATTTCAAGTAACGTCACATAGTCGACAGATGAACTTAAAATAATTAATAAATTAGTAATAAATTCCACCAAATTTTTTCGGCTCCTCTTTTCATCCGGCAACTTTTCGTTTTCATCCCATTTCTTCCTGCAAGCAAAATAGCAAAACTGTCATAGAGTCTGAAGTAATGGTATTGGGCGACCTAAACAAGGTTAGACCGCAGGCCGTGGCCGGGTGAATGTCGGATAAATCTGGTACGTAGAATCGGCTTTGTAGGAATGCTATGGCTATCCAGAGCTATGGAGGTATAGGAGGGTTATCCCGCTGCTGAAACCAGGAAAACCGGTTGAGAAGGGTGAATCCCGTCGACCGATTTTCCTTCTTTTACCAGCGGTAAATATACTCGAATTCCTGTTGTTGCCTTATTTGACATAGAGACTAGACCCGGCTAAGCATCAATACGACCCCCGGAAGGTATAGACCCCAACCACTCATCGTCATATATATGCAGCAGAATCGCGGTCTTAACCGCAATCGTCTCTGTGAGAGAACCGTCCTAGTGGCGCTGGACCTGTAAAATGCATCAACTCTCACACATTTTCCGAAAGGGTTGGCCGCAAATTATCTGTGTGGTAGACAGTCGTCGGAAGCTCATACTTTCCGCTACAAAATCTACGGGGACTCTATGAAGGAAGTCAGGATGGACTTACACATCAACGTGGATGGCAAAACACCCTTTCCTTTTCAGCACATAAACTTACAGTACAGAGCCGCAATAAAAGCCTGAAATCGTGAGAAGGTAGCACTGGCATTAAATATAAAGAAACGTACATGTATGGTTGCAGTTGCTTCACCTTCTCTTGCCGAGAAATCCGTCCAAAAAGGAAAAGGAAATCACACTGGCGAAGCAAGTAGATACCCAACCTGCGGAGGGAAAGCAGGAAATCTTTTCCATGAAAGGAAGAAAAATGGGTATTGGCGCGCCGACAAGGGGGGTATAAGAATCTGTGAAGGAGAAATCAGAAAAGCTTAGAAGAACTCAGAAATTCTACCGAGCAGAGAAATATTCTGAGGCTAACCGACATCGGAGATACTAGCAAAAATTTCATTCCCTCTTAGTAGTAGGTCATCATAAATCACAAAAATGTATGATGAGGTATTCAATACCTCCAGACTTACTTGGACTTACTACGCCTCTTACAACGTGGGAGCTCCGATATCATCCTGCGAACTCTGGCTTAGTTCGAGTTTTATTAAACAAACAAATAAAAGATGTGCCGCTGAGCTCATAAGACAGGGCAAGATCTGATCACCACATCCAAGATCTATTTAGTTGCCTTTCTTACCCGAATTCGGCGGACATTTGTGAGTTTTTTAGCCATCGCAAATTAACTAACTGGTCTCATTATAAGAGGAGCGGAACGGCGGTTAAGGAGCCTCGACAACGGTATCACAACGGGTAAAGAGTCCTAAGTGTGCCTTCCTCCAGGACAAGAGAAAGTCTAACCGACCAATTAATATCACAGGACTGCCAACTGTTTAAAAGGGTTAATTCAATTTAACTAATAACTTAGCGGAAATGTTGTTATATTGTCACCTAATGATATTTAATAAACCGTAATTTAAAAGATGTGTCCGAACAGGGTTGCCACCTGTTAAAAAACTTAAGTATAAATTAGTTAAAATAAATAAAATATTACAAATAGCGTGAAACGAAAAAGGTTTATAAGAAAATATGTTTGAAGAGGGTTGCCACCTGATTAAAAAGGGTAATAAAATTTAATTATTAAACTAACTAAACTGCGACTGCGTTGGTTTCAAACGAAAGAGGTTTAACAAAGTCTAATATCGAAAATATTGTTGAATGGGGTTGCCACCTCTATGAAATTAAATTAATAATATCAGTGAAGTGATGCAATACGTATGCCAAATGAAGAAGGCTCAGAAAAGCCTTATTTCCTTGTAAAGCATTTGCTCCATAAAGGTATTTTGGCGTAAGCACTGCGCCCAGTTTTTATTCAAACTTTTATCGAACATTGGATGGTTCTAAGAAACAATTTTCAGCTCTTTAAAAGATTAATGCTCGATATAATCGACACCCACTACCCCAATGAGACGTCGCAGTTATCCGATTTAAAGGTATCTTTGACGTTTGTTTGATAATAATTTACAAAATTCAACCTTTCATTCCAACTTCAAACCAGCTATAAATAAATAAGTTGTATGTACTTTTGCGCCTCCCAATTTAATTTTATTCTAATGACTTTATTTTCAGAGAAAGCGATGTACTATTCATTTTTAAATTTAAATTCCTCTGTTTATTTTAATTTCTTAACTTTGTGGTTTTTTCGTAATTTCCGCAGACAATTTAAAGCCGTTTAACTTTTTCGGCTTCCACAGTTTTTGCGCAACAATATTTCCGTCAAATTTATTAAACAAACTACAAACTGTAACTATTTAAATGCTGAAAAAATGCACACAAATTTATAAAAAGGTATCAAATGGTATTTATTGCAATTTAATTTACCGCAGCATTAAACTTTGTTCTCAATTTTTTCGCGCAGCTGATGCCGCTTCCTTCCGTCATATTCGTAGCTGTCACTTTGTCTGTCAGCTTGAGCAGCACTTTATTGCTGCGTCATAGCATTGGCAAAAAAGAGCTCGAAAAAAGAACACAATTGCAACAACACACTGTGGTATTTAGATTTCAATTACAATTCCCATCCATCATAACAAATACGGTTTATGAAAAATTACTTCCGTACAGCCCAATGTGGCAGACAATTTCAATGCGTATATTTGAAGATTTTTATTTTATATTTTTTATATCATCAGTCTCACATGTAGAAATAAAGTATAGTATTTAAATGTGTGTGATTGAATGAATATATATGGATTTATATAGGTACATAGGAACCTACATGTGCGTCAAAGCAAAATACAATACATTATAATTACATATAATGGAAACCAAAAAATTTATGCGCAATTTCCAATGTGCTGCCAGCTGAGTCTCTGTGCTTGCTAAATGTGCCGTTAAATTCGTGACATTTCAAAAATAAAGATACACAATTGCTTATAATTTTATTAATATAATTTGGAGTCTACTGTATATCGAAGCAATATTTTCGATAATTTTGAAAAACTAAGGACGGAAAATCCTACAAGGTCATAATATTAAGGACCAGAAAAGTGTTCTTATCTACAAAAAAAATAGTTGACAAAAAAGTGAAGCTGGAAAACTCCCACCCCGTATAAATGTTCTACATATATCGAAAAAACAATACCCCTATTTCTTTTTTTTTTAAAGTAAAAGTTTCCCTGCATTTAATATGAGAGGAAAACAATTTTTGGTAGAAATTGTATAGACTCTCTGTTTCTCTTCAAGACTGCTTATTTAAACATTTTTTAATGTCAACTATTTTTATGGAGATCATTCGGATTTTTTTGGAGTTTTTGGGGATTTTATACCAGGACACTTTTGCAGCCCTTAAACCCTAAGTTCACTTTCCAGGTAGTAGGTTAGCCCCTGAAGAAGTCAGATATATGGAGGCGGTTAGCATGACAGTCGGGTCTATGTTACCGGAATGATCCGGATTTATATCAAAGCAAGGAGTTTCAACTCAGCAACATTTCCAAAATTTGTATGGGGAATATTTTTTGCTGTTACAACAAAAATAACAGGAGTGTTCAATAGGTAAAACTGGTAACATATCGCATCAAGGGTGATATCTAAAAAGGCGGCGAGATTCTTTCTTTCCTCTTTTAATGACTTTAAGCCCCCACGCACAGATGACGTAACCACGATCGAAGTGACACAGGAAGCAGAGAACTACACAAGCGAAGTTTTTGTTGATATTGAGGAGACTCTTTACAACGCTACATTTTAACTCGTGCGGTATGGAGTGTTTTTTGAAAAGTTAAAAGATAGATCCTCACCATGTAATCTAGACGATCGCTGACGGTGGGTGAGAAAGTTGGCATTTGCGCCATGGTGGAGGTTTGAAGAGGAAGCCCTCAGAGCGGTATACTTTCATGCCTTTACATAAATGCTAGACTTTGTTCACATCCAAGCTTACACACACAATTTTTGTGCATTAGCCTCGGGGAAATCTCTCAGAGAGGTATGTCGAAATACACTCAGAATTCTGGATAATATTGTTGCATTGCGCATTATGCGAGGTGGTCTTACTGTAAACCCCGGCTGTAGGCGCAAACTTGAGTCTCTCCGAGGAAGTGAAATATACGGATGAAACTTTGGAAAAGAAGATGATTTTCACGTCGAACTGGAGGTAAAACAAGCAGGGCCAATTTTTCGACAGTGTCGGAACCTTTAGTGAGGCTTGGTGTCTGAGTGGCACTTTGGGATATACAGCTCTATTCAGACTAATACCCACGTATTCTGTTGTAGTATGGTGGTCTTGAACCAAGGCTAAGCCCACTGTTTCCACGCTAAATAGCCTGATGAAGAGCTTGAGTATAGGTATTACGGGTGTCATGAGTAAAACATCAGGAACGACTAATAACTAACGATTAATGCTTTGTAGGACTTGTTACCTCTAGATTTCACAATGCAAAAGGAGATGTCGACCACGTTTTTTTGTGCAGTTTGAAGCAATAACGTAAAATGACAAAACGGATACTGATAACACTACTCGACAAATTTTGATCAACTTTAGTCTCCAAGAATAAAATAGTCCTTTCCTAAAGTGAAATTTTCTCCTGATTCCGAATATGACTTCCATTTTCTTGTGGCAGATCTAGTTTCCGAGATATCGGCGAAAATATGAAAATTCCCATTTTTGCAGAACACTACTTCATATAGGTACGGAAAAAATTTGTATTTTTCATTTTTTCGTTTTAAACTGTTGAATTATGCATTATACTAATTCCCATAAAAATGTCTTGCCTTCACCTCCCTCAAGTATCTTCAGTAGTTTGGCCACTATGCCAAAAAACGTTCAAAAAATGTTGAAAAAAAAACGAAATTTTTTACACAATTTCAGATTTAACCACTTTAAAATCGGAAAAATTCTATTGACGAAAAAAAGTTAGCCCTCCTATGTTGTAGGTAATTTAACTACGAAAATTTTAAGCATACCAGTACAACAATCGGACGTGCCATTGAAACTATAGCCCCGTTAACTTGCAAGCGTCTATCCTACAATTTTAGTATTACTCTGATAAAATTGGCGAGACATTTCATTTGGTCACTCTACCTTAGGGTCTAATAAATTTAAAAAGACATCAAGTATTTAATTGTCACTACTGTTTGTTGTAAATTTTGTTTTGCAAATTGTAGTGCAAATTTATACATACTATATCGGTAGATGTGTTTACGAAATGGCTTGTTGCAAAAGAGATTTTAAATGTAAAAATAATCCGGATGATTTTTGCTTTATTTGCGGACATTATATTTTCGGAAACTCAGCTCGGAAAATAACTAATTCTGTCAGAGATGCATACTTTCATTATTTCGGTTTCCGTGTAAAAAATCTCGATAAATATTGGACACCTAATTTTATTTGCGCCTCCTATAGATTAACTTTAATGAGATGGGTATCGGGTAAAGGTCATAACATGAAGTTTGGTGTTCCAATGATGTGGACTGAACCCTTTAACCACGACCAGTGCTATTTTTGCGTGATAGACCTTAAAGGTAAAACGAGAAAAAAGAGGAAATTAATAAGTTATCCAAATGTGGCATCAGCTAAAAAACCAAAACTACATGACCATACCTTACCCATACCTAGACCGCCTATAAGTTTTGAAGCCTCAAGCGAAAGTGACTCCGAAGCAGATAATTCAGAAAGTGGACAAGAAGGAGAGATCCCACATCGAGTCTCACAAGCCGAACTTAATGACTTGGTCAGAGATTTGAAATTATCGAAATTTGATAGCGAAGTTCTAGGATCTCGTTTGCAGCAATGGGGCAGCCTGGGCCCTTCGACAAGTACTTCCAAATTTCGAAATAGACACAAGACTTTCTCTTCTTTTTTTACTAAAAGTGAAAATATTTGCTACTGCAATGATGTTCAAGGTTTATTTGAAGCACTAAAATTAGAAAATAAAGTGGATGATTGGCGCTTGTTTATAGACAGTTCAAAGCATAGTTTAAAAGCAGCATTACTCCATAAAGGAAATTCGTTACCGTCAATACCAGTGGCACATTCTGAGAATACTAAAGAAACTTATTTAAGCATATCAAATTTACTTGAGCTCATTCAATATAAACAATTTAATTGGAAAATTTGTGCGGACTTAAAGGTAAGCAGTTTCGGTGGTACAGTTTAAAATAAATAGTATACGAAATACATCCTAGGTTGTAGCTATAGTTCTCGGACTTCAAGGAGGTTTCACTAAATATTGCTGTTTTCTCTGTCTTTGTGACAGCCGTGCTAGAGAAACCCATTATATTCAGGAAAACTGGCCACCAAGAGCTGAGTACGAACCAGGTGCCTTCAATATCGCAAACCCGCCTTTAGTAAATCCCGAACGAGTTATTTTGCCAGCACTTCACATCAAATTAGGATTAATGAAAAATTTTGTAAAGGCTTTAAATAAGGACGCGCCATCCTTCCAGTACCTAACGAAATTTTTCCCTAAAATAACTCAAGCCAAATTAAAAGAAGGTATATTTGTTGGTCCGCAAATTAGAAAGTTGCTGAAAGACGAAAATTTTGCGAATCATTTATCATCAGTAGAAGCAGCGGCTTGGGACAGCTTTAAGCAAGTCGTTAGTGGGTTTCTTGGCAACAACAAAGATCCCAACTTTAGAGAGATGGTCAAAGCCTTGTTGAAAAACTACAGTGCTATGAAATGCAACATGTCCCTCAAAATGCATTTTTTGCATTCACATTTGGATAATTTTCCCGCAAACCTAGGTGCTGAAAGTGATGAACAGGGTGAAAGGTTTCACTAAGACCTCATGATTTTTGAAAAGCGTTACCAAGGTTTTTGGAATGAAGAAATGATGGGAGATTATTGCTGGACAATAATACGGGAGACAAACCCAGAAAATTATAAACGGGTAGTTAGAAGTACCCACGTCCCTCACTATTGACCACCACGGTAAAATCGCTCAATTTGACTTTTTTAGATGTAGATATGTATGTATTTAATGTTGTTGTCGTTGTTGTTTTTTACTGAACATGACATACTACTCAATTGAATACAGTTTAACGTGCAAACATATGTCTATAATAAAACGTTATAAAAAAATAAAAACCTAGTTTGAATAAAAATTTTCCCTATAAAAAAATTGTAGGATAGACGCTTGCAAGTTAACGGGGCTATAGTTTCAATGGCACGTCCGATTGTTGTACTGGTATGCTTAAAATTTTCGTAGTTAAATTACCTACAACATAGGAGGGCTAACTTTTTTTCGTCAATAGAATTTTTCCGATTTTAAAGTGGTTAAATCTGAAATTGTGTAAAAAATTTCGTTTTTTTTTCAACATTTTTTGAACGTTTTTTGGCATAGTGGCCAAACTACTGAAGATACTTGAGGGAGGTGAAGGCAAGACATTTTTATGGGAATTAGTATAATGCATAATTCAACAGTTTAAAACGAAAAAATGAAAAATACAAATTTTTGCCGTACCTACATATATGAAGTAGTGTTCTGCAAAAATGGGAATTTTCATATTTTCGCCGATATCTCGGAAACTAGATCTGCCACAAGAAAATGAAAGTCATATTCGGAATCAGGAGAAAATTTCACTTTAGGAAAGGCCTATTTTATTCTTGGAGATTTTTTTTGTCGAGTAGTGTAATCGTTTTTAGTTGAAAGTAAGATGGCGGATCTTTCTTGGGAAGTGAAAAACTGTTTTCGTCGAAGGCTCCAAGACAGAAGATGGAACTGGAGTTGATTGACACCTGGATGGGGAATTCAGATGGTTTTCTGACTTAGGTACACTGAGAATGGCATTCCAATCGGAGATCTTTGTTGTACTTAAGGAAGTGGATTACACAATCGACGAAAGGTGGCGCAGGTACCAAATCAGAATCTGCATTGGCATCGGGCTACGGGCCTTGAAAACTGCGCGTACCTCTTCGAAAATTATCCGAGAAATTAAGTTGAGGCTCAACTCTGTTGCAAAACGGTGTGATGTTGAACTCACGCAGATGCCGTTATATTGCGATGTTCAAGGTAACGAACTGGCTGAATGTAGGTCCTTAGAGTTTACAATTGGACCGCAATCATATTAGGGGCTGTCAGGAAGTCAAGGATGTTACGACTAAGACGCATGAGAATCATTGGTGCACTAACTGGGATTTCTGGGAAACCGTACAGGGTGATGCCGAAATTCCTTGTTAGACAGAGAAGGAAGGTGTTGTGAGCTTTGGTGTCGTTGATTACAGGACACAATTCATACACAAAATTCGATGACCGGATGAGCACATCTTTGCTGGAGCATGAGGGCATCATAGAACATTTTCCCTTTAACTATCCTTCGTTTGCCAGACCGACATGGTGAATATTTGGATCAGTGGTATTAAGAATGGAAATAATTGATCCTCACTTTTTGCCCTCATCATTTTCCCCTTTACCTTTCCCAGTGCTTAGAAAATCGTTTTCAGATTTACGGCCTATCTCAATTCCATAACATTCCGCTCATGTACACAAAGTTGTCAGTGATTTGGCATTTGCAATGCGTGGCCACTAGCTGCTGTTATTTTGCTGAAAATTTTGAAAATTTTCAGAATATAAACTCAAATAACTGTAAGTGAAAATCACTGAACTTCGGTCCCCCTCTAAAGTGCGCTTATTACAACTTTCAGAATCCTTATGTGCTAGTAGTTGTGTTGATGAATATCTGAATTTTTTTTTCATTTTACATTTTCATTTTATTATTTGATTTCCTCTACAGTAACTTAATTTCGCTTACAGACACTTCATGCATGTCTGCTTGCCTGCGTAACGTGCCGAAGTTTAAAGGGACAGTGGTCCATTTTGTATATACATATTCATCGAAGTGAAAATAAATTGGAGAAGCGATTTCCTTACTTTCCTTCCGCAAAATGCCAAATCAAATTCTTTTAGCCCTTTCTTTTATCCCAATTCATTTGATACGTTTTGCGTTGAAATATCTCTTTTAGGTGCATTATTTGATATGCACACACACACACACATATGAACAATATGCATGCATGTTTGTATAATACCAATTTATACAAAAACATACATACATATATACTATATAGTACGGATAGCTCTGCGGTGTATATTTTCATATTCCGTACGCATAGTAATGTCTTGATTTTCTTCATCTTTTTCATTTCTTTATTTTCTTATATTTTTGTTGCAATTGCAACTGGCGGAAAATCAAAAAGACATTTGAGCTGCTTACATCCTGTGCATGCGAATATTTCTTGAATTGTTCTTTCTTTCGTTTCACATACATATATGTATATATATATTTTGTATAAATTCTGTGCTTTTTGTTTTTGCTTTTTCTTCACACATGAAAATAAATGATGGTTTATGTATGCATGCATTGCCACTCATTCCTTTTATACCATTGAGATTTAGTAGATTATAGATAGATTCGTCTGTGGTCGCTTTGATCGCATTGTGTTGATGTCCTTTCCGCCACAATTCCTGCTGCCTCTCGTCTGCCGCTGCTTTTGCCTCATTTTTATCGGCCTCATCAAGCGCTGTGGATATCCTTAGTTGCAGTTTATTGTTCAATGGCTTTGAAGATATGTGAAGCTTGAAATTGATAGTTTGATTGTAATAAAAACTGAGATTGGCGGCAGATAGCTGTGGATGAAATTTTTCTATATTTATTTTCGTAAAATTCGAAAGCAGTAGAATAATAAGGAGTTGACGATTGAAGAAAAGTTTCTTTGAGAGAAAGGCGGTATGTTGGGAAATAGTTAAAAAAATCTCAAGGCAGGGAATTGTAAAAAAGAACGAAAGCAGCGAATATCTGAGCAATTTACAACTGAGTGCCGCTTTGTTACCGTTGATAAAATTTAGAATATTTTTGTGGCTATGTTGGACAAGTCTTGTACTCAATCTCCTCCAGATTGACCTTTCGTTTGCCCATTAGGGCTGGATATCTGCAACTGCTTTGCGTTTATTTTCATCTCACTGCTCTGTTGAAATCGTTGGGAGTAATACCCAGGTCCCGAGTCTCGTAATGTAAGACCTGGGCTTCGGCAGAATTTTGGTTGTTCTCTGTTAATTTTGTAATTCTACATTCTGTTACTATGTGCCGTCGTGGAACAGATTGCTGATAATGGTGGACCAAATGCGGATGTTTATTAATCCCATTAGGACTGGACCACTTTTGAGATTATTACTGAATTTAATCAGCTGCCTCGTCTCCAGCGATATTGCAACGATCAGGCACCCAAATTAAATCTAATGAGAGCTGGTTATTTTTGTAGAATTTTGCATTGCTGAGCCAGCTTCGATTAGGCAGTGATAGATGCTGAAACATAAATGGCGGTCCGGCTCTTGGAGAAGATGCTGGCGTGCTAGTCTTGAAAATGGGAGAGGTGGATGCGCTCTAAGGCGCGCCAACCTTCGGCGATAGCAAACACTTCTATATGGTATGATTTTCTTTCTACCGAGGAGACTGAAAATACTCCTTTGCTCTATCTTGGAGCCATCATTGAATATGTGGTAACTCCAGGCAAACATATCAGATTCTCTCTTCCAGTCAGATCTCGCAGGATCAGTGCTCTGCTTGATCATAGTGGGCAAACGAGTTTAATGCTTAGGTAGGTAAGATTATCAATGCCCCTGCCACCACAACTCACTGCCCTGTATTTAAAACTGCTCTGGAAAATTATTCTATCAAAAATCAATTTAAGGACTCTCTCAGACAAAATATAAATGCAAAGATCGTCGATTATTAAGGATAGTGAATCAAAGTTATAAAACAGATGCTTAAAAAATTCGAAAAAAAAAAATACGTATTTTCTTAACATTGCTTTGCATTTTGTAAACATCTGGCAACCCTCTTCAAATATATCGGTGCAACAAAATTTCTCTAAAACTCTTTCACTTCACACTAGTATTGTATTACTTCATTTAACTAATTAATTAATTTGTATTTAATTTTAAACTAGGGGCAACCCTGACTAAAGATATTTTTCAACTACACATTTCTGAAATTTTTTTCATTTGCTATATTTTACTAATATTATTGAGTTAATTAAATTTAATCTTTCAAATACGTGATAACCTTTTTCAATATTAAAATTTCTTTATATAGTAACATATTGAAATTGACATAACCATTTTAAACAGGTGGCAACCTTCTACACATACATCTTTTGTTCAAAAAAAATATAATATAATATTTGAGTTAACTTAATAATTAAATTAAATTTAACGTTTTAGAAAGGTGGCAACCCAATTCTAAAAGATTTTTCAAACCAAAATTTCTAGAACGTTTTTCTTTGGACAACCATTTTATAATATTTTATTACTTTTATTATTAATTTTATTTAAGTTTAATTTCCAAAATATTTTTCTACAGGGTTGCCACCTGCTTAAAAACTTAATCAAAATTATAATAAGACATGGTTCCCAATTGAAGAAGGTTATACTTCGAAATTATTTTCGCAAGTGGTTGCCACCAGCTTAAGAAAGTAACTTAAATTAAATTATTAAGTTAATAGAAAAATTACGGCATGAGATTCAAAGAAGTTGTCTTCAGAATAGTTAATCATAAAAAGTGTTGCCACCTGTTTGAAATATTATTGTAATATAATTAATAAGCTAAATGAACTATAACAGTATCGATGCGAAACTGTTTATACGAAAATATTTTTGACGAGGTATGTCACCCTTTTAAGTACGTAAATTTAATTGCCACATGTTTAAAAAATTCAAATTCGATAAAACTATAAGCGACCTAGGTGTGAACGGAAGGACGTTAAGGAAGACTTAGTTTCGAAAAAGTTTAGAGGGGTTGCCAGTTGTTTGAAAAATTCAAAGTAAATTAGTTCATAATGCAAGTGGATTCATGAAATCTGGCACATTTTTGAAAGCATTTTATAAAAGAGGTGCCATCTTGCCAAAATTAAAGAAAATTTTACTGTGTAAGTTAAAATAGTACGAGTATAATAAAATTAAATTTTTATGACAACAGTTTGCTTTCGCAAAGAGACATTTTTGAATAGAGTTGCCACCTATAAAATAATATACTAACACAAACATTGTCCATGACCTGGAATATAACTTTTTAGACCTCCTTAACACTGAAATATTAGCTTGATTTATATAATGAGACTTCGTTGCAGTAGTGTTGCCACTTAAGGAAACTACCATTATTTTTAGTTGGTACTGATTTTTATGTTCTTAACTTATAATTATGTATTTTTCAACATAAAAAAAAATTCCCGAGAACTGCGTATTTTATTTGTGACGAATATTTACAAAGTTTCTCAAAAGCACACATCTGCAGTTATAAAAAAAATTGTGTATTGAAAACCACACATATTTTATATCATAATTTTTCTGAAATTTTTCCACTACTTTTTTCCTTGTTTATTTTAAATAATTTATTTATTTTAATATTTATGTCTTCTTTATGTTCGAATATCATTCAAATGTCATTCACAATTTGCAGCATTCATTCAAACATTTCGCCTCAATAAAAGTGACACCATCAACTGTCTGACACAACTGACAAACGAAATGAGTATTTAAATGATTGATTTGCTATTTGTGCTGGCACAAAGCTGCATTCAGTTCAATTGTGGCGGGCGTACATTTAGGGTAGTAGATGAGTGGCATGTGGCAAGTATGCATTTGACTGGTGGTGCTGATGTTGGGCATCATTTTAAATACACAAACAAATGTGGTTGCATTTATGTGAGTGTGTTTGTGTGCGCAAAATCCATACACATTTTATTAAAAAAACATTGAAAAATTTTATTCTTATGTCACACTCTAACTCACACACTTACAAAACACAGCATTTGTATTTGTTTTCAATGACGGCAAGTAAATGCATCACAACCACTGGGAGCTACCATTTGCATTCAATCATGGCAATCATTGCAAACTAAAAGATGCACTCACTCAAATATGGCTCAAGGGCTAACAAGTGAAACTTAATGACAAAAAATGCCAATTTTTACATTTGTAAATACATATGTACATAATTCCATTTTTTCTAAAGTATCTTCAATTTAAAAGTGACATTCTGCATTCCTTTCTTATTTTATCATTTTTTGTGTTTCCTTCTTCATACAATAACTCTCTCACTTAGAAATGACTAGAGATATAACTCTTATAATAGAAACGAGTGAAAGTTAATCAATAATTATTATAGTAAGACACAAATTTTTCGAGTAATCTATAACTATTATTGAATGAATTATATTAAAAAAAAAATCTTTTCATAATAATTATTAGCGGGTTAAATATTTATAGGTCATCAAATACTTATATTTTGTGACCTCTATTATAAAAGTCAGGCCATAATAATTACCAGGCTTCAAATATATTTTGAGACTTATATGCATTGTAAAAGTCTTTTCATAATAATTATAAATGAGAAAGTTTTTTCCGATCTTGAAGGACGGGACATTTTTGGAGCCGCTGCGGTATACGTTTGGGATTAGTTCTGGGGATCACTTTTGGACAGGGGCGGTACTATTTCGGGATCAGCTGGGGATCAGTTCAGCACTAGTCATTAACCGGCTGTGCAAGAAATGGAAACTAATTAATTTAATTAAATGGAGTTCGTAACGAAAAACATTTACGTAATAAAAAACAATAAAAAACTAAGTTCGTGGAGTCCGGCACTAGTCCAGAAGGGAAATCTTTTCGAGCTAGTCTCGAACCGGCCGTGCACTAATTCCGAAACGGTTCTAAAAAAGTCGCACCTTTCAAGACGTAATTTCTTTTTCATAAACCCGAAGTCATCCGCCTTTCAAAAATAAAACTTGTCTTACTCATTATTATTATGCAAAGACTTTTATAATATAAGTCTCAAAAAAAAAGTCTTGGAAAGACGCTGATAATAAATATGGAAAGTCTTTTATAGTGCAGGCCTCAAAATAATGGTCATTGCAGATTTAAAAAATTTGTCTCACCTATAATTACTATGGAAAAACTTTTTATAATATAAGTCTCAAAATAATAGCCAACGATAACTTAAAACAATTTTCTCACTCTTAGCTATTATGAGAAGACTTTTATAATTCTTATCAAAATTAAAAGATGATTTTTTTAAAACTCAGTGGTCAAATAATTATTATTCTGAATTTCTGCAAAATACTGTATCTATTCAAAAATATATCATCTAAAATTGAAAACATTTCAACACACTAGTCGCGGTCGTCAGAGAAGGCAATTGTTTTGGTTGTTGTGATCTTCGAAATAGCAGCTATAATTTATACCGCTTTGATTGTTATTGTCTTTTTGTAATATATTCTAAAAAAAAACTGGCCTTGTTGATGTAAACGAATTAACGCGGTCGTTCTAATGCAGTTCGACTTGTTGAAAAGCTTAAATCGAAACGATTTAATTTATAAACTCTCCGAATTTTTTTGTTTTTTGTGCCATCTCAGCGATCTTGGCCATTAACTATCAACTTTTGTCAAGTAATTTCTTACGTCTTGGTCAGATAAATTTTTTTTTTCGTGATATTTCGCAAAAGCTGAAGCCAACTTTCTTAATGACGGATTGTTTATATTAATTTACAGCCAGCAGCTCAACAAAAGTGCCGAAGATATGAAGCCATGAGACTTCATACAAAAGGATTTTTGGGTTCGCTGATTACGAATGTGAGGTTAGATTAGAAAAATTCAAAATCGTGGATGCAACATGGTGGACGACTTAAAAAAAAAGCAGACAAAATTTTTATGAAATTATCTAAAGGGGGATTTTCAGAGTAGCTAATTACGAATTCTAAGCCAGATTTTAAAAATTCAAAATGGCGGATCCAGCATGCGGGAGACTTTTAAACGAAATTATCAAATCTTTATGAAACTATTTTTAGGAGGATTTATCGGTAAGCTGATTAAAAATTTGAAAATGAAGCGGAATCAGAAGAAGAAAGGGACGACCGAAAATCGCTCCAATATATATCAACTTTTCACCCTACCGGAAAAACAGAAGATAAAAAAGAAGAAGAACTCCTCGATGTGAAACCTGCGTACAAAGAAAGAAAGATGAAGTACTTAAAAAATATACTTATATACAAAAAAAAAAAAATTAAAAAAATATATAAAAAATCAATTAAAAAAAATTGGAAATTAAAAAAAGTATAAACAAATATAAGCAACCTCTACGGGGTGGCTCGTGGATACCATATATGTCATACGCTACCTGCAGGTGTTACGGCAAACATTTTGCTTTGTTCTAAACCGTAGCGTAAGAGTTAGTTTATGGTTACAATTAACTGGATTTTAAAGATAAGGCTTATTTTGAGGAAAAATAATGAATAAATAATTTATAACAACATTTACAAGTCAAATAATAGTTTTGTTCCTGTACTCTATGAGCTTACAGGCCTTTACACGAACTGACAGGAAGTTACAGAAAAAATGTGCACGTTCGTCAAAATGCTGCAAATGAGATGAGAGAGTTATGTATTGATAATAATAGATAATGAGGTTACAAGATTTTACCCGAACATTTTCTTCTTTCAAAATCATGACAGTTGCCAAGTGACGAGCTGTTGCACAAAAGTAAACAGAAATTGTAGATTGGCAGGTTGATAGTAAAGGATATTAAAGCATTTGAACGAAATTAACTTTTAATTGACTGCCTTTAATTTTTTCGCTTTTTATTTTTAATTTGAAAGAAAACTGTTTGACGTTTTATTAGTAAAAATATTTTTTGTGTGTTCCCATAATTCTTAGTTTGACATTTTCACTAGACTTTAAAGGAAAGGTACTGAATCAGAGCTATTGTTATATTTTCTACAAAGCGGCGGAACGTGAATTTCAAAGAATTTAGAAATAATCAATCAGTTTATTTGAAAGTTGAGCGAATGTGCTTTATCTTTAATTAGATGGCCTAGTCCATTCAATGGACTTCAGAACTTTACTTCGGGTAAAAAATACTTCGTGGTATTTTATTGAATTGAATTCAAACCCTTTTGAAGAAAAAGCAGCGTTTGTTTAAGGACAACTTTGATTAAAATGAAACATCTCTAGTTAGTGCCGCGAGTGGTTCAAAATACATTTTTGAAGTGAAACTTCTTTGCGCTCGTTGGGCTGTAATTCCAATATCAAATGAAACGAAACAGCGACAGGAAAAGGGAGGGAATGGCGCGCGTGGTGGGGCAGTCGGACGGAAGGAGCCATGGGAGAGAAACGAAAACGCGACAGATTCGGAGTAGGAAATAACGAGAGAGGGGTAGCAAAGCGGACAGAATGTGGCAATGATTGTTCTCTATATCACTCCGAGCCAGAGAATTAACAATATAATAAAATTCATGCAAACAGCTTTATTGGCATATACTCCCTCTGGTGCAGCAGAATTAGGAGAAGATTTGCACACTATGCCAATGATTTTCAGCGGTGATTTTAATGTCAATTTTGCCTTGGAAGAAGCTCAACCACTTGTACAATTTTTAGAAAGTAAATTTAATTTAAAAATGAATAATAATAATCCCAAAGACTCAACAACCAGATCAGGCACGACAATAGATGCAATTTTCTCAAAATATTTAAATAATTTACAATCACGAGTTTTCATTTCATATTTTTCATACCACAAAACAATTGTATCTTTTCTTGAACATGAAAGTATGGTGGTGAATGAATAGATTTTTTTTATAAATGGAGGCGAAAACATCAACTATTTTTTTTTTCATTAACCTAATACCCTTAAAAATTCCAGAATAATGAATAGAGGCTTCTGTTATCGGGCAAATATTTCTATCTCATAAAACTTGCTGGCTAGGGTGAGTATTTTCATTTTAAGTGCACATCGAGATCCATGAAGTTTCACTTCTATCGCCTAGCTTTCTAGGCAGAAAATTTGTTTCTTATTAAAAGCTTTCAACAAAATGAAAAAAAAATCACTTCTTAATGCAATAAAACACTCTGGAAACTTGGCTTCGCTCCAAGCGCTGCCTTCAGCGCGTGTTTCTCTTTGTCGCAAGTGTCGTAGCACGTCCATGTCCATCCACAAAAGTCCGACAGACCAACTCTCTAATGTCCACACATACACACAAAGATACAATTTAACCATTCATTGCATCTAGAACGCCTATACGGAAACGCCTTTTTCCGTTCGTTTCTACATTCTTGTTTTCTGTTTTTTTTTTGATATTTCACAATTTAACGAGTTTTGGCTTTATTCGTTTTGCAGCGGTGCGGAGGTAGACGCGGCGTATACGTAATATATTTAAATATCAGTTGTTTTAACTAATCGTTCTCTTTTCCATTTCAGTTTCTATTTCTTCCGCTGTCACCTCGCCGCCATAGCGCAATATTTTTATACGTTTTCTTTTTTAGAGCATATTTCGATTTTATTGAAGTTATATATTTCATTTTTTTCTATGCTTTAAAAGCACGGCAGTAAAGTTTTAAATACTTTATCAGCTTTCGGGAAATCTTGCATGCATGTGAAACACAGAACAAAATTAACTCATTAAATCGTAAAATCAATACCAAAAGTGTAAGAAGAGCAAAAATGCATCCCTGAATCGAGGAAACTCGCTATGAAATCCGAAAAAATCAACATCAACCCAATGACCGACTAGAAATCAATGAGGAATCTAAATTAATTAACCAAATGTGAGTGGAATGCTGGTAGCTGAGAGATAAGTTAATGTAAACTAGAACAATCGGAAGTGGGAAATGTTGAAGAGCAATAATGCTTTTTGTTTGTTGCTGTACATTTCCACTGCCTCCACACACATACATACATACACAGATAGATAGATATTTAGTCAAACTATGTGCTACCACCGCTCACACAATTTGTACGGACCGAGCCTGCTGTTGATAATGACCCTCATGCATATCGTTTTACACACAGCTATATTGCGCCAACCTCCCCTCAACACTCCGATGCCCTCTAAACTACACCACTCATTCAATGTTGGCACTAAAATGCCGCTGCAATCGATGCAACGTAGGTGAATAAAATTATTTTTAGGCAGTTGAAACTGCGTTTCGAGTGGCATTACAATAACAACACTAAATGCTAGCTTCAAATTGCAACAACTTTGAGCGCATCAGAAATCAAAAATCAATAGTGCGCCGAACGATTCGATTGGGTGCTTGGGCAGCGCAAGAGGACGGGGGGTGATGAGTGTCAAAGAATGACAGTAAAAGCAATGAACGTAACGTTTGTGTTGCAATATTGGAATTTTGCGAGTGAAATAGAATTTTATGAAGTTAGTAGAAATAGTAGGTACTTTTATGGCAGTAGAAATAATAGTGTATTGTGAGTATAACTTTTAGTCGTTTTTTGTACTAGGGAACATTTGTGCACTGTGATTGTAAAATGCATATTCATTCCTATGAAATTTGAGAGGAAAGTAGTAGTAGTGGCTTTTTTAAGTATGTTGTAAAAAAGTGGTGTATTTTGTAGTATTATTTGTTTTACTTAACAACACATATGTACTAAATGCGTGAAAGTAACGTGCCTTTGAAATTTAAGGAGTAGTGGTAGTAGGTAATAATTTTTTAGTAGTATTAGAAAAGGTAGTTAGGAGTATTAACAATTTTTAAGAGTTTCTATTTCATCAGATTTTTTATCACCAAATTTGTTTGACAACTGTTGCTATGAAACTGAGAAGAAGAATATTGGTTTGACCCTAGTAAAAAAGTAGTTACTAGTAGTAAATTGAAATTTTCAAAAAAAAAAGAAGTAGTAACACTATTCAGTGGTAATAGAAAGAATAGTTAGTAGTAGGCCCAAGTTTTATTCTATTTTGATATATGTATGACTGGAGTCATATGAAGCTAAAAATTGATGATCCTATAGAATTTTGGAGACACTACTATTTGTCTAGTTACAGTAGTGCTACAAAAAGTAGTTACTAGTAGACGCTATTTTAAGTAGATTTTTTTCACAAACCGCAACCAAATTTATGTATCAAAAGCATTAAATGAGAGTTCCTAAAAAAGTTACAATGAAAATAGTAGTAACTGTTTTTAGTAGTAGTAGAAAAGGTAGTTAATAGTTGGCCTCACTTGTGTTATTTTACTTTATTTTACCACAGTTTACCTCTAAAGTATTAAACAATTGTTTATATTAAACATATCATGTTAAAAGAAAAATAGTAGCAGGGAGTAATTAAAAAAGTAGCTAGTAGTAGTATTAATTTTAGGTATTTTATTTAGGCACATTCTGTCTTTGAGAGTATATACCCAATACTCTCATACAACTCGTAGCAACTACTTTTAGTGGTAAGAGAATAAAAAGAATTAGTATTGGAGTATTTTTTGTATTTTTTATGGGAACGAATGAAACTTAAAAAGAAAGTAGTAACTGGTTTCAAGTAGTAAATCGTAGTAACAAAAGTAGTTAGTAGCATAAGTTTTCAAACTTTGGGTATTTAGGCTGACGAACAAGTGGATTTTGCCTTTAATGTTCAAAATTAAAAATATTTCTTAACAGAGTTATTTTATGAAAAATTATATTTAGTAGTTTTGGAAAAAGTACTTTTAGTAGTAGATTTTTATAATTATTTTTAGAAATAAAAATTTGTTTTGTAGAAAAAATTTCATAAAATATTATATATAGTAGTTTTGGAAAAAGTACTTTTAGTAGTAGATTTTAATAATTATTTTTAGAAATAAAAATTTCTCTTGTAAAAAGTATTTCGTAACAAATTATACGTAGTAGTTTTGGAAAATGAACTTTTAGTAGTAGATTTTCACATTTACTTAAAAAAAACTTCTCTTGTAAAAAATATTTAAAAAAAATATATGTATATTTAGAAGTTTTGGAAAAAGTACTTTTAGTAGTAGATTTTTATAATTATTTTTAGAAATAAAAATTTGTTTTGTAAAAAAATTACATAAAAAATTATATTTAGTAATTTTGGAAAAAGTACTTTTAGTAGCAGATTTTTATAATTATTTTTAGAAATAAGAATTTCTCTTGTAAAAATTATTTTAAAAAATAATTATATTTATTAGTTTTGGAAAAATAACTTTTAGTAGCAGATTTTTATAATTATTTTTAGAAATAAAAATTTGTTTTGTAGAAAAAATTTCATAAAATATTATATATAGTAGTTTTGGAAAAAGTACTTTTAGTAGTAGATTTTAATAATTATTTTTAGAAATAAAAATTTCTCTTGTAAAAAGTATTCCGAAACAAGTTATACATAGTAGTTTTGGAAAATGAACTTTTAGTAGTATATTTTCACATTTACTTAAAAAAAACTTCTCTTGTAAAAAATGTTTAAAAAAAATATATATTTAGAAGTTTTGGAAAAAGTACTTTTAGTAGTAGATTTTTATAATTATTTTTAGAAATAAAAATTTGTTTTGTAAAAAAAATTACATAAAAAATTATATTTAGTAATTTTGGAAAAAGTACTTTTAGTAGCAGATTTTCATAATTATTTTTAGAAATAAAAATTTCTCTTGTAAAAAATATTTAAAAAAAAAGTATATTTAGTAGTTGCGGAAAAAGAACTTTTAGTAGTAGATTTTAACATTTATTTCTAGAAATAAAAATTTCTCTTGCAAAAAGTATTTAATAAAGAAGTATATTTAATAGTTTTGGCAAAAGTACTTTTAGTAGTACATTTCTTGTTAGAAGTAGTAGCCTCTCTCAGCTGAAAAAGTATATTAGCGGTATTCTTCAAGTTTTATAAAAGGAAAACATATTTAAACGCTTTCAAAAGTGAGTTTAATAACATTCTCATTTTTAATTAAAATAACATTATGTATTTGAAGTACTACATTTTCCAATTATTTGCGCATTCACTAGCTTAAAGTTAGTGTTTTGCATTCTACGTACTTCAACGAATTCCATTGCGTGCTACTCTGATTAAAAAAAGAGAATTTGTTTTTACTCCTATTTTTCTAATTTAGTTTATTTTTTTTTTTGGATTTAGTTGACTTTCATAAAGCCAACCATAACTGGTCGGACGCAACTATATTCAACGCTCATTTCATGTATAATTTTTACATAGTTGCACCCCCACACCCACACACCCACACACGCGCGCGAACGTATAGAGTGTAATTTGAATGTCCGAAAGTGGAAAAGTTTTGCAATTTCCATGCGCATATTCAAGGCGCGCATAGACAAATATGCATACAAATTTTATGAATATACAAACATACGCAGTGCAAGAGTAGAGTATAGTAAAATTTTGTATGCATCATATGCAAAGTGTGTAGATGCGTGTGCCTCATGCGTTTAGGGATTTGGTTTTGCATTTTCGACTCTAACTGACATTGAAGCGTGCGCTGCGCTGCGCTGTTGTGCGGTGCGGTGCGGTGCGACGCAGTCGAAAGGTCTATTTAACTTTGCATGGCGTGCGGCATTTCATTCAACCCCTCAATCAGTTTGTGTGTGTGTGGTTTTTTTCCTTTTTCTGTTGCACTTTTATTAGGTTTTTCCATGATTTCAGTTTTTGTTCAATTTTTCGCAATTTTTAATATGCCACATTATTTCTAACGATACTCATGCTCGTCGTCGTGCACTCATCTGGCAAGTGTATGCACATAGTGAAGTGACAGTGAATGACAGTTGGCACTATGGCACTCCGGAGGATTATTTTATGCAATGCGGATTGAATCAAACCTCTGCATACATGCAGACACATGTGTGTGTGTGTATTTAGATAATATTCTGGAAGCAAATGTTTTTTTCTAGTGATTATTTTATTGTATTTTGAAAAGGGGATTTCATTGGCAGAGTTGTTAAAAATTTGCAACAACTTTTATATACTCCACATCCCCGCAATTCCGTAAAGAGTTAATTTGAAAATTATTTTTAAAGAACTTTTTATTACTTTGCGAATCATTTCAAGTTGAGCGGATTATGTCCATTCAATCAGCTTTGAAATTTAATGCGATCATCATAATACTACGTTTGTAGATAAAACTGCAAGCGGATTTACCAGTATAGGTGTTGGTTTATGTACAAAAAATTTCGTTTGATGCTTTTATATTGTCCAAAATTTTTATTACAATTTTAGTGAATTTTTATGGTCTACATTTTTGTGTAACACATTACTTAGTTGTTAGCCCATCACTCTTAAAATATGTAAAATGGAATACTAAAAGATTTATGTTTTGGCGATCATAAACCGTTTAACGAAGCAGTGATGTGCAGGTGGTGGTGCTGGCATTTAAATTCTTTCAACTTTTTTATAAACCTGTGGTCCCCGGCATTGCATTCTGCTTAGGAATAATAGGATGTTTGTGTTATTATTGATCGGAAAGTCAATGCCAGAGTTCCCCTTCTATCACTCGTTTTGTAGACCTCTATCGTCGTCTAGTTGACGGCTCATCAGAATTAATTTGTTGTTTCGAAGTGGATGCCATCTTTAGGGCATGCTTCGTCAAAAGCATTTTGACATCACGTTTGTCTTTCCATTTAGCACAACCATCATCTTTTGTAGCCCCTACTCGTCTTTTTTTTTCATAGGAGCACCGCTTACTCGTACATCTCTTGGGAAATATTTCTTCTCTGTACGAACGTACCGGCAACGTGGGTTCTTTGATTTAGCATTGAACGATCCAATCCATAGCTAATGTAAAAGTTGTTTACATATCACGTCCGACCTTCTCCTCTCAATTTAGCGTTGAGGCCTTCGCAAATATATTTCGCCAAATTGGCTTCTCTCAATCCGGTTGATGAATCTCCAGAGTATATTTTTATTAATCTTTCGCTAAAGCAGTGTTTAAATAGCATACTATAAATATGAGCCTTGTTGGATAAATATTGTCGGAAAGTTAGTCTGCCTCGCTATGGCAAAAGTGTTTCATCAAGTACTATTGGTAAACTCGCGAACTCTTTGATTTCGCATTTAACGCTTGCCGATTAGCGGTTGTATTTCATCAAGTCGATCGCTTGAGCTGAACAATAATTGAAAACGATTTTGCGGCATTATTTTCCCTGGAATTAAAATGTTGTACAGCAAATCTTTGAACTAATAATCACTCATAGATCGGAATCTCACCAAACCCACACACTGAAGAAATCTGTGGAATTTCTTTATTTCAAAGTTTTTGTTAGTGACACCGAATTTTTTTTTCGCGAAGATCTGGTAACAGTGCGTCGATTTAAATATTCTTGCATATATTTATTTGTTTGTGTGATAATTAAATGAGAATTTAATAGAAGAAATGGTAATACTTTGTTGCAAGCCTGATAGTGAATGTGGCTGACTTCTGGAGCGAAGCAAACACAGTCCAAGTGTCACTCACTTCTGAAAAAATGGAGTGCGTCTGATAAACTTGTGGCTTCGGGTGCATCTTCTTATATTTCTCAATCGTTTTAAGTATCGCCAACACCAATATTAACATCAACATAGACAGTATGAGAATCGCCCAGTCCTCATCAATCAAAGTACTATCGCTTCATTCGACTTGCCAAAATTGTTTAAATAAAAAACTTTTACACGCTATTGTAGATTCTGCATTGCCAGTCTTTTGTAGATTTATTCAAAGAAACTGCAATAAAAAAGATTTTACGTAGGTACCTGGTGGCGGTGGCCTAACCCTACAGCCTTTCCCAATAATGCTCTGTAATAATTGCCAATGAGAAATGAACACACTAACTATCATGGTTGGGCTCGAGGCCTATCTAAAACCTCTGCCGAATTCTGTTCACGACACCCTGTTGCCATACAACTCCACATTGAATCCGCCACAAAGTCAAGCACTACCAGTATTAAGGTATTAAATCACAGCCACCAAGATATTCTCCGAAGGGACATTCCATAAACAAGCCAGAGCGTACGCGGAGGGCTCCTGTTCCCTGTGGTCCAGATTAAGTCTCCGGGCAGCTTTGTGACCGAGACCACTACCTGTTGAGCATTCATACTGCTCTGGTAGCCTTAGTTTCTTCTCCCTCGCCTTTAGTTTCATCTTCGTCTTCTTCTTCTCTTTCATCCTCATTTCCTTCTTCTTATTCATCTTAACTCTCGACAGAACCTCATTTGTGAATACAGGGTTCAAGCATTTACTGGCAGTGGGTGAGGTTGTTTTGAGAAGGAGAGTTTATATAAGTGTATATTCATATATATATATATTCCATCCCCTGAAGCTATGCAGATTAAGAGTCGATTCGAAAATCAAATCATGCATTTCTTTGGCAAAATATTTCTGTACGATGACCGATATGTGGTCGGGAAACCATCACAGCGTTTTAGGTTATAGACGCCATTGAATTGCGTGCGATTTTGAGTGAAAGGCAGTAGCGCTTGCGTGCAAAAGGTTAAAAGAAATTCAATCAGTGAAGAAAATTAGGTAAATAATGTACAAAATCAAAAAAAAAAATCCGATCTCATTAACACAAATTCGACAAGGGACACGCCAAAAACCAACAATAGTTTCACGATCGTCCTCTAGCCAAACTCCAAGTATTTCTTTGGGGCAAAAGTGAGCAAAGCTTAAACAGATGACTTTCATTTAAGGAGGTGTTCTAGTGTGACTGCCTCTTTTCGTACCCTATTTTTGAGAATTAATTGTAGTAAAACTACTGAGGATTTTCCAGCTCGGTTTTTTACATTTAATTTATTAACTTTTCAGTTATTGTGTGCTTGCAAAAATAGGAAGAAGGAAAAAACAATAACAGTATACACAGCTTACTTGACTCATCTCGTTTAGGCATTACTTTAATGAGTATAAACTAGGGGACGTGAGTTCGAATTCCCGGAAGAAGTCTATTATTCTTCCTATTAAAAACCGGTCTTGTTTGATATAAAAATAAATAGGCCCAAAAAATATTAATATACATATATACGAGTATATACATATATGGTTTTCAAAATCTTTTCACATTTTAGTTATGTGGCGTCTCGCAAGCTTTTTAAAAAATTTAAAAAAAAATTCGAAATTGTGAGATTTTGATGCAAATAATTTTTTTCTCTGTTTCGTTTTTGCTAATATTGCCTTTAAATATAGTTCCGGAAGAGATTTTCAAAAACATTTGTGTGACGTCTTAGCGACAAGTTTGCTGAAGAAAAAAATGCAAAATATGTGCCAATTGGTTCAACAGTTTTTTCAAAATTGTTCATCCGCCCTCTGAAAACATAACTTTCCAAGAGACGCATGTAAAGATATAGACCGTGATAAAAATTCGCGGCCGTGTTTGAAGAACTCCCGAACGAAGGCAGGCAGAAACGACTAATCTATTAACAGAATATTTTTAACATCAGTTAGATAAAAAATATGAAAAAAAATCAATCGAAATCGAATTTACGTTAAATATTTTACTTATTATACGAAACACCACGTCCATATAGATATTACACATTAAACCACATTTTTTTTATTCAGTTCAAAAGTAGAAGCCTTTCTCATTATCTTCCATTGTAAATTTATTAACTGTTTTTGTTTACTAACTATTATCATACAGTTTGTTTCAAAGCGAATTCATATGAGGTGATGTCATACGAGTAACGCACACACAAGCATTTTTTCAATTTTAGGATGTCACAATAAAGTAGCATAGAAGAATGGGCGCCATTAGTTTTCATTTTTAAGATGTCATGGGTAGACGAAGAAGACATCAGTTGCTTTAATAATTTCACCTTATATGAATGAATTCGCCTTGGTTTGTTTCTTACGAAAATTTTACTCAGCTCTTCACAGTCAACATTTTTGAATGGCAGAGTTGCCATTTCAAGTTTATTTTTTGCGTATTTTAGATCACTGAAATGTCTCCATTAAAACTGCTTACCTCATTTTTTTTTTAACTTATTTAAATATTTTTGGAATTTATGCAAAAAAAAATTAATTCCCGACGTTATAGTTTTGGTTAAAATATGATCGGTACACCACCATTGTTTAAAAAAATAATGTCATCGGTAATCATTACAATTAATAATCATTATTTAATAGCTCTGGTTATGACTTATAGGAAAAAGTTTCAATTTCGGAAGTTGTGCAGATTTCTTCATCTACTTACATATTTGGACTTTGAAAATTACCACAATGTTCGGAATATTTTATTTATATTTAAAATAATTAGATAGCGTAAGTCCAGCTATCTTTTTCCAAAAATTGAACTTTGTTGTTCCAAAGTATAAAACATTAACTGCATCCACATTATTCTTTGTTAGTGTAATCAGACTGTGGAATTCCTTACCAGTGTCAATTAAATCTATTAAATCTGCTAGATGCACCAAAATGACAGTCCCAAATCTTTTTGTGTATAAATCTCTCCATCTCCTTCGCTTCGTCTCAACTTTGCAAACTGTCATTTTCTTTTCTCAACTTTGTATTTGTTTTTTAGCCTTAAATTAATATATTAAATTTATTTACTATTTTTTGCGTAAGTTTAACTAATTTAAGTTTAATTTTTGTAATTTAATTGTTAAATATGTACATCGAAAAGACTTCATGTCTTACTGTACTTTTGAAATAAATAAAATAAAATAAAATAAATAGATAATTGTCTTACAGAAGATTTTTGCCTTTCGAAACACCGCTGGGAGTTAAAAGACAGTTACTAGAAATGCCCTGTTAGTTTTACGCTTTTTTCGAAATTGACTAAGTATTAATTTCTATGCTAAATAAATAAGCACACGCCCCGCTGCGTACGTAATGTGCCACGAGCATGCCGAACTGTCATTAATGCTATTTAAAAAATCATAAATACTTTCAAATTTATATACAACAGCATTGTTAAATGTGTCAATGTTTACCCTCTTCAAATGTAATCCCAAAAAAAAAAAAACAAGCAGAAAGTCCTTAAGCATAGCATCAGTTTTTTTATTTATAAAAAGGTCAAGTAAAAAATTTACTTTGAGGAAGAAAACTCAACAGCAAGTCGAAGGTTGCAAAATCCTTAAAAAAAAATAAATTTAGAAAAGCAAAAAAAAAACATAAAATGTGACAAGTAAAATAACAAAAAACAAAAAGCTAAGCAAATTACGCAACTGCACTCAAAAAGTTAAGAAGTTATTATAAGCAAATATCACGAAAAAAAAATAATATTTGCAATCTTCACGCTTGATATGCGAAAACAAATGTTTTCATTCCCAACGAGTTATTTTTTTTGAATGAGTCTGTGTTTTGTGTTTTTCTTTTGGGTGCTATTTTTTGTTGTTACTAAACGGTGAAGGACGGTGTTATGATTTATGCCCAACAAATGCAAACAAGCAGAAAACAATTTGTTGGCGGTGGTCACAAAAAAAAAAAAAAAAAAAAAAAAACCAAAAAAAAAAAACAAACAAAAAACAGAAGTGGACCTTTTTAAACAGCTGCCTGCAAGCGAGGTGGAAGAGCAGATTGCTGGAAATCTGTAGATGTATGCTAACAAATTTTTATATAGCCGATTATGTAAATATGCATGTGCGCGCGTGTGTGTGTGGGTATGTAAATATAACGTTACTTCAGCGTATCCTTATCATTTTCCGAAAACCATTTGCTTGTAAATTTGATTTCATTTTAAATCCCGTTGACTTAGCTAGACAAATGTTGACAGTTATTTTGACCAATCACCGTTCTGTTATGAAATGTTTTAAATCTGAACATTTTTTATACCATGCTGGACATAGAAAAATGAAAGTTATTCTTTCATTGCATATAATGTCAAATAGGGCTGCCAGGGCTATTAAAATTTAAATTAATTAAATGCGTACCAAAGCAATGACGTGAAATGTGTGCGAAAATATTTCGCGTGGACTAAAAATTCAAATTAATACAGATGACTTTCTATCTTAGAAAGTAAATATATTTAAATTAGTAAAGCATGCAAAATATTTAAGAAGATATTTGAGAACCTTTCACGGATGGACCTTTATTCAATTAGAGTTGCCGCGCATCTAAAATAAACAAAAATTTAAATACGTGATTTAAAAAAAAAAATCAATTAAATGTCACGTAAAAATAGTTTCGCCGACAAGTAATAAAAACTACGGTTAAGTTAGGTTTGACAAATTTCGAACATCAAAAATGAAAATTATTCGGCTTTTTATTTCCAATAAAGACTAGTTTGCTAATTAAATCAATAAATACTAAACTATCTTACTCAAACTCACGGAAATAATTTACGTTTTAAAATGGTATTTAACAAATTTTCAAAAGTTTATATATGTGTGCAGAATTTTCAGAATGAAAAGCGAAACCGTTCAATTGAGTCATGTCTGTCTATCCGCCCTTCCGTGCCTCGGAAAACCCGAGTTAGTATTGAGATATCTCAACGAAACTTGGTCCTTGACCCGAAGTAGATTGGTATTGAAAATTGAAACTACCTCACCAAACTCTACCAATTTTGTTACACACTGACATTGCAACTCATTACTTTCGAAAATGGTAGATATTTGATAAAAACTACGTCCACCTCTAAAAATAAAAATAATTTACAAAATATAAACAATGGCTATATTTCATATTTGATTTTTAAGATTGGGTTTGCTTAAGAAATACAAGGAATCAGAAAGGTTAGTAGCGGGCTTGGAATCGCCCACCTTTGAGCAAATAGGTTCGAAACTTCTTTGTAGAATTCGTATACATTTTGCATATCTACTCAGATAGAACATTAATTTTTATATATAATTATAAGATTAACTCTATAGGTTGTTGTATACAACAAATATTATTTATTTGATATAAAACATGCGCTGATTCGATTTCACCCGAACTTAGACTCTGCTTTTCTTCGTTCGTTTAATTTTCTGTGTCGGGTGGTCTGCAACTTGTTCTTTGCTATTTTGGGTTTTTTGTAGGTCTTTTCTATGTTTTATCTTTCATTTTGTCTTCGTCTAGTACCTTGATTGTTTTTTCCATGTTCTGCCTTATCTTTAATTTATCTCTGCTTTGCCTCCATTTTCTGTGTAGTCTTTTCATTGCGTATAGTCAGTCTAGTTTACATTTCTTTGAACTTAGGACGTCTGGTAGGTGCCCTTTCAATAGAGCCAAGAATAGTGGTTTATCCTCGGACTGGGATCTGTATAAAACAGATCTTAGCATTTATAAAGCTCATCGGGAATATGAAAAGGGACACTTGAGGGGAGCTTCTGCGAAAGCGTGGAGCTATGCCATAAGGCATGCTCATTTTCCAAGGAATGTAGTAGCGATGGGGCCTGGTATTCGGGAACCATCCTGCCGAAGGAGCGTCACCTATTGTGGATGATCAATTTTTCCCTTCCCTTTAAATCGCCGGGACCCGACGGCAAAATACCTGTAAAGCTTTAAAAGGCTGTGTGGGTTGGGTGTAACTGGCTTACTCCGATCTATACGTTCTTACGCAAGGGATATATAGAGGATTTTCTTGCAATTCGCGCAGGGCACTTTCCTTAATATCGAGGGGTTTTCAACAATATGTTAGCCGAGGCTATAGTGAAGTTCCTGAACAGGCTTGGAGCCGAAGCCGACCTTATTAGACTCATCTACCGTCTGCCGATGGAACTGTCTTTGCGCGGAGGGGTAGCGCTTTCGGACAGAGAAAGGTGAATAGGGGCACTCACCAAGGGAGAGGGGGGGGGGCTATTTCACCGTTACTGTGTACGAACTGTAAACCCTGAAAAAACTGACCTCGTTCTTTTTACTAGAACCTCCTAGTGCTCACCTGCCTTCGCTGGGTGGCGCTCAGCTTGTACTTTCGGATAGTGTTCAGTATCTGGGTTTAATACTGGATAGGAAACTTTCCTGGAAACTGAATATTGAGGAAAGATCGAAGAAGGCACTGATTGCCTTGTATTTGTTTCGTTTTCGCTTTGTCTTTTCTTCTTCTCTCTCTCTTCATTGGCGATTTCTTGCCCCTGTCTTGTTTATGTGCAGTTTTCGTTGAATGTTGCATTACTTCTATCACGTTCTCTCGTTTAGTCTCGCTGTAGTCTGTTTTTCCAATTGGGTGAACGAAAATTGACGTTCGGGAACGAAAAATAATGCGGAAGATGGCACAACGTTTGTCTCCAAAACAAACTTGACAAGGGATGACGGAAAATCGTTTCAATATACATCAACTTGTTTTTGTATTGCCCAGCCACGTATCTGTTTCGAGTAGTTTACTTGTATCCTGCTCTATTTTGCGCTTCATCTTCGTATTGCCTTTTGTTAGTTATATGAGAATAATTGGACACTGGTTTTAGAACCCAATCACTATGCGTCTTTTTTCATGAATTTCGCTTACTCAGAATAAATAAAAGGCATATAGTGATGGTCATAAACCGAAAACAAGAACGTTCTTACATTTTTCCTACAATCTTATATGCATTTTGAATTGCCCCTGTTTTCTCAAATAACCCCTCCTCATCCATCTGCCATCTGTTTGGTTTTTTTTTTACCAGCTTACTCAAATAACCGCTGTGACATTTCAACAACTTTTTTGCAGCTGTCAGTGCAGGAGGTTGCCGCTAAGCTCTCGCTATCATTGCTGGCCATATCCAAATACGGGTGCACATTCAAACATACACACATACAGACAATCATAAATTTTGAAGGAGCATATCATATATCATTTGAATCATTGATTATCCTTTTTACCGGTTTCTATTACACAAGTTTTGTTTTTTTTTATACTTCTTCGTTGCGGCTGATTTGCTATAGATATTATTTTGTAGCCACATGCTATGACTATTGCCATTGACTTTGTCCTTTTTCATTGCTCTGATAGCCGGCATTAAGTTGTCAAATATTTGCAGAAGTATAAAATTCAAATATTTATTTTATTCTTTTACTTTGAACATTAGTGTGGGTAAGACGAATGGCACAAGTAAATATCAATCAATTTTCGATGGTTTTGGTAGAAGTTGAGTTGACGGATATTGAATGTTAAGCTATTTTCGGTTGATTATGAACTGCTTCTTTTTGTGGAATAGCTGGAATTGTGGCTTTGACTAGCTGACCTTATGGTAAAAAAAGTTTTGGTGCAGCTTTATTAATCAAGAATGTAAAATCGAAAGGAGCATCATTTTATCGAGATCGTGAAAGCTTTTGATATTGCCTTTTCAGTGGAAATCGAAGGAGCCCTGTATATATTAAAAATAATAAAGCTATGTAGCGCCCTAAGAGTGTTAGGAAATGGGGTCTTAAAGATATTTTGTATTCCTTTAATGCCTTTCGAGCGCCTCAAGTTCAACATCCCGTACAACCTAATGAAAGAAATGCGATTTTTGGTAGACGCAAATCTAACAAATAAAGGGTTGGCTAACAGGATTAGTTTTGCTAAAATAGGATAGTTGCGACGTATTGTCGTCGCCCAGACATAGTCAGCACTCTATAGTTGCAGATAGGCCTATTCTCTGTATTTGTGAACACTATATAAAACGACCCCTTTTACGAACGCTATATAGGGGATTTTTTTTCTAGAGCTGGCACAAAGCATTGAAAGCCGAAAAGTGTTGAATTTGCCTTGTCAGCTTAATTTCCCTTTTTCCTTGGAACTCCTTCTCCTATAACTCCACGAAGGAAGTGTAGCTTATTGGTTTGCTACCGAAGATGGTTTTAAATCAACCATGTCTAGGCAGCATTTTGGTCTTGTGGAAGGCGCTTGTCGATGTGTCAGCGTAAATACCTGAGCTGCTCCACCGATTCTTCCATTTCGGCAAACAGTTCTCCTTAGCCCCTTCACAGTTCGCTGGGCTTTTAATCGACTCTTCCGCCAAAGTGTGCAGATGTCTAAAGTGCAGTTTCCTCTACAATTATGCGAAGTGGACCTCACACTCTAATAGCACAGACTGACCTGGTATAAACGCGCATAGTTGCCTCGTTTTTGTTTGAATGCGTAGCGGTGGAAATTCTCACTAAGTCTTTTAATCGATCGATGTAGACGAATCAAGTTTCGGTACGTTCTCGAAAACGAGATCACATACCAGGTGACCGGACCTAGCATTTTGCTGGGCACTTGAGAGGAGATGATTGCACTATATCAATTCTATCTATGTATATCTATTTACATCTCGTCGAGTCGTACCTTAGATATAAATCCAAAGGTATTATAAGTATTATCAAAAGCACAATCGATGGACAAGAAAACCTTCAAAGCGATCTCCTTAAATTGGAAAGACCTTTAGAAAGATTTTACTGACCAGGCAATGTAGAGTTATATTCGTTGATACCTGAAAATGCCAAGGGTTGAAACCGACCCAGCTAGGCAAGACATTCGGCAAAAACTTTCAGGTGAAGTTTTCTTCTAGATGGGATTAAAAGAGCTGAGGAGAGTCCATAGTCCAGTGCCATCTATACCGCCGGGTTCAAAATAAATTGCGTTGTGGGTGCGGGTTGGACAGGAGGTTTCATTCCGCATACATAAGGAACGAAAAAATACTAAAAGCATAAATTTGCTCATATACCAAAGGTGTTAAGCTTTGCGTGGAATCAATGGACATATCTTCCGTCTGAATTCCCCGCCAAAGGAATATATCCGGTAACGAATGATCTGATGGATCGAACAGAACTGGAGTATCTCTTGCTGAATTCGGGGAAGAAACTATTCGCTGCCAATTTCGTTGCCCACGCTTTAATTTATTTGATTTACTTTAAACCCATTCTTCGCTCTCCAACAACATGCAGAGATTAATTGATTTTCATATAGTACACTTCTTTCGTGGAAACTCCTACATACCATTTCTAAAAATAAACGCTAAAGAAAAGTAGCATTACCAGTACATAGCATATGCCAGTTTTCTCCAAGCATTAATCTTCAAAGTTCCACAGCTCAATCGTGCGGACAGCTCACTTTTCTTGCTTGCCACTTAAATTTGAAATGTTTTCCATATTTTCAACATTTTTCGCAGGACAAGATAACCGAAATAAACGAATCTACTGCGAAGTTTCTTTTGTTTACTACTTTTTTTCACTCTTTTACTTTTTGTGTGTAGTGTTATCCGCTACAATTTTTTTCTTCGCACATTTAGTAGAATTTATTCATATTATCTACACATACTTCGCTGCACGCTTTTATTTTCTTTCACATCACTCATTTTGGTTACTTTTTTCATGCAAAGTTTTCTTTTCCTTATTTTCCTTCTCCCTTTTCGGAATCTTTGCTAATTTTTTTGATATATTGTGCAGTGAATTTGATATTTGAACGCAGCAAAAGCTGCTTGATTTCAATTTAGATTTTTTCTTTGATGTAAGCGGGGATTGGTTGTGATGGGGATTTTTGTATTTTTTTCTTAACAAACAAGCCGTGATACATACTCGTAAAATATAAATGGGTAAAACTTACGATAGGGGAATTCTGCCGTTGGTTGGCGCCTATCTATGCGTGCTGCGTGAGTGGAGGATAAGTAGGCTATGGAGAACTGTGAGGGCAACGTTCATTCCAAAGGCTTCTAAGAGCGAAGAGAGGAGATACATGAGCTCTCCTAAGGATTTCAAATCAACCATCCCTTCCTCTGTTTTTGAAAACTCTTGAGAGGCTAATTGATCTGCACGTAAGAAATGGGATTACACCAAACTGATTGTGACGTACTCTGCACTCCTACTCGAAAGACAGGTCAGTGGAACAACCCTGCTCATGGTTATTAATGTCATAGAGGAGTGTTATTGATCACAAGAACTTCGCGGTTCTAATAAAGTTGAACTACCGTGTGCTGTACGACAGATCCATCGCGTCATGGTAGAGTGGGGCAACGCATCTATTTTTAGAAAGTCCGAGCTAGATTAGGCTATATTGAGTACAACAGCCCGCGCTCATTGGAATCAGTGGAGCACTTCGGGCCACATCACCTCATGTTGCTGCAGGTCGTGCTGCGACTAAATTAAAAAGTGCCAGTGCTTTCATCTGAGCCTTCTGACACTCTAAATTGGCTTCGTCGCTTAAGAAACGGGTCGTGGTTTGACGATTCTGGCTCTAAATGAATCCATTTTCACTCACTTTCTAGTAAGGGAAGAGGGGAAGAGGAAAGCCGTTTGGAGCAGTACGAGCCGGTCTGAGCTGGATGGGAAGGCTCGCTGCCAGCTAAAAATTTAAGCTTACAGAGTACTGCAGTGAAGATGAAGGTAGTCACTTACAAAGAGGCAGCCGTTTAACAAATCACTGCTGCAATATCTCTTAGAAAGGTCGACATTTATTCTAATTGCCAGGCGGCAGTCGAGGCCTCAGGGGTTAGGTTAAGGGGTCGGCTAGGTCGAAATTGTTCGAGGAGTACCTGCCCTCTCTTTTGGACGCCTCCTAATATTTCCTTATCAGACTGGTTTGGGTGCGAGGTCACAGTGGTGTAGCAGAAAACTGCAAGACTGATGAGCGGACTCGGCAGGGCATCCTTGAGGTTATGACTCCAGGCAGAGAGAGGGTAGGTGCTCTTCTGACCGCTTACGAACTTTTTTTTTGGCAGGTCGGCGGGGCAAATACCACGACATGCAGAATTAGAAGGATCCTCTAACCAGTGATGAGCTGCAGGAGTTCAAGAGAGCTCCATGCGCTATCAAAGAAATTGTCTCGATCCTCGTAGGAGCTCTTACTGGGAATTGGCTGATAGAAATTCGTTTGGTCAGGTTTAATATAACTTCTGCCAGAAGTTCTACATATTTCCAACCCGTGTATTTTCCCCAGGATCCTTGAACGAGGCTTATTATGAAAATTATGAAAAGTCCCTTCAGGTATACGGAGTCGCAGCTCTCTTGAGATCACTGTAGCCTACATAGCCCGCATGTGGCGAGGAGTTCAGCTTAGTGGAGATTCCATCGTCACGATTCCACAAGGTTTTATAAATCAAGTGAAGGAGAGACAGGTTCATCCTTGCATAGGATACCGTCGGCCGAACTATTCGTAAAGAGCCACGATATAATCTTTGAGTTAGGACCCCATGTTCGATCACAGAGTCTTCTGTATGCTCACCTGACTCGTGTGGCTTTATTTAGAGTCTTACCTAGATGGGAATTCCAACCAATCCTTCCATCGGGTGTGATGCCTAGAAATTTGGCTTTGTCTGAGTACTCAATCACCGTCACACTAAAGTAACCGAGCCGATGGTCGTTATATACCTTACTATAAATTGTACAAAGACGGCTTTGTGAGGGTTTACACTGAGGCCCTCTAACGAATTTTCCCGTAACAATGATTGCCAGGTCATTTGCATCTGATAAGAGGTTCGCCTACAAGAACTGATCACAACGATGGAGACATGATACTCTGTGGGTCAATCTAACTAACCAAGCTTTATAGTGCAAAATCCGTTGATGTATGCAAAGCGTAATGCCAGAGACACCCAATAAAAGTAATTGTCGTATCCAGCTGATATATAAAGATGTCAGGTGTATGGTGGAAAATCAAAAATTGTATGAATTAATTTTTCATTATTGAATTCAACTTAAATAAACTTTTCAAATTTATTTTTTTCCAATCTTTCACCATCAGTTTCACAAATATTTGTTCATAAATAAAAGGAACTATTACCGCCATTTTGCCAACTATTAAAGCTTTACGCTTGAAAAACTAAACGCTTTCGAATGTTTTATCTAACGAAGTGAGAGCAACCTGATGCGCATATTATCGACACACTTACACTTACAATACATATAAAATGAAGCGCTCGCACAAAATGGACAATTTCCTGCTAAATGAAACCTTTAAAATGAAAAAAAGAGAAAAATCGAAAAATCGAAATGCTAAAAATACTTGATATCCATCAATACGAAACGCCTTTTCCGACTAAACCATTTGTCTTCCCAAAACTAAAACCAAAGTGAAAGCAAAAATGTGAAGATGAGTAAAATAATACAAAAACTCTACAACCAGAGAGCGGTCAAAAGTGTACGAAGGAGCAAAGAGTTGGACAACCCGTAACACAAAAAAAAAAAAAAAACAATATATAACTTGTAATCTAAGATGGCGAGTGAGCAATGAAAGTGTAAACTTTAAATGGATTGTTGAAGCGAACGGAAGCACGGAAAGGATGTGCGAGCGATTGCCAAGCGGGCGGAGGTAACGAATGAGATGGGATGAATGAAGCTTTGCAGAATTTGAGAGTTTATGCTAGCTTAAAAATTTATTGAAACGCGTTGCTAAAACTAATCTTAACACAAACCAAAAAACAACAACCAAAAAACAACTACAAAATAAACAAACAAAATATGGAAGACAAGTAGAAAACTGGAAGTGGAAAATAAAAAAAAAAACACAGATAAGTAGCAGCTCGCAGAATATCAACGAGAGCAGAAAGTATACGATTGCCTTACGAGCGAACATTCATGCACACACACACACACACTTACTTGCCCGTACAGCAAACAAGATAAACAACTTGAACAAACAAACCAACACATACGCAAACAAACAAACATACAAACAACAGCGAAAATAGTAGTGCAAATAGCTGCCGATAAGCAGAATAATAGAGAAGAAAAGTACGGGAGTCGTAGCAAAACAACAACAACACAGAAATTATAAAATAAAGATAAAAAGTGAGTAGTTGCTACTTGAAGCTTCGATAAGTCGAAAGTCGAGTGTTGTAGCGAGAAATGCCAGTCGATGTGTTGCTTTGTATGTGGTATGATTGAACGCATGAATATGTGAGTGCATGAATAATTGAAGAATTGATTGCGTGAACATTTCATTGACCCTTATGCAGTGCGATTTATTGGCTATAGCAGAGATGCGATAGTTGAATATAGTCTAGAATATTGCAAGCAATTTATATGCTGATGATGCGATTCAGAAGCAAAGAGACGAAGAGCGACAGAGCGGATTGTACGAGGTGACAGTGAAAAGGATTGAAAAGAAAACTATTTCTTCTTTAAGTGCTAAGCTCTAAAAGTGCAGGACCAATGCACGCTTGCTTTTATTTTGTAATAGGGTAAAATTAAAGAAAAGTTACTTTACTTGAGGCGCCGATTGACCCCGTTAAAGGTTTCCAGTATCTTTGATCTCTCATAATTTCTTTGCTCAATATACCTTATGAACAAATTTTTATTTAAAATTTAACAGCTGATTGAATTGGCTAAACAATGTCCCTTCACCTAGCATTTCGCTGTAGAAGCTTTCGAAGTGAAGCAAAACAAATAAGGTGAGCACGTCAATTCCTATAACAGCCGGTTCGGTTCTACGTATCGCAATGCCCCGGGGCTTACCCGACCAAGCTCTAGACACAGCTCTAGACTCGAGAGAAACTTCTTGGAGGAGGGTTGCTTCGCATTCTTCTGTTCAGGACTAGCATTGATTGCAACACTAGTAAATACAACTTTTTATGTCTCATCAGGATCCATCCGAACTCCACCTCGGTAAGTTGTAAAATGCGCAACAAATGGATCCATCCAAGTTCATATTAGACCTACCTACACTAAGGGCACGAGAAGGCATGTGACACCTTGTTGTTCGTGCCCCTCAGCGCCAAATGCGCCGGTGTCAAACAACACCCAACGAAGCACCACGGTTGTAAAGAACTCAAATCAACACGCACACTCCCCAAACTCTCCAACACTCACCCACATGCCGCCTCCGATAAAGACGTTCTAATGGGTGAACATAGTTACCGCAAGGTGGTCACGAATCCAGCCGGTCGCTTCATATAGTCTGGTTGGATGCAAGATATCTGCCCAAATTTTTCGTCTGCAGCGGTTGCTCTTGTCAACGAGAGTGCCCGCTTTCGCCACCCCGATCCCGTAATACCAATATCAGGCTATTCCGTGGTTGGTAGACCAGCATAAGCGGGACAAGTGGGAGGAGCAACTTAAGTCTTCCAACCGGGTGCTGACGAAGCGTGGTAATCTCATGCAGAACTACGCTTCGTCGGACCCGAAGAAATGTGGGAGCTGTTTTAGTTTATTTTGCATCCTTCAGTGAGATAATAGCCGACAAGGGTGACTGCTATCGACCAATTTCCATTCTTACATAATCGATAAAAACCCTTGAGATACGGCGGCTCCCGTAGTAAATCAGACATCTGGGTACGGATCTTCCAAAAAGTGCATAGCAAAACAACAGCAATACCATAAACATGTAAGAGAATAGTTGCCTTAACCGTAGCCTAGAAGAGAACTGTCCGAGAATGTCCTACCGATGGATCTGCCAACGTGGAAACATCAACTCTTCCGCAAGTACTAAACGGGGTGAGGCGCAAATTACCTATGTGGTCGGCAATCATCAGTATGTTTTGAGAACCACTACAGCGATGTCAGGGAGAGTTAAACAAGGGGTATATGCGCCGAATTGTATTCAAATTCGCCTGGCACAGCAATCCGCCTAGTAGCGGAGTGCCAATAACGATAGAATGCAAGAATGCGCTGATCGATGTAAAATTCGGCGGACTAACTTGGCTGAGACAATACAAACATACTTACGGTATTTGTAACAAAATAAATTGTGACTTAGAAAGAACGCCCGATTGTGTTAAAATATAGAAGGGAGGAGAGAGTTACCACAATCTGCACTCCCCTATTTGCATCATGCTTCATAACTTAAAATTGTTCAACGCAATAGTTCCATTATTTGCCAATCACTCGCCCTATTCCTCTTCTCGCTAGGCTTTAAATGATGAACGAAACTGTCTCCAAAGTCGCATAAGGAGTTGATATTTCACTTTCAAAGCAAGACTTTAATTTCCAATTGTCATATAGAATGACACTTGTGAGGATAACAGGGTGGAGAATCTTGTTACAAATTCAGTTATGTAACTCTCCTCTTTTTGATTATATCGTAGGCATAGTTGACAGACGCAGACTCGACTAATCAGCTGCTCAATGACAAAATTCATAAACTTTTCATAACTCACAATGTTACAATGCAAATTGCGCTTAAGTTACACTGAGGAGTATATCACACACGCACACACTCATGGCTTGCCGCAAAAAAGCAAATCTAGACACTGATGTGCAACATAATCACAGCGGTATATATGTATTTCTTTGGCATTCACCATACCGTCATTCATTAGCTCAGTAAGTTGGCGAGTCATTCCGTTGACACTCACAACGTCACCGCTGATTTTATTGTCTGTCAACGCCATTTCGAAAGTGTGTGAAAACTTCTAAAGTCACTATGCTGAGGATATTTACTTCCCCTCATCATCTTCTGCTACTGCTACTTATGTGCGTCATAACTTTTGCATAAGTGTTGCGCTAGGAATAAGAACAAAAATTATGTTAAAATAAACGCAAGAAAAGCCAGTATTATTTTCAAACAATTCCAGCTCGACAACAACTCAACTATTCAAAAGTGTTAAAATTGGTGTTGAAGAAGATGGTTTTGAAAGCGTCTTTTGAGCGCTAGCTGCTTGCCTGCCATTGTTTGTTGCCTCAACGCGACACGTTGACAGTCGAAAGTGCAGCTACGAACTTTGCGTTGCGCTTCATATTTTGCGTACAGCTGATAGTTACGACTCTTGCTCGTAATATGCGCTTTTTCAGTTGCGTTCAATGTCGCTGCCTCTTCAAATAATCAACAGAATTTATGACTTTGCCAAACAAAAGGTTTCATTGTGTTATTGCCATCGCTACTGCCACTTCTTCTTCTTCTTATTCTTCTTCTTCTTCTGGCTCTCATTGTTTTCGACAATCGTTGGCTTCCTTGCGTTCTACATTATTTTTTTGCTACGACTTTACAATGCGTTCTCTGCTTTTGTTTTTCACTTGAGTTTGCTTTTGCATCCTTTTGTTTTGTTTGTAAGCTGTTGAAAATTAAAATTGCCTTCATTCATTCAACATATGTACTCCTCATACCCGCACATAAACAAACTCATTCGCTCTTTGTCTCTCTTTCATTCTTTCCTGCCATGAGTATATAGTTTTACGCGTTCGTTTCTGGCCGAGGACAGGTGGTTTTGAAAAGTTGAAAAGTGGCAGAGAAAAGGCACAAAAGTTGATTGTAAACTTTGATGAAGGTAATAACTACTTACCGCATTGGTTGCTTGTGTAGGTGTGAAATGGATGCTAAGCGGAAGATGATGCAATAAGTTTCCAGCGATGTTCGTAGTTATGAAGAATGTGCTATATGTAAAGCAATAGGTTGATTGAGAGACAAACGCAAGGAAGTTATGTGATTGAGAAACTGTACCGCTGGAAGGGGAGTTTGTGTTCGATGTGCTTGCTAGCATGGTTGTGGATTAAGTGCTGCAAAATTGTCGGTTCCTGCAATTGAAAAAGAAAAAGTGATTACGAAGGCAGTAGAGGATTAGATGAAGTTAAACTATGTAAGTTCAATGGGCGGATTTCTCGGATTTACAAATCAAAACATTGATGCCCAAGTTTCACCTCCATCGTTGGACTGTCAGGACTGTATGCCTTTCACACAGTCAGATATCAGGAAGCTAATCTGAAAACGCAA
The DNA here is from genome assembly GCA_951828415.1 of Anomoia purmunda. Classification (NCBI taxonomy): domain Eukaryota; kingdom Metazoa; phylum Arthropoda; class Insecta; order Diptera; family Tephritidae; genus Anomoia; species Anomoia purmunda. Next base: position 98,785,966 of record OX639997.1, read on the forward strand.
TGCGGAGAAGAAATCCAAGAAAGCTACAACTGTCTTGTACCTTTGAAAATCTGCTCTAGGTAAAAAGTGGAATATCAAGCCCTATATTACACATTGGGTGTACACAGCGATAGAATCTCTATTTTGTTCTACGGGGTGACAGCGTGGTGTTTGTCACTGACACAATTTTTAATTAAAGACAAAGTTACCATGGTAGAAGCATTACCCTCTGCGCTCACTAGAGTCCTCGAAACCATATAAAATCTGCTCCCTGCAAACCAGTATGCAAAACTACACCCAAGCTGTGATGCTGCACGCTGTTGGACTGATACAAAACTTGGCTCCTCTGAAATTCTTGCTCTACAAATTTCCGGCAAACTGATTCCGTCTCTTCAGTTATCGCACAGAGGAAAGACTGGAACGAAGACGCAGTTGTCGCGTTTTATATCGACACCCCAATACTTTACCAACGGCTCTAAATTGGACAATAGAGTTGGAAGTGGGATTTACTCTCAAGATCTCTCGCTCAAACTCAGCTTTCTACTGGCTGATCACTGCAGCGTCTCCAGACTGAGCTTACAGCAATACGACTTAGTTACTGTAACGTCAATTATTGTGATCGTGTATAGAAAAGGTTTAAATGAGTCGGTAGCCAAATACAGCACAGTGATACACTATGGAACTGCCCGACAGATCAACTGACAAGAGCAGATCCATCCATCATGGTCTGTCACCTCTGGCCTAGAGTAGATAAAGATAGATCTTTCAATGTAATCAATATGTAACAAGGCCTCCTACTTCTTTTGACAGATATCACCTTATGGAAGCATGTGCAGTAGAATGGGTTTCCCCTGCCCATCCCCAAGAATGCCTGCCGGTCTTGGGATCAGCAGACGTACATGATGTCGTGAGCTTCATTAGGCAATCAAATTGGTTTCTTTTTTAAGGGAAAATATGGCACATACTGCCTAACTGGTACCAGAATAGGGACAAAGGTATCTAAGTGTGCCCTCAGCCACATATTTTCAATTCATAATTATTTCGCAGATTTTTTATCTCAAGCCAAGTACAAGTACCAATTCAAAGTATTAATATGTATTCTGATTCGAATGCCAACACTGAAAATGTGCTTTGTATCATTGCCAAGCCGGTTAATGAAATAGACTGGTGCATTCTCAAAGATATGTGGTTGCATTATATTTTCCAAAATTACTTTTTATTGCCATCGGCCTATTATTTCTTGAATTCGCACAATTGAGTTCACACCATGCCAAAAAAAGACACCACATACCATAATATTTAGATCCACCACGGCGTTTCAACGTTGAAACAGTGTACTTGCGGTCTAAGATCTTGTTTGAAGAACGCCTAAAAAAAAAACTTCATCGACCACGGGAGACGTGACGCTAATGCCGATTTGAGCTTCCGGATCATCATCTTCTCCGGCGACGCTTTTACTTTAGCAGAGTGGAGGCGTATCCAGTCCATAATTTAAGTCCGCTTTGAACAAGAGTGGACGCCTTTTGCTAAATTTTCTGGCGCTTTCCCAGCCGGGTGGCATCTCGATCTCTTCGCATTCACCCCTCTCTTGTTTCCATGAATAATATATCTCTCTTTCTTACTCAGCCACTTCCAGTAGAGCTTGCGTAGCGCTCGAGTCGAGTAGCGATTGCAGCTGTCTGACGTTGAGTTTTTGACTAGCCTTACATTAACAGCAACAATGGACCTGGGCTCAGCATAATCCAGAAAAAGTGCCAAAATTATGCAGAAAAGGTGCCATATTCCAAGACTTAAAGATTTTTTTCCTGCTCATCATTTTTATGGAAATACTTTTATAATATAAGTTTCAAGACAAAAGTCTTTTACTTTGAAAACTCAACAAATTGCGTCTTCTACATAAAATATGTATATAACTAATTTTCAGCATGCTTGTTGTTGTGCTGCTTTACAAATAATCTTTGCAAAATAATCAATTCATTGGCATGTTTGAAAGAAATTTAAAATGAGCTTTTAACGACACACTGTATTGAACTAAAACTCGCTGAGATATAGCTGGGCAAATAAAAAATTTTGTAGAACTTTTTCGATTCTTTTTAGTTTTGATTTTAAAAGTAGATTTTTAACAAGGCGTTGTAAGAATTAGGGATGCTTAATTTTTTAAACATTAGCCTGTTTAATTGTAAACACTTTAAGTCTAATAATATAGAGATAGGATGAAAATTAAATTTTTGTCTTCCAACCATTTTTTATCTAAGTAAATAACACAATACAAAGATATAAAAACTGCTGTAAGTTTTATATACATACTTTCAGGCTGACGATAATGAAATTAACTGTTTGAGGTGAGGAGCAGCACGCTTGTCCTTTATATTACATGTCTCTGACCACAACTCATTGCTTGACATTGATGAAATTCACCTTTGATTTCCATTACTGTCCCTATCTGTCATATCCATATAGTCTATATAGCTCATATAGCCCATAGAGCCTCTCACTTCTCAGTCAGTGTCCCGATTAGAATAAGTTTTCTGAGAACTACATATGTATATATAAAAGATTGAACGGATTTACAAACTCACTGCTTGTTAATCTTCGTGTATTGCGTTACCTTTAAGCTATTCATTGATACCTCAGTCAGCTCCACTCTCGTTAACAACCGCCCGTTGCCAACCAAATTAGCACGATAGTTTTCTCTTCCGTTGACTGCGCTGACTGTACCTTTTATCTGACCCTCCGCTTTGCCCCACTCCTTGCGCTGCGTGCCTGATGCAGTTTGGTTTTTTTTTTGTATTCAGATGACAATGCCAGTGCTTAAATAATGGTCGGATGTGCTTAACTAATTAAAATTGTTTTGTTCTTGTAGACGTACAGCAAAAGGCGATGTTAATGAAATTTGTGCTTTTTTTGTGTGCGACAACAAGTACATGGAGATATTATGCTGGCGGAGCGCTTAATTGTTACAAGGAACTCGCCAACGAACCGAGGTGGCGAGCTGGGAGTGTACTTACTCTTGGCGTGCAGAGTGGCGAGAGTGAGGGTAAATAGTACCTGGTGTTATCTCGTCGCTGTTGATGTTGATACGAGGTACCGCTGTTAGTTAAATGCTGCTGTACAATGGAACTGTTGTTGCGCAGGTTTTGCATAGTCTTTTCTTTTAATCAGCCCTGCTTTGCTTTGTTGCTTTGACTGTTCGTTTGCCATTGTTTTTGCATTTGTGCATTAAATGCTCTTTTGTTGTTGCTATCTTCACTTTTGTTGTAGCTTTTGATTTGTACTCTTGTTTTTTAGCAGCAGTTTTTTTTTTGTTAAAATTTTTCTTCGTTTGCTTTTGTTCTTATTTGATTGTTGTCAGTAATTGCATGCACAAAGTACATATGTAAATTTGTGTTGTATATATATAGGAAATATATATTGTTATCATTGCGTTTTTGTTCTATATTCGCAAATTAACGGCGTCTCTTTGCTTGCTGCAAACGATGCGTCACTCTTCGCAGCAGCGTCATTTTCGAGTACCCAACTGCGTCAGTTGCTTTGTTTTCGCCACTTTGCCGCTTCTGGGTTAATTACTGTCACTGGCAACCACTTCAGCTCCAAATTGGTGTCTCGCGCATTCACTGCTTTAGAATTTTGCTCAGCTGCTTGTACTTTTTGCTGACCACTTGTAGTCATTAGCAAGGTACTTACTTACTTTAAGTATGCGCTGCTTTTTTGTGGCTTAGAAAGTTTGAGTAGTTTTTGTGCTTAATGGAATGATTTTTTTGAATTTCTTCTTAGAAATTAATAAAACTTAAAAATCATACAAACTTTCAACGATAGCTCCAAGGGTTTTAATATATTAACTTCTTCGAGGCAACACAGAAGCAAATTTGTCAGGGTATGCCCTTCATAAGATATGACAGTAGAGCTTTTTAGCAATTGCAATACCCGTCTCAACATCACTCTACACAGCAATGCTTCCTGTATTGCTTCTCGAAAAATAAGAAATAATTCCAGCTGTGAGGTGTTCTCTCGCAGACGCAAATTCATTGCTCTGCATTTAGTTCCTTTTCACATAAAAAATGACTAAGCAAATGATGCGAATAGTAAGACGCTACAAATTCTAGAGAAGAGCTTCCTTCCTTTTCCACTGGGATGTTATTCTCATAACGGAACACGTATGTGCATTGTTGGCAGTTTGTGCTTTGTAGTTTCCTTGCCTACATCGTAGAATTTGGAGCATTCATTCGAGTATATTTTCAGTTCATTCAGGTGATAATTCAACTTATAGTGACCTACAAAGCTTCAGGTAAAAATTTCTACACTGTTCATTTGTGCATTTCCCTTGTTTTCCTTTTTCTTCCTTTATCTCCAAAAACGATGACTCACAAAATTCCTACAAATGCTGGCGATCGCTATCCGTTGTCAACCAGCGGATAAGTCTCTAATGGAAAAGTATAGTTTATACAGGACCGCAACAGTAAGGATAGGGAGAGCAGGAATATGCGCGAAGAGAGCTGAAAAGGGGTGCCAGCACTTCTTTGTTATCTATCCTATGACGGCAGTGGAATATTACACGACTGTTGTTTATGTGCGCCGCTGATGGTGCCGGTGAAGCTGCTCCAACACTGTTGAGAATTTACAGGCCGGTACCATAATGACGGACAACAGCGCTGAACTAGGTGCTCTACAGGCCAGTGCTTAGCTTGCGGACAACTTTGTTAGTGCATGCCGTGCGAGATTCGTTTAAGCTGTGAATGTCGGCAACATCTTCTTTTTTAAGCAGGCGATTTTTTTGAGCTTTGGCGATCGCGATATTTGTATAATTTTTGTGCGAGCCGCAGATGTAGCAGTGACACCATACGAGGCATTACAAAAGAGTGGTAAAAGTTGTGGTCCCGAATATGGAGGCAATACCCATGGTCGGAACAAGCTACGACACAAGCCGATAAGTATTTTTTGTATTGTCTCTTCATTGCACTTCCTTTCGTATTGTCGCTAGGTTTCGCCGATTGTTGTCCTTATAGCATCCCGCACGCTGAGCCCAGTCTTTGATGCTGATGGAGACGCTGAGCCCAATCTTTCGGCGGGTTAAAGTTACATTCCTCAGCTTAGGTGGTCCTCGAGTGGGTTCGTAACCTGAATTCTGTTTTAAACCTACAAGCTAAACTCCGGTTGCTTAGTAAACCTCGGTTGGCAGTTTTTGGGTATTGTTTCGCAAGAGGATCAACCATTCCTGGCTCAGATACCTTCTGATTGCCTCCTGTTAAGCTGACGGAGACCATTTTGTACAGCTTACTGAACTCTTTGATGGCTCTCTCCTGATTGGTTCTATCTACCCAGGTGATGGCCTCGTAGGTAATCACAAATAATCTCAGTATTTTTGGAGAGCAGTCCAGCTCCTTCCGGCCATGCATTTATAGGAAATAAATGCTCTTCTAAACCTAACTATATGCGTCATATTTCTATAAAACCAGTTAATATAATAATATTTTCAAAAATTAAAAAACTTTTATGGATTTAAATAAAACAACAAAAAATAAGTGAACTTGCCAAAAATTTTACTATTACGAATTTCTCTCACTAATTCAATTCTCAGTGCCGAATTTCAAAATTTGATTTAGTAAAATATCGAACATTGCGATTTTTTTTTTTGTAAAATACCTTATATGAGAGAAGTGGTTGGGCAGCCAGTATAGTTACTAAAATATACATACATTATTTTTGTTTTTTATAAATTACCGTTATATGAGAGGAAGACTGGGCGTTTGGGCTTACTTATTCGGCACAGTTCAGTCTGGTGGTTTCGGCGGTTTTGGATATACATACAGTAGAAGTCCATTAGTCCGGAATCCAACACTAAGGAATGCCTGGATAGTCCGGCATCGCTCCAGAAAATTGTAAAAATTTTGGTTTTCTCCAAAAGTGTGTCTTTAAAGCAAATAAAAACACTCGAGAGCTATTCGGAGGTTTTCGGGGTAGTTCGAGATCATCCGGAAGCGCTCGGTATTGTTCGGAAACAATTAGCGGCCGGCTAGTCTCAGCAGTCAATCCAAAGTACGGGTTTGTACTAAATTTGATAGAGTCTGGGGTCTAGTAGTTTCACACATATACCTATTCGTTCTAAAGTGGGTGGTGCCACGCCCATTTTTTCACAAACACAAATGACCCACGTTAAATTTGAGCCAATTATTTTTCATAGTTATTGAAATATCGACTTCAATTGAATTTTTGACGGAAATTTTATAATTTTGATGGGAACACAGCAAAACTAACATACCAGCCACATACACAGATTAGGGTGGACCTTAAGTCGATACTGGTGAAGATATCACATATAAATTTTAGGATCAATTGCAGAGACTAAAGTTCAGAGTTTTGATTGAGTCGGTTGGACTGACACAAAATTGTTTATTCGATTTTAAGGACCACCCTAAGGAACACATATGCAATTTTCACAAATACATTACAAGAAATATTTTTGTTTTTTTTTTGCCGCTATTTGTATGAGTGCATTGCCATCTCACTTGTGTAATCACATGGATCCCCTGGTGGTACAACGACTATTTACTGGCTGACAACAGTCAACGTTTAACAACTTTTTTACCATTGCATTTCCTTGTGTCAACTGATACTTTGTACGCCATATTTTTTCCTATACTCCTTGTGTTTTCCTTTTTGTTTTGCATATTTCTGCTCATTAACTATGCACAGCAACACCGCAAAACAAAAGCAACAACAGGCAAAGAAAAAATACCGACACAAATAAAATACTCGTACAATGTGCTGAAAACGGAGCTCGCATGTTGTTGTTGTTGTTGCTGTTGTTGCACTTGCATACATATATGCATCACGAAAAACATTTCATGCATTTTTCATCGAAATGTGCATAACAATCAGAACCAGAGTCGAAACGAAACGTCGCCCGGAAAAATGGCACAATACTTGTACAGAAAATAACAAAAAGACAAAAAAAATACATCACAAGAAAAAAAAACAAAAATTAAAAGTATCATTAAAAAGTACAAGCGCGTGAGCCATGTCTATGTATGTAAGATTTATACGAATGCTCAACATATTGCATTTTCTTGTTTTTTTGAAAATCTACACCACCTACACAGCCCCAAGCATTTTTGCGACATTTTGCAGCAGTTTGATTGAGCTTGATACACCGCATTTCGCCATTGGCATTGAGTTAAGTGAGTTTTGAAGAGCTGGTTGTTGTTAGTGCTACTAGTTGTGGTTGTGAGTTGGGTAGGAGAATTGGGCGAGGGGAGTGAAACCGCTTGCGTATAATGGCTGGTTAGTTGTGCGAAATTGCCAGAAGGGTTTTAGTAGCATGTACACTAGAAAACTACAATTATGGTATATGTGGAGAGAAAAATAGTAACGAAAATGTTGAATGATATGAAATAAATTTGTACTAAAGATGCCATTTGTTGTGGGTGCTTAAAATAAATCACAGAATTTTCTAGATAGTTTCAAAGTTAGAAAAAAAATTATTATTTTTTTTTTTTTAAATTAGAGCGTGTATAGTCAAAATGAAGCACATAATCAAGATACATGGCAAACTTTTACTATGTTTTGTTTTTTTTTGTATTAAAATATTTTTAGTATTGTTATAAATCTTCTCCTCATCGGGACGAACTGTTTGAAATCCATATTTATATAACTTGAGTATAACTGTATAAAATTCTTCTTTCAAGCTGGCAACCCTCTACAAAATATATGTAGGTATAAACCTTCTAATCACCGTGATGAACTGTTTCCCACGCATATTTTAATATTTTATATAACTTGGGTGTAGATTAATAAAATTAAATTTTCATACTGTTGGCAACCCTGCTTATAATACAGTAATGTATATTCTCCTCACTGAGTCGAAATCGTTTGAAATCCATATTTGAATATTTCACATTACTTGTGTATAATTTAATAATATATATATCTATAATTTAAAAATGCCTACTTTTGAAATTGGTGGCAACCCTCTCTAGCAGATTTTCCTCCATAATTTTATAAAAAATTATCCAATATTAATTTAAGATAAAGCTATTTGAATTTTATTCCGGTATTTTGACCGTAAGTGTAAAGGTTGGAAGATTTTGTTGATTTATTTTAGTTATATATTATTTTGAAAACTATAATTTTTGCAATAGAATCAGCTATATTTTTATAAATTTTTGAAAAACTTTAATTTTTGAAAATCTATATTTTTACAAAATTTAAAAAAATATTTTTTTTTGAGCGTGAGTGTAAAACTAATTTTTTTTTTAAATTTAAATTTAAATTTTTTATTAGAAACCTTCGCGTTGATCTTGGAATTTTTTGTTGATTTATTGCGGTTTTATACTGCCTTTGAAATCTTTATTTGTACTATAGAATCAACAATATTTTTTATAATTTTTTTTTTAAACTAGTGAGATTTTATTGAACTCGAGGCCAGTTTTTATTAGGGAATATTATGAGAAAGCAAAAAATTTCAAAATGGTGGACGTGATCTGCGATCAAACTGAGAAAAACACTCAGAACTTTTTATCATCAGCTGATTGCCTCTACTGCTTTTCAACACAGTCTTTGGTGAAATTTTTCAACCCGTGGAAATCATCGCAAGTCACAAAATATGTTTATGTTTATGCAGGGGAGCGCATTAGACTCAAATACAGAATACCGGCATTAAATATGTATTTTTAAATTTTTGGTAAATGGCAACCCTATTAGAAAAAGAATGCATATTCAAGTTTTCATTTTATAACTCTATTGTTATATTTGGAGCTTACGATTTTTTAATTTCCAATTTTAGAAAGGTGGCAACTCTAGTAAAAATATATTTGTATTAGACCTTTTTCAAACCCTTTTAAGATCTCTGATACCAAACCATAATCTATATCTCTGGATAGGCTAAATAGTTTCGGAGTTTATATTTTAAAAGAATACAATTATACAAGTATTAAGCTTTACATAGGTCCTATTTTTTCAAAACAACGGATGATGGTACATCGTCCCAATATACATCATTCTTTAGATTCATAAAATATATGATTATAATTTTCGCTCCGGAAAAAGTATTCCTCTTCAAGATCCACATTTCTTAACTCGACTTTATTCCGAACAAATTTGTTTACCCTCGCCCATTGTTTACTGAATATGTATGAGAAAAGACTTTAGGCTGCGCGGATTACTGGTCCAAATGATGCCGGAATTCAAGTCAGAGGAAGTTGAACTTCGCTTTAAGGCGTCGAAAGCTCTTCAAAGAAAGATTTTTGAAACAAACCTTTAAATTGGCAGGCTATGCGGTTCTCCTACATTGTACTATTAGACGCTACAAATTGTACGTTAGTATTTGGAACGATGGATTAAAATAAAGTATGTTGTGTGAATTGCTCTCAAAGAATTTACTCGGAGACTGCATGGATCCTTCATAATAGCCGTGAGAGACTTCTCTGAGACTATCGATATTTTGGCGAACTAGCTAGATCTTCCGACTTGATCGCTCCTGGACATCTCGGGTCTTCGCATAACAGATGCCGCAGAAAAGACCGCTATAGCCTTTGTGGAATTCATTATACTCCGATTGTGTTTTGGTCAGCTATCACCTTTCATCGAACCCCCGTTTTCGGCCTTTATTTCTAGATATATCAGCAAGAACTACTTTGGAGACTTAAGACTGCACTAAAACCCATGAACTTTGTCTGCCATCATCCCCTCACCAATTTTTAGCAGTAGTTAGCCACGACTTGAGCTGCACTGGTTATGTGCTTTACTGACAATTGAGTGCGAATATGCGTTCCATATTAGATGGGGCAAAGGAAAACTGTTGCTTATAGTTACTCGTAAAAACGGAAACCGTGAAACGGCAAAAGGTAAAATTTTCAAGCAAAACAAAAACCTCATGACAAAGATACAATCCACTTGAAATCAACGGAGGTGAACGATTGAACTGAAAAACAAAGGTCATGAGCCAACAAAACATGGAAACAAAAACAAAAGTGAATACCGTCGTTGCAAACGAGAGCAAAATAATAATTGAGTTGAATAACAATCAAAGCATCGAGCTGAGCAACAATTGTAGCATTGACATGGCAAATCGAGGCAAGGCGAGGTGAATTGGAATGCTGCAAGCGACCAGCTTAAAAATCAAACAACGTACTCAATCAATCATGTACTCAAGCATTGAATCAATCAACCACTCAAACTACTTTGCTACTACGAGTGGTCTAATCGTTAAGAATGTGCTACTTGTACGATGAATAACTAGGATACAATAGACAACAGTGAAGTGAAAGAGGTTGGAGAATGGTAAGTGGTAAATATTCAGTTGAATAAGGCTATAAACAATGCTTTGCGAATTCTATGCAAGACTAGAATGGGCGGAGGAGGAGTGGGGGAAAAATGCTGCAAATGAGCTTTCATGATTTGCTCAGAAAATCAGTAATTGAAAAACATTCTCCAGGCATTAACTGGCATAAAGGTGGCTGCTACTCTGCGCGTACTAAAGCAATCGACTGAAGTATGGAATATTTACTTAGACAAAGGGTACCTAACTTAATTCTCAAGTTACTTTCGAAGCATTACATACTAGATCCGTATTTGGCTGAGTATCGCAAACATAATCTCAAAGAACATAATCTGATGTTCAGGTAGCCATCCCTCGTAGGATGGCATCGTCAAAGTCTTTCTAACGGGCACCTTCTTGCCGAAGACTCGCCTCCCGAACATTTCCGAAGGCATCTCTTCGAACTGACGGACGAGATCGAGACACACATAAGTAAGCCAATGGAACCAACTGTATACAGACTAGATAACGGCATTCAGCGAGAGTCTGTCACAACATCGTTAACTCTCGCCCTCGTCAATACCAGAGGAAAAGGTCCAGCTATCTCGTGAGTCTCGTGACATTCTGGCCCAAATACGATTTGGATACTGTAGGAAGCCCAACTCCTACTTATCCAGAATCAATACAGACATTACCTATACATGTCCGGCGAATGTGAAAATTCATCGCGCCATACTAGTCACACCCTATCTCTAGTCCAACCCGTCGAAGCTGCATGTTCTTAGGCCTCCGACGAGTTGGATGATAACGAACTTGGTTAAGCCGATCTTGCGGGGTTTGGGTAGGTGCTACAACAACAATAACGATAATTAATTTTCTAAAAAATTATCCGTGAAAAAAATCAAAAATTAACTAAATTCAGGACCAAAATGTAAGTATTTTCCCCACAAAGAGCTTTTAAATACTAAAAATAAACTAAAAATATTTTAAGATTTTCATGAACTTTTACTAAAGATATATCTAAAAATTTGAGCAGTGTGCAGGTAGTGGATAACTTAATATAATATACCGACAGCGATAATGGCCGACAGCGCCATCTGTTCGTCACCAGTTTTAACTAGCGCCTAAATGCCCTCTATGCCAATGCAGTGTAATAGTAAGACGGGCTATGAAATTCGCAAAACGCAAATTTTTTATGATGGCGAAAATACCGTGACTCGAAACATGGTTTGTTATATAGTAAGAAGGATATAGATCATTGTTTCAAACTCCGAACAAAATTTATAGAAATTGCACACTTCTTACTTTAATATTTTGGAAACCGTTTAGGTATGTAGTATTGTAGCTCATTCTAAAAATTCCGGTTGATTCCGTTTGAGCCTTACATAAACCTTGACGCTCAGTAACGCAAAGTTTATGAGTTAATTGAAAAACAAAATCCAAAACCAAAACTTCAAAAAATTTCCAAAACCGCGGGTATGTTTAGACACCGTAACATTTAAATAATGTAAAGAAATCTCCGAACATTTGGAGCATAAAAATAAAGCGATTTATGTAACATATCTCAAATTAATTTGTATAGGTCTTATGTTAAATATTTAACTTGATTTGCCGATGATTTTATAGTCAGTAAAACAGGGGCAGCTACAGATGTTACTAGAAACAACAATCTTACTCCAGCCAAGGTTGTGCATTAACTGAAGGTATTGAGATGTCCACTAGACATATCAAGGTAACCCAGGTGCAGCCTCAAGTCAGTCCCACTCAATGGATTTTAGTCGCATCTATAAAAAGGGAAAGCTTTGCTGAGCTGAGCCCACACCCATCGCCTCCAGTATGTATCCCTTTCCGTCCGAGTACGCACAATTGTGCGTGTACGTTTAAATGTTATTATTTCCTTCAATATCTGTCCTAGTGCAATACGACCTGAATAGCACAATTGTGTGAGCTGTTTTCCTAATAAAAAACACAATGGACCGTTTTTGGTGTCCGTTAGTTTTGGTGAATTTTGCTATTTTAATATTGCATTTCAATCATTTGCAAAAATGAGTCGGAGGAGTAAGTATGACAAATTATTTGACTTATTTAAGAAGTGAAATTTATTATCAAAAAAGTGTAATAATAATCAAAAAACTACAACTTTTTATTCAAAAGGGGTATTCAGTGTTAATTTTGTAACTTAATTTGTTTTTTAGACAGTTTTGTTTCAAGTGCAACAATTGTGCGTATCCTGGAAATAAAGGATAAACTGAAAATTTCACAAAGCCAACTTTTTGGTTATTTTCTACACTGGCCAAAGTAATAGATAAAAAAATTTTAACAAATTTTACTAAGTAGATTTGCCATAGGTCAGAAAGGGATACGCTCACAACAAGGTGACACTTTGACATTTCTGACACTCTCGACATTTCTGATACCATTTTTAAATTTAATTAATTAGTTTTTGCGAAAACAAACCGCAACGGCGCAAAACAGTGTGTGAAACAAAATAATAATGGTGAAAGGACACAGCTAAGAAAGCAGAAGAAGAAAGAGAAGCATAGGAGCTGGTATAAAGTACTGAGTTGCTGCTGAAAAGGCGTGGGCGAAAGGTAAAAAAAAAAAAAAATATGAGAATGATGGAAACGGGAGGCAGCCATAAAGATGTTGTTCAGAGTGAAAAGGGCAAAATGATGTGGTTAACAGTCGAATACCCTACAACCGCTTCTATTCTAGCGACTATTAAACTAGAGGAAAATTTGTCTTCATGCTGTTGCTCCATTGAAGGCAATCTAATGTAAAAGTTTGTTCCCACTTTTGGTTGCCACAACTTTGTAACTTTCAGCGCGCACAGCTTCCGCAAACAACGCCAAGCCAACACAGCTGTGACAAGAAGTCAATATTGCGGCTAAGGGACCCCGTACAGAGATTGAAGTGTGCTTGTTCTAACTCGATTCTTCGTCACAATAATTGATGTTTTTTTGTTTTTTAAACTGGTTTGTTGTTGATGTGTTACTTTGTTACTTTGGTGTGGCAAATATTTGCAATTGAATTGGAAGTATCGAAGATGCTAACGAAGAAAGAAAAGTGAGCAAAAAGTGTTGTTCTAATGAGTGTAAGAGGGACTAATATGGCACAGCTCATTTGTTGGTTGTAATATGGTAAGAGCGAAAAGGCAGCAGAGCAAAATTACAATGAAAATCTTTTAAAAGATTTGAAAGTAGGTAGTAGTAAAATAACAATGGCGTGCAGATTATTTTATGTAAGTATACTTGGAGCTTAATTTTTGTTTTAACAGACAGATGAGAATACCATTCAAAATATCGTATTTATGAAATTATCTCACCCCAGAGCGATAGAATATAAGATTGCGGGGATTAACTGGAAATTTGGGAAAGATAGATACTTGGCTGTGACGTAGCTTTATTTTTAATAATCGTTTTTCAAAATATTTCTATTCTACATAAAATCCTGTTTAATAATTATATTATAATATTTTGGTTTACCTTAAATGCGAAACTCTAATTTATAGAAATATAACAACACAATCAAAACAAATCTCTTGATTAAAATGATCACATCTACCCTTCGTTTGATACGCAAATTTCGTTTTGATATACAAATTATCTTGTTGTTGTTGTAACAGCATAAAACATTCCCCATAAAATTTTGGGGAATGCTGCTGAAGTGACAATCCTTGGCCGGATATAAATCCGGGTCGTTCCGGTATCGTAGAACCGACTGTCGTGGGAACGTACAAATCCTTTTAAGTCATAGACGTGGTCATATCTTTCGTTTGATACACAAATTTGAATATTTTACATTGTTCGTAAAACAGTAGCAAAATGGATTGACAGTTTTATCTTTTTTTATTTATTTTGAATTATTTGTTTTTTTTTTAATAAAAATATTTTTAATTCAATAAAAAAAGCCATGTGAGTCAAGGTTTGAAGCTTTTTGGAAAATTTATAAAAATCAAGAAATTGAAAAAAAATTTAATGACAATTTTTAGACACTTTTCGAGTATGTAGTTTTGTTGCCAATTAGATTTGACTAAAATCTAAGTTTTAAATAACTCATAATTCCTGTTGATTTTTTAATATTTTTTTTTTGTTTTTGCCGACGGTGTTCAACATTTGCTTCCATACAAATATAAATTTTGTTTCTGCATTATATGGTAGTAGAGGCGCAACACTGTCAGAAAAAAATATTATCAAAAATTGGAAAGAGTTTTTGAAGAAAAATTTTCTAAAAATTATTTTTAAAAATTTAGAAATATTTATAACAATTTTTTTTTAAATTTGATTTAATTTGACTTTTTATAAATTTTCTGGAAAGTTTTAAATTTCGAGATACATAATTTTTGTAGTCAAATCCACTATATTTTTTTAAAGAATAACTAAAATTGAAGGAGGAAAGTTAAAATTGTCAAAATTGTCAAAATTTTTCTATATTTTTATTTTTCTATTATTTTTGTGAACACAATCTACTTTAATTATTTTTAAAGTTGGTAGGTACAAAATTTATTACATTTTTATTGTAATATTTCATACATTGATAAGTGCATGTATATATTCTATTTTATTTTGCTCACATATTTAATGTATTTTATTTTTTTGTTGAGATGGCAACCCTATTAATAAATATATGTTAAAAAATGTTAAAGAAAACTTAAATAACTTTTGTATCAACCGGTGTTGTTAATTTTCATTTTGCTTCTATTGTCAAATTTTATTCACAGTATTTATTTTAGTCACATGACAACCCTCTCTTGACGTCATTCTGTAACAAACCATTTTAAATATCGCTCCGTTTATTACCCATATTGTATAATATAATTTATATATTTAGTTAGTTTCTTAGTAAAGAAATAAGGTACTACAAAAGACATCACGAAGCGTGCAAATAACGAAACTCCGAGAGCTTGCCTTCAGGCTCTGGTTCTTGAGAATTGGATGCTACGATTCGGTTTAAAGATCATTCAATAATTTAGAACAGTATAAAAAAAAACTACGGAAGGCTAGAGGGTGCCTTGGAGTACTGGTTTTGCCATTATAGTAAAATTACTCTTTATAACTTTACGGCTAATGTGAACAAAGAATTATTTCTTCATTCCAAGACTCGGACCATTCTTTATTCCTTGACCCTAGGATCGAAACTTCTGCGCAATAAAGAACTCGTGTTGGAAATATTCAGTGGAGATGGATTTACGTTCTGGATCTCGACCAATGCCACTTGGGTATTTACAATAGAAATAAAGACGAAGACCGACAAGTTCATTGATTGAAACTTGGAACCACAACGGTCCCACGAGAAATTGCGCGATAGACTCTAAGTTACACTTAAAACAGCTAAGTGAGGTCTGAGAATTCTACAAAGAGGGTGGAGGTGAATTAGATTGGATTGGATTCTGTTAGATTAGATTGGATTGGATAGAACTGCACTTGAATGAAATCTATTAGAATGGATTGGGCTGGAATGAAATTGATTAGAGGAGATTAGATTGGATTGGATTTGAATGAAGTGGATTGGATTGGACCTGGTTGCATGTACGCAGATTGGATTAGATTAGATCGGATTAATTTGAATTGAAATGAAATGGATTGAAATTAGGTTAGATTGAGTTGAATTTAGCTGGAGTAAACTGATTGGATCTATTGTAGTTTCGATGAATTGAATTTTATTCGATTGGGTTGGATTAGAACTGGTTGCATTGAATGAGTTTGGATTGGATTGAATTGCGCTAGAATGAAATGGTTTGGATGGGTTTGAATTAGTTCAAATTGAATCGCATTGGGTTAACATAAGTTGGATTGGATTAGACTGAGCTTAATTGAGACGCAATGGATTGAATTAGATTGGACTAGAGTGGAGCGGATTGAATTAACCTGGAATAAAATGGTTCGGATTGGATTTGATTGGACGTGGTTGAATTGAATTGGATTGATTTGGAGGGATCTGAACTCGATTAGATTGAATTGGGTCGGATTGAATCTAGGACGCTTTCATTTGTATTAATCTAGTGGAAAAACTCTGTATTACAGCTTCGCTTAAAAAAAATTAGATTTGCAACTAATAAAGGGCCCCTACCCGCTGAAGACTTACAGTAAAATCTCAAACTATCAATTTTCGCACCATCCTAAGTCTTCACGTACAACAAATTTGAACAATTATTTTTAAAAGCACAACTAAAATGTTGTCATAAAAACATTGAACTTTCATCACCATCAACACCAGCAACACCAGCGCTTCCTCCGCAGAGAGCCATCAAACAAGCCAGCGAGTGTCCAGTCAACCGTTCATCGCACCAAAAAAAAAGAAAAAAATTACAGTTAGCTAACAGTCAACGAAAGTTAACGATTGAGCAGCCAATGCCAACAACAAGCAACAAGCAACCAACCAACAACAATAACCACCAACGACCGTCAACCGCCAGCTGTTAGCCGCCAACTGTCAACCAACGACAACAATCAACCCTCAAATATTCCGCCGTTGCTCTCCCTAAGTTCACGCTAAGTACGCGTACTTGTAGTATTCTTTATTTTCAGTTTGCCCCTTTGCAGCCAGTTGCAACTAGCAAGTGTTTGTAAAATAGTTTATTCGCGGTAGAAGTGTCTCTTTGGGGGCATTAAGTTTTGTTGACAACGAGTTGACGCGCTGAATGACTCGAATGACGATGACGACGAGGACGTAGACACCGAGTTGGGGCTAACAAATTTGTGTAGTATAAGAATGAAAGTTGCTGTCATAAAGTAGCATTGTGGTAATATAAAGGAGAGCTATGATGGAAGTTTTGAGAAGGAAAGGCGCTTGCTTTCAAGGGATATTCTTATGTTAGGTATAGGTACAGTGAAAGAGGGTATAAAGGTACACTAAACATGTGAAGTAGGATTGATTGTGATGATGTTTGAGGTGTAGTTGCGTTCGAAATTTAGTTACTCTTGCAAAGCTGCTTTGCCGCCGAAGTTCTCCAAGTAAATGTAGTTTTTTGTGTTACGAGTAGTTGAAGAGGAATTCAAAGAGGAGCGCGATAATGTTAAATTAAAGTTGTTGACTAAGTCTTGTAATTGTGTTGGCCCGGTTGCCTGGAACAATAGCCGACAAGTATAGTGTTTAATGAAGTGTACAATGAATATTAAATATTGATTATAGAAATTAAAATGTTTAATCTGACTTTTCGTGTTAATAGTAAAAGTATGAAAAAAAAAACACCAGCCCACTAAAAACTCGAATCAGAAGTAAAACTTTTTTGCCGACTCCATAAAGAGAAAGAGAGTAAAATATCGTAATAGTAGCAATAGTTGTAGTAATAGTATTAGTAATAGTTGTTGCAGTATTATGGCTAATAGTTGTGGGAGAAGTTACAGGAGTAGTAGTTGTATTGGCGAAAGAGGGCTGTTAAACTTAGATTAAAATTAACAATCTTTGAATTGAATATAATTTTTAAATTTAATCGATTAATTAATAATTATTTTATTTTTTTGGATTATTAATCGATTAGGATTACATTTTTGTCAGGATTAATGAGAATTATTTAGGATTAATACATTTAGAGAATTAATCCTAGGATTTATTCACTTAATCCAAAATTTTAACCGAATTAAAATTTTATTAATTAATTTTGATTATCACGATTAAAACACATTTAGTCTTAAAATTAATGAAATATTTTACATTCTGTGTTACTATGAACCGATTAGAATTTTATTATTTGCCGATTGATAACTTATTCCATACGTAAATTCTAATATTTGCTAATAAATAATTTATGTACTCTAACTCTTCATAATCAAACATAACCAATTTATCATAGAGTTGTCAAACAGCAAATAATAAAATTCTAATCGGGTGTTCATAGTAACACAAAATGTAAAATATTTCATTAATTTTAAGATTAAATGTGTTTTAGTCGTGATAAATCAAAATTAATCGAATTAAAATTTTGGATTAAGTGAATAAATCCTAGGATTAATTCTCAAAATGTATAAATCCTAAATAATCCTCATTAATCCTGACAAAAATTTAATCCTAATCAATTAGTAATTCCAAATTTTGGGAATTAATCTTGATTAATCATTTAAAAGGGCATCAAAAATTATTTAATTCGATTACCAATCATTAAGATTATTAATCTACTGTTCCTGAGCTCGAAGTCAAAGTCCGAAGCTTTCCGAAATGTTCTAGAATAAGTTTCGAAAATGGTTCCAAATATCTAGTATGAAAATAGTTCCGAAACAGTCTAGAACTTATCTTCAAATGAGAGATATATGTTGAAACGATTCTCGCACGGGTAGCCCAGTGAATATAGGGAATGAGGAATGAGGTTGTAAAGCTTTTTTAGAGTTTTATTTTATTTAAGTCTTAAAGAAAAATGCAAAATAGTTAGGTCGCTATGACAAAAACTAGTTGACGAAGATTTTGTTTCTAGAAATTATCGAATTTCTTTTCATTTTACTCGCTATAATACAGAAAATGTGTAGTCACAAACAAAAGTTGCCCACAAATATGAATTTAAGTGAGTTAATTTCGTGATTGTGAAGCGGATGGCTCAACTCTTAAAGTATTCTGACGACATGTTGAATACCTGAACTAGCTACGGGAAAAACTTATGAACTTACTGCAATTTTGATAAGACACGAACCCGTTGTGGTGTCTCTGGCGGATGACCTTGGAAGGTAAACAACGGAGTATATTTTATGCAACATAGAAATGTGAGACTGTTCCATGAGTTCGATTCCTCATAACTATCCAAAATTACATATTAAAAAATGGTTTCGCATCCTGACCACTTTGTAAAACTAGCTGAAATGGTATTCCATGCTTTCCACTTCCCAATTCTCCCTATAGCTGCTTCAAAAATCGTTGGTTGGCTATCCCTACCTCTTTCAATGTGTGCCCATCAGGCAGTGCCCTGTCATGACTCCGATTATTTATCTGAGAAAAAAACGGTGAAGACGAATGCGAGCCGAGCGTTGACCGAACTTGTCTGGTAGATTGGCAGGTGGTTTTCATGATCTACCTTAGTCGCCAAAAACTTCAATAACTCCCAGAAGAAGGGAGTGAAAAGTCATATTTAACAGTTCCACACATAGAAATATTCTTGAAATTAACATAAGCAACATCATCTTTTCCCCCTGTCGGAAAAACAGAAGAATAAATTAGCCAGTAAAAGTCTGCTGGTGTCAAAATGATCTAAGTTTAACGCATCTATTTTTACAGACTGCTAAGCTACAGTACAGATTGAAATATATGCCACTGATGATGGCACAACAGCTAACACTGGGATTCTCCAAACCAAATTTGACAAGCGATGACAGAAATTCCGATAAAGAAGAAACGACCACAAATTGGTCGGCTATGGCAACCCTATTATAAATCGTGCAGTTTTGTTTGTCATTGTTCACGAATAGATTACGAAATTCTGAAATTTTATTTCGAAAATCACTGCTTATCAGACACTAAATATTTTTTGAGACGAGGCTTATTTTTGGTTCAATGGACATTTAAATAAGTAAAATGTCGGCAATTGGGTTTGAAGAGAATCCACGAAAGATTCACTAGGAACTGTTATATCTACAAAAACTTACTGTGAAAAGAATTTCGTAAAAATAATAGCAAAATGTATTGAAAAATTTCATTTTTGTTAACAGAAAAAAATTTTTAAAAAAACTTGCAAGAATTTTTAGCTACTTGAAACTTAACCTTGACTATAAAAAAATTAAAGTCACAAACGGATATACTCTTCAATTGTTTAAAAGTTCGGATTAAAAAAGTTAGACATTTTACTGAAATTATTATTTTTTTTTAATTTGTCGAATTATTTTAATTTTCTGGACATTGCTTTCTTTGCTTTAAAAGTCGTTCCACTTTCAACAACCTACAGCTAACTGTATGCTAAAATTAACACTTTTATACACAATTTATTTACTTCCGCTTCACTGTGCAATTTTCTTGTCATTAGCGCTCTCCACCAACATCGCCAAGCGCGGGAATTGTAAACTATGTAATTTTGTTGTCCAAGAAAGTTATTGCTAATGTGTTTGGCCACTTGGGCACGAACAGTCACTGAAGTGTACAATATGGCGAGTGTTAATGTTGTTTGCAAATGTTTTCCAGTGACTAAATGTTGCAAAGATTTCTAGCAAATTTCATTGCAATTAATAATTAAAGAAAAAAATGTATTGCGGTGAAATCGCAGCCAAGTTTCGATGGGAGAAAAGAAGCTGTTGGAATGCACAATGTTTGAGAAGTTTTGAAGTGGAGGCGAAAAAGTTGTAAACACTTTTTGTTTATATGCTCGCTGATTTTTTGAAAAGTAATGATTTTATAAAGGTTATTTAAACTAAAATTCATTGAAAATATGATGAGTTTATTCTGTTTACACAAATTAATGCGCTTCTACTTTTATTTGCTAAGTACAAGTCCTTTGAATTCTTATCAGGCTTATAGACACGATACATGACAGCTTGATGTGCATTAACCGTCTTTATTTGCATTATCTCAATGTGCATTACCTCGCCGTTAATCCGCGAAATTTTATAGCATTTACACCAGCACATAGCTTCGAAAACTAGCAATAATCTTTTTTTCACAGACATAATCGACAATTCACACATATGCTTGTTTTGCTTTCAAAAAAATAACGCTTCCTTTTATACGTGCGTCTGGTTTCACCTGACACTGGTCTAAATGCACAAGGTTGTCATCTGTTATGGTGAAATCTAAATGTGCATTTGGGCTTAGTAATGCAAATTAACTCTATTTGCCTGTAGCACATTTTATGTAATAGTTGAATGACACAGTTGACCCGCTTGACAAGGTTATTATCCCAGAGCTCCTAAGACGTTTTGTTGAAAGAGTTTTAATCCGTGCCATAATTTTGGGGTAATGTAGTAATGAAGTTCCGTGACAAAGTAAAGTATTAGCACCATTCCTCCAGCCTGGATCGCTCTCACAGCTCCCCAACTAGAGCCACTGCCCCGTTATAAATACCGACAGACCATTCGTCCGCTCAGGAGGTTCTCGTGAATGAGCCACAGCTCCTCAGCCTTTCCTGAGCTCAACCCCTCGGTCGTGCCAATAAGCAACTGCCAGCTCTAGTGAAGTATCTCCGCGTGCTTCTTCTACGTTTGGGGATCCCTATCACATCGTTAACAGAAGCCTCTAAACTCCCCGGTACACTCAGCGATAGTCGCTTACTGCCACAGGCTGCGGCGGGATCCATTTGCCGATCCACATTCCCAGACAGATACAGCTTTGGGTGCCGGTTTCGTCGCTCTTCTACCGCTCGACATGGTTTTGTGTGTCGATTAGGCCCTCCACCATATGGGCTTCTACCTTAACTTCTAAACTAAGCCACAGCTTTGGGAAGCGCTGTTGCATATTCTCTGTTGAGCAGAAGAGCTAGAAATGAGTGTCGGTTCCATCAACCCTTTGCCGGTCAAAGTCGTATTTGTTATTGCATTTCTTGATTCCACGTTATCCAAAATCCGCAGCATGAATTTGTCCTATAATAATTCCACGGTTATTTATGCCACAGTGGAAAGATCATGCAAGGGTTGATGGGTGCTCGGACATAATCCCCACGGACATAATCCCCATTGCAATTATGGGGATTATAACTTCTTTTTTTTCGGTCATATGCTGATATGCTTTTTGTTTCTTATTTGACATAAGAACAAAAGCAAATGGAAATACCTGCAATTTTAAAGAATATTTAAATTACTTATTACTAAGCAAAACTGAGAAAATTTCTTACAAAATCGAAAAAATAGAAAAATTTTGAACTACTTTTTATTTACTAAAATTACGAAAATTTTTTAAACAAATCGCGGCGAGTTGTTTCAAAAATTTTCGCCTGCGCCGCTTTAGATTCACAATTTGCGCTCAACATTTCTATTTCAGGATACTCTAACGAATGAAATAAAATGATACCTTTTACAAATTTAGATAAAATACTGATGTATACGCTTCGTATTACTTACGTGATTGTCATGAATAAAATGTAATATTTCAAAAACAAAGGTGGGGATTATGACCGTATCGGAAATGGTCATAATCCCCATAATAGGGTTTATGTCCGCCATCGTTTTGGACATAATCCCCATTATTACGGGGATTATGTCCGCTACTTTCTGGGGATTATGACCGATTTTTTTTTGGACATAATCCCCATTCCATTATGGGGGTTATGGCCGAAAAAAAAGAAGTTATAATCCTCATAATTGTAATGGGGATTATGTCACGGCACCGGGTTGATGCATGAGGCACACGTTCAAAGCCAGGCTGAGCGCATTGACCATCTCAACCACAACGACACCGCCAACCTAGTTGCGACGAGTTTGGAAGGTACTTTGAGGTCCATCTGGATTTAACAGGGTGGTGATGGTAACAGCATTAGGCCACCAGACATTTTACCTCACGGAAGATCTAAATATGAATTGCCGGTTTTACCAATGTCTTTTGTACAAGCTTGTAACCAACTTTCTCCACGCCAGAAACGACAATTTCTTCTAAGGCTATGTGACTTAAATTTGTAGAAGACAGAACTTCGAAAAAGTAACCAAAGCGTCTACTATCGCAAATCTCATGCGGATCTTGTACATATACTTCAAAACTTTTATTTGATATTTCTTAACAGAACGTCGTTTTATCTACATCTTCGTAGGACTCTGAAGCGAATCTGATTCACGCTATGAATGAGGAATACTTTTTAAAGGTATTTTAAGTCATTGGGCCTGCGGGACATGAAAAATCCCAAGCCGGCGATGGTTTATATTTTTAACATCGATTAGGAAAGAGCTTCGCACTGGTGTGTGGTGCAAGCGAAGCAATGAATTTTATATCGCCAAAAGGTAGAAATAAGTAAATACGAAAAAAACAAACAAAACTCGCAGAATTTAGCAAAACTTCTTGCTCGAAAATAATCCATTAATATATATCGTTATTGGAGCTTCAAGATACCTTAAGACTACGACAATTAATAGCAAAAATGAAGGAGCAAGGCTAGGTAGCCTCAGCACTTAAATACAACGCAAGAAGCTACAAATTACGAATTTCAACTAAATAAATGTACATGCAATCGGCGGCCAGCTACCAACGCGCCAAAACGTTTCAGTGCCGTTCTACGTTAGCTTATATTTTGCTTGTAATTTCACCGAAGATTTGTGTGCCGCTTGATTCGTTTTAATGGAGCTTATTTGAACTGTGCAATAAATATATCGCTAACGTTTCGCCTTTGTGCTTCTATGCACCTACGGGTATGTGCGTTTGCACGAGCATGTGTTAAGGAATTATTTACTAACTGCGTTGTCCTTCCTTCGACTATGGCGACCCTCATTTATCTTCATTGCGCACATCCTTAATAGGTTAATATCTAGCGCATTTAGCACACAAATATCATTTAAGCCAATATAGAGAAAGTTTATGCGATTCGAAATAACATGGCTCATTAAATATAATACGTACTTGTGCAAAATAATTGGCATAGAAGTCGCCTTAGCAAAAGGTATGCTATGCCAGTTAAAAAATTCAGTAAATAATCAGTAACTTGCGCAGCAAAGTGTCTGATGGCAAAAGCGAGTATTGATTGGTTGGTAGTGAAAGCGAGAGTAAAAGTGATATCTGTGTAAATTGAAAGAGTTGCTAAAGTACGCAATAAAATTAGAGCGGGGTTATTTATAGAATTCTTAATGCATGCACCTAAGTCGTCTTCAGGCTGTTCTTCGCCGTCCGATTGAGAATAGGAATCATCACTGCCAACTTCGCCTGCTTCAGTAATATTTTCTTCGTCAGACAAAGGCATATAGCTGCTCTCAGAAGGGCTAAAATCTTCATCGTCGGAGCCTTCGCACAATATATCTGCCATCTCTTCTGCTGTGTACTTCCTTTTCGACATCTTATACAACATCTCGGACAAATAAATCCCATATTAAATTCATATTGGGACAATATATCCCAAGAATTGAAAATTTGTATAAAACTCACCGTTCTGAATATTTTTTAAATGATTTAGGCAAAATTCAAGCAGGAATTGGCAACATCTGTACACCATTTTGCTTTGCACAACGTGGCTAACGGTAAATACGTACTTTTGAGAACTTTTGTCCTGCCAGATCAGCGAAATTTCCAAACAGCTGTGGCAGACTTAACCAGTACTGCCAAACGGCATATTTTTAATACATGTTGAGGGATTTTTATCATAAACAAAACCCAAGTCTTGTATTGGAACATTTCAGATAGAAGTTTTCATTCATAAAAAAAAAAGATATAGCATTTCGAATGCAGGTGGGATATATTGTCCCAGTAGGCGCGCAAGGGTTAAATGTTATTTTTTTAATAAAAGTATAACAGTTATGGTCGCAGGAAAAAAACTGATTTAATCAAGTATCTGATCGTCCAATCAGCGAACGTTGCCCGAAGGTAAACGAAGTATTTATTTATCTCCACTTATGCTAATCAAATCCTTTTTGTTACGGTTTGTATTGACTGAAGTGTGATCTTAAAAAAATATCAAAGCATTTAGTGTGTTTTATTTCAAGTATGACGTAAACTTATTGCTCAATCAATGTTGGATTTTTTAAACTGATGAAAAAAATTCTACTCAGCAATACAGGGATTCAAATTGAGTAATTCCAGGATTTTTAGGACTCAACAAATTCCGGGGCTCCCGATTGGACATCCTTAGAATATTTCTCATACACACCACTTAACATGAGCGCTACTCATACGCAATGTTATACCGGCCCACGCCACTCACTAGCATCGACTAAGGTTACGCATACTTGTACGTCCTGCCCTAACATTCTTTTATTCTACTCTTGTCACATTATAATATCACTCATACGCCACGTTACTAGTGGCGCTACCCATTTCATGTAATGTCTACGTTACTATAGCGCTTGCATTGTTTTTTTTGTTTCGTTTGTCGACTACACACAATTTCACAAGACAATCGAAACTTCATAAAAGGATTATGTTTCAAATGAAGGTCAAGTAAACTAGGTGAAACAATATTGTTCTGGCTTTTGCTTTGCCACAACGAGCAGCCGCATGTTTGTAGTAAGTTTGTGTCAAAAAAAAAAGTCGAAAGTCCCTATTAACCAGCGCATTAGTTGCTTATCCTTTTCATTGTCTTTTTA
This sequence comes from Anomoia purmunda, assembly GCA_951828415.1. Taxonomy (NCBI): domain Eukaryota; kingdom Metazoa; phylum Arthropoda; class Insecta; order Diptera; family Tephritidae; genus Anomoia; species Anomoia purmunda. Next base: position 98,811,316 of record OX639997.1, read on the forward strand.
TCTACTACTTCTGCTGTTGCTTTCAATGCTACTCAGTTGTTGTTTGCGTTTTAACTTTAATGACACAAGAACTCGTAACATTATTAAGCTGAGGACTATGAACTATTTTAAAATGCAGAGCGAGAGTTGGTGGCTTTCTTTGATATTTGCTAAGCCATGTCTAACAACTGAGCAAAGTAAGCTGAAAGGGTCAGTTGGTCCTTTTTAGCAAAAAAAAAAAAGGAAAGAAAGAAGATATGCTACGCTTAAATACACATTCACCATTAGAAGGATACTAAATATAATGGATACTAGATAGATAAGATTCACATATAGTACATATGGGCACTTTTTATGGTTAGTTAAGAAAAAAGCAAAAGGCTCAACATCAAAGGCAATATGACGTCGTGATACAATTTGCGAAATGTGTAGAGTATACCGTGACAGTGTGAAATTTAGGGGAACAAAGCTTTTGAGATTTTTTTCAAAGGAAAAATCCAGTGTTGCTATAACTAACGGTTTGATTTGAAGCGAATTGGTAGGACTCTTATTGTTAAGTACAAACGATTTTTTAAATGACCAACTAAATGTATCCTATTACTTCGCGCCTTAACAGGTGCTAGCAGAGAGCAAACAAATTTGACGGAGTGAATGAAACCAGGTATATTGAGTTGGGCGCGAATTTAGTTATAAAGAAAATTTTCGTGGCAACAGGTTGAGAAGTTCGTTCAACAAGTTTGAAGACTTTGATAAACATTTCGACTGCATGTTAATGGTGATGCGTTAAGGGGTTATATACAAAGTTGGGGCTCAAAAAATCGAAAATATTTTTATTGCATATTCTAAAAGTACATACTTTATAGAATATCAGCGCGAAATTTCATCCAGATCGAATCACTAGATTCGAAATTACAGCCGTTCGCAGCGAACTGGACCCATCCATAATTAACTTAAAACAAAACTTAAAACGCAATTATCTCGGAATGGCATTTTTTGAAAAGTACCGTTGCCGTTCACACGATAACTCAAAAACTTATAAACCGATTATCATAATTTTTTTTTATAATTATTCGTATTTACAATCTTGTGTACTTGAACGATCGTTTTTGAATCCGAAAATTTTCGATTTTTTGCAATAAATTTTTTTTTTAAATTTTTGAGCAACAAAAAAATTGACTTTTTGAAAACCATGAATTTTTTTCAGAAAAAAAATTTTTTTTTGGAAGTCGGTTCGTTCAAGTACACAAGAATACATTTCTCTTCAATAATTATAGTACCTTTTTAATTTCAGTTGAGCGGTTCGGCTTGGAGAGTGTGAACGGCAAGGCTCTACAGAAAAAACACGCTTCGGGAGATGGGCTCTAACTCGGAAAATTTTAAATATTTTTTTGAAATTTAACTTGTTTTTTTTTCTTCAATAATACTACCAACAAACTGTCTTTCGCTTTATTGAATAAAATTTGCAAAAAACCTTTAAAAAAAATCACGAACTTAGCTCACTTTTTCACCTCAACTTTGTATATAACCCCTTAAAAATGGTAGCCTATGTGAAGGCTAGCAAAGAATCCGTGCAGTGCTTGACGATTTGGCTTTAATGACCTGTGGTATTTCTGTAAATACGATAAGGAAATGATACTTAGACTCTGCCACTGACTGCGTATAACGAAAGAGTATCTTGAAATTATTATATGGCTCTTTGCGAGAATGATAGCACTGGACCAAGGACCATATGATTGCCACATTAGTGTAAAGGTTAAGATTAATGTTAAGATATATATATTGGGTCAAGGTTGAAGTTAAGGTCACGGATAAGGTTATGGCTACGGTTAAGTTAAAAAATAATGATTTAGCTTACGGTAAAGTCAGAACTTAATGACTGAAGTTTAGGCTAATGTTAAGATTAAAATTGAGGTTCAAGTTAAGGGTAATGTTAAGATTAAGATTACAGTTACAGTGAAAGTTACTGTTAGGATTAAGATTAAGGTTAAGGTTAAGGTTAAAGTTAAGGTTAAGGTTAAGGGTAAGGTTAATATTAAGCTTAAGGTTAAGAATAACGTCAACGTCAAAACTGACATTTAGGTTAAGATTAAGATTAAAGTTGAGGTTTAGGTAAAAGTTAAAGTTAAGGTTAGGGTTGAGGCTATGGTTAAAGTTGAGGTTAATGTTACGGTTAAGGTTGAGGTTAAGGCTACGGTTAAGGTTAAAGTCAAAGTTAACGTAAACTTTGAAGTAAAGGATGAGATTATGGTTCAGGTTCAGGTTAAAGTTAAAGCAAACGGTCAGGTTGAAGGTATGGTTAAAGTTTAGGTTGAGATTAAAGTTAATGTTGAGGCTATGGCTAAAGCTTAAATTATTATCAAGACTAAAGCTAAGGTCACGGATAAAGTTAAAGTTAAGGCTAAGGATAACTTTACAGTTAAGGCTAAGGTTAACGTTGAGTTTAAGATTAAGATCAAGGTTAAACTCAAATTTAAAGTTAAGATTAATATTAAGACCAATAATCAGATACAACTATAGGTTAATAATAAGGGTATGAGAAAGGTTCAAATTAGGAGCAAGGTTAAAGTTAAGGTTAAGGCTAAAGTTAAAGCTAAAATCCAGATTAAGGCTGAGATTAAGATTAAGATTAGGCTTAAGATAGGTTAAAGTTAAGATTAAGGTTAAGCTCAAAATTAAGGTTAAACTTAATATTAAGGCCAGTAATCAGATACAACTATAGGTTAATAATAAGGGTATGAGAAAGGTTCAAATTATGGGCAAGGTTAAAATTAAGGCTAAAGTCCAGATTAAGGCTAAGATTAAGATTCAAATTAGGATTAAGATAGGTTAAATTTAAGATTAAGGCTAAGATTAAGATTAAAGATTAAGTTAATAATAACGTTTAGTTTTTGTTACAATTAATACTAAATTTCACATCTCGAATTATAAGCAATCAGCTTTTCTACGTTTAATTGCGTTATCTGCTTCCAATGGTAATAAGCTTTTTAAATATTTAGAAAACGTAATGAATAAAAGTTTACTCATTTAAAAACCAACTAGAGTTTTCAATTTTAAATTTTTATGGCATAAAGAGCAAAAAACGAAAAAGTGAAAACTTGCAAAGCCAAGGCATAATTATTATTGTTGTTGGCATAAATTGAACACGCTTGCTAACTACGTTGTTTATCTATGCTTCGGACATGACTAACGTATAAATTATTGGATGGCCAAGCCAAGTTCCAGCAGCAATTTGCACACCTAAAATACGAAATTCAAAGCAATGAAAGTAGTGAGGCGTGAAAGTATGAACTATGTATGTATGTATGTATGTGTTTGTATGCTTGAAATCCAAGTTATGCTCTGCATGCATGCGCTGGCATTGGAACGTGCCAGAAATTTTTAATTAAGTTGCAAGAAAAACTCTTCATAATTTCTTGCATTATTACTCGGGTGTGCAGTTTGGATAAACTTCAAATCGAAAAAGTTTCATAGCCATAGCTAGCTAGTTGGCAAGTGAACGTGAAGAAGACAAGAAAGGGGGAAATAAAGAATGCTAAGAAAGTTTGTGCCGCAAAAGACAAAAGGGCATTTGGGGTGGTAAAATTTTAGAGCAAGAGATAGGTGAAGGTACGAAAAGTGGGAGAAAGCTGGATGGTTACATGCAGAAGGCACACTTGCGAACCAACTCAAATGCACTGCCGGACGACTTTTGTCATATTTTTAGCATACCTTGAGTTATTTGCTAGGCGGTAGGAAGACTAAACGCGTTGTCGGTATTATTTATATAAAGGTATGGAATTCTATCACATTTTATCTTTAGTTGTATGACTTTTATTTACTTTACTTTCCAGCTAGAATGTATTTTTATCCCCACCCACTCCGCATTTGCATATACACTCAGCTCCATGAAACTTCAGCGCCAAGTTATTACAATACAAATACAGAATAAACATTATAGTTTTACTTTCCTTTAAGCCACGCGACCATTGTGTGCAGCACTTAGAGTGAACGTTGGACGTCTTTATGTATTTATTTAAAACTCCATAAGCCTTGTTAGTGCAGATTTTGCTATTAAAAAGTTTTGCATCCGCCAGCCAACGCATCACCTCGACCACTTTCACAATGAGAGATACATCATACCCGTACACAGAAAGCCGCAAGCCAGCGGCTCTACCCAACACACAGATGCTTAGATACACAGATACCCCGCCCAACTCTGCAACGCTTTTCCTTCTCGTACATTGTGTACGCAAATTAAATCTGTCAAAGTATTTTCTTGTTACCATAATTTGAGCTTGAATAGGTCTTAAGTTGGTCAATATTTGTGAATTGGGCCAATAGGCTCATCAAATCTGCTTTCTTCGAGCTCAATGAGTATTTAAAGGAATCAGTGAATAAACACACAGCTTCTGGCCAAAGTGTAAGACAAAAGTTGTAAAATATTTTCAATGAATTCGCATGGTTCGTCAGATAAATATGTAAATATTGTCAAGAATTCAAATACACTCAGAAAAACGGGCTGGCTTAGAAGAAATACCAAAACTCTAAGAAAATGATGAAAGATTGCTGTCAAAAGATAACCATACAATTTTTTAACTTAATAAATTTTAGTTTAAGTCTAAATTTCCGTATAAGACATATAAGACCTTTCAAAGTTTTCTAGATTTGAGCCTAATTTATCAAACTATCAGAATATCTATCTGAAAGGAAAATCAACGGAAATCGCTCTGCATGAGGTGGTATGTAAGATTGAGAGTTCGCTCTATTACAAACAATTCACTATGGCCTCCTTTCTAGACATGGAAGAGGCCCCTAATAATGTCATTATGGATTATATATATGAGGCGATCATGAAAGAAGGGATTACTCGTATCTCTCCTAAGGAATAGCATCATTCATGCCGAATTGGGATCTCAGGATAGCTATCACCGCTATTATGGCTCGTGGCTTTGAAAATACAACTGGTAAAGCTGAAGATATTGGCGCATGCCGACGATGTAGCAATACTTGCACCAGATCAATTTCCTTTGGCTCTAAGCGAAATTATGGAGCGGGCGCTAGAGATGCTGGATTTCTAGCTATGAGCTGTGTGAATACGGACTTTATGGTTTTCACAAATTAAACAAAAAGATAAAATGTCTTGGAGTTATATTGGACTCAAAACTTAATTGAAAGATAAACACATCTATAGTCCGACACATACTCTCCTATGGGGCGTGGGTCTAGTAGGGATTACGTTGGATTATGGAATTCAAAGGGCGGCGGCTGTTGATGGAACAGGCGCAATGAGATCCCGTAAAACGTTAAAAGCGTTATTAGAAGACTTGAATTAATCACAAACTCCGCACCAAATTCTCAAGCCCCGTTCAATGGACTCACGGAAGGAACAAACTATTGGAAAACTTGACGGATCAAAGATGGAATGCAGTATTGGTGCAAGAATTTTCTTTGAACAGTATAATCTCGAGTAATCCTTTAGCCTGTCGAAACCGAAACGCTTGCAATTAAGATGTTAATAGGATACAGAAAGAAAATGCACTCGTACATGGGCCCAACTAAGTCGAAAGAGTCGGCCCACCTTCAACAGGTTCTGTCGCAACTGCTAGGACCCAGGCTCAAGGATGTCAGTCGAACGCTTTCTGTGCAAATAAGACAAGGTGAGCCATTTCCGCCGAATATTTCAGAACTCAGGTGCCTCTCTCTCTCTCTCTATGATAAACTGAAATTCACTAAAGCCGCCTGGATGGCTTTTAGTTGCACGAGTTGTGGAATCAAAATGGCAAAATTTGCTGATTACTTGCCACTAGGGTGGCAATCCACTTAAGCCAACCAAGAGGGTTAAAATCCGCTTACTTCCCGCCATATCATTAGTAATTTACCGAAGGAATACTGGAAAAAAGGATTGATAATCAGAACTATAGTCTTAATTTGCTTGTAGTTGTAGCTTAAAACACAAATAACCATATTAATAGTTCTTCCAACCAGCAGTTATATCAAAATTGTTTCGGCATTTAGTTACTATTTCTTATCACTAAGTTAATATACGTTCTGAATTTGAATGGAAGTCTCATCGGTATCGAGGGAACATTCAACAATGTTCACCTAGAATCCGTTGTTAAGTCTGTTGTTAAGTGGGGATGAAGTGGGGTACAAACTAGGGGCTTAACCACCGCTCGGTATCCACTACTAAGGAATCCAATTAACGTCTTTCCTCTAAAGGGGCAAAGTCAAATATCTGTAGGTCCTGAGTGAGCTATTACAAAATGCCTTCCATCTTTTAAACATCCGGTCTTAGGAACGCGGATTCAACGTCAATCCTACTAAGACTGAGATGGTACTCTTTACAAGAAAATACAAAATTCCATTTTCCAAACCACCCTCATGAAATGGGGATGTGCTTTTCTCAACTGAAACAAAGTAACTAGGTGGTTGTTCTAAACAGGAAACTCGACTGGAAGCGAACACACGGATATAAGCAAAAATGGGAAATAAACCGCGTATAATTCACTGGATGTACACAGCTGTGATGAGATTAATTGTTTTCTACGAGATCCCCGTCTGGTGGCCGGCGCTACGCAAGACTCTGACTAGAGCCAAGATAGAATGGGTACAGCGGGAGGCTTCTATGCTTGTCACGGGCGCACTGCTCTCGACACCGGCTAAATTTCTGAAATTAGTCATAAAAATTACATCGGTGGATCTCTAAGTTGAATTTCTGGCGGACTGAAATGCTGCCAGACCAGGAAAGAACACTCAGATTCGGACAACAAGGGTGCTGGAAACTATGCCGAATAATCTGCAAAAAACTATATAGATTATTCTACTCCTCTGCTCTGCTTGCTCAACAAATTACCCGTAAGAATTCTATAGAGAAATTAATGGGAAGGTGCCACAGACCTAGACTAGAGTCGATGGCTACAGATGCTACAGATGGTTAGATGCTAGGCGGAAGAGTAGGCAACGGGTTTCATACTCGCACTAAACCCCTGCTTTCGGTTCGGATAAGCGCCCAATATTCCGTGACGATTGTATGGGCCCCTGGGCGCAGAGAAGGATGGGTTAACAAGTGAAGGTACGGAAATGTCCGTGGTCAGTTCTGCTCAGTATGTGGGCACACCTCTTAGCTATTGGAAAAACAGATAAACAGCTGAACTCACCGAGGAGGTAAATATTAGAAGGACCATGGAACCCACCTGTTTTCGTTGCGGCGGCAGAGACGAGGAGTAAGTGCGGAGCATTGAACACTATCCTTGCCACTGTCCTGACCTGTTCAGGATGCCAATGAGTAAATTTTTGGATTGTTTCGTCGAACTGAACTCGGTCTAATGTGCACTCGATAGCAAGCTTCGAAAAGAAGGATTGGAAATATTTGAATGGCTTTCCGTCAGCAGTACTACAACGGCCCCTATTTATACTCTTCGTGCGCCTCTGTGAGCTTGCTCGGTGGCAGTCGCTCTAACCTAATATACATATAATTTAAATTTGAGTGAAATTAGACTGTAGGTAAGGGAGTTCAACTCCAGCGCCACCTGTGTATGTGGTGAAAAATGGACAACGATATCGTTTATTTTAATAACCATTGGACAAAACAATAAAACTCGGTTTGGCTAAAAAAAAATAGTGCTTTATTAGCACAAGAAACTCACAATATTCCATGTTAAAAACAAAAATTAAAAATATAATAAACCGTCCGACCTACAAGAGAATATAAATGGTACAGCTCATTGAAATAATTTAAGGCCGATTTTTATGCAAATTGTCGATATTAGTTTATCATTGGACATCTACCCCACCAGTTGACACAATTGCATTTACGACTGTAAAAAGAAAGAGGAATAAAATACGTTTGGCCAAAAATGATTAGCTTTATAGAAGTGTTGTGCCTATTTTAAAGCCTTAGGCAAAGAACGTAGATTACAAAGAAGTTGGATCACTCCCATCGTTCCTCCAAAAGAAAGTCTCGTCCGATTTCACCGTGCCAGAACTAATCTGACTTTTGCTGATTGATATTAGCATGTGATTAGATCCAATTGGTTTCTCGTATGGTAAAATCAAGCAAAAGTTTTGGCCGTAGGAAACGAAACGCGATGCAATTTCTTTGCAATATATGTACGTTCTTTGACTTAGATATTCAAATGGATAGATGCATTTCTTCTGCTAATACTAATACTATAATATTCTCTTTATCACGCAAAAACTTTCCATTACAGTCGTATTTATTTTCGTCATTCAATTGCATACAAATTTACATACAAATATTATAAATCACAATGGGACGTGTCAGTGGCAAAAACAATAATGAAAATGAGCACAAAACAAAAATTCACCATTCAACCTCGAAACACAACTTCGACGGACAAGCTAAGCAACAAATTAAAGCCAAAATCAAATAAAGTTTGAAAACGATTTGCAAGCAGAGCAAAACGTGCATTTACCGGAAGTCGGAACGTGCTATGACGTGCAGAAAAAATTAATTTAATTCATTGCAAAAACTGCGAACGGCGCTAAGATGACAGCAGAGCGTGAGAAATACCAAAACAGGCTATAGATAAAGTGAGGGAAATAGAGGAAGAACTCGAAGGAGGGGAGCAGAGTGGACAGATGCTTTGCGGATTGGCAAGAACAAGAGACATGGTTTATTAGAGTCGAGAAGAAGTGATGAAGCATAGAAGCGAAGAAGCCGGCAAGCAGACGCGAGGAGACAGAAATATTGGAATAGGCAACAGGAAGCGCGATGAGACAAATGAATGAGCTTGACGCTGAGCGAGAGTAGAGTGGAGGAGTGCCGTTCACCAACTGCTACAATAAAGGCATCTGGCGGAAACAGTACGCTCAGCCCATGAGAAGAACAACAAAAATGTACGTACACTTTTGTCGATTTAGTGACAGCTGTATTGCTGGAGGACAACTCTGGAAGCTGGCGGTGATAGATGGGGTGGTTGCTATTTGCTCCAGCCATTTGACAGCCTAAACATTGTACCTATGTTTGTGTGTACAATAAGGAAATTAAATAAATTATTTATGAAGTCAACGCGAAGACGATGCGGGTGAATGAGCAAGTAAGTTTATTAAAATCTAAGCAAGCGTTCACACTGGCGGCGTTAGAGAATGACATAATTCTGTAAAAAAAAAATATAAAAAATAAAAATACCCTAAACAAAAAGTTGTAACCAAATTAAAGCAACAGCGATTGTCATGGTTTATTAGACGAGTGAAAATCAGTAAGCGAAAATTCTTGTCTTGTCATTTTATGCTTTCTTTGCATTTTTGGCTATCAGCTAATTTCTTCGCTTCTACCTTTTTGCCTTCGCTGTGCTGTTTTTTTTTTGTTTTTGCTTTTTTGATTGGTATTGACTTTTTCCATATTCACTGCTTTCTATTAAACTGTTTTGCCAACAGTGTTCTTCGTCTCAGTCGCATATTTGTAAGTCATTTATGCTTTTGTGCTATGGTCAATCATGCAGATTAGTTGTACGTTGAGTTCATATAGATGAAGCAAATTTGCTGACATGAATGAAATTATTGCCAAAGGCAAGGAAATCAGTAGTTTTTCTGTTGGAGGTAAAAAAGTATGATAAACATTTGAATAAATGCAAAGTTGCTAAAAATGATAATACAAAAATGAGAAAGTCATGGCGTAAGAAAAATACAGTCCTGATTTGGCACCTTATGATATCTTTTTGTTCCCGAACATCAAAACTAAAATGCGAGGTCATGGCTTTTCAACAACTGAAGACGCTGCCGCCTCACATGAGATCTCCCCTGATGACAACCACATAGAACGTACTAAAACCTATGTGTTAAGGCCAATTACCTGGAAGGTACGAACCCTTAATAGGGAACGTGAAGGGAAGGCTGATGTGATCAAATATCAGTTCTGCGAGTGCCTAGAAACCACTTACTAGCGCTACCCTCTCACTATATCAAAATTTTACTTAACCACTTTAATGCCTGGGTAGGTACGAAAGGGAGATTTGGTCACACTGTTGGAGAGTTCAGTCTCCACGCTGAAATCTTTGCCCAGGGGCAGAAACTGATTGTTTTTGCCGAGGCCCGAAACATGGTGGTCTATAGCACCAGGTTTCAACATAGAAAACTCTTAAGGTTACGCGGATATCTGTGAAACCAAGTCAGTAATATTGTGATAGATGGAGGGGATGTTTCCAGTATATTAGAATTATGTACACTTCGAGGACCGAACATCGCCTCGGATCATTATCTTCTTGCAATCAAGATACGCATACGCTTATGCTCGATGTCGGAAAGCTGCAATCGCAACAGATTATTACAAACTTCACCACTTGACTCTCACACCTGCTCTCTAAGACCACTTCTCAGCCAACCGGAATTTGCGAGCATTGGGATTAAATTTTCTCTCACTGAGTTTGCTGAAGAAGTGCTCGACTTTCAATGACGCCGAAAAAAGGACTGGCAGGATGTGGAATGTCGTGCTGCTACGAAAAGTAAAGATGCAGTTTACATGGACATGCTGCGATATGGGGTACTGCAAGCTGTATGCGAACACTGCCGAGAGTTGAGAAAGGAAGAGAGACGTATTATTCACAGAAAAAAGAGAGACGCTGAAATACGTGCGAAGATCTTGAGATGCTAGCCGAAAGGTTTTAAGACCGTGCCAACCGCTTGTAAGAATAAGAACGGCGACCTTGTGACTGAAGAAAGCACACTTAAATTGTAGAGGGAACATTTCTCCACTTAGCTAAATGAGAAACTAAAGATTCTGAACCCCAAATCGCTGATAGTGGTATTGATATCCCATCACGCAAACTCGGTGAAGTTCGGATAGCGATAATGCAGCTAAGGAGCGACAAAACCACTGAGTTACCAGGTGGCTAGTAAAGTGCAAGGAGCACCAGCTCATTTCCAGAATATGGTCGGACGATTGCATTCCGACCGATCGGAGCTAAATTGTGCTCTAACTAATCCACAAGATGAGGTGAGATGAAGCTGCTGCATATTCCGTATAAGGTTCTACCGAGCGTATTGTGTGAAAGACTGAAGTCAACCATCAAAAGACTGATTGGATCTTATCAGTGTGGTTTTAAACCTGGCTACCATCTACCATCGACCAGATATTTACGATACGCCAAGTCTTGGAAGAGACCCGTGATAAGAAGATCAACACACACCATCTCTTTTTCAATTTTTACTTAGATGTCGACAGCACAAGAAGAAGTTGCCTATGTTCCGCGATGGCTGAATTTGGTATCCTATCTTTAGGTCTGCCTTTTCTAAACTAGATTTAAAGAAACGAAGCTAAATGAAGTATCTCCTGTCATCAAATAAAGAGTCAGCGCATTACCATCTAAACTCCTGCGTCTCTATTGAAAACTCCAATTTTGAAGAAGTGGAGAACTTTGTTCATCTTGTATTCAGCGTCAACGTCGATAATAATGTTAGCCGCGAAATCATACAGTGAATCTCTGCTTAGGGTTTGGTATGAAAAGCAGATCCCTCTTTCGACGAATAAAGATCTCGCTTTTTTATACAGAGCGAACTGTTCTATGCAAGATCTATGGAATTGTTTGTGGTGGCCAGTACCAAAGAAGATGAAACTGACGATTTCTGACCACGGTCCAGTCCGAGAAATGTTTGTTGAGCCAAATGAGAAGCAGAATATGAAACCATTGAAAAGCCCGACTACGGAACTAAAGATACTACTCGATATTTAGAAATGGCGTCCGAGCAGTATAAATATCGATTTTCCTCTCGCAACTTGTGAATTCAAGCAAAAATATTTGAAATTGTTCACCAGAAATATCCGCGCAGCGAGGTCATTAATTTAAGGCATTACTCTTTATCTTTTTGTCGAATATTTTCTCATTGTATTTTTCACAATTTAATTATATTATGACATTATGGCAATCAACAAAATCATCACTCAGTTTCTATGTATTATATAAATGCACTGACCGCAAATGTAATGATTCTGATACTTTAGCGGCGGTTCCACACACATCGACACAAGCAAAGTATGAATGAATGAATAAATAAATAAATAAATAATTTTGTTGAACAGTTAGCCGCAACACACACACACACACACATGGGAGAACGCAAGGAGCCTGCACTGCAGTTATCCATCAACTGTCATTTGTCAGTTAGTTATTTTCAATTAACTTAATTGACATTAACCGCGCAAAGCATTAAATTGGTTGTTGGATTTTCAGTTCTATCTTTTTTTTTCATAGGTAAGTACTTCGTTTAATGTTTTGTTATATTTTTTAATTTTTTTGGTAAAAAAAATAATGAAAATTGACAAATAGTAGACTAAACAATTGGGCGTTGATGGTCTGTTAAGAAAAAAATAAACAAATGTATTTAATATAATATAAAGTTTTTACGCAAACTGATACGAGCTATGTGTACCAAAAAAAAGTAGCTAATTTGAATTTTAATTATAATGTTTTTTTGCTGTCATGTTATTTAAGTATTGTAATATGACAATTGTGACTTTTTGTAGGCTTATAATTATTTATTTTACATGATTTCATATTGTTGTAGACTTTTTCTTAAATCTGTTTTTTTTTTGCGGAGTTATTAAATTTGTTTGTCTAGTTTTATACACTCGTTTTTTCTTTCTTTTCACCGGACGTAATTGTGGCAGAATATTGTTGTTTATGAATGCCTACATTCATTTCTATGATGAGGTTTATTGAATGCGTATCCTGCACGTGGAATATTTGTTTGTGGCGATTTAATGTACCTAATTACAAATGAATTAAACGCCGCTTTTTTAATGCCTAGCGTTTTTTTTTCTAAGTGATGGGTTAAACGGCAATCCAAATCCAATGCTTTTTAGTATGATTAGCTTGGAAGTGGAGTAGAGGTCAGTCTTTGGGATTGAAAAGAGAAAGTGTAGATGAGAAAGTTGTATCAAAAGGCCTACCATACCGGTTAAACAGTCAATACCAGCAACTTGCTTTCAATTAATTAGTTCATGAGCTTGTTGAGAATTTTATAAATGTGCTTGGTGCATGAATGAAATATTGAGAACAAAATGTTAATTACTTGATATTGACAACTTTTTGCGAAAATTTTGTTGAAAATACTTCTTTGTTAACGGCAACTGTCGAAAAAAAGGTTTCCTATCAGGCAAAAGCATTGTAAGCGATAAGAGTCGTATTAAATTTTCTCACTACGTTCATTGGCTTGAGAGCTCGGGCCATTTTCTACTGAGGTCATTATTAGCCTTTCGTTTGTAGTGGTGAACAAACTCTTTCAAACCCGTTGACAAAACAAATTATCTCAATTTTTTCAAATAGCTTTTTTCCAAAAAAAAAAAATTAACACAGTTAAACAAAAAATCTGTCAACAACTTTGTATATGAAATATAATTACTCAGGGTATCCCAATTAATTGGTCAAAAAATTAAGTATGCTGGAAAAATACAATTTAAAAAAACTACAAAGGCATAAATTTTAGAATAAATTATTACTGATAAAAATCAATTCTGGTATAAAATTTGCTTGTATGTGTTTTCGCAAATATATTAGAAGTAAATAAAAAAACTACCGGAAAGAGTAAATATTTGTCGCATAATGTGAGAGGAGGGTTTGGGTAAATATTAGAAAACCATTTTTGTGGTTTCTAAAATTAATTCTAGGAAAACTGGTATAAGTTGCACAAAAAAAAATAGTAATAAAAAAATGCGGCTTTTTAAAATAATTTTAAGAACTGTGAAAAAGCCTACTTTTGGAACATACATAATTACTGGTTAAAAAATATTGAGGACAAAAATGTTTTCGAAAAACTATGTTTATTATGAAGAAATTTCAGAAAGCAAATTCATTTGGTGTAAAAAAATATTAAAATGTAAGGTTAGGTGCTTAAAATAAACCTTGAGAAAAGTTAAATTAGTTGAAATGTTTGGAAAAAAATTAATTTTTAGTAAAAAAAAAGTATTGGGCATCATAGGTGGGACCTAAGTGTAGTGGGAAATGGTTTGGAATAGTTGGTGGAAAAAATATTGTCAAAGGGTACAAATAAATATTTTACGAAAACAGTTGGAAAATAATGTTTGGGCAAAGTTTTGAGTAGAAAATAATTTTTAATGAAAAAATTATTATTTTGTAATCAAAAAATTACTTAGTTGACAAAATAAATCCTTAAAATATATCGAAATAAACATAAAAGATATAGGAAGTTGTTGATAGAGGATAACGGTTACAAAAAAAATTTGTATTTATATAAATATTATTAAGAAAAAAAGCATGAGACAAAGCGAAGTGAATACAATTTAGTTGGAATGTAAAATTTAGTCTATAATTATGTATTTGTTTGGGATTGTTTTATATTTATTCAAAAAGTGTCATTACATAAAAAGCAGGTAGAATTGAAATCAATACGGAAATATAATTGGTAAAAAGTGCCATTAAATAAAAAATCATCACTATTTTTAATTAAGTTTTCTTAATAAAAATTTAAATTACGTTAAGAAAAAAATATAGCAAGAAGAAAAATGTTTCAAAAAATAATGCAAACTTTCTTTGCCAAACTACTTTTATTGAATAAAAAAGTTTTGACATAAAAATAAATGTTGTTACAAAATATTAAAAAAAAATGTTTACTAAAACTCGAAATAAGAAAAATGGGCGAAACGATTTTTTTTAATGTATTAATATTAGAAACGCAATTAGAAAAAAAGCCTGAGAAATATAATTTTAAAAAAAAATTGTAGGCCGAAATGAAAAAAAATATGATTTTTAATTTTTAGTATAAAAAGTATATGCATACATACTGGTAAAAAAAGTATTCGAAAAAAATTAGGAGAAACTAAACTTGAGAAAGAAAATAATTTTTTTCGCAAACATATATGTACATATTCATAAAGAAACAGATATAGACAAAAACGATTGAAAAAATTAGATCGTGAAAGTACAGCGGGAAAATTTCTGGGAATTAAGAAACAAAAATTACACGTATTTCAATATTTTAGAAAAAAGAGGTGAGAAAACTAAGCAATTTTTTTGGCAATATGTTTGAAGAATTTGGAAAAAGTTAACTTTAATGCGAATTTTAGCATTTATTTTCATTTGATTGTGTAAAATGTCCACTGCCAATTGGCGCGTGACAAAATGTCATACCTAAAATTTTTGATATTTAAACAATACAACGATTATTTGTCTGTACATACATTTGTATGTGTTGGTGCATTATGTTTAAGTGTGTGGGGCACAGACATTTGCATAATGCTTCACAACCAAATTATATGTTAATTATATTGAAATAAATTTTTGTGTTCTACAATAATAACAATGCACATATTTGGTTGAATAGAAGAAAAAACAACCCGTGACACACCAATTCATTACAATAACGACTATAATGTCAATATTTACGCAAATGATTATCAATGAACTGAGATTTTAAGCGGAAAAATTACATTTCCATGTCGTTGTGGTTAGAAAAAAGTGAAAGCTGAAATCGAATGAGATAAATATCGGTAAACGAGTGATAGCAAAAAATATGATAATTTTTACACCAAAGGCTTTTAAGTGCAGTAAGAAAAAAAGATGTGTTAACAAATACAAAAATAAAAACTGAAATTATAGGGAAAATGTGAAAAAAATTAAAAAAAAAAAGTATTCAAAAACCGAGAATATCGTGAATACGTGAACAAAATTGAGCTGGGCCAGTACGGGGTAAAACATCAACGCTTTTTTGACAAGGTAATTTGTGCCTTTTTGCAAAAAGAAGTCAGAGAATTTGATTGCATGTTCTGAAGAGAAAGGTATCAAAACTAGGAAAGCGGTAACTGTGGTCGCAAAAAACTAAATACTTTCGCACGCTATGTGAAAAATAGAAGTAGTAGGAGAAGTAATTCTCCTTATAGATGAGCCTCGGAACAGAACAAAAAATTTGTTCAAAAGCCGAACAAAAAATTTGGTCAAAAAAGCCCGGTAACAATACTGAACAAATATACCACAACAGTTTATAAGAAGCACACATTATTTGTGCTAAAACTCCTATTGAAAAAAGTAGCTGTAAATACATCCCTCGATAAAAATAAACTATTCAACATTGTACCACTAAATGAATCACCCCATGAAAATAAAATAAAATAAAGCCAAATGCACCAAGATGACGCGAGATAAACTAGATTCAAATAAATGATAAATAAATAATTAAATTAAAATAAAATAAAAAAAATAATAAACTTAAAAAATAAATAAAATTTTAGTATGAAAACAAAATAACATCTTATATAACAAAATAATAACAAAAAAATATAATAAAAAAAATATGTAATTAAATAAAACAACATAAGGCAAAATAAAACAAACTAGATAAAAAAATAAGGAGCAAAATAATGTACAATAAAATAAAGTGAGATAAAATAATTAAATTAAAACAATATAAACAAATAAATCAAATGGTTAAAATAAAAATAAAATAACGTAAAATAAAAAAATTAGGAAAATAAAAAAGAGTAAAACAGAAAAAAACACTAGAAAACGTTAAATTAAATATATGAAGTAAAATAAAATAAATGTAAACAAAGTTAAGAAAAAATAAAAAATTAATTCAATTCAATTAAAATCAAACCAAATAAAAACATAGCACATTAAAATTATTTTTAAAATAAATTAAAAATAATTAATACAAAAGTAAAATAAAAAGAAATAAAAAAATAAATTCAAATAAAACTAAAAAAAAGTGTATTTACTATATAAAATAAAATATAGCAAGAAAATTAAATAAAATTTAAATAAAATATACCAAAATAAAATAAATTAAATTAATCTTTACTAAAAGAAACAAAACGAAAAAAATAAAACATCATAAAATACAAAGGCTTGAAATGAAAAATTAAAACAAATCGCAAAAAATTAAATTGTATATAAAGAATGAAAAATCAATAAATTAAAGAACAAAATTGCGCAAAAAAAATAAAATACATTGAATTATAAGATTATATTAAAAATAAAATAAACTGAATTTGGTTATGTTATTGATATCGATTTGTATACAAGATAAATGTGTCAAATCTAAAATATAATAATAATAATTAAGATACAATAAACTGAAACTAAATAAAATGAAACAGCATAAAATAAAATTACATAAAAAAAAATTAAATAAATGAAATGAAATGAATCGAACTAAAATATATCCAATTGAAAAAAATAAATTGAGGTAAAACAAGTTAAAATAACATATACTAAATTATTAAATAGAATAAAATGCTAGAGTCCAGTAAAAAATTATTGTTGATAAGATAAAATCAAGCTTAAAAATTATATATGTGGAAAATAAAATAAAATAAAATAGTCTAATATAAAATAGATTAATATAAAACCTTATAAAACTAACCAAAATAAATATAAAAATATACAAATAAAATAAAGTAAGAAACTAAGTCAAAAATAAAATAAATTCAAAGAAAACAAAAAAAAAACAATTAATATAAAAAACAAAATAAATTTAAATAAAAGTTAAAAGGGTTAAATATAATACTATAAGACAAAAATAATAAAGTAACAGAAGCATAAAATAATAGCATTACAAAATTACATAACAAAATAAAACTTAAAAATTCAAAATGCTAAATTCAAATAAATTAAATACATCAATTTTGTGGAATATTCTTTACAGAAAATTACAACGACTACTTAAAACATGATTTAAGCCTGAAGGTTAGTTTTTTTTTGTAATTTTTGTTTGTAGCAAATCTTTTTTGTATTCTTATATTACAGCTAAGGCTGTTAAAATGTATTTTTCTATTAAATTGCTCCACTTTTCAATTGCATTTTTCACTTCGCATTTACTTGCAATGCAAAAGTTCAAAAGCGCTCGTAGTTTTATGAAAAGTCGTTTAAAAAAAGCCGCTATTATGAAAATATTTTTCTACCACAGATATTTTATTGTAAAAATTGTTTGCCAACTTTTGTTAGGAAATGGAAACTACATATATTAACTTAATATGGAATGAAAAAATTTGTTGAAGAAATTTAGTACTTTTTCAGCGTAAAAACCAAGTAAATACAAAATACACGGTTTTATAAAAAGTTAAATACAAATTCTCCAATTTCTGCGAGTTACTGATATTGTTGTTGTTGTGGCCGTTGTGTGTCACAGCCAGAGTGTGACAATTTTCTCGTCAACGTTAACAAATTAATACTTGAAAAATATGCGCCACAAAAATCGATGCCGCCACAATTGTGGTTTTTAAGCGAACACTCGGCAGTCGGCAGTCGGCAGTGAGGCATCACTCATACGCCCTGTGTAATTCAATGAACGTAGCGCTTTGTCGCTGCCCTGTTTGTTTGTTTCTTTTTTGAAACCCATCGGATTTATGTTTTCATTGCGTTTTTTCAGGCGCACTCTCTTTACCAAGAAATAATCACTTTGTAGCGACCGCCACAAATGTAGCTAAAAAAATTACAAAAAAAAATTTTTCGATAAAGCGGAGCTGGGGTTTATTTGAGCTCTGCAGTGATTCAATTTTTTTTTGCTGTAGTTTTTGCAATATCTTTTTTTTTGTGTATATTTATATAATGTAAAATTTCTTAAATTTTGCTTTTGGTAGGGAAGATGAAAATTTTAACATTTCATTGCTGATTCCATAATTACGTTAAACAACTTTTGTTTGTTTACTTTTAGGGTCAAAATATACCATGTTTTGAACTTTGAACTATAAAACGTATACTTTGATTATATTTCAAGTTTGAAAGTTGTATTTTTTCCGATTTGCTATATTGAATTTTTATTTATATTCAATCTACAATTTGCGCTTTAATATTAATTTGATTTTAGAACTGTGACTGTTCAAACACGATATTTTCTGTTATCAACATTTAATTTTTAAATAAAAAATTTTTCATCAATATATTTTTGATTTTAAGTTTTAAATATTTCATGCACTTTTAATTTTTAAACTTGAACTTCGAATTTTAATTTGAAATTTCAAACTTTCAGTTTATTCTTTTTTGGTAAATTTTTGTTTTTTATAAAAAAAAAACAAGTTTATAATAAGAAATTTAAGTGCTGCAAAATTTAAAAAATTTTAAATCCTTTACAAGTAAAGTTCAAAATTTGATACTAACCTGAGTTAATTTTAGAAATATTATTATTTTTTTAATAAATAAAAAATGGTAATTTTGATAAGACACCTTATTTAAAGTTTTGAAAAAAAAGTTAAACAAAAAACCAAAAGTTTCTAAAATTTTATTGGGAATAGATTTGTGCGCGGCATTAAATAATCAGTCCCAATCCCATCCCGACATTCCAATTTTAAGTTTCGCACCCGGCCATCCTTTCGTCTTTCAAATTTGTACCGCGGGTCCCGTGGCTCCAGATATACATACATATATCACTTAATAAAAATCATTTCAATTAGTTGAAAATAATTTAATACTTTTATTTAACAAGCATAAAGAGATAGAGAGATAACTATTAGCAGTCGTGATTAGTAAGTAGTAGTAGTAATGATTAGTAGTACTTCGTAATAATAAAAATAGTGGTAGGAATTTGTAGTTGTATTAGTAAAAATAGTAGTAGTAATTGGTAATAGCATTAGTAAAAATAGTAGTAGCATTACTAAAAATAGTAATAATATTATTAAAAATAGTAGTAATAATTAGAAGTAGCATTAGTAAAAAGTGTAGTAAAAATAGTAGTAGGAATTTGTAGTAGCATTAGTAAAAGCAGTAGTAGCAATAGCAGCAATAGTAATAGAAATTAGTAAAAAATAGTAGTAGTAATTGGTAGTAGCATCCGTGAAAATATTAGTAGCAGTATTGGTAATTAGTAGTAGATTAATAAAAATAGTAGTAGAAATTAATAAAAAATAGTAGTAGAAATTAGTAAAAATAGTAGTAGGAATTGATAGTAGCATAAGTAAAAATAGTATTAGAAAATTTTAAAAATATTAGTAGTATTCAGTATGTCGTATTTTTAGTAGTAGTATTTTTTATGTCGCTACCTCAGTACGTACATACATATGTATTTTTTTGCTCATACAAACGTCATGTTGTTAACTCCTTGACGCGATATCGACTTGACTTTCGTTACGCAATGTCACTCTCATGCCACTAAAGGAGTTTTACGTCACTTACTTCAAAAAATGCTAATTCAAACTAAATTCTTTTCTAAATTTTTGGAAGTTGTTGATTTTATCACAAGTTTCAGGAAAGGATTGTTTGTCTAGTGCCGCCCGTAAATTTTAGAGGAACTACCCGAAGATAGCCATTTTAAAATAAGCTCCCCCATTATGAAATTAGTCCCGTTTTGTAACAATAAAAATTGTACAAATAAATAGGCAACGGGACTGGCGATTTAAATTTTATTTGAAAGTACTTTAAGCGCATTTAATTAGCTCTTTTTTTGATCTGTTATGTGTAATTATATTTTGTTAATTTGCAATTTGATTTATTTCTCACATTGTGTTTATATGTACAGGCAAATATTTGTATTCTATTAAATAGTATCTACTTTTTTCGCACAAGTGAAGTTTTTATCTTTCTGTCTCTAATTAAATCAAATTTTGTCAAAACGTCACTTTCGCTTTGTTGCCTTTGCCTTTAATCGCTACTTCTCCTTCACATTTCCCCGTTATACTCTCCTCTGCTGTAAGCTAAATTCCCAGCAAATATTTATGTAATTTATTTAATTACATGCAATCGAGCTGTTTGCAAATAATGCAAGTGATTTTTTTTCGTATTTTCCTCTGTTTGTTTTTTATCTTTTTGGCGCTAGCAATTATTTAGTTAATCGCATCAAAGTGAAATAAATAAATTAGCTACGTAGAATAAATACAAATTATTTATGCAATACCTATTAATGTAGCTGCATAGCTTTGTGTCAAAGAGAATTTTTAGCACAAAGCGAAATCCAAGCAAACAAGCTAATGTGAAGACAAACAAAGCGGTTTAAGGGAATAAATAAGTTCTATAAAGCACAGCAAAGGCAAATTGCTCTCAAAAGAAAGTTTGTCCCAAAGAAATATCTACAAAGCCAAATGTGTGTAAGGTGCATGTGAATAAATGTAGTATGTGGTATTTCTCTGAAGGCATGAGCATGAAATCCCATATCGTCAGCTGACGGAGCTTAACAGGATGTCCAGTAAAGGGTAATAGCAATTGTAATTGTTGGGTTTTGCAGGGGCATGTTGGAAAGCACCAACCATTGCATGCCTCAATAGAGTGCATAGAGGTAGCTGAAATCCAGCGTGGTGAGGCAAAGACAGAAATCGAAAGTACGTTTAAGCTTTCAATCAGACAAATGCCTCAAGAACCAGAATGATTTGCGTTGTACCGTCTGTGTATAAATAAATCCAAAGGGATACATTAATCGAATTGAACTAATATGACACCAAACAGTGAAAAAAAAAACCTTGAAGGAGGCCACTATAAACTTGTGGTATTGAGGCTCCATACAATAACGAAAACGGAACTAATTGGCCAATTAAAATCGCCAAACTTCACGAAATAGAGCAAAGTGATATCGTTTTTCCTCTCCACGCTCTCGATAAAAAAAATCAAAAACCTAACAGAGCGGTAGAAATTATAGCTGCTATTTCGAAAATCACCACATCTCCTCATCAGCTTTTTCTAGACTTTTTTCCTGGTTTAAGTTCTCAGCATTCGACTTACCGGGCAAATACATAGCTAGTGAACCAAAACGGTCATATGCTGCTGGTGATTTTCCTTTTTCCCTCCTACATCCCAACAAAATTCAAGTACTGCAGTCCAATACCTTTCTATTCGAAACTGAACTTTCTATTCGAAACTAACATAAAAAATCATTATTGATATAAACAAATTAGGCCGAAAAAAATACATGGATAAAATATATGGGCAAGTAAAAACCTAACAGAGCGGTAGAAAATATAGCTGCTATTTCGGAGATCACCACATCTCCTCGTCAGTTTTTTTCTAAAATTAAAGGAATCGTGGAGAGTCGAAATTAAGCGGCAAAGAGAAATACGGAAAGAATTATGCAGGAAAGGCGGTATACAAATTAGCAAACATCTTCAAGATTCCCGGCTGGTGGTACTAGCGAATGCCCCCAAACTAATCTACGGGTTGTATAAGGAAGTAGTTAGACCTATGTATACTGCTTTACGTTGTTGTGCTCTGGTGGCCGCAATAACCCTTAACTTAAGTATTGTACAAATTGCCAACATCAGCCTTGAAGGTGTCATTACTACTCATAGTTCACATAGCTAGCGGGAACCATGTACCTGGCTGGAAATCCCCATAACTATTTCTGTAGAAGTTGTAGAGACAGGGATGAACCGGAAATTTTAAAATATCAACAGCCTGGAAGCTCGGAACTGTAGAGGATACGAAAATTCATGGGATCACCATTTTTTTAGAATCTAATCGGCCTAGCTGGGGAGATAGGGCGACTGCTTAGGTTTATAGACTCCAAGCGAATTAGAATGGAAAGAGGTATCCAAGTGGTATCACAATGGGCCAATTTACGGGCCTAAGTGCTCCGGTAAATACTCTGACAACCACTTTTACCTAAGCCAACCTTCATTCTTGAAGCAATAATCAATATTGAAGGATGAAATGGCAAGTCACAGGCACAGAATGCAAATAAACTAAGCAGACGTCTTACTAAAACTGCTGTTTTCTGGGAAAATTAATGACTATAATAAATAGCCAAGGAGTAATGGAAATAATACGTGGGCTAAAACTCACTACGGCCGAAGTTAAACAAAAAACCTATGCATGGACGATGACTAGACGACTAGATAAATCAGCAATAAGGGTTCTCATCCGTTACTGCGTTGTTTCAGCACTGATCCGCTAATGACACATATAAATAAGTTTCTTTTTTTTTGCAGAAGTTGTGCAGGTGAAGATGGAGATTCATCAATGATCAATCATAGTTGAAGCTAAAAATATAATGAAAGTGAACATCGTATCAGTAGCGGATCGGATGTTCGATTGGAAAAGAATAGCAGAGCATTGAGCTGTCGGATCTGGCAGAAATGTTGGTCGTTTCGATTACATGAGAGGCGAGTCTGTCTGTTGCGATTGCAGCTTTCCGACGTCGAGCATTCCTTGCATATTCTTTGGTGAGCAGGGCGATTGCGTATCTTGGCTACGACAAGATAATGATCCGAGGCGATGTTCGGTCTTTGGTGGGAACGTGCATCTAATACACTGGAAACATGACGTCCGCCTATTGCAAAACTGATCGTTTTTTCGATCTGGAGATTCTCTTCTATCGGAACGAGGACGCAAATCGGGGAGATGTTGAGGAATCTTGCTTTGATGCGAAGCTCAGCGAGACGCTCATGCCCCGTGCACTACGTACGTGCGGCGAAGTATCTCTCCCACCATTAATCCAACGCCGAACTTGCACTCTTTGACATGAATTATTCAAATCGGGCCAATACTTTTATAAAAAGTCTTACTGAGCAGCTAAAGTACACTACTTTCGGAAAAACGATATCCAAATTATCTTACAGTTCCATAACTTCAATGTAGTAGGTATGTTAGATTTCGGATCCCAGAAATATGTAAACGCATGCGATTTTTATGAAATAATTTTTATGACGTTTTCTCAAACACATATTAAAAATTAAATGAAATTAAAGCAAAAATGTTTCTTTGTTTTTTTTTTTTTTTTTTGAAATCGCGAGAGTAGCAGACCCCCTTAAACCGAAAATGTTGGAGCGTCCCCAAATCGTACGCCTTCTCACTTCTCGTTACTCATAAACAGATGTTCGTGTGCTGTTCTGAGGTTATTTGGGTGAAACCATTCGAGTTTTTTTCGAAGTTTGTTAAACTTTCGAGAAATTTAAAAAATGTTTTGATTTTTTCTTTTATATGATTTAATTATTTATTTTATAAAACAATAAGGAAAAGGATTTAACAATAGAATAGTTGGTTAAAATTAAAATAAAAATACACATTTAAACTCTGATCCACTGTTTGCATGTACCTAAAATTAAACATCACCCGCACACCCTGTATACACTTGCACTTTGCTTTAGCGGTTATACAAACTAAATGACACTGAGCATCCAATTCGAAGAGTCTCTTAAAAAGAGTAATTTTCCATGCTCGGCGCCCATGTCCTTCGCTGTTTACTGTGTGTGTCCTGTGAATTGCAATGTCCTGTCATTATACTTTTCGCAAACTGTTTTACCGCAAACATTTCTTTTTTTTTTACCACCCAATACACCTGCGTTGACACACATCTGTCGGCAAACACAAAAGTGCACATAAACTCAAGCACACACACACACACGTGAACACTCGTATCGGTCAAGTGTTTGTGTGTGCGTTTGTGTGCTTTTTGGAAAGGTACTTCTGTAGCATCCGGCTTTTCAGGCCACAAACACAGCCATTGGAGTTTCCTTCAGTTCAGCTCAGCCCAACCATAGACCATAGTTGACTACGCACACAGCACCAGTAATAAGGTTGCCTGCAGATGGACTGCAACGCTGCATCCGGTTGCTTACACCGCATAGCACTCGTACCTTGTCCACCCCTTTTCGTTGCTCTACACTCCACGACTTGCGACTTGCTGTCTGCTCACTCGCCACTCGCCAGCGCAAGCGAGTGTAAATTTAAAATAAGCACCTCATTAAATTGAAAAAGTGCTCTACAATTCGGTTTCCCCTCAACCGGATTACTCTCTCCCCTCACTCTATCTCTCTCTCTCTCTCTCTATCTTTATCTTGCTCCTTCGCTTTTAGCGATAGCAGCACTTTGCGTTTCCTGCCACAAGTGTTGGCGACATCCAGCCATGTTGCAGCTTACTGCTGAGACTGTTGCAAGTACTAGCATTGCTTTCGCTTTTGCTGTAATCGACGAGTGTTGAGGTGCATAGATACTTCGTTGACACGCAACGAAGCGTGTGACTGTAAATTGTACTCCAATTAAAGTGAATAAAGGAAGTATAACGAGTGGTGAGTGGTGGAAGCGAGGTAAGATTGGCGTGTCATAGAGCTTTGCTGTTGATTTGTAGCTGGTTGAATAAAATGAGCTAAAAATGTATGATTGCACTGTTGACCTGAAAAAATTAATTTATGGTTTTGCTAGAGGTGTAACTTCGAATATTAGTTCGCTTTTTTTACTTTTTAGTAAAGTGTGGAAATTGAGAATAGGGCTAAGGCTCGTTCCGTAGACAGTGTACAAAGTTTTAAATCTTTGTGAATTAGTTGGCCGAATAAGCAGCGATGTTGTACACAACATTTTTGACGCCAACTCGGGAGCAAATGTATTTTATATAACTCTGCTAACTGCTACTTACTTACTAAATTACTGATATCTCCCCTAGTAAAGATGACCACGTTGTTCGCTTATGAAGTTATAGCTTTTATCGTTGGATATGAATAAATTTTGTGCCAGTATAAAGAATCAAATTTTCTTTCGTACTACTACTCCTTTTACAAGTCAGTTTAGTTTTAGGTGGTACATGGGCCATATTTTAATTTAAAAAAGGTGGCAACTCCTTTGTAAACTCATTTTAAAGTAATTTAGTGTGCATACGTAAGATCACTTAAATATTTACTTATTTTGTGCCTGTTTTCTAGCAACCCTGTTTACAAATATTTCATTAAATTTATCATTAAATTTTTTGTAATGAATTTTTTCCGCAAGTGGCAACTCTCTTCAAAAGTTTTTATGAAATTACGCCTTTTAACCCTCTTCCTATTGGCATTCATATTTTAATGTTTAATTTTTTAAAATAAAATTCAAGTTTTCAAACAGGTGGCAACCCCTTTTTCAAAAACTATTTTGGAAATCAAGCTAAGAAATATTATACATTTTAAACCAATATAATAGCATTTGATTTTACTTATTAATTAAAATGAATTATCTAGGTGGCAACTCTCCCACCATAACAAAAATGCTATAATATTTTATAAAGTAAACAGTGTTGGGTGATTTTTGCTCCCTTGAATTTTAGTGGATATTTTTTCTGTGATGCTTCTCCTTCTGCTATGATTTCTTTCTTTGTATGGCGATTCTCAAGCTAGTCTTATTTTAAGCAAACAGACGAAAAGGCCGAAATGCTAAGAAGTTTCTTAAAACACAAGGTATGAATACATATGTATATGGGCCACAATTATGGATTTGGAGAATAAAGCTGCGGCAGAAATAAGAAATTAAGCTTTATTATTAAATTGTTTTTTTTTTTGTTTTTTTTTTTCAGAGTTATAATTTGAATTAAATCGTCGTCAACTTCGTTTAAGACTGGAGAGCGCACGAAGCGACATATTTTTTTGATTCATTGCGGGAATTAATGGATAATGAACTAGAAAAGTTAATTTCGGGAACGTTCCTGAAACTTACAAAAATAATGCATGTTATATTCGATTAAATTTTGCTTTGTTCGTCAATTATAGTAATGAGAAAAAAAGATAAGACCATAAACTTACTGCAATTTTAGTCAAACAAGACTTTCCAACTGAAATTTATCGCTTATTTTTTATATTTCTTTTTTGCTAATGGTGTTTAGTATTTTTCTCCACATAAAGTTTTTGTGCCGATACTATTTTCCGGCTCTGCATATATTTATTTAATTTTACCAAATAAAATACCTACTAATTTCTGAGGTATTCAAAAGTTCTTTCAAAATTTGTGACTTAAAAATAGGAATCACAATAGCACTGAAAAGCTCGTTGATTAAAAATCACAATAAGAAATTAATTTTTAATAGGCATTACCTGAATTTATTTTATTTAACTTTATTCTATATGTTTCAAATGAAAAGTATAAAATAATGTGAAAACATTCTAATCCATCATTTATATTTCAAATAAAATATTTTCAGCAGATTTTAGCATCTAAATGCAGTAGGGTGATTCACAAAGTGGCTCAATGTGTCATAAATCATAAAGTCATACAATTTTACATTTTAAAAGTTACGGACACTTAACGCTGTGTGGCGAGGTGGGAATCCTCTTCAGCTAAATCGTCAGTTGTGTGCCTCGTTGTGTTTACCAACAATCGAGAGTTTCATTCCCCCCTCGATGCAAACCAACGAGGTGTCCGTTTAGTAACTCCACTCAGAAAAAAATTGACCTCTGATTCATTTTGTGTAAAGGTATTATCAAAGTGAAGAAAAATCTATATAAAATAAAATATTTTTTTCTCCAAAAATGTACAAAGCTAAAAAGCTCACATATAATTAAAGCGATCAACGTTTCAAAAAGCTTGATGACCAGGGAGCGAGAGGGGACTGGATTGAAAAAAAAATGTTTGCCATAAAATCTTCTTAATTTTAATTTGCATTGCTTCTCATGTTTATTGAAAAGGTAAACGGCTGACAGAAGGAAATGACTTCCTGTTTATTCATTTTTATAGAATTTTGTTCAAAGATATGCAACTGCTACAAGAAATATTATTGATTTTATATTAAGAAATCATATAAATAAATTAGTACAGATATAATAAAAGCACTTTTTAATTCAAATTATACATGCATACTTACGTATATACATACAATAAACATAAGTGGTATATTTGAACAATTCGCAATATAGAATATTTATTGCATCAACCGATTAATAAGAAATTTTCATTGGCGACATTGACTGTAAGATTTATGTACTTTATGAATAATCTTTTTATATTGTTTTTTATTAATATTATGAATATTGCTCTTTGTAATTTCAAAATGAAACCTTTTAAAGTAGCCAGTTGTGCAACAGAGACCTTAAAGGTGTATGGGCCAAAAAATATTGGAAAATAGACGCTTTAGAATTATAAGAATTATAGAAATTATAGTTATAAATACCTGATTTATTCGAATATGAATTACAAAATTATAAGCAAATATGTCAATTTATTACATTGTAGTTATAAGTAAAACAGTTATAATTAAATAAAAAAGAAGCAGGCTGTGTCAGAGACACGGCCATTAAGTTTAACGTAGAATACGCCATCCGATAAGACAGAAAACATATGTAACAATACATGATAAATAATACAAGCAAATGAATTTCTTTATTTGATAGTTACTTTGGATGATATACATAAGCTTATGATAGGAAAAATAGGATAAAAATGTTTTTAAATTATCAATTAAATTTCTCGCAAAAACGAAGTCAATGGCTGTTATCAATAGTAAAGATAAATGATAAATGATATTTGTGTGCATGTGTTTATACAATTTTCATTTGAGAAATTTAAATATTAGGAAGATATCAACCAACATGAAATGTATGTCAAACGAAAGCTAACATCTTCATTTGACTACAAAAAAAAAAAAAAAAATTAATCGAGCCGTTTCCTTATAATTAAAGAAATAGAGATTACAACAATAAAAACCTGACATTGGTGCCCATACCGTAAGGTAAGACGTATTCTACGCCAAAAAAAAAAAAAAAATTAATCGAGCCGTTTCCTTATAATTAAAGAAATAGAGATTACAACAATAAAAACCTGACATTGGTGCCCATACCGTAAGGTAAGACGTATTCTACGCCAAAACTGTTTAGAAAAAATAGCGTGATATTTATTTTCAGAAAATAATCTACTTGACAAAATTTTGTTGACCATAATTTCAAATTGATAAGGCCATCGGATTATTAAAATTAAGAGGAGATTCTAATACAAAAAAAAAAAACCGACCACCCTGTTAAGCACAGAGTGGCGAAAAGTCACACTTAATAGCGGTAGGTAGTGTAGGCTGAGTGGTTGCGTGCTCGCCTAGCAACTCCGTGTACCATGGTTCAAAGTCAGGTAAAGTTTAGAAAGAAAAAGAAGTCTGATGAGGAGATGTGGTGATCTCCGAAATTGCAGCTATCACTACTACCACTTTGAAAAATTGTTGTTTTCTCATATTATTCCTAATACAAACCTGGCCACAAGATTTATAAATTTTACAGACGATTCGTAAAAAAATAAGGCCAAAAATAAAAATTAAAAAAAAACTTAGTCCTTAACTACATTGAAGAGGGTTTTATCTTAGTTTTATACGCTATCTACTAGATTTTATGATTTTCTTAATTATGTTCAGAGGCTTTCATCTTAGTTTCACAGGTTATCTACGAAATTTTAATTAAAAGAGCTTTCAACTTAATTCTACAGGCCAATTTCGTAATCATATTGAAAAGTTCTCATCAGAGTTTTTAACAGATCATTATCTTGATTTTATTTAAAGAACATATCCAGTCATAATAAGAACGGATTCTTACTGGGAGAAAATCAGTAAATTTTGTCCTGGTTTATAACACAATCATCTTTATTTTGTGTGTCGTTAAGCTCTTTATACCAGTTCCATACCATGGAATTTATACTGATATACCGACATAGTTTTTTAATAACTTAATTAAGTTTAAAAAAAGTTTCTCAACTAATTTTCATTTTATTCAAAAAATCGAATGCTGAATTTTCGTTTATTTAAATTTATTCAAAGATCTTGGGGCAACTGAAAATTTGTCGTTAATATGATTCCGCACAGGATACTAAATCCATCTTGGATTCAATCGTTCTAAAACTGAAACTTTAATCTAAAAATTTCTAAATTGATAGCTGCAAGTGTATCATAGTTTTAGGCGTTAGGGCTAGTATTTGACGTTAAAGAGCAATCAGTAATGCTCGCTCTCCATATATGCTTGCACTCAATAAGAAAAAAATATGGATATGAGAAAATTCGACGTGACATGTGGCATGTAAAATAGAAAATGAAATTATCGTTGGTTGTGGAAGAACCAACAAAAAAAAAACGCAACTCTTGAGTAAACGCTAACTAAAACAAAAAACGTTTGAGTGTCAGAAAAATATCGCAATACACACACACACACACACACATGCGCGCACATAAATCAAGTGCTCACATTCTGCAACATTTACCGCACTCACCTATACATGCGCACCCATTTAAACATTTAAGCCGCCTAATTGGGTGTCACAAAATGTTGGCAAGTTGTTGCTTATAGCTTGGCACTTCAACCACCGACTGCAACAAACGCCACCGTCCCATAAATGTGTGAATGAAAATGTTTGAGACGTGGCAGCAACTGTGTGCGTAATGTTAACGAACATTAGTTGCAGTTGCCAAAACTTTTGCCACACACCGCAATGCATGGACACACAAATCGTATACAGATGTAAGCGTCAAATTTGCTGTCTGTTGCTGTGTGTGTGTGGAACAAGTTTGCGAATAATAAGTGGCGACAAAGGGTGGAAAGTTTGTTGCAAATGCAGATATTTAGGGACGCACATTTACACAGACACACGCACACACACACACGGAAAGCATTAAACACTGACATTCCTCCACATCCTGGCAAACTTCTAAGCATAGTTGCATGTTGTATATCTGCTTAGTTTGTTACATGCTTTGCAATTAAATTCATGTGTGTGTGTGTGTGGGTGTGTGTGGCGGTGTCTTTGTGTATGTGTGGATGTTTTATATGTAGTGAAATACCCTACCACTGCAGCCCAATTAGCAACACTTTGTGGCCCCTAGCGCTGATCTATGACCGTTCAACATTCGGTGTTGTCCATCCATTTGAGTGCTAAACCAGCTTTGACAAGTTTGTGGCTGTGCCAAGCGCTAAGCAGCGGAGAACACGGAAGGTGCGAGTGACCACTGGTGGTGATTTGCTGCAGATATTTTGAATGTTGAGCACTGATTGTGGCAAATAAGCAGCCGATAAGATAGATGGTTGTGCTCTGGTGAAGGTAATGATTTGCGTGCGGAGTGGCGTTAATTTTCGACGTCTAATCGAAGTAAATGCATAGGCTTAAATTATTTAGAAGCACTAAATCGTTAGTTGGTGAAATTTTGCCTACAGAATTTTGTGTTTAAATCTTTGTTGAATTCAATAGAAAGGTATAGAGACAATTACAAAATATTTCAAACTGTTGCTCTTTGTGTTAAGGCTTTTGTTCTTTTACAAACAATTTAAAAAAATTAAAAAAGAAAACACCTTTTTTTTATTTTATTTCGAAAAACTATCCTCAAACTCAACAAAAACAAAAAAAATTGGGAGATTAGCTTTTCGAGTTTTGAAACAGTTTTTTAAGTGAAAATGTTTTAAAACAAGTTTTTATATAAAGTTAAACTTTAGCGATGCTGAGTACCTGCATTGTGGCTTGGTGCACCAAAACTGGGTTCATATCATTTGAAAATTGTTATAATTTATTATTAAAAAAAAAAAGACTCTAATTTTAGAAAGGTGGCAACACTTTAATAAACTACTTTCAAAATAGCTCAACGTAAATATATACATATGTACGTGACATATTCTGATCGCGCTTATGCTATTAATTAATTTGTATTTAATTTTTCAAAAAGCTGGCAACTCTAAGCACCTTTCTACACTTCTATCCGTTCAAGCTTGTATTGTAATGTTTCACTTACCTCATAAATTTAATATAATTAAACAGGTAAAAACCTTCTCGAAAATATTTTTTAAATAAAGCTTTCTTAATTTGTTTCGGTTTTAATTGAATTGCAGTTATTATTCCAATTAAACATAATCTAATTTTTTAAAAAGATGCCAAAACTGTTTCGTACAAGCTCTGTCATTTCACACTAATACTGCTATGTATATTTCACTTAGCTTTTAAACTGAACTAAATTAATCTTTTTAAATAGGTGGCAAGCCTCTGTAAAAATGTTTTTGTGTAAACGCTTTCGTCGCACCCGATTATTCTTATAACTTATTCATTAAAATTAATTTATCGTTCTAAATAGGTCGCAACCCCATTTAAAACTAGTTGCGTGATTGAAATTTCTTAAGCTAATTTTGTTTTAATTCTACGCCGTAATAAATCATTTAATGTAAACATTTGATTTAATTTGCTTTTTTAATTTTCTTTAACCATTTTCGTTTATCATTGCAATATTTTTTTTAAATTTATTTTTATAATTTTAATGAATTTTTAACAGGTGGCAACGCTTAATTTATTCTTATAAATTAATAAATGGCTATAAATATGTAGGTGGGAAAATGTTTTTGGGTAAACACTTTCATCGAGCCCTATTATTCTTATACTTTATTCATTTAAATTAATTAATCATTATAAATAGGTGGTAACACCATTTATAGCCAGTTTATTGATTAAAATCTCTTAAGCCTATTTTGTTTGAATACTATGCTGAAATAAGTCATTTAATGTAATAATTTAATTTAATTTACTTTATTTTCTTATCAGGTGGCAACTCGCTGCCAAAATATTTTCGAAATAGAATTTTCTTAAACCCTTTCCGTTGGCACCCGCATTGCAATATTTTAATTTAATTCATCAAATCATTTTGTTGAATTTCGTAAACAGTTGGCAACTCTCTCAAAAAAATATTTTTGAAAATACGGTTTTCTGAAACCTCATACGAGCGATACCCATATTTTTATATTTGATTTCACTCACTAATTTAATAGAAATCCATACTATTGATTATATATGTGCTAAATTTTATATTTTTTTATGATTTTTTGCTAGTCATAAGCCCACTATATATGTATGTATGTATATATTGGAAAATTTGTTGAAATTTATTTTTCTGTCATTTAAGTTCCGTGACTTAAAAAAAAATAGTATTTCGGTTTAATAAACAAAAAAATTGGGAAAAATATTTCGAAAAAGCGACGTCAAATTCAAAATTGAATTTAATGGGCTACAAAACTGCACATTCGTAAATTTCCAAATATATATTTTTTTTAGTTTCAAATTTTGATGTAAATTTGTTAAATTATTACACATTTGGTATGAAGTTTGAAACTAAAAGTTAAATAGTTTGTTTTAGAGAATGATTTGTAATTTAATTTAAAAGTAACAGAAATCGAAAAATACCCTATCACTTTGCTTTCATATCAAGTTTGATAAATATTTACAAGGGCAACTCTATTATTAAGGGTCGACATAGATAAATAGCAGCCAGTGGTCGACTAGCCTGCTTTTCAATCACCATTATTGCACTCGTAGAAAACATATGATATATAACAAAATCATAAATATATTTCAAAACCTTTCTATCCGTTACTCTGAATAGCAGATAATTCCAGAAATTAACTTTTGTTTTAGGTATTTAATAACACCAGCAGTCGTGTCCATTAAATCCGAAGTGACAAAGACCACAAAAAATACCATGGGCATAATTTCTACCACAACCAACGTGCAATCTCCATAATGGCCTCAAGGTATTTACCTCTCGTAAATTCGATATGCATATAGGTAAATATGTAAATGCTCATAGCAGCATAGAAGCGAAAGGATACCCCTCCCCGCTGCTGCAAAGGCAAGCAAATATTCACCGATAGGAAAACGGCGTTGCAAAACAATTGCTCGAAGAAAAATGTCATCATTATACGTGGCATGCCGCAGCATCACTAAATCAAGCGCTAAAATGATGCCATGCTATGCGTTGCCGAGCAGTGCACACACACACACACATACCCATATACACCAGCACGCCCACAAACCACCGCTAGCAATGGCAGCAAACAAACAAAAGACGAGGGCATTAATAAAAGCGTCATCAACAAATCCAAACTATAGCAACGTGAAAAGCAACAAATCCAGGTAGCAGGTTGCAGTGAAAATTGCGAATCATAAATCGACAATAACGCAACGCAACTCAAAAAAAAAACAAAAACAATGCTGCTCTACACCGCCACCGGCATCGCTCACCGCTCACCTATAACCGCTGGCGCTGGTATTCCGGGTAACACATGGCGTATACGTAATATGAATTGTTGATGGATTTGCTTGCTGGTGGCGCCGATGATGTCGACAACGGCAACGACAAAAACATTGTTGTCGCTGTGGCAAAAATAAAGCTAAAACTGCAACGATTTGCTTATGCAACGCACCAACAACAACAACAAATGCTGGCAGCGGTGCGAACAACAACAACATTTAATGAGTGCCACTGTGCTGTGCTGCAATGAAGAAGCAGCTGTTGCAACACGCAGATCAGCGCACGTTTGCCGCAAGTATTTTCCATGCTTTTTTCACCACTACTTCACTTAACCCCCGCCACTCTGCCATAGCTTAAGCATAAAATTGTTGCATGCAACATGTATTTATGTGCCGCAAGCAGCCGGTAGACAGTCGAGCATGAAACCATGCAGCTGCAGGCAGCAGAAACAAAAAAAAAAGTAACCAAAAAAAAAAACAAAACAAAAACGACAACTCAACGCTTTATGCAGGTGTGCTGTTGCATGCAACATTACATCACTTGTTGTTGTTGTTGTTGTTGTTGCTGTGGCTTTTATACATACGTGCGTGCGTGCTTGTATTGGTATTTGGCAAATACAACAACAAATAGGTAGGTGTGCTCCAATGCCCGCGAGTGTGTTGTTCGCTTACGCTTTGGTGCGTACAAATTTGCGGTTGCTGTGGCTACTTTTCGACAACAACAGTATATAGATGGCGTCTGTCAGAAAAAAAACAAAAACAATGTACTACAAGCGTTTAAGTGTTGCACTTTGCAATAATTTAATTTTCAAAGAGCATCCAACTCAACTCAGTAAGGGAGTGTGCAGCTGCAAGAAAATAATAATAATTTGTCTTAACTTTAACAAGCGTGTTATTTACGAATGTTTACAACGGATTTAACAATGTTGTTTTTCTAGAAAGTTTATTAATTTATTTATTTATTTAAATCTATATTTCATAAATAAATTCATAAAATATATTTTGGAGCAGAACTTCTAGGCCATATACCGCAAGGGTATCGAAAAGTTTATACTTTTTGGGAATTAAATTGTGTCTCCTTAATACATCTTTTATTATATTAATATTTTTATCTTTGCTTCAATCTAGAATTGCTTCCAATTTATTGTTATTGTGGCCGGATAATGTGCAGTTGTTCAGTGTAGTTATGTGCAGAGGAAAGTTTCGTTACCCGCAGTCATACCGTGAACAGTTTAGGTTGTAGCTGGGTCTATTATAATTGGTATTATGCTTTTTTTCTCATACCTGCAATGCACTTCGTTTTTCATAGTTAAGGTTAGCTGAGTACAACCGATTCTGCACGAGGAATTTCTACTACAAATGGTAGGGTTATGATATATTCGGCAGCTTATTCTCATATGGCCAGGTATCCGCATTGTAGATGCCAGCATTTACAGGCAAAAGTGATTGGTGAACATTGGAACAGTACGAGTTCCCTAAACGGCGGAAGCTTCGTCTAGTGAAAGGGTAATTTCTAAATTTTGCATCTACTAAGCTCTGGTTAACCGGCTTGGCTTAAATGAAAAGTTATTATTCCCTGTAGAAGTTTGCACAAGGTGCACACTTCAAATTGATTAAATTTATAAATCGATTCAGTTTTCAAATAAAATATTTATATTTTCATAGCTAATGTTTGTTTTAAATTTGCATGAAATGATACAGTAAACAATTTTCAAATAATATTTATGCGACTAATACATCTGCTCAATTTGCATCAAATCGGGCCGAAATTGCGGGTTTTACGAGTAGAGATATCTCGGGTCCAGCGTCTATTAAATAAAACTAAAATTTATATTTACATATCTGGCGAATGCGTATTTTGAATTTAAATTCAATTTAACTGCAAATATGGGTTTTAGAAATATCGCGACTCCACCGACACAGACGTTGTCTGCTTATATTTATTTATTACATACTTGCCCCTTGTAACTTCTGTATAATTAAATTAAATTTGAGTTTACAAACAGCTGGTAACTCGCTCTAAAATAAAGGTATGCACCCTGTCTCGCGCCGAGAAGAACCGTTTGACAATCATATTTTAATACTTTATATACTTGTATGTAATTTAATTAAATTTGAATTTTTAAAATTGTGGCAACCCTGCTCAAAATATAGTTATGAATATGCTGGGGCGAAACCTTTCATATCCAGATTTTATTCTTTCATATAACTTGCGTACAATTCAAATAATTTCGACTTTTCAAACAGATGGCAACCCCCGTAACAGTTAGTTATGAACCATCTTGCCGGGATAGCATTTCATATTTCACAGAACTGGTGTAAATTTCAATAAAATTTTACTTTTCCAACAGAGGACGTACAACCTTCCCCCAAGCCACCAAAACCAATAGCATTACTAAACCGTTCCCAAGGTAGACACTAATAACTCTGCAAAGTTTCAGTTTTCAAAGAGGTGGTAACTCTAAACAAACATATTTTTGAAATTAAGCTTTCCGAAATATTTTATTTTGGCATCCATATTGTCAAATTTCATTTAACTTATTGACTTTGCTTAACTCACGTTCAGAAAGGTGGCTACATTCCACATACCACACATTTATGATCAAACGATGACAACTCTCTCTAAGGACCACTTTATATACATATTAATCCGAATTATGAGATTTATATTCTTCAAATTCTGTATTAATCCGTTGGATCGCTTAGCCGTAAAATGGAATTATTTAGACAAATATGTGAGATATTTAAAAATAGAGTTGCCACTTGTTGAAAAATTGCATGTAATTAAATAAATAAGTAAATTCGTATATTGCGATATATGTACATAGTGTTTGTCAAAGTTAAAGGGCTACAACTTCCAAAATTTTTTGAAAGAAGGTTACCACCTGTTTGAAAAAATATTAATTAAATTTCTGTAGGCAAATTCTGTATTAATCCATTGGACCGTTTAGACGTAAAATAGGATAATTTAGACAAACATGTGAGATATTTAAAAAAAGAGTTGCCACCTGTTGAAAAATTCATGCAATTAAATAAATAAGTAAATTCGTATATTGCGATATATGTACGTAGTGTGTGTCAAAGTTAAGGGGCTACGACTTCCAAAATTTTTTGAAAGAAGGTTGCCACCTGTTTGAAAAAAAATAATTAAATTTTTGTAGGCAGTTGCCACCTGTTTAAAGAATTAATATTAATAATTAATATGCATGTTGATATGATTTATATTGAGAATAATTATGGATAGGGTAGCCAGCTGATAAAAAAATGTACATACATAAATGAAATTAAGTTATTAAGTTAAATTAATTATTACGATAATGGAGTTAAAAAGGTTTAAAAAATGGTTTATATAGGGTGACCACCTGCTTAAAAAATGTATTCAATTAAATTCACAATTTCTTTGAAAGGGATAATTAAATTCTATTGATAAGTTAACTGAAATATTACGTTTATTTATGTCACACTAAAACAATTTAAAAAATTTGCATTTCAGAAATATTTTGTACGAGGGTTGCCACCTGTTCAAAATATAAGATAAATTAAAAAGTAAAAAAGAGATGTTTATGAAAGCTTAGTTGAAACAAATTTTTAGAGCAGGTTTGCCATCTGCTTAATTTACTTTTTAAATGTACAGAAATATAACGGTATTGGTGCGGAGCGAAAGGGGTTGTACGAAAAAAATGCTCACCTTCTTAAAAACTTCGATTTAATCTAAGTAGTAAATTGCCAGCAATTCTAACATGTTCGCATCAAACGAAACGGAGCTAGAAAGCTTAATTTCAAAAATATTTTCGAGGATTTTTAGCTGTTTAAAGATTTAAAATAAAAATATTACAATACAATTACCCATCGATCAATCAAATTACCCTAAGACTCGAAAAAAAATTGGAGGGGATACCAATTGTTTGTGCAGTTAAATGCAAATGAGTTAAAACTTCTTTTCCTTCACCTTTGCAATTCAAGTATTAACTAAAGAAAATTCGAAATCCTATGAAGGCTTAATAACAACCAATACTTGAGGTGGATATAAAGCCACTTTAAAAATTGGTTCATATTAAAGTTAGCCTGAATGGGCTGCAACGGCAGATAGCCAACTACTTTTGAACCGGTTTTAGCAAATTTCTCTCAGTTTTGAGCAAAAAACTTGTTTTTCCCCCTATTTTTTAGATGTTTTTTAAATCACCACATAAATGGAGTTCAGCGGGAGCTCATTAAGCCGTCCCTTAATTTCATACACTTTACTCTTCAGCAATTTAGTGTAACACACTTCCACACTAGAAGCAGTTAACATTTCACAGCTGCATTTTAGTGAAGCCTAGTTGTTAGAGGCGCTGCAAACGAATCAAAAACAAATGGCGCTACTTGAAACCAGCTGCCTTGTTGCATTGCCAATTTTCAACAGACCACTTCGATGGGGGTTCCAATTACATTCTATTTACTTGTATGAATTATAAGGACCATTCACGCCTGCTGCGGCAGGAAGGTGCAACAAATTCACACATAAAAATAAGCGCACAAACGCACACACACACTCACCCATAGGCCTACAAAGAATATATAATTTTGCGAGCAGTATTGAATAACATGTCATGTAGAGTTCCATTTAATTGCTGCGTTGCTTCGGGCCAAACAATTTGTGTAGAGGGGTTGGATGGCGGCGGCTGTGTGACGTGCTGATTGGCAACAACTGCTGCTGTTTATGGTGTTTATGGCTAACGGCGATTGGCATGCAACAACCGTGCCGTTATCTCAAAGTGTTATGGATGTGGCCGTGACTGCGTTTTTGTTGTTATTGTTGTGATTTCAATGTTTTCACAACTGATAATGTGCTGAGTGTTTAATTTTACTATGCTTTGTTGTTATTGTTTTTATATACTGCAATTGCTTGCTGTTGCTGCAGCTGCTGCGACTTTTTGTTGTTTTTATCATCACAGTCAATGTTTGTAGGCGTTATTGGGCCTATTAGCTGGCAGCCAACTGTAAAAATACAACAAACACTGATTGCCTTTTGTTTGCAGGACTATATTTGGTTTATCAGCGCATGTATGTATGTGCATGTGTGCGTGTGTTTGTGTGTGTGTCCATGCATGTGAGTATGATAACCGCAAACAGGTGGTCAAATGACCAGAGGTGACAGAAATTAATAATGAAAAAATTTAATATTGGTTGTGGTTTCGCTGAATGCGTGGCAGTTGTATGGAAATCAGACACTGGCTTCGTCGTTGGCTATTGGAAAATCTTAATTAAATAAAAAAAACACATTATATTTAATTAGTGCCTTTCATTATTAAAGTGATCATGACTCAAACAGGTAAGAAGCAGCAGTCAGATGCAAAATGGAAATGGGGGGCCAGTGCGAACGGTACACCAAGTAGGCCAAGTATGCCCAGCAAAGGTTTGATATGAAATCAAAGATAGCGCTCAAACTGTTAATTCCATTGCATTCAGCCTAGAAGTATTCATTACAAAATATAACAGTTTTGATACCTTTGTAATGCGTTATTTACGTAGTTACATAATGTTTGGATCCCGCCGTACGGCTGTTACTATTACTGTTTTTAAATAAACGTAAAGAAGACATCTCACAAGATATTAGCAATTAGGAGTCGGTTATATGAAATACTTAAGTTGATCTATAGGAATGCGCCCAAAGGCAAGAAAGGTAGTATATATTTGTAATTTTTCATAGAACTGCAGATCGTAAGAAAATCAAAATTTAAAACTTTGTAGAAAATCTGTACAAATTTCACAAATGTTCTTGCTTTCAAACCTTTTATCTCGAATTTTCGAGCAACTTTTGTTCACAGAGTTTTGTAGCTTACACAATTTTATTAGTTTTTTGAATAAAAATATAGTTTATTCGAGAATAGAAATTGTTTAAATCCCAGCATAAAATGCAGTTTTACAGCTCATTCATTATTAGTGCAAAAAAATGCGGGCTCGAAGTGATCTTTTTTTTTTAATTAAAGCTAATTTGTAGTTACTCCAAACATGCATTGTATTGTACTAATATGAAGTGGGCTATAAAATTGCATAATC
Organism: Anomoia purmunda; assembly: GCA_951828415.1. NCBI lineage: Eukaryota > Metazoa > Arthropoda > Insecta > Diptera > Tephritidae > Anomoia > Anomoia purmunda. The sequence continues at coordinate 98,850,900 of OX639997.1, forward strand.
GATTCTTAATATTTTTTTTTTCGTTTGAAGTATGCAGTAAAATTTCTTGAATTTTCTTCACGGGACTGTAGTTATAAAAAGTGTGAAAAACTGCATACCCAGATTTTTTCTGTAAATTCTGATTAAAATTTGTTTGATATTTTCTGTAAAATTTGTTGAACTTTTTTTTCAGCGCAGTTTGAAGTTAGAATTTAAACGGTTTTTATTGCAGAATTAACTACAATTTTATAAAAAATAAAAATAGTTGTAAAATAAAAATGTGCCAGTACGGAGGTATAGTTAAGAAAAATACTTTATATCTCTATATATGTAGATATATCTGATCTCAACGTCGAAGCCTTCAGTGAAGCATACACCAGATTAGAGAAGGAGTCAATAGAGGTTGCTCCAGCTGTGAACGAGAACAAAACAAAATACCTCATTGAGGACCCAAACTAAGCGAAGAATAATCGTTGCCAACAGTTCCTACTTTTGGTTCTGCAGGCAATGGAAATGCAGAGCCCAATCGCGATCAACAAAAATCTCGCTCCAAAAATATCTCATCATTCTCATCCTTTTATATTACGCAGAGATGTGTATGATGTCGAACAAAGTTGGGATGGGGTTAGGAGCCTTCGAGTGAACTATTCTACACAAGATCGATCTCTCGCGAGACTGACCAAATAAGATGGAGTAATGAATTGTACGAGCTCTATACCAACATGGGCAAAGGCAAACGCTGTCCGCTGTAGCTTTCAAAAAATCTTAGGGTACTGCAAAATTCAGGTTTAATGTCACAAAAATCGTCTAAAGCTAATTTAGGTCAAATTTGTAGAAGCTGTACAAATATGCAATTAAGCGTTTACGATTGAAAAATCTTAGCCCATAGACGTCAATATTCGACACAGCTGATATCATCTGATGTAACACCCCATAGCATTAATGTCTCATACACTGAGCGAATTTCTATGTTTGACAATTAATATTGGCTATTTGTGACATTTAATATCAGCCGCCGCCATCTTTAATTTAGAAGACTTCTCACTTGCATTCATTCACAATGGACACTGCGGAATACGAGAAACCATAACCTCTATCCATAAAAACACTGTAGATATTCCGATAGGCTGAGCAAAATTATATCCCAGTTTTGTTGAAAAAGAGGATGGGCCAGCTGTAGAGTCAATATATCCATTTTCCCAAACATGATCGGCCTCTGACAGTGAGAGTTTTCACAGCCCTCGGACAAGTTGAAAAATTTGAATTTACAATAAGCAGCTTTTTCCCCTACAGGATTGGGGCAGGGTCAGAGGAGCTGAGAAAAACACCATACCTTCTATACCCTGAAAGAGTTCACGAATAGCGGAGGGAGCCGAAGACAATCATGAAAAATTCAAGATTTACTGTCAATTAGAAGAAATCAAGTGAGAACTAGAATGACAGCTGACACGAATTGCAAAACCGAGATGGAAAACATTAACAATTTTCAAAATTGCAAAATACATCTGGCTCGCTTATAAAAACTCAATAACTTTGGGCTTTCAAAGCAGCTCGTAAAATTGTATATTTAGACGAAAACAGCTACGATCTGAAATGGTGAACATAGATACGAGAGTGCAGAAAATATCAGAGATACCAAGAGAAGAGCGTAGCAAAATGGCGTTTCGTGCGTTAAGTTGATTCTAGGATGTAGCCTAAATATGACAATATCGAGCTTATTATACGAGTACATTCCTACCATTCTTACCATTCTTACAATCAGGTTCTCAACCTGGTTCTGGTTGTTCTCAAACAACACGTAGTTAGAGCTAATTGGAATATAAAAAAAACATGAGCCAGATCAATCCATTCAGCTTCAAATGTGCTGAACGGTTATCGCTACTCATGCAGCTTTTAATGGTCTCCTTTTGAGCGGCTTAACGCTGCCCGTCCTCAATCGACTTAATCCTAAGCCCATTACCTTGCCACACTTTGAGTGAAAAGTAAATACTCAATGCATTTAGGAACCCCAGCAAGCTTTTAACGTAACTGCAGTATTTAAATCTTTGCTGCAAAATTTTTAATTTCTTAATTTTTTTTTCTTTTTAAACTTCTTTTATAACCTCCTTGTTTCTTTTTCATCTTAACCCATTTCCACAGCTAGCTAGTAGCCCTGCAAATTTCCATTGTTTACACTTTTGCAACGCCGCTTCACATCTTAATTTTATAGCATAAGTATTTCACTTCTTCTTAGCCGCTTCTCACATAAATTATATATATTAAGTTAACTATGCGCTTTCTTTATTTTACCACTTTAATGAACTCGGCAAGGTTTTCCCCCATTTATTTTTTCTCTGCAAGCATTTTGCTTGATTTTTCTTTTTTTAATTTGCAATTAATACGAGCGCTCGTCAAAATGAATCTGGTAGAAAAAATATGCAAGCAAAAACTATGCACACAATGCAAAGCGTTACGGGGTGTCTGGCAAAAGTCGTGATAAATATTGCAATTATGCACAAAGGCAAAAGTAAATAAAGCAGCGATGCTGGAAAGTCTGTGGAATGGAACAAAATTAATTTTTTTTCTTTGTCTCAATAAAAGTATTTGTTGTTTGCAAAAGTTGTTACCTTGGCTATTGGTCGGTCGGTCCGTGCAGTGAGGCATTAAATTAGTTGATTTGATCAGAGAGAATTTCCTGAAAGAAAATTTAAATTATAACTTGTTAACTAAAGGAGTCAAAGTTCGCTGGGTAAAGTAATTCAATATTTTATGTTACTATGGAAACTCAGTAAAAGGTAAGTTGTGCTCTGTGCTCCCAAATTACTTAGTTTAGAAGAATCTGAGGTTCAGTAATCGTTGAAACAAAAAAAAACCGCTCGAACAACAACCGTCATATGAGTTTAGTTGGACGTAGTGGCTTGTTTAAAGTGGGGGAGGGGCAAGCGGAAGTATAGAAGCAATCTGTGAGGGGATTGTTGTTGTAGGTACGGCATACCAAAACACTTGAAGTTTGAGATCCCGAGTCGATCGAAAATCCGGGGCTCGACTTTTTTCTGGACGACATTCAATACCCTGGTGACTGCGACGGCTGATTCGTCTGCATAAAATTCTGTCAGAGGAGGGGATAGGTCCACTAAGGAAGCAAAGCGACACCTTCATTAACAATAACAGCGAGAATCTACGACCCTGCTCAGGGTAAATTTTCCAGGTTCGATGTTGGAAATGGATCTATTGACTTCCTTCCCTTCGGAACACAGGTTTCCTACGGAAAGTTTGGGTTCCATCTATGATGGAGATAACGTGCGGTGAACAGTAGAGCCCCCTGATTCTTTCAGAGCTGCAAGTGGTAATGGTATATTTCCAGTACTAAAGAAAGATGTATCGATGTTATCATCAGGTATCCATTATTTGTATTGTGGCATTGGGCAATAGATCCCTGGACTTGCCTAATATATAGAGATGGTAAGTTTGACTTCCTTTTTTTTTAAAACAGAAGGCTCAGTCGGAATTCCTATCTTGAAAAAACTCGAAGTAAAGCTACACAGGCCTTGTGGGCTTGTAAAATACTCTTTGGTCGGGGTATGATGTGGCACGAACTCAACTGTACGATCGTTCGGTAAACCACTTTGCTTCCGTGGTTTGGTGGCGAGACCGCGATATATTTGATATTCGCTGTAACGTCATATCGAGAAGACGAGTGGGATACAGGCTCACACGGCCCTTGGAAGGAACTCCTACGTTAGCTACCATTAGCCATTATCTTAGACAAAATGCTCTAAAAAGTGGCGGACACAATGAATCTTTCAGGTCGAAGTCCACGTATATAAAGGGATTTCTTTTTATAACCACTCTTGGTCAGGGATCCTGGGCATGATGCAAGGGTTGGAACTCTGCTGCAACAGGAAGTTTCAGGTCAAAATTCCTGATCGATACGTTTGGTGAAACGAGTTCCCACGTCTTGACTCCCGATCTATGCCTTGGTATACTAAAGGACCAAAGATGGGTGAATTAACAGGCGCAGGAATTTAGTGAGGTGGTGTCAATCCCGACCTGCGATTTCAATCGGCGGGCATTCATTCTTCCCAATATTTTCTGCAAATAAGCCGTTGCATGTGCCATACCAGGCCTTCTTTTTGCTACGTAGCCGCTTTCGTCCAACAGGTGATACTTGGTGATATAGTCTCTCTCTCACTACAATTTCGATCCTGAATTTCCGCTCCTTAGGATAAGAATTGTAGTAAATGTCGCAAAGTTCGATGGTTATCTTACATTGCTTCGTTCCCTTTGGTATTTAATACATTGCCTATTGTTTTCATCAAAAAAATGGATATCTCATCCGTGGCTTTTGGAATTTTTCATTGGTGGAATTTTTTCTACATGATGGGTGCGGGTCTTGTGGCGATTTTAAGGCAACATTTGAATAATTAGTCGCTTGAACCAAGCCCGGTGAAAATACGCTGCAAACCCTGGCCGAAAACTTCGACGTGACACTGCCAGGTTCGAACCTATATATTAATTTAATCCCAAGCGGATTTTCGTGAGCTACCCAGTGAGCTCGCGAGCTGCTGGAATCGCATGCAGAAGAATCGTACTGGTCATTCCCAGGTGAATGGAAATTCGAGACCTTCACACACGGAACTACCCTAGGTCGAATCGAGATGGATCACATCTTGGAGAACGGTGGAAAGCATAAGGATACTTAAATTTTATTTTGTTTCAACGCACATCAAAAGAGGCAAGGAAACTAAATGTCCTTTGCCATTGCCACATTGCCTGATCCAATTTATTTTCACACTCGGGAATATATAATTCTCAACGTGTTTATTAATTAATTTAATAAGAACACAAGACGTTACTACTACCCTTATATCAACTAGTTTACTCTCTCCCTTCAATTTATCCAATGCACCACTCTCCTTTAACTTTTAATAGTACATTCATATATCAGGCTTGCTAACAGTTCTTGAAGCCTTTTCAAAACAATCATAATATATTTAACTTAATATCAGTAGCACGCCCACTCTCATCGTTCATACATCTTTATTTTTTTTATATTTTTTTTGCATAAATAACTTTTAAAACACTTCAATTAATGACTTTTCCCATCATTCAGCTGTAACGACACTACCACAATCCTTGCACATCCTTTGCACTTCAATTAAGCCCGCACGATATACGGGCATTCCACATATTTAAGGATTAATGTCTACTTATTAGCGCACGAAAATGCATTTGCTTCCGAAATGCAACTCATTAAAGCCCTGCAATTAAAGTTCATCGCCGCCATATTATCCATTTTATGCTTACTTGCCTGCTCCATAGAGTCAAGCGACAGGAAAAAAAGTGAAGAAGGCAAAAAATTACAAGCCATCGTAATTTGTTGGTCATTGTTGTAGCAAATTGGGGCAAGCTGCTTGCGAAGCTGAAGCGAAGCAACGACCACATACTCGTACAGCAAGTGAGTAATGTGTAATTGTCGGAGTAAGACTTGAATGTATGTATGTGGGTATGTATGAGTGTTTTTAAATATATGCAAGTAGAATATTTGTATTTTAATTTTTACTATACGAGCGATTGGTAGCGAAATAATGCAACACAAAAAAAAATGAATGCCATACGAAGGATATTCGCACCATAATTTCGGTATTACCGAGTAGGCCGTAGGCGAATTAATTTGCATGAATGGCTTAAAGACAAAACAGACGGTGATCTTAATTTGCGTTAATTCAAGAATTAGACCTACATATACTAATGCCTACTAGTTCGACATAAATTCACGACCATTAATGCCATTTAAACTGAATTTTCTAATTCCAATGTATGTTAGTTCAAACATTTTTAGATATGAGTAAAAAAAAAATTATGTGAGATTCGCGTGTCGGACTAGATGCGGTCGACAATACCAATCTGTCCAAATAGCACAATAGCACGCAATTCTTGAACAGAAAACACTTATGGGGAAAGACGAACCGAATAGAAGCAGCCAAAATTCATTTGGAGTCCAGAACCCATTCAAAAAAGAATGGTAACTTCTTCAAACGTGGAGTGAATATGGTGCGATCCCAGAAATTTAAGTCCTAGTCTCACGAAGTACTGAGCTAATTCCACTTCCTCATTCTCTTAGCAGTTTACGCAGTAGAATCGTTGCTGATATTCAGGCACACCGCATGGTTTCCCCCTGGGCAATGCCCTGACAGCTCGATTGACGAGAGCTCTGGATTGGACAAATGTAGAAGCTATACTCTAACAGATTCCCTGCGCTCACCAAGCCAATCTCAAGCTCATTCGTTCAAGAGCAGCCGATAGGTGACCAGGGGGCATCGACAACTTCCTTACTAAAGGAAATATTTTCAAGTGTATCCTTCCTGGCTAACTCAACCGCTTCATAAATCTCCGAGCTAGGGGTGTTTCCCGGAGTCCGAAACTCACGAAAGAGAAGTCTGGTAATCCATAATCACCATCGATCGCAACGTTATGGAACCAAGAGCTACAATTTCCGCTTGGCCATCATAGCGGATGTTTACTTCCCCCACAGAGGTCGGTTATATCCGCCCGAAATACATCGCAGTAGTCCGGTAGCCTACATTTTTGTTGAAGACAAAGTCCTTGGTAGTCCAACTGCAACCAAAAATTCTCCACCAATCGCTTTCAAATGGAATGACGCTGTCAAAATATCCCATATGAGCCTTGGAAGGTGCACAATGATCCGTTATGGCCGGATTGAAATCGAAACTTTGTAAAAGCCTCTGTAGAACACAATCCAAGTTAAATGTATATCCAATATCTGGCAGTCGGATCGCGGCCTGGTGTTCAGTGTTAGCGTTGACGTGGTCAGAAGGAATCCACTAATTCCAGTATGAGCTGATTTTTGCACCCATCTCCAGCTGTCTGACTCGGTACAAAAGTATCGGTTGTATAATTAGTTTATATGACTATTTAATAGCCAATTTCCACTTGAATGTAAGATTTTATTTAACACTACAATACCCACTGGTCGTCGGATAACCTCAATGGTAGAATATGCAAGTTTTGAAAAAATGTATATTTGAAAGCTAAAACCAATTTTCTTAATTTAAATTATAAATTATAGTATTAAGAATATGGTGAATGCATACTTTATTAACTCCTGCCATTTTGAAAATAAGTGGCATTTTATACAAAAAGGTAATGGCACCGTAGGGTTAAATTTGAAAATTGTTTGCTTGAGTAATTTTAGAATATCTCACAAAATCAAAATATCTACTTTGGATGCATGTACTAAAATTTTACGTTGAAGAATTTTGTAGAACAGTTTAACCCGTTAACTCTCGTAGGAAAAGGTCATTTTGGCCCTTTTTCTTTTGAAAGTTTGAATAAAGTAAGTACGAGAGCTCGCTAGAGGTTAAAATGCTCAGAGAATTTTTCGTCGCAAAATTTCACTAGCCGTCCTCTCAGTCTAAATCCTTGTAGAAAGAGCGTAAAATCCAAAGAAAAAACAACAAATTTACTTCACCATAACATTGTAAGGGTGCAACTTCTAGCTGTTGCCTTAGGAGACCATATTTGAGTTGTGAAAGAGAACCAACAATATTTGGAACTATTAAAGAAATCAAAATAAGTTGGTTTACTGTGCCAGTGTCTGTATTTAATAGCCGCAGTTCGAGGTAAAACATTTGTTTCACATTTACTTAAATCGCAAAAAAAATCATTCCAAATACTGTCTTCTAATTTTTTTTTTTTTTACGTTTGGCTCCGTTGCTTTTTCCTTATTTCGCTCTTGGTTTGCATAAGTCTCTTCAATTTCCAATTTTCTTGTTAGTTAATTTATATTTAGTGGAAAAGTACATTAACAAAATTAATTGCTTCACATTCCAATCAGCTGTTTCAAATGCACATTAGTGCCATTTGTTAGAGTGCAAATTTAATTTGCATTTGAGCATCTTAATGCACATTAACTCAGTTCGCCTGTCTGCGCCTTTATGCAGCGCATTACAACGCAACCACATTCTGCGAATTATGCAAGCATTGTGTGCTTGATTTTCATTCCCTTTCTTGCCACAACAGCAACACGACTACAACAATTCTGCAAGCAACATATTTTTCGACTTACATTCGCACCATCTGGCAACGTGCATCTTATTGTTACAACAAATTGCAATCTGCTTCACTTAACAGCTATCAGCTGGTGCTTGCGAGACCTCGCCTCAACCGAAGCGCATGCGAGTTCGTGTGTGTTTGGCAACGCTCGCATTTCATCACGCATCAACAGTCGTTCATGCTATGCCATGCGGTGTTTCTGCTGCTGCTTCAAATTGCCCGTGGGAATAATTAAAAATAAAATGAAAAAGGCAAAGAAAAAAATGTTCACTCATATAAAAATACAAAGGAAAATGCAAAACGAAAACGGAAATGGGAGCGGAAAAGTAAGAACTATTTAATACCAACCAACCAACATCGCCCTTATTCTTATCATAAAAATATGTGGTGCTACTTTTGGTGGCAGTTGACGTACCGCTACCCGCCGAGTGCTTCCTTGCCAACATGGGCCACGGCCATTGCTGGTGAGTCTTTACAATTTTTTACGCCATTTCATTATTCTAGCCGCATGCTGCGGTGTTGCCTTCTTCCGTTTGCTTGCTGAGCAGATTGTGAAATGTTTTTTTTTTGTTGTAATGTTTTCATTAATCTTTCTTTACATGCCCACCAACTTCAAGGAAGCGAGAATTTGCCACCACATTTATGATGAAATATTTCCTCATGAAACTATTTATCGATTCCATAAGGGAACAAATTTCAATGTTGAAATATTGAGCCTGTTTGTTTGTGACAAGAGAAATCGGTCTCCCTCAGTTTTATTCTTCATTTATATCCGGTTGTGAGCACAAACCAGCGTGATGTTGCAGAATCGCTTTTGTTAAACTTAGATACGTTGGTGACGAAATCTTTCGCACACCATAATTTGTTTAAATGACGGTTGTAGTAGTCAGTGCCAAATCCCATTGTTCTTTGACCTTTGCTCGTCCAACGCAACAATGTAAACTTTCGAGGCTATCCTCCTTTATATAACCAGATCTCAGCCTGGTGTTAAGAGCAGCCCGAACTGTCGACATCGCTTTAAATAAGTCCGTTAAATCTACGAAATTGAACAGCTGCTATTTTTTCAATACTGACGTTGAGCTTATTTGCCGATCTCTCCTGCTAAATATCACAGGGCAATGTTTAATAGTTTTTCCTACTTTTGGTCATGGACAAAAATATCTAAAGGCTTGACCGGCAAGTCTGAGGTTGTGAAATCAAACCAGAACAGAGTAAAGGAATGATTGTTGCCTTTTTCCAATACTCTCCCAATAAAAATCTGATATAGGGCTCAAAAATTATTACTAATATAAATGAATTAGGCCGGAAAATTTATATACCACCGAATAACTTGCTTCACTCATTTTGTAGCCGCATCTACTGACTAAATATGCTGGAGAAGACACGGGTCCCCCAGGAGCATAGCGTTGTTTTCTAGATAATACCTATTTTCTGATCAAAGAAACCTCATCTCTCGAGCTATTGAAGCGATCGGTGCGTCGGCTGAGGAGCATACGAAAAAAGCGCCAATCGCGAGTACCCTGTATCAATGTAGTCGCCCACCTAAAAAGGAGAATTCGTAGCTGCGTCGCCAAGTCAAGCGATACGTGTTAAAGTAATGGCAATCGATATAAATTATGTTATTTATCTGTATATGCCTTATTTATTTTCCAACATAATGTCTTGGGATTTCCGAGCAGTTAGTCCATGTCTATTTTAGTGTGTGTATTCCTTTCTAAAAAGACGCTTGATCTTGGCTCAAACAAAAATTTTCTACATTATCATCAAATTTCTTCACTGCCAGCAGCCCCTTAAGTCCAAGAAAGAGATGCAAATCACTGGGGATCAGAGCTGGAGAGTGGGTTGGATGTTCAAGCAGTTTGCAGCCCACTTCTCGAATGACAGCCATTGAAGTTTCGGCTTTGTGTTCTGGTGCACTGTCTTGGCGTTCTTCATTATTTTCTCGATACCCAATGCGTTAACACCTAGTTCTTGCGATGTTCTTTGTTGAACATATTATGAATGTTTCCCCATGATATTCCTGTAACCTGAACTAACCTGAACTTTGAAAGGGAAGATCACTATTTGGTACGTTGGTAGAAGATATTCGACTTTTTTCGTATTTTTTCTAGTTTGGGTGACAATTCTTCACAAGGCTAGTTTTCTGTTGATGAGCCATCTAGCTTAAACTCCTTGCATCATTGTGAAACTGTAGGATATGGAGTAATAGAGTCCTTCCATATTTCTACCAAGCCATCACTTTACGTCAACCTCGAAACCAAAATACACCATCTGTTATCTCCTGCTTTTGTAGGCTCAATGTGTGCTAGAAAACCCGATACCACAGGCAAAAAATATTGGCATTTTTTTTTGGTGATATGAAAAGGACGCTTCGGGATATGCCGATGTGGTCTACTCATTAAAAACTGGCTATTGACGCAAGTAAATATTCTCTTTCTCGGAGATACAAAATTATACCGATAACTTTCTAAGTATTGAAATTCGTCTAGTGGAGCTTGTTAAAATAAGTTTAGCTCTGAGAAACTGCATAGTTCAGCGGCATTGTAAATTCTGTGAATGGATCGTAAACATTTTGGTAGAATCTTTACAGAAGATCTATTCTACTTTAAGGTCCAGTCGTGTGCTGGGTCAGGTGGTTAGCTTCCGTCTACTTTGTAAAGTGGAAAATCTAGCATACTTTGCATAATTAGCTCGTTTAGTGCACTACTAAATAAAGCAACCCAGAGGGAACATCCTGATACAGGAAACCATATAGCACTGACTTCGTTACCTCATATCTCGATTCCCAAGCAGCATTGAAAATTGAAAAAAAACTCAAAGCATGGAGAGTCTTACCTTTTATTGTCTCAAGTTTTAGAACGAAGTTTGAGTTATCTCAAAAACTATGTATCAGCTTGAAATCAATAAAGATATGTATTCATAATTCAACAGAACCATTACGAAAACATCTTCCCGAAGATAGATATCCCTGCTGATCCAGCAACCCTTTTTCAGAATAGACTTGAGATATATTATTATTGCTATTCGTATGGGACCTTAGTGGACAGCGAGTTCTAATGTGACGTAATGTACTTGACTTTTCAACCTATATGAACAGAGACTTGATGAATTGCAACACTTTCATGGTTTTTATATTTCATATTCCAAATGGATTAAAGATCACATCACTAGCGTCTAGCGATGGTCACACAATCACAGAGGATATGATCAGGTGTTTCTCCGTCTATCTTTCATTTTATTCAGGTTATATCGAAGGTAGCAGATACCCAGTGAGAGTTCCAAGCCCTCTTCTGACAAATTTTTATGTAACGAGACTTTAAGACGGCTTCACTGACCAGAAGAGTTTCAAAGTTATACTTCTTCTAAGACACTCACTGCTATAAATATGGTACGATAGCTCACCATTAGTATAGACTTTTTAAAATAAGTAGGTCCAAGCTTCAGTTCTCCCATCTTCATGTTTTAATCCAGCCTTTTATCAAACCTAAGCAATGCGTTTTGAGTATGGATTCCCTGTTGTCCAGGCGGAATGATCCGCAATAGCTATCGCCAAGTTCCTTAAGGTCTGGAGTTTTTTGATATTTCCTCACTTAATTTTAATAACGTTTCAGCTACGAATTTCATTAAGACCTTCTTGTGACTCATTATGTTTTCTATTTTGAAGTCAGGTGCTCCTATAATCCTCAGTGGGGATAGGTGGACTTTGTCTCTATTAAAATAGGAAAGAGAGATTTCCCCACCAACGAATTGAGCGCATTTACTGGACAGGTATTCGTTGCTTTTGGCATAACAATGCTCACCATTCAGTGCAATTTACTACGCTGTTTGAGCCTTCAAATCGTTTGTAATTAAGTGGGATTTAAAACAGTATAGCAGGTTCTAATCCTTAGGTATTTAAAAAACAGATTCCTTCCATTAGTCTCTTTACATGACGCATAAAGAAGGCCGTTACAAAAAAAAGAAGGAACGATTTCAAAAAGTAGGCACTGCTGCCCAACCAGGTCTGCAATTTTTTCAAATTTTTTTCTTTTTATTTATTTTATTCCTCTCCTGCATCTTTCCACAGTGCTTTCGTAAGTTCTCCTTATTGTCAGGAGTAAACGTGACCTCATCCGCTATTTACATTTCACTTTCCTTGTTTAGCCATCAGTAGGAGCTACCAGCTGTTGTTCTCCCTCACCCACTTGATATTTGTCGGCACTCAGCACGTCTATTTGCCATCTTAATGACCGCATTTGAATTGCCGCTGATAGCAGCGTTGATTATTATGATTATAATGTTGCACAGCACACATTTGTTTGTTTCGTTTTGCTTTATTTACTTGTTGGGTTGGTTGGGTTGGTGGGTGCGTTGGTTGGTTGATTGCTGCTGTTGTTGACGCCGCTGCTCTATTGCCCACTTTATTATTATTGTGTAGCGTATGCAAATGAGCATTTGTGGTGCCTGTGAAACCTTCATTTGCTTGAATCGCAACTGTATGTACAATATGGCGCTGCCTTGACTTAGGCTAAAGTTCAAGTAACGCGCTGCTAGCTTCTTTGCGCTTTGCGCTTTGGCTTTCATATTTCATTTTCTTTGGGTGTTTTTCCTTTAGCGTACAGCCAACCGCTTATTGTTCTTAATTTTACTGCTTAGCGCAGTCAAGGCAACGTCTTAGATGAGTGTCATTAATAAAGTGGCATTAAAATAAAGATTCTTTGCTTCAGCTGCCCTCAAGTGCCGCTAGCCTCAAACTATGTGACCATTTTTTTTATTACTAAATTCCACGTTCCTTTTTCGTGGTACCAACTATATATAAGCAATAATATGCTGAGACTGGCTTCCTGGTAAATTATCTGCTCGCTGACCTTTTTTGTTTTTTTTTTTTTTTTTGATAGAAAGCAATTAGTTTGAAAGCATGTAAATAATTGATGGTAAGTAGATTGATGAACTGGAATGAAATAAAGTGACAGCAATCATGTTGACTTTGGGGAATAATGTTGATTTAAAATTAGGGGAACAGTGTATAAAAAGGTTGCTTGAATAGTAGCACTTTAAAGAGGTTAATAAAAGTGATAATAATAACATAGCTAGATATATTTTTTTTTGAATATGTATGCGATTAGGTCATTATTCTTGGGTTCTCAGGGATACTCTCGTTTGGATTGCCTTGATAGTATATTTTGCTTTGCAAGCGGTTGCAAGTTGAAATCTGCCAACTCTTATCACCTTAAACTTTTTCGTCTCTAGATCTTTCCAACTCGTCCGGTCAATGGACATTTTCGATTTATCTGCTGACTTCGCAGACTCACAGCTTGCAGTAGGTCGTTTCAATTTCTGTTGCTGCTGTGAATCTCTTCAACCCATGTATGGTAGCAGCGCTCAGGTATTCACGATATGTACCGAATGCTGGGTTTTCAGAGTGAAAGGGGCTTTCACAAAGACCAACACAGAGTGTTACTTAAAGAGTTAATTTCTTTGCCAGTACTATCCAAAGACACTACCACAGATTTACTGATGCTCATCGGAGATTTATATTTATCTTTTTCTTTGGTCTGGCCTATCATTTGCTTCCTATTCAAATAGAGTAGCCTTCTGAGATCTTGATTGGTTTATTGCGCACTGTGAGATAGTAATTGCCATAGAAGTTTTCTTTTATGTTCATTTGATATACATAAAGTGTATTTAGCGCCGCGATGTTAATGTGGTACTGTGGCGAGATGTTGGTCAAGGACTTCGCCACAGACTCCATGCCTGAAGCTAGTTGCTACACTTTTAGCTACTTCTGCGGATCTCGTTAAGATATGAAGACGGTGACAGCGCGCAGTAATTTCGGCATATCTTTAACAAATACATTGATCTTAGCGTCAAGGCCTTTTCCGCGAAGTGTCACCTATAGGTCCATGAGCAGTATCAGCACTTGTTGCTATCCAAATGCTCAACTGGAGCCACAATCCAAGAATTACTTTAGTGTACCGTCTGGTTGTTTAACAGCGCAAATCATTCTCTAAAAACTGTTGTGACATGTTACTGAAGTGACAGTCATAGGCTGGAAATAAATTTGGGTCATTGCGATGCATAGACCCAACTGTCTTGGGAATGTCTTCCGTCTAGTACCCTTCGCTGTTCTTTTAGCTTTTGCATAGTCTCCTAACAATAGGCTTCGTTTTCAATTATTTTTCCCGAGTATTAGAACTAGTGCCCTGCATTTATCATGCGGTCTCTTTCAAGATATTTCTTAGCTTCAGTTGGAGAGCCATTGCGTATGTGCCACGTCATGGAACCCCCATATACTATTTATTTTTCCCCCTTTCTTTGCTTCTGTGTAGGCGATATCAGAAAAGTTTGTTTAGCGTAAAACTATGAACTCTGCTTTGTGCAAAAAATGTTGATGAAATTGTCGCCGAATGGATCGCTAGAGCCGCAAAACAGCTGAGTACTCTACTTCGTGACAATTTCCCACTCGTCCATTAAATTCATGGCTATGCACGTACATTTTCAAAAGGTGAAACCTTTGGCATAACGACATCCTACTGTCAGACGCCACATTTTTCAGGAATGCTTTGTTGTTAGTATTCTCCGAGCCGTCGTCAATAACTGCTATCTCCTCCATATTTTTGGCGTAGATCGTCTTCTGTTTATTTTCGTCAGTTATTCTGCTGCCTTCTTTCTATCTTTTCCAGAAGCGCAAAGATTGAAGACTGGCCAACAACTTGCGGGAGAAAAACAGTACTTGGTAAGTGAAAAAAAATCTGATTTAGAATAATGCATTCAATGTGAACTGAATGAGAACGCTTGGATTATTAGTTACAACTCAAGACACCGACCAGTTAGATGGACTGCAAAATCGGCTCTACAAAAAGCTAAGCACGCTTCGGCCGCAGAAGAAGTCATGTTGACTGTTTCGCATAGCAATTGTGTGATCTTTTTTCAGTGCCAGGAAAAGAGTACTGAGTATTTTTAAAACTCTAGATGAAGGGTAGCAAGACGATCGAGCTGAATACTGTGCACTAGTTTACAATAAAGCATTCACAATTGAGCCCAGTCTAGCCATTCATTTTCTTTTAGTGGAGACTCTCATAAACTACAAGGAAAAACGACCTCCAACTAGTTATACTGCTAAGGATGCAAAATGGAGTAGGTCTGTGCGCCTGAAGAGCGGCCGCGCAACTCAAAGGAGGCTACTGTTATAAAGGATAGGACGCCTTCATTTCGAAGCAAAACGGAGGCTCTCTTATCGATCTGCACTCAATTTTAATTGGAGGCAAGGTAAGACACAGAGTTGCCAACTAATTAAAATTTTAATTAAATTTAATGACTTTTCTTTACCTTTAGGCTTTAGTAGATATACACTTTTCACAGAGTTGCCACCATATAAAAAAGTAAGCGAAACAAATTATTATTTGTGTAAAATATTACAATCACGGTTGTGAGCATTTTACTCCTAAAGTATATGTGAAAAGGGTTGCCACCAGTACGCAACTTTAAATGGAAATATGGGATAGATTAATTGATTTGAGACATAGTCTTATCCAGCGAAAAGCATTTTAGTAAGTTTTGACAAGAACAGGTTTCTGGGAAGGGTTGCCACTTTTTGAAAAAAAATAAAGTGTATTATTAATGTGCTTTAAATTAAATATTACAACAGGGCTAACAGACAAAAGTCAGGTAGGACTTTGATTAAGAAATATATTTTTGTAAAAGGATTTCCGCTCATCTAAAAAAGTTACATTAAATATAAAAATTCGAAAATGTAAATAAATTATTTCTTACCCTACTTGCACATTTTTACATTCACTATATGCGACTTCTAACACAAAATTTTTTTGCATTTTAAAATAACCCACAATTCTTACATCCCTGCCTAGAAAGAATTGGAAAAACGCAAGCGACCGCTTTCTCCGCCTTGCCTCAAAATCCATTAACCAACTGTCAAGTTGTTGTAAAGTGAGGCATCAAAGCAAAGCGTAGAAAGCTGAAGACTGACAAAACTTTCTATGCTAAAAGTTGAAATTAGATTAAATTATGACAGTGGTCGTTATTTCGTACGCAAGTTATTGCCGGCCATGCCAAGTTGGCGACGGAAGCGATAAACACAGGCAACTACACAAAAATAACGGAAGAAATAATAATAACAATGTTAGCAGAAGAAGAGAAGAAGAAAAAATCGAAAATACTAACAACAACAAAAAAAAATAATATACCAATGCTCAGCAGAGCAGCTGCCGGCTCGACTGCAAAAATTTCCTTAAAAAAAAAAAATATAAAAAAAAACAAACTCCATCAGACAGCGCGCAAAGACGAACTAAGCGCACTAAAATCTCTGCGTGCCGACAAAGTTAGTTGCATGTAGTAAAAATGAAGTTGCAGTGCCGCAAGTAACCCAATGGCAATAAAAAAGTATAAACTAGAAAAATGTGCTGACAAATGCAGAAAGGCGCGTACGACATGCGCTTGTGTTTGTTTATATGCATTTAAGTATGTGTGTGTGTGTGTGTGTGTGATGCATTTGGCATGCCGCAATCCGTACGTACGCTACTGCTGGTAGCTGCTACAGCCGTTGAGTGCCTCAAATATTTTTTGGCACTACATAAAACACTTCCGTCTCGCATTGTGGCGAGCAAATAATGTTGATGTGACTGCTAAGGCTACTAAAGCGCAGAAAGACAACAACAACAACAACAACAACAACAACAAAAATAGCAATAAAAATAGAAAACTAAATCAGAGTTAACATAAAACGTCAACAGCAGCATCATATCACTGCCACAATACCAACAAATTGTCACAAATTCAAGCGCAGCCATGAAATGCATAAAAAGTCAGCATCTTTACAACTGCTAAGTATGCAGCTGGTATGTTGGGTTGGGTTAGTAAGTAATGGTTTTGAACTATTTTTAAAGTAACGAAAAAAATACAAAAATTGATGATAAAATAAAAAATAAACGAAAAAGACTAAGTGCTTTATCGGCACTAAGTTGACAAGAAACTTTGGGGGACAACAGTTTTCGTTTAAAATTCCAAACTAAAAATTACTTTTAGTAGTTTCGAACATTCTGGCACGGTTGATTGCAAAAGAAGCGATAAATATGACAACAATTTTGCTTACCAACAAGACGTGTGACCCAAAAATCAACGCAATATATTCCTGCAAGTACGAAGAGCACTAAATAAGTCCTTAGATTGGCTGGGAAATAAACTTGGTATAAAAAAAGTTTTTTTTGCTTTCCAAAATATTCTGCTTGATATATATACATATGACTTTGAAATATGCGAATAATTTTAGTCCGCTGTCGCCTTTCTGTAAATGTTCCTATGCCTCGGGACCCATATTAGGGTCTGAAATTGAAAGCAGTTCTCTCCTACACTCATCCATTAGTTGAGATCCGACCGAGGTTGAAGATAGGACCTGGAAAGCCGCTGAGCTATCTAAGAAGATATTCACTTGTTTCCTTTATTGCAATTCTTTCCGCCAGAAAAGTGCGTGCATGATGCGCCGTAAGTTCAAGCATAGTAGATACCTTCTAGATATTATTAGAGGTTATGGTTGGCTACGTTTTAATAGATTTGAAACTGCTATATGTATATCTACCTACATATGTAGTGTGTATGGTTTTTCCTGAGCCGCGGTTAATTCGGTCCAAGGCAAAATTAAATATGTGGAATATCATTTTGACATTGCTCATAGAGTAGAAGCTTAAATCATATTCGATACACAAAATATTCTTGAAGGCTTTCTGAGAGATATCAACTAAGAAAAGGTATTGTATTTTAGCTTACTAACCTGGCTGGCAGTAACTTCTACAACCTCTTGCAGTTTATTGCTTCCCCTTTTCTAACTTTGTCTAATGCACAGAGCGCACACCAGTTCTTGTTTTAGTGCATAGAACTTGCTAGTTCAGTTTACTCGTATGCTGTAAATATTTAGATGCATCTCTACATAAAACTATGAAAACATTCTTCGTGAACAACTTCCTTATGGGTAAATCTGAAAGGAAATTTGCATGCGAAATTGAATTTTATTAAAAACTTGTGCGACGACACAACTCACAGAAACAACAACAACAACAACAACAGCTGCAACAACAATCCGGAACAACACAAACTGCATACATACATACATACATACACAGGGCACATATTAAATGTATAAAGAAAGTAGGGAAGTAAAAAATATTTACACACAGACAAAAGTAAGACACTATTAAATGAAAAAGAAGATATAAGGGGGACAGAAGTGAGGGGGAGCATAAAGTAACCTGCTGCTCAAGAATCACTTTGCTCTATTTACGAGTACCGCTGTACAAGTAGAAGAAACCCCATTACCGGCATAAGAAATACAAAGCGACGAAGACGACAACGTGGTATAGACGAAGTGCGAAATTACAAACAAATACATTCATATATTGTAAATGGAAAAGGGTGAAAATGCAAGCATATAGCTATATAACTATATGCAAATATTGCAAGTGTGTATGTGTGTAAAATATGTGTGAAACAAAAGTGAATGAAGCAGGCTGTTTGTGGTGAAACCCCAATCAGATCAAAAAATGTTCTAGTTCATGAACCGGTATTTAAAGGCGTAGTCATACCAGTTCAAAAGTGGCTCCACTAGTGCAATTCACTTACTTTAAACGATCCGACAATCGTAATTGTTATCGACAATATTTGTCGTTTTCAGTATCGATTCGCTAACTTATTTTTAACGACACTAAATATCTGTCTCGTCGCATTTATGCAAAGTACTAAAGAGTGGCATCAACTCGCCTCAAAGGAATATCCGGTATCACCTGCAAATAAATTTTGGAATAGCTTTGAATTGAATTATTTTTATTTAGTGAATTTTCAATGAATTAATGAAACTTACCAATCAGAAACATGAAATGATTTTCATATCACTTTCGTTGGGCTCCAGGGTATTTAGCTTTTATATTTGAAATTTTTAAATTAAAATCATTTATCTATATATTTAAAATAAACTACATTTATACTTGAATCCTAGATAAGCCATGGAGTTTGTCATAAGTATCGATAATTGAAATATGAGCACGACCGATAGCCCCAATGGGAATGCTTCACTAGGCTCATGAGGAAATGATGTGTTTTAAACAAAACATGAACGCGATGAACTCTACGTCTTACTCTCATGTCTATTGCCTGGTTTTCGCCTACGGGTCGATGATTGCAACCAGCATCTCAAAGTAACTATAACCTCTTTTCAATTGTATGCAAATAAAATCGTAAATTTTTCTTCTATCGATAGAGTTATCGGCCCATATTTCGTCGTCATGTATTTTAGTTTTCAATAATCGACTATTTAACGACACCAGCTGATCCGGCGATATCGAATATCATTAAAAATGGCTACTGGAAAGCAACATCGTTAAAATATTCGTTGAGATCAGTTAACCATGCGAATATCGTTAAAACCAATTAGTGAATCGCACTACAGCTCATTGCCATCGGTTTTCGAAATTTACAAATAGCGTTATATTTATTGAATCTTCAGTGAATCAGTTCTTGATCGCATATTCACAAAAAACATTTCAGTTATATGATTTGTTCAGAGAGTTCTATGTAGAATATGCGAGAGAACATTTTTATGGAGCATTTTAACCATCTAACACCTCAATAAAGATACAGTTCAAAACCTTTATATACATAACTAGTTAAGATGAACCAAAAAAGTAGTTGTTACAAAATTCTACGATAAGTTTCCCCGAATACACCAAAGCCCAAACATCAGTTTGAAACTCAGAAGTACACTAAGGTGAATTCATACAAGGTGATATCAACCCATGAGCTAAATGCTTGTTCTTCTTTTCAAATTATCTGGGTTGTTTTGCTTATACAAACCAAATACATGAGCAATACTGGGCGAATTCAGATTTTGACATTTCACTCTCAAAATTCCACAAACAAAATACACAGCGGATTCGCTTTGGTTATCTTGCTTTCTCCTGGATCCACCTTAGAAGTAGAGGCTTACGCCGAGTGCTTTCTTTCCGGCGGCGGCGTAAAGCACTAATAGAACCGGCGGCGAGCCGGCTTTCTTTAGGTTTTATTTTACTACAACCGAATGATCAACAGAAAATGTGAAAAATACATGTGCACCAAAACCAAGATCAGCTGACAAATCTGTAGATGGGACAGTGGTAATTTTTAATCGATTATTTAGCGATTTCATTTCAAACGATAATCATAATTTGCTTTTTATCATGGAAATAACTTTAGATTGCACCAAACTTTATGGTACGCCGAACCACGCCGCCGCGGCCGACGCGCCATTTTCTTGTTAACTCGGCGGCGGCGCGTTTGAACTGGTAAAAATCGGCGGCGGCGTAGCTCGGCGGCGTAAATGTCTACTTAGAAGTACACCAAAAATGTAAATATTTTGTATTTGAATTTGCTGCTAAAATGTCCGACAAAACCAGATTTTAAGGAGTTAATGTATTTGGAAAATAATATTTTTGGTAAAATTGGATTTTAAATCACCGAATAAACTATAATATAAGACATAATACCCAAAGAAGGCATTTATTTGAGGGGTAATCCTGCTATGTAATTTTTTAGCAATTTTTTTTTACTAGTTTAAATGCTCCTACAGATATCGCCCAATGATATTCAAAAGGTTTTATGCAAGGAAAAAGTCCCGAAAGCATTTTAAAAGTCGATTTTCAGAGTGATGTCACGTTAATGGATTTTTTCATGTAGCTTGCTGATTTCACTTTCTAATGAAAAATCGTAGGATTTTCAATAAATTAAAACTTACCAAATTTGTGTCGATTTTTTAAATTCAGTTTTTTTAAACGCAATAATGGCGAAAATCCTACGCTATTCATAGTGTTTTTGAATGTATTTTCAGATTCTTTTTGATTTTTTATTCTAGGTGCAAAATTGCGAACGGAATCGCTCCGCCCTAGGAAGCTATACAAAAAAAGAATTATTTTTGGAAATAGATGCTAGGCCGTCATTTTATTTTGAAAAAAAAATCATAAAAATTCCATTTTTATAACTCAACATATGTACATATGTGGAAGCAGGTATGTAGAACAATAACAGAATATATCAATTAAATTTCATTTGACTCTACCTGTTGAGTTTGAGTTCAGATAGTAAGATAACCTCTTAATAAAGTTTTCTTTAAACTCCAGGCAATTCTATATCGCTATTGAAAAAAGGCCAGTATATTTCAGTTATTAGAGAATGAATTTTGTTTTCTTATTGTTTTTATAGCGTTCTTCACGCGGTTCAAATGTTCAATGGAATTTTTGACCATGTTGTTGGGGTTCTGTTGTTAATTGATAGTACAAGTAAGCCATATGAGAATTCAAAATATGAATTGTAATTATCTTCCGCTATCGAGAGTGGCGCTAGGAAAATCATGTCTTTGCTTTATTTAGATATATATAAATTCAATTTTCGAACTGGTTCATCCAATTTTATGATGCTGATGAAGAGGCTAACTAATTTATCAACTGTTATTTATTACAGTCATATTTCGTATGATACGTTGACATGTTAAAAATATCATTTTCTTACATGAATAAAGTTAGAAGATGAAGTAGTTGAATTGCTAAGCAAAATAGCACTAAGCTAGTTTAAAACTAGTACGCTTCGCTGCTGGGTAATTATCACATATGCAAAAGCGGAAATTGTAAACAAATATGGTTGTGCAAGTAATGCATATTTTTGCATGAAAATCAATTTGATTATAAAATGGATATACATACATGCATAGGAAAGTGAGTTTAAGAACGCACTCTAAATTTATATTTAAATTTATATTTCTTTTTTTTTGGTATACCTTTATTAAATTTAATATTTTAATTTTTTTTTTGCTTATAGTATATTTTACTATTTGTTATTTGTTTGGTGCAAGCTGATATAAACCTCGACAGCAAATGAAAAATAAGTTTTGAGTGTTGGAGGCTTGCAAGAGTTAGGGATTATATTTTTTGCACGATTATTTATCGAGCTAGTGAGCTCATCTGAGATTTATAGACGCACCTCAAGACAGCAGTTCGTTGTGTAAGCTTTGTAGTTTTTAGCTACTGCGTTACATTCTGCGGTGCAGATGCAATGCAATCCGAAAAATTTGGCGTCCATTTTATGACGCCAAAGTCATGAAAATATTATTTATGCCAATTTAGTTACGTAGTAATTGATAAACTGAGAATATGCCATTGGTTATGCGAGATTTTTTCGGAATGCTCGTATTGGGTCTTGCAATAGGAACGCACGAAAGTTTTTTTTAAATAAAACAAAATCGGTTTGGGATATGAATTAAATTCTTTATTCTTGTGAAAGTACATTCGATGCCATTATGTATGGAACTCGATTTCTTTTGCATGGGCACCACGGGCACGCTTGCAGAAGTCCAGACGCTGAACCCAATTTTCGACGGTTTTCAAGCATAAATCGGCCGATACTGCAGCAATTTCACGTTCGATATTCGTACGAAGTTCATCAATCGTCGCTGGCTTGTTGGCATAGACCAAAGACTTGACGTACCCCTACAGGAAATAGTCTAACGGCGTCAAATCGCACGACCGAGGCGGTCAATTGACTGGGCCATTTCGTGAGATAACACGTTCACCAAACTTGGTTTTCAATAAATCGATTGTGGCATTCCTGTGTGGCTTGTGGCGCCGTCCTGTTGGAACCACATATTGTCCAAGTCCATATCATCCAATTCGGGTCAAAAATATTCGGTTAACATTGAGCGGTAGCGATTCCCATTCACAGTAACGTGCCGGTCTTGATCATCACGGAAGAAGTACGGCCCAATGACGCCGCCGGCCCATAAACCGCACCAAACCATAATTTTTTCGGGATGCAATGTTGACTCATGGAGTACGTGTGGATTGCTGCCAGTCCAATAACGCATATTTTGCTTATTGACGAAGCCATTCAGCCAGAAATGATGACGACCATAAATTAGACGTAGCGCTCTTAAAGTTGAGGCCATTGACTCCGAATTTTGGTAGAAAATTTTAATAATTTCGACTCGTTGTTGGATCGTATATCTTTCCATGAGGAAATGGCAAACCTTACTGAAGAGAAATGTCAAAAGAGCGGGGAAAAATATGGCGTCGTTTGCTGCCACTATCGGTCTACTTTTGTAGCGTCCCTATTGAAAAGCCTTTTATAAGACGTATATTAGCTTAATTTTCGGAAAGTACAATTAGCTCTGGGACGGGTAATACTGAAAATACAGCACGAAAAGCCTGAGAATAGTCAGCACACTTTGCAAAATATCATGATATGGATTTAAGATATAATTTTTAGTGAATATCGTTTTATCTGCCAATTCTTACTATAAATAATAAAAGATGATATTATCCCATGAGCTAAATGCTTGTTCGTGCTCCCAAATTCGCTGGAATTTTTTGTTTACACTAACAAAATATATACGCAATGCTGGGCGAATTCAGATTTTTGAGATGAATTTACGCAAACAAAATACGCAACGGACTCGCTTTGGTTATCTTGCTTTCTCCTTCTATGGATCCACCTTGCTTGTAATGCCATCGCTGAACTTGATGTAAAAAACTAGATTTGCTTTCCCATCAAAGCATTGCATAAAATTCTTATGCATATTTTTAGATATTTTTATGTTCTATCAATTTTGAAGCTTGTAATAAGAAAAATAAGTATATTATATTATTTATATATTAACGCCTAAATTAGTAGATCTTCTTGCCAAATTAAAACCAAAAACTTTTCCCCCGATAATGACGTCGAACATTTGAAATTATCTGGTATTTCCGAAACATTTACCATTTTCTATAATATAGTTTAGGTGGGCGCGGATGACGAAGACATCATAACTTAATAAGCGAAATTTATAAGTCACAGACTTGAAAATGTCTCCAAAAATTAAGTGTTTTTATAAATAAGCAAAAAAAAACTTTCACTGGAGGTAATAAAACTGCTTTCGCGGTATGACATAAAAATAGTTAAAAATTTACTCAACGAAATCATAATATTGAGATGTGTGAAATAAAAATTGGGATGTGAATGGGTTTTGGTTGTGCTTTTCAAGATTTTCTTATACAATTATTTCAAAAAGATCAAAGACAACATGGAAAAATTATTGCTTTTTTAAGTTCACTCTTTTTTATGATCTGGGGATTTTTCTTGCATTTTAAAAAACTGTTTTTATTAAAAAAAAATTCCAAGAAAATTTAGGTAATTTCATATCTGTCCAGCTCGCCTAAATCTCAATATTATTGTGATATATTTTTGTTGATGTCTTCAAATATAATAAAATTTACAATTCCGATTGAAAAACAGAAACGATTTTTCTATGAGGAGTGTTACCACTTAATGTACATATTCTTTGAAAAATAAGAAAAAATGTATATGCTACTCTAAGGTTTTTCGCAAATATTTCATATAAAAAAGTAATATAATTAGTTTCAAATCATTACAAATATTCTACATATAATCAATTTTATATGTAAGTATAGATATAGATTTTTATAATTTCTAAATAAAAAACAAAATCAACTTTATCGACCATATTGAATCGCACATATTGTTTTTCAAGTTTTAGTATCTAATTCGGAATCAGCTGCATCGAAAGCAACATATATGAATTTTTAAAGTATATAGAAAATTAAAAAAAAAATTGGATCTATCATATTTGATCCGCCATTTGTTTTTTACAATATTTATTAACCAACAATAATGAATAGACAAAAACTTGAAAATTTCCTTATTTTTGGAATTCAACCGCCTGTAGCTCAAAAAGTGCACTTCCTGTTGAAAAATATATCTATCTATTTCAATGTGATACTGTAGCAAATAACAACTTGCTATACATTTACTTATGTTTTTAGAATCAACTAGTTTTAGGATTGATGTCATTTTGTTTTATGAAAATTTTTTCACATTAAAACTTATTCTCAATAAAGCGTTTTGTTCAATAGGTTATGGGCCCAGACACGACGGTCCTGTGGCTTTAAGATTTGTTTTTTGTCGGTAACTTGAGAGTAAGGCAGCTTAGTGTGCGATCACCATGAGTTCCATGTACCAGATTGAGAAATTGGATGAAGGAAATTATGATTCCTGGAGCATTCAAATGCGCAGCGTGTTGGTGCATGCAGAGGCGTGGAAGGTGATGGACGGACAGCGGACAGCAGCTGAAGGTGCTAGATGGGATGCTCTCGATGAAAAAGCATTGGCAATGATTACGTTAAGCGTAAAATCGTCGCAGTTGTGCTACCTGAAGAACTGCACGTCTGCATCAAATGCCTGGAAAAAGCTCAAAGATGTGCATCAACCCAGTGGACCGGTAAGAAAGGTCTCACTTTATAAGCAATTGCTTGGTTTGCGGATGATAGAAGGTGACGCTATGTGTAGCTATATAAATAAATTTTGTTCAACGATAGACAAGCTATCAGAGGTAGAGATTAAGCTAAGCGAGGAGCTAGCAGTTATAATATTGTTGTCAAGCTTGCCTAAGCAGTACGAGAACTTTGTAATAGCTATGGAAACACGAGACAGTTTACCTACTTTAGATGTGTTAAAAATTAAGCTACTGGAAGAAGGAGAGCGCAGAGGCGCAGAATCCAAAGGTGCACATTGTAACGAACAACAGGCGTTTCATGCAAATACAAAGTCGGTACGGAAAAAGAATGTAGATAAGCAATATATTGAATGTTATAGATGCGGGCAGTATGGTCACTATAGAAATCAATGCAAAAATAAAGTAAAAGAAGCATCGAACAAGACGCAGCAACCGCAACGATCTTTTACAGTCCTAGCAGCAGCAGATGTGGGGGATCTAGAAGTTTCGAGCTGGTGTCTGGATAGCGGCGCAACAGCACATATGAGCTGCGTGCGTAATATCTTCACGAATTATGTTTCCCAGGAAGAGGATGTTGTATTAGCTGACAATAACGTTATACGTGCGACAGGCAGAGGAGACGTCATACTTCAAACCGATTTGTGTGAACTGAAATTGGAGAATGTTTTGCATGTCCCAGGAATGAAGGGGAACTTTGTTTCAGTTAGTCGAGCTGTAGAACGCGGTTGTACAGTAAGTTTCAACAATAAATATGCCATTGTGAGCCAGAAAGGCAAGCAGATTTTGAAAGCAGAGAAGCAAAACAAGCTATTTGTGTTTGAGAGCAGAGGCAACAAATGTTTTGGTGCAACTCAATGCAGTGCAGCATTGTGGCATAACAGATATGGTCATTTAAATTATGGCAGTCTTATGAATCTCGCGAAAAGTATTATGGTGCGGGGTATAGAAAATGTGGATTTTTCAGACAAGGTGCCATGTCGGACGTGCATGAAGAGCAAGATACATACTCAGCCGTTCCCATCAGCATCGGAAAATCGGGCAAAGCAGTTGTTGGAGTTGATACATACTGACGTATGTGGCCCGTTTGAGAAGCGTTCTCTTGGTGGTTCGGCTTATTTCTTAACTTTCATAGATGATATGTCTCGACGCATTTTCACATTTTTTCTTAAGTCAAAAGACGAAGTCTTTGAAAAATTTGTGGCGTTCAAAACTATAGTAGAGCGTCAGACTGGACACAAAATTAAAGCATTACGTAGTGACAATGGTCGGGAGTACATCAATAAGCAGTTTGACAATTTTTTGAAGAAAAATGGTATAGTTCGTCAACTTACGGTGCCGTACAGTCCTCAACAGAACGGGGTCGCAGAACGAGCAAATCGCACTCTTGTTGAGATGGCAAGAAGTATGCTTGTGCATTCTAATATGCCTGAGTTTCTTTGGGCAGAGGCATTGCAGACAGCGTGTTATATTCGCAACAGATCACCAACAGCAGCCTTGGTTGGTATGACACCGTTTGAAGCGTGGACTGGCAGAAAACCCAATGTGCAGAATATGCGTACATTCGGGTCAGTGGCAATTGGTTTGGACAAGACACGTCACAGTAAATTTCAGGCGAGAGGAAAAGAGTATCGCCTGGTAGGGTACTCATTGGTATCAAAAGCGTACAGGCTCTATGACAAGGAAAAACATCAGATTGTCGAAAAACGTGATGTTTTATTTGATGAACGTTTCGACGAAGCTCATCTTGATGACCAGATCGTGTTTGATTTATTACCAGAAAACTCACCAGCTGATGCATCGGTGCGTGATACAGTGAAGCTTATTTCAAGTATTGATAATGATAAGCAGCAAAAAGATACGTTCAGCGACAACGATATGGGGAGCGATGAATATGCTAGTGCAGAAGAATCAGACCTGGAGCAGAAACAGGTTTTGAAGATCGGACCCGGTAGGCCAAAACTGATTCGAACCGGAATGCCAGGGCGTCCGAAGAAGAGCTACAATGTAATACACGCAGTACAAGCGGAAGAGATACCGTTGCCGCAAACGTTTAAGGAAGCAAGGAGCAGTAAGCATGCTTCGTATTGGCAGACAGCCATGGACGCAGAATATAAGGCACTGGTGGCAAATGGTACGTGGACGCAGACAGACTTACCTAAGGGCCAGCAGGTAATTGGTTGCAAATGGGTTTATACAGTCAAGAGGAACAAAGCTGGCGCTGTTGAACGCTATAAAGCTCGTTTGGTAGCCAAGGGATGTGCGCAGAAGTTTGGCGTAAATTATAAAGAAACGTTTTCACCGGTGTGTCGGTATGAAACGATACGTCTGGTTCTTGCCCTGTCTGTTGAGCTGAAGCTATACTTACATCAAATGGACGTGTGCACGGCTTATCTAAACAGCGAGTTAAAAGATGTACTGTATATGAAGCAGCCAGAGGGATATGTAGAAAAGACCAATGGCGAAAAAGTATTGAGGCTCAACAAAGCAATATATGGCTTGAAACAAGCTGGAAGGGAGTGGAACTTCAAACTGAATGCAGCACTAAGTGAAATTGGTTTCATTCAGTGTCAGAATGAGCCATGCTTGTATAAGCAGGATATAAAAGGTAACCTTTGTTTGGTACTAATTTATGTAGATGACATACTTATAGCGTGCCAAAAGGAGACAGATTTGATACGAATCAAATCACTGATTTCGACAAAATTTGAATGCGTTGATAAGGGCCCGTTGCAGATGTTTTTGGGTATGCAAATTCAGCGCGATGGCGATATAGGCAACATATCGATGAACCAGTCCCTTTATATCAAAGATATGTTACAACGCCACAGCATGGAGCAGTGTAGAGTTTCCACAACTCCATTAGACAAAGGATTTCAAGTAGCTTGCGAAAGTGAAAAATGTGTGATTGAAGATCCCATGACATATCAGTCAGCAATCGGAGAGTTAATGTGGCTAGCTTTAATTTCAAGACCTGATATCTACCACTCGGTTGTGAAGTTGGCACAAAGAAATAACAATCCACATAGTGAACATGTCACAGGTGTGAAGCATATAATGCGGTATCTAGCAGCTACAAAAGATTTAAAGTTGAACTACCGTGCATGTGGACAGGCGCTTGAAGGTTTCGTAGACGCAGATTGGGGTAGCGATATAAGCAATCGCAGATCTTATACTGGATATGTGTTTTTCCTGGCTGGTGGACCCATTTCGTGGAAGTCGGAGAAGCAAGGATGCGTGGCATTAAGCAGCACGGAGGCCGAATACATGGCATTATCATCAGCAGCGAAGGAAGCATTGCATTTGAGACGTCTAATGATTGAAATTGGCTGTGGTAAAGCTGATACACCTATTGTCCTGTATGACGACAATCTTAGCGCCCAAAATCTGGCAAAGAATCCAGTTTATCATGCAAGATCAAAGCACATTGATATCAGGCATCACTTCGTCCGAGAGGTTGTTCAGAATGGCGATGTGGAAATAAAATATCTTCCAACTGAAAATATGATAGCGGATGTTCTAACAAAAAATCTGTCGAAAACAAAGCACTGTCATTTTGTGAAATTAATGAGTTTAAATTAAATAATAGAAAAAGTTTAATGTAAACAGTCTCACATTGAGGAAGGGTGTTGAAAAATATATCTATCTATTTCAATGTGATACTGTAGCAAATAACAACTTGCTATACATTTACTTATGTTTTTAGAATCAACTAGTTTTAGGATTGATGTCATTTTGTTTTATGAAAATTTTTTCACATTAAAACTTATTCTCAATAAAGCGTTTTGTTCAATACTTCCGATTCACACAAAAGATAAAATCAGCGAGAGGCTGAAGGGCATCATCCAAAGAAGGCTAGTTTTATTCGCTATTCTAGAGTTTCTTTTGGCAATAATTGTAAAAAGGCCCAGAAACCCCTACGCTTCATTGCAAAAATAAATGAAACTAAGTTTTATATTTAGCGGCCCAAAATTTTTCTGAAAACACTTTTTTAATAAAATGCTATTTTTTCGTGTAAATTGGTGTTATGGCTTGTAGTTCCCAGCAGATTTTTTCTTTTCTATTCGAAATTTGATACTTTTCAATTATAAAAACAATATAGGAGTAGTCGCTTTCTTCAACATAGCTTTCTATTGGCGCTTCAAAGATATTTATTAAAAAGAACAACCCATGGCGAAAATTCAAGGTCAATCAAATTATATTTATAACTTGAAATACCTGTTTTTTTTTTTGGAGTACCATTTTTAAGAGCGCTGCCAAGTAAATCTGTAAAGAAAAAAAATTAAATTAAAATTTATTTTTATTTGTATTTATTAAAACATATAAAACATCTAGAGTTCCAAACAACGCTGAATAACTGAATTTAAAGTTCTTTAAAACTATGCCATTAATTTTTGCTTTATTATAAAATATCAAAATTATCAAAATACTCGCTAGAAACTCGTCGAAATTCATATATTTCATATAAATTATAGCATACTTTGTGGCACTCGCCCCACACCACACTCCCAATCACGCATACATGCACGCAACACACGCCAGCATATTGAATGCCGCGTAATTTTGTTTTCACACACGCACCAAATTACATTACATTTAATATTTAATTACAACGAAATGCAACAGCCACAAATTGTATAAATTGTTGCAACGTAACGCTACGCAACTCAAGCGTGCCACAAACATATTAAGTACGAGAACAGCCGCGACACGGCGCATGCATAACAAGTGGTGGGTTAGGTGAGCAGAGAACGGTATGCCACCGCTGATGTTGCCAAATATTTACTAGGTACCGTGTTTGGTCTATAAGTGCGCGCGCGTGTGTGTGTGTGTGCCTTTATGTGGCCACAGACACGTCAGTTGGATTTGTTGTGTAAGCAAAGCTGAGTTTTACTAGTTGCGCGCAGGCGTGCAGAAAATTTGTCAGAAACTGATTAAATTTTGAAACAAAATACTGAAATGATGAAAATTTGTAATTTTCTACGCACATGCAAGCGATAAAATGTTCGACTTCGTGAAATATGCAAATTAAATGTTAAATTTCTACAATTTAGTTTGGCTTGTTGAATCGTAATATTAATTGGAATTTGAGTAGTTTGTTGTTTTTTTTTTTTTGTGAAATATCAATTATTTTCTGTGAACTAAAAACTACTTCGAATACAGAATTAATTAATATTTTAATTGGTAATGATTTCAATATTGGGTGGTCAAAGAAAAATAATTTTCAAATATTTAGCACACATGAGGCTTAAATGAGAAACCTCTCATTATATAAATAGCGCTATCTATATCGATATATTATTCCTATCATTTAGTTGCTACCAGCTTGACGCATCCCTGCATTAGATAAATTTACTATCGTTATCGTTATCATAGGTGTTATCGATATTATTTTTGTTATCGTTATTCGTTATCGATGCATTTTTTGCCACTTGAGTTATCGATATCGTTTTCTCTGTTGTCTGAGTTTATCGTTTTCGTTATTACTATCTATGTATCTCGTTATTGCTATCGATATCCCTTTCAATTGGGAATTCAAATTATAACTACTGCATACATATTCACATATTTATCTTCATTCGTACTCGTACACATATTCATGTTTATACCCATACTCGTACTCATACTCATATACATAAGTATATATGTATGTACTTACATTTATATTCATGCTCATATACATATTAATTTTCATTTTCATACTCATCGACATATTTATATTTGTACTCATATTTATACTCATAATATACTCATAATATACTCATATACATATTCATTTTTATTCTGATATTCATGCCAATCTTTATATTCATATTCGTATTATATTCATATTCATAGTCACACTCATATTTACATTCATATTTATATTCATATTCATATTGTCATTTATATTCATACTCAGATGCATACATATGTACATATATCTTTATATTTGTATTCAAGCTCATATTCAAATTTATATACATATTTATATTCATTTTCATACTCATACTTATACTCATACTCATACTCATGTTCATTTTCATACTCACATTTGTGTTTACATTTATATTCATATATGTATTCGTATTTATATTCTTATTAACAATCAAGTTTTTATTTACATTCATAATTATACTCATACTCGTATTCAAATGGCTGAGGGTTCAGAGCACTCATATGCTACGGAGACAAGAATGAAATTGTCGATCATGAACTTTATTTTTACCACGCTCTGGCAAACTTCAATTCCGTGGGTATACAGAGTTCTGGAAAATTCTTGGGGAAAACTCTGATACAAAAAGCATGCCATCGCCCAACCTATATGCAAGATTTGAACTACATGATGCCCAGTATTGCAAAATTATTATACTCAAAAGTAATTGAGAAATAAAAACAGAAATTAAAAAACAAAAAAAATCTGCAATTTTCAAGCAACAAGCGAATCAGTAAAGAACTCTGTATTGCGAAATTCTCAATAACTCATGCGCTAATTAATTCATTACGAAAAAAGCAATTCATCAAAGCGATAAATGAATGCTGCACAGTGAATGCGAAGCAGCCACACGTTAAGGCACGCAGCGTACAACACGCGCTGCATGAATTCATAAATTCCTATGCATTGATGCAGTGCAATGATGGCGATGATGAAATCAATAAACGCAGAAAGGCATGACGAAGAGTATGGGAAATATTCGCAGCGCACAGCTATAAGAATGAAAAAGGAGAGAAAATAAGGGCGCAATAAATGAGGCAGAGGCGGAGGTAGATACGGTAGGAGTCGGCATAATGAAAATCTAATTGCCAAAGGCCACGAGAAGCAACTGCTTGTAAAAACGAGCGTTAGGGGGAAGTAAATGCGGAGAACATAATCAATTCCGCAGAAGACAAGGTGTAGCAGGATGAGGACGTGCAACGAAAGAAGGACCTTTGAAGGAAGTAAGCGCGCGTAGAATAAGGTGTAGAGCGAAAAATAAATATAAGTACATATGTTCGAGTATGTTGGTCTGTTAGCAGAAGTAAATGATGCAAGCCATTAAAAAATAAAATAAAAACTGTGCAATAATAGGCAATCGGGTTGATAGCACAGGAAAAGGGTTGAACGGAAAACTTGTTGTAAGAGTAGCAGAAAAGCATAAAAGAGATGTGTTGGTAAAAATTGTACGCTGGTTGGGGAATTTTGGAACGGTTCCAGACTGTGTCCGACTTACACTGAACTAAATACATATCTGGAATCTTAGTGAAGGCGCCCATTTACCTAATCCAGAGACGGCAAATAATAAAATTTCTTCTAATTTCAACTAATAAAAACGCCGCCTACATAAGCTACTTGTTGATTTTCATCCTAAAGTTTTTTTTATCTTACAAAATGAAAGTTATTTTTAAGTTTAATTTTTTGCCTGGCACATAAAAGCTAATTGTTTAGTTGTTTTTTTTTTGGTTCGAAAAATTTTTTTTCTTGGGTTTGTGCTGAAAAATGAGTTATTTTTTTCTTAGAAAATAAGAGTTATTTTTCTAATTTAATTTTTTCCTTGGAAAATCATTTTTTTTCATTTTGTTTTTCGCTTAGAAAATAAAACTTATATATTGAGTTTTATTTTTTATGCTAAAAATGTATATTATTTTTCGAGTTTTATTTTTGCTTAGATGATAAAAGTGTTTTTTGATTTTATTTTTTACTAAAAAACTAAAACTTGATTAATTTGAAGAGATTTTTTTTTGTTTAAAAATATTAATTATTTTTCTGTTTTTGTTTTTTGCTTAGAAAGTGAATGTTTTATTTTTTCTTGGTAAATTATTTTTTTTCATTTTCTTTTTTTTTTTTTTTTTGAGTTTTATTTTTTGCTCACAAGATAAATTAGTTTTCGGGCTTTATTTTTTTCTTTAAAAATAAAGGTTATTCTTTGATTTTCATTTTTGTGTAGTTATACTGAAAAACTAAATTAAAAAAGCTTTTTTCTGAGAAAATAAGTTTTTTTCACATTATATTTTCTGTTTAGACAATAAAAGTTAGTTTTTGAGTTTTATTTTTTGGTTGGAAAACTAGAATTTCGTTTACATTCATATTAAGAGACTCAATTATAAAAATTATTTTCTTAGAAAATATAAGGTCCTTGGCGCTGGTACGGGAGCTTAGCTGAATCTTCTTTCAGTCCTTCTCGGCGACAATGACCTTACCGCGGCAAGGCACGCTACTTCGCTGGACTCTTCATTTTCCCACCTATTAACTTAGATCATTGCGTCCATCGTCGGGCAAGAGATCTTATCCACAAGAAGAACATAACAAACGATAAAAAATTAGGCAGAAGGAAGTTAGTGACAGCCAGCCTCACCTCATAGTCCCTAGTTGAAAGACGCCCATCAAGGACTCGGCTCGTGAAAGGGAGCGCTTAGCTAGCCCTGACATAGAACAGCAGAAGCCTACAAGCTGAATGCGTGACAAAGAGGGCAAGAGAGCTCCTATCACAATAGGCTGTGCTAGTTATCCCACAGGGCTTGGGAGCCATGGTTGATCCTACTGACTGGAAAAGTTAGCGCCTAGTCCTAGGTAATGCCAGAGTATTGAAGGTATTGAAAACAGAGATCGAACGAAGGCGAGAGACCAGCCAATAAACGGAATAAAAGCAATGACAGTAAACACGCAACCCCAAGAGAGGCGGTACAGGAACGAAAAGCCGCCAACCTCCAGGATGCTCTTGGTTAGACATGACGCGCGGAGCGAGAACACGAAATGAGCTACTCTATATCAGCGGCGAAGCTTAGCGATGGATAAAAGGCCTCCAACATATGGAGCCTTATCTTCCTATGATGGAGCAGAATGGTTCAATGGTTTGAAAATCATAAAATGCAACAATGATGTAACGCTCAGCTGGCTAAAGGCCGTCGGACGACGGTATCCAATTTTTTTTCTACGTAAATATCGCTTTGCAAAAATTTCAGAATGAGATATGTGGCGAAGAGAAAATAACTTGTATTCTATATATTAGAAATGTGAACGCAATTTTACATAGAAAAGTATAATCCTAGTTAGAGGTGCCTATATCGAGATAATCTTTTCTATATACAAGGATCTAAAAAGGAACAATTATGTGTAGTTCTCCATAATTTGGGTACGCAGTCAAGGTAGCGCGCGACTACCGAAAGTTCATTACATTTCACAAAAGCGCCGGAAGCGCACGTTGCTAGACAATCAAGACATAATTTACAAATATCAATTCCCCCCAATCGTCGTCCTCGAGAGCATTCACCAAGAGATCTTCCACCAACCATTGGCTCATCATCACCGAGACTAGCAGCGCGAATAAAAACAACGAAGGGAAAAAGGTGCATGATTTCGTGATAAATTGTAAACGGAAATGCGGTAGCTGGAATTAGAGATAAATGCAATGTATCTATGATAGAAACTAATAAGGCAAAATGCTTTTCTATCTCTCGAATTTATGAGCTTTCTGTTTAACTTTGTACATCATTCGGTTGTACAACGCGCAACGAGTCCACCCTTCGTTAGAACTAATGGGGTACTCTCCTTTTTCTTGATCCACTCAGGCTCTTTGTAAACAAATCTTCATTTATTAATTTTACTCCGCACGCAGCATCTTTGCATTATTTTCGTGCCACACTTGACTACCTAAACCACTCGATTTATTTGTACCACAGTGTAATCATTAAGCAGTGCCACGGTTTCATTGCTCTCCTTGCTTGCTTGCTGTTGCTTGTTCATCGATGATGGGCTTGAGTGTGGTGAGTCAAATGTGACAACATGCTTTTGACAATCTCAATTGCACCACCTCCAGCCATGACTCGGTTGCTGCTAGTCCAGCTGGTTTTTAATGCTAGGGTTTTTGTTCGATATTGTTGCAAGTGACACTCGAGTGTTTGTGTGGCGCATGAATATAATGAGGAGTGCAACAAGGATGCGCAGCACGACACTTGTGTGTGTAAAGTAACAGAAAAATATATACACAAATTCATAAGTGCGGTGACATGCTGAGACAGACGTGAGCAAGCGTGCTTTTGGCATACACCGCATTTGGTACTTGTTTGCTGTAGCTTCGTTGCACCATGCACGCACTCCCATCCCTACTCACAACACTTAACACCTCCACTCACTTGTCTTCCCTCTTAACAACTCAATTTCTCACCTCTCTTGTATCCTTCCACGCACTTGAACAGCTGAAGCAGCACACGAGCGCAAAGATGAGCACTTGAAGACGTGTACGGTAGAGACGACACACATTCGTCGGGTTATATATTTAGTATTTATTATCAACTACTCGAATGGAGTATATGTATGTATGTGCTTGGATCCACTCATGCACTCAAAAATATATACATATATTTACTCATCAACAGCACATCAGGCATCGTGAACTATTCTTCAAGTACACGCGTGCCAAAGTGTCAATCGTTCGTGGCTGACGGTGGCTGACAGTTGCAGCGGGCGCTGTAGGAAATATATGTAGGTCTAGGCACCTGCCAACACAAGATTAGTACTGCCATATCGCGCCATTCAATGAGGTGGAATAATGAAATAAAGAATATTACTGTTAAACTAGCGCAACGTTGTTGGCAATCCTGCCCCAAAAATATGTTTACTTAAACAAAAAACCTCTATTCAATTTCACACAGGTGGCAACTTTTTATAACCTGCTATCAAAAAAAAT
This sequence comes from Anomoia purmunda, assembly GCA_951828415.1. Lineage (NCBI taxonomy): Eukaryota > Metazoa > Arthropoda > Insecta > Diptera > Tephritidae > Anomoia > Anomoia purmunda. Next base: position 98,886,870 of record OX639997.1, read on the forward strand.
GTAGTTGAAACATATACGCGAGATATCTCAATTTCACTTACATTATAAATTAGTTTGTATTTATTTTCAAACAGCTGGCAACCCTTCAAAAATTTTATTCAGAGTAACGGCACTCAGTTTCAAATTTGGCGTTGAGCTCTTTTGGCGCCATTCTAACCTAAACCCTTCTAAACTAACGGTTCACACTTAACTGCACTGTTTGAGTAATTTAATAAATTTTATTGATTTTAAATTTTTAAGTAATTTAATAAGTTTTATTAATTTACAAATTTTTTGAATAATTTAATAGGTTTTATTAATTTAAAAATTTCTTGAGTAATTCAATAGGTTGTATTAATTTAAAAATTTTAAATATGTGGCAACCCTTTTCTAAAATATTTTGAATAATTTAATAAGTTTTATTAATTTAAAATTTATTTGAGTAATTTAATAAGTTCTTTTAATTTGCAATTTTTTAAATATGTGGCGACCCTTTTCTCTAATATTTTTGAAATTACCCCTTTTCCTTGGCCACCGGTATAATATGGAATATGTATATTTAAAGATACCTTACCAATTAAATTGAATTAAAGCTTAAAAAAACGTGGCAACCCTCCTCAAAAAAGTGTTCATATTAAATCAGTACTGTTATATTTCAATGGGTTTATAAATTGACTTAAATAAATATTTCCTCTACATAATTCAACAGGGGGAGGTTGCTTTGGACTAATTTTTTTTTAGAGACAGCTTCCATTTTACAGCACTGGAGGCACAAGGCTGCACGACCCCTACCGAATACTATGCACATTTTCTTTAGAAGTTATAGCGCAATGGCCGCCGGCTGCCATACGGACCATATTTCAATTTATTCAGCACGGTCGTTAAAAAAACCCCCTTCCCACATTTTTATTAACTTCAGTTCAAAATATCCACTTAGTCTATGGTTTATTTTTATGCTTTTGCTTGTTTTAATTATTTTATCACTTCTCCCGAGAAAGAAAAGCGTTCGGAGAACTGTCAAAAATGCGTTTCACTCGGAATAAGTGATCTCGAATTTTGAAATTTCGTGAGAATTTAGTGATTACGTAATTTTTGCGGCGTTGCCAGTCCGCTAATTTTCAAGTGGTTATTTTGTGAATGACTCTTCTTCAGTACCTTATTCAAATTCTGTAATTTTAAAGTTGTTCTTAAATGGCTTATCTTTAAAAAAGCAATTTCTTAATATCAATAAGAAAGGGCCTATAATTTAATGAAGTCTCTCGCCCTAAGCTATTTCGAATCCTTTCTTCTGCATACAAAACGTACTTGTCGATTTGCAACTTTCGCGCCCCTGTCTAGGCACGGGCATACACACTTATATTATGCTTATATTTCGCCTCTGAGTTTGAGACATCATTATCGTAATTATTGTAATCGGTTGTGCTTTGAAATAACACCAAAAGTTACTGTCACACACACACACAAGCACATCTGCCCCCCATTGCTTAGCACTCTAAAGATATTCTTATAAGCAGCATATGGCACAACAACAATAATGCCATTTCGAAAGCAAACAAAAAAATCATTCACTTGAATGCCATGCGCTTTTCCCCTCAGGTCATTAGGATGTTCGAAGACGATTGGAGTGAAGTGCAATGAAGGGTCAAAGTTCAAAGTGTCGTTACATTAAAGCGAATGACAGGCAAATCGATTTAATTGTTGCGCTTCTCTTCCCTTATCTGGCCGGCCGCCACAATGAAAATGCCGAGTTGAACATTTTACACTAATTTGCGACAATTAAAGCGATTTCGTTTGTGGTAAGTGTTCAATAAATTTCAATTTGTAAGTAATTTGAAGCGGAGACAAGGAATTCGTTGGCGTTCTTGAGGTGGAGGAATTCAAAGTTTTTTTTATTTGGCTTAAAGGTGAAATAATTAGGGCGAATTGTATGTTGTAGTAGTAGGAAGTTGATAGAAAACGTATTTCAATTTAATTGGCGCAAAATCATCCTTCAATCCGCATTGCCTCCCCTTTACTATAAAATTAATTCGAATATGTAAGCATTTATGATTCCAGAACAAACTCAGATGATATATCGTGATGTTGGGGCAATGGAAGGAAATGATCTACATTTAAATCACATAGAAGTTTTTTTTAATGAAAAAGAAATTTCAATTCCAAATACAGTCATCACTTTGGTTGGCATACCTTGGCTTGGTCAAAAAATATAGATTTTTATACAACATCGGTACACACAGTGTAAAAAATATCGATAAATGTACATTTTTTACTAAGGATATATCGAAATATACTTATAAGGAATATTCTTTACTCTCTGTACTCGTATGCCGGTATTGTTTGAAAAAATACATCAATACGATAATTATCGATAAATTTCCCTAACCCTTATCCCTAACTAATTTTTTCACATAGCTTTTTGAAGGCGATACACTTACGCTAGGAGTGTGCACTTACTGGAAAACTTCGGTTTGCATTTTTCAAGCGAAGTTTGAAGCAGAAGACCTGTCCTCGTGAGTTTTATGAAAAATATATTTTTATCGATAAATCGTGGTTTTTTGGCAAATAAATAATGATATATAAATACTCTTTCGATATATTTTTTAAGAAAATAAAGCATAAATAAGTCGATATTTCTGATTTCGAAAAATCGATATTTACTTCCGAGTGTCAAATTTGTATCAAAATCAAAATTTTTTTTAAGTCTTTATGAGTCAAGGCCAAACAGTTGGTATCAAGGTTTTATTAAATTCTAATAATCTATATTTATTATATAAAATTTAGTATGTGGAGAATGTTTGTTATAATTTGACTCTCGAAATGCTGAACTGATTTTAATAATTATGTTTTGAAAATGACACATTTGCGAAAAACAATAAGGTGAAATACTGGGGAAACACTGGGCTGCATCACTACCTACAAACAAATCAGTACAGTTTTTCCATAATATAAAATTTAAAATATCAATGGGTGACTCGCAAGGTGTCATAATGTGTCATAAGTCATAAAGTCATAACATTTAAAAAATACAAAATTGTTTAGTTTCAATTATTAATTTCAATGCAATCCAAAAATATAAATTTTGAAAGCTAAAATTTTTTGACTTTATGATTATGACTCCTTGTGAAACACAAATTTTATCGATTTGAAATTACTTAAAAAATTTTAGGGGTTTTTTACAAATAAAAAAGTTTTTAAAAATATACCTTAGGCAATTCCGCCTTGAGGTAAAAATATCGATATTTTGATATTTATGGTATCGATATTTTTAAACAATATCGGAAAACGCACTTCATTTAGGCCAATAGTAGGCCTATTGTGATATCATTCTATGCATTCTATTCATATGGCTCTACTCTTATATTGATTGATATTTGCTGTCTCGCCAAGGTTGCAAGGACTTATTGAATTTTCCTTTTTTTGTACAAAGTTCGAAATATGAATTTATATGGGTTTTCTTGTATGATAAGCCAGACTTTTATCAAAAATTTAAAATTTGTGGTGTGTGTCTTGATGTTGTAACACAAATTGAGGGACCTACAGCTTTATCGAGACAGAATTTTTGTGAGAAGTTTTTCATGGCCGAAATACATTCGAAGGATTGCCATTACCTGTCGAGTAGCAATTCAAATCGATCGGATAATTAGTATTCGAGCTTCATATAACTGCTGTAAATTTTTAAACTTTTGTTTTGAAAAAAATCCCTTAAAAACTAAAACGAAAGTTTTCTGCGCCTTAGCCGCTGCTCTGCTAAAGGTTGCAGCAAAAACAATTTAAATATGTTCTTGGAATTTCGTTAGCATATTCTCAAAAGATTAGACAACAGAAAAATGCAAAAAAAAACTATTTATTTAAGTATAGCTCCTTCATAGGAACTACTCGTAGACTTTAAGAATATTCCAGATTTTATTTTATACACAAACGAATTTATTATTTTATGCTTACTACAACAGCAAAACAAGTAGCGAAGTATAAAGCAAAAAGCGCTTAACGTCACTAGATTAATGACTAAATACGGTCACTGTGTCTCGAGCCACTCTCGCCGTCTGAACTTAATCTCTTTCGCAATAAAATTGTGCTACTCCTTTTTGCTTTTTATCTTGTAAATTGGAATAAATTTATTTATGTGAATGTGACACTACAACGTATTTAATTTCATGGCTGTCACTTTAACACAGTGATAATTTTAAATGGTGTGACAGCGAGCAGAAATAAGCAGGCAATGGAAAAAAAGAGAGAGCAAACGGTAAGGTCATAAATAAAAAAGAGTGCAAATTATAAAGCAAAAAAAAGCAAAATACAACTCAAGTAAATTAAATGATTGCGGAGAGCGGAAAGTGGAAAGCAGTCGAAGAATGCTGTAATTCCGGTTAGAGACAGTAAAGGCGCAGCAGAAGGCGCTGACAAAGGTAGGCAGCTGTGTTGTTAGTGTAATTTTATGTACACACATAGAGCTATTGCTTACATATGTAATTAGTTTTGTATAGCAGCAGTTTGCGAACAAAAAAAAAACCCAAAAAAAAAACAGATTTAATTAACACAAAAGGATGCCTAATAAAAATGGTACAGAAATCGTTGAAAGTACGCACACTTTGCTTCCCGCTAAAGTGTTTGCGAGCATTAGCAATCTTGGGCTATTCCTTTTCCACTTGTGTGCAATTTTAGTTGCTGCTTTGCTGGTAATTAAATTTCTTCGTTATTTCATTGCAATATGGACGCTCTACTAACAGTTTCAGCTCGAACATGCTGCGCTACGCGAAATGTAAAAGTATGGCCGTAATATAGTAGCATACTTTTATGGGCTTCAGCTTCAAGTTGCGTTAAACGGCTTACTGTAGATCTGCTTAGGGTTTGGTAATAAATTAATGTTTAAAGTGGGAGTAGAGGTTTATCTACAGTCAATTATATGAGTAAGGGGTGGTTCATGTAGTGAAATCTTGAAAAAAAAAATTACACAAATCAATTATTAATGTTTTATTAGAGAAAACTCTCCGGACGTTGTTATATGTAACCAGAAAACACATTTCAATTTCCCTCACGTATGATTTGTTCAAAATTAAATTAATTATGCCTTTTCAAACATGTGGCAACCCTGTTCAAAATATAGCTATAATCCTTCTGCTCAGCGAAACGAACCCTTTGACACCTATATTTTAATATTTCATAAGGCTTGCATGTAATTAAATTAAATTTGACTTTTGAAATAGGTGGCAACTCTCTTCAAAATATAGCTATGAACCTTTTCCTACCGAACACAACCCCTTGCCAACCATATTTTTATATTTCATATAACTTGCGTATATTAAAATAAATTTCACTTTTCACACAAGTGGCATCCCGCTTCAAAACATTGCTATGAACATTCTACTCATCGTCACGACCTGTCTCGTATCCAGATTTTAATATTTAATATAAGTTGTGTAAAATTTAATTAAATTTGCTATTTTAAACAGGTGGCAACCCTCTTCTACTTTTTCTGTTTTCAGCAAAACAAACTTTGTGTTTTTTATATAACTTGTGTACCTATATATTAATTAAACAATATGTTTCATTTGATATGCGTACTTTTATAATATTTCCGAAAGCTGGCAACTCTATATATTTTTTTCTGTTCTGTAAATGTGTTAACGAAACTCTTTCATTGATTTCTTAGAAATATGGCAGCCCACTTTTTTCAGCTTATACCAGATAGGTGGCAACCCTAATTCAATGTTTTTCATACAATTTGTTTATATTTTAGTTAAAGTCGGCGTTTCGTTTGATATCTGCACTGTTATAGTTTTTAAAATTTTTTCGAAAGCGGGCAACTCTACCTAATTTTTTTCTGTTTTAAATGTGTTGACTTAAATTTTTTCTTTGATATTTTAGGCATTGGCAGCCATATTTTTCGGGTTTTTTAGATAGGTGGCAAGCCTAACTCAAAAATATGATATATAGCGATTTCAAACTTGTTTTGATTTGTTTAATATCCCTGCTGTTATGTTGTATGTGTATTAAATACATTATTAAAGTAATTTTTTGGTTATTTCTTTCTAAAGGTGGCAACCCCAAACAAATTTTCCCCGTTTTAAGTTAGCTTATGCATTCTCAGTGAAATGTTATTACTGTCCTGCATTTACATTTTTTCTCTTTGAAATCTTAGGAATATGTCAACACCATTTTTTCGAATACATTTTAATTAGGTGGCAACCCTCAGTCAAAAAATATGGTGTAAAGCTCTTTCAAACTCTTTTCGTTAAAAATTCCGTATTTTTCTATATATATTAAGTAAATAAAGGTGGCAACCCTAATAGCATTTTTTTCTTCTTAAAATTGATTCATATACTCTATGTTATGTTTTCTTTTTTTGCAAATCGTACATTCATACATATCTAGCAATACCATTTCCCAATTTTTTGTATTAAACCTTCTACAGACAGAACGAACCCAAATAAAATAAATATGTAAAATCTGTTGAGGCTGTCTTCTAACAAACAGTAATTCATTTATATAGATCAGACAGGACAACATTCACATTATTTTTAGAACGCGACATCGCTTTATGGGTCACCCTGTATGTTCGAGTATGAATATTAAACATATATACTACATATATATATACTTTATAAGTATTTATATATATGTATGTAGGTGCGTGCGTAAGTGCCACTGTGACATAAATCTCGAATTGCTTCGCCGACACTTTTATGGCGCAGTCAGTTTTTGCAACTTCAATTAGCTGAACGGTAGAGTTAACGACGATGAGGCACACTGTCCTTCCACAGTTAGTCAGACAGCAGCTTGGTAGCGAATTTGCCTAGTTAGTCAGTTAGCATTTATAGTTCGTAGCGACAGCTGTAGCCATAATTTTTTCATTTTACTATATTTTTACAACTTTTGCGAGTGGGTTGTGAATTTTCAATATCGCAGGCACTTTTACCAAAGCAAGTAACAATATTTTTTAATTTCCTCTTCAAAGAATTCATTCTTTTATGGTAGCACTTAAATTCTTCGCAGAGAATTTTTTAGATTATATACCATTATAGTTTGATATGGAATAATTCTAGATGAAAGCGTTCGTTAAAACCCCAAATATTTCACAAACGTATTGATAGTTCTTTTGTTTGTTTTTTTTATTTTGTGTTGTTTAAAATCGACAAACCTTTGATGTCTGCCTGAAAGTCGTGTACTATTGGAAGAAATTACTCGCGCTCTGTTACCTTCTTGCCACCTATGCTTACTCATGTAAATGATATAAAAGAAATAATAGCTATTGAAATCATGGCAGTGTCTTCTATGATTCGTATCCGCAAGACCCCTCTTCCTGTTTGTCGTATACCGAAATTAGCTTTATAAAAAAACCGTAGAAATCCGATTACTCTTCACGCGAGTGATGCCAAGGTGTTTGGAGCAAGGCTACTTTTCCGAAAGGGGAAAAGTACAAACACTAGTACATACTGCTACCAAAACCTGGCAGAGCTCTCAAATCACCTGGGTCTTTCCACAACACTTGTCTCTTTGTCGCCATAGGAAAAGTTGTGGAGAAGATGATCCACAATCGTTTATTGCACTTAACCAAAAGCGGCAATGGGTTATCGTAAGCGCTTTTTGGTTTTCATAAGAAGGGGTCTGCGATATCGGCCACGAGAAAGGCGTGGCAATTTCAATAGCGAATAAAGCAAGTGATTAGTTCAAGCGCGGAAATAAAAAGTATTGCGCTATAGTACAGTCGATGTCAAGAACGCCATTAACTGCCTTCGTACCATCTTAACTTTGCTCGAAGCTACCTCAAGAAAAGAGTGCTGGTATATGACACCGCAGAAAGACAAAAAATGTATGGGATAATAGCAGGAGTACCATAAGAATCAGTGCTAATTGGTTTTAGCATTACTGCTTTAGCCATCATTTCAACGGATCAATGCTTCACAATGGAGAAATTTTTAATTAAAATAATGTATCGAAACGAAATATCTAGGTTTTGTGCGAATACTATCAATGAACATGAAACAATTTTGTAGAACATTACAACCCATTAGCTCTTTCAAGAAAGTGTAATTTTGACTGCTTTGTTTTTTTTTTTGGAAGTCTGTATAAAATTACAAATCAATTTCGCTAGGGAATGGTGTTATTTTTCTTAATATTTTTTGGACACCTCCCAGAACTATAACACAAAAAGTACGTTTGTAGTTCCGTTTTTGTTTTTTCATAATTTAATTTTTAACTAAAATTTGCGTTAGATGGCGCTACTGTACAGTTTTTGCTATTATTTATTATTTTTATCTGAAAGAGTTGTGTTTTTATTATTCTTACGCTGAGATATACAATTCTTTCAGTTAATTGAAAGTACCATCCATATATTTATGAGAATCCACACTAAGGGTGACACCCACTCCTTCAAAAAAGCCCAAACAAGTAGTTTTCATTCAAAGTGTATGAAAAAAGTGTGTTAAATAGCGACAGCGTTATCAATGAAATATTGATTTTGAGTTTTCAAACACAAAAATTTGGCGAAAGCACAACGCAATCAAAAAATATTAAAATAAAAAGTTTTTGTGGATTATAAAAACACACCAAATATTTTAGTTTCATAATAATATTCACACACTCTGAAACTGAACTGAAACTGAAGAATATTTCAAAACGCACCTTAGACAAAATTCTACTATAAAAAGTTTTAAGGGTTGTCATAATGTAGTGCAAATAGCCTTAGAAATTTTACATATTAATTAAGGACTTGGACAAATGAATTTAAAGGCAAAACCTAAAAATCAGAATTTTTGTCCAATATTATATGTTTTAGAACTAGGCTTTAATTAAGTTAATGGGGAAGCTATAAACAATATGCAAAATTTCAGTGAATAGTTTTTAGTGAAAAGCAAAATAATAATATTTTTTTTTTAACTGTTTATAACACTTTCTCCCTATGAGTTTTGAAAAAACTATTGAACATAAAGACCTATAGCCACAATTTGTTTGCATAATAAGCGTGCTAACAGTATCTAGCACACATTGTTTTCTTCACATTCGATTTCATTTGTATTTTTATAAATTCTTTTGCAACAATTTCTATTTAAAGATAAATGATAACATTCATATGTATATTACAAATTAATATAATCGTTTAATAAAAATAATATACACATGATTATTTGAAATGGACGAGCACGTCCAAACGTATCAAAATTCTAACAATAATAAAAATAAAAATAGATTTTGTGTTACACAACAACAATTAAAAAGCGCACACATTCACTTAATAGCGACAGACTGTCGTACTTGAATTGTGTTGGTAGAACATAAGGAAAAGTGGTAAAAAAGCAACAGCAGCTTACATGCCGACTGTGGTCCATTGTCTACGCACTTGCCCAGCAAGTCGTTAGTTGTGGGTTCGAGTACCGGTGGAGTCATGAAAGAAATCTGATGAGGAGATGTGGTGATTTCCGAAATAGCTATAATTTCTACCACTCCTGACTGTTGTTGTCTTTTTTCCAATATAATTTTCCATATACTGGCCTTGAGCTCACAAATTAATATTATCGTTTGACAAATGATAACATTTAAAAATGTATTCAATTTCCAAAAACTGTCATTTATTTTGGGTCATCCCGTATTAATAAAGTTTTATTTTTATGCCACCTAAAACCGCACACCTACAGTAGACTTCACCAATACCAGGTTCATACAGGTCATAATTTCATTGGCGGTTAGAAGTTTGATATTTGCTAGGAGTACACTACATTGCTCGGTAACACGATTTTCATTTCTCATATAAAATAGTTAAATGCACTTTTACTGCTAGGCGATTTTTGTTTGCATCAAAGAATCACTTCTTACTGCTCTTTCAGAATTAACAGCATATTGTGTATTATCCCCCTCAAAAAGTGGCTGCCTCAATTTTCTCAAAACACTTTAACCTTGGTTATATTTTTTCTTTGCCCTTTGCTTTGTCCCTGGCTTCCCTCTCTCTCTCTCTCTCTGTGTCATATAATTTTTCCTTCACCTGCTAATTTATTGCTAGTTCATCGCTCTTAATTTCACTTGCAACATCTTAACAAGTTTTAAATCCTGTTATAACGCCATTTATAGCTCGTTACTTCGTGATGGTTGTGTATGTTAAATTCAATTTCATCTCAAAATGCACACACACTACACACACACACACACACATAAATAGTTAAATTACATAGTATGCTTGAGCATTAAAAGTTATAAAAGTGAACTTTTATTAATAAACCCACAGTTATGAAGTATGTATGTATGTGTGTATTTTTCCTTAGCTAATAGCATTTTTTTTTTGACATACAAACATGGCACAAATACTTATATGCTTATACAATGTATAAATGTATGATTAAACGCATAATATTAACCACACTCACTCCTCGTATACTTCACTCCCCCCGCTTTGCTTGGTGCTATGCGCGCGCTCAGAAGAAAAACTTAACCGCAATTCTTAAGGATCAACTTTTATTACTTTACTACAAGCAGCGAACAATAATGAAGTTAAATTATAGCGACACCCAGTGCGATATAAAGTTGGGTGTTAAGTGTAAAGAAAGAGAAAATTAAAGAAGAAGAAGAATAAATTAAGTTATAAGTTATTTAATTTGCAGAAAAAATATAGTAATCATGCATTAAAAGTCACACAAAGTTGTGAACACCGAATGATTGCTAGTAAAATGTTACTCATACGCCACATAGCTCATATTTATAGCAGTCGTGGTAATGTGACAGGTTGTTTGCAACATCTGACTCATACGTCACCAACTCACTCTTTTCTTAACAAATTAAAACATTAGAATTCATTCGCAGTAGTTTTGCTAAACAATCGCATATAAAATCAGAAAATTCTTCTAGCAAATATAAATCAAAGAAAGAACACACAGAAACTGCGACACTTAAAAAGTACTACCAGAAAAAAATTAGAAGGCTTTGAAATCAAACTTGTTTTAATTATAATATTTTAGGGCTTAAACATAATCTAAATGTTAAAAAAAAGAACCTTTCGTCGTACACGCCATCATCCTTTGCATGAGTCCATCGTCGACTTTACGCATTGCCCACAACAACTTTGTGTTAAATTCTCCAATGTCCTCTACCTCTATTCTTCAATATTCCTTTCACGTTTGACCAATATTCCTCAATTGTACGCGACTCTGGGCTATTTGGTGGATTACTGTCGCGAGGTACAAAATCGACTTTGATTGCATTGCACCACTAAAGTGTGTCCTTGACTTAGTGGCAGCTTGCCAGATCCGGCCAGAACAGTGGTCTGCTACCATGACTGTTAATAAATGGAAGAAGATACTTTTTGAGGCGTGTGATAAAAGGGTTGCTTTTACGGTCACAGGATTAAATTTATTGTCAAACCATCTATTTTTTTTTTAAGAACTCGGAATGCATTTTCAATTTACAGCTTTCAAGAGCATCTGGGCGATTTGCAGCAGTATAAAAATCTTTTTATTCGAAATTTTGAAAGCAGTAGGTTTCGTCGTTCATAACAATGCATTTGTATTTTGTAATTTTTGATTCATACAACTTTCGGCTGCAGGATTATGCTGTAAGATTTAGCTTTGCGTTTCGATCTGGCATTGATTGAGCTTCCTCAATGAAGCTGGCGGCTTTACTTTTTGTACAAAAGATTACGATTTACTTTCAGATATTGCAATAGTACGTAACCAAACCTTCGGATTTTGCGAAAACGCCCTGAGAACCCTCCGATCACTACTTTGATCACCTCCGCTGCCAGGATTTCTAGTAACTGCCAGTCCCTCTTTGTATTCATTCAAAACTCTGGAAACTGTCGAGTGGTGCAATTTAAAATTTTTAGCAACTTAAATCGCAAATAAACTCGCGCAAAATAATTTGCCTTGCTGGTAGCTCGTTTGCGATTTTTAAATAAACCAAATCCAAATGAAATTTCTCATACGTGAAACTTAGAACTACTTCTTCTCATGCTGTTTCCTTTTAAAATCACCACTATTCTTTTTGTTGCAAGTTGAGCGCACTTTTGTTGTGGTAAAACATTTTTGGTTCAATGCAGTAGGGTAAAATTTTGTTCTGCCACTAACATTGAACCGTTCGCTAAGCCTGCTGTATATTTATGGTGCGATATAAAGCAAAACAGAGTGCTAGTTTGTACGGTGTATAGGTGGAGTACAGTAATGCGCCGAAGTTGTGTTAGTACGGATACTTTCAAGAAACGATATTGATATCAATAAATATGTAGGTAATAATAGAAATCACGTAATCGATAACAATAAAGATATCAGCAACAATAATGGTATCGATTACAATAAGTTTAATAACATTGGCATCGATTACACTAAACAATTAACGATAATCTTTATTGAGGGTAATATAGATATCGATATGTATAGCTTTACCGATAATGTAAATGACATTTATTATACATTTCTCGAATATGCATGATACAGAAACGATATGGGTTTCAATATCGAAATCAGTAGATATGAGCAACGACGTAATCGATACCAAAAACAACGTCGATGGAAATAATATTGAAAATAATAACGATATCAACAAAAATATCGATATCGAGTATATCGATTATAACAACGACATCGATTATAATAAATTAATAATACCGATATGTAGGTGAAAATATAGATAAATATTCCGATAGCCAAACTTGTTTTTTATATACATATGTTATATATATACATATATGCATATTCAGTATGTATGATAAACAAATAATTCTATAGCGATATCGATAAAAAAATAATTTCGAAAATAACAGTGATAACGATATTGATTCTAATAAACGAATAACAATGATTTTAAGGTAGCATCGGTAAAAATAAAGATAAATATTTCCATAGCCGCACTTGCTTTTTGTGCATGTTTATCGGACGTGTGTGATAAACAAAAAATTTTATAATTATGTATATCGGTAACAATAAAGATATCGATTACGTTAAAAATTAACGATAACGATTGTTACAACTAATATAGATAGCGACAAGGAGAAATATTCCCATAATGTAAATGATATTTTCGATCAAAATAAGAATACAGCGAAAAATCTCTGTACTAGCCAAGTTAAAAGGGAATTCAATTATATATTTCCGGTTAATTCAAAGTTTCTTAGGCAAACTGTTTTACGGCTATGATACTTATAATAATAGTATAAATGAGATATAAAAGCTTCAATCAAGGTTAGCATAGCTATTCCCTTTGATATCCAAACCACTGAAGATGTTTCGGAAATTAAACACTTTTGGAGACTTCGCGGCCGTTGACAAGTTTCGGCGCTTACTAAATTCTAATAAATTTTTTACAATCAAAACTTTAACAAATTTAAAAAATCAAAATTTCCAACATTTAGTCTGAATTTTTCGAAAACTTTTGGGCTATAAGTCATCAAATTTTAGTATAATAAACTGGATTTTTTTATAAACAAGGAAAAATTTAAAAGTTAATTAACAATTATCATAGTAAGACACAAATTTTTCGATTGATGTATAACTATTATTCTAAGGCTTATATTATAAAAGTACTTTCGTAATAATTATCGGCAATGTAAATATTTTTAGGTCTTCAAAAAGTTTTATTTTGAGACTTATATTATAAAAGGTTTCTCTTAATAATTAAAAGTGAGAAAAAATTGTTTAATATTTTAGGGACAGTACTTTTATTTGCATCACTTCCGGATAAGTACTCGACTTAATCGGGTAAAGTTTTAAATCATTTCGGAACCAGATCAGGATTAGTTCTGAACTATTTCTGTACTATTCCGGCTTCCGAAAGAGTTTTGTCTTTCGAAATTTAAAAAAGTTGTCTTGCTCAGAAAAATTATTCAAAGACGCTTATAATATGAGCCTCAAAATAAAAATCTTTGAGAGATATAAGAAAATTGATCAGGCTGATAGTTCTTAAGGAAAGATTTTTATAATATATGGCAAGCCCTTTTTAAAATATAAGTCTCAAAAAAATAGCTTTCGATAACTGAAAGAAATTGTCGCACTCATATCTATATATCAAAAGACATTTATAATTGTTTATTATAAAAGTTAGGATGGCTTTTCTAAAACTCAAGATTCAATTATTAATCTGGATCACTGAGTGAAAGCGAAAATATTGAAAACTTCTAATAAAACATAAAGCAGAGTACATTACAAGAATGTGAAATACAAAGCTAGAAAACGCAATTTCTGGATAGACTAATGTCAGAAACTTTGGGATTATCAGGCATGCGCTTGTGTAAATCCATATAAAACATGTCTGATATAAAAAAATAATGAAAATAAACAAAAGTGACTTCATTTTATAATAGCAGCATTTTTTTGGTCATCGAAGATGTCTAGTTTCACAACTGCCATGCAGAGTTTTCTGGGTGACATTCCGCTGCATGAGCTCCACCTACAGACCCACTTAAAGATCTCCACTCTGAGTGGTACTTCCTTCGAGATTTGGTAAGCATGTCACAGCCTAACTCCGTTGATAGTTGACGTGACTTTTGCAGTACAAACTTTGCTAAACCAATAGGGAGCTGCAGCAGCCACGAATAGCAAAGATACAGCGTTAGGAAAATTTTCAGAGATGAAGCAGAGTGGGAGATGAGAAGAGGAGACACGTGCCAGCAACAAAAGTCATAAATAAAAACAAAATTAAAAGATGCAGTAAGCACATAAACAACAACAATATTAAAAATAATAACAACATCGCCAAAACAGTAAAACAAACAAAAAACTATTAATATCATTATAGCCGGACCCCAGCAGACTAGACAACCCACTGTTTTCGTTGGCAACAAAACACGCCGAGGGGCAAACGGAACCAGACAAAATCAACATCATTTTTCTTAATAACAAATTCCAGGAAAACTTGCAAAAAAAGAACACAGCCAAAGAGCTCAGCGGCCGCTGAGGAGCTACAGGAGAAGTGAAACCGTCGTATCTATAAGTTTACAGCAAAAGAACATATGGCCAAACATTAGAGCAAAGCGATGAACTAGCGGAGTCAGAATTTGTAGCTGTAGCTGTAGGTCGGAGCAGAGAGTGTGGAGGAAGAGAGAGAGAGCGCTACAAAATAGCGTCAGCGAAGAATGGTGCGCCTGAATGCGAAGCTGCCACTTAATGCAAAAGTTTCCAAACAAAAATATAACAGCGACAACAAGCAGGCGCATGAATGATGATTACGAAGAAGCGCTACAGTGTTGCACGGGCAGGCAACACGACTGTGGGGAGCGAAAAAGTGGGAGCGAAAAAGGTGAAGGGGTAAATGCAAAAAGAATATGACATATGTTAACATCTTTAGGGAACGTTGTGCTCTTAAGCTATATGCATTTTATGAAATGAAATATACATATTTTATTTAAGATGCCACAAAAATATTTTACTGCAGGCAAGCGAGTACGCCGAGTACAAGTGAAAGAGGGCATAGGGAGAGCAGGCGTTGAAAGAATTGGGAATTCAATGGCAAGTTGGGTGGGCGATAGTTGTAAATAATGAACTACAGCGAACTATTAACTTTGCTGACAGTAAATTGCATATATAGTAGCGCTATAGTTACATAAATATATTTTCTGGAAATTCGAATAACAGAAAGTCAGAGGGAGTTCGAAGAAATCGAGTGTTGTAGAACTAGAGAATAATAGCGCTACAAAATGTTTAATAAAAGTTATTTCTTGCATATATCCGCTCCTAAATTAGGCTATTAGAAAACACGCTAGGTGGCGCTGGAGTCAGGTTATTTAAAATATCATACTTTTGAAAAGATTTTGATCAAATTAAAAATGTATGCCACTTGCATGATGGAAAATAAACCCGTTAGAACCCCCGTACTTCACCCTTACGCCGATCAATCATAAGTATCACCAGCTCTATTATTATCTGTGCTAAGTATGATAAAAACTGAGTACGTGGAGTCCATTCGCTCGACAGAAGTGAAACTTCATATGACAAATTCCAGTAAAGAAAGGCGTTGGAAAATATTTGCGAATAGAGTTATTAATTGCATTAAATTATGGAACCAACTATCAACCATCTTCAAAAATATTTTCGAAACTAAGCTTTCCTAAGCCGCTTGTATTTCACGACTGTATTGTAATTGTTCATTTAACTTATTTGTTTATCTCTCGCGATCCCCTTGGGCTGGAACATTATTTATATTTAACTTTTTAAAAAGGTGACAGCCCTCACCAAAAATATGTTTTGAATAAAAACGTTTTTTAAACATTAAT
Organism: Anomoia purmunda; assembly: GCA_951828415.1. Classification (NCBI taxonomy): domain Eukaryota; kingdom Metazoa; phylum Arthropoda; class Insecta; order Diptera; family Tephritidae; genus Anomoia; species Anomoia purmunda. The sequence continues at coordinate 98,903,032 of OX639997.1, forward strand.
ATTAGTAAGTTCCTCCAAACAAAATTCGAATTTAGTGTTTGCTAAAACTTTTCATTTTTTGGCAACTATAAGTAGCGTTTCCTTCTTAAAAAATCTGTCTGAAAACTTTTTTCGTTTCACACTAATATTTTAATTAAATTTTGTGAACAGCTGACAACCCTATCAAAAATATTATTCAAGTATTTATATCATCTCATTTTCTTTTTGTAACATATATTTTATTGATATTATTGATATAGCTAAATTTTACTTTTCAAAACGGTGGCAACCCTCTTCCAAAATATTTGCTTACAGCTCGTCACACAATGGTATCCAATCACTTTTTATCGACTTAAGGAACGCATTCCAAAGATATCAAAACTGTTATAATTTTCGTATGCATACTTTCAGGCTAAAGGTCTAACAGTTAACAGTTTGAGAGATATATAGTAAGGAGCAGGCCGCTTGTATGTTATATATATTAGATGAAATCTGCTTCCAGTAAAGTTCACTTTTCTCATCATGACTACTATGTACAGTGTACATAGCCAAACTCGTACACCACAGCAAAGAATTTCAATACTTGAGTTTTGATACCTTCAAAATAATTTAAGAAGTGTTCAAGACTCCTTATTAGAAATGCTGTGCTGACGAACTTTTGTGTCAAGATAACTCCATAAATTCTCTGTAGCATTTATATCTGGACTCTGTGCTGCTGTTTCCAAAATATGAGGGGTATTATACGGCAGCCAGGTTCGTACGTTGTAAGCCTTATATTTGGGGTCGTTATCTTGATAAAAGTACCAATCTTCACCCAACCCCAAGTTTTCGCTTGACAAGGGTACATTTTGTTTTAAAATGTCTAAATAAACCTTCCAATCCATAATCCCCTCAATAAAATGAAGTATGCCAGGTCCAGCTGCCGAAAAAGATCCCCAAACGATAACGCTACCACCGCCGTGTTTGACATTTGGCTTCATGTTTCTTGAAAGTAACTCCTCATTCGATTTTCGCCACACATAAGGTTTGCCGTCGGACCCAAATATGTTAAATTTGCTTTCGTCAATAAACATCACTCGTTTCCAGAATGAAAAATCTTTTGATCTATGCATTTTAGCAAATTCCAGACGCACCTTTTTATTTCGCTGGTTTATTAGGGGTTTCACTCGAACTCTTCTACCATTTAAATTTACCCGACGGAGCATGTTTCTAATCGTTTGTGGGCATACTGCTTTCCCCAAATCATTTTCAGAGATCGCAGCTATTTTTGGCGCACTTAAAAACGGGTTCGCTTTAGATTTTCGCTCAAGGTAGCGTTCGTCCACTAACGTCAAAATCTTGTTGTGTGCCACTTTCGACTTATTTTTTACAGTTTTATTAATTTTATATGGTTTTAGCACATATTGTATAATGGAATGCCTCCTGTTTACTGTTTTAGAAATTTCTTGGAAAGGATTTCTCATTTTTCGAGTGTTTTATAATCAATTCTCTGATATCTGTGCTAGTTTGACCTCGTTGCCTTCCCATCCTTTGTTTTGTCCAACTTTTGTACAAAAATCTATTTACTTTTACAGAAAAATTTTACGATTGGACTATGCATGTGATTCCCCGAAATAAATCATGAACATTAGCAAACTTGGCTGCGATTACTGCCAAAGGGGGTACATTTCTAAGGACTGTACGAGTTTGGCTTTTGCACTGAATTTACTACTTTTTTTGTTTATTGTTAAATATTATTGTTAAAAATTAAATGTTTTCAGTTTATTTTTTTTTTTTTGTTAATAAAAGTTAGTTAAGTAAACTATCAAAAATAAGTTTTGAACATTTCTTAAATTATTTTGAAGGTATCAAAATTCAGGTATTAAAACTCTTTGCTGTGGTGTACGAGTTTGGCTTTGATCCACTGTATATATGCAACTAAAAAAATATTCTTAATACTTTGCTTTAAAATAGTTTTATATGAAAATTTCTATTTCGTGAGTCCTTTTTTCAATTTTGAGAAAAGGAGAAAGTCACTGCGAACCAACTAACTAGGATGGGTAATCAATTGCTGTGATTTACTTAATTCTGAATCATCCCTCGCAACCAGAACGATGTGAAGGGGTGTTTGGCTCAGGCACTTAGCACTGGCCGTTCACTTTAGGCAAATAATCAAGTATTGCAGTTCACTAGCCGTCCTAGGAAATGGTAACTATAATCTGCTACACCAACTTTTCCATATTGAATTTCTTTAGCGTCCTTTCTTTCTTAACTCTTTAATATATTAATAATTTTGTATAACTTAATAATTACACCCATTTTATATGGCAGATATTCAAATGCGAGAATCTTGTCTTATTTTATGTCTAAGTAAATACTCAACGGTTGAAGCGCACCCCACCAGCACTTAGTGCATAACATAGCACCAGTAGTATCAAAAACAACAACAACAATTCTGGTGCATACTTTGTGGCAAGTTGCTTGATGATTTATGCTACTTTCTGCATGAACATTAAGCACATTATTAAAATAAATAGGATTTTTGGAAAAAAATACAATAATATAGAAACATTCATACATACATACAAATAACTAAAAAATGAATTATGAACAAATATACATAGAAGTACAATATAAAGAATTACTTTTCCAAAGGAAAAACTTTCAAGCTGTTATTTGTATGTACTCGTACCTACTAAAAATGTATGTATGTATGTAATTGTAAGGCTGAGAATACACTTGTATAAATAAATAAGTACCCATATTTGTAAATTTGAACGCACGCGGCGCATAAAGAATGAACATGAATGAATGATGATGACTGTGAACTGCCGGCAGATGGAAAGCAGTTAGTTTAGGGAAGACAAGGAGGATACTTTTATGCTGAAGTAAATAAAATAAGTGAATTACTAGTATGATGTTCGCGTGCAGTGGGATATGTGAAGAAGAGGAAGATTATGAATAGCAGTAAATGGGATGGGAGCTAAAATGAGAAAAGGCAAGCAAAAAGTGTAAGGAAAGGTCTCAAAAACTTTAATTGAATTGAAATAAATGCAAATATATATTTTCATTTAAACGAATGTTGCTGAAAAAAATGCGGCTGAAAAAATGTTGCTAAACAAGTACTGTCAAACAAATGTTGCTGAACGATTGTTACTGAACCAATGTCACGGAAACAATGTTGCTAAACATATTTTACCTAACAAACTTTGCTAAGCAAAAGTGAAAAAGTGCTACTTAACAAATTTTGCTACTCAAATATTGTTAAAAAATGTTAGTGTTATTAAAACGAACGCAAATATTTACTTTCTGTTAGTCGAATGTTGCTGAGACATGCTGTTAAAAAAAGCTATTAAGTGAATTTTTCCGAGGACATGTTGCTAAGCAAATACTGTTGAGCAAAGTTTGCTGAATAAAGGTTGCTAAACAAGGGTGGCCTAATACATTTCGCTAAGCAAGAGCTAAAAAAGTGAGACAGAGAATGAGGGCACACTTAATACCCTACGGGCCCACTCTGATTCCAGTTGGGCAGTATATGCCGTCCGTTCCCCTAAAAAAGAATCCAATTTGATTGCTTGGTGAAACGCTGACAACCGCCGATCCCAGACCAGATACCTGACACCAAGCACAGGAGGCGTCGTTCCATTATGATTAGGCCGAAATATCTATCTTTGTCTACTGTGGCCCAGCGCTGACGGGCAGAAGGATTCTTTGGTACATCTTCCGTTTGCCAGATCAAGGGCATTGGCCTTCAACTAGAATCTGCAAGAATACAGGATCGAAGAGATAACTGTTCACCTTTGGTTACTCCCTCTGGCAGTTGAGGGAGTTTAGAGGTGTAGAAATTAAACAGCATCAGGGCGAGGACGCCACCCTGCGGGACAGCCACGTTTAACTCTTCTCACATCAGCTAGTAACGTTGCGTACTGACTGTATCAAAGGCCTTAGAAAAATCTAACGCTATTAGGACGGTTCTCACAGAGGGATGGTTGCTATTAAGATCGTGCTGTGCACTTTCCTAGAACCATGCACGTACTTCGCCTGTCTGAGATGGTGCGTAAAATACGGAAGCAGCAAAACCTCCAACGTTTTTACCACTGCTGAAAGAAGAGAAATCGACCGATAGGAATGACTTTTGTCCGCCGACCTCCCTAGTATCAGCGTTCCTAGAACCCTTCCCACCTTTCGCGTCCGCTAATAAGATCCCCACTCGGTCATCACGCTTCGTCGTGTTGGATAATGAACTTACGGTCGACCAAAGCTTTCCCACACCCGTGGTCAGGTTACAGGACCTCAGATGCTCCACTCACTTGCCATGTTTTGCCAAAAAATTGTTTTATACAATTGTTATACAAAAGCGTATGAACAATTGTTGTATATCAATTTGTTTTACTAAACGAGAGTTTAAATTTAATTCGGTCGTGTGGTTTATTTATTTATTTTAAATTTAAGATTCATTAATCTGTAGTTCACTAGCTGCTCGAGTTAAAAGTTAAATCCTAAACAAGTTACTTCCACTATACGACTAGCATACCAATGCACTTCCCGCTTCAAATGCACACATCTCCAATCTTTTCAACTCCTTTACGGATCGCCTTCATTTCCTCTTTTCATCGCTGTTTGCATTACAGCCCCATGTGACATGTTTACGCCTCATCCCCGCTGTGTTGATTTCAATTATTTTCACTGCACTATTTTCAACATTTTTGTATTTCAAGCTGCTGCTGCTTCTACTTCATCTTCTTCTTATTTTATGTATCTGCCATTTTCAAGTTGTATTTTTCTTGTTATTGCCGCCATAGCTAAGCTGCATAAGAATTTAATAATATCAACACATTCCATGCGATTTGATGTGATGCAACTGTGCTTGGTGATGGCGGTGGTGGTGGTGGTGGTGATAAGAACACCGAATGCCTGTGGTACTACTCGTGTGGCTGTCGCTGCTGTTGTTGTTGTTGTTGCATGCATTACGAGTGTAATGTGGCGGCAAGAACCAGCAATGCTAGCAATGAGGCACGCTGATGATGTCGACGACCAATGAAAATGCAAAAAGTGCAAAAAGAAAATAAAATGTAGAAAGAAAAAGAAAAAAGAAGCCGAAGTAGATGTAATGCAATACTGGCTGTGGAAGAAGAAGAAAATTTCATCTAGAGAAAGCTATATAATAAGTAGCGCGCTCTAGCGATGGCGAGGCAATTGTAGCTGGCAAGTTGTAAGTAAGTGATGTGGCAACATCATTTGTTGCACCTGTTCGTGGCATTCTAAAATCTCTACACACCCTACGTATTCACTCCACTGCTGCGACTCAGCTTTGCTACTTTAATGAGCATAAATCGTATTGCATTGTTGCTTGGCGTTGCATGTGGCATGTTGCAATGTAGCTGAGTTTGTGTAGATTAGTACGGTTGCAGTTGTTGTTGTTGTTACATTCAAAGCGCCAGCGGCACTTGCCACAAGCAGCAGCAACTGACTGGCAGTTAGTCAGGCGAGTAGGTCTGTCAGAGAGTGCGGCAAAGCGGAAAACCAAGCCAAGCAACCGCATACAAGTGCCACAAAAAGTATATAATGCCGACTCGTTGTATGTGCTTTTATTTGTGTGTGTGACACTTGCGACCGCTTGTTGATGACACAAATGTTGACAGCGCGTCAACGATGGTTGTTGCAACAACACAATGGCCTCGACTACTTGCCGCTGAAAGTTGCTTGTTTTTTCTTCTATATAAGTACTTTAAGCTTCTGCCTCTGTTTCTGTCACTCCATCTACTCTCTATCTATCATCTTTCGCTTTCAATTCTCACCTCAATTCTATATTTTGACGCTATTAAGAGCGATTGTAGCGCTTTAGCGGCTTTTGTATTTCTCATTTGTGTGAGATAGCAACGCAAATGTTGTAAATTTTTCAAATTTGTTAAAAATTGCACGCTCTTTGCCACGAAATAAAAAAGGTATCCTTTCTAAGACACAAATTTTTTAAAACATCTGGCAACTCTCTTCAGAATATTTTCGAAATCAAGCATTACAAAACTTCTATAGGTATCTATCAGATGACAACCCTGGTCCAACTAAGCCTTCCTAAACTTCTTCCGTTTCACACCACTCACATTTATCGTATTATTTAATTTGTTATTCTAATGTTCTAAGCAAATAGCAACTCTTACTCAACTTTTCGTTTTGACACCCATATTTCAGTAATATTAAAATGTCATTAAATATTGCAAACAGCTGACAACCCTCTGAAAAAAAATTCGAAACTACGCTAAACTTCTCGCGCTGCATTTAACTTTTTAAAGAGTTGGCAACCCTAGCCAAACCTATTTTTCAAACAAAGCTCTCTTAAAACTTTTTCGTTGGAGCCCCACACATTTTTTATTAACATTATTAATTTAATTCCATTTCATTTTTCAAACAGCTGGCAACCCTCTTCAATGCGTGTTCGGAATTAAGCTTTTTTAAACCTCTTTCGGTACACATGAGTGTTATGATATTTCACTTAACTTATTAATAAATTCGTATTTGACTTTTTTAAACAAATGGCAACTCTAACCAAAAGTATTTTTCAAACACAAGTTTCTTAAAAGTAGTTTGGCACACATATTTTTTATTAACACTAAAAGTCAAATTAATTTTTTTTTTAAGTGGCAACCCATTCAAAAAATAGTTTCAAAATTAAGCTTTTTAAAATCTCTTTCGTTTGACACCAATATATGTAGTAGCATCTGATTGAAATTGTTAATTAAATTGCATTAGATCTTTTAAATAGGTGGCAGCTCTCTACATAAGTAATTTCCAAACTGAGTTTTCGTAAAGCCATTTCGTTTCACATTGGTATTACAGTATTCAATTTATACGTAAGTATAAAATTTGTTCAACAGTTGGTTACCATCACCGAAATTATTTTTCCCATAAAACTGGCTTAAAACTTTTTCGTTTGTGAACCATATTGTAATATTTTATTGTTATTATTAGTCTAATTTAGTTTTACTTAAGATAGCCTAAACCTCTTACGGATCACGTTGGTATTGTGAGATTTCATTTAACTTATTAATTAATTTGTGTTTAACTTTTTAAACAGGTGGCAACCATCACCGAAAATATATTTTCAAACGAAGCGTTTTTAAACCTTTTCGTTTGTTATATTTCAGTATTATCATTTATAATTTAATAAAAACAAATTAAACAGGTGGCAACCCTCATCAAAAATATTTTCGGTATTATCGGTTTTTATTCCTCTTTTATTTGGCATAGTAGCATAGTAGTATTTCAGTTAACTTTTGAGTTGAATTGAACTAACCATATAAACAGGTGGCAACCTTCTTCAAAAATATTTTCATTTACAACTCTCTTGTTTTTTCGCTAACATTATAATTTTTGAGTGAGCTTGTTAAATGAATTGCATTAAAGTTTTTACACAGGTGGCAACACTTCCAAAAAAATTTCTAACAATCTTTTTTAACTGTTTCCTTTTAACGCATTTTATTTTATTTTTCAAACAGGTTGCCACCTATTGCCAAAAATGTTTCAATACTTGATTTATTTTAATAATTTTGTATGCGTAAATTTTTAAGGCGCGGCAATACTCAACAAATGTATTTTTAAAATTATTCTTTCGACACTTAAATTCCTATTAGCTAAAAAATTTCAATGGATTTAACTTTATAAATTTGTGAAGACTTTTTCTAAAAAATAATGTATAAATATGATGATCCATTTTATGCAGTAAAATTTTATTCAAACCCGTGTTTCCGTTTCTTTGTGAAAAGGTAATAAACTTAATGCACTCTGGTGGTCCAGGTTTAACGCTACCATCTCCCAAGTCCCATAAGAAATTTCACTCCAATAATCTCCTCTTTAATTCAATAAATCAGCTAAAATCTGCACCATCATCGCTGCTTACTTTCTTTATCCATACGCTTCACATTCACTTTGTGCCCACATCATGTTGCAACATTAACACCTTGCCACATCTGGCTTCCTCTTCAAAAATATTTCCCTCTCAGCTGCTGGTAGCCGAATTTTCAACTGCATTTCACTAGCCGCCCACCTTAGCAGCTTGTCAATTTAACAATTCTGCTAGTATGCACATTCTTTGCTTTGGTTGTTGTTGGGTTTTCAGCGTCATTCGGACAGATAGAACGCTCGCGTGTAACGCTCAAAATGTCGGATTTCAAGATGCTTGCTCTAACCTGGTCACTCTCCAACTTACTGCAGAAGTCATCGACCACCTTCCCTTCGACTTAAATACATACTAACTTGTGTTGCTGTTATCGTTGTTGTTATTGTCGCTTATTGCGTAAACAATTGCACCATTGAGGCACTATGCTTTTTTCTGCTTTTTTGTAAGGTGTCCAAATCTAGCTTGCATTCCCTACTTTTACCGCACTGCCAACGAATCTCAGTTGCAATTTAAGTACTGCTATTGTAGCTGTCTTAAACCCTCTCCGGACCACCCTGCAACTCAAACAGTTAACTCTAGTCACATTGCTTGTCATCTCTAATGCACCCCTTTTGCTAAGCTCCGCAGTGCATTATTGAGAGGAGACAGTTGCTTATTTGGCAATTTTTGTCAACTGCACACTTTGATTGCTCAGCACTTCAACACCTCACCTCAGAGAGTGCGAGAGAAAGAATGTGTGTGCTAAATGTTTGAAAATCAATTGGACTTACGTAGTTGGCGAAATGTTGTTGCGGCATTCTTTACAAATCAGATTGGGTCTTGTGGTCACATTGTTGCACTCAATGCAACTAGTGTTGAAATCAATTAAATTTTTAATATTGTGCTCCGCTGTCAGAGGAGTTGATGTGAATTTAGCAAGTAAATTGATTTTCAATATTGGCACTCTTGTGAATGGCGCCAATCAAAGAGAGTCATCGAAGTGGCTTGAGTTGGTTTGATTTTAACTCTAAAGTACTACTTTACTATTGTTCATCTCCAATTTACGACTTAATCTGAGCAAATGACTCTTGATTGGTTACTGAGAATTGATTACTGAGGGCTGATTGTTTTGAGCATTGACTTTTTCCAACGTAACTTGTGGCGACTATTATTAGGTAATTATTTGACTGCTGACAAATTGCGTGTACTCGTAAAGGCAGACTTCTTACTCCTGACTTAATTAGTAACTATTGACCATTGACTATTTGCCATTGATTAAAGATGGCAGGCTACGGCCTACAGTGTATCGAGCATTGATTAGTGGCCGACTATCAATAATTGATTAGTTTCTACTGACGATCGACTACTGATTATTTGCTGTTGACTATTGTGGTCGTTAATTTTTTATTGTTGATCATTTACAATTATATTTTGGCTAATATCTACTCACTAATTTGCTCATAATCTAATCCCTACGGACAACTTATTTATTTATGGCTAATGAGTATCGACAACTGATGCCTGACTATTGATTATTGTCTAATTACTTAACTATTTATTGGTAACTACTGCTTATTGACTGTTGACTATTAATTATAGGATTTAAGATATTGACCAGTAATTATTGGCTACTTACCAGTGACTATTGTTATTTTTAGTTAATGGGGTCGGACCTTGCTATTGACTCGTTGTCGGTTGTTGACTTTTGACTAAAGAAAATTTAACCAAATTAGAACCAATAACTGCCAATGGAACACTGAGGCGGTTGTTAAGAATCGTAAGCTAGGGATGGAAAACGGAGACAAAAAGAAATTATTTTAGAGACGTCTATCCAACGTGTTATAAAATTTCAAATTACAAGATCTTAGTCACACAAAAGTAGGGCAGCTGTGTAGTAGATGATAAGCTAATTCTACAACAATATCTTCCGGCACTTGAGGAATCGTAGCCCGAAAAAACTAAACAGTTTTATATGTCGAAGCTCATGCCTGACCGCTTGAGGTAAATTGCAAATGAGAACTTTTGTAAATATATAAGACGCGAAAAGAGAGCAGGCTCTATTGTTTACATAACACTTCTACAAGTGACAGCCGATATTATACAACCAAGTTTAAGTAGCTTTACATCAGCTCGTACAGAGTAGCAACGAGCTTTCCTCTAAGGATAAGTGTGGCATCCTCCGCATAGGAGCAACTCTCCAAAACCTACAGTAAATCAATGACGACAAAACAAAATACGGATAGAAGGCCCTCTTTAGCGGGATGCTTTGTGCCCCGAGACCAAATGTAGTTTCAGAATATTGTTGTAAGAACAGACTGCAGTACTTCACAGACTGGGAAGATGAACTCTCCTGTATACAGAATAACTGTATCTCAATGAATTTAAATGCTTTAGGTTTGCAGTGAAGAGGGAATTCGTTTAAGACAACGTTCCACAGTAGAGGTGATAAAGCTCTATCTTCGGGAGTGTACCCTAATTCGGTGAATCCTGGAACGCCGTTGATGTGTCTTATTTTCAACATATTGTTGACCCTATGGAGAGCCACAGAATCCAACTCTACGATAGTCAGATCGGAGTAGGTGGAGTAGGTGGGTTGTAATTTAATGTTGTTGGGATCTCACATCCAAGAAGACTCTAACAGGCCCAAATTTCGGTTAATTGCGAATGCCTTCAAAATGCTAGTCGGATACTAGATTTCTTTTTTTTTTTTTGTTTAAAAGCTTCTCTCTAAACGTTTCCTTGGATGACCTAGAGGATAAGAACTTTAAACAGATTTATATGTCAATATGTTAATGTGTCAAATCCAATGAAATTCCCTTCCTGATTACTTACAATTATATAAATTTTTGGGAAAAGACTGAAATATCCAACAATTTGGCTTGAATTTGAAATAGCGCAAGTCCTTTTGGCGCGCAGCAAACACAAAATATAATGACAAACGCAGGGTGAAATATGGCCACCAAACGGGCAACAATAACTCTACACAGCCCACACACAAATCCACTGAACTATCGATAGCAATGGCTGACCGCCAAACAAGTGTGGATGATAACGAACTACGACAAAGACAGGGGACAGCTGACAGGCATATCGCATGTGTAGCGCCAAGAAGGCGCCGTCAATAAAATGGGCAGCTCAGGAAAAAGCAACAAAGTTGCCCAACATATATCAATAAAAACAGCAACAGAAAATACCAAAAAAGAAATACCTGCGTTCTAAATAAATTTCGAATGACAGCGACGTCAGTAATCTATAGCGTATGTGGGCGACTTCTAGTCTGCCAGCTGGCTGGCTTGGGTGCTGGATATTTAAGTGAAAGCGAAATCTTTAGTAATGGAATTTGGAAGGAACGGTTTTTAAAGGCTGGGAAAACATTATATGCATGTTACCACCGCCCATGTGACCATTTTTCGAATGCATTTGTGTTGCCTACATCAATGCAATGGCATTGCTTAGCAATTTACTGTTTGCGTGTTTGGCACAGTGCGGACAACGTCCATCGGAAGATGCGTCGCCAATAGTAACAAACAAACACAAGCTTAGAAGTATTTAAGAACAATATTAAATTAATTTTTTTTCAACATTTCACGGCAAACCAAATTTCACGGCTGTGTCTTCTTACTTTTTCGGATTTCGTCCTGCAGACGAATAAAAATTTGTTAAGTAGACCAACAGTTTTTGAAGCTCCAACTTTTTTGTGGCAATGGCTTGTATCTGGTTCACAATGATAGAAAAACAGAAAACAAAATACTACTTATTGTTTGACAATTCTTTAAAGACTTATTTTTTCAGGATTGGTAACACCGATTCTGCTCATTGTTTAAAGAATTAAAAATGATGAGAAAACATGATCACATTTTGATTTTTTAGTATTGACTTCTCAACCGCTTTAAAATTGCTATTTGACCTATTAGTGTTGTACATTCCATTAAAAGCCATTTACGGAAAACAAATTCGCGCAGTGCAATGAGACTAAAGTTATTCACGTCTTTCTCTATGTGGCATTCACACTGGAGATGGACGCGGGACTAAATATTCGGCATTAAATTTGTAAGCCCCAAACGAGCCTATTTCAACGGTTTACATATTTATCCCATACTGCCCTTCATTCTTATATTGAAAAAAAAAAAACAAAAGAGCCTAAGAAATTTTTTTCTCATTTTGCTGTAATTTTTTCTTCCATTGACATATTTTCTCCAGATTGAGTAAAGGTTTCTTCAAATTGAATAAAAATCCACATAAAATTAATAGCTGTTTTCCCCAAAGCAGAAATTTGACTTAAACGTCATTTGATTCCTATTTTCCTTTCTTTTGATAGCTAGAACCACCTAGAAGCCCTCTTTGTTTCGGCCTTCCTGTCCGATTGGACAACTACAAAATTCTCGTCTATTTTGTATTTGTTTTTGCGTAAGAGTCAAAAAAATTTATGCACATTTTGTTTTTCTGCTTTTACAGCTTTTGAAAACTCATACGCAAAAGCAAAAACAAAATACATGTAAGGCGAAAAAAAATCAAAGCGGCTGATAAAGTAACATCACCTTATATGAGTTCGCCACAGCTTGGACTTGGACGCGTCGTGGAATTTCGAAATTCCCGAACTGAGATAAGAGCAAGCGTCTGTTGCGTTTCTCTTTTCGAAAATTTCGTTTGCCCATATTTCCCAGAATACATATCCCATGCATCTACATACAGTTGTGTTCACGAAAACAGAAAAAAATTAAATGAAAACAATTTTGGCTTTCTTAATTTAGTTTTAGAAATTCAAAAAAATATATATAGTTAATTCTATACTGAAACCCATTTAAATCAAAATGTCTAATTTGACGAAAATTTAAAAAAAATTTACAAATTTAAGAAATTTGTCAACAACATTTTCAACTTTTTATTCGAATTTTTATAAATTTATAAAAACTCGATAAATTTCCAAAAATTTTCATTGGGATTTTTAACTTTTTAATTCGTATTTCTATTTATTTTTGGAGTATGCTGTTTTCTAGGCTATTCCAGTTTAGTGCAAAATTTCAGTTAGCTAAAAATTCTTGTTTATTTTTTTTTATAATTTATATATGTATGTACCGGAAATTTGTCAAAAACTTGTGTGTACTACAAAACTGCATACTTCAAAAATAAATGTAATTTAAATAAAATTTACTGGTGTTTGGAAGGAATTTCTGAATAGCGGCAGAAAAAAAATTGTAAAAAATCAACCAGATTTTTCCTCCAAACAACAGTAAATTTTATTCAAATTCCATTTATTTTTGAAGTATTCAGTTTTGTAGCACATACTGCTAACTGCAATTTCATTGCACTAAACACACAACTTCATACCCCACAAATAAAATAAAATTCGGATATAAAAGTTAAGAATTTTTATGAAATTTTTTTTTTCAATTTGTCGACTCTTTCTAGAAAGCTCATAACTTTGTCTTACATGGCTGTTGTTATAGAAAAAACTATATTTAAAAAAAAAAAAAAAAAACTTATTAAACCTGAATGAGAAAAGACAAAAAAATGTCACAACATGGCAATACAATTTGCCGCTATTTTCGGGATCACAAGTACATACTTATGTACATGTACTATGTATCTCAAGTTGGATTAACTTTCATAAAAATAATGAAAATCTTATCCGCGATATTTCTGTCACAATTTTGTTACCGTACATGAACTCCTAAGCTGTACCTTTACATAACCACTAAAGTGATATTGTTGTTGCTTTAATTATTTTCAACTACGCGTATTTTCCCATTTCAATTTTGTTTTTAATTTTATTATTTTTAGCTCTACTCCAATTTTGGTTATTACTGCACATGTTTGCCAATCATGTTTATGGGTTTTATGGTTTTTATGGTTTTTCCTATGGATATTTTCTGTAAACCGCTTGAAAAAAAACAACAATAAAACCAAAAGTAACTTGAAAAATCAACATCGACACCCAGCAAATGTAACGTTACACTTTTATTTTATTTTTTTTTTTTAACGTACAGCTTGTATGTATACATATGTGTGTGTATCTGTGTATCTGTGACATATCTCTTTAACCACTGCCCCTGCCGCACAGCCGCCCGTTTTCTAATCGTATTGAAAATGTGATACATATATCACAACGGAAAATGCAACAACGTTGTACCAGCATACCCAGGAGAAACATTCGCACATAACAAACACACACACACACACCTCCATAGCTACACACATGTGTACATATGTATGTAGTAATCTATAGCTGCCTGCAAACAAACAGCCGCACTGCAGAAACACAAACATGCATCGCACTTCACTGCATAGCCACACACACACAGACACACACACACACGTACTCGCATAAACACTCGACACTTGGCAGTTGGCACATTCGCAATAATATACCCTGGTGCATTTACCGGTGGTACCACGCCCACCACTCCAACATCAGGATGAGCATCAGCGCTGGAGCCAGAGCCATCTATGTGCATAGCTTTCCATTCGATTTGTTTCAAGTTTTCGTTTGCTGTTTACTATTTGTTTTTGTTTGTTTTTGTGTTGTTCTATTGTTGCTGCTGCTAGTGCTGCTGCTACCCTGCTCCTTCTCCATCCATTTGTTTTTATTGTTTTTGCATTGAACATTGCAAAATGTGATATCGAATTGGAAACGCATTCGCTAAACGAAATGGAATGAAATGAAATTCTTCGCAAAGAAAATTGCAGAGGCGTCGAATGATAAGTGAATTTGGACAACATCGAATGCAACAACAACAATCAGCAACAATAACAGCAGTAGCAGTCAACAAACCCAAGCACCGGCGACAACCATAAAAGCTTGGCAAATATGTGCTTGGAACAATAACAATACAAAAAACAACAGCAACAAGAGCACCACATCACCAATAAAAACAAAATTGATGAAAACAATTGAACAGCAGTAGCAACAACAACAGCAGCAGTAGTAGCAGACAAGCAATCCAGTTGCACGACAAAACAATACGGAAACGAACGAAAATCATTCGAGTGCGCTCAGTATGATTGAATCAAGGAATTACATTGCGATTTCATATGTCCTGCGGCTATGGTGTAGCCAAAGGCCAAAGCCTGCTAGCAGTGGTGAAGCAGAAAGCGTAAAGATAACTGCAGATTGAGCGGAGCATTAGAGATCAGCAAGTGTTGTGGGTAAAAGGTTAATCGGGAAAATGGTTAACCGATTATTCAGCATTTTCTTCCATATCATCGAAGACTGTCAAACTTAATCATTTAAATTTTTTTTCAACATTTTCGGGTATGTAATTTTATCTAATTTATTTTATTCGATTTGTGATGATCTTAGTTTTTTTACATTTTAAGATTTCCCAATAGCCCATTATTGTAATGAAATTAAATAAAATTATATGTATGTATGTATGTATGTATACCTGAAAATTTTGTAAAAAAAAAAAATTTAATAATTTAAGTTTGTATGGCAATTTTTAAAACTTTTTTTGTTAATTTAGTCGAAAAATAAATAAATCTTTGATGGATAGGATTTCTGTTACGCTCAGAAGTATATTTTTATGAAAAATGCATGAAAACCATTGTCAATATTTGCGGAAATGAGATTTTCTAAGATTTATAAATCCGTTTATTTTCAAAATCTATATTAGATACATCAGCAGTAACATGTTCTCCAATAACGGATCCAATGCTTCCAAATGACGTTGCTGTAGATGATATCCGGCGAATCACAGTCAATTCCCCAGAGTTATTTTTTCCAATATTAACAAGATATCCTCTGTAAAAATATAGTTCATTCAATAATATAAATCATAAAAAGAAAAGTTTAACAAATCTCAATTTTTTATTCAGAATTTTCAGAAATTTGTTTAACTATTTTATACAACGCATTCATTATGAATCATTAATATCACGTAAAATTATATATTACAAAGGTATCAAAACTGTTATTAAATTTGTATGTATACTTTCAGGCTGAACGGAATGAAACTAACAGTTTGAGCGATGTGGGGCGAGGAGTGGGATGGTCGTCTTATATATATATTAGATAATTGGATGAAATATAAAATTCCGAGAAAAAAATACAAAATTACAACGTCGACCATTCCCATTTTATTAGACCTTTTTAATATTTTTGCAAAGTTTAAAGTATTTATTTGTATGGCTTATGTTATTAAATTAACGATATTTTCATAAAAAACTAATAAAAATATATTCCATGGAAAATGTTGTGAATATTGCATAAAAATAACGTAGCACCATGGCTCTCTGTGAGCGACTGTAATATTTTGAAAACAATAGACTCGCTAGATGGCGCTATAATCCAGTTAGTTCGAAGAAGTGAATGTGCAGCATTGTGATCGTGATATCTGCAACGTCGTATTCAGAGATTCACTTTTTTGTTAAACTGGAAACTAAATGGCAGCCTACTGAGACGGTTTTCCAAAGTGGCCCTCATACTACAAAATTAGCACTTCATCTGATATGTGGCAACAATACTCTTAGAGTAAGATAGTTCACTTCTGAGTGGGACAGAAGTATTTATTACACAGAAGTCTTCGGCTAGTTTGAAATAATGGGTTAACCGTCGTACAGTCCGTATTGACACCGAATGATTTATTTTTGTTTCAGTACATCAACAATAAACTGAGCTAATCGATTTCACGCACCAGAAAAAGCTGTTGTCGCATTCAAAAAAACAAAAAAAAAGGTTTTGAGATATCGACTGCATTTATCAGGCAAGCAATTGAAAGGAAAACTGTAGTATACAATTTTACAGGTACGACTAACGGAACCCCCTTTATTGAAGTAGATGTATTGAAACTAACAATTTTAAATATTCTTCGGTCAATCCTAAATTGGTCATTCAATTTGGAAGATGCCATATGAGTCTCTATCACGGGGTCTCGCGATTGGTCTGGTCTGTTGGTCTTTTGGTCTTTTTAACTCCTGTAACTTGATTTATACTCAGTTTGGTTTGCCATTTCATAATGAACAGACAAAATAATAGTTCGGTTCGTCCAATATTCGGGCGATTTGGATGAAGCTCACTTTTGTTTGAATAGGTGGTGTTGGAGTGCATTTGGAGTGTTGATAATCCACAAGCCATTATTGAAACGCCGTTACATCCTCAAAAAGTCACTGTGTGGTGCGATCGATGGGCAGAGGGAATCATTGGTTCATATTTATTCAAAATTCACGCTGGACATAATGTTACAGTCAATGGGGAACGCTTTTTTAACTTTTTCGTGCCTGAATTGGATGATGTTGATGTGGACGACCTTTGGTCTCAACAAAACGGCGCTACATGCCATATAGCCAACGAAACAATAAATTTATTGAAGGAAACTTTTGGTGAGCGCATGGCAAACCCTCATCTTCAAAATAAACCTAAATTCTTGGGCATAACATTAAATTATGTTTGTTTTATTTTTTCTGGAAAACTATGTGTCTACAAAAAACACCCTTTATCTATTTTACTTCTAGAGTTGGAGCTATGTATGTAATTTTTTTCTTTAACTACTTGGATTGTGGATGTGGATCACAGATACTTCCACGGTACTAGAATATATCTCGGAAAGGAAGACATTTCTTTTTATTCGTCTTATTTTCGCGTAACACACATTCGGGCACTCAATGTTGAAACGTATGACGAAAGTGTCGAAAAAATTAATATTGAAAATACCGATTACGAGAAACAATGAACTGGTTATCACGCTCCTGTCCCACATCACTAACGCGACAAAATTCAATTCGTTTCCACTTCAAAATCAGTCACATTAATATTTTATCCACACTCTGTTCCTTCAGCGCATCATTATTGTTGTTTCAACAATGATTTTATGCGCTGTGCAACGACTTGCAACATTTCATATTTTTGCGCATCTTTTGTTTTCCAATTGCAATGCCAACCAACAACAAATATTGCGAATCAAAAATCATCTGCAAACCCCAAAACAAAGAACGTGGAACCATTTCAATTTAAGTCAGCTAAGCTTACATACATATGTTGGATGAATATACGCAGTATTGTATTCAGCGTATGTGTGGATGTGTATGGGTGGATGCGTGAGAGAGTGTGCGCTGTTAAGTTCACAAGCCGGCGAGACGCTGTCTGGCGCAAAGCTATTTGGTTTACTGTCAAAGCGATTGCAGGGTTTCCAATTGACTGGGCCGGCTAGCGGATAGCCCTGTGTTAGGATAGCAAGCTGTTCGTAAATCCATGGACCATAAACGCTAAATCAATGCCAAAGGGTAAGGGGCAACCGGGGTAGCTAGGCAATGAAAATCCTACTGACTGAAGGTACTAAGTAACAGCGGCAGAAGTGGAATAGCACTGTGAGCGCTGTGGAAGTTATGCAGTACCTACATAAGTAGTGGGTTAATTCATAATACGAATGGCTGGGATGACAAATCTGGGAGTTGCTAGTAGAAGTGTGGGGCACAAAAAGCAAAAACGCTTGGTTAACTTGAGTTGAAGAACTCTTGTGGTGGTTGTAGCAATTTTGGTGATAGAGTAAAAAAATGTAACGACATGTCAATTTAATGATTACAAGAAAATTGAAAATTGTTGTCATAAACTCTTATTTGTAACAATAATTCTGAAAATTTTTTGCAACTAAGTAATATGTGTGGAGGTGATGTTAGAGTGAAGATTGCTGATTATATTGATAATTGGTAGATAAATAAATAAATACCCATAATATTCTACGCTAGCGGAAAATATCTTGCAGTAAACGAGGATTTCAGAAACTGTCGCCTAAAGTTATGCTGCATCTTTTTCATGTAAAGAGCAAATGCAGATGTCAATAAATTCTTGTCAAAATAATACTTTTATTGGGGTATAAATTTAGGCACTTCCTAGGCAATTTTTAATATAATCTCTTAAGACTACCAGCCATTCTACTAGTCTCTACAAGAAATTAAATTCAACTTTTAAATTAATCAAAGTGTACTTAAATTTAAAGATATCATATAATGTATGAAATTATGAAAATTCCAAGGACTTTTTTTCTTTTCTCAGAGGCTATTTACCTTATTTTTACACATAAAAATAAAAAGTAATAAATTTTGGATTTCTCTGTTTTAGTTAATAAGAAGAAAAAGATATCAGAATTTATATTTCGATTTCCTTGAAGTGAAAAGAGTCCATTTGTATTTACGCATAAAAAGGAGGAAAATGAGACATTGATTATTTATGTATATAAAAAAATTCATATTTTTAAAAGTCATTTATTGGAAATTATCCAAGTCGCAATAATTACTAAATTAAAAAACGTTTCATAAAATTTTAGTAATTGGTTGTTCCTCTTCGATATAAATAGGGAATATTTTCAAAAATTTCTACTTTAAAAACAAGTGTTCTTGCTATATGAAATTTAGTTTCGCTTCTTGAAAACTATGAACTGTTCAAGCAAATTTTAGGGAATTAAAATGTACATTTATACAAAAAAAAAAAAAATTGTCGGCTTTCTGAAGAAAGCATTTAATGGGTTTCTACTTTCTACAATTCTGAAGCCTCGAAACATCGTATGAATATCAAATATAGTTTCTTGAAACTTTTTCCTGCAGTTCAAACCGATTAAATTGAATTTTGAAGAAAAAAAAAATCTTGAAGCAAATCATAGATTGCTACATATAGTACATAAACTTAACTCAAAATTTTAAACTTTTATTTATACATTTCTCATTTAAATATTTTTCTTATAAAACAGAAACAAAATTAACAGGAAAAGAATTTGTTTAATAGATTTGTAAAATCGTAGAATGCATTTGTGTTAAAATTTCAAAGCACATGTTTTACTAATATTTGGAAAACGTTCACATATTTAAAACAAAAAGAACTTATTTTTTAGGCTAAGTATAAGGGAAAAAAATTCATATAACAATTCATTCAAGTGATGAAAAATACATTTTTTCTGCTCTTAAACTAGTTTGCATCTCTTGAGAAATAAATGATTGTATATTTCTTGCTTCAAGAAAATTTACAGCAACACAAAAACAAAATAAAACATTTTTTTTTATTTTTTTGGAGAGCTTAGCTCTACGTTAAAGTAAAAAAAATGTATTCGACTCAAAATAATTCTTCGATATCAGAACTTCAATTAAAATTTGTATTTAAATTTGCGTTTTATTTAAATTTTTTATTTTAAATATAAATTTTACTTTTAGTCTTAATCTAAACAGTGAGTTTTTTTGTAGTTCAATTTTAATTTTTTAACTATAATTTAAATGAAATATTATTTTTAATCTGAATTTTAATTTTGGCTTTAATATTTAATATTTAATCTTTTATCTTGATTTTAATTTTCATAGAAAATGTATTTTAATTTAAATTTTTCATTTAATTTTAATTTGGCCTTAATTTTAAATATTTCAATTTAAATTGTAACCTTGATTATAATTTTAACTTACGTTTTTATTTTTATTTCAATTTTAGTTTAAATTTTAGCTTTAATATATATTTGAATTTCCATAAAAATTTAATTTTAATATTTATATAAATTTCAATTTTAACTTTGATTTAAGTTTCATTTCAATTTGCATACATAGTACATCATGAATTTGATTTAAATTATTACATAGAAATTTTTATTTTATAATTTTATAATTAAAAAAAAAACTTTATTTTATTATATTTAAAAAAATGGTTTAAATTTTTATATTACTGAAAATTTACTATTATATAAAAAAATTTAATTTAAAGTTTTTTAAAAATAAATTAATAAAATAATTTCACAAAGAATGGTGTTATTATAAATATTACTAAAATTTCAACAATTAAATAAATTTTTGAAAAACTAAAAAAAATGTCTATATTTTTTTATGATAAACTATAAGAAATTCATTTTAATATATTAAAATAAAAATAAACTATTATTTTTAACATTAATTGAATATTAATTAATAATTATTTAAAATAATAATAAATTTCAAAAATAAATTTTGTAACATAAATAACCCATTTTTAGTATATTAAAATAAAAAAAATGGATTATTATTTTTATTATTAATTAAGTATTAATTAGTAACTATTTTAAATTATAATAAATTTCTAAAATAAATTTTATAATATAGAGAACCTAATTTTAATATATTAAAATTAATTTAAACTTTAATTACCTCGACATTTTTTTTTTGGTTTTTTTAAATAAATTTTATTTTTTATTTGAATGTTACTTAAACTTTAGTTTTATTTTAATGCAAATTTTCGTTTCAATTCAAACTCTTATTTTGATTTAAATTGTAATCAAAATTTAATTTTGTTTCTTTTTAATTTTTTTCACATGGAAAATTTATATATTTTTAACGTTGACCTTTGAAACAATCATGCATTCTAAACAAAAAACCTGTACCGGCTTTCCATGCGAATGAAATGATTTGAAACCTCTTTGAAACATTTTCATAAAAACTGAAGCAGATTTGAAATGTTTTATAAAATAATTGTATTTAATTTTTTTCAATTTATGAACAATTTGATTTCCATTTAATTTCATATTAATTTGGCAGTAGGGCTATAATAAAAATATTTAATAAATTAGACTGGGTTAGGAAAGTGGCAAAATTTCTATGCAGAAATGTAAAATTAATTGAGACGCCTTTAATTTTTTAAAAATCTGCCGATATCTGCAAATTAATGAGATTGATTTGACAAGAATTATAAAATTGAAAGGTTATTTTCGAGAAAAGTTGAATAAATCAAACATATTTTCACCGAATTTTCATTTCCAAGTTAACTAGCAATTATTTTATTAGCGAACCATCGTAAAACTTTTCATCTTGAAAAAATATTCTGATGTTTTGCCCTGTTCCATTTTTCTCATGTAAAAATATCTTTTTCTGATGTGAAAATATCTAAAATAAAAAAAAGTAATCATTTTCAAACTGTTTACATCAGCCTTTTGACTATCAAAATTATTTCTAATGTTTTATGAAATACCTTCTTTAAATTAAAGCTTAACTCGACTTCTGTTAACTTCCATTTCTTCAACTTAAACTAACATGCATTGTCTCAGAATCACCGCCTGTATAGTATCTTATTGTTCCACTGAAGCGAAGTCGTTCCACTTCCCACACTCGCATAGCGAATTCCACGTCATTACCATCTGTCTTATCTGCGTCATTCGCTCAACACGAGCTATCCCTTATGGTCTACTTCCCTGCACCCCTTCACCTCATCTCTCTTCGCCTCCATTATTCCCTGCGCAATTCATTCATTTATTTAAGTCACTTTAAATAAATTTTACCAATAAAACTACTTCATCTCTCGATGGTGGCCAGGTGGTCGGTCGCCTGCGCGCCAATGGTTCGTTTTAATGGCTATTTAATGTGTCTCGGCATAATGGTTTCTGGTGCATTTTATTTTCAAAATGCAAGCGAATGTCACTGCATACTTGCGCAGCGGCAACATGTTGCTAATGAATACAATTCAACAACGGTCACCTTTCAGTTACCAACACACACCCCACACACAAAATATTCAAACGTTTCAACTGTATGCTGCTAACATTAAAAAGTTCCATGGTGTCCATGAACCTTCTACGACGACCAATGGTGTGGCCTATTTTAACCAACACGAGGTGAGTATTTTGTATGCGACATTTCCGAGTAAGTCTGTGTATGTATGTGTGTGTATGTGTGTGAATATTTATAAATGGCTATCCACTCGGCGAAATTGCAACTCTCTTTTTAATGGCATTTTTCAAGCAGTCAATTTTTCTTTTCACTCCTCTCTTACCCCACCCCCACACAGGTGGACACATTGCAAGCATAGTGCACTGACTGCCGGCAGAGTTGTATTTATAGTTGTATGCGTGCGTGGAATTGTGCGGTGAGAGGGCATTGCAATTGCACTGCATATAAAATATTACTACAATTTAAGCAAATTCGACCATTAATGGCATCATTTCATCGGCAGCAAAAGCTGGCTGAATGGTTTGGGGATTTTTTTTTATAGATTTGATGGTTTTTTTTTATTTATTGAAATGTGAATTTGTTTTGAAGTTGATTTGGAAAACGCCTCTTGTAGGGAATTATACTGCGGGTCTTGACCATAACTTATTTATTCTAATCATGGCACTGATTCCGATTGGAATTGGATTCACTTTTTTTCGAACGGACGAACCAAGATATTATTAATAGTGTGTCTGATTATATTGGTTGGCATGGAATGTGAAATTGAAATATTTTGTTTTGTTGTTTTCATCACCAAAGATCTGACTTTCTGATGGATTTGACAATCGATACGAAAAAGCACCACCTTGTTTGATGGATTCGCCTTGGGACGAACAAAAGGGAATTGCATAACTTATGTACTGAATTTCGTCGAAATTGAAGACAACAGTACGTAAGACTCTCCTCTTCTCATTTCAGATTCTTCAAGCAATGTTCGCAGTGAGCAATAAATTTTTTAGTCGGTTAATTAGTTTGATTAACTCAAATCAAAACTAATTTAACTATTTAATGATGATTGTTTTCCATGATGGAATTAATTTCGATTAATATAGTAATAGTTAACTGAGGTAACTATTAAGTGCTTATTGTAAGTGCTTTCTTTGCCTCTTTTCAACGCAGAGGAGGAGTCCTCTTCCGCTGTCGCGTACGTTGGTGTAGCCGACGACCCTTAATTCCCTGAACTATGTCTCATCCTTCCTCTCCGATATTCGCCGTTGCAAATAAAAGTACAAAAAAACCAAAAAATCACTCGGAGAATCTTCCTCTCGAACAGTCCAGAGGCCATCCCTTCCGATGTTGACAGCGCCCATGCTTCTGCGTAATACAATACCACGGCCCATGATTAGAGAGAGGACTATATTACGAAGTTGGCTACTGAGCCTAAGAAGCAGATGTAGGATTACTGAGCCCAAAGTAGCAGTACGAGAGACTCTCCGTTGAATTCCGCGACTGACATTATTATTGCTGTTAATGTCTTCTAGATAAGGTCATAAAAATTGTAAATGTCAACAGAGATGTGGGAGCCAAGACGCGAATCCGCCATCAGTTAGCTGATGGTCCGCGGCTTTGTTGTTCCTTAGCTGAGTAATTGGAAATCGAATTTTGTCGAGGTCGAGTGACGTGATTCATCTTCTCCGGCGACACTTTTGCTGCCACCATTTAGCAAAGTGAATAAATGCTCAACAATCAAAGTGTACTCTAGGGATTCATAAAATTTGGTATTTGATCACTAGGTCTTGTTCTTCAGACTGGGGGTGGGCACAAACCGGTGTGATGTTGACGAATCTCCTTTGATGCGAATCGTGGAGAGACGTGCGTTCACCGACGTGAACGACAGTACTTGGCGACAATGCCTCTCTTCCACCGTAAATCCAACACCGAACTTGCACTCTTCTAAAACTAACGTAAACGTCGCAAGTTCCTATGGGTTTCTTACCTTGTCCTGTTCATTTCATTTCCTAGATGGCAATAATATCATTACGTGGAGGCACCCAAGAAACGGTTTTACAATATTTATCACTCATAATGTTATGGTCGGCGAAAGCTATGTACATTCAAATATGCACGAAAATCGGTCAATAAATTTTCTAGTTTAGCTCCTATAAAGGAAGACATTTCTACTATATCATTTGTATAGATAATTATTTTTGACGTTAAGCCACCGGATTACTATAGGCTTCGCTTCCAAATCCTTCTACATATCTACATTTAACGAGCATGACACAAATTTTGGAGAAAAAAATACAAAACCATCGCAGCATGCTGCTGTAAGTAAAACAATCTCAGTTTATCGTAACTATATCACAAATCCATAATTCGACCGTCATCCGACTATTTTTGTTTTATCACTTTTTTTTTCTTCTTTTCTGATTACCGTGCATTATTCGCTTCCTTCCGCATCGATTATGGCTTACAGTTCATAACTGATTTTGGGAAAACTTGTTCAGCAAGTTGTCATAACATTATCATAATGTCGACCACAGATTTATGCGCACAACAGCAAACAACTACAACAACAACAACAGTAGAATCAACCCATTTCCATGTGACTGAGCACAAAAGCGATAATACTACATATACTATAGAAATATATGTGGGCAACAACAACAAATAAAATATAAACAGCAATTGCCTTAAATACGGCCAACATAATATAACTAAAATAGTGGCGAAAATGTATTCTTAAGTAGTGGTGCGCCTGTGTGGATGTGTGCTAAATGTTCGCCCCGGTAAAAGGATGCGAAGAAATTGGATAATCAGTTGGAAATCACTGCGGCGCACAGTGGTATATTGGTGGCAAAAAAAAAACTAAATTTTTATGCCATCGAATTTAAAAATACTAATGATGCAGTTTTTTCAATAGAAATATCTGACTAAGTGAAGTGCACATTAACAAAAAAAACTATGGCCCAATTCTGTGCACAAAAATTTTAACAAATTGCCTTTAATAGTTACAGAAATATCGATTTTTTTTAATTTTTGTAAATTACTGTTATATGCGAGATAGGCGTAGTTTTTGCCCGATTTCAACAATTTTGAACACCGTCGGTGATTTTCGTGAGAGGAAATTATTGGTCGATTTCGTTAAAGAACTTTTTTTTATTATGCTTAAATTAAAACACAGTGACTCAAACAATTGACCTTATGGTATTTTTTTTTTAATAATCGCCATGTTTAAAAGCATACAAATCTAAATTTCAAACATTGTACACAATTCATGAAAATTTAAAAAAGGTTCAACAAAATTTCTAACTTTTTGAATTTTTAGAAAAATGTGTAAGTTTGAATTCGCCAAACATTCCGGTTGGTTTTTGACAATTTTTTTTTTTTTTTTGAGTTTTTTGAATCTCACATTTTTCCATACAACGGATTTTTATATAAATAGATTTTTCAGGAATTTTGTAAAAAATAACATTAACTTGTTTGAAATTTGGCTGAACATTTTTTGAGTTTTCATAAATTTTGTACAAAAGTTTAAAATTGGCTTTATATGCTTCTGGTTATGTAAAATGTGAGCAAAAAAAATGTATCATGAGAAACATTTTAAAAATAGTAATTAAATAAAAATGTGGTCGGTTGTTTGAGTCCCTGTATGTATTTAGAATCCAAAGATTGAAATTGCAATGTTAGTAAAAATTTGTTGATTTTTATTAAATTTAGCTTGTAGCTTGAAATTTTTATTTATTCCGAACTAAAGTTTCATAAAAAATTCCCAAAAAAATTATTATGAAAAGCCTTCTAAATGTTGTAAAAAAATTAACATGTGGTCAGTTGTTTGAGTCACTGCATTAAAATTAAAATCTTTGAAATTTTGTTGAAACTTTGTTGATTTTTTTATAAATTTTGCTCGAAGCTGGAAATATGGTTTTTGTATATAAAAAAAATTCACGAAAAAAATGTATCATAAAAAAACAATTTAGGCATTGTAAAAAAAATTCCGTGTGGTCAGTTGTTTAACTCACTGCATGTGTTTAGAAATTCAGATTAAAATTTTGGAAGTTTGTTTGAAAATTTGTTAATTTTTTTTTAGAAATTCACCTGGAAGTTTGAAATTTTGTTATATATGCTTTTTGTTATACTCCGATCCAAAGTTTTATAAAAACTTCACGAAAAAAATATTCTGATACAAAGTTTTATAAAAACTTCACGAAAAAAATTATCGTGAAGAACGTTTTAAATATTATTAAAAATAAAATAGCCGTGTGCTCGATTGCTTGAGTCACTGTATTTAATTAAGAATTGAAATTAACACCTTTGAAATTTTTGTGAAAATTTGTTGATTTTTTATGTATTTTCCTCGAAGTTTGAAATTTTGTTCTATATGCTTTTTATTAACCAAAGTTTCATACAAAATTCACAAAAAAATGTTTTAAATATTGTTAAAAAAAAACTTAAATTGTGTTCAACTGTTTGCGTCACTATATGCGTTGCTATAGCTCCAACGAAGCTACCCATAAAGAGTGTCCAACATCTCAAACATTTTCTGAATTTTTCTTAATTATCTTATACTACATATTCATGCAAAATTTCACTATCCTTGGGGCACCGCTTCTATTGTTTTTTATCAAAAAATGTATAAAGTCATACCACTGTGCGGCGTTAGGCTGCTTACGAACCCCCCTGCTCTCACCACCTACTTACCCCGCAGTGCTCGAGGTTTCTTAACAAACATCGACTTAACTGAATGCGAGCAGTCAGGCAAAACCTTTTTTATTGAGCCCGCAACAAGGATGAAAAAATTTATGTGGCGGAGAGGGGAAATATAGTAAATGCGTGTCCTCGTATTAGCGTCTGGTGTGAATGGTCCAGTTGGCCGGTCGCACTTTTATCCGCATTAGTATGCAAGTAAATACACACACATATACAAATACACACATATGTGGCTATGTATGCAGCTGTGTGTGTGTGCCACTCACTAATCTATTTATCAGTTATCAGCAGGGTTTACAAGGACTTTTATGTCATGCGTATTTTATCACTGTGCGTGTGTACATTCTTTTTTTTTTTTTGATGGAGCAAACTCATAAGCTTCCCGGTACCCGTTTGTATATACCTTGTATTTTCTCGGTAAGAATTTGTGCAAAGTATAGAGTGTAAATCCTGCCAGCCGTTAAATGCGTTTGTTGGCTTACGTGCGTTTTTCGCTTATGTGCGTCTGTGAGTATGTGTGTGTTTGTGTGTGTATACACTTTTTTTCTGCTCATTCACACTTTTGGGTGATTGCGTTCGGATTTGTCAAAGCTTTTGGGTTTTTTGCCATTTTTTTTTTATGACTTGCAACATCATCAAAAGAAGATATTGGAAAACAAGTCCACACTGCCCATTAAAGTGCCGATAGTGTTTGCGGGTAGTTGCTTAAAAAAAGCACAACATAAAAACGAAAACACAAAACTGTAAGCGGCAATTAAAGTGGAGAAGTTTTGTGGCGCAAAAAAATTGAACAACACAATTAATGGCAGGCGTTATTTGCAAATGGCACACCTGCATATGTATAAGTGTGTGTGTGTGTGTGTGTGTGTTAACGAGAGTGTACGTATCAACTAGGGACGAAAATCGAAAACATTTTGTGGCCTAAGTGCACTGGTCTGCAAAAAAAAAACAAATTGTGTTTCCTCTTCATTATTTTCAAGCATGCTAACATTATTTTTGGTATTCTAAACGTGAAATTTGCTAGTGGTAGTAATTAGTAGTAGCATAAGTAAAAATAGTGGTAGAAATTAGTAAAAATATGGGTAGAATTTAGTAAAAATACTGGAAGAAATTAGCAAAAAAGTGGAAGAAATTAGCAAAAAAGTGGTAGAAATTGGTAAAAATAGTGCTAGTAATTAGTAGTAGCATAAGTAAAAATTATAAGAAATTAGCAAAAAAGTGCTAGAAATTTGTAAAAAATAGTGGCAGAAACTAGTAGTAGCTTTAGTAAAAATAGTATTAGAAAGTAGTGAAAACAATGGTAGAAATTAGTATAAAAATAGTGGTAGAAATTAGTATAAAAAATAGTGGTAGAAATTAGTAAAAATAGTGGTAGAAATTAGTAGTAACATTAGGAAAAATAGTAGTAGAATAAATGAAAATAGTGGTAGATATTAGTAAAATAGTGGAATAAATTAGTATAAATTATGTAATGTAAAGATAGTGATATAAATTAGTAGTGCCATTTATAAAAATAGTAGTAAAAATTTGTAAAAATTGCGGCAGAAATAACTAGAAACTACCCCTATTTATAATTAGTGGTAAAAAGTACTAAAAATAATGGTAGAAACTAGTTAAAATAGTGGTAGAAATTAGCAAAAAAAGTGGTAGAAATTAGTAAAAATAGTGCTAGTAATTAGTAGTAGCATAAGTAAAAATAGTGGTAGAAATTATAAGAAATTAGCAAAAAAAAAAGTGTGAGAAATTTGTAAAAATAGTGGCAGAAACTAGTAGTAGCTTTAGTAAAAATAGTAGTAGAAAGTAGCGAAAATAGTGGTAGAAGTTTGTATAAAAAAAATAGTGGTAGAAATTAGTAAAAATAGTGGTAGAAATTAGTAGTAACATGAAGAAAAATAGTAGTAGAATAAATGAAAATAGTGGTAGAAATTAGTAAAATAGTGACATAAATTAGTATAAATTATGTAATATAAAGATAGTGATATAAATTAGTAGTGCCATTTATAAAAATTTGTAAAAATTGCGGTAGAAATAACTAGAAACTACCCCTATTTATAATTAGTGGTAAAAAGTACTAAAAATAGTGGTAAAAATTAGTAACAGTAGTGGTAGAAATTAGTAAAGCGATTCTGGCGCGACTTTCATTACGCGAAGTAAAAAATCACAGCCACTTAAGAGCAGAGTAAGAACAATTAGAAAAAAGTTATAAGGTAGTATGTTTAAGTTTTACAGCAAAAAATAGGTACTATCTTAAAATTTCACTAAATCTGTATCTTACTTACTTACTGCATTGGCGCTATAACCGCTTAAGCGATTTTGGCCGAACTTCTCCTACAATTCGTGGTGTGCGTCTTGATGTTGTAACACAAATTGAGGACCTACAGTTTAACGCCGACACCGAACGGCAAATGTGTTTTTTTTTGTGAGAAGTCTTTTCATGGCAGAAATTTGTTATTAGAAAAAACTTTTCTACAATTTTGATGTTACTTGCCCCGGCCAGGATTTGAAACTGTATCATTACAATGATAAAATCCAAGTTATTTTCTAGTTGTCTTCCGTTTCATTGCTTCAATCGGAGCTTCTAGGTAAATTGACCAACAGAAATTGGCCAGCAATGCTGCTAACCATTTCCTATTGTAACCCCTCTCAGTGTGCAATATATTCCGGTGAAACCTTTCACCATGCTCATTTGATACGGCACAAGGATTTTTAGGAAAAACATCTAAGGGTAATTTAAAAAATTAATTTTGTGTGGCATATTGCTTCCTAGAGTTCTATAGGCAGAAATAAATTCTTTAACGGTTTTTCGGTGATCAGGTTCGGTATTGTCAAGCAAATTATTACACACTTCAATTAAGGCCGTCCGAGCTCTATTTTCTGCTCTATTTAACTTCGAATTAAAAACTACATGCATCTTAAGCTCTCGCTTTTGCGGGCCTACAAAAATTCCTTCAATCAACTACGCATCACTCAATCGGGGAAATTTAGTTTTTCCTTGTTCATAGTTTTTACAAAGTTTTTCATTCGTCGCAGGTTTTGTGTCTTGGCACTAAAGGTGTTTGAGATAAATTTTTAACTACTGGTTCTTTGTGGTCAATTTTTCACTACGTAATATTTATCGCTTAAAGTAC
Organism: Anomoia purmunda; assembly: GCA_951828415.1. Classification (NCBI taxonomy): domain Eukaryota; kingdom Metazoa; phylum Arthropoda; class Insecta; order Diptera; family Tephritidae; genus Anomoia; species Anomoia purmunda. The sequence goes on from OX639997.1 coordinate 98,933,059, forward strand.
TGTCCCATTCACCTAGAAAAGAGCAAAATTGAGTAAATCCTCCTGGTATGACCTTTATAACAGGACTTACACTCCATAGGTAATGGAAATCTTTTATTTTATTTTTCAAGTAATACCTCCAAATTTGTATAATTTTCTTTCTTTCTTCTTACAGGAAACAAAGTCGATCTATTGTAAGTGAATTGCTTAAGAAAATAAAGTTACTTTTATGAACTTGAAGATGCAGATGAATTACACCAAAAAAGGCAAAAACAGTTCCTTCAAACGGAGGTGCTGATCGGCACAATACTGATCGACTATTTTGTCAAGGGAAAACATCGATAACTGGTGAATATTCTGCCGATTTATTTTGTTAAAGAAATTTCTATTTTATTTCATTCATCAGTGGCATATTGAAAAAATCGCTCGTACAAGAGAATGTTGAAGAATAATGTGTCATGTTGTTAAAACTAGCTGTAGCTATTTACTTTTTTAATGAATATGACTTTTTAGATATTAAGCTACGGTAGCTCTCTTAAACCACAAAGTTAGGTTTGTGATATTTATGTTTATTTTATTAAAAAATTGTATAATTGTGTGCTCTTCCCACTCGAGTTAAGCTTATCCAAGCATTTATTTCCAGTTTCGTTTTTTCACGTATTTACCATGTCCTGAAAATGTTTCAAAATATTCTTAAACTTTCTGTGTGTAATTTAACCGCACTCGCTTAGGTTACAAAAAACATTATCGCATTTTGTCATTATCTTTGCATTTTCATATACATTCATTTAATTATATGCATACATACATACATGCACTCACACACACACACATGCACGTGGCATTACTTCACTTTTATTTATTTGTACAATACGTTCATCAGTCAGTGTGTGACCTCGGGCCACAGCAACCGCAAGCATTAATGAACTTGTGGCTGCTTTGTGTGGCATGCGACGTATTACGTGTAATATCTAAGTATGTGCGTGTGTATGCATGTGCATACTAATAAGAGTGTTGCATTTGTCGGAAATTACAACAAAAAAAACCCCAAAACCCTAGCCGAATTCCACGCATACACAAGTCATACTTTCATGCAGTCAAATTAACTCAATTACACATAATTAAAATTAACAAACAAAGGAAAATCTTAAGCACTTTAAGGTTTCAATTTCCCTTGATTAAATTTTCATGTCATCAAAGTTATGTGCTTGGTATTATTAACTTTTTGGTTTTGCTTATAAAAATGAAAACTTTATTCATTAAATAAAAATTTAAATTTTCATCGGCTAGCATTAGTTAGAGCTCTTAAATAAGGATTAATCCTTCCCACGGCAATCGAGTCTACGATCCCGGAACGACTCAGATTTATAACCGGCCAATTACAGTCACTTTACTGGCATTCCACAAAATTGCTACAGGAAAAACAATGATTCATCTTCACACCCGGCTCAGCTTTCAACGCTCCCTCTGCAGGTACCGTTAGAAGATCTCTGATTTACAGTCATCTAAGTTTCTGCGAGTTTTCGGACCTAAAGTGTAGAATCTTCTTCTAGATAGAGCAAGGCACTAAAATCGGATTGCTCAGGTCGGCCAAATAGTCTAGAAAGTTCCTACTATTTATGAATTGGTTTCGAGTTTTAGCCAGGTTGGGACAAAGGCAGAGATACTGTTCGATGCTCTTCACTTTCTTTTCGTCACTGCAACTTCGGCAGAAATCGTTGGTTAGGCATTCCAGCCTCTTAATCTGATAAAAGAGTGATCAAGGCGAATTAGAGTTTTGGATCGCTTTACTTCAACCTTCGGCGAAACTTGTCTGGTAATCCAACAGGTAGGTTCCTGACGACCTCGTCGAGTTTTGTTTTTAAACAGTGTTTGCAGGAGGCTAGAGACATACTCGCCTCTAGAGCAGAATTTACAATGGATAATTCCTTCCCTTTACTTGCCAACTCGTCTGGCACACAGTTGCCCAGGGACCCATGTAATTGAAAGTACATCTATCCAAGGCTAAGCCCCCACTTGGGTCTCTAAAAGCTATCTCAAATTTTTTTACATTTACATCCCCCATCTTACGTTGTTTCAAAAAAAAAAGAGTAGAAAAATGCTTCAAATAAATTTCTGAGCGAAATGAAAGTATAAAAAATATATGTACACTAAAACTTCACAGGAAATATTTTCGTAGAACATTTAGATCTCGCCCAAAAATGTGCCGATTCCACTCCTACTTCAATAATCCACTCAAAAAACAAGTTTAGAAAGTCGTTAGAGCATTAAAATGTTATAGAAAATTATTCCTCGGAAAATTGTATCAGAGATATTGTCATAAAAATTATGGATGCTATTAAAGCCGAACTCTATATAATATTAATTCAATAATTTCGTATTATTCTTATTATTCTAGGCTTTCCTAAGTTCGTTTTGGATGCTTATTTTCCTTTATTTATACTTTTTTAAATCCAAGTTTCAAATATTGTGCGAAATTAAAAAGAAAATCTGAATATTCAAAAGTTTCAAAGGTTATTTTTTCTGTATCGGAATTTTTAGAAATCAAGTGCCACCTGGCAGAGCTACATTTGTTATGCTTTCGCCGAACACCAGCCAGTTTTTTTTAAGCATTTCTTTTAATGCAACTAATTTAAGTCCCGCGAATCTAATAATAATTGCATATACGTAGCTTGTTTCGACGTCAGCGATACATTTCGTGTAATATACTCGAAATTAAAACTAACCTATAACATAATTCGAAAATGTTTCTACCTCTTTGTAAAAGTCTCATAAAAATCGAATAAAATACTTTAAAGATTTGCTCGAACAAACCGTCAGAGAAGCAGTTAATTAAATTAAGTTAATTAAGTTTTATATGTGTTTTTTTATGAGTAACTTTTCATTAAATTCAACAACTTATGAATCAAAACTTCAATCTTCTTTTTATTCTGAAATCAAGGCGAATCCATACAAGGTGGTGTTATAAATACAACTACAAAATTCCTTTGTATTTTGTTTTTGTTTCTGCGTAAGAGTTGTCAAAATTTAAATACATTTTGTTTTTGCTTTTACGGCTTTTGAAAGCTCATACGCAAAAGAAAAACAAAATACATGTAGGCGAATAAAAAAAATCAAATCAGCTGCTCTTATGCCATCACCTTCTATAAATTCGCCTTGTTCTGAAATTTTAGAACATTTTTGAGTATGAAGTTCTATTACCTATACAATTTTAATACAAATAATAAAATAAAAGTTTAAAGAGTCTCGAAATCTGGGGTGATTTTGTATTATTTCTTTTCTGACGGTGTTCTTTAGTTTCTCCATGTAATACATACAAGATTTTTTTATATGGTAGAAAATTACCCAGAGAGTTAGCAAATGAAAACTATTAAAAAAAACTATCAAACTGCACACACTGAAATTTCCAAAAAATTCTGATTAAAAAGCTTTTTTTCATTTTTTTAAATTTTTGAAGTTTTACTGAAATATATTCAAAGTTTAAATATTAAATCTATAAATTCAAATGCTGAGCAAACACAAAAATCATTTTCCAAGTTTTGTAATCAAACATTTTGCAAAAACTTAAAACAAAACCGTCAATTAAAACTATTGATTATAACAATGAAGGCGAATGTTATGCAATCTTCCACCCGATGTTTCTAATTTGACGTTGAATATCTTTTTACTACATATTTAATATCTTTTCATTTTCAGTTGATTAAATTTTTGGAATTCTATTTTATTCACCAAACGTTCGGCGCAAATACCAATCTACGCTTATTATTTGCTTTACTAATTTCTCAGATTTTCAAGAAATTGCTTAATCAATTGTGAAATTTGCGTTCACACCCACACACTTTGGCAAATTTATATCCGCACACACACAAACACACGTACATACGTATATAGCTTAAGCCGATCGCTTATTTATAGATAATAGAGTGCATGTTTGTGTAAATATGGATTTATTTATGCTGGCTCTGCGAAATTATGGCTGTAACCATCTGATAAAGGATATTGGAGTTAAAAGGATTTACATCACTTCATTTGCTATGCATGCAAGCGTGGCCATTTATGCACATACATAGAGAGTTTCTTAGAATAGCCGCATACATACATATGTAAATACAGGGCTATCGCTTTACAAGTCTTTGCTCAATATTTGTTTATAATTACTTTGCGCATTAAGGCGCCTAATTGGAACACAATTAATATCTGATCAAAACGATGTCATCGCCAGTAACCGCAAAGCAGAAAATTATTTGTAAAGAAAATTACTGTGAATATAGAAATTTAAGAGGATTCAAAACTAATAACTGCATACGAAAGATTGCAATTCAAACTAAGAGTATTAGTGTACATATTGCTATTATTTTACAATAATATTCATATCAAGTGTGTATCATATTCAGTTCTTCGAATTCAAACTTTACTAATACTAAAGACAGCCTAAAAGTAGGTAACATACAAAAGCACTAAATCTATGCACTTTGGTTCGGGTATTGCTTATCAAATGCGCACCATTTACATTGCATACTTTTTAGCTGAAATGCATGCAGAATCTATTTGGTTTCGATTGTTCGATAATTATCTGACAATATATAAATTGAAGGGTAATGCTTCTGATACATCCATGTTGTTTCAGCCTGTTATCTAGAAATTACGCAATCTATTTAGTGGCACAAAGATTCATATAAATCATAGTATTAAATGAATTTCTTAATCTATATTTAATTGGGCTAAAATTAATTAGGCTTCGATATTTTTCATTCGTTTTCTTTGCTGTTATTGCTGTTATTACTATTGAACGAATAAATTTTGTTTTTAATCCGTTCGTGCATATATGTATATATGTATATACGTGAGAATTTATCAGCCCGAAAAGTAACAACAGTATGCTGATGTGGTGGCAATGATAGCTCTAAAAAAAAGTTGCATCGTTGAGCGAATTACCAGCGTCCTTCGAGAAAGGTTGTTGAACTTTAATCCTAATTCCAAACGCTTAAAAATTGATGAATCGTAATGTTGTAGAAATAAACTTCCACATAGCGCAGTTTCTAATAGACCATAGATGTCAACGAAAATATTTAAACCGCTTCGAACTGGACGAGTCGAGTCTGAGTCCGGCATACATTCAAAACCAGACGCGGTGAATGTTCTATATCTCTGTTTACTTTACCGAGAGCATGTCCATCAAGTCCAGAGGTATTATCGACATCTTGGTTAGCTCAAATCGAGGCTGGGAAGCAATATGTGGTTAGATTGCATAAATAGAATGCTTCAGAAGTTGAGACAGTCCGAAGTGATCCTGAAAAACCACGCAGGAACACGAGTGGTAGAGTCATGCGTTGGAAGGCAGATCTTTCCAATCGCTTAGACATCACTGCTCTTGTACCTTCAAACCGACCAACCTACGCTTGTCCTCGTCGACCTCGCGCAGCTTACTGTACACATCATCGAGCCAGATATAAAAAAGAATGAACAAGTAGAAGAGAAAAGAAAAGAAAATGATATCATCGCAATGCATTCGATCCAGGCAGTGGAAGCTAAAAACTTAAACAAATTCTTTGAATCCACTATGCCCAGCTTGTTGTGGATCTTCCTGATTTTCCCAGCAATTCTGCAAAATAGCTGGACAGCTAAAGTGAGGGCATTCTTCCGTTTCTTTCACACTTGGTAAGTTGCGGCCGCGACAGCAGGCATTGTGTTCGAATCCAACTCGGGCGGAATGAGTCCTGTAAAACTACCGACCGAATGGGCCTCAAAGAAACTCAACAGCCCAATAACCTCTACAGCCTCAAAGATATCTAGATGGAGTCGTTCCGAACCAGCTCATGCGCCTTTTCGTTACGTGCCAAGGTGCTCATATCAAGGAGACGCTATACCGACGAGATAAGTTCGCAACACACTCCGTGCTTCGCTTCATCAAGCACAGTGTCACCAGTTCGGAGAGAGAGCCCGGATCGCTGCCTATTTGTCTGAAAAAAGCGATGCTGAAGAAGAAAGAACACGAAGGACGTCTATATTTGCGGATCCACTGGATATATTTCGCCACCTACTTACCCGACCTTTTTCGACCATCCGTGAAAACAGATACTCCGAAGCACTCTTTGCATCAAATATCGTTCCACCCACTTATTGAGAGGAATAAGGTACTGAAATGTCTAAACATATGAAGGTTGGCCTTAGAATTTAGTACATTACAACTACCAATGTCGTGCTGCTTTCAGACCGCCGCTCAAAATACAAAAGGGAGCACTGTAGTAACTTTCGCCTGAGTTATCCGTTGCCGATCAGCGCTTATAACAATAGAAGAAGCGGCGGTATGACTTAGTCACACAACCAGTAGTCTCAGCTAAAATGGGAAAGGGATTAGCATACAGGGAAGCCCTGCATTCGTTCATGGTTTTTTCAATCCTCCCGATTGTCATATCTAACTATTTTTTGTACGAAGGTGTTTGTCATTTCGGTACCTAGTGTTTGAAAACTGAAGCATAGATAGGTTAAGTTAGGTTGATGTCGTAGTCCCCGCAGAGGGAACTCACTTTGACATATTAAAAGAGCCCATTACGATACCACATGCTGTTAGAACGGTAACGTACACCTTACCCAAATTGAAGTCACACATACTACTAACCTCCACCTCAGAGAGCTCTTTTGGAGTGTTAATGAAGTAAGAGCCTAGGTACCTAAACCTCAGCCTCGCAAAGGCAGGGCTGCTGAGTAGAAAGTGGAAAGATGATTACATTTCGTTATCCTCTATATAGCAGGGACAAAAAGGCCCAGAGACTACATTCAGCCTAACCGCATGAATACATATCGGATAATACCCGGACAGAACTACTACGAGGATCGAGAGTTGTCGTTTTGTTTCCGACCTGAGCTCCTTCAAACGCCCACGGTCCATCACCGGCCAAAGGGTTCCTGCGATTGAGCATGTCGTAGTAGTTATCCAGCACTCGCTGAGCCGACATAGAGCCAATCTGTCCAATAGAAGTACGTAGGCGGCCAGGGGAGCTCCCATCTTCTCTGCTTCCTGGTAATGACTTCCAGGGAGCACTGCCTTGCGATCTCATCATCCATGCAGTTTCCTGCAATACCGCAATGGCCCGGCACCCAAATCAAAGAGTTCAGAGGCGGCTGGAAGAGAAGTCAGACACTCCCCGACCAGTTCCGGCCTGACCATTAGAGACCTCAAGGCCTTAATTGAAGCCTGATTATCAAAATGGATGTTAGCCCGTTTAAAGACATTACATTGTTGAGTAGCCACCGCCCTCTCGCCCCAAATAAGACCCTCCTCCCATTCCTCCCTTAGCGGGATCTGAGTGAAGAAGGATCCATCTGGAGCAAGAACCAGCAGACAGAAATCTCTTTCTAGAGGGGCAAAGTTAAAACTGGCAAGAATTTTAGAATGCCCATAGGCTGAGTTGAATCTGTATACATTGCTCTTTAACCGCGTTGCAACAACCTTGCTGGCAATATCCACAGGCAACACGTTTAGTGCGAGAGTGGCTGTGGTCCGAAGCGCCCCACTGATTCCAATGAGTGCGGTTCGTTACACCCGCTTTAGCAATTTTAGGAGACGCTCTCAGCAAGCAAATGATATTAATATAATATTATTTTTGAATGCAATTTCAAATAACTTTTAATGGAACAGTAGCGGTATCCGATGAAAATAAGGCTTAAGAAATTATTGAATTAGTTCTTTGTACACAAAACATGAATGGATTTATGCAAAAAATACTCTTAATAGAATTGAAATAGTCTCTTTGCGCCGCAAGGTATGCAAACCAAATGACTAATCAGAAATTTTCACGCACACCTAAGCAGGTTTAAACACAAATGCATATATATAGCAGATATAATAGATGCATATGTGCATCTATAAATAAATGCATATACAATAATAAATTGAATAAATTTACTATGCAACTGCAAGCTGGCAAACAAAAATCAGAAATCACTCAAGTGCAAGGAAGCATTTTACGGCTGCTTTGTGTTACTTCTCTGTGTAATATTGTAGATATTTACCAGCATGCAAAAACGTGACATAAATACAAATCAACCGAAGAGAGAATTGTGCAAGCAAAACTAGGTAAATCGACGTATGTACATACTATGTGCTTTGTGCGCCTGTGCATGAGCTGGTAGTCAAGCGCCACTCGAGCGGATATTTGCGCAATGCTTATCTTTTAATTATACTAAATTAAACAAATAAGCAGACAAATTCATCAAAGTGTAGTGCCACCGGCGTGCAGCGGCAGTTGAAGCAGCAACAGCAGAATTAAGGACCGTAAACTCACTACACACACTAATACACATGCGCCGTCGACTTGGCAACTAAGCAAATATACTTATAGTATGTCAGCTGCCTAAACACAATTGAATATTGTTGCAGCAGCACCAGCATCAGCATCAGCATCACCATCAGCATCAGCATGCAACCTCAGTCTTGCAACAACAGCAACTTAACAACAGGAGCACCCACAATTACCGACACTAATAGGAACTAACGGCTGACTTGCAATACAAACTACCACAGATGAGCGTATACAATGAGGTAGTGGGGGAGCAAGGAGAGTTGACAGCCAGTGCGTCCTGCCACCAACATACAACGACGCGACATATGGCAATAGCAATTTGTAATGAATATCTTATTACATTAAATTGCTTTTCGTAGGCGGGCGATAGTAGGATGGGTTAGCACTCACAAAGGCCCGGATGAAGAGAAGAGTGAACCTAGAATTGAAGCGGCAGCATGATGACAGTTAAGTTAGTGAGTGTGATTGCATATGTGAGCAGAGCATGTGAAACAACGTCTTAATCTCGATGCCAGCAAGCAAGGAAGCAAGACCATAACAAAAACATTGAAAATTACAATAAAACTAAAGTAAATAGGTTAAACATTGAGCGTAGAGGTTTCCCCTGCACACCACGCACAAATACTAGGTAAATATACGCGATAAATTAAATTTGAAAGTAAGGAAAGTGTTAAATTCCTGATTTTAAATCTAAACAACATATTGAGGCAAATATCACTCAAATGCTTTGTAACGTTCGTCACGCTTAAAGTTATCGATATCCTTATCGTAATTGCTATTGATATTTTTGTTGCTGATATTTTTGCCAATAGATTTATCATTATCGATGTCAATATCGAAATTGTTATCGATAGCATTGTTAATGAATTTATCGGAACTGTAATCTATATCGCTGCCGTCAAAGTTCTAATATAAATTCGTTTATCGATTTTATTATTGATATTCAAATTGTTATCGTTTTTTTTTAACATAGACAATATCGTAGTCGTTTTCGGCATTAATAATGTTCCCAAATTCGTTATCATTATCAATACCAGTGTTCGTTTTGCTATCGTTGCTCGTATTAATACTGTTCCTTATTGTTATCGGTATCGAACTGCTATCGGTATCTATGGATTTCGATGGAAGGCATATTATGTGATATAAGAGGTAGGTATATATAATGTTCGCACAATTTAGAATCTCCTTCAAGAAAAGCCCCGCGAGATGAGGATCGACATTCACCATCTCTTTTTCCACTTTAAATCAGCTTTCGACAGCAAGAGAAGAAGTTACCGTAGGAAGTAGAGGTAAAGCAATTGATGAGATGCAGTGCATGTCTGAATTATTAGAAGAGTTTTTATCCTCAAATATATATTCCACGCTTATAGAAACTATCCATAGTTGTCCTCGTCTAATGGAAAAAGTTCGATATAAGCCGGTTAGATTGTAGACCTATCAATCTGACCTCGTTCCAACTGAAAATGATGTAGCGAATACTCGCGGCTGCATAGCTTTGTTATATGAAATGGAGATAAGCTGAAAATGCGTTACATGGTTTACGTCGATTGTGAGAAGCCTTTCGTGGGCATTGAGTTAGCTTTCAACAATCTTACTCGAGCGTCCATTATGTTAGCAGTGTCGAGCCTTTCAATCGACGCCCGGCTGGGGACACTAGTCGTTCAAGTGCTGGGTCCTAAGGCAACCCGGCAAAAAACAATAATGTCACCTCTTTTATGTGGCGCGGCTGTAGAGAAGCCGCTGAGGTCCGTTGAGGAAGAGGGAGGCTGTAAAATCATAGTGTATGCTGGCAAACTTGCGCTGGCTGTAAGCGAAAAATTTGTACACTAAGACTCTGTGGCATATTGCAAATAAAACCAGCGCTTTGTCATTCTTAGGAAGATAATTACATAATTCCATCACTAAGCTCCCAATGTTAGGAAACGCGAATTTAGTGCTAGGCGGCTCTACTAGGTATTTAGGAGCTCACATGGCAATAGTCCGACCTAAGGTCCTTAACGGCGTGGTGGCCTGGTGTCCGGCATAAAAGAATGAAACAAAAACCATTTCCTTAAGCAACATTTTCATTTACTCTGATAGCCTAGCCGCTTTGCGCGTAACTCTTTCACAAGTACAAGAAGGCTAACGTGAAATGGCATACCAGATAAGGAGAATGCAGACGAGCCTGGAAGGGTTTAGTAAAGATAGAAACTTCTTTGCACCTACAGTAGCATAAAACTTATCTAGCCCGATGGGGCACGAAGCGATAACAAGAACTCTAAATGTTTAGTACAAGCGAGCCGCCAATGTCCGAGGGGCTACTCACAGCTCGCTCCTACAACGACTTCTACCGTGTGAGTGCTCCGTTCTATGAAGAAGGTGAAGAAAGCTCATGGCTACATAATCCTTCGAGGACCTATGTAGCCTATCTGGATTGATTCTCAGTCTCTGGGCGATTTGAACAAATGGAAGGGAACGGAGATCCCACGGGTATCACAACGGTCCAATTTACGATCCTAGGTATGCATGCCGGTTTATACTTTGGTAGCTTTAGCGTTTATTGTTTAGAACCTTTAAACGCTGTGTTATGTGTAGGGTATACAAAATTTGTGTCTCGTACTAAAATTAATAAACCGAAAACAAACAAAATCAAGACAAGCGCTAGACAGTGTAAGAGTATAGGCAAAGCAATTGCTGGCAGTTACAATAACAACCTTTTGCCAAATACAACACATACAACGCACTGCAAGGCCAGAGGAAATTTCAATAATTATTGCAATATGACGACGATGACAACAACAACAATAGCAACACTGCATGCGGGTGTACGTGTTGTAGTGAGTTGTAAGTAGTAGTAGCAGCAGCAGCAAGCGACATCTGTGGCAACATTGGCAACTCGGCATCTTTGGGCCACGCATGTGACCTGAATAATTTTAATCATTATGGATCAACAAAGACACACAATACTCGTACATGCCGACGCCAAGAAGGTGGCTGGCTGATGATGAGATGATGACGATGATGATGACGATGATGATGATAGTAGCAGCAACAATAATAGCTACCACAACAACAACAATGCATAGTATGAAATAGCAATAATAGAACTGCTTGTAATTCAACGCCTCCAATGCCTTCACCACCAACAACGAACCAAATACATAGATTTCACTTAGATTTCAAACCAACACCAGCTGAGAACAACAAATAGCACAACAAACACTGCATGTAGCTGACGTAGCAAATTTACTGCATACGATTGTAACGCTTGCAAAATTAACGAAGCATATGCAGCACAAAGTATGAAGCAACAAAGGCAAAGCGGCAGCTGATAGACAGCCAGGCAGTCGATTGGTCAAGCGGTGGACTGGTCGTGGGTGTTGGGGCGTGACACGGCTGTTTCGCAAATCTAATAAATGCATCCGATACTGGTCATAAATGCAAATGCTTAGACGACATGCACACACACACACACACCCAAATACTAGGTAAGCAGTTTAGCTAAGGTTGCACTAATCAGTTGGGATATATTGTACGTTGAATATCAACATTGTCTTATACAAATTACCGCGCTACTACTTGTAGGCGTTTAGCTGCAATGGCTTGCAAAATTAATGATCGCTTTGGTTCAGCTTTCAAAAGCGTTTTGGTAGCCGCCTATGAAATAGATAAACAAGTATATACACATACGTACATACATACATTATTTACAAGCACTTTACATGCCCACACTTGCAACTCATACTCATACAGTTAGCCATTAACCTCTAATGGATTTACTTTGGTTACGCGTTGCCAGCATTATCTCCATTTGTAAAGGCGCAAAAATATGGAAGCTCAAAATATGGATGCTGAGCAAATTTTAGAGAGAAAAGTTTAAAGATTGCCCAAAGAGTTATAGTATTGACGTTTAGATGATGTCACACCAACAACAAAACACTATTTAATACTACTATTAAAAAGCTGAAATAAAGGTGATAAATTTATTAAATAAAACACCGCAAATTGAGTATCAAACGCAATGTTATTGAGAATTCTTTAGCCACAATATATTCTTGAACAGAGTTGCCAGCCATTAAAAATGATAAAATAAAAATTTTATTTTTTATTAAGAGCAACATGGATATTAAAAACACGGTTATTGAGAATTATTAGGCAACGATCTATTCCTTTACGTGGTTGCCACTTATACAAAAGTTAAAGTAAATATAATTAGTTTTAGGTTAAGCAGAGGAATACGAAAGGTTATTGAGAATTTTTTTGACACGATATATTCTTGAAATTCTCCTGAAAAGTCTGTCACATATAAACTGCATGCGTTAAATGAAAAAAAAAATCCAAGACCAAAATTCAAAAAAAAATTGCTAGGCTCTGGAGACCGTCATAGTTGTACATATGAAAAAAAATTTCAGAAATCTGCAGGCTCTGGAGACCGTCATAGTTATGCCAGCGTTGCGAACACTCACGCATTTTATGGAAATTTTGTGGGCATTACTGAATGCCGAGTTTTGTCGCTAGACCTCAGCACCGTGAGAAAGGAGGATGAAGGTACACAATGGAAGAAAGCAAATGCAATATTTTATTGTGACCACTCCGCGACATGATATAGAAATTTTGCTTCAATAGAACACAGAAAAAGCAATGATATTAATTCGCACATTTTATGATATTTATTGTTTGAATACACTTTCGGGCATATTTCCACCGCGACTTCGTCTTATGAAGATCAACCCGTCGATCCAATTGGGCACCTCTTTTCCCAGCATAACCTGCCTTACCTCGCCATTAACGCGCCAAACAGAATGCTGGAAACCAAACAAAAAATTACACGAAGGACAGCGCATTTCCGAAACCGATTTGTTTTCATACCAGCTTTGTCAAGAGCTAACGGAAAATTGTTCTTAGATAAATCAAATAGACCATTGACTTGACGTTCCCCCACAAAAGGTAGGCCAACGGAGTAGAATCACATGACCTAGGTTCCAAATTGGCAGTTCCGTTTTCTGATGTAATTCTACCACCTGCAAAACAGTGATATTGAAATGGGTAACTGAAAAGTAGTGAATCAATTATCCGTAGCGTTTATCTTTAATTTTGTCTTCATCTTTAGATGATGTCTACCTCAATAACTTATTGTGGATGAAAAGGAAGGCTGTAGATTTCGTTCAGAATAGTTCTTACTTCAAATACGTCAATGTTGCTCGTCAGTTCCACAGTAAAAATACGGTTCATTATCCAACTAATGCCGACTAAATAAACTACACTTAAAAAATGATTACAAAAAATTTGAAGCCACTTTGAAACTTTTTTATAACTGAAATTAAAAAAAGTTAAAACTAAATTACATAATTCTCAACTGGTTTATAAATATTTTGCGTCTAGTTTGGAATTGATTAAGATTTAATTAAAAAAAACTCGTTCGAAATACAAAAAAAAGTCAGGAGCTATTTTAAAACCAGCCCAAGTATCAAACTGGATTGGAAAATTTTATTGAAACTAGTTTAAAAACTAATTTAGAATGTGTTTTAAACTAAATTAGAAAACCAGCTTTAAAGTAGTTCTGAACTGGTTTTTGCTTATTTTGAAACTAGTTCAGCGATTCTTTACATTTAACTCAGTTTAAAATATGTTTAAAAATAGATTTAAATACGAAAAAAAAAGCAAATGGAATTTGTTTAAATCTAGTTAAAATAAAGCTCTGTTAAGAACGTGTTTCAAAATGAACAGAAGAAAGTTTCGAATTATTTTAAAACTCGTTTCGGACTAATCTCAAAATATCTTGAAACAAAAGGTAAACTAATGTAGAAAAGTAGTACTGGTTTAAAAGCTAGTTCAGAACAAGTTTGAAACTGAATTAGAAAACAAGTTTAGGAATTAGTTCAAGCAACATGAAACCAGCTGAGAACTACTTTAAATATAGCTCAGTTTAGAACCAGTTTAAAACTAAATTGGAATAAAAAAATTGTATAATCTTAGTTATGAACTAATTTAGAATTTGTTTGTAATAAAAAAGGTATTGGAACTATTTAGTTTGACACTAATTTCGTACCACTTTCATAATATTCTTAAAGAAATGCTTGAAAATTACATCTAACACAATTAAATAGCTTATGCAGCACAAGTTTGAAATTGAACAAGAAAAGCAAAAAACAAAGCGCAGTTAGTTTTTATCTAGTAAAATATTCTAGATCTATAAGCCACTGGTTCAAAAATAGTTTGGAAAATCAGATGTTTGCAAACAAGTTCAAAACTAGATTAGAACATGTTTGAAATTGAATCAAAAATTAAACAAAATTTAAAATTATAGTTTGTATCTGGTTTAAATCTTTCTCCGTTCAGAGCTAGTTTAAAACTAGTGCGGTAAAAACAAGTTTGGAACTAGTTTAAAATTAGTTGGCCTGATGTCAAACCATTTTGGAATAAATGTGAAACTAGTTTAGAAAATTGAATGTAAACTAGTTTGAAAAACCCGTTTGGAACAAGTTTGAAATTAAATTATAAAATTGGTTAACAATTAGTTTCAAAACAGTTTAAAACTATTTTGGAATAAAAATAATTGGATGGAAGTAGTTTCAATCTAGTTTAAATATAGCTCTGTTAGGAGCTGTCGGAAAAACAAACGACAAAAAAAAACAGTACAAAAATATTTATTTTGGAATGCAAAAAATTGGAACTGGTTGAAAACTAGTTTCGGCCTTTTTTGGGTCAAATCTCAAAAAAGTTTAGGGCACGCTTGAAACTAAAAGAAGAACTTGTTTAAACTAATTATGAAACTGGTTTGAAAGTAATGAAGAAGTGGATTGAAACATTCGACCTTTTTTGAATCAAACCTCAAAAAAGTTTAAAGCAAGCTTGGTACTAAAAGGAGATCTAGTTCAAACTAATTATGGAACTAGTCTGAAAGTAGTGTAAAATTTGGCGAAAACTTTATTGGACTAGTTTCAAACACGTAGGTTTTAAAACTAGTTTGAGTTCCCGCATTATAAAATCCCCAGCCGAATTATTGAAACTCACAATGGCCATACTTAGTTCTTCATTTATGAAGAACCCGAAAGTTATGAGCCCAGCCCAACAAACTACGTAAGCAACGCCAACACACACTCACATTATTGTATTACTCAAAAACATTACCTGCAATCAACATAAACTTTAAAGGTAACGTAAACTTCACAGCTACCAGCTACCAACACTTTATAGCCCAGTGGAGAGTTGAAAATTGTAAAGCTTTCGAAATTGAGGCCGAATTTCCAAGCAATAATTTACATTTAAAACAACTTTGAATAAATTTCATCCAACATTACGGTATAAATAAATTATGAAAATCTACTCCAAACTGATATTTTTATGTGAGCTGTGCAAATGGGCTGCTCTGAGTATGTACTTTGTATGTATTTATGTATATATGTAGGCGCTTGCATTTGTATGCGTGCGCTCGTATAAATATTTGTTTATGGCTGCCAATAAAGCGTCAGGCTGAGAGAAACTTGCAAAACGAGTAGCTGCAAACAAAAACCAAAAAAAAAAACAATAAAGCAACAGCGCGAGATTGCTGCAGTAATGCTGGCGGCGCGCTGTTGGCTGCAATGAAATGCCATAAATAAATTAATAATTTAATGATTTTTAATATTAAAAAAAAAGCGCTCGCAACGCGTACTTTGAGCGCGGCAGCGCATAACTCGAAATATGTAGAATGAAAAAAAAAGAACGAAACCACGCAAAGGGCAAAGAAGTCAGCAGGCAGAAGGTACCAATGCGGAAAAGGCAGCAAAGGCAAATATGACGAAAAAGGCAGATTTTTTTAAATCGCAGCAACGCTGATAATAAAAGCAGCGGCAGCAACATAAAAATGAAAAAAATAAATAAAAACCTGTACAACAATAAATGCTCACAGGCCATTAATGTGACATGAACACATAACTACGCATTCACAGTACTTAGTTAGATAGGTAGGTAGGTAGGTAGGTAGGTACTTTGTTGCCATTTGAGTGGAACAAAGTGGTCTGGTTGCGTATACGCCGCGTTGCACAACGGCCGACAACAATAACAATGCTGATGCTCGTAGGTAGGAATAAATCTTTTTCTACACTCAACAATACAATCAAAATACTTTTTAATTGTTTTGCATTTTACATATTTTTGAATTGTTTTGCGCTTGTTGTATAAAGCAATAGCTCGCTTTGTTTTTACTGCAAAATTCATTCGTCATTTGTATTTCTTTATTTTTATCATTTATTGTTTATTTTATTTTTTTATTGATTTTTTTTGCCTCGCGTTTGCTTGTGAAAATATTCCGCTATCATTTAATTTGCTTAATGGAATGGCTGCGTGATTTTTTCATTTTTTTATTCATCACACTTGCAGTTTTGCATTTCCCACATTGTTGGCAACATTTCAAATCAGTTTCTGCGCCATGGGCACACGGGATAAATCGCATAATGGATGAAGGCTTATAAATAGCACCTGCTGGTTTAATTTTTTTTTTGTTAAAATTTTCGCCTCAAATATACTTAAATTTATTGAAAAGGTAAAAATAGTTGAAGATATAGAAAGTTTTAGAATTTTCTTTATGCTCTAAAAATTAAGCAGAGTTCAACTTAAGTTAGATTTGAAGTTAGCCCGATTTTTTTTTTTTAAGTTTTTAAAACATGAAAACTCAAGGTGGTTCCAAAAGGTGGAAAAATCATTAAAATAGTTTAACCCATTAGCTCCCACTTAAAAATGTCATTTTACTTTTAAAAACAATTTGAAAAGTCACTAGAGTATTCAAATGTTCCTAGAAATTTACTTCACTTAGACAAAAAATATGTAAAAAAAAACGTGAAATTCCACAAAAAAATAAAAAACAAGCGTGACCCCATCAAATAGGCCGCATTAATTTATACAAGTTAACAAAGCTGATATCTAATTTTTATATGGAACTGGAACTGTTTTATAAAGAATTTGAGTTTAAGCACACGACTTCGCAAATTTGTCGTTTGCGTGAGGGTATTTTAGATGAGATTAGCTAAAGGATTAAAATATTCTACGA
Organism: Anomoia purmunda; assembly: GCA_951828415.1. NCBI lineage: Eukaryota > Metazoa > Arthropoda > Insecta > Diptera > Tephritidae > Anomoia > Anomoia purmunda. The sequence continues at coordinate 98,950,348 of OX639997.1, forward strand.
AAATATTTCCTATTTATTTTGCGCAGCCATTTCCATATTTTAACATTTTGGCTTAAAACATGAAAACGTTGGTAGGCCGTAAAAAATTCAAGATAACTTTTGCAAACTCAGATGGTGGTTTACTGTTGGATATATGTACTTTCAGAAAATACTAGTGGTCTGACTTGGGTTGCCTCAAAAGCGTCGCACATCTTCATTGCATATTTCTAGGCATTATTTATAATGAGAGATAAACTCATTTGCTGCAATATTTTTTATTAGATCCTCAAACGCAAAAATGGGTCGGCTTAGAGGTAACTGAAAAAGTTGAGCGAGGAAGCGAAGCTCTAGTTTGGCAGAACACAACTTTTATAGCAAAACGTCAAAAAATAATTTCCATGCAAGGTGTGATTATAAAACAAGGCGATTGTTGTGTAAATATAGAATCCAGGGTGGGGGTATAGAATCCAAGATGCCTTCGAAAATACGGTCTGGACAATTATTCTAGCGGGAATAGATAGTAAAAATAACCACAATAAATACGGAATGAAGAGCATAGTTCCTTATGAAGAAGTCCACGCAAGTGGGGAAAGTCACAGATTTTTCAACATCTAGCTAATTTGTGCCCCTGCCCCGACAGAATCGAAGGACGATGTGATCAAATATCAGTTCTACGAAGCGCATAGAAACCACTTGCGAGCTGTGGCTCCGTTACGATAACCAAATCGGGTTTGACGCCTTTATAGGCGGGGTACTAATTTATCACACAACAGATCGAATACATCGAATATACTAGTAGGGCCAAAATGCGATATATGTAGATAGCGATGGTGACAAAAAAATATATGCATGATTAACTATGTCAACAACAATAATGTTACCGATAGAACGTGCTTCGATAACGATAACAAAATATCAATAATTTTGCAAAATACTGCTAACGGCAATGATATCGATAACGACAATAAAGTCTATAATGATCACGATAAAACCAAGGAAAATAATCATACTTTCAATCACGTTAAAAACTATAACGGCCAAATATCGATAACAATGACAATATCGATAACGATATCACTACGATTACGATAGAAATTCCTAATCAATAACGCTACAAATTACCTCGATAGCGATATTCATTTTGATAGCGTCAACGGCAACCGTAAAAATACTATGGTGATGGTAATTGCAATTAAAACAGTAAAACAGATTTGTGCCCATTTTTGAATAACGATGAAAATAGCGGCAATGATAACCAACAATAATTTCAATAAGGTTCAAAAAACCAGTTTAAAATAGCGACCACTATAAAATCAATAATGCTAAGCAATACTAATATCGAATTGATAAAAACATTTATAACGATAACGATAAAAATGTCGATAGCAATAAAAATACCAATAACTATACGGTCATTGCAATTGAGACTAAAACTCTCTCTAACCAGAGAATTCTGCATAGATTTGGATCCCTCTTTTATATGACCTTTTTTTGTATTCGAATATCCCTTTGGGAAAAATCTGATTTGCATTTAATCAAAGTAATACTTTTTACCGGCACAACGGTAAAATTAAGAATGAAAATAAAAAATCCATTGAAAGCATGAAAGGACACATGACAGTGCAGCTACAAAAACAGCAAATTTAATGAAAATAGCAACCATGATCAACAAAATCTCGCCCGCTGCATCAACAAACAACTACAACTATAATGTAAAGGTGATAAAAAACGTCGTTGATGAGACGCCATTCTCTGGCCACCTTTCGACGCCACTCGGACGCCATTGACCTCAACCATACACTCGGCGGTAGAGGGTAAAGGGGTGTGAGTGTAGTAGATAGCTGCTGCCATTATGAGACGAAAGCGAGAGGAAGGTAATAAAAACAGAGGAGGGGAAACGCAGATAACTGGGTCATATATCACAAAGAGTAGCTTGCAACATGCTAACGACCCGAGCAAGGACGTTTCGTTCATATACCGCACGTTACGCTCCGAAATGCAAAAAATTTTTTTATCCATAAGAAAAAGAAAGAAACAAAAATAAACCAGCGCATAAAGTAATGACTTACAACCAGTTATCGCATAGCTATAAAAAAAAGCAACAACAACAACAGCATTGATGTTGATGATGGCGCCGCCTGCTGACAGCCACTGATGGAAAAACGGCTGCTGCTGCTGCTGCTGAACCTCCAGCTCACTGAACCCCCAAACTGATTGCCTCACACCAGCTAATGTCTATACACACATTTTAAGGCCAGTAAAAACAGCAATTGTAACTTGTTGATGGCAAATTTTAATTTTCCTCAATTGTTTATGGCGCTAAAGGTGAGGTGAGCAGCGGCAGCCAGCAGGCAGCAAAATGCCAGCCAACTTTGATGCGAATTTCAATTTGAATTTGGTAGCCAAAGTGGTGGGCAAGCGAACGCCCTCCCCCAATGTAAATGTGGATAAAATTAAATTAGAAACTTGAAATTGATATGGAAATGTAAGTGAAAATTAAAATAGAAAATGAGAAGTGAGGAGATGTAGATTTTGTAACACTGACAATATACAATATGTAGGTGAAAAAGTAAGAAAATAATATAAACAAAAAAACAACGTTTCTATTTGGTGCCAAAATGTCGTCAAATTAAATTTAAAGTCAATTTTGTAAACTTTTAGCAAATGAAAAAGCAAAAGCTGTAGGATAGAAGTGGAATTATTTCAATTCAGAATAGAAGTACTATGCTATTTCATTTATAAAAACTCCAAGCCTTTTCGTATTTTGAGTTCAAAGGTTTGAATTGAAATGGCCGCATCACTGAAAGTTGGTGTGCCTTAGGCTGCTCCAGTGATGTTGGTGGCCTGCACAATCTGCCTTTTCAGCTCCGCAATACGCAATATGGAGTCGTTGCACGATTTCGGTGCATTCAGGTCAGGTGTCAGTACGACTAGCACACCCACCTTCAGTTTCAACTTATGTGACTGAACCCTGAAACTCCTAAGAAGGTTAGAAGCAAGTTAATTTATTTGTATTTAATTTGGCAATCTTCTTCAAAAATATTTTCGAAACAAAACATTCACATTTCTTACCAGATTGTAATATTTCATTTAACTCATTAATTAATTTATATTTAACTTTCAAATCAGGTGGCAACCTCATCTCCAAATGTTGCTTTCTTAAACATGTGCATGCATTTCATTAATAGTATTATTTTAATTAAATTTAAAGTTTCAAACAGCTGGCAACCCTCTTAAATATATTTTGAAATTAAGCTTTCTTGAAACTCTCTCCATTTCACATTAATGCAGCAGTCTTTCTGATTAACTTATTACCTACAACTACTTAAACCATTTAAACAGGTGGCAACTCTCTTAAAAAATAATTTCCCAAAAACCTCTTTCATTTACCACTACTATTTTAACATTTCAATTAACTTCTTAATTGAATTTATTTAACATTTTTAACCAGGTGGCAGCTCTCTTCAGACATATTTTCGAAATAAAGCTTTCTTTAACCGCTTTCGTTTGATACCAACGCAGTAGGATTTCAGTTAATTTATTAAATGTATTTGTGTAAGCAAGTGGCAACCCTCAAAAACATTATCATATAAGCCTCTTTCATTCCACACCACAAATAATATTAAATAAGCTTAAACTTTTTACGTTTTCACACAAGCTTTAATATTTTATTAACTAACTTTCCTTTAACTTTTTTAAAAAGGTGGCAACTCTATAAAGAAACATTGTTTGAATGTAAGATTTATTAACCCTCTGCCGAACACAGGGGCATTTCGGGTAACTTGTTACCTAAACTGCATTAAACTTTTAAATCAAGTGGCAACCCTCTTCGAAAGTATTTTCGTCATTAAGCTCCCTTAAACCTCGTTTATTTGACACCCATTTTGCAATGCGAGTACTTTATTCAAATTTAAAAAAAAAAAGTGGCAACTCTGTTTACAAGAACAAAAGTCTTCTCTGGCATTATAAGATAATTTCTTAAATTCCCTTGAGTTGTTTGTTAAAACGCATACACTAACACATACTACACGCAAATGTATGAGTGTGAGCATCGTCAATGACTTTTATTTTGGAACTTATACTATAAAAGACTCTTCATAATATTTATGATTGAGAACGTTGTCAATGACTTTTATTTTGAGATTTATATTATAAAAGTATTTTCATAATAATTATGAATGCGAAGGTCGCCAAAGACTTTTATTTTGAAACTTATATAATTAAATTCTTTTCTGATAATTATGATTGAGAACGTTGTCAATGACTTTTATTTTGAGACTTATACCATAAAAGTCTTTTCATAATATTTATGATTGAGGAGGTCGTCAAAGACATTTATTTTGGAACTTATATTATTAAATTATTTTCTGATAGTTATGAGTGAGATGTCATTTGTCATTTAATTTGGGACTTATATTATAAAAGTCTTCTCATAACAATTATGAATGAGAAAAATGTTTTAAATCATCGATAACAATTATTTTGGAACTTAAATTATAACAGTATTTTTATAATAATTATTAGTGAGAACGTCGCCAAAGACTTTTATTTTGAGACTTATATTATTACAGTATTTTCATAATAATTATGAGTGAGATAAATGTTTCTAAGTTATAGTCATTGGACTATTATTATTTTTGCACTTATATTATTAAAGTCTTTTCATAGTAATTATAAGTAGGAATGTCGTCAAAGAGTTTTAAATAAAAATTGTATAAGAAAAATACTTTCTTTGTTATAATTATGAGTGGAGAAAATATTTTTAAGTCATCGACAACTATTATTTTGAGACTTATAATATAAAAATATAAAATATAAAAATTAAGAGTAGAAAAATTTGTAAATCTTTTAATACGAAACTATTTCGGGATCAGCTCGGAACTAGTTGAAACCAATTTCGAGATCGAGCCGGCGCTGGTTTGAGACCAATCAAGCACCACTTGCAAACATTTCTCTCATTCATAATTATTATTAAGACTTATATGTAATATAAACCTAAAAAATAAATATCTTTGAAGACTTAAAAACAAATAATTTTTTAATATATAATGTAAGCCTCAAGAAATACGCAATCTGATATTTCAACTCTCTTGCAATTCATTCTCTATGCGTCTTCCAACTTGTCGCACCGCCAATTGTACTCTACGTTTCAAGTAATTTGAAAACAGAAAAAGGTGAAATGAACTTGTAATCTTAAAATGGTGATTTCGTCGAAATCGCCAATTGATTTTCGATTAAAAATTTAATTACGCCACAATTACGTAATTCACACATACTTAAATACACAAATATTTACCCTTGCGCTGTAAACTAGCATTGGCTGGCTTAAAACAACAAAACTGTGTTGGTTAGCCGACCAACCCGACTTTTAATCATCGCCCAAGGATGCTCCACAGCACGTGAATGTATTTGTGAGTGTACGTTTTAATATCAAGTATATTGTTAGTTACTATAGTGTGTGAGTATGTATGCAGTTGTGTTCAATTGGGTATGTGTGTGTGAGTGTTGGTGTGTGAACCATCGTGAATGAGTGTGTGTGCCCGGCTGAACTTGTTAATGCCTTTAGCGCACTTAGTATGTGCTGTTTTTTTTATTATTGTTGACCGTTGTGCTTTTTGTTGTTGTTTTCATATAGCCATTGCCCCTTCATAGCTATATAAGTTCACTTCTATTTTAGTAGCCTCGTTAGCAATATGTTTGCTGTTTTAGCAGCATTTTTAAAAATAGCTGTAGTTACGAGCAGCCACACTCAGCAGCTCTCATCAAACGCACACACACACACACAACTTCACATTTTCAGACTTGGCACATGCATGTAATGACCACTATTGCTGCTACTGCTGTTGCTCGAAAACTAGCAATTTTTCCACTTTTTACATTGCCCTCTTCTTCGCTTCGGCTTCGTCCTCGGCTTAGTCATTTTTTTGTGTTTTTGTTTTTGTATCCTTTGTCTACTTTATTCGCCTCGAGTAGCTGGTCAGGCATTGTTATATTAGCGCTTCGGGGGGCGACATAAAGTGTAGGTTTTGTGTAGTGTGGATTGGCTTTTAGTTTGCGCTGAAACTGTGCAACCGAGCAATTGGTTTTAGTGGAAATTAATTTGATTTGATCCTAAAGTCGTTACCAAACGTCTAGTTTTGAAGCGCCAGCTGAAATGTGGGAGAAGTGGAGCCTCATTGAATAAATTACAGAGGGAGCTATATTGCATTTTTCCAACATTGTTATAATTTTACTGCATTAATTTTTTCAAAAAGCTGGCTACCCTTTCCAAAAATATATTCGAAACTGAACTTTCCTAAAGCACCTGCATTATACACCAGTGTTATAATATTAGAATGAACTAATTAACTAATTTATGTTTAATTTTTGAAACAGGTGGCAACCCTCACTAAAAATATTTAAAAAAAACTATTTTTGTTGTACACGAATTTGCATTGCAATATTCTAATATTATATAGTTAATTAAATTTAATTTTTAAACCAGTGGCAACACTCACCAAAAATATTTTAAAGATTTAGGCTTCTTACCGCTTTTTAGTTTGGCACCATTTAACACGCTGATTAAGTTGAATCAACAATATAAAAAGGTGGCAACACTCTTAAAAAAAAATTGTATAAACAACTTTTGTTTTTGCTGCAATATTGCAATATTTCATTTGTTTTATTAATTAATTGATCTTTAATTTTTTAGACAAGTGGCAACTCGCTCAGAAAACGTGCTGTATATAACATTTTCTTAAACCGCTTATGTTTGTAACAGTTCATTGGCCTTATGTATGTGTTTATTGAATTTTATTTCTCAAACATGTGGCAACCCTCCCCAGAACTGTTTTCTGACCTTTTTCTTTCACGTTTTTATTATTTTTTAAAATAGTTTTTATATAAATTTAATTTTGTTTTTTAATTTTGTCAAACAGTTGTCAATCTTTTACAAACTTTCGAAACTAATTAGTTTGTTATTAATTAATTGTTATTAATATCGTTCGTTCGATGCCCACATTAAACTATTTCATTTAATTTAGTAATTTACTTTCATTTTTCTTTATAAACAGGTGGCAACTCTCTTGGAAAAATATTTTTTATATTGAATGAGATCATAAGCTATTTATCAGTAGAATGTTATTTAAATAACGTAAAAAGGTAGCCAACCGTGGTGTTAAACTTTTAACGCAACCACCACCCTCCCAGGACCATAAGGCGACCTCTGGAACTCTCTGATTAGCCACAGGTGGACCCCACATCGTTATAAATCCACAGATGCAACGGGCAGGTATTGGGTAGGTATTGAAGAGGCGACACGATGTTGTGGACTTCTTGATTAAAAGTTCTCCTTAGCGGGATTTTGCTTTCTCAACGCCATGGATAAGAAGCTGGAAGTGTTTAATTTTCATTCAGAAGCAGGTTTTACCATCAAATTTAAAAGATTCTCCACTTAATGATCACATCACTTTACTATATAGATATCAGCTCTCTGCTAAAGTAGACCACCCTTAAAGGATTATACATATGTCAGAGTTAATACAAAAACGTCTACTATTTAATTTCAAATCTATACTGGGAAATTATAGCTCAGACCGTATGTTGTTAAAAGTAAATGCATGTTTTTAAATGTATCAAAACAAATAGTTCTGTGCAAGTATATGTGCGACTTAATTTCGTACAAATGTAGGTAAGTTTGTTAGTTGGCGTGTGTGTCGTGTTGTTGTCTTAAGAGCCACTTATCTGAAGCGATTTTTCTTTGTCCAAATGAGTGTAATAAAAATGGCGAACACCCGTCGCCGTCAGCAGCCAGCAGCCAACCAACCAATAACCGCCAAACAACCAACCAAGCAGCCAAGCAGCCAAGCAGCCATGTTGAAGCAATCTAGCCAAAGCATTCCGCCAGTTGCATTTTCTAGGAATTTTCTTCACTTACACCAACAACTGCAAATATGGACATATATTTATTTTACTTTTATTGTGGGCGTTGTTGTTATTGTAGTTGTCGACTAGCATTACTTTCAGTATGGGCAATAATTAAGCTCGAGTTGCACAAGCTTTCATTTGCTGCTCGAATACTCGTACATTTTGCCGGCAAGTAAGTACTTGGCGAATTAGTGGATGGGAATATGTTAGTGTTTGTTGCTTTTAGATATATATTACGAAATATATAGACAGAAAAAGGGTACTGTGGTGTAACTTTAAATTTGAGCGGTGAAATTATGTAAAACTGTAGGCAGTCTTGCTAATTCTATGGTGCTGCTGCGGTGATCTTAAGTCGGTCTTTGAAATGGAACAATGTAACTTTCTTTGGTCAGATAATTACCTTACAACAGAGTATAACGATTGACCGTCACAACTTTCTTAACTTCGAAAATTTGCGAACTAATGTAAAACAAAGCGTTATATCAACAAGGTTGGGTTTGGCTAGGTTGTGGGGCGAGACAAATTTAGGTGTATTGGTCCCATTTTAAAACCGTTGACAAGGCTTCTTGCCCAACTCTTCGTTCCTCCAAAAATGAAACCAGTTGGTTAAGTTAGGTTGAGTCTGCACTTCCAAATCCTTAAACCTTCCCGATCTTTCAGCAAATTTTAACAGCTCTTAACTGGCGGTCATGAGGCCGATATAGAAATACCCCTTTGGCATTCCCGTGAAAAGCTGGAACATTTGGTTTGGAAAATCTCAGCCGACTGTATTGATATTGTGTTATGACAGCATCAGATCTGATTATGATGTGACTTTGTGTCTAAGATATGATGTGATTCGAAGACAAAGTAAAGGTAAAACGAATTAGAAAATGGTGTGATAACGGAAGTTTTTTGATATTATAACAAGGATACATGCACTGCGAAGCTAAGTTGAGTGATGTGATGTGATGCGACTTGGTGGGATTTTATATGATATGAAGGTACTCGTTAAATGGATTCGGACGAAATGATACAAACTTGCTAACCTTAATTTTAGGTAATCATATAGTCGAGCGGTATGATTTTCTGAGGTGGTAACGAGAGTGTTTAAAAGTATATTTCATTATAACAGGGACACATGAGATAAGAAGTAAAATGACGTGATATGATATGACTAGTTGTGGTTTGATGTGATATGATATGATATGATCTGATTTGGTGTCAAAATAAAGGTAAAACGAATTGGAACGAAGAGTTACAAACGTTCAAGTTTTAGAAAATCGTAAAGCCGAATAAAGATGTGATATGATTTCCTCGAGGTAATATCGAAAGTGCTGCACATTGTGTTATGTTAAAATATATAAATACATGCGATGCGATGTAATGTGGTGATGTGATGTGATATCATGTGATGTGATGTTGCAATTTGTAGTGCTGGGTTCACATCCAAGTATTTGCCTGGTTGAAAGAATATTTTAGGTTTCCCTTTAAAATGCGAATTGTTATTGACACCACTGTTCGAAGCCAATAATAAAAAATTATATATAGTACCACAAATATGTAGATATGTATATATGTATGTATGTATGTATGTATATTTCTGCAGTAGCTTTTTAATACAAACACTTTGAGCGCCTTCAACTTTTTGAGTGGCTATATTCGGTAATGAGCACACACCCACCCATCTGCACATACACACATACGCAAACATTTTTTCAACTTCGCAGCACGTTGGTTTTTTTTCATTTTCCTTTGTTTTTTTTTATATTTTTCCATTGAAAATTGCTGCACATTAATATTTGTGGTACTGCAATCTGCGGTAATTAGTGCCGAGCATTGTTGAGGGAATTTGAGCTTAAAATGGGCTACTGCAAGTAATTTGTGTGTGTGTTAGTGTATATGTATGTGTGGTAAGTATAAATGTACGGTTAAAGTGGTGATTAAAGCGGAAAACAAAAACAAAAACAAGTTGTATATCAACTTTAAATGATCGCACTACCGGTGGAGTCAATGAATTTTTGAGTGGAATTTCGTGGGTCCGACAACTCCAAAATGACTTTTTTTTTGGCAAATTATAAGAAAACTCTGTTTTCATTTTGTGTAACTCTACTTTAGCTATTTAGGCATTTCAACTCCTATTACCCCATGTGTATTCTCTGGGCAACATAAAAAGTTATAATTTTCGGCTTACCAAGTTCTCTACTGTAGGGTTTTCTATATTTTCTAATTAAGAATTGAACTCAATATGCCATAGGTGTTAAAATGATCGACTTGACCACGGAAACAACTTCATTCCCATGCCAGCCAGTTGTAAGCACCGGCATGATCCGGATTTCGGTCTGCTCATTCCTTAATCCAAAATAATAAAAAAATAAAATCACTGAGTAGGAAAAATCCAGCTATATAGAAATTAATTTATTTGAAAAATCGCTGAGTATTACAAAATTAACGAATTAGAATTCAATGATTGAAAACTTAGTGAATAATTAAATAATAAATGAAATAAACATTTTTTTTAAAAGTCAATAATTGAAAAAATTAGCAATGAGTGGCAAACTTGAAATGAGTGAATATAAAAAGATTAATGAACGAGAACTTCAGCTTATATTTATAAAATAATATAAAGATTAGCGACAAAATTTGTGAAAAATGAAAAATTGAAAAAATTTGAATAGAGATTAATTTATTTTCACTATCACAAAATTAGTGAGCGAGAAGTGAAAATTAAAAAAAGAATGTAAAATTAGAAAAACTAAATAATATGCGAAAAAATTAGTAGGGATTGAGTGAATGAGTAAAAAATTTAAAATGAGTGAAAATTTTAGTAACGATTGAAACAAGTAACGACTGAAAAACTAATAAGAGTGAAAAATAAGTAGGACGCTAAAACATTGGAATTGAGAAAAGTTTTGATTGAGAAATAAGTAATGGGTAAGAACTAGTAATAAGTGAAAAAAGTTATGAAGCCAAAAATTTGTAATGAATGAAAAGAAGTGGCAAAATTTGTAACAAGTAATTAATAGCAAGAGTATAATGAGTAAAAAAAAACAATATTAAATGATCAGCTTGTATATGGTATGTACTTACTATATGTAAATATATACTATGAATAGAAAATGTAGAAAGTGATTTATTTGAAACAGCATTGAGTATTAAAAAAAAACAACGAGTTTGGCCTAAAAACTAGAAAATAATAAAAATAAATAGTAATGAGTAAAAAATAGGTAATGAGTGAAAAAAGACTATGAGTGAAAAATAATTAATGAGTGAAAATTTTAATGCATACTTGGTGAAAAAATAAGTAATGAGGGAAAATAATTAGTAACGAGTGAAGAAATTAAGTATTGAGTGAAAAAGTAAGTATTGAGTGAAAAAAAGTATTGAATGAAAAAATAAGTATTGAGTGAAAAAAGTACTGAGTGGAAAAATAACTCAGTGAAGTGATGAGGGAAAAAACTTGTAACGAGTGAAAAAATTAAGTATTGAGTGAAAAAATAAGTATTGAATGAAAAAAAGTATTGAGTGAAAAAAGTAGTGAGTTGAAAAATAACTAAGTGAAGTAATGAGGGGAAAAATTAGTAACATTTCCTTTTCTACGTGTTAAATATTGAGTGAAAAAAGTACTGAGTGGTCAAATTAGTCAGTGAAAACTGAGTACTCTGTAAGGATATAAGTTACAAGTGAAAATATGTAAATAGTGAAAAAAATAGTAAAGAGTAAAATATAGTAAGCAGTAAAAAATTGTAACGAGTAAAAAATAGGTAATATCTAATTTCTCGAAAGCTTTCGAGTAAATGAAAATGTTTAAACTATTTAATGTTTTTTTTCTACATATTAACAAACATTATCAGTACTCAACAAATCAGCTAACTTCACATAAACTCATCTAAGCGGTGAGCTAAAAAAGCTAATCTATGGTACAGAATTACCGCGTCCCAGCAGTTCACGCATTAAGCTCAACGCTAAGTTAGCCACCTCAAATACACCACATTTATATTGAACGGCTCATAAGCTAACGACACCAGTTCAATTTTCTTTTCCAAAAATCTCTTTTCTCTCCATCTCTATTACTATTTATTTTCTCAATCGCTCCCCAGAGTAAAATGGTGTCAATTGCTTACATTTCTAATTAAGAAAAATTCCAATTAAAATTTTAATTGAGTCACAAGCGATTGAGCTGCAAATACGCTCGCAGCCAAAGCAATGCGACAATAAAAGCAAATATTATTGACTGCAGTGGCATATTTGTTGCGCGTTCGAAATAATTGCAATCGAGCTATTTTTAATTTCATTTTTATTTTAATCTTTTACCCACACGGAAGTGCTCGTATGTAGGATGTAGATATATGAAAAGTGATTGGTGGTTTGGTTGCTTTTGCTATTTGTAGAATTATTTTACTGAGTTTTCCTTCACAACCCGGCGTAGTTTGTAGCTTTTTTAACTTTGTTTTCCTTCTTATTTTCTATTTTTCACACACTATCATTTGTTGTTGTTTTTTTTTTTTTTGGTTATTTTACTTCTTGTCACTCTGGATTGTTGGTATCTCTTTAACCTTTTCTTTTCTACGTCTACTTACTGAACTCTGCTGCCAAGTGGGATATTTTTTGTCGCTGTTGTTGCTTTGAAAGCATTTCATTTTCTATTTACTCACACACACGCAACTACACATGCACACACAACTCTAACGAACAACCGACAATACATTTAACGAAACAACAACTTAGTCTCTGTGTTTCTGGTGGCTTTGGTTGGCTCTGCCAACTCTTCGAACACTTACCGCTAGATAGGTATGAATGTAGTCAACTCTAAGTCCTTGTGGAATTGTTGGTCACTTATTTGCTCAAGGGTGCCATTTGTGGTGCACAAACATACACATTGCTATTCCTGCAGACATTTGTACGAAAATACCTTAGCTAAGCTTAACTTTTTTGCATCTTTTTCTCTTAGATAGTACAGAATGCTACTATAAGACAGGAATTTTTTGACAACTTTCGTAACTTTTTTTGGAACCTATTATTTTTTTTATTAAAATACAGTTTTATTCTATAACAAAAACCATATAAATCAGAGACCGTTGTTTTCTTTGTTGTTTCGGGCAAAAAAATCGTTGAGAGGAATTCATTAAACCATATCATCAACATCGATGTAATCCTTAAGCCATATGCCATGCATATCTGATCGTATTTTTATTTAGAGGCTATTTGGTTTTAAATCAATGCATAATCAATATTTTGTGATTTTTATTTTTTCGATCAGAAATTATTTTTATTATTTTTCTGATCGAAAAATTAAAAAATTAACAAACAACGATCGAAAAAATAAAAATTCAAAATATAGCTTAAATGTGATCAAAAAATTAAAATTCAAAAATAAATAATTAATGATCGTAAAAATGATAGTTTAAAAATTTAAAAATTAAAATCGCAAAATATCAAGCAAATTAGATGAAAAAAACGAACCAACTTAATCGAAAAATTAAAATCACATAATATCGGTCAAATGTGATCAAAAAAATAAAAAATGTCAATAAAATTTGATTGAAAAAAACAAAAAATTAAATCAACGATCAAACTTAATCGAAAAAATTAAAATCACATAACTAAAAAAAATTTAAAAATTCAAAAATTAATTGAAATTAGTTCAAAAAAAATAGAAAAATTAAAAAGCACGATTATACTTGATCGAAAAAATTAGAATCACATAATATCAGTCAAATGTGATCAAAAAAAAATCACAAAATATCTATCAACTTTGATCGAAAAATTAAAAATTAAAAAGAGCGGTCCCAATTCATCGAAAAAATTACAAACACATAATATGTAGTATCTGTCAATGGTGACCAAAAAAATAAAAAGCACAAAATAAAGCTTACATCATAAATTTTTTTTAATTATAACCGTTACGATCGTTGGCACAAATTGCTTCTTATATTTTGGTGCAACATTTCATAAAATTCAGCAAACTTTAAAAAAAAATTGTATTCGAATTTTTGGAAAAAATTTCAGTATATGTACAGTATAATTTTATAGAAAAGTTTCCAATTTCGTTCAGTTGGGAAAAAATTCATTACAATTATAACAGTTTAAAACTTAATTGGAATTTTTAAGAAAAATGTTTGGTTCATACTTACATAACTTATTCAATTTTTTATTATAAAATACAAATTTTGAGAGACTAAAAAGTACCCTTGAGTGTTGCGAGATTTTTCCATATTTGCTGGAGAGTTTCGATAAAAAAATATATAAAACCAATAGGCATTTGTATCTACTTGAAACTTACAGTTTATTATACTAAAATTGAAAATCTTATTATTAAATCGAATTCTAATTAAAGATTTTAGAACTCTATATAAAGTTTGTAGAATTCATTCCACCCCTTGAACAAAGTCTGAAGCATTCATTTAACCGGTGTTTGTTGTAGAATGATCTATATTTGCATTAACAAGATATAATCAAAATGGAATAAAAAAATATAAAAAAAGTTGTAATATAATTATGACATGCACCGCACACACATGAATGCGAACACTGAGCTATTCATCTAGGTGTGCACTTCCTATCTTTACCTCTTCGCTCTTCCTTTTCACTATTCCCATGCAAGTTGTCTTTCAACTTTCCTCGCGCACACACACACACACGCACACACACACACATCACATTCCTTGTAATTATCCAATTACAATGGCTGTGCAAATACTCAATTTTCTGCTACTTAGTACTTCTTGTGTGTTTGAAAGAAAAAGTTAACTTCAAAAGAAAAACTAATTTTTGTTGCTTGTTCTCAACTAACCGTACGAAGTGACCACACATTCTTAGGTATACAACCACTTTGGGATTCCAAGTGCTCTTTACAATGACATTTAGCACATATTTTTTTTTTTTTTTTTTTTGGTTTTGTTTGGTTTGGTTTGGCTCTAAGACACGAGTAGAAGACAAAGGACTTTGAAGTGCATCGTATTGGTATAGGTAAGGATGCTAAGTTGATATGTATCAGTTGACATTTATTTCGCTTTTGTTATTGTTGTTAATGGTTGATTTTCATTTTACTTTTAACCACAATTTTTACTTAATTTGCTAACTTAAAGATATTTGCTTGTTGAGTACTTAAGTAGCTACTTACTTTTAGGGAATCATTTGAGTAGTGCGGATCAAAAGTGTGTAAATATTTGGAGAGCGTATCAGTAGTTGGAAATGCTGATGCTTGACGAGCTCTCCATCAAAGTTAAAGTATTGCAGAAATTCTTTACTGTCCCCACTAAAGATGTACCGCTTTGATGGAATAGATCTACTTCGCCAAGGAGTGTACTTAATTTAAGATGGGCATCTGGTTTTCCCCATAGTGGAGGTAAACGATGTGTCCACTAAATTTCTTTGGATTGTTATCCGACGATGAGATCTTCGCATACATTCGTAAAGTTTCTTACAGCAAAACAACAGAGAGATCTTTGAAAGCTCGGTGAAAACTTTCAACACTGATTGTTCCTGGACACAAAATGGATTTGGAGCTGGTTGACACCTGGAGGCTGATTTTCGATGCTTCGGGTAGCGAACTGGATAATTAGCGAAAGGCGCGGATATCAACTCAGAATCTGGAGTGGCAACGAAGCTGCAGTATCTCTTTGAATTGAATTGGGTTCAGGGACACTGCGTTGTTCAAGTTAACGAACTGGCTGACGAATTGGCTAGCTGCAGGGTCTTGAAGCAATACAATTGAACCGCAACGCATTTGACTGTCAGGTACATATCACGAATAGGATACTTCTTAGATTCATAACAGCGTCTGGAAGATTTGTTAAGGAGAAATGAAGTCTTGTCCCCAACTTTTCCCCCTTTTATTTCCCCTTATCATTTATTCCAAAGAACCTAGATTACAAAGATGTTGTATCACCCGTTCCTCTAACAGAAAGTCTCTTCCGATTTCACGATACCAGAACTAATTTGACTTTTTCTGATTTATATAGAAATATGATTGGATTCACTTGGTTCCAGCTGTGGTGAAATCGGACGAGAGTGCTTGCTACAAAAAACAAAACGCCATTTAGCTTCTTTGTAATCTATGTTCTTTGCTTATTTCCTATGCTTGAATTATTGAAACCACGATTTTGGATATCCAGCCTACCTACTTTACATTCCATTCCATTCATTGAGACAGTCTCTTCTACCTCATTGGACCGTAGATATGATATCGAAAAGATCGGCCTGAACCGACGGAACCCGGGCCCAAAACAGACAGTCGAATACTTACTATGCGAGTGCCCAATTCTCGCAAGGATGAAGTTAAGAACACTAGGCAAATAATTCCTGCTGAATATTTCCGTACAGAAATTCATTAAAGGCGTCAGATGGCTGTTGGTTGCAAGGGTTTTGAAATCGAAATAGCAAGCTTGCTAATTGAATATCACCAGGGTGGCAATCCACTAAAACTAACCAATGCTATATATGATTGTTCGACTGTCGGCATGATGGACTGCTATTCAGCTACCATAAACGCTCCAAGCGGTCTTCATGTTTTGCAGTATGAGTAATTATGATGAAGCTATCCATTCGATCGCATCGAAATGGCTCTTTTCGTGAAAATAATTCTGTGAATAGGCAAGGCGGAAACATCAAAAGCTTTATCCCACAAACCTGTAAGGGGCGGGACTTTTACGTGAACAAAAACTCCTGCCGTCATGTATCGTCCCTTCTCACTTCTAACCGGCAAGTATAAAGTCTTCCATCAATTTGGCACCATCCTTTGTTAGCCTTACAAACCCACCATTATCCAGTCCGTTCGCCCGCTATTGTTTTGTGTGCGTTTGCTTTTCTTACCTTCTTACACTGCTCCATCGTTTACCTTACTGATTTACCCATTTTCTTGGCATTCCAGTCTACAGCTTGCCTGCTCGCTTTCGGGAAATTGTAGCATCACTTCGGCAGTCAGATGCTGTACCTCGCTCTAAACATTGTTGCTCTTTAGCATTAGTGGCAGTAGATCCTCTGGCTGGACGCCGCTACAGATGACGCAGCACAACGTGGACTGCGATATTCCAGCGGTTATTTTGTCTCGCATACTGCTGTTCATTTATATGGTTGGGGGTCAAGCGAAGAACAACCTGTCAAACCTAAAGCACACTTAGGGCTACTGTGTGCATTGAACTGGTTAGAATGCTGTTTAAATGGAACCAGTTAGCTAACTGGAGATATCTAATAAACTCACCGTTGTTCGCTGAACTTAGGTCGGCAAAATAGCCTAAGATATCTAACTTGATGAAAGCAACGCCGTCTGACAGTGGCATAGATAATGCTGGAAACTTTGGACTTCTCCTTCACCGCAGTATCCGCGGGAAAAGTTATTTATATACAACCCCATCTTTCTGCCAGGCATCCCGATCAAACAGTAGCCAATCATAATCCTAGCCACCTGCCTAAAGCGAGGACGCTCGTAATTAGGTTGTTGCCCATTAACTGTTGGGGAATGCTGCAGAAGTGGCAGTTCTTGGCCGAATATAAATCCGGGTCGTTCCGGTATCGTAGAACCGACTGTCATGGGAGCGCTCGTATTTAAGTCAGATCGGCCGCTTTGTCCTACACGAAGGCTCAGAGGTTCAGCATTTATTTGCCTGCTCGATAAAGTGCGGCTTGAGCCAGAGGCTGTCAAGCCTAACATGAAGACTTTTTCACCCAAAAGTGTGCAGACTTAAAAGATCTTAACGACATTGGAATTCTTTATTTTTTGTGGAAAACTTTAGGAAAACTTTAGGAAAACATGCAAGCAGTGTTAAGATAAGTAGCTGTGGGTAGTCCTTTAAAATTAATCAATCTGCATTGAAAGCCTACTATCCCTTTTACCCCATTTTAGTTCATTATTCCGCCACGAAATGAATGCGATGGATAAGCGTTGCGTTAGTTTTTTTTTTCCTGCAACAACACATCTACCTAACCACAAACCAAGCTTCTATTGGCAAATTGCAGTGAGAGTGGTGTGATACGATGCAGTAGCAACACAAGCTTCAAAATTCAACAACAACATAAACAAAGCAACTAACTAACTAACTACTACTTGTTGCAAGCGACTTGTATCATCAGTGCATGGCGCTTGTGGTTATTGCTGTTGTATTACAGTGCTGCCAAATCGGTATTTGCACGCGATTTGACAGAAAATTGTTAATTACAATGCGAGTTTAATTAATGGCAGATACGTGTGGCCAAAGTGGACGCGCGTGCCACAGAGAGACATAATATGAACGTCGCAACATCGCCCCCCACCCACACCACACCACGCCATCCAACGTACTCACCAACTAAACTTCAACTAAAACAAACCGCAAATTGCGAGCGGTGTGTACTCGTATGTTGTAGGTTTGTTACAATTGAAGAGCACAAACCTCATAGGACATGCAAGGAAGTGGCCGCATTGGCGGGTATGGAACCTAAATAACATGCGGCCAGTTGACCAACTGCTACTACATACATACGAGTACAAGTACTACCTATTGTTCGGCATGCCAACATTGTTGTCTGATGGTTGCTGTATATTTAGCTGTTGTTATTGTTGTTTTTGTTACTACTATAGCCTATTGCACTTTGCGGTCGCGTATACGACATGTACTACAACATTCAGCTAATGTACAGAGCATAGTTGCTTCTTTAAGCGCGACTAGTTGGGAGAGTTGTGTCATTTTTTACCACCACTTTAACAGATCACGGGTAGCTGCTGATTGGTTTCACTTGGTAATTTACTTAGTCACTATACACTTGTATAGTTCTTCGGGTTTTTATTTTAAGCTCTGCGTACAATATATTTATCGGGTAATTCATTTAGATTTATTTGTTTAGTAGAAATTTTATGACATATAACACTTGCGTCAATCAAATTGGTATGGCGTTTTTGTTCAATTTCGTTTGGCAGTAATTCATCATGGAAAAATTTTGTCTGGCAACATTTCAGTTTTTGTACATTTGAAAAGCTTGAAGAAAATCCACATTTCGTTCAGCGAAGAGCTTCATTTCTCTCTCCACAGCTACGTCAATAAGAAAAATTGTCAGATTTGGGCTGAACAACAACCCAAAGAAGCTCAAGAGCTGTCATTTTATCCAGACCAAATAACAGCTTGGTGAGCTTTAAATCTGGGCATTGCTCATTGTTCTATATTTGATCAAAATATGGCGCCCATTATCACTTCATGATTATGGTCTGTTTGTTGCCTAAAATGGAAGCCAACAATCTCGATGGCAATTGATTCCAACAAGAAGACTTTGCTTTTCACACAGCGCGTAAAATTATGGCTTTAGTGGGAGAATTATTCGGTTAATGCCAGGCTTCGGACCGATACCTAAAGTCCAACGACTACATGGAACGAAAATTGGAACTTCAGAATGTACAATGTTAGCCACAGTTATAGCCAACACATGAGAGAAACAATTTTGAAACAATAAATGAAAATAATCGAGGTTTACGAAAGCTCAATAACTAGAGCTCTTGTTAGTCGACTAATTGACCAGTTAATAGATTAGAAAAGTTGCTCCAAAAAAATAATTGACATCACACAATCGACTAACCGTTTGCGTTCGACTAACCAACCAAAAACAACTAGTCGACTAACCGTTCATTTTCGATTTTTCGACTAGTTGTTTTCTTTAAATAAATGATTACTTTTTAAAGCTCGTGAAAATCGTCTATCTATAAATCTTCGTCCACATTTGTCAAATCTATGTAAATCCACACACCAATAAGATTCGATCCGTTCTTTAAAGGTTGGCTTCAGTTTTTCGTACAATACGTTCGATAGGAACTTATATTAAATGTTGAAAAAGCTCATACCGTAATAACATATTGTAGGGTCGAAAAAGGTGAGAAAAATTTAATTTTGCGCTGTACTTTTGCCTTCCATGTATAATTTATGAAGTCTCTGTGCTGCGTACAAAGTAAAAGCACAACAAGGAATGCTCATAAGTCACATGAAATTTCAACAAAAATATTTCATTTGATGTTGAAAGGTGACATCGCAGTAGCCACTTATCGCACGCACACAAAATACACATACACTTACGAAACCAAAAAAAAAGGAGCTCTTTGCTACAACAAAATGGAGGCTGTTGCTGCTGCTGATGCTGGTATTTGTCATTAAAATGTTTCGCTTTTAAATTATCCGGCAAGCTTAAAATTTTACGTTGGCTAACAACCGCAAAAAGCAAATATACAACAACAACAACAATGAAAAACAGCCGAAATACAACAATGGGCACAGAGTGCGTGGGTAGCCACAACAAATGGATCGCTAGCCCG
The DNA here is from genome assembly GCA_951828415.1 of Anomoia purmunda. Lineage (NCBI taxonomy): Eukaryota > Metazoa > Arthropoda > Insecta > Diptera > Tephritidae > Anomoia > Anomoia purmunda. The sequence goes on from OX639997.1 coordinate 98,970,482, forward strand.
CTGATTGCCGCCGAACTGAAAATGCGAAAATGCCACTACCATCCAATATGATGTTGTTGCTCAGCATCGCATGCCGGATGGCATGTTGCAATTTGCGCTGGAAAAATTATAAGCATGGCAAGCATTTACAACATACGCGCACAGATAAAGCGGTCCATGCACTTTGGTGGGGATAAAAGTCGCTTCACATCTACTCACGCCGCTTAAACAGTTGCCGCAATTTGTTGTTAATGCTGCTGCCACAGCATGCCTCTATTTGTTGTACTTGCTTTTTGTGGTATTGTTTTTTTTTTTTTTGGTGTTCGTCATCGCCAAAAGGGAAAAAAAATTCGCTGCGAAAAACTGCAAATTCCTTTGGCCTACGATGCGCGCGTAAACGGAATTTTGTGCGAAATTCCAGTGGATACGCTGAGCGGCAAATAATTACAAATAATACAATATGTCTCCTTCCTCCCGCCCCCCGCTACAATCGTTAAGTATGGCGTCGAAAGGTGGTGTGAGCGCTCGGCTCAACGTCTGTTAAAGCCTCGCTTTGGCGTGGTGTACTCGTAGTAAGTGAAGTGTTGCACCTACTAATTGGCCCATATTCGCATTTCCCCTATGTTGGGGCAGCTAAGTTCAAACTTTCTTACGTAATTCTTAGAGCATTGCGCCGATTATTATCTTCCTCGCGCACCGTCCCTTGTGTATAGTTTAATTAAATTTTACTTTTCGAAAAGTGGTAACCCTCTTCAAAATATACCTATAAACTAAGTCTTATCGAAACGAGCGGTTTGAGACCCCTTTTTTTTATTATTTTAGATAACTTGTATATAATTTTATTAAATTCGGTTTTTCAAACAGGTGGCAGCCCCTATTTAGCTATGAAGCCTACTGGCGGGCCGAACCGTTTGGCACATATTTTAATATTTCATATAACTGGCGTATATTTTTATTAAGTTTGACTTTTCAAACAGGTGGCAACCTCATCCCGAAGCACAAATAATATGTGTAGCTTCAGTTTTTTAAAACAGGTGGCAACCCTATACAAAAAAAAATTATTCAACTTATTGATTTCACTTAATTCACGTTTAAACAGGTGGCAACCTGCTTTCAAGATATTTTGAAAATTAAGCTTTCGTTTAATACCTAGAATGCAATATTTGCCTGCACTTATTTAATGTAATTTATTTAAGACTTTAAAAAGGTGGCAACTCCCTTGAAAAACTGCTTATATGGGAAGCCATGCGTCGAACTATGTATATACATACGTGGCAAATCTTATTTTTATGGTTTTACGCCACGTGTTGAACTGTAATTGAATTGAACTGAATAACGAAATTTGTGCCTAGAGCGCCACCTGTTGGGATTTTTTCGACTTTTGTTTTTCCCTAAACTTTCGCGGAGCAATTCGAACAAACCACGATGCATTTTTATTAAAAAATTAACAAAAAGTTCTTATAATAATAATTTTTTTGCGATAATTTTTTTTTTAAACATTTATGTATTATGTTACTAAATATAATAGTTCGATAGCAATTATCGTAAAAAATTTTAACGAAAACTCTTATCATCCTACAGTAATGCAATGTTATATTTTCATTATTTAGGTCAAATGGAAAAATTGTATCTAGAAGGTAGATATAAATTTTGTTAAAACAAAAATTGCCCACTTACATCCTGCGTAATCCTATTTTACATGTTAAATTAAATACTCGTGTACTCGGATGATCACAGTCCACTTTTGAATTGCCACATTTGCATTAGTGGTCAAAGCACTTCGACAAGTGGCAACCAATTATAAAACAATGTGAGAAATATTTATGCCTAGCGTGTGTGTGTGCACTCATATATGTATGTGTATATTAAACAAGATTCATGTGCGTACCGACATATTCCATTAAATTTTGTGCTTATCCTGCATTGTTCTGCGGCACATTCTTTGCATAATTGCCGTATGCATCATTCGCTTGATTTAATGAAATTCCATACGAATATAATTTGACTAATACGCATATGTTGTTGTAGATGTATGTGCGGTGTTGGATTTCGAGTGGGAAAAAATACATGAAATTTGTATGTACAGTGTTCTCTGTGTCTCCAAAAAAAATTTTACGTTTGGGAATTCACCTGAAAAAACTCAATACACGGCTGAGTATATTTTAGACGATTTTCATTAGAGACAGTAATTCCATTCTAGCAATTCACGATAAAAATACATACCATAAATTCGGTAAATAAGCTACTTTTGAATTAACTTCACTTTAGTAAATTTACGCAATTATTTTCTTCGGCAATAAGTTATCCTGATCCGGACCGATGATGTAAAAAATACTTAGCAATACTGAAACGAAATAGTACTATTTTAGACTACGGAAATTTCAATGCACTTTCGCGCATACCTTTGGCCTAGTGACAGTTGTAAACGAGCAGCCACTAAGGTGATTTATTCTACCTCCCTTCTCAGCACCTGACTGTGGAAGGGATTGCGGTGTGGGTACCCTACCTTCGGTGTGTGACTGTTGCGGATAGAGTAACAATTTGTGATTCACATTCGATGCTATGTTTCCAAGACGTAACAGATGTTGTTGTTTCACGCTTGGTACTAATTATGATAATGTCTTTCGAGGTGAAGTGTTTCTGGCGGTTACAAACCTATTACAAAATGTGGCAAACTGGAATTGAGATATTAGTTTGATTCAATAGCCAAGCTATACGGATACATTTTACGATTCTGGACGTGATATAAGCGAGCTTGGCACACACAATGCGAGTGAGTACCAAGATACTCAAATACTCAGCTGTTCCTTTCTAGGGAGTGAAGGTCGATCCTTTTCTTCAGAATTTCCGTCTAGTCCTTCGATAAGTCCATTAATTACTACTGCTATTCGACTTCTACACTTAAACCGTCAAAAACTAATGTAATACCTCTATTAAGTCATGAAAATACAATTGTTACTTCTAACGATTTAATATCAGTATTTTATCAATAAATTGCATGCGATTTGTCATGTAACGGCTACTATCCGACAACGCAAACTTCTGGAATGAAACATCCATAACAGAAGTACCGTCTAAAAACGCTATTTTGCAAAAAGTGCTGAAAACCCGTATAAAACGCGCTAGAGAGATTTTGGAGAGGATTTGAGCAACGTCATCTTCACATAAGAATCGTTTTTAACTGTTACAAGAGAGTTAGGTCAAAACAGAGGGAGAATTCGGTAAGCTGATTGCCTTTTAGCATAACCTTATTAATGAAAAGATGGTCCAACTATACCAAAGAGGTTTATTGAAGTCTGTTGAAATGCTGTATGGATCGCACAATATAGGCGTAAAATCTCATATTCGTCTTCAGCGTATCAAAAAACCTAGGAAGCAATATAAATTTTAATTTTTTATGTAATCTAGAAATGTGGCCCCTGGGAGTGTTGAGCTGGTGCAAAATTTAAGAGTAATGAGTAAATTTGGACCTCAGAGTAGTGTTTAGCACACCGCAAAACTTATCCTAAGATACGTCATATTTCAGAAACAGAACTTTGTTTTTTATGTGCCTGAGTAATTTTTGAGCTCAAAACCAGTTTTTTGTTATATGAGATGGAAAAGCAACAACATTTCACGTGAATCAGCTTGGTACAGATGGTAGTGATCCCACAAGGTTCGCCTTAGCACTTTATCTTACTGCTATAAGGATCTTTGATGCTTATGCCATGCAACACTTAGATAAAACCACTCGGAAGTTGTGAGCTGCTTTTTTTTTGCTTTTCCCAAGTCGTGAGAGATGTGGTGCTATCCGAAATTGCAACTAAAATATCTACTGCTTTGACTATTGCTGCCTTTTCCCAATCCTTTTCAAATATACAACTGACCTTGAGCTAAATGTTACTGATATTAAAAATAAATACTAAAATTAAATATTGCTATTAATTGTGAAGAAACCCATGTATCTCCATCCAGTGGCGCTTTAATCTAATTCAATTTAAAAAAAAATAAATTTATTTTAAGAAAGTACAACAGTTTTAAGATTATGGCAGTGGCCAACTGCATATGCCCTTCAGATTTGTAACTGGCACACCAACTTAAGTTCCCACTTATGTGACGGAACCACCGATAACACTAAGCATTTTAGAAGGCCCTTAATTAATTTGTATTTAGGTTTCCAAATAGCTAGCAACCCCTTCGACTTTTGGTACTAATCTTTCCTTAATCTTTTTCGTTTCCCAGCAATATTCTACGATTTAATTTAATTCATAATTTTTTTGCATTTAATTTTTCCAGAAGCTTGTAACCCTTTTTAAATATATTTTTTTATAAAGCGTTTTTAAAAATTATCAATTAAAAATGGTTCGTTTGTTTGTTGTAACATTTCAATAATGTTATTGATTTAATTTTTCAAACAATTGGCAACCCTCTTTGGCAAACTACCGCAATTAAGCTTCCGAAACTAAATTTTTTAATTAAACTTCTTTTATTCAGCACCAGTATGGCAGCATTTCACTTAACTTATTAATTACATTAAATTAACGTTTTTAAACAGGTGGCAACTATCTGGAGTATATTTTCGTATAAACCACTTCTATTCCCCACTCTTATAGCAATATTTCCAATAACTTATTAATTGAATTAAATTGATGTTATTAAAGAGGTGGCAACCCTACTCAAAAAAATTTCCGAAATTAAGCTTTTTTAACCTACCTACTTTCAGCACTCCTGCCTTGATATTTTATTAATTTGTTTTATTTTATATTTTTAAAAAGGGTCGCAACCTTATTCGAAACATTTTCGAAATTAAGCTTTTCTTTAAATATCTTATGTCTTTTGGCACTTATGTATATTGCAATATTTGATTAAATTTTTTATAAATATGTTTATGAGGATTATAAACAATTTAAATACAAAATAGAGAAAAATTAATAAACACCATCCCTCCATCGCGGCTTTCAACGTTTAACGTAACCGTCTCCGAAGTCCCATAAGATGTTTCACTTTAATAAATGTTGCCTAGGCGAAGAGTAGTCGAGGAATTTAATCGACAGCGTTGAGTTCTGCATAACAGGAGCTGAGTAAAGGTGTTCAGTGTTATTTTTAAATATTATTTTTCAATCCAATTTTCCCCGTATTTACCGCTCACAGTGCACACTGTAAAAAAAACCATTGCCCGAGCGTGAATACTCAAATTGCAAAATTGCAGCTTGTTAGTGGCCACCCAAGTGGTTTTAGCCGCATACCAGCAAGTAAGTAGATATTTATCAATGCAAGCAATGCAAATTTATTGCAAAACTAGGCAACCAAGGTGGCAAAAGGGGATAGATGTGGCGAAGCAAAAAGCAAAAAATCGTTGAAAATGTGAAAGTAGTGGGCGAATGGGTACTCAAATTAGCCGGCGCCATTATTCAACATTGACAACAATTTCATTTTCCAGCAATGTGGGTTTTTGTTGCAGCAATTATATTGTAGTTGTTGCTATTTAAAATTGTCACTGCATGTGGTCGCATTTTTGCCTGCTCATTACCAATTTTGTGGCCACACATGCGCGACAATAACTTAAGCGTAAATGAGGCGCGAACAAGTGCAAGAGGAAAAGAGAGTGTGAGAGAGAGAGTGAGAGAGACAGAGAAACAAAACTTTTCGTGCGTGCGTGCGTGAGAGAGATGGCAATATAAGTATAACGCTTGAGTGGCAGACAATTTATTATGCAAATTGCCTATTAACATTATGACTTTTACGTGGCGCTGTTTTAACGCAAATTTCATTTGCTTAAATAACTCACACACATACACACATCCGCAGAAACGCACTTTCATTCACACCTATACTGACACGCGCACACAAACTTAAGAATTTTGCCCGTTTAAATTATGCTTTGAGGCATTTTGCTGCCTTCATAAATTGCTTGCCGCAAATCGTTTAAAATATTTCGCCACAAGCTCATTCCTTTCAACTAATTAATTAATCAGATACAGTATTAATTCCGTAATAAATTGGTCACTGCCAATAATTTCAATTAGCTAAATCTCTGCTGTTATTTATGTATAGGTTTTTGTATAAATACATTGGTGAGTTGTGAGTTTGTTTTCATTGCACGGCTTAACGGTGTCACTGCACAGCCTTTTCGTTGCCGCTTAATTTGCTCAGTGAGCTGTGAAGCGCCAAAGTTGGTACGAAATTGTTGTATGTTTGTATTCGCAGTACGATGCCTTCAGAGGTTTTATCCAGGTCAGCAGTAGTGAGGCTGGGCTCGTAAATATTTTTATAACCGAAGTGGGAAAAATTCTCTGGTTGTCATTCACCTGGAGGTGGCCAGAGCGGTTCTTCTGTTGGTGGTTTTATCTAAGTGTCCTCTGGCTAACCACTGAAGATCCGTATGGGTGTAAAATAAAGTGCGAAGGCGAACCCTTGCCAGGTTTACGGTTTAAAGGCACACCAGGATTTACAGCGTCGGTTCACCAGTAGATGCGGACGCGAGTGGAAAAAGGCAGATATTACCGCCATCCAAAAGATGCGATGGACGGGCAAGCAGTGAAGATCATCAAGCCTTGTGATCTCTACTACAACTGATATGTAAAGGATCGAAAATTCGGGGTCGAGTGGAAAAGAGACAACGTCACATCTATTGTTCTTCACCCCGGTTGGCATACGTCTCGCCACAATCCCCATTAAACCAAAATTTTTTAACATGTCTCCAATTTGTACCGACGTCCCGAAAGAAGAGAAGCACAATGTGATCAAAGAATACAATATCAAAATCGTGCTTGGGCATTTCAATTCAGTGGCCATGCCGAAACCTCCGCAAACGGGCTGAGACTGACCGATTTTGCCGAGGCCCGAGGTATGGTAGTCTGTAGCACCAAGGAAAATATTCATCAGTCTACGTGGCCGTCTCCAGATCGAAAAACACGAAATCAAATCGATAATATTACGTAGACAAACGGCTGTTTCCTGTATATTAGACGTACGTACACTGCGATGGCCGAAAATCGACTCGTCTCATTATCTTGTCGCTGCCGAGAGTGGGCATACGCTCCGACCTCGAACAACAATCGCAACAACCAGCTACTCTACCCTCACACTTCTCACGATACGGCGATGAGAGATATCGATAATGACAACGTTATCGGTAAAGGGACTATAACTATATCGATTACAGTCGCGATAAAGATAGATCTTTTGATAACAATTTCGAAAGCGATAAATGACCGATAACCATTTCGTTAACGATAAATATTCGATAAAAACTTCGTTAAAAACAACGATAATGATAACTATATATAAAGATTACGAGTACGAGTGAGACGAATCAACTGTGTACTGGAAATAATAAAATTTACGCTTATTGAACTCTTTTTTTTTGTTGTTGTTAGTGAATTACCACCACATAAAATTCATTTTCCAAACCACAACCCTTTGTCTTACCCGAAATTTTCGTTTGCACAATTTAGTGGACTCCAGTGGAGCGTTAGCAACGCTGCCATGGTCGCGCTGACTGCTGCCAATTGAAAGTTTCGATATTTAATTTATGGCCAACCTTAGATAGTCAGAGGAAATAAGGAGGGTCCAGCATTACTATGCCTTCAACTATATACCCCCAGCTGTGACGACTGCAGGGTGGGGTAGAGGTCAGCGAATGAATTGGCTTCCCGATGGAGGTTTGCTAAAGTTTCAATTGTAATTGAATATTTGCGTACATACAGGTGAAGGTGAAGCAGTGTTGTGGAATTCACGAGCACCAAGCAATATATGTAGAGGACCTACCTGCTCGCTGACATACAAGCACACACACCTACACAAATCCATATGTACATGTGTATATACAAACCTAATCCGCTTGTGAATTGGCAGCAAACGGCGACTTCCCGTCGCTCGCCGAATTCAACTTTGTCTAAAGCGCTGGCTTAACAATAGAAAGTCACTTGAAAAACAAACCCATATTCCAAGCTAATAGCCAAATAGCAAGCGAACAACAATAACGCTAGAAAAAAAAACAAACAAACAGCGCACACAAATCATCGAGCACAGTTTAAGCTTCCTTACTTACCACGACCACTTTTCATCGGCTCTGCACTTAGCCTCGCCTAACGACTTCTCGATTCACTCGATTCAACGATATCCAGGTATACTTGCATACCTATGCTCATATAAAAATTCAAATTCCCAATGAACCAGTTGACATTTCGTTGGCAAATAATTTTCAAATTTTACTATTTTCCAGCTGCCCGAGAAGCATTATAGCGGCAGTGTGGGAGGAAAGGACGTAGGAGGTTGAAATGCTTCAAGGCATATTAAATCGAAAGTGAGCTACAGCTGTGCTAAATTAAATCGTCAGTGATATGAGTGTGATATACAGAGGGTAGAGAGAGAAAGCAAAGGAGACTAAGAGCGGAGGAGGTAAGTGGATTAACCAGCACGTATCAAACGAAAAACGAGGTTTACATTTAAATTGGCAATAGACGGAACAATGCATTGGATGATTGAATTGTTGCCCAGTTGCCTGTAACTGGGATTACGTGAATATTTACAAACGGTACATATGTATGTATGAAATATATAGTTATCTTAATATGAAAAGGCCCTAACTCAACATTAGAAGAGAAAATATAGAAAATAAAATTACGAATATTAAACAAATTTTAAATCTTGTGCATTAAAACGAGCGAAATATAAAATAAATCATATTTATATTTTTCTAAATATAAACCTAACTTAGGCACCAAATAAACTGTTATCCCGATTCTACAAATTAAAAGCGCTGCCCGAATTCTTAAGTTTAACGAAACAGTTGTTCAAAAATGTTCCATCCTGCATTACAGTTATCAGGCAAATTAAAAAATAAAAGTTGGAAGGTTATTGGTAACAGAAAAATACTAATACTGTTTAAAAGTTATCAGGGAATGTGAAAAATAAACGATGGAAAATAACTGTTACTGACAACGGAACAAATATTTATCCTGCCTAACAGTTATCAGGCAATATAAAAAATAAACATTGGAAAATAACTGTTATTTACACGGAAGAAATGTTTATCCTACACAACAGTTATCAGGCAATGTAAAAAATAAACATTGGAAAATAACTGTTATTGCAACGGAACAAATATTTATCCTGCCTAACAGTTATCAGGCAATATAAAAAATAAACATTGGAAAATAACTGTTATTTACACGGAAGAAATGTTTATCCTACACAACAGTTATCAGGCAATGTAAAAAAAACATTGGAAAATAACCCTTATTGCAACGGAAAAAACATTTATCCTACATAACAGTTATCAGGAAATGTGAAAAATAAACGATGGAAAATAACTGTTACTGACAACGGAACAAATATTTATCCTGCCTAATAGTTATCGGACAACTTTGGAAAATAACTCTTATTGAAAACGGAAAAAGAATTTCTTCTGCAAAACGCTTATCATGGAATGAAAAAATAAACCATACTGCCCCCTTATTTGCGAACCTTTCGGCCTGAAAACACTTCCATCGTCCGAAAGGCGTTCGGAGTATGTGGTTAACTCACGCCTGCGACAAGTTATCGTCAGGGAGCAGCGCTTTAATCTCAGGCGGTAGTGCGTTGACGATGGAGCTATACCTGACCGACTTTTCCATCGAGGACTCGAAGATATCTACATACATTCCACCAAAATGTTCGAGCTTTCTAACCATATCCCAAGGGGCAATCCTGTGTAAAAACCTTTCCGAAGGCCTTACTCAAGCTGCCTGTCCTGGGGTTCAGCTCAACTGATATTTTATGCAATTTCTAGACAACAATTAAATATTTTTAAATAGTCTCCAGTTTATCTTGTGAAAAGGGAGTAGACGTATTCGGCGCAAATTTCACTCAAATAGCATGCGACGTTTAACCGAGAGGATCTCCTTGTCTGAATACTCTTCACTTTGTGACTTTTAAGTTTGCCACGGTTAGCAACGTTAGGTCTAGGACTCCTTCCCGGCCACAAAACTCGGGGGTTCTAAGAAATATAAAGATAGGAGCATTACCTCTGTTACAAATCGCAAACTTAGAATTATAAATAAACTGAAATATCAAATTTGTTTCAGCGGTGCCTTGAGAAATCGATTGAAACCATTCAAGCCTTATATTCTTATTTTCTTTGGCATAAACTCTAGGTCCGAAGAATACGGGTTTCAAAATCGCTGCGCTGCATACAAAATACTCATATCGAATAAAAATGAAGCGCACAAACTGTAAATGGCGGAATATAAAAAAAAAAAAGGCAAATAAAAGCGCGAAAAACGCAAACGCCATAAGAACGGACTGCTCAAAACTTTATTGCAATATCAACACTTTTTCAACCTTTTTACCCGTACAATTTTTAACGTGCTATTGTCATAGTTTTCCCAACCTAAAGCCAGCAAATGGCAGACCAAGATACTTACCAACAACAATACTACACTACGGTTATAGTTTTTTGCCATTAACTAGACGCTCGAGTACCATAGCCATTTTAGTACAGCCATAAACGAGTTTGGTGTCGTTGCCAAAAGTTATCATTTGCGCGCAGAATTTTTATCTCTGACTACATACCTGCATATGTATTTGGCAAACGACATAGAAATAAGGAAAACAAATTTTTTTGAACAAAACGAAATTTTTTTTTTCACAAAATTTTCTGATAATAATATAGCAAATGGTGCGGGGTTGAGGCGTGGGGATGGAAACTAGCAGCAAATGATGAACGGAAGGAAGCATTGAACAAGTTTTCGCTTGCTTCCTTTACCCCAACAGCTCCCCATCCCGCCCTGGCAAAACTGGTAAAGATTGACAGCACGGCGGCAAAAATTGGCAAATCACAGCGCCTGGATGGTGAAAATGTATGTAGCATTTTTTGCCATTCCACTTTTTTTTGTTTTTTTTTTGTTACTGCCATTTGCGTGCAAATGCCAATTGTGTTAACGTGTCTGGAACTGAGCTGATTTACACTCAAATAGAGCGCGTGGTGAGTAGAGGGGTGTGTTGAGGTATGCGCGTGGCATACAGTGTTGCATCGGCAGAGGGCAGAAGGGCAGCGAGTTTACAAAACAAAAAAAAAAAACTGCTCCTGGCAAACTACATAAATGCAGCGAGCAAACGAACGAACGAACGAAAACTTTGACAGTTCGCACGTGATCGGAAAATCGAATTTTTTGACATGGCACAGACCAACCGGCAGCCAAGCACGCATCTCTCTGTAACACCTAGCACATACTATTTATTCATACACCCCGCTTAACCACTGCCGTCCTCTCCTGCGCTGCTCTGCTGTGCAATCCTTCACGCTGCATTGCATTCGGGCTAGCAACTTACTAACCCCTGTCACCTTTCTGCTCGCTTCTCTCTCGCCCGGATCAGCTAGCTTTGTTCACATGAAGTTATTGACTAGCAGTCACCAAATTTGCTCGCTTTCCTCTTTCGTCTCAATACCCGTGAGAACGTTCATCACTCGGCTGGTTTTATTTAATTTAGTGCTCTTCCACTATCGAATTGGGAAAACGAATGGAATTGAAAATGTTTGCGCAAACGACTTTGAAAAGTCGCCTTTCGAATATTTTCTGTATGCATGTCACATCGGCGTCTCTCTGTTTGTGTGTATGTGTTCGTGTGTGTGTGTAAATGTCAAAGTTGCTCGTGAATGCCTACTCATATGATTTGGTTGCAAACGGCGTTCGTGCAGAGTTGGTAAAAGTTCAAAACGAGTTTCGGATCTGTTTGAGTCACAAAATTACAAATCATAGGTAATGAAGTTTTAGAACTTTATTTACTTTTGTTGAGAAAATTTGCTTTGGTGCATAGCCAAATGTGTGGAAAAATAAAAACAAAAACGATAAAAGAGTACTACATTTTTATACAATACTGAAAGTACCTGGTCACGTTTTGCTGTAAGTTAGTTTAAAACAAGTTTTTGGTGAGAAATTAGTTTAAAAAAAATTAATATTTTTTATTACATTACACAATATATTTTATTAATATCCATAGTTTACTTTAATGCATATCTTTGAATAGGGTTGCCAACTATTTAATTCCAAAATTTGGATACTATTAAATAAGTTGCTTGGTAGTACTTTAATATTGAAATTTCCTCCCCTCGGGTTGCCACCTAATTTCAGAAAAATATAAAAATTTAAATAACCCAAAAATATGAGTAACAGTTTTTAATAAATTGGGTGACACATTTACTCAAAAAATTGTCTAAATAAATATATATTTTACTTCAATGAAATTTTTTGAATAGAATTGCCAACTATTTAAAAAATAAAATGTAGATATTAATTGAACACACTGTCTAGAGGTGCGTTATTACAGGTATTTTAAGTAGGGTTGCCACCTAATTTGATCAAAATTTTTGTTCAAATAATCCAAAAGTATGAGTTATAGTTATTATAAGAGTAAGTATTACTAAAAAGCACCATATTTCACTTTATTAAATATTTTTGAATAGAGTTGCCAACTATTTAATAAATACAATTACAATTATAAAATATGGATAATAATAAAATAATAATAAACTAAGAATGTACCCTATGGTTGCCACTATTCGAAAATATAAATCTTTCATTTAATACCAATTTTATTAAATTTCATGGCGAAAAGCTAATTTTGTTGAAAAATGATAAACCAAAAAGAGAGGAAACATGGTTTTTATGAAAAAGCAAATCCCACTGAAAGTAAAAGTATTCATTACTAAATAAATATTTTTGAGTAGGCTTGTCAACTATTCAAAAACACAAAAATACTCTCATTTCATACCAATATTGCAAAGCTTTACTTGATTCTTTTAATTCACCTCTTACTTACTTACTTAATTGGTGCTATAACCGCTTAAGCGATTTTGGCCGAACTTCTCCTACAATTTGTGGTGTGCGTCTTGTTGTTGTAACACAAAATGAGAGAACTACAGTTTTACGCGGACTCTGAACGGCGAATCTTTTTTGTGAGAAGCTTTTTCATGGCAAAAATACACGGAGGTTTGCCATTGCCTGCCGAAGGCGACTGCTATTAGAAAAAACTGTTTCTATAAATATTTGACGTTACTTCCCTCGGGCAGGATTCGCACCCGGGACCTACCGAATGAAGCGCGCAGACGCTACACCCTCGGCTACGGCGGCTGCCAATTTTTAATTCACCCTACTTTCGTTTTTTAGTAGGTAGCACTAAATTTGTTAAAAAAATTGTTTTAATTATTAAAATCAAGCAGTGGATTGAAACATTTGTCCAATGCCAATTTTTTTCAATTTAACTCAGCTTATATATTTAAAAGATCTTTGTTTTTTAGATGGCTGGCAACCTTTTTATACCAAAATTGCAAAACTTTAATTGAATTTCATAAATCATTTATTTTGTTTTAACAGCTGCGAGCTCTATCTCAAAATATGTCAGCTTTAAAACTTTTCTATCTTTTATCAAATAAATCTCAAAAATAAAACTAGTTTGTTAAATAATTAAATATGCCACACACTACTCAAAAAAATGTTCTGTATTAAAGTGACCCCTAACAAGTTTCGCTTGATGGCCACAATAAAATATTTTATTTCATTGTTTGTGTTTGTTTTGTAACATCTGCAGGTTGGGTGGCGATTCCCAATAGAGAGGGCTTCAATCTGAACTTGGTATTACCCATAATTATTGCTCCAGAAGCTGAACAGGACAGAGTAGAGCTAAAACTTGGTTTTATTATAACCTACTTCAGTTATTATAACCTGCTAAGAACCTGACAACAACGGCCACTGTTTACATTATGTGTGGTAGTTTTAGTCACAATAGCTAAAAGGCAAATAACAGGGTTGCATTGCCAATTATACTCTATTTATTTTCGATGAGATACAAATCAAAGAATTTAGAAATACTAAACCACCTTAATATAGAAAATTCATTAATTATTTAAATAAAATAAATATTCGAATAACATACATATTTGCAAGTAATCCAAAAATAATCACATTATTTTGCAATGTAGGTAAAAACTAGCCCAACATTTGCTAGCAAATTAAAATATCATAAGCATGGCTCCCCTGCTTTTCACACTTCACGAAAAGGAATTGCAGCTGACACAGAACTTATGTAAATCGCATTAGCTTTTATCAATTATTTACATATACACTTGAGTGTATTTGAAAACTTTCTACACACATGCGGCCAGGCAATGCCCGAAAGTATGCAACCATTGTATAGCATTTTAAGCAATTATGACTTTTTAAATACTTTGCACCACAACCGACCAACCTGTGGGCGGAAGCGGTTGGCTAGGGGTGAATGGTGGAGGTCGGGGGAACATAACATTTAAAATTTAATAAGGAAATTAAGTGAATGAACAGCAGTCACCACGTAAACTAACCGAAAGCATTAAACAACAACACCAACCAATGACAGAAGTCAGAGTTTGGGTGAAAATGGTGGGCGACAAGAGGGGGAGCGCAGTAGCGACAACAATACAACTATCGGGGAACAAAAAACAACAACAGCAGAAAACACGCACTACAAGTGCAAGAAATTGTAGGGGCAAAGTGTTGTTGCAAAATGTGGACGAACATTTGGAGGAAGGAGGGAAACGAAACACAATATTTTATAGATACGGTGACCATTTGTACCTATTATATATATGTATATGCCTATATTGACATTTGGAGGCAGTATTGTGTATATTTGTTTCAGCTATTTATGAACCAGTAATATTTTGATAAATAATTATCTAAAAAATATACCAAAATTTGGAAAATAAAGCAGAAAGTGCGTACTTTAGATCACACGCTTAGTAAAGGTTAAGATTCTGTATATTGGAAATAATTTCTGGCATCCCCTGTCAAGTTTCGTTTGGAGACAAATCGTTGTGACATCTTCAATATCATTTTCGTTCTTCTTCCTTTTTTTTAATTTTGCTTAAATATTTAGTCATAATTAATTTCAGTTAAAAAATTGGTATAATTTTTCTATAGTGCATTGTAGAGAAAAAATTATGGCATTAAGTTAAAACTATAAAAATTTAATAAAAGTCACCCTTAGCGCTATTGCCCTAAGTTGTGTAGAGTAGCCATCTGCTTAAAAGGTTAAATCAAATTAAAACAGTGAGTTAAATCAAACATTGCAATATGGATAACAGGCGAAGGAGATTTAAAAAACTTATTCGAAAAATGTTTCGAAAAAAGGTTGCCATCTGTTTAATGTTGAAATAAGTTAAATTGTAAATTAAATGAAATTTTATAATATCAGTGTCAAATTAAAAGTTCTAAAAAAGGTTAAATTCAAAAATATGTTTTGGCAGGGTTGCCACCTGTTTAAAAATTAAGTGAAATGATAATAAGTTAAATCTAGTATTAAAATATGAGTCTTATAATTTTTTTTTTATCGAAAAAATAAAATACACAAAATAGCGATCAAAAATGATTGGAAAAAGTTAAATACAAGTATAACGATTATTTTTTATCAAGAAAATAATTTCAAAATATCAATAAAATATTATCGAGAAAATAAAAATTAAAAATGAAAGAACAAACTTGATCGAAAAAGTACAAATTACTAAATATCGATATAATGTTAATCGAAAAAGTAAAATTCACAAAATAAAAACTAATTCGTTATTTTTTTATAAATATAACCGTTACGGTACCTGGTTTTTAGGAAGCTTTATTCGGGAAATATATTTGGAGATAAATTTAGAAGATAAACATTTTTGAATATCTATATACTGTCATATGAATAAAAGTAGGCACACAAAATTTTTACCACTTTTGGTCATTCTCGTTTTATTTGTTTTATATTCGTTGTTTTTTTATAAAATTATTTATTATTTATTAGAATAAATAATAAACACCGCATACATCCAAATTTCAAACATTGTAGAAAAAATAGAAAAACTAAAAACAAAAAATTTCAATAACAACAAACTTTTTATTTAGAATTTCAAAAAATACCTAGGTATGCAGTTTTATAGTATAAGTATCATCAATACAAAAAAATTTTCGAAAGTATTTGGTATGAAAGTAAATTCATTAACAAACAAAATTATCAAAAATCAATGGCGGTAAAAGCTTTGATTAGTAAATATTGTAATAATTGTAACAAATGTTAATTTTGATAAAACATGCATTAAATTTTATAAAATTATGTATATGATAGTAATTTTCTTTAAAAAAAATTATGGCAGTGAAAAATATAAGTTTTAATTGTATTGTTTTTGAAAATGCAAAATTTTTTATAATAATTTCTTAAGTTTGTTCTGTTTAAAGAAAGAAAACACAATTAAAAACCATTCTGTGAACAAAATTGTGATTTAGAAATTTCCAGATTTTTATCCACATACATACATCGGGTCACCGAATGTGTAGATGAAAAGCAGAAGAGGAGTGCACTGGAGGGCAAGTATTGCTAGCGGACGGCTTGGTGGCAGCCAGAGCCACTTAACTGCAAAAACAGCATGTAATTAAATGCTTTCAGCAAACAAATGTACAGCAGCAACAAGGACGATAGCAACAACAGCAACAACAACAAAAACTACTACCGCTACTACAACAGCAGCAGCGTTAAAGAACTTCAACATTAAACAACAAAACAAACTAAGTGGAAATTTTGCAGAGTAGTTGCAACATTGCACACATGTTGTAAATTTCACAAATAAGTGTGTGTGTGTGGGTATGTGTGTGCGTGTGTGTGGCAGCTTGTATGAACGTGTTGAAAAACTGGGGAGCAAGCGACAAGTGGGAGCAGACTCAGGTTTCTCCTTGTTGTTGCTGCTGCTGTTTTTCTTGTAGACATTCGCTGTTCAACAATTTTGTAATTTTTGTTGTTGGAATTTTTTCTCTGTTTTTTTTTACCATTACGTGTCCAACATGAATTTATGCTGCCAACAATTAATTTCGCAAAAAGTTCAAAACTTAAATTGGGCGCAATACTTAACATTTTTCATAGCAGCCAGGATCCAACAGCTAACAGCCAGCAGCAGGCCGTCTACAATAACACCAACCAGCCGGCAGCTTCAACAATAATAGCTGTTGAGCGCTTAAGTGTTTGGTAACCAAAAATTTTGGTAACCGGAATGCAACAGTCTGAGCAAAATATCGGCGCGTCGACAATGCAAAATAACACATAACACATTTGGCAACTGTGGCAACTGTGGCAAGCAACGCAACAAATATTATGCTGTTGCAGGCAAAATAAAAGCAATATTATCAACGGAAATATTGTTGGAGTAGTTGCTGCCACAACAACAACAACATCATCAATTTACACCTGTCACAACGATTTTTAAGCACATTTACGGCTTCTACAGTCGCAGCCTTGCGGGCCGAGGGGGGTGGTGGTTTGTTGTAGGAAGACAATGGCAAATGTTCAAATTAGACTCTAGATAAAAGTGAAGTTACGTAAAGCTGGACCACTTTAAAAAATATAATCTAGGTTTATTATCGATATTATTATAGATATCGATATCTTTGGTTATCGATGTCGATATTTCTAAAAGGCAAAAAATCGATAGCGATATCGAGTTCCGCAAAATTAAATTTATTGACAACATAAGCAAGTACTTATCGGTATTGTTATCGATATTGATAACTCTCCCAAAATCGATAACGATATCGATTTCAGAAAAATTGTATGATAATTATAAGATTTCCACAATGTTAACGCTAATGTTATTAATTAATTTATTATTTATTAATGAATTAATTAATTTCGATAGGTTAAAAACACCGATAACCAATCAGTCATTTTATAAATATGGTTCCATGTAACGGAAATTTTCAGCTAATTGCAACTTAGTATAGTAAAATTTAATGGGCTATAAAATTGCATACCAGAACTGTTTTCAAAAATTCAAATAAAAAAGTTTGGACTTTAGATAAAAATTTGCAGAAGTTTTCTAGTTTTTGCACAAATTTGGAAATTTGAGCTATACTTTTATAAAAATGTAATAAGGATTAAACAAACAGAAAAAATAGTCAAAAATGCTTCGACCCTATTTGTGCTATACCGGCACAAAATAATCTATTGAATTTATCTGATTGAAAAGTTTGAAATATTTTATAAATTAATTAAAATTTGTATATGTTTTTTGTTTTTGTTTGAAATTGTATTGAACATTTTTTGAATATATTAAACTTTGTGCAAAGTTTGAGGATAGAATTTATACGGTTTCTGTTGAAGAATAAACTGTATTTATGAAAAAATAATCTTGTAAAAAGTGTGCGAATTAAATTAAGTTGATTCTAAAGTTTGAAAATTTTTGTGATTTTTTTTTTTGTTAAAATTTGTACAAAATTTCAGGATAGGATTTATACGGTTTTTGTTGTAGAATGAACAAAAAGCAATAAAAAAATGTGTTGGAATTTATTGAGGAAAGATTTTATACGTTTTTTTTTTGTTGTAGAATGAACTGTATTTTTATTTTTAAAAAATGTATACAAAATTCGTTTGATATTTTGATAAAAATTTGTTTGACTTTATTTAAATTTGCACAAAATTTGAGATTTAAATTTATCTGCATAAAAATGTTGAAATGTTTTATGAAAATTTGTTGTCTTTATTGAAATTTTTAGAAAGTTTGAGAATTCAATTTATCTGAGTTTTTGTTGTAGAATGAACTGTATTTTTATCGAAAACAAACAAAAAGATAATTTGAACAATATGTTAATAAAAACTTGTTAAATTTTATTGGAATTCGCATGATTTTCGGGAATTGAATTTTTCGATAAAAAGGCTTGAAAATTTTGTTTAAGAAAGTTTTTTGAAAATTATTGAAATTTTCACAAAGTTTGAGAATTATATTTATACGGTTTTTGTTGTAAAATTTATGTTATTATTTTTTTTTTAAATTAGTAGGAAATTTTTATGAAAATTCGTTGAATCTTATTGAAATTCGCACAAAGTTTGAGAATTGCATTTTTTAATTTAAAAAGTTTGAAATTTTGTATAACTTTAATAAAAATTTTTGGAATTTTATTGAAATGTGCACAAAGGTTAAGGATTAAATTTATGCGGTTTTTGTGGTAAAATCAACTGTAAATTTTTTTTAAATTAGTTTGAAATTTTAATGAAAATTTGTTGAATCTTATTGAAACTTCCTAAAAGTTTGAGAATTACATTTTTTTAATTAAAAAGTTTGAAATTTTTCATGAATTTATTAAAGTTTGAGGATAGAATTTATGCAGTTTTTGTTGTAGAATGAACTGTATTTTTATTAAACTCAAAATGTCGTTGTCGTATAGTTTGGATAAGCACTGTAGTTATGTACCTTAGGCTCCGTCCCAACACTTAAGCAACTATATATGAGTATTCACATTTGTCGTCTGTACATTTGGCTTTCACAACGGAGACAATTAAAACTGAAAGGAAGGCGATGAGCGTAATTAGCATTTCAACAATGCCAAGGTGAACAAAACTGCACTTAGCCACATACACGTACACAAACCCAAATACATGCATAAAGACAGTAGAGAATTGAAAACACAGTAAAGTAGTTAGGTAAATAGGCGCGCAGATATGTAGGTAGACAAATGAGACAATGAACTAAGAAATCGCGTAATTACGCCTTAAACTATGCCAAAGCAAGATTGGCTAGCCACAGCGGATGGCAGCTAGCACTTTAACTCACACACACACACACACACACAAGGAATGCACTTACATGCCTGCCCATTCAAATGAACGCATCGAAAGTAGCAACTCGAGTTCAAAGCCATAAAGTAGTTGCCGCCACCGTCGACCTCGGACTGTCAGCTGCAGCTGTTGCACGACTGTTGCCACTATTACTGCTATTACCATTCTTATTGTTTTTGTTGTTGGTTTTGCAGTCTTCGCCGCAACGGACACGATAATGAATTGGCTCAATTCTTTTGCCAACTTTTTGGTACATTTGCGCCTTTCAGCGCCAACGAAGGGCGCCAACAACAAGGCTCGTAATTTCCAGGTGTGTTGACGACTGGTAGCTCTTTGCTACTCTCCCTCTCTCTTCCTTTCTCCGTATCTCCCCCTTTGCACGCCAACATCAATTTGACTAACTATAAATGAATGCGGTTGCTCAGACTCAGTTACCAACACTTGCCGCTGCTGCTGCTGCTGATGCTGCAATTATTTTTGTGCACTTTTCTGCGCAGCCAAGCATGGCTGGTGGCCGTGGTGTGGTGTTATTGGCAATAAATTTGGTGTTGTTGCCCCGCCGTCGCTGAGGTGTTGGCTGCCAGTAATTTGCCGCTTTGGGTCAGTTGCTTGCAATTTGTGAGCACTACAACAACACTAACGGAAGGCAACAGGCAGCAAGTAGGAGTGCGTTGCTAATTGATTTAAGACGCTTGAAGCATTTGGTAATTAGGTACGAAAGCATTCGGGACATGAAAAATACAAGTGTTGTGGAAAAAAAAAACAAAAAACAAATCAGTAAAAGTAGTCCATTCGCAGGCTCAGGCTGAAATTAATTTGTGTTACTTTAGTTGCTATTTTATTAGTGCTATGAAATTAGGCTGTGTGCTATGATTTCACTCGCCTACCCAGCGCTGGTATGGAGTTCTCAACCGATGTATGCAGTAATTTATTAAAGACTCGAGCTTTTCCCATGCCAGAGTGACGAGCTTTAAACTTAAAACATTTTTAGACAACTGCTAAATAAAATCTATATGAACAAGTAAGGTTATACATTCCATTCATTTTCAAAATCAATCAGTAACTTGTTTCCATCAGTAGATTAATAGAATAACTTTTATAATGAAAATTAAAAGTCACTAGCCGATTATTATTGATAAATTTTATTTATAGAAAATTAACCAGTGGCTTTCATTTGTCATCAATGAAAGATGTTAACTTTTGTTCTAATACACCGAAAATAAATTTTTAATAATCATCAATAAAAATCAGTTGGCGACTTTTGTTAATCACAAATCGGCACGTAAGGAGTTATTTACAAAATTAAAAGATTAATATAATGGATTTTATATTGTAACTTAAAGAACACTGACTGATTCTCATTGATGTCTTTTTTAAAAATAAATCAGTCAGTGACTTTTATTTATCGTTAATCACAAATCGTTTAGAAAGAAGTTATTTAGCGATTTAATGGAAACACTTTTATATAGCAACTTAAAAGTTAACGACTGCTTTGTATGTTTTAAGTTTTTGCCACTTTAAAGTCAGTGACTGTTATTCATTGATACATTTGATATATAAAAATCAACCAATGACTTTTATTTATCATAACTAAAAATTAACCAGTAAAAGAGTGACTAGCGATCAAAAAAATGATGGATCACTTTTAAATTGGAACTTAAAATTCCCTGACTGGTTTTTTATTAATAATTAAATACATATGTTCAAAAAAATATCCAGTGACTTTTATTCATCATCACTACAATTTTGTTCAGTTAGCTTAAATACAATAACTATTGTAATTTTTTTTTGCCTTTCTTATGCTAACTATTTTGTAGATTTCTTTTAAAACAAATCATGAATAAAAATCAATCACTCAGTTATCATCAATTACTCAATAAAAATAAAATATCAAATTATTAATAGAGACGTTCATATTTCAACTTAAAAGTTAGTGATTGAGTTTTATTGATTTTTTTAATTAAATTCACTAAGTAAAAGAATTACTAAAGGCCAAGAGATTAATTGAATAAGTTCTAACTATATGCCGACTTAAAAGTCAATGACTGCTTTTTATTGATGACTTTTATATATAATAATCACTCAGTGACTTTTATTTTTCAACAATCTTAAATCGCTATATAAGGAATTATTCAGCAATCAAAAGATTAATAGAATGACTTTTATATTGCAATTGCTGATTTTTATTCATGAGTTTTTATATAAAAATCAAGGAATGACTTTTATTTCTCATAAAATATTCATATAGAAATTAAAAGTCACAGACTGCTTTTTATTGAAGACATTTATAAATAACGGTATCTAGTAAGTGTAATTAAAGATAACTGTTATTATTAATAACTCCAATTATAATAATAATAATAATAATTTCATTATTTGAAAATAGTATTACTTTTATTTGATTGCCTAATTGTTTTTAGATTTTTTTTTAGATTTTCTTATAGGTTTTGGAATTTTTTTTATATGCAAGACATAATTAAAAATTTATCAGAGATTGTCTAAATATTTTCGACTTTCATTTACTTTCTTTTTATATTATAAATTCTAAAAATACAAAAACTGAGCAAAAAGTAAATCAGGAATTACTATTTTTTAATTCAAAAGTTTTTAATAATTGTTTTATTATCACAGTAAAGAGTTATTAGAGAATATCTATTTTTGAAGTAAAAATTTTAACAATATTTTTGATTGATTGTAGTAAAATTGTTACTGGGGATGAGAAAATTGTTAGAATGACTTTAATGTTGCGGATTAAAAGTCAGTGGCTGATTTTAGCTATAAATAAAAATATTGAATCAGTGATATTATAAAGAGAAAAATATCGAACATAACTATTATTTAAAGAGCATTAAAATTAAATGCAGAAAATAATTTAATTAATCGCAGTGGAATTTGAAATCCCAGCCTAAAGGTGCCGTACAAAATAGAAATGGAATTTAAAAATATTGATAGAAATAACTACTTCACTATTTTTTTTTTTTTTTTTTTGATTTTCATTAATTCGGAGGAAAAATGTGTGAGACTTTGAGAAACTTCTGAAAACTCTATCGAGCTACCCCTGCTATTTTCTCCTTTCTGACGAACCAAATTCAACCATAGAAAATGTTTTTCTTGTGACAGTGTTAACAAAAAAATTTTGTTCTTTGAATTATCTGAGTTTTTTTTTACGAGAACACAAAACTACGGGTCAGATCATAAAAACATTTTTTTTTAACTTTTCTTACTGTGGTAAAGGAAATGTAGCGTTCTCTTATTCATTGGAGTAGTGATAGAAAATTAAAAAAAAATCGCTAGTAAAATCTTATTTTCCATTAACCTACTGTAGTAAAAATTTGAACGAAAATGAAAAATGCGTACTATTTTTCAAATACATAGGCCTGAATGCCTTCTAGAAACCTAGTTTTGTATTCAAGCTCATTTTTATACCCACCCGCCGTTTTCGAAATTCCTGCATATTTTTTTAAGTACAATTTGCTCATACAGCAACTAAGGTATGACAACAATTTGAATACGCAATTCACTGAAGTACTTTTGTCTTAAATCGGAGTTCTCATACCGTCCATATTGCGCTGTATAATGAATTTTCTCCTATACTGCCAAATTTCATTTATTGCCTTTGATGTAGAGTTATCAATTCAATTGCGCTTCAGAGTTTTATGCATCGTAATTATTATGGTTGCCGACCAACCCGAGTGGATTTCTTTAACCGCCACCGTATTTACAAATATTGTATATATATCAAGCCCATGGAGAGGTAAACATTGCAAATACAAACAGAAAATTTAAACAGAAAGGCAAATATCAAAAAAAAGCAAGCTAGCTACCCAAGTTACGCTAAACCAGACACAACTGTTTAGCAGCAGCCGTTTTGTCGCCCCACCCACTTCATCAACAAACGCTTATACGCCCCTTCCTTTCCGCAATACCGTGTTTTCCTACTGCTGCCACATTTCATTCACAAGCCGCATTGCCGCTACCGCGTTGAAAGTTGCAAATATCATGTAGGGAAAATATTATTACTCATACGCCACGTTAGGCACTCACCGCGGCGGCAGCAAATCTAGTAAAAATTCCCGCACATGCACACACAGACAGAGACAGCTCACTTCAACTCGGCGTTTATTTGCAGACGACTGTTGATTTTCTAGCTATTTGCATTGTTGTTGTTACACAACAAGTTGTTTTTTCGCAAATAACACAGCGCGTCTGTCTGCTGCTGTTGCGGTGTTGCGGCCGTTGTGAGCGGCGGGCAAGTGTGCTACACTTCCCGCACCGCTACAGCCGGTGTTGATTTTTTTTTTGGGTCGGGTATTTGCATAACTGTTTTGTTACGCTTGAGAAAATTTGATTACCTGCAACAATAACATGCCAGAACAACAATAGCATTGTGTACGCGGCGCGGTTTTGCGGTACACGCTCGCTTTGCACAGCGCCGCTAAAGGCCACAACGGAAGCAGCACATTTAAATGTTACGCCGTCATGTTAAATATTTGCGCGAGAAATTATGCTACCTTATGCGACGACGACAAAAACAACAACAAGCCGCCCAACGGTAGTAACACGCGTAGCGGCGCAAAATAAAGTCACAAAGGAAGGGAGGCAGCGCGCAGCAGATGGAGATTGGAGAGGAAACTATGGAGGCGGAAACTTAGCGCGCGTAACATTTGCTGCAACAAGCGCGCGCATTCTGCTATTCATATGCTTGAGCGCGCCCAGCACTCAGGCGTAACGCAACGCGTTCTCATTGGCTGTGCCCCCTCTCGGTGTGTACGCCGAACACAACTTTAAACGTAAGTGGCACTAAACGTTTAATGAAGTAGGCTGTGTGGTAGCTTCGGCGGCTTGACACAATCGAGCGGGTTGTTGGCTGGCGCTTGAAAATTTTCTCGCAGCAATAGTACGCTGCGCGCAGTCCCTCTTGTAGTGCGCTGACTCAACACAGCAGCCTTAAATAGTGTTTCATTTACTTTTCGTAGAAGTCAAGCTTTTCTGATTCTAGCGATTTTTAAACAGCAACGCGCCTTAGTTCGTTTCGGTATCAATATTTATATCTTTCGCTTAAATTTAAATTAATTTTCATTTCATTTTCTGCAAACACAACTCTTTTACGCATTTTCATACCGTTGAGCGCATAATTATTTTATCAAGTTTTTGCATTTGCTTTATACCCTCATTTTCACACTCTAACTTGGTGGCGCGTTTAAAGTTGTTTTATCTTTATCTTTTGTTTCAAACTTTCGAACACCACACAATTTGTGCAAATTTCATATCGCATAATCTCAGTATTGTAGCGTAAATCGCCTTGACGCTCACTGACAATTTATAACTGTTAGTTTCTGACACGCTCTACTTCGTTGCATACTTTTGTGCATTGATGGCGAAAAAAAATTTTAAAAAAAAATCGTATTAAATAGTCTACGAAAAGCTACTCTTAGTGTGTTTCAAATATTAGTCCGTAGTTTTACTTTGTTTAAGCAAGGGATCATGAAAACTTAAGCGGCTCTTTAAAACGCAAAATAATTTTATTGTCGTTGCATTCGCCTGAATGTAGACTTCTTGTGAATATTGTAGCTATGCTATTTTGATTTACTTTGAAGATGACATTGGCGAAAGTATACATATTATGGATACCTTGGCGATTTTGGCCAATTCTAACACAGCAAGCCAGTCGTTCCTTTGCCTTGCTAACTGACGCCAGCTAGACATTCCAAGTGGCGGCAAGTGTTCTCCTTCGCAACGACGTACACGTCCAAACCCCTTTCGAAGAATTTTGTTGCCCCACCTTCTGATAAAATCTTCGGTCACTTTTCCTATCAGCCTCTCTTTTCTTTTCTCGTTTGTCAACTCCCGGCAACGCTCCCAAACATTTCGCATTGTGCCCGATCGTAGCGCAGGCCTGTAAACAGGGTCTTTCTTTTCCGCGTAAGCGCAACATTCGTCGTCATACCAGCTATTGTTTCTGGCTCGCTGAAATCTAATAACTTCTTTAGCCGCGTTAGGTAGAGAGTGAGAAATGTGCTCCTTACGCTCGTGAATTCCAGTTAGCTGCGAAATGCTTTGAGTGAGCAGATATGAGAGTCGAGTGGCAAAGTTAGTAGTATTCAGTTGCGATTGCGACTTTCCGACGTTGAGCTTTCATATTGTATTCCCAAGCACGATTCTGGTATCATGATGGGCTCATCACTCGCAAATACATTCCAAATACCCATAATTTATTTGACGCCGTCCTTCACTTCCGTCAGGGCGTGGGCACAAATTAGCTAGGTGTTGAAGAATCTAGCTTCAATGAGAATCGTGGTGGAACGCTCGCCCACCGGAGTGAACGGCAGTACTTTTCGACGAACTCTCTCTCCAACCACAAATCCAACACCGAACTTTCGCTTCTTTAAATGGCAGCTGTATGTGATGTCACAAGGTCCAATGGTTTTTTTACCTTGCTTCGGTCATTTCATATCCTGGATAGCGGTGATGCCAGCAAAGTTTTCCCCATTAAGGGTTCGGTCATTCCAAGTGCATGCTTTCAAATCATAGTCCTCATTAAAAATGAAGATCTCATCCGAGACTTGTTGAAATTTTTTATTTGTGAGTCTTCTTTAGGTGACGGATCCCAAATCCATCGCGCACCCAGATACTGGGGTGTTTTTAAAGCGAGCCGCTTAGTCCAAGAACCCTCACATTCTGGTAAACAGATGCTGCTGACCGCAGGAAAACACTCTGGTGAGTGGTAGACATCGCGGAGAGCAAGAAATCGCTCACACTAGCAGCACATGAGACGAACCCCTTCTCATCAGGAGTCGCAAGAATGTGGAACAAGTAGCGATCAGAACACGATATTATTAAAGAATCCAAGTCATATGTGAAGTACCTTGGCGTCCTATTGGACCAACGCCTATGTTTTTGTGACTAGGTAGATATTGGCTAGGGTAGCCTCCTCTACGAAACGACTGTCTGGCAAAAGGCGTTCTTGTGGGGGTCATACATGTAACATTTATGCTACGTACCACCAATACGCACTTAGAGTATACAATGCGTTTCGGATAGTTTCTTATCATTACTACCTGATTTTGCAGCTCAAAAGATGTGTGCTATAAGAAACTCGATCAACAGCGAGCGTATCGCAGTGGCAGAGACGATGGGAGGCATCAGCAAAAGGAAGGTGGACTTTTGCCAATAAATCCACCTTCTCTTTGCTGATTCTCCCCATAATATCGAAATATGACTCACCAGACAACTTAACTCAACTTTATATTGGGCACGGCTACTTTAAAACATACCTTCACCGTTTTGGGCATGATGTAAACTCTTGCTGAGGGCAAAGCAGACCAACGATTATGAAAGATGCCGAGAAAGTGTTCTTCGAATAACCTAGATTTAACACTCTAAATGCTTGACGGTAGTAACTGGACGATTGATATTAGATGGTACGAGATTTATTTCTGGTTCAAGTCTCACACTGACGATATGTGGACGGCTTGGCGTTGAATGTTTCCCAATCGTTGCAAAATAAAACCAAACCAAAACCAACGAGGTCCTTAAACCGAGTACGTCGGAGTGGTCCCACTAAAGCTTCCTCTCGTGCAACCGCGACCCAAGGCTCCACATAGGTTGCTCATGTTCCCCAGAGTGCACGAGTGGGGAAGTAAAAGTCGGGATTGGGTATAGCCGCGCAACTGTAACTGGATATCCAGAAGATCGACTACATCCCATTGCATTCCGACCACCCGGCATAGCCTAGCATAAAAATCTCTTTGCGGATGCCGCTCCCACGCTCTGGGCGTCGCAATCACCACTTCATTTGTCAATTTTTGTTTGCTTATTTTTCTAATTTCCGCCGACTGCATTTATGTTAATTTAAATTTAAATTCATATGTTAATAATATAGTTAGTTAGATATGTGTGTGTGTGTGTGAATGGAGGAAGGTTTGCAAGCATGATTGCACAACTGTAAATATGTGTTTATTTCACAAACAAAGCGCTCGCCTCTACAACCTTATTAAATCTTTTTTTTTCTTTGGTTTGCATTCATTGCTTTGTTGCCACCGTATGGTACAGACTCATAAATATACGAGAAGTATGTAGATAGTTGCCGCGCGCGTAATCAAGCGCTATAGCACCCCGATGTATGCACTTACTTACTTACTTACTTACTTACTAACATAACGTATGAACATTATGAGGTTAGCGTGCAACTTGTAGATGCATAGTTATAGGCGCACTGCAACGTTAAATTTATAAGAGAAATGACCGCGCTAAGTAAGTAGAGTTGAGCAGAGTGCTGCAGTGTAGATGGTAGAAGCGATGCAAATTTAAATGGAAGTGAAACTGGAACTGGAACAGTGCCACAATCTAAATGCAAATTAGCAGAAATTACGTATGGGAAATATACTTCCGCCTTTGGCTGCCGTTTTGCTGTGGTATGGTTGGCTACTACCATTGTTGGTGAATGCTGTGGCGGACGGTTGCCGAGGTAGAGGTATGAGTTTCGTATTTCGTATAAAGCAAACTTAAATAGAACTCGAGGCGTTTAGAGTGAAGTTTGCGAAGTAGCGAGCTGATAAAACTATGCGGAATAGCATGCATGTATTTTCATGTGTTTGTGTGTGTGTGTGCTGCTTCTATTGACTATTCAACCGCATGAGCGGTAGAAGGAAGTAGGTTGGTGTAGTGTCGGAAAACCACAGAGCCTGCAACTCAGGCTACTACGAGCAAGGGAGTCTGCTTTCTGCTACTCCACCACCGCTACTTCGTCCACTTGCCAACCGGCTCGTCTTGCCTTTGTCAAGGCGACGACATAGCGACTTCGTCAAATAGACCGCAGGCGTAGCGCAGCTCTGGCAAACATGTCTGTAATGAATCTATCAAAGCAGCTAAACAGCCAGCAATGACTATCAATACTAGCAATGATAGCGACAGTAACAGTAACAACAACGACAGCAGCAACAACAACAAGAGCAACAACAATAGAAACAATAGCAAACAATGGTTAATAGCAAATAAGCAAAAGGAGCCCAACAGTAACTTGCCAACGGCAACTGAATTACAATACAAGCAATATCCATGTAGCGGCAATGTGCAACATGTAGCATGCAACATGGCATACGAATAGCTGCCACACATGCCTGAAAACAATTTGTACTTCGTGTAGTTGACCTCGTTGCTTGGCAAGTGTCATACACAGCCACAGCCACACACACAGCCACACACACAGCCACAAACACACACACACTAGCATTCATAGCCGGAGAGCGACGCATTCGCCTCACATTAACCGGAAGTTGTCTGCGAAGGCATGAATGGCAAAGCAGACAAATGTGACTGGCAAGTAGTAGTGTTGCGAATGTAAAATTTTTACTCATAGTTGTTGCTTGTTTTTTCTGCCTTTCTTTTCTTGTTTATTTTTTGTTGTTGTTGTTGCTGTTTTGCGCTATTTACACTGACGTACCACAACGTATTTGTGGTTTAATGCTGATATTTTGCAGCAAAACTGCTTCAGCGCCATGAAGTATGCAATGGAAAGCAACGCAGCCGGGCGGTCATATGTGCATGTATGTGTGTGTGTCTGCGTGTGCGTGTGGTATTCTTTCACGCTAAGCTAGCATTGCATACGCTACTTTGCGCTCATTGTGGCTATGTCTGGCTAAAACATCACGAGAGTTGCCACTGGCAGCACTAAAGTTGAAATTACCTTCTGAAACTCGGACTAATGATGAAATGTGCACCGCAAGGGGCGCTGGAAATTTTGGTTTTTTTCTTCTTACACGCAGACTGTCTGCCAGTGCCGCTTGTCATAGGCAGCTAGCGAGTGGGGATATTCAAGTGAATAAGGTATAGCCGCAGAGGGGCTTGACTCAAGTGGGGTTTCAGCTGAGTTAAAAAAAAAAATGTAACCTATGTCTGTCTACAATTTCATAGATTCGTCCTCCGTAGGTGCACACGATGACTCGAGTAGAAATTTAAATATTTCAACAATTCCCAAAACTCTGAAAATTGGCTAAATACAACAATACCTACGTCCTATCTTTATATAATTGAACTTTTTTTTAAACTGAACAATGATGCAATATTTCAATATCTAAAAAGCCAATTCGACTAAATTCATTATATAAAAATGCATTAGGAAAGAAAATGCATGAAATTCAAAATTTAAAAAAAAAATTGGCGTGACTCAGCCTACTTTATAAACTCGGCATAACTTCGAAACTATTAAACCAAACTCAACCAAATTTGATATACACATCGCGATGGAACTCCTCAGCCACGATTTCATAAATTACACTAGTTTCCCCGAAAAAAAATTTGTGCTCCAGACTAGTTTTGGATCACTGAACAGGAAAATGAGTTTCATTTATTTTTACAAAGAAGCGTTTTCAAGATATAGGCAAACCTCCTGTTTTCGATTTCCTTTTGCAAGTATTGCTAAAAAAAACTCCAGAATTTTTTTTAGAAAAAGTCCACCTATGTTGGAGTAAATCTACGCAAAAACTTTAACACTCTGTATCTCAATCTATAGATGAGGAGAAAATGTCACATCCACATTATATATAACGGTATTTTTCAAAACTATATTTCAGTGACTATACATAGAAAGCAATACATTTGAATTCCCAGCTGTCTCGCGAATCCCACACTACTCTGCCCCAACTAAGATCTGGATATTGTAGTGTTCTTAACTCCTACCTATCCAGAATTTGCTTCGACATATCAAACACATGCCCGGCATGTAGAGATTCTCCGCATGAAACCAAACAGCTATTCGCAAGTCCTCTCCAACCATCGCCCCTCTCCCTCTGGTCCGACCCCGTCGAAACCGTACGTTTGACGACAACGACCATGGGTGGATCCATTCTTAACAGAGTGTAGCTAGCTACTACAACAACAAATATAGTATAAAATATGTGAAATTACAAAATTTTTGAAAATGAGCGTTGTGACAAATAAGAACATCGAAACCACTTTACGAAACTTGTTGCATACATTGCCCTTGAACTATATAAAAAAAATCGAAATAATCGATATTTTGATGAAACTTCTAGAATTTTTTGGTAATGATATATAAATATAAAGAAAAACGTAAAGCCGGTCCTAGAATGAAAGTCCTGTTTTGGAGATCTGAAAGAGTTGGAGAGCGTGGATTGAAAGGATTTGCTTAGGTTGTTAAACTTCGCGGTCTGGATCTAAAGCAATGCGACGAGTTTCTTTTTCATTCATTTTGCAAAGACGCGTGCGTGGTATTACAACGGCGTTTTCAACCAATTAAGATTTTAGGTTCTTGGAGAAGATTTTGCATAAACGGCCTCAAAGTTACCTGCTATCCATTGACAGAACGTTTCCTATAAGCAATTTTTTGCAGCTCTAACTGCACATTTGGATCGGTGTTGGCAGTCTCTGTACTCACTTTAACAATTTGTTGATTAGGCGATGCGGAAGCTCTTCAATAAATCCAAAGACATTGGATGTCGAGATGGGTACGCGACAAGCCTAGCGGCATACAGTAGGGAAGTTTGGAAAGTTTTGGAGACATCTTCTGTGAGGATATCGCTTCCACTCCAGTGTCGGCTAAAACTCTGTGTAGCTTTGGAAAAGTTAGAGATTAAACTAACCATTAAGCTAGCAGACGGTACGTTACCGCTAGTGAAGAGCAAATAAAGCTAGCAGATGACTCCTAGAATGGAGGCCTTTGTACGGGAAATGAGGTCATTGCAAATTGAAGGGGGGTTGGCAAAAAATATATTTACTCAGCACTCAGGGAGATGAGCTATGAACCGCTACAGTCCTCTGGGGGTTAATAGTATCAGACCGGTGCCGCTACAATAGAGCGGCGCATGACTATACCACACCTTTTGAAGATAATGAGGGAATCCCTGGCACTAGTCTATATTTCACTAGCTCAGGTCCCCAGAGCAAAGCATCAAGGTTAACCAATTTGTAAGGTGATTTAAGAGCGAATGGAGGGGCACCTCCAAGCCAGCCAGAAGTACTGGTACACTGACAAATCAAAGTCTTCGAAGAGTGCCAGAACACACTCGTCTGTGCCAATCTACCAAGCGGAGATACATATATGTCAACCTTCTGTATGCAGAGGTTAAGCTAAAGAGGGGAACTTGAGTGACAGCCAAGCAGCACTGACAGCCCTGTCATCGAATGTATAGAGAGACTCAACTCTCTAGCAACACTGCACCACATTTAGCTCCTCTAGATTCCGAGTCACAAAGACATCAAAGAAACCCGAGCTCTGACGACAGCGCAAGACTGTATTAAGGAGAAGCTCAGAAATGAAGCAAATGCGCTAAAAGAATACACCATATAGAAGGGTTAGGCAAGGCGAAGTGTATAAACAGTTTATTCAACTCTCATGGAACAACCTGATGATGAGGACAGGCTTTATTACAGGTCATTGCAGACTGCGAAGCACATCTGTAGAAGCTCGAAATATGATCGAATTAGAGGGAAACAGCTAGTAGGCTCGCATAACTCTGAGAAAGAACTCGAAGGCTCGGTAACATCAACCATCTTGTAAGACTTCCCCAGGGTATTGGGGTTAGATGAGGTAATGTAAGGAGCAGAGAGCAGATTGGGTAATTACGGTCAAAGTGCAAACTTCTATAACATTATCTATCTGATCTAACGACACATACTAGTATCGTTTTCGGTATTTTCAAATGTAGCGATATTACTATCTTTTCGATTTTGGTATTCACTGTTAATATTGTTTTCGATATCAGTTAAAATCGATATCGATATCGTAGTCATGTGGCTGCATATTGTTCTCTTCCTATTTACATTTGCGATGCCTCCGCCTTAAATTATTGCAAGTTTCCTGCTGTTAAAGGCAGTTCATGATGAATACCAGAGCGGAGCTATTTTACAGCCAGAAAGTAAAATGATAAACATATAAAATTTGATGAAAAATTAAGGAGACTACCCTTTTCTCCATCCAATTAACTCGATTGAATTCACAGAAAGAAAATACATTCCATATGAATTCTGTTGCATTATTTTTAAACAAAAATTTTTCACTTAATTAGCAAATTTCACCACTAACAAAAATATATACAAAAATACATACGTTATGTCTGTTGGTGTTTACAGTGCAATAAGAAATATGTGTAGTCTCGCATGCTATCCCAGCTACACAGCTGCGTTGAGACTGGCAATTCAAGTCCGGGCCTTATGCTGTTAGTGAGGCTGCATATTTCACAGTCCTATGCAACAATATAGTACACAGATGTTTTTGTACATACAAATTTTTATAGGCATATGCTGAATACTATATTTATTTGTCTTTATTTATTTTCTTTAGATTTTCGTATAGTAGTACTTAAAAAAATGGGGCAACCAATGAAAACTGAAACTGCACACTAACCTATATAAATATTATATGTGTCTTTTTCTTGCACAATCTCTATACGTACTATCTACTTCAACTAAATTGTACCACAAACCTAGTACTGCTACTATATAGTATCTATATTTTCTTCAACTTTTCCTTTAAAAGACTGCCAGCGTATACTTGAATAACCACTTTTACTTCGACGTCCACTGCTATCGCATTTCTCCTGCCTGCATATTCGTCCTGTTCCGTTGTCCTGTTTCCAAGTTGTTCAACTGGTTCTCAGTATTACAACGCAAATATTTGTAAAGCAATTGTATGCAAGAATATACTCTATGTACTCGAAGAAATTTACTATTTGTATGTGTAAATCTATGTATGTATGTATGTATGTTCGTGTGAGCCTCAACATGCAACAGCTATGTATGTACTGTTGTAAGTATGTGTGCACAAGGTAAATATATACCGCGCTGAAGGTGCATATCAAATGAGGTAACGAGTAAATAAAAAAGAAAGTACGCACAGTGGTAGTAATTAGAAAATTTAAAGACATAAAAAAGGGAAGTCAAAAATCCTTAAAATACACAGTGTTCAAAAAATATTGGTCCAAATCCCCACCCTTAACCCAGGCTGATCAGCTGTAAAATGATATGTAAAAATCACATTAGAGAGTAAAGAAAATGGGCATCAATATCTTGTAACTTACTCGTAACACAAATCCAACTAATATTTTAGATGTGAAAGTTTGAGAGTGAGTATGTTTGTTACCTTCTCACGCCGAAATAACTAAGCGGATTTAGTTTATAATCTGGACTGGCATACACTTATCACACTCTTTAAAGAGGGTGGCCATCTGTTTCAAGAAGTAAATTAAATTAAATTAACAATTTAAATCAAATATTGCAACATGAAAATACGAAAAATAACTTCAAATGGTGTTGCCACCTGTTTAACAAGTTAAATTCAATTAACTTAAATTAATAAGTTAGATAAAAACTACAGCATGAATTCCAAACAGCAATAATGCAAAATTTCTAAGAGGGTTGCCACCTCTTTCAATATGTAAAATCAATTTGATTAGTTAAAATGCGAAATGCTACTTTACTCGTGTCAAACGAACGAATTTTAAAAAGTTTGAATGAGAAAACATTTTGAGATTATTACCGCCTACTTGAAAAGTTATTATTAAAAAATCAAAAAGAGAAATATTATAAATAGGTGTGAAATGAAAGAGCATTAGGAAAGCTTTATTTCAAAAATATTTTTGTAGAGGGTTGCCGCGTATTTAAAAACATATAGGTACATTTAAATAAAATGTTATGGCATGGATGTCAAACGACCCATTCTTAGCTACGAAGTTTTTTATTAAGAGTGTTGCCACTTGTTTAAATGTGTAAATACAATTAAATCAATAAGTTAACCGAAAGTCTAATTTATTGCTGTAAAATGAATAAATGAATTTTAACAATGCTTAAAGAAAAAATTTCTGAAAAGAGTTGCCACCTGTTTGAAAAATGTATTTCAATAGAATTAATTATAGAAATATTACAATATGGGTATCAAACGTAGAAAGCTTTATTTCAAACCAATTTTTTGAAATGATTGCCACCTATTTAAGAATTTAAATACTACTGCTTAATAAGCTAAATCAAATATTACAATATTTGTGAAAAACGAAAGATGTTTAAGCGAAAATAGTTCTGAAAAGAGTTGGGTGAAGTGAGAAGATATCCTAATAAGATAATCGCAGCAAATTTCCATCAAAACCTCAGCAACGAAAGCGCACTGTTGGCTTCCAAAAATAAAACGGTCAATAAATAATATCTGGTAAGGTGGCCACTGGGGTATATCGAAAAAAATAATT
This sequence comes from Anomoia purmunda, assembly GCA_951828415.1. NCBI lineage: Eukaryota > Metazoa > Arthropoda > Insecta > Diptera > Tephritidae > Anomoia > Anomoia purmunda. Next base: position 99,005,227 of record OX639997.1, read on the forward strand.
TCAGAATTCTTATATAACCGAATCAAATTAATCATCTGTATAATTTATAGAGTTTGAGGCCAGATTTGTATTAGGGAATAATAGGAGAAAACAACAATTTTTTAAAGTGGTAGAAGTGATAGCTGCTATTTCGGAGATCACCACATCTCCTCATCAGACTGGCTTAATTAATTTGTTCAAACTCAAATTTCATTCAGTAACGTCAGAATAAATGTCATGGATGGTTCCAGTTAAATAAATTTAATGAGCATAAAATAAGTGATTTTACCGTACCTTAAAGAACAACTTAATTCGATAGCAAGGAAGTGCAGTCCTAACCTCCTCCTCATCCCTCCTCCATGCCCTCCTCATCTCTTTCCAGTATTTGCCGCGCATTTCAGAAGATAAGGAACTCAGAATCCATTACGAGAAGTTGGCTCCCCATAGGATTTCGCCCTTACCGATCCCAGTCAACCAACCATAAATGGGTATTTTTTATTTATTAATAATAATAATTTGGCGCTTACATCAGCTCGATGTTAGACCGAACTTCTCCTAGAATTTTTGGTATGCGATCGTACCACAAATTGATCGATATAAATTTTTGAATCTGTGTAATTATCGTTATCGACAATTGATCGATTACCTTAAGCATTCCTTCTAAATAGTATCATTATTAATGGTATCATTATCGATATCTGTCACAATTTTTGTACATAGCGATCTCGTTACCAACTTTGTTATCATGATCAATTTTGTCATCGGCGCCTTTATTGAAATAGTTATCGTTATTGATTACGCTAACGATTTTTTTTGCTACCAACCGTTATTATTGTTAAGAAATATTGGCACTATTATTGTTTTTTTATTTTTTATTTTTTTATTCAAAAATTGTTGAACAAGTTTTTTCTAATGTAGGTTCCTCAATTGGTGTTACATCGTCAAGACGCAAAACATATGGAAAAACTTAATATTAACAAAATTTAGCAATATGGGTGTCAAATGAAAAAGCTTAAACAATTATTTGTTTGAAAAGTATTTATTTATTTATTTAGAATTAAAATTCTGTACGAAAGAGCCATTGTGCAAGCATCCATCAACGCTGGAGGAGTCAGAGGATAATCGTTGTTGTTTTGTTGCTTCCACAAATTTCTATAATTTTCGGCAACTTCCCATTTCACTTCATGCATCTGAAGTTCCTTTTGTAGAGAACTTTCTCGATTACTGTAAATAAGAGTCAAGGTCAATATTCAAAAGTTCCAGATGTACATCGCTCAGACAACTCTACTTCGGCTGCTCGCGAGGATCGAGTTTTTTTGAAGTACCTCGAAATTAATACCCTTTTAGTTATTTTTGCCTTTTCTGTACAGATGCCAACAGAGGCGGTAATGGCGCGCTTTAAAATCAAGCATTTCTCGCCTTTTCCATAAAACCAACCCAACCCAACCCAACCCACTGTGCCTAGCAACAAAAGACTCAGCGCATATCAACTGTGCAAACGGCTCGAAGTAGTGAAAGTTATAGTACAAGTGCTCAGGAAAACGCGTAAAAGTGGCATGAAAGAAAACCATAACCATGCAAGCGCACACATACACACACCCACACGTCCAATAAGAGCATACATGTTTTTCGTAGGGATATGCGCATGAATAGGTTTTCCCGTAGCTAGCGCGGCAAACAAACAAGCGCATGAAATGAAAGAATACAAGTGTGCGTTGCTATGCAGCTATTTGTGAATGTATGCATCTTTGTATAGACGTGTAGGCATGCATGTGTGTATGTGTGTGTGTGTGTGGATACTTGCCATGGATCTGTAAAGGAGTAACTCATCAAGGATGCCGCGCATTGCACTTGAGCGCGAATGAAAACTAGGGCTATGCGCCATTGACGACGAACCCTGCGACGATAATGCTGTCGATGGTCGATAATGAAGCCGCGCTGTGGCTGTCACACACACACCGAAACATCACACACGCACACACACACATACACACAGCAGCTGTTCATCAACAGTGCGCCAGGCGGCTCGCATTTCTCCAGCAAACACTTGAATGCAATTATGGCGTTGATTGAGACCTGCCAGTAAACCCTCCGTCCATCCGTCCGTTCGTCCGCCCGCCCCGGCTTACCGCATTGCCATCAACTCCAGCTGCCGCAATCAGCCATAATCACCAAACACACGCCTAGGCGCCACCACTTAGCCACCCAAGCAAGCGTTTGTGACGAACGTGACGGGCCGTTTACGAAATGGGAACGCGATTTTATGCCATTGCCATTGTTATTGCAACAATGAGGGGGTGAGAGCGCAAATGCTGTGGGTGCAGGCTGTTGTTAGACCTTCAAATGGTTGCCGCGATGCATTTCAAAAAGCGCTCGAGGAATTCGGTCGCCATATTGCTTGCATTATCTGTTTGTTTCCGTGTGTGTTTGTGTGCGCTTTTGTGTTTCGCACACAATCGAATAACCGCAACAACGCTGCCGCGACGCCAAGTAACAAAGCGAGCGCAGCGCATTTTCAGGTCATGGTCAGCGAGTGCAGGCTTTATTGAACGAAACGGTGGCAGCGGCAAAGCAGCGGGCTTAGATGCGAATGCAGAAAAAATTTGCATAAATAACGCAAAAAAAAAACAAAACAAATACTTTTGTGTGCTTTGCTTAGTTGCTGGCAGCAGGCAAAAAAAGAAGGAATTTACAAAGATTGCAAAATAAAAATAAAATAGAAAGTAGTTGCATAAAACCGTTTTTTCTATGTGCAGCAAAAAAAAAATAATAAAAAAAAATACATTCACATACAACTACACTCGTGTGTAGCAAAAAATTCTGTTGAACGAGGCTTTTATGATGCTCTTCATTTGATTTTTTCGATTTCTCATTCAGCCTTCGAACAAATTTGTTTCATTTTCGCATTTTTTCATGTTTTCAATTTTAGTTTACAGCTTACTTTTTTGCACTATATTGCTCTAATTTACGTTCTTTTAAATTTCTAAAAGCAAAAAGTAATCACCGACTGCTTTAATTTATGTTAAATTTTACTTTTTTGTTTCGAATCTATTTTTGGTACTAATTTTATTGTTGAATATTCAAAGTACATATATTTAATTTTCCTTTATTTTGATAAATTTATGGTGAGTCCAAAACGCATATTATATTTTTTTCTTTTGTGAATCCCAAAAGTTTTGTCAAATCGATATTTTTACAGCATTCGAAATGATTTTTGTGCCAAGAAAATTTAAACAACAAAATATCAAACTTTGTACAAAATTTATAAGAGTTTCCCAAATTTTCATTCCAATTTTTTATCGAAATTTTTAGCAAGTTTTTTACCACGGCCTTATAGCGTACTAATTAAATTACATTTATAAATAAATAAAATTTTTTATAATTATTCGATATTATTTGAACGCTAAACAACCTAGCTACGCTGACATTCATTTTTTGAAGTTTTGAAAATTCTAAAAAATTTTAAATGTAAATAATTTTTTTTTGCAATAAAGTTGTTCATATAGTTTTTCTTAATTTTTTATTTATCACACTTATATATTTTTCTTAAATTTTCTTAATTTGTAGTCTAGATAAAATTGTTTTCGATCGCTTGGTGGCCGTAAAACCATTGCTAGTAGGGTACTTTTTATAAAGCAAATCCAGTTTTCATTAAACATTTATTTATGTAAATATCTGTTAATTATAAATTTAAAAGATGTAATTGATAGATAGTTGTAAAAATTATAATACTATTTAAATTTTAATTCATTGAACATTTTCAGAAATTAAATTTAGATAAAAATTTTTAAATTTTTCATTACTATTGGAATTATAAAAACTGGTTTAATATTAGTCGTTTAAATTTTTTTAATTAAAAAAAAACAAATCCGTTCTTTATTTTAATTTTGAAAATTTTTTTCTATGTTTTGCAATATAATTTTTTTATTGTAATTGAAAATTTTTCGAGTTATTAAGATTTCTTAGTTTAAATCTAATCTTAAGTAGTCTAAAAGTATTGTTTTATTAAAAAAAAAATCTATTAAAAAGTTATTTTTAAATTTATAATTATTTGAAGTGCTAGGGAATTATAATATTAAAATTTTTTTATTGAAATTTTTTTTAATTATTCGATTTAAAAAATAGTTTGATTTTTCGGTGTTAATGAAACTATAAAAAAATTTAGCTGCGTTCTTATTAATAGTTTACATTTTTGAAATTTCTAAAAAAAACAAATACGCAAATTTTTTGGATTTTTTTTTAATTTTTTCGGTTTTTGCAACATTGTTCTTCTTCAGGTTTTTTCGATTTCTCGCATATCTCAATTTATTTATTGCAATTGAAAATTCGCCGAACTCCTAAATTTTAAATCTAAATAAAAATTGTTTTTATATTTCTAAGTAGTCAAAAAATTGTATTAAAAGAATCCACTTTTTATTCAACGTAAATTTATAAAGCAATAACCATTTGAAGTTATAAACATTAAAATTTTTAGACTTTTTAATGGATTAATTTGATTTTTTGGACTTCTTAATGGATTAAGTTTAAAAATTTGTTACATTTTCCGTAATTCATCAGTATTATTGACCAAATTTAACCAATTTAACTTTGTAATATCAATTGTTTAAATTATTAAGTTTTCTAAAAATTTTTAATTTTCAAAAAATTTTAAATTTCATTAGCTTTTCCTTGGAAATATTGCTCTTTATTCGATTTTTTTAATTTCGAATGTATTGCACTAAGAAATTGTACGCATTTTCAATTTTTTTTTATTTTAAATTTAGGTCGCTTAAAGGCATAAAAGTGTGTCAAGCTTATTCTCCTTGCTAGAAAATCTATGTTCGATTTAAGCTGTTAAATTTTTTGAAATCTAAAAATTTTAAATCCTCATTTTAGAACTCCTACGTTTTTGTTTTTTTTGCAAAAGCGCTCTTTACGCAGCTTTTTCGACTTCATATTTATTGAGTTGGGGAATTTTTCGAATTCTCAACTTTTCCCAATTTAATTCGCTCGCACTTAGTAGCCTAAAAGTATGCTTCAACTTATTTATACCTGCTACATAAAAATTATTTAAATAATTTATAAGACAAGACATCGCACTTCTGCAAGAGCCTGTTTATTCATTACCTAAGCCAGCGACACTTCAAATTGGCGAGCCACACTACCACCAAAAAACAAGTGACAAAAGCCTCCTGCTCCCACTCCTTATCAGCTGGTTGCCAAAGAATTTGTTTCACTATTTTTTCTTTTCGTGTTGTCCTGTCTCTTCATTTACTAATTTGTTCTTAAGGAAAAACAAAACGCATGCGGGAAAAATCTCACATGCACTCACGTTCGTCACATCAACGTCTGCGACGTGCTGCTGGTATTACTTCAGACGACGCATAAACAGAAGAAAAAAATGTAAAACATAATGGAAAAAATTCTGCAGCCAAAATTTATTTTATTGCCTAAGAAATTTCACTAAACTAATTAGATATGAAAAAGGAAAGCAAACGCGCATTCCCTTCCAGCTTGATAGCACACACACACCCACACATCTTCATCAACATAGCAGCAGAATGTTGCTTATACAATGAAGAAAATGGCAAAATAACAGCCGTCTCGTGGAGCAGTAACATAGGTACAACAAAAACAACGTTAACCCATACCGACCAATTAACCAAAAATGTAGCCGAAATGTAGCAGTGAAAACAACAAGCGGAATGATAACAACACGAACAAAAACAACAGCAACAACCGCCTTTTATGTATGAATGTAGTAGGAATTATTCTGAAACATGGGGCACAAATACATACATACGCACATACACACATGAACGCATGAAAAATAAATATCTATGTGTGTGTGTAGAAAACAAAAACATTGCGCATAACATTGAAAAACAATAACAATTCAATCAATGGACGCCAATTTACTATCACATGGCATTCAGCATTGTTTACTTGCTGGCATTTGTGCGTTCCGCTGACATAGCCACATACATGCATACATGTGTACATGTGCATATACATGTGTGTGTGTGTGTGTGTTTCCATTTATGCCCACCACAAACGCTAAATTCGCTAACCCTGTAGGTTGGCCGGCCCTGTCGTGGCGTACTTTATGCACTCTATGTTATCCAATAATTTTGATTGTCCTTTGAAGAAGTCAAGGAGCACAAGCTCCTTACGCTCTGAGCGTGCTCATTTGTACCGTTTCAGAGCGCGCAGTGTCGGTTTGCCGAGTGAGCGTGCAGCTATTGAGCGCATTTTGTGTTTGGAGCGTAAAGTAGTGGAGCTTTCAGAGCGACTCTCTTTAAAAGTTTGTCCCAATTTAACCGGTTTGTGTTGTGGTCCCAAAATCAGTTCCCCTTAGAGTTTGTAACTCCTATTTAGGGAAATTTTATTTGCAAGCAATAAAACAGGGAATAATGAACGAATGGAGAGTAGATGTACGCTGAGTCAGGCATTTTTATTTTCACTAAAAATCAAAATGTATTCGATGGGGCTAGATATGTTGCTCTATATCTGCAAACAAGTGTTACGAAATTTGAAGTCAATCTTATAAAGGAAAATAGAGGCGAACATAGGGAATAAAGGTTAAAATTTTCGTTTGCAATTTTCATTATTCAATTATTCAGCATATTTTGCAACTAAGAAAATCAGTAAAAAATTAACAAGATTTACATATTTTAACGACAAATAAATTCGAAACAGTTGCAAAATAAAAGCACTGTATGAGCGTATCGAAAAATTTAAACCTAATTGGTATATGCAGTGAAATATTCGAAGTTTTTTTCATGTTAATTTTTTCACTAATTTTTAATAAAACTTTAGTTCGTAATATCACAAAAATCATATAAATCGGAATTTCAAACTTTTACAATATAAAATTTATGAAAATTATAGAATTTTTTGAAAGCTTTTGGGTATGCAGTTCAGTGGTCAATATAATTTTAGTATTGTTATAGGCAAGTCTTAAGAGGTTAAAAATTCCCGTTGATTTAAAAAAAATTAATTTTGGTCTAGGAAATTTTGGAAAATATGCGAGATCGTCAGATATCGTCAAATATTAAAAATCAGCTGTAATATATATATACATATAAGTAAAATCCGGGAGTTGTAAAAACCGTTTTTACAAATGTTTGAAATTCTAATTTAAGTATATGCTTTTTGTTAAAAAGTTTTGGTACAAAGAAAATTTTTCAATATTCGAAATGGTTTTTATACAAAAAATGCTTTCATTAATTTTGTATAAAATTATAGTTCATACCAACCATATAAATAAAAATTTAAAAATTGCTCAAAAAGTTTTGAAAATTAAAATTCCATTAAATTTCCAAATTTTTTATGAGTTTACAAATTTTTTATTGCACACTGTTATAGCTTATTAAATTTTTTTACTATGAAGGCCTAAAAGTTAGGCGGTTGGAATTTTTGTTAATTTCAAAAAAAAATTGTGGCGGTCTTGCAAAGTTTCTCCCTATACGAGAGCTACATAGACACATAATGCGTGCCCGAAATTTTTTATATGTATATGGACTAATAACATTACAATAACAAAAATTTAGAGCTCTTAAAATTAAGACTTTATTATTCCCAAAAATAAATGAGCTATAAGACTGCTTACTCGAAACATTTGTCGAAGTTTTGTTAAATCATTCGATGAAAATTTGTTGAATTTAGTTTTGCCTAAGCTCAACAACCGAATTTGTATAAAACTAAATATATTTGTCTAAACCATACAAAATAAAGCTTCAAATTTTGCACACAATTTAGAAAAATTCTAAAAATGTCCAACGAAATTTCAAGATTTTATCAGAATTTTAGAAATTTTTCGAGCTATTTCACTAATTTAATTTTTTAATCAACTGCAATTTTGAAATGGCTACAATTTGTGTTAATTAAAAAAAAAATATGTTGCGGTCTGTGAAGTTCGTCTAATAAACAAATAAGTGCATAACGGTGTTTTTATATGGAAAAAAATGCACGGGAAAAATGATTAAAAATCAACAAAAAAAACTTAGCAACTTCATCTATATTAAAATTGAATTGTCTATAAAACTGCAAACTTGAAAAACAATTTTTGTTATAGTGTTAATTACAGTTTGATACAAAATTAACGAAAACTCAAAAAAAACTAGTGCATGTAATTTTAATGTCACAAAAGGCAAATTTGAAGTACGTAAAATCTACCATTGATTTTAAACAATATTTTTGCTGAGAACTTTCCGCAATTTCTTCTATACAACGCATGCTCAAATTTTTTGTCATATGGAAAGAAGTCGTTGAATCTTTTCATACATACATACTTTGTGTCGAATCAAAACATAACTAATAACAACAATAAATACTTCAGAAATGGGGTTGGGCCTAGAAAATGTGAATTACGAGTCAAGATAGTACAATAGTTTTAAGATTTTGGGAGGGGGTTGAACCCCAAAACTCCTCCTCAGGTTTTCCAATGATTCTAACAGTTCCTTCTCTTACTTAAACTTTACATTCGATTCGCTTCTCTTTTACATTAAATTTATTATAGTATAGAAAAATAGACTATTTGGTTTTCATCAGTTGTTGACAAAGAAAAAAGAAAAAGAAGAATTTGGGAAATAATTATTTTCTTATATCAAAATGACTAACTTCACATGAAATGCCTCGCAAATCCGGTGAAGAAAAGCAGAGTCGGATTGAAAGTCTCATCACCACCACCAGCTGTTTCCTTAGTTAGCACATTCCATAGTAAATAGCAAGTACTTGTGAATTGAGGTTTTTCTACCAGTATGTATTTCGAAAAAACTAACCAACGAAATTTTCAAATACCCAAGGCAGAATTCTGCATAATTTCAGTTAAAATCAATACAATGCTCCACTTTGGCAATACCACTTAAACTCGTTATAGTGTGCATTACTAACACTAATATGTACATTAGAGTGAGTCAAAAATATTGCGAAGAAAAACTTCGCACTACTCGAAAGCTTAAGAGGATGAATAGAAAGTGTGCAACTTCCATATAACTTCTTGTTCAGATGTAATGTTTTGCTTTAAAACTCCTTCATTTGCTTAGGTTTAGTTCTGAGAGAGGGTCGATCAAGTCGGGTGAAAACTTCGATCGCTTTATGTCAACTTTTGGCCAAACATGACTGATAGTCTGACAGATGGATTCCATGGCCCACCTTGTATTTACCTAATCGATGAGTTCAGTCTTTGAACTGAATCTCTTGAGCAGAATTGGCCACGGATATTTCTGTCTTTTCCTTGTTAAATCGCTAGTCTTGCAAATATCGGGAATATCGCAGTAAACAGGGGTCCATTTAACCGAAATCCATGGCCACCGATCCGTTGGACTCTAGACACTTAATAGCAGCTTAGCTGCTTAGAGTATAACATTAAGGTCCGTTCTGGTGGTGCTCTACCTGAAAGTGGTCAGTGATCTGGTAAACGAGAGCTCTTTCATTTAGTTTCAAGCCATCGTACTGCGCTTAGGGCCATTCCAGTCCATTTTTTTTTGCCTATAGCTGTCTTGCAGGCGTAAAGAGTGGTAATTGCCTTTCTGGAGCGGTCTTCGATGCTTCACTTTCATCGATTGGAGTTTAGCAGCCCCGCGTTAACGGTTAGATTAGTAGGAGAGAGAAAACACCCTATTGGAGCCATCCCCCCCGCTCTGCAAAAATGGTTCACTTTTTGAGAAGAAGTATAACAAAATCCAGCGCTTTCCATTGCACCCCTGCCGTAAGTATTAAGTTTCTACTTAGGTCGGGGGAGCAACAGGAAAGCTCGCTCGTTATCAATACAAAATGGCCAACGTGTATTCCTTGAAGAGCAATCCTTTTTCAATCCTTGCAACGAGTTCATGGACCGCACTCTCCATGGATTTGCTTTTCGAATATGTATGATAATGGTTCGGAGAGAAATTTTCATCTATGAGCCTGTCTATAGTTTTTAATCCACACGTGTGGGACATAAGTTAGAGTTAGGCAGACTGTAAAGATTGGAAAGAGCAGAGGGTTTATATAGTATATTCTTATGGGATTTGAGTTTTGTGGGAAAGATTCCGTCAAATTCAAGAAATTTTTAAAGTTGTAAAGATATTATAACCCATTCCACTCTATCATAATTTACGATAGCCCTTACAGAGTTGCATAGGGGAGAGTGGGGTCAGTCGAAATGCTGCAGATGTCGCCATAGTACCTTGGGAAATAGGCGTTCAAAAATATCTCCAGATGAAAAAAGGGAAAATCAACCACAGTGCACATGTCCATTTTAAATCACTGGCTGCATACTTGCCTGGGAAGTTGGAGGTTGCGAATTCAATCCCGCACAGAGTCTAAAAAGAAATTTAATGAAGAGACATCTTGATCTCCGAAATAGCAGCTGTAATTGCTAAAAAGTTAATATATGTATTAGAAAAAAACTGTTTTTATTTTTCGAGGTATTTTCAAATCGGTCCATCGCACGTAAATCCTGGTATTTCGACGAAATATTTGACGAAAGACTAAAGCAACAATAGATTTTAGATTTCTTGTGGAAAAAATTGCAACTTTCTTCTTGCAAATCCACCCTAATGTTTGCACAAACAAACACTTTTCCACTTGCATCTGGCTTGTTTTGTTTTTGAAAATGCCAACGACAGGCAAAAGTCAACAACAATGAAAATGAACTAGTTAAAACTCTATTGCAACAACAATAACACAAACACTATACGATTTGCATATTGCCGTACGCTTACGCTCTTAGTATTTCTTAACACGCCGGCAACCTTAAATGGCATTCAGACACAGAGAGAAATGACATATAATTGAGATATAGTGCATAAAATGCTTGCATGTCGAGGAAATTGGCACTTTCATATTAGTGCGGTGTAGTATGTAGATAATATGCGTGTGCCAGTGTGTGTGTATGTATGTATCTTGTTTCTTTAGTGCATTTAAAAGGCAAGCTAGCTCACAAATACACACACACACACTTGCTATGATTCGGGAGGACAAAAATCGATATGGAGCAAAAGCAATCAGCTAGCAGGATATTCACATCACGTCATACACCACACATTTATCCATACATTCGAGACGTAAATGCGTGTGTGTGTGTGTGTGTGTGTGTGTGTGTGTGTGTGCATACATATTTACATAAATGAGGTGAAGGACACTTATCGATATGCATTTGTAGTCTGTTTAGCAATGCGTATGTATGTGTGTGTGTATGCTTGGTTGTGTGTGCCTAAGTGGCGTGAGCATGTCAATTGCAAATATCAATGATATTTTGCCCACATAACCAAATACCTAGCCTATTACAACAATAAATGCAACAATCAAGTAGATTTGCAGGTTAATAAATTTCAATTAATTTTCTAAAGTGTTCTCTAAGCGGCATTTATGGTGGATACCTACGTGCATTTTGTATATACATACATACATACATTTGTATATAATAAACTCGTATTGGTATGTGCATATGTATGTGCGTAAATGTACTTAGCTATGCAATACCGGTGATAAATAAATGGATTACATTCATTTTAAATATTTAAAGAGCTTGCGATGAGTGCGTGCGTAGATGGGCAATAGCTGCCTATTAAAGCGTGAGATTGCTTAACTTCCAAGTATTTCCTACGAGTATATAACAAAATTCACTATAGTCAAATACAATGCACCTGCTCCTCTTTTTACGCGATTAACTCGAACCAACAAATTTTCGCGTAAAAAATCCAATTTTCATGATGCAATTTGTAACAAAAAAACCTAGCATAGAAAGGAAATCTACGCAGAAAAAAACATAGTTCCATAGAAAGCATCTAACTAGAGAATGACCGAACACCGATTTTTAGTGCCGAACTGAACTGAACCGAGCATTTTGAAGATCTAAGGCGGGTCCTAAGCAACATCCACAAAGAGGCTGTCGCCAGGCAAATGCTGTTATCGGAGCCCAACCACCACCTGTAGCAGATGAGGAGTCCCTGCTGCCCTGCGAGTCCCGCGTCTCTCTGGCACAATTACGATCTGGATACTGTAGTAGGCTCAACTCCTACCTATCCAGAATCAACCCTGACATACCCAATACATGTCCGGCATGTGGAGATTCTCCGCACGATACCAATCACCTATTCACATGCCCTCTCAAACCCACTCATCTAACCCCGCTCTCCCTCTGGTCCAACCCTGTCGAAACTGCACGTTTCCTGGGCCTCCCCCTAGATGAGTTCGACGACAACGACCATGGGCGAATCCGCTCTTTACGGGGCGTAATAACCGCTACAACAACAACAACAACAAGATCTCGAATAATTCATCATCAATGAATTTTTAAAAATTCTAGATTTCTTCATTGATATTAAAAAAGATACATATGTACATTAGATTAAATAATTTTATCTTAATATTCTTGTAATCTTGTAAAAATAACAGATATTTTAGAGCAATTTTTTTTCAAAAATATGTGCTTGACAAAGTATTAAAAAATGTTACAATTTCTTGGCCGCAAATTTTCATTGAGAAAAAAGTGTTCGAAACTCGATAATAAAGTAGGAAACCCTCTTCTGCAAATTTCCTTTAGGTTACCAGATCACTGCAGCGTTTTCCAGGCTGAGGTCTCAGCTATCATGGGGGCGGTAGAGAAGCTTGTGACCGGGATTCTAGGAAGAGATATCTTCATTTTTAGTGATAGCCAGACTGGAATCAAAGCTCTGAGCTCTTTCACGTTTAACTGGAACATCGCGCTGGACTGCCGACTATCTCTACAGGAGATGGCCAAGTAGAGCAGACCGCACCTCATTTGAGTCCCTGGCACCGGGATATAGAGGGAAACTGCATGGCAGACGAACTTGCAAGATTAGGTACGATCAAGCAGATTCTTCAGGATAAAGAACGCATTGGTATGTTGTTTGCCATTTCCAAACTGCTACTCAGCTGACAATAGATGGACACAAAAATACGAACTGTCGAACCTCAAGGCAGACGTGGCCGAACGGTCGCGCAGCGTTCTCTCTCTAAGGAGGGGAAAAAATTGCTAACGTTATCGAGGCTCTAACAGGGCATTGTGTGATAGGAAAACACGCTGAAGGGTTGGGCGTACTCTTCCGAACATGCTGCAGGATCTGCTAGAATGACGAGGCGTAGGAAACGGTCTCGCATTTACTTCGTAAGTGTCCTGTACTGCGTAAAACCAGGATGCCGTATCTGGGATCACCGTTTTTGGATGACCTTAGTGAGGTTTCAAGCACCGAGGTAAATTGCCTGTTGAGATTCATCAGCGAGGCAAAATGGTTTGACGAGAAAGATTACCCTTCTTCCCTTTGATGAGAAAGATTACCCTTCTTGGGATGATAACAAAAGAAAACATTACTGGCCTAAGTGAGCCGCCAGCCGACAGCCACTCCAACCTAACCTAAAACCGAAAGGCTTATTTGACTCTTTTCTAAACCAAAACATATTATAATTACATTTTTTTTAGATAAAATGTGTATATTAATAAAAAATTGCAAATGCCTTGCCAAAGTTCGGCATTTTTTGGCCGAAGCCGAGCCGAAACCGAGCCGAAAATTATTGGCGAACATCGCCGAAGCCGAAGCTAAAGCAGAAGTTCGGTCGTCCTCTACTTCTTGCTCAATACATTCATACAAAAATTTGATTTTTAATAAACTACGATAAAAAAGAGTCGCCTGAAACGTTGTAAGTGAAACTTCTTAAACAATTAAGAATATGAGAGATTAAGTGTAAGGAGCAGAGAGAGAGAGGGTGAGAGATTGCATCACAAAAGATATACAATAGTACAAAATTTTGCCTAAAAATATTGTTTATTCAATATTTACACACTCATTGGTTAGTATTTCACTTGATATTACTAATATTAATGGCTTGTGGGAACCAAATAAAATATATCTAGACTACATTTTTGCAAAGAAAGTTAGTTAGAGGTAATGAACGAATCATTTGATGCATAATTTACGTTTATTCTTCGCCCCTACCGAGAGCACCAACACCTGTATAACTTGTGTTCCGTATCATCGTTTTGAAAATAACTTTATTTCATAAAAAAATAAACTCTGTAATTTTCAAATACTATGTATATAAATAAAACCGGGGATCGAAAATAACCGTTATTTTCTTTATCTAAAAATCATTGACAAGAAGTAGTTATTCAAATTTGTTGGCATTTATAATGGTCGAAAAAATAAAAATCTAAGAATAACGATTATTTTTGATCGATCGATCGTTATTCGAGTATTTTGATAAAAAGTCCAATTTTAAATTTTTATTTTCAACATTTTTACTAAGCGGACGTTCTTCTAAATACTCTAGTTAGAAAAGAAATTACAAATTTATGACCCTGGTCTTTTATCTGTCCCCCTAAGGTTTGTCGTTTTTTTCTAGTTGGTGCTAAGATTTTATTATATTGAACAGCAGTGGGTCGTGGAAGTTCTTTGCATATATAAGAAGGTCGAAAAAGTTTGAAAAATCAAATCAAAGTGAGTTTTATGATTATTTGATAAATGTAATTAATTTAAAGATATTGTGTTTGTTTCGTGGAGTGTAACTTTTTCTGTCTGATCTAGTTTGACATGATATACTTATATGTATATATTATTTTTATCTACTTTAATTAGGTATTTGAATTATGGTCGGCTGGCGTGGAAGAGATTCAATATTGTTTAAAGTATAATATTATACTAAACTTTCTCTTCTAACCTTCTTTACCAAATGTCGTTGAAATTCATCTATTAGTTTTGATGTTATGGATAAATTTTTGATCGCAAAAAGTTTTTATTTCAGCCATAGTATGTTACTATAAATTTTCTTGAAGAAATAAAATAAAATACAAACAAGCCGCTTAAAAAGAGGATCAGATGTGCATATATGTATGTACATTAAATAAAGGCGCCACTATGTATGCAAAGAATTCTCACATGTCGCAATTTCGAAATACCTTGCGCTGTTGCTCTACAAAAATTTAAGTTACTGCCAGTCTCACTATGATTGTAAAAGGCAGTAAATTCTAAGGCAGCCAATAAGTCAGATTTTATTGGCGCTTATTTAGTGCACACTGCGATGTAAAAAAAAAAACATACGAATATTCCGCATACTTTGCTACTAACTTTATATCAGTAAATATAAATCTGAGTGTAAAGAAGCACCACTGCTGTCTAAGGATATACGAATAGTGAGGTGGTACATACATAGGTACGGATATATGTATGTACATAGTAAGGTTCAAAAGTATCTGGCCTGAAAGTAAAAATTAAAGTTAAATCCCAAACTATTATGACAGAGACTTTTTGACAAGTTTCAACCCTTTATTTCTTACTTACTATTTTTTTTTTTAATTCAACCTTCAACTTTTAATAAAACTCAGAAAATCATCAGCAAAATTTTAAATTTCTTAATCACAATTTTATACAATTGTTGAGTATGCAATTTTATAGCCCATTCAATTTCTTGACTTAATTATCCTGTTCCTTACTTCCCCATTTTTCCGATCCTTGGATTCCCTTTCATGGTTTTAGCTCAAAAGGCAACAACGGCTGATTGCATGGAAATTCTAACATACCCGACTGGTCGTTCCGAGCCAAAGGATTTTTTTTGAAAACGGTAGTTGAGGGGATTATAGTGAAATTTCAGTCCTTAAGGAAAGAATTAAAGAACTCAGGGTGCAGAGAAAGCAAATATCCAACGGTGGAGGTAGGGTAAAATACAAAATTCTTAGACTGAGAACTTATCAAAAAAGAATAAGGGCAATCCCACTTTGAAAACTAAAACGTCGTGGAGAGAAGACCGGCGTTGATCACGTTTGCCGAATTCAGAGCAATACCAATGAAACGGTACCATAGCGAAATATCAGACGAGAACAACTTATCAATCCCTCAGCTTAATGTGGTATTGCAAGTCTACGTGACCAATCGCCCAACTGAAATAGCCAACAAAACCATAAGTCTCATAGCTCGAGGGCATTAAAATATCACGTGGCGATGATCTAAGAAACAAATGAATAAACCAAAACTATGCGCCTGTCGTGCAGGGTATAAGCACTACGTTATTACATTTATGCTACATTTTTCTGACTCCTTCAATGGTAATACTAATAAAATTAATAGACTGTGACAGTAAAATTGTGGCCGAAGATTTTAAACCAATAATACGGTTTCACATAAATACATAAATTTATAAGTACGTACAACTTGTTAGCAACTGTAGAGCCGTAAAAGCTGCGACAGTTAAAAAGGGAAGCACAGCTAGGGTTTATTGCGATGGGTGAAATAAGTAAATCCAATGGAAATTTTAAACTGCGCCAGATTTGCTTTAAAATTTAGTTAGTTTTTAAGTCTATGTTGCAAAGTAGACTGTAACGAGGTAGGAAATGCTAAGTGCGCTTATATTGCTTTTATTGGACCTACGCGGTTTAGGGTAAATTATTGAAACAACATTTCTTTATTGAAAATCAAATTTAATCGGTGACCTTTTGCCATTTTTCGGGTAGCTTCACAATTCTACAGCTTCTGTAGTTTCGCAGTGATTTTTAGCGGCTCTTCGGTCGGCGAATTGTTTACTATCAAGAAAGTTTTGCAGAGACCGAAACAAATGATAGTCAAATTCCGCGATACATGGTGTCCACATTCGTCCACAAAACTTCCCAACTAAGTTCCGTTAACTTTTTCCATGTCATCAAAGATGGAAATGACCAGAGATCATCATCAAAATAACCGAAATGATATCGAGCAAAACACTCCAGTTTAACCTTTTTCGTGAGCGACCTTTCAAATGCACATCAGTATTATCTTGCGATAAAATCCCAAAAATCTATAGTATAATAAAACTTTAGAAAAAATTTGAACTTACTAATCTGCGAAACTACTGAATGGATTTTTATGGGGCTTAAACATAGGCATAACATAGGATATATTTTATCAGTATATTAAATGAGGAACCCCCATTTTTCGTAGACATGGTGTAGAATCATTTCCTTTTTAATACGATTTTATTTTTTCAACGCCATCAATGTATACTTTGTATTGTTTTCTAAGCATAACGGCGCAAGCTGGATACGCTAGAGATAAATATATTACTCTCTGTTTTAAAACATAATATATGTATATTCCACTTCTGATTTAAGAAAAACTTACTTACCAACATTCATTTATTTTATATTCGACAACTATTTTTCTGCATCCACAAAGAAACAAACATAACGTTATCAGTCAGATAGAAGCTGCATTTACTGTGTAAAATAATAATAATACTATACATTGTTAATAAAATTCTCACAAAGAATTCCATTTGTAATAATATGAGTTTACTTAAGCCGCACTAAACTTCGTACATTTTATGCCGATACGCTCGTGTTTGTTAAAAAAAAAATATTAAAAAAATGCCTGCGTATCCTAAGCAACTTTGCTGGCATTACAGTGCTTGGCGAATTCTAAATCCAGTTCACTCCACTGACGTTAAATCAACTTGTTTCGCTGCCATCGATTTTATGCGTTAGACATGCAATATTTTATTATTTAATTTGCTAATAAATTCTTTAACAATACTTTCATACTCTTACCTCCACTTCCGCACATTTCCCATTTTTTCGAAAGCTTTGCTCGCTCCAATATAATTTGTCATAAATTTTCGCGCAAATGGGCACTTCATGTGTAGATACTATGAATATGTGAATGGTTGCATGTCTAACTGTTGTTGTTGTTATTTTTTTATTTCTTTTGTTCAAAGCAACAGTATAATTTTCACTGAGAAAGCTCACATACCAACACACATACATACATATGTTTGGAAAGTGTCCTATAAATTTCCTGCATATAACCATAAGTCGCGTTCGGGTCATGAAGCGGCAAGTGAAGCCTGAATTATGACATCCAACGCGTATGTCAAATGCAATTTGGAAAATTTATTAGTTACATTAGTGTTCTCGAGGAAGCTGACGCTATTGCTCGTTACGCTTTGAATAAAACGCGTTATTAAGTTCGTGGTGTGAGATACCTACATAAGTATGGAAATTTTGGAGTATGTGTTGAATGCTAGTATAACTTAAATCACATATTCATAAGTTTGTTGCATAAAATTTAACAAACGAATATTGTCAAACTGAATCGAAAATCGGACTGACTTTAAAAATAGCGGATGCGAGGAGGACTACAAGCCTCAAACTAGAACAAACTCGTACGCCAGTGGAATCTGATGCTATCTCGATATCTTTGGACAGACTCTCAAGTTTGGAGAGAAGAGGAATCCCAGAAAAATGGGATGGGAAAATCTCAACGATAACCTGAGGCTAAATGCCAACAAAAATCAGTTGTGACGTAAAAAATCAGCTGATTCTGTAATTTCTTCTGTATTCTCTTCACCATGGGTATAATGCAGACTGAAGAGTCGCTTCAAAAATGTGCGCACTTCAATAATTTTGACGATAATTTGACGTTAATAATGCGGTTACACCAATTGATTTCCATCCCATTCACCGAACGTACGACGATTACGTTGATATGATGGCTTCAATTCCTGCAGATCTTTCTTCAAAACTTAGCACGCAGACGACGAGGATAGGCCGAGTAGTTGGCACCGGCGTCTAAACTGGCGATGAACATAAACAAAAATTTATTCATCTACCCACGACTCAAAGCGGGGTAAGTACCGTGGAACAGAAAGGACATCGCATCGCTTGATAGGTTTGATATTGCTAGTTGCTTAACCGGTCACAATTTTCCGTCTGACTAATAAGAATATTGGCTATATCTTGAGGTTGATGAGACATCGGAGCATACATTTTTTACATGAGATACTTAAATTCGTGCATGGTCGATCCACGAAGCCTTGGGAATTCTTCTACCATGGGCCTTCTAGCGTACACTAGGGAAGGTGAAGTCATCCTGAGAAATCAGGGTTTAGTGGCATACTCCTTCCAGGTCGCAGTGTGTTTTCGGTTCTATTTTACGCTTATAAAAAGTTATTTATCTACATACATATCTTCGCGAAAGTATAGCACATTCCCTTTATTACTTCGCTAATGAAATTTAGTACTCCAATCAATATAGTCGTGTTTCTCGCGCCTTATTATAGGTCGCAGTTCTCAGCGGAAGGACATAAATCTCATTTATTCATCCTTTTATTGAAACAAATAGTGGCCGCAGGCTTGGGCATCAAAAACTTCCTTCAACCAAATGCAATGCTATTATTTAGGCTCTGATTTTAATAGGTGCTTCGTTTATTTTAATATAAACTTTTAATTATTAGAAAGCCAGTCTGACTAACTACTCTCAACATGCAGTAATTTCGAGTACCAACCAACAAAATCCCTGTTGTTTAGATACATAAACGACTTGTTGTTGTGGACCACACTTTCGCTGAGTAACGAGCACAGTGTACTCATAAAGCAAATCTATTATTTTTATTATCACAACATGCCCCTAAAATGTAAACAAGAATAACTATGACGGCAAAAGATTGCGTACCAAGCAACCATAGCAAATCCGTTGATGAATATTGCGTTTCTAAACACACCCGAACACAAACAATATACGAACCCAACGCTACATATGCCCGCGTGCTGTGAAAACAATGAAGGCAGCCACTCATATGAAATATATATCCACGCACATATGTACATACATATATCGTTAAATACGCGTGTATGTTTACAGGAAATACGCACCGGAAATAAAGAGAATCCCCGCCTAGCCACAATTTCACCCACAGTCTTGTATAGTTCGCTTGAAAAACTGACTATTAACTGTAAGCCTGCGTAGACCACAACAGCTTCTTCATTTCAACTTAAAAGTTTACTAACTTTATCCTTCGTAATAATAAATTAATATATCATACATACATACATACATACATACGCGTAAAGTACGCGTATACAGAAGCTGGGTATTGCAAGAATTGTGCCTTTATTGTGCAGTTGCTTGCTGCCAACCTCTGGTATTCCCTAGAGAAAATTTCATTGGTATTTTACAACAAATATTTGGCAGCTATATTTTCACATAACTATATGGACAGGCATTCTCACGCCTACAAACATACAAATAACCCTGAACTTTCGCTTCATATTCGCAAATGTACAGAAGTATTTGTTGTAAAGATGTTTCCTTCGTCGAAATTTATCGTACAAGTATATTGCTCTTTTAAACGCAGCGACATAATATTTAAACAAAAGATATTTATTACAATTAGGTGAAATTAAGTGGAAATTACGTTAAGACTGCAAAGGCTAAAGTTTGAAGCTGCCATAATTAAAAAAATCGATTTCCATAGAAACATTCTGCAAAAGGTTCATACAATTTCCGTAACCTAGAGCGGCAACTAATTTCTAGCTTTATGTGTAAAAAAGTAACAACCACAACTTTCGATTTTAATGCCTTAGTAAGTTGGGTTTGGTTAGCGCGGCTGCTACCGTACTATGCCATGGAGACATAGACATAGACTAAAAGATCGAAAGTCCGTTTTGATTATAGCCGGCAAAGGCCATTTACCTCCTTCTTTGCTTTAAATGGAAGTTGAAAAAGAAAGTGTGGGGTATCTTCCGAGAGAAGAAGAGAGATACAGAGATGCGCGAATGATAGAATCATAAGATACTAGTCGATAGGAAAAACGCCCGGAAATTCTATCAGAAAGTTTGGAGGCTTACAGAATTTTTCAAGATCGGGGTGATTTCATGTACGAATGAAAACGACGACATGCTCCTTAATAGTGATGGCGCGAGAAGCGTAGGAGACGATGAACCCGAAACTCCAATCAATGGAGACAGAGGCGAAACTCCATTTACCTGCCTTAGAGGAAACGCGGCTAAAGATCAACAAGGCCGCTGCTACTGACGCGCTACCAGTTTAGCTATTAAAGTACGGTGAAGAAAAGCTGGTAAAGTGTATGGAATGACGAGAACAATCTTGTTAGCATAGCATATAAGGTTCTGTCTAGCATATTGTGACAAAGACTGAAGCCCACCGTGAACAAACTAATTGGACCTTATCAGTGTGGCTTTAGATCTGGCAAGTCTATTATCGGCCATATATCTACGATACGCCAAATCTTGGAGGTACTGGAGAGAATACACACCTTCTCTCTGCCTACTTTAAATCTACTTTCGACAGCACGAGAAGAGGCTGCCTATATGCCGCAGTGTTTGAATTTGGCAAAACTAATACGGCAAAATACTATGGCGCAACACCGCCTGTTCCACCAGAATAGGAAACTCTCTGAGTCGTTTGATACCAAAATGAGGTTTGGAAAATGTACGTCTTGCGGCAGAATCACACCGAACAGGCGCCATATTTTATAAAAGTGTCCAACAGCTGTCGTCAAATAAACAGTCAGTGGATTCGGGTCACTGCAGACAATTTCAATTTAAAAAAAGTGGATGACTTTGTTTATTTGGGAACCAGTATTAGCTCCAACAATAATGTAAGCCGCGAAATTCTTGTCAACAAGTGCTACTTTAGGCTAAGTAGGCAATTGCGTAGTAAAGCCCCCTTGGGCCAAAACCACACTCTATAAGTGTGTCATCGAGCCCGTGCTCTGCGATGGATAATAGAGGAAATGAAAGGTCGCATCTCCGTTGGAAAGACCAGGTGGAGGAGAACTTGGGATTTCTAGCTGATGCCAGTTACCAAGGTAAAGGAGTAACTGGCGTACCATGTTGAAATAGGCTGAAATCGCCTAGTAGGTTATAGCGCCAATTAAGTAAGAAAGTAAGTGAGTACTTTAAAGGTCAACCACCACTGCAGCAAGCTTGGTTATATTAAAGGGAAATCAATTGCTTCGGTCCTGATTTCAAAGAGATCGCCTTATGTACCTTTGCTGACACCGAGGGGGCTTTCGATAGTACATCCAATAGATCCATCTCCAGAGCACTAGCTCGGAAAGGATTGATACCATTTTGAATAAGACGGAAATCTTTTCTTCTGTCATTAAGATCCTGTCGAATCGAAATTTTTTTTCCAAGCAGATAAAATAGTCCTGCGACATTATCCAGCTCTGGATGCACAAGTTAGGATGTCTGCAGAAACCGAATACAGGATTTGTCTGAAGGACAACGAGGCATCTCAACACATCCTATGTGAGTGTCCGGACTCGGCTGAATTAAGACTGGTGGCCACTGGAACATGTGAAACTGCGAGGAAAGGATGCAAGGTCACAGTGCCCTGCTGCTTCCTGTTCCATATGTGCCCATGCGACAGTGTCCTCTTATTACTTCTACTATTAGTTTCAGTAAGGAGCGGCCAAGACCAATGAGAGCTTTGAATCTCTTTACGTCAAGCTTTGTCCAAACTTTTTTAATTAGTATTTTAAACTGTGTTTGCATGCTGAGAATCGTTTTCCATTACATGGCCATTTTGGAAATTGTTATATTGGATTTTAGAAGCTTAATTGCTGCTTGGCTGACAGAGTATATAGTGATAGGGTATTCCGTAATGGCGGTTGCTGAAGCCATCGAGCAGTTGCCATTATGGCATTCATCTCTGCATGGAAAGCCATACGTTTTAGAGGATCTTTGCGCCTCTGAATCTTAGTTCCCTCCATGGTTGAATCGCACTTAGCAGCAAACGAGTATGAAACATTCATATCGACCAAAATAAGTTCCTTACATTCCACGGTATCCACCACATTCAGTCGGCATTGTTGAAAACATATTATAACTAAAAATGGGATGTGGCTTCAACCAGCTGGGCACGAGTCGTTGATTAAAGTGAAATGGTTTATTTTTAGCTGTAATCGGGAATGAGTTCATAGGGAAATCTTTCACATATATGGAGTTTGGGCTGGGCACCTTCCTCGATATCGAAGGGGCCTTACTAATGTGTTACCCGGCACTATTTTTGCGTCCCTAATTAGTCTAGGATCGAAATTGACCTTATTACAATGAGGAAGGTTTTTGGGACCTTATGTGAGCTAATGCAGAGATATCTAGTTACTGTTAACAGCTGGTGTCAGACCCGCGGACTAACTCTAAACCCTAGAAAATCCAAGTTTGTTCTAATTATCTTGAACTACAAGATTCCTAGTTAGAACGTTCCGGATATCCATTATCGCATCAATTAAATATTGGAATGGTGAAAATGTTCAAGTGGGACTAAAGTTAATTATATTTAGTGAAATTGCCCCTAAAGATGATTCCCCACAGCAATGAATAAACAAATTGAAATAATTAAATTCTGATAGTTTTAAAAATATATTTATCGATATATCTACATAATTAGATAAATCGAGCTTTACAGTGGCAGCACCATAAATGCTGACTATTGAAAATACAAATTAGAAGTTACTATGGCAACGCCAATTCGTTTTAAAACAGCTGTTCCCATTGATGCAAATTTAATTTGTTTACAAGTCAAAATACAATAAAATATCCAAAAATACGTTTATTAAATAAAAAAAAATTATTTTGAATACAAGCGGTTGTGTGATTTAGAAAGAAAAGTAAATTTTTTCAGCAACAATGAGTGAATCTACAAAGGAAAGCTCGCCCGAACTAGAAACTTCGGTCAGCGTGGAAGCGGAAAGTAAAGTGGTCAAGTCTACAATGGAAGACTCGCCGGATTTGGATTCCTTGCGCACCGTAAATGATATCCTGAATGAGTCAAGTATTTTGAATAAAACATCAGAGGTTAGTATATATGTACATATATTGAATGCAAATGTTTTTATTTTATATTTAAAATCATTTACATATGTATTTACAGATTTTAGCTACTACTGAGCCCGTAAATAAAGACAAACAGGATTTGGAGGCTTCGCCCACTGAAGAAGTAAGCGAACGGAAGGTAGCAAAAGATGATGAAGAAAATATTTTCAATAAAACAGCAACAATGAGTGTTTCAACAAAGGAAAGTTCTTCGGATTTGGAGTCTACTCTCATTGAAGATTCCACCGAAAGTAAAGCAGCAAAAGATGATACTACGAAGGACGACACGCGCGATTTAGAGCTCGTGGTCAGCGAGGGAGCTAGTGAAAGCATCTTAGACAAACCAATGGAAAATATTTTAAATAAAGCGCTGGTTAAAGCAACAAAAGAGTCTACAAATGAAGATTCATACGATAAAGAATCCACTCTCATCGAAGAAGTAAATGAAAGTGTGGTGGTAAGACCTAGTGCAGAAAATATTTTAAATAAACCATCAGAGGTTACCAATCAATTCTACTGGCTATGGTTTCGAATAAAAACATTTTTTTTATAGGTTACAGCAACAATTTGTGATTCTGCAAAGTATGACTCGCACAATTTGGAATACCCACTCACCGAAGGGAAAGTAATAAAACCTTATGAAGAAAATATTTTAAATACAGATACAAGGGTAAAATTATTACTACCAATTTTTGTGATTTTGACTGTACAAAATGCATTTACAGATTGTAGCAACAACGCATGAGACTGCAGATGATCACACGCTCGATATAGAAACGTCGCTGATCGAGGAAGTTAGCGAAAGTGCAGATACAAAACCGAATGAAAGAAATATTTTAGACAAAGATACAAAGGTCAAATTTTTACTAGCAATTTTTTGAGCTTTTGACTGAAGAAATTATATTCACAGATTGTAGCAACAACGAGTGAGACTCCAGACGATCTCTCGTTCGATTTGGAAATGCTGCTTAACGAGCAGATTATCGAAATTGCAGTTGCAGAACCGAATGAAGAAATTGTAAAAAACAAAAATTTTAATTTTAAATTTTTAAAACTAATTTAATATTTATTTATTTTATTTTCAGATTGTAACAAATCCGAATGAACCTGCAATGGAAGATTCGCTCGACGAAGAATCGCTAGATAGTACAACCGGCGAAGCTGCTGAAACTAACAAAAATACAGCAAGTTTGGCAAAGACTAATGTGAAACGACAGGCACCAACGCCGGAGAAAAAACAAATGACCGATACGTGTAAGGAAGCTAAAAGAGCACGAAGATTATCGCCACCTCGAAAACTGTATGCAGTGCTCAAACCACCTAAGGACGATGAAACCCCAACAAGTGTATTGCCAATTTCAACGCCGGTACAATCGCCCGAGGAACTAGTTAAGCGCATACAATCACGTTTTCCGGCATCCATAAGTGTTTCTGTAAAGAGATCGGGTAGAACGGAAGATGTTAGCGATGCTTCGAAATGCTCTGCAAACATAACAATCAAGCCAAAAGTGGTTGGCATGCCAACATCAAAAACCACAAGAAAAACAGAAAGTATTTCGGCGGCTACCACAGCAGCTAACAGAAATTCAACTATTGGTGCGCCTTCTACGCCAACAGCACTTCCTCCCCTCATATCCACAACTACAATGACAAATATAAGTAACAAAACGCCTGACATCCCGCTTATCACAACACCAACATCCACTAAGGGCTTATCGGCGCCCCCCACCCAACTGCCAAAAGGTCAAGGATTTACTATTACCAACGTAAAAACAATTAGCCAAACTCAGTTCGCGTCTCGTCATGAACCGTCAATAGATTCCAATTCAACAAAATCACTCACTATAAGGAAAGCTACAACAACCCTTTCTCATGCCAAGCCTTTAGCACGAAATTGTGTACTTATGCTCCCAAAGAAAACTCTCCCTAACGACAACGCACTTGTGACTTCGGTGAAATTTCTTCCACGATTTACATTAAACACAAGGACATCGAGCGCAGATCCTAACGGCAAAATGCAAACACCAACTTCAGTAGACATTTCCCCTGTCAACAAAGAACATTTACCCCTACCACCCGACTCGAACAATTACAGTTCTGATAATCTTTCAACACCATCACATGCAGAAACGCCCAAGCTCGCAGCTAGATATAATATCCCAACTTTTTCTCCCTCATATCTAACATCACTTTCGGCTTATATGCGTGAAGCAAAAGATTATTTTGCAAAAACTTCGACAGCTTTACAAACCCAAAAATCAGATGCCGCAGGTGCTGTAGTGCAAATTCAAGGAGGCGAAAAAGCAAGGAAAGATGAGGGCAAAGAGCTTAAAGACAAAGCTAATAATTCCATTGAAGATCCCTTAGCTCTAGACAACATACTAGATGCCAAAGAAAAAACGCAATTGTCTGCTGCAGACGCTGCAGACGCTGCAGCCCAAACTCAAGGTTGTGAAAAAGAAATAATTTATGCACACAAGCAATTGGAAGACATTAACTTGGAAGATCCCTTAGATCTAGATAATATATTAGATGATACAATGAAACAAAAACCACAGTTACTTGCTGCAGATTCTAATATGGCACGTCAAGAAGACAAAAAAGAAAAAAATGTTGCGAGCAAACCGCTGGAAGCCGATATTATAGATGTCATTGACCATCATAGCAGCTACAACAGCAATGGAAACAACGTCATTGACTTGGTGGATATAGAATCAGATTTAGTAGCTTATGGAATTATTATTAATGGAAAGGATAAAATTGATGGCGCTACACAAACAAAAGAAAGTACTATGGAGATTTTGAGTAAAATTTCGATATTGAAGGAAAAGGTAAAACTACAAGCCGAAGAAATTATCTCACTTAAGGCAGCTATGCGTTTGATTAATACACAAATTGATATAGAAAATGTGTCAACTTAATCAAATCCTGTTAACTTATATTAAGCTAATAAAAGTACCAATACCATTATACAAAATTGATAAAATGGAAAATGTTTGTAACGCTTTGGCTTACCAAATCAGTTCAGTAATTTTAAATGAATTATTTGCGTAGAAAATAGAATGGCGTAATTATTTGTACCAAAACATTTCGCAATAATATTAATATTGAGGTGGACCAATTTTAAAAATCGACTCCATTTTGGTGTTTTTTATGAATACAAATAGTTTTTTTTTAATAGTAAAAAAAATTGAGCAGATTAGAGAAAAATATTTACGATATTTTATAAAAAAAAAAATGGTAAATTACTCCCAGAAACTCTTTGAGGTCTAAGGTTTTGCGATTTTTGAGTCAATAAATTTTCTAATTCCGTTGAAAACTGCTTCTTTTATTGGTGAGACGTATACTTTTTTAAGCTGACGCCAAATATTTTTTAAATAAATTATTTTTACACAAATACATAAAATTGAATGCATAGTATTTGCTAATACGCCTATAGTGCATATACTTTATTCACAAGTATATTCAGTAAAGTCTTTTTAATCAAAGTACATACATACCTCCCACGACCAGTAAACGAAATTTTCCCAACATTAAATTTGAGCTTCCATAAACTTATAAAATTAGTAGATATTTAAACTAAGGAAGGGTAGTTACAATTTTTTTTATATGAGAACGGCGCGATCCCCATTAATGTAAACAAAAACTGTTAAATGTCGACAAAAACATTATGAGTCGGTGCCCTTGAGCCAACAATCCACAAAATGCAATTTCAAAATGTATTCGTTGTCGGTCTGAACATGGTATAACTCACCTGCAATGTATGAACGGCTTGCTGGTTCATATTCTTAGTGAATTTAATCTCCTATCCGTACACCAAGGCGAAAATTTTCGCAAAACGAATTAGCTTTCCCACCAAATGAAAATTCAAAATGGCGCTCTCTCGTTTTGCAAGTTTTTGGCGTAAAGGCATGCGAGTGGGTACAAGCTTGTACAAGTTGTCTGCCGGCAAACACTTAATAAGAATCCGCCTTGACACACACTATATTCCTTTTCATCACTTGTTTGGAAATCTAATTAAATTACATATAAACACTTTTTAAACAACTTTTCACTTCACTTTTACTTTTAACCGGAAATAAACGCGTCCAAATTTTTCAAACGTTACTTCCGAAAAACGATGATAAATTAGCGCAGGTATAAGAACATTGCAAATTAGTCGCTGCAATATTTATCGACTACAAGTAGTCGCGTGGTAGCACCATTACTAAATACCAATTGGAATAGTAGGCTGCAAAAAACATAAACAAAAACATAAATGTTTCACGTTGATAAAAAAGTTATTCGCATAGCGAAAATAAATGCGTTATAAATTTTCCAAACGTTACTTTCGAAAACTAGTTACTAGTCGCTGCAAAACTTATCGACTTCCACTAGTCGTCCTAAAAAATTATGCAATGTGGTAACACTGTTTGCTAAATGTCAATTGGAATCATATGGATGCAAAATAAATAAACAAAAATAGAAATATTTCTCGTTCATAAAAAAAGGTGTTCACATAGCACAATCAGATTAAATACGCCAGGGAGCCGAAACTAAGTTATCAACACGAAAAAGGAAAAGTGAAATACAAAGCCGGTGTCGCTAAGCTTGGAAAAGTCTATATCAACAGATGCAGCAATCGCACTCTTGACAGGCACGCCAAGTCCTCGTATGCCTCCTCATAACATCAATCCAGCAAGCGTCTGACATTTGACGGGATAAACGCCATCAAAGACTTAAAACTTCGACTAATATCCTCTTTATATCACCATATCTTACTATAAATAATCGGTCACTAAAAATCTTTAGGAATGCCTACTAAGCGCATCTGCATCGCTGGCTGTCCAACATTCCGCACAACCATGCATAAATTTCCTCCACAAACGGATATGGTTAGGTAGGTGTTTCAACCAGAGAACATCAGCCAGGTTCCGAACTCGCGCAAACGAAAGCATAAAGAATATTGTGGCGTCTCTTGAAGCAACTGCACCACAGAACGCAATTAAGTTCTGTGATCTAAATCGCTACTTGATACGGTTTCCCGTGAATATTTTTTGCCAAGACAAATTTTTGATACAAATGAACATATTTATTTATTGTTTGATGTTCTCTGTACATATACATATGTACAAGGACTGTTACTTCATTAACATCCCTCATACATTTCTGTCGAATGTTAAATAACAACAATTTATTCTAATGATTTCAAATCAATTTTCTTTCAGACGCGAGCTATGGTTTCGCAAATTTGGTTTGGATGCCAAGTTGTATGCAAACAAACAAGTGCTTGTTTGTCGTCGACATTTTAGCAATGCAATGACTCGTGGTAGATTTCTGCGTTTTATGTATCCCTATCCGGATGTTAATTTAAGGAAATACGATGAACACTTACCGTTTACTGAACAGTGCGCTGAACTTTTTATATATGGTATACAGCCGCAAAAAGTACTGGCTAATGCTAATCTGAGGACTGAATCATCGAAAAAGAGAAATCCACCAATTAAAAATGCAGACAGTGAATTTACAACAACTGATCTTTTTGACACCGATGTGGCAGAAATAACTGTATCTCAATCAGACGACGAACAGAAAAGTGCCGAAATTGTTGAATTCGATTTGAAATCGACTGTACCTCGTCACAAGCGGCAGTGTATACTGAAATGTGAGGGCGGAAATAAATTCCACATTTTGCCGCCAATAGAAACTGAATTAGAGCGTCGGAAAAAATGGCTTTATTTGCTTGCTGCGGATCCTGATTTATATCCAGGGAAGTACCATTACGTCTGTGATCTACATTTTGATATACACATGGTAGGCATGAGAAAATTGATACGGGGAGCTTATCCAAATAAAAATCTACCACCACCATTACAAAAATCGATACCAGATAATATGAAAGAGAAGACAGAGTGCTTTCAAAAATGTACGAATTATACGAGAAAATACGCGTTTCCGTCGGGGCGACACGAAGGCGAAAGGTACAGTTGCATTTTTTTTATCGGAATTTCCACAATTGTATAAAATTTTCTTTCATTATACAACTTACTAACAAAACTTTCATCACTAAAAATAATTTTCTAGGTTTTTGTTTTATATTTTGAATTCGTTAGTAGTGATGATGTAAATCCTTAACCATATTTACTGTAAATCAATCAGTGGTTTCTCAAAGCTAACATAAACTTTTTTGCTGTTTTTAATTTTCTAAATTCATAAATATGTAGTATACTACTCATAGATAAAAATGTTTGAATTTTTTTTCTTCCAGTAGATGCTTGGCTATTTACATAAGGCACTAAAATACTTTTATTATTTTTGCACAAAATTTTTGGTATCAATTTTTAAATTATTATTCAAAAAAAGCAATTCGAGGAGCTTGAAAACTTTTTAAAGAAAAAATTTCCATACTTATTTGATTTCAAATCAAAATTTTTCTAACCCCCCTTTTTAACAATATAATTTTAAGAATCAATAAAAGTTTGCTTCAAACTTACTTAAAAAATAACATAGAAATATTATTTTATCAAAAACTTTTTCAAATTTTTTTAACTGATTTAAAAAACTATTTTTCAATCAAAAACTATTTAAATATGTAATAAATTTAAGTTCAAAACAATGTTCGTTTTTTTGTTGCTACATATACTTTCAAAATATTCGGATAACTTAAATAAAAACTCATCAAAAATTTCAATGTCAGTTTTTAACTATGTACATATGAATTGTGTAGATGCTGACTTTAAATTTCAGAGCTTTTCTCTTATTTGTAGCATTAATGTTGTCTCAAAATAAGCATTTTTTATTTCACTTCAAATCATTTTTAAAATTTCGCTTTGGAATTTGATTTTTTTTCATCACAATAGTTATTACAATCACTTTAAATTTAAAAACAATGCAATAAAACAAAAAAAATTCTTTTAGGCGCAAAATATGGATACAGAAATTTGGATCCGATCAAGAATTTAACAATCAAGACCTATACGCTTGCGATCGCCATTTTAGCCAAAAAATGCGAGTTGGTCCGTATCTGCGGCGGGAGGCCGTTCCAGATCAAAATCTAAAGAAAGTTGAAATTCAAAACCATAGTAATTCTGTTGTTAAAAAATGGATTATACCGAAATTTAATACGACAGTAAAAGGTGTGCCCAAAACAACTGTACCAACTTTTCAGACAAATCAAAGTCTAAAGGCACTGCTACCACAAATTCAAAACAATGTAAATTTTGTGAGTAAAAATTGGTCTATAAAAAAATTAAATACCTTAGGAAAAGATGAACCAATAACAGCTCTACCAATAATTGAAATGGAACCACTACCCGCAATTCAAAACAATGCGAGTAAAAACTGGTACTTAAAAAAATTGAATATGCTAGCAACAGATACACCAAGGCCAGCTGCACAAGTTTTTGAATTAGATCCAAGTAAAAATAAAATGGTACCCGCAATTACGAACAATGCCAATTTTGTGACTATAAAGAGACTGCCAACGCCAACAAACGCTACACCGAAACCAGCTGTAGCAGTTAGTCAAGTATCGAAAAACAACAAACCGTTTGTGTTGAGCCAGCGTGCATCTGTAACTGCGCCTACGCCAACACCCACCGAATCTCCAAGACGCGCCAATATACTAAATCGTCTAAATATGACGATATTGCCGCCAATCCAACAAGTCGAACGTCCACACTCGCCAGTACAATACGTCAAAATGCACACTTTGGGAGTATTCCTCCCACGTCAGAAGGGATACGTAGCGGCTGTAGATAAAATTTCAAGCGCTGAAGATCCACTAGACATGGAAAAACATAGACCTACGGATTGGGTGGATCCTATTGAACCAGAGCTCACCATGGATGTACAAGTAATAGAGCGTGAAAATTATGAAAATGCTAGTGGCGACGATGAGCAGACGGTAGTTGAGACAAGTGAAAGTGATGAAGTCTATTCGGAGCATGAGGAAAGTGTCGACGAAAATTGGCCAACTTCTGCGAAGAGAAAAAGAAGTGAATCAATGCATGGAGAGATGCCTCAATTGGGATCCTCCCCACTTTCGGATAAAAGAGTTCGAACAGAGGAGTTTTTCTATGTAAGTGGCAGTGAAACGGAAACTAATCAGCTATCAACATATCCCACTGAAATATTTTCCATTGTGCTCAGTGATATAAATAAAGTGATCGAATGCAAAAAGAAGACCAACAAAACAAATAACATGGAGAATATTATAATACCTGATGAGCATAGCGCCTCTATAGTAGTCAATGGCAATAACGTCGCCACAACAAGTACATCTAAGTTGCCTGTTAAGCCCAGCAGCACGGTTCCCACAGCAATCAAGTCGATCTCGTCAACAGAAAATAAATTTCCACAACAGCCAACAACAGATTTTGCAGATCGTTTTCTGATGCAACAACGACAACTACCACAGAGGAAAATTGTGTTAACAAATGAAGTAGCGTTAGCTGAGAGTTGGCAGGAAGTGATAGAAACCATGAAAAAAAACAGCCAAAATGGTGGCTGTGCTAGTATAAAAAGAAAAAGTGCACAAAAAGAAAATGGCAAGCGAGAAACGAATGTAAATTCCACAAAAACAGCAGTTACAGTGAAAACAAAACCTCATCAGCCAAAAAAAGCGATTGGACTTATCACAGCGAATCAGTTGTTGTCAAAACCGACACGTTTGGCAAACACAACAACCGATAACTACTGCAATGTTGGCTTAAGCTCATCAACAGTACATAAAGTCAATAAATTGAGATGTATTCTAAACTGTGTCAATTTTAAAATATTGTACGCTTTTCCTTCCGCCGAAACTGAGCCACAACGCCGACATTTTTGGTTTCTTGAACTCGGCTTAGAAATAAAACCTAATTGGCACAAATATTTGTACATTTGTGATAGGCACTTCGAAGAGAGCATGTTAATTGAGAATACTCTGCACAAGTACGCATATCCCTGTAAGGGATTAAAACACCAAATCCGAAGCGTAGGCACCCAAACTAACAAAAAACCGGCTGAGCAGCATAATTACATGAAATTATTAAGTGACTTGAGAAAATTGGAGAAGTTTGATAGTCAGCAGGCCAAGGAGATCAGTCGAATTAGAGTTATAATACGACTCAAGCAGGAAGCGATACGATTGGTGGCGGAAATTAAGGAGTCTAAGGTACCTCGGATGGCAAGTGAAAATAATTAAAGTAGTAATTGAATGATCTCATACCAGATATACACATACATATGTATGTTTAAAATTAAATGTATGTAAATAATATAAAAATACATGTGTACATTAGGCTTAGTCGATTTAGTAATCAATAATATTCCTTTAAAATTTAATACAAATCCATCAGTCATATAAACCTAGAATGTAAATAGAATCTATAACATCAAGAACGTATCTTTTCATTTTTTATTTGTCTTTCTCAAACATACATAAGATTTCTTCATAATCATGAATATATTGCCAAAATCTTCCTTTAATGTCCCGGAAATATCATACTACCTAATTTTATTGTGGATAATATGGCCTCATAGATTTTTCCGAAACTTTACAAGTAGGTATATTCTAGACATACCAAAGAATATATCAGAAACTATTCAAATTTGTTTGAAACAAAAAACTATCGAACCAGCCTAATGTACATGAAATATTTACTTTCTGATTAGGTCTTATGTAAGCCTAAAATAGGTATAAAGTTAGGATTTTTTAAGATTGCTTTAATTAACTAGAATGTACAAAATAAAAGTAAAGTTTTAAAAGCAGTGTACCAAAATTTTTGAAAAGTGTTTAAATTACCTAAATTTGTTGGGATTTGAAAAATGACATTTGAACAAAAAAGTCGCTCCCAGCAACTCCTTTCAAGGACGTGACATTCCACTCCAAAGTATAGGTACGAACTTTCTCTTCGCCGAGACAAGCTTGCCCAAGTAAAAAAACATTGAACGATTTAGTACTATATGGTTCTATATTCTTTGCTATTTACCAGTATTCTTAATGATCCTCCAACCAACGAGTCGTAAAAGCCCGTCCCACTACCAATTTTTATTCGCTTAATAAAGCATTACAAAGATATCAAAACTGTAATAATTTTGTTATGCATACTTTCAAGCTGAAAGTCAATGTAATTAACAGTTGAAGCAAAGAGCGCGAATATTTTCATCTTCACTTTGCAGATTTTTAATAACATTTTTCTGGCAACACTACATATCAGGCGAATTTCTTGTTCAAGGCGAATTCATGGAATGTGAAGCTGAATGAACAGCTGTGCGATTTCGCCTCACGGCTGGGAATGTCATATTGATATACATATTTGTGTACTTTGATTTAGCTGATTCAGTAAAAATGGGAAAATGTATATTGTGTTTGAAAAGGGAAGGACGAGGTCGTGGTCCTTTTTTTCGAGTTCCACACGATGAGCGAAGAAATAAGTTGTGGTGCAAGGCCTGCGGCGTTGTGCAGTTTCGATCGAGAGACATTATTTGTGCGGATCATTTTTCTTCCAGCGATATAGTACTTGGAGCGAAACGAGCAATTTTGATACCAAGTGCAGTACCATGCCAGCCATCGTACTCTGGCTGCCACCCTGTCGTACCAGATCCGATATCGGTTGCCTGCAGAGATTCAAATCAGCTTCCGGCCGTTAGTTCAATGAATGTAAACTGTGGATTAGAGTAAGTCGTATTTTTATAAGATATTAGGGGTATTCATCAAAAGAGATAAATTGCTTATGGATGTAGGTATAAACCTCATAAATAAGCCGGTTTTCCCTACGCATTTGTAAATAAATTTATGCGATTATAAGAGTCATTCATTATACTTTAGATAAATATTTCAATTATAAAATATAGTGCGCCCTTCGAATACAAAAATACACTAAGTGGTAATATACAAGTACACTGCTCAGAAGCTTAGGGAATCACAATTTGAAAGCGTGTTAAAGTTGCGAAACACAAACCGAGTTCATAGCTACTTATATGTACATATGTATGAACCAGACCTGTTAAATTTCAAGTACAATTAGTAGTCAATACAAATACTTTTTAAAGTACTTATAATGAATACGTAATTGTTATCTAGCTGAATTGAAATTACTACTCGAATACAAGTACATAATTGTAATTGGAAAATATTTGGAAATACCATCAAGTACTGAAAGTATACGAAAATACTCGCTTAAAGAATTGAAATCCTCTTGTGTAGTAACACCGATTTTGAGTTTGCTGTGGTTTTTTCATTAAATTAAATTATATTGCGAGAACTGCAGCGAAAATTAAACCACCAATTAGTAGTTTATTCGGTTTCACCCCGCTACCCCCACTAAGGTGATTGTTGTTGTTGTTGTTGTAACAGCATAAAACATTCCCCATAATGTTTTGGTGGTGGCGTACCTTTGTTAGCCTCTTACTGCCTTTTAAGGAACAATCTGATTTTTATAAATCTGCAAGGAAATAAAGTCAATAGATATTACAATTTTCATACCGCTCTGATACTGTAAATTCATTGCTCTACATTGTAAGCTTATCGCTTATTCTTGTTGTTGGGCTGTCGACATCACCTGGTGTGATTTCGCCTTGCCTTGGTTTGTTTTGTCTTTATTTTTCTATTTACGTTCGAAGCAGAAAAATACAATTTGTGCCATTTGTAATTGAAAATTTGATCAAATTAATGGACGGAAATATTAAATCAAAGAAATAAATAAATAAATCAAAGAAATTTAAAAATGGGAAAGTGCTCAGTATGTTGTAAACCAGTGATACGCGGAACGGGACCGTTTTTCCAGGTTCCTAGTCAAGAGGTGGATCGATTAGTTTGGTCCAAGTCGTGTCGGCTGCAGTTAAAGCCTAAGGATGTTATTTGTGTGGACCATTTCGCGCGTGCGGATATGGTGTGTGGAGGAAGAAGGACTAGATTATTGACAAAAGCCATTCCACTTCCACCATCCTTACGTGAAACCGGCTCTATCTGCATGTCAGCTGCTCCACAAAAAATAATAGGAAGTGTTCCTAATTCCGACTTCTCACAACCTAGGTAATAATTACAAATTATTCTAATTACAAAACAAATTTGTTTTTTAATGTACTTAAATAGATATTCCTTGGGTCAATTAAGACACTCATTCAAATAATTTTCATGTCAATTGTTTTCGCTAATCCAAGGCGAATTCATATAAGGTGATGGCAATAACGAAAATGCGAATTCAAAGGGGCACCAAAATGCCATGCACCTGGTTAAGCTCGTCCACAGCTCTCAAGAAAAGCATTAATTCCATATTAAAAAATACGCTTAAGAAATGCCCTAGTAAATTTCGTCTGTCAAATTTTCTTAAGACAGTCCACATCTATCAAGAAAAAATTCTTTCGCTTCTACCTTTTTTTTAAAGTTTTTGTAGAAAATAGCGATAAAGAAGACCCAAGTTTTGGGGCGTAGGCCGATCTAAACAGGTTAGATCGCCGAAACAACAGTCCTTGGCCGGGTAAAACCCGGGTCATTCCGGTACGTAGAACCGACTGTCGTGGGAAAGAGTCATGATGACCACTCATCTAACCCCCCTCTCCCTCTGGTCCAACCCTGTTGAAACTGCACGTTTCCTGGACCTCCCTCCAGGATGAGTTCGACGACAACGACCATGGGTGAATCCGCTCTTTACGGGGTGTGATACCCGCTACAACAACAACAACAAAATAAATTTTGACAAGAAATAAATGCCCGCTTCATTATTTGTGCACGAAATTTTTATTGCTTCTATTTTCACCACTATTTCGCGTTCAAGGTGTATTGCCGGATTTTTCTTGAGGCTTTTCTTGAGAACTATGATGTCCGGTATCATGCAAAAAGACCGGTTAATATCGAGGTATAGTTTTTGGTGCATTAGATAGTAATGACAATACTGATTCGAAGGGCATAAAGGTGTAAATCTATTTAAGTTAAACTTCAATAATTTGAAAATATGCATTCAAACTTTCAAACGAATTATTTCAGCAATCGAATACCAGTTGGTCCGTACCTGTGCCAAGCGCCCGCTTCAAATATGGCGGTGCCGCCGCCTGTCCAAGCAGAACGTCCACACTCTCCTGTAGACTGCGTGGAAATGCACACTTTAGGGGTATTCGTGCCACGTCGGCACGGGTATGTCGCGGCTGTAGATAAAATTTCAAGAGCTGAAGATCCACTAGACATGGGAAAACATAGACCTATGGACTGGGTGGATCCAATTGAGCCAGATCTCTCCATGGATGTACAAATAATTAAGCGTGAAAATTATGTAGACGGTAGTAGCGACGATGAACAGACTGTGGTTAAGCTAAGCGACAGCGATGAAGACTCTCTAGTGCATGAGGAAAACGTCAAGAGCGAAAACGACAAAAATTGGTCAATCTCTGCGGGGCGAAAGAGAGGCGAAATAGCGAATGTAGAGAAAACGCAGTGGGATGACTATATTTCGGATAATACAATTCGGACCGAAGATTCACTAGACGCAATTTACGGCGAAGCTGAAACAATTGAGGTTGTAAGAGACGACATTTTTGAATATTTGGTAACTATATATCCCACAGAAAGATTACCAAATTATCAAAGAAATAATGTTGCTGGTACAGTTGCGATGAATGTAAGCGCCAAAAACCCTGTCCCAGTAACATATGCAGTGGGAACAAAACCTCATCAACCAATAAAGGCGAACGGACTTGGCACAGCCAAACAGTTATTGTCAAAACCGAAACTTTACGCAAACACAGCTAAAAATGACGTAATTGATAATCACAGCAGTATTATTTTAAGCGATTCATCAACACTTCAAGTCAGTCCATTGGGTTGTGTACTTAAATGTAACAATTATAAAAAATTGTACGCCTTTCCTTCTGCGGAAACTGAGCCACAACGCCGACATTTTTGGTTTCTTGAACTCCGCTTAAAACCAACAACTAATTGGCACAAATCATTATACATATGCGATAACCACTTCGAAGAGAGCATGTTAATTAAGAATACGCTGCACAAGTACGCTTATCCCTGTAAGGGATTGAAACACCAAATAAAGGTGAACATCCGAAATTTAGGCACTCAAACTAACAGCAATGCTTTTGAGCGCTATAATTATAAGGACTTATTAAGTGAGTTGACCAACTTGGAGAAGTTGGATAGTCAGCAGACCAAGGAGATCAGTCGCATTAAAGTTTTAATACGACTGAAGCAGGAAGCGATGCGGTTAGTGGCAGAAATTGAGGATTCTAAAGGAGCGCCGGATGCAAGTGAAACTAACTAAGCTAATACTTAAATGATCTGATACCAGGTATACATAAGTCTATATGTTATACTTTGTGGATTAGGCTAAGTCGATTTACATATACAATATACATACATATGTACATATATGGATATTTTTGCTAGAATTTAGAATAAGTTTATATTAGATATTTGTGTAAGCTGTCATACTCTTGGATAGTTTCACTCACATAAATACTCGAGCCCAGAAGGGAAAAAATATTAAAAAATATTTTAAAAAAACATCACCAACATCTTTTCCATATTTGCAGATATCAACCCAACCTAATGTTTATACGTTAAATGGTTCATTTTGGAAGAAAATTAGGGTACATAGTTTTCAATTTCAATTATCTTGTACTAGCGATAATTTTTACACTCAATCGCGGACGATTACGCTGGCGAAAAATCGTCTAGCGTTTGAGCAAATATGCTAGGTTATAAACTTAGCCTGAGTTGTTTGCTGGATCGAACAATAAATGTCAACGTAAAAGAACAAAACAAACAGAGAAAGCCAATCAGTGATGTCTACGCTATCCTTTGCTTCAGTGTAATACAATTATAGGGCTGTAGTTTTTTTTTAGAAAATATATATT
This sequence comes from Anomoia purmunda, assembly GCA_951828415.1. Lineage (NCBI taxonomy): Eukaryota > Metazoa > Arthropoda > Insecta > Diptera > Tephritidae > Anomoia > Anomoia purmunda. The sequence continues at coordinate 99,043,601 of OX639997.1, forward strand.
TATTTTGCAGTTTTTTTTTTTTAAATACACTTTTCGCGAAATTTATAAGCGTAAAATAAAAAGTTATAAAAATATTAAATACCATATGAAAACGTTCCCCAAAAAATGTGCGTAAAAATTAAGAAAAAAAACAACACTGTTCCCTTGAACCAAAAAGTTGGTAACATTGTAAATGAGGTAAGGGAGCCCTTTTGTCAGAAAATAAAAGTAAATATGACTAATAATTTGTTTATTGCTTCATGATTTTTGTGAAAAAACGTGAAACTTAAAAAAAAACGTATTGGAAATAAAAACTAACTAAATGTATAATACATATATTCAATCGGTCAAATTAAAACGTGATATAAACAATGCCAAGAGCTAGCTGTGCGGTTTGCCACAAAACATGGGCTGCCGAACGAATCCCAATGTTCACGGCGCCCAAGGATCCATATAGGCTAAATAGGTGGAGTGAAAGCGTTGGTGTGACACTCAAAAAACATTCAAAATTATGTGCGCTTCACTTCACACAAAAAGACTTTTATGAAAGGGACGAGTTTTCAGTACGTCGTCGGCTAAATCCAAGTGCTCTTCCCAAGACCGTGGAAGTAATTAAGTCGTGGGGTACACCACTCGATGCTTTTAAAAGGAACCAATTTGCGCAAACTGGGTAAGTTTTTTTTTTATATTACATAGTAAAATATTGCATGAATTTATATGTATATTGAATGTGAGCAATATGATGAATTAAAAAAAACGTTGTGAAAGTAGCACAGCATCAAAATTTCGGTAATGTAATTGAAAGAGAAAATATTTAATTTAAATCAGAGACCGAAAATAACTAGTCCACACTATCTATTATTGCCCTTTTGCGATATATGTATCACTGAGATAATGATTTATGCTAGAGATTTTGAGGTTAATGACTGTGAGAAATAAAAAACTACGAAAGTAAATATCAACCGAAGTTATTTATATATGTAAATAGGTTAGGTACCTGGATACCGTTTGATTTAAAAAGAAAATAAAAAAAAATATTGAGTCAGTTAGAAATGCAACGAAGTAGTAGTAGCGAACAACGAAGAATACAAGATTGTCCCTTTCGCGTGCCGTTCCTCTTCTCTTTGACTATTTGACAGCATCCACTCATTCGCTGACGCGATAAAAGTTTGTATTCTTTCATTCTTACTTTTGTACGACATTTCCACTTGATTGTAAACTTTTACCATTTTTCAAAGTGATTTCTGTGAAAAAGTGATTTAAAAAAATCAAATATAGCAAATATGAGGTGTATGGTTGTAAATTGTAATAGTGTACATGTAAAGGGGTCTCCCATCAGCTTTTTTAATTTTCCATCCGACCCTGATTTGCTACAAAAGTGGATTCAAATCTGCCGCAGACCAAAAAGGTTCAGCACCAAATATAGTGTAATATGTGGAAAGCATTTTATTAGTGACGACATTGAAAACGATCGCCAATTTAAAATGGGTAAGTTACTTATGTAGTTTATTTCGCCATAAACAGCTTATTGAAGTACTTATTGTTAAAAGTAAGGTGGCGTTATAGATATACTCGTACAGATCGCAATACACATCCTTCTGTAATTCTCACTTCCTGTTAACTTAGGTTTCGCTAAAAGACGGAAACTTAGGAATGGTGTTGTACCGACAATTTTCCAACCACTTCCGGAATTGATCGAAGCTGAAGAGATGGCTCAGCAACAGGAGTACAAAATAATTGTGAGAGATTTACTGGAACAGTCCACAACCACAGGTAATAATTAGAATTTGAAGTAAGATGAAAAACTTCGTATTATAACCAGGAAGAATTACAGACTCTTTGGCCCATGAAATAAAGCAAGAGGAGCCCATTGCCGAAAGCGCTGATACTTTGACATCATGGCATATCCCACAACGTGTTACGACACCAAGGATGGTGTTTCAAGAAAAGTAAGTTTTGCATCTTTCACACCATAGCAATGTTGTTTGTTTCCCCACAGTAAAACTTCAAATACAAAAATGTGTGTGCCTTTTCTATATAAGTATGCCATGAAAATTTCCCTATGTAGAAAGCTTTGCTACGCGATAACGCCTTTCTCCAACAAGAGAACATTATCCAAAAAAACGAGATTGCTCGCCGCAGAAGCAACATGATTCGGAGATGGAGTCGTTGCAGTAGAGTGTTCCAGAGGTGAAAATGGTGATTAAAAATAAGAATGACACGGTGTATACAATTTTCACTGCTGGTCAAATCAGCAAGATGAACAACTCGATGAAAAGGATAACTTGGGCGGCTTTTATTAAATCGTCATATATGCTTAATTATGGCTTCCGATTTAATAAAGAATCACCTTTAGAACCAAAACTTTTAATCGTCTGTCTTCTGTTCCAGTCTTGCTCTACTTTTTTTAAACATTATTTTTCATTTTGCTGTTGTTGTTGTTGTTGTAGCGGCTAGTCGCGCCCCGTAAAGAGCGGATTCACCCATGGTCGTTGTCGTCAAACTCATCTAGGGGGAGGCCCAGGAAACGTGCAGTTTCGACAGGGTTGGACCAGAGGGAGAGGGGGGTTAGATGAGTGGGTTTGAGAGGGCATGTGAATAGGTGGTTGGTGTCGTGCGGAGAATCTCCACATGCCGGACATGTGTTGGGTATGTCGGGGTTGATTCTGGATAAGTAGGAGTTGAGCCTGCTACAGTATCCAGATCGTAGTTGTGCCAGAGTGACGCGGGACTCGCGGGGAGGCAGAGACTCCTCATCTGCTACAGGTGGTGGTTGGGCTCCGATGACTGCATTCGCCTGGCGAGAGTCAATGATGTTCGTGACTGTGTCTCTGTGGATGTTGCTTAGGACCCGCCGGTACGCCTCCGGATCCAGCGGTTGTGTGATGAGTGGCTGGATCTCGTCCTTTAGTTCTAGTAGATGTCTTCTAATGTGCCTGGGGGGCAGTTCCACGGCAAGCAGGTGCCCGTTTGGATGCCCCGAGCGGTGACATCCAGCAAGGAACTGCTTGCTGAGCATGAGGTTGTGCTCCTTAACTCGGAGCACATTGACCTCTTGGTGGAGATGCTCCTCAGGCGACATCAGAAGACATCCCGTCACCGTGCGGAGTGCGGCGTTCTGGCAGGTCTGCAGCTTCGTCCATTGTGTCCTGCTGGTTCCCGGCGACCAAACTGGCGCAGCATAGTTTATTACCGGCCGGCCAATCGCCTTGTATGTTGCCAACAACGTTTCTTTGTCTTTGCCCCAAGAGCTGCCGGCGAGCGACTTGAGGACATTGTTGCGGCTCTGTACTCTATTGGCGATTGCGGTAGTGTGCGCGGAGAAGGAGAGCAGGCTGTCGAAAGTCACCCCCAGAATCTTCGGGTGGTTAACCGTCGGAATGGGGGTGCCATCGATGTGGATGTTAAGATCCAGCCTGACCTCCTTCGTCCAGGTGGTAAAAAGGGTCGCCGAGGACTTGGCAGGGGACAGCGCCAGGTTTCTGCTAGTGAAAAATTGGGCAAGATCTGAGAGATATCCGTTCACTTTCAAACACAGATCATCAATTGCATTGCCGGTTGCCATAATCGAGCAATCATCAGCATAGGAGACAATCGTGACTCCCTCTGGCGGTTGAGGGAGCTTGGAGATGTAGTGATTAAACAGTAATGGGGACAGGACGCCACCCTGCGGTACCCCTTGTTTAATCCTCCTTGGTTTCGATGTTGTATCTCTAAACCATACCGATGATTGACGACCACACAGGTAATTCGCGGTCCACCGTTTCAGTCCCTGCGGGAGAGTTGATGATTCCACGTCAGCTAGTAGCGTGGAGTGGCTAACTGTGTCGAAAGCTTTCGACAGATCCAACGCTACTAGGACGGTTCTCTCGCAGGGGCGGTTTTGGTTAAGACCACGGTTCACCTGTGTGTTTATGGCATTAAGTGCTGTTGTTGTGCTGTGCACTTTCCGGAAGCCATGTTGATGCTTAGCTGACCCAAGGTGGTATGTATAGTACGAGAGGAGTAGGGCCTCAAGTGTCTTTACCACAGGTGAAAGCAGGGAAATCGGCCGATAGGAATCACCTTTGTCGGCCGGTTTCCCTGGTTTCAGTAGTGGGACCACCTTCCCAACCTTCCAGATGTCTGGAATGATTAGGGTGGCCATAGACAAATTGAGGATCCCGGTGAGGAACTCAACTCCCGCGGGGCCTAAATTCTTCAGCATCAACACGCTTAGCCCGTCAGGGCCAATGGCCTTGGAGGCTTTCGCCTTCCCGATGACCTCCTTTACCTCGCCACAAGTGAAGGTAAGAGGCGCGCTGTTGTTCGGTATTTTGCGCAGCCTCCTGGTCACCTTCCGCTTGGTCCTATCCCCCGAAGGATGCAGTATAAACTGTCGGCTAAAATAGCTCGCGCATTTCTTCGGGTCCGACGAGGCACGATCCCCGAATGAAATTTCCACTCGGTCGTCGTGCTTCGTCGGGTTGGATAAGGACTTCACGGTAGACCAAAGCTTACCAACACCCGTGACCAGATTACAGGACTTCAGATGCTCCTCCCACTTGTTCCGCTTGTGTTGGTCAACCAGCCTCCGAATCGCCACGTTTAAATCCTGAATGTTAGGATTACGGGGATCGGAGCGGCGAAGGTGGTCGCGTTCGTTCGCTAGAGCGGCCGCTTCAGCCGGGAAGTTGGGACGGATCTCAGGGATCCTCCCTGCCGGAATGAAGCGGGCCGCAGCTGACGCAACCACCTTGCGGAACTTATGTTCGCCTTTTCGAACGTAGGTGGGAGCGGGAAGAGACCTGAAGGCATTTTCGGTGAACTCCGCGAACCTGACCCAGTCAGCCTTTTTAAAGTTGATATAGGTCCGATGGTCCGCGGAGACAAAGTCAGCAGGTCTGTCAATCGAGATGATTATAGGTAGGTGGTCTGATGCCAGCGATAGCATAGGTCGCCACGTTATGCTATTTATCAGACCTGCGCTAGCTATCGTTAGGTCAGGCGAGCTGCTGCAACTACCCATAATCCTGGTGGGGGCATCATCATTCATCGTGCAGAATGTCGAATCGTCTATCTGCTCTGCCAAATCGTTTCCCCTCCGATCAGCTGGTAGGCTTGAATGCCAGAGATCGTGGTGCGCATTAAAGTCACCTACTACCAATCGGTTTTCACCTCTGAGGAGCGCACCTATGTCAGGGTGATATCCTGCCGGGCAGCAGGTGACAGGGGGTATATAAATATTAAATATTTCGAGCTCGACATCGCCTGACCGGACAGCTATTCCTTGACATTCTAAGGTAGTGTCCCTGCGGTCGATGTCTTCTTCAATAAGACGATACTGCACTGTGTGATGGGTGATGAATGCTAAGCCACCACCATTACCTCGCTCGCGATCCTTACGATGCACATTGTAGCCGTTGCAACTCAACAGAGTTGAGTTGCTGTGCAGTTTCGTTTCTTGGATCGCAGCTATTGACAGATTATGCCGACTCATAAAGTCGGTTATCTCCTCAATCTTGCCCTGCAGCCCATTGCAGTTCAGCTGAAGGAGTCTCGTTTGCCTCGGTAGAGTCGTCGCGGAGAGGGGTGTGAGGGAAGGGTGATGTTGCCCACCTGGACCCTGCTGCACATGCAATGGCACGTTGGGCTGCCTTATGGTGTTGTTTGGCAGCGCCGCCACTGGCGCGTGCGGTTGCGAGGCTCTACAACAGGGAGCCAGGTAGTCACCCGACCATTCACGTGTGGTGCGCAGGCCAGAACACACTCGAAAGTGACACCAGCCTTGGCACGAATTGCACCTGACTGATGCCGCATTCCGGTATATCCTAGCCTGACACACGGAACAGACTGTGTGGGGTACCAGGAGCTGCTGGCTGTTCCCCACACGGGGGGCGGAGCTAGGTTGGGGGGGGGGGGGGAGGGGAGCGACCATGTTGTTGTGTGCTCCTGCGAACCGTAGAGGTTCTGCCGGTGCTAGGCACCGGTGCACTAGGTGCAACTAGGGGAGCCGTAGAGGCTATGGGCGCCATAGGGCGCGAACAACATGGGGCCACATAGTTTGTGGACCACTCCTTGTGGGTCTTAAGGCCTGAGCAGACCTTAAGATGGCTCCATCCGTCGCACGAATTACACCTTACCGAAGTGGAGTTCGGATGGAACTTTTTCTGGCAAACGCAGCAGAAATAGGTTTCTGGACCAGGGTTTGACTCGATGCCAGCCCTGACCAGAAGGAGGTGAAGCAACCCTGCTGCAAGGAGTTGCTCCAGGAGAGACAGACAACTTATGGGGTAGGCCGATCTAAACAGGGTTAGATCGCCGAAACAACAGTCCTTGGCCGGGTGAAACCCGGGTCATTCCGGTACGTAGAACCGACTGTCGTGGGAATGTTTCATTTTGCTCTCATTCTCTGCTTTTATTACGTCAGTCACAATTTTCCAGCTCGGAAGGCGCAATCTTGTTTCTTGAATAAGGGCGAATTTTGATTAAAAAACAATCAAATTTTAAAACAAAAGAAAGGAAATTTATTTTATGTACATATGTACATGTATCTAATATTTTTTAAGGTTTATTTTTAATTTCCTGGGCCGCACTACGAGAAATGAACTTTAGTAGCCGTTATAGCCTAACCTAACCAAACTTTGGCTTTAATGTGTTAGAAACTGACTAGAAGGTTTAACAGGAATTCGGCTTACGTACTCACTAGAACATAAAAACTAGAGTTGTTATAATTAGACCAATAGACAACCAAGAGCTAAAAAGCTGAGAAATTAACTTAAGTTAAACTTAAAAAATTTTGAAAATATGCATTGAAACTCACAAACCAGTTGTTTTATAATTTTAGACGCCATTTGAATGACCAAATAACAGCCGAAAGTCCTAAGCAGAACCACATGCTACTAGCCGAACGTTCACACTCATCAGTGGAGACTATGAAAATGGACACTTTCGGAATATTCGTGCCACAACAGAAAGGATATATAGCGGCTGTAGATAAAATATTAGCCGCTAAAGATCCGCTAGATATGGACAAATGTAGACCTTTGGATCGGGTGGATCCAATTGAACCAGAGCTCTGCATGGATATAGAAATAATAAAGCGTGAAAACTTTGGAGATGTGAGTAGCGAAGATGAGCAGACGATAGCTGAGTTAAGCGACAAAAATAAAAACTATTCAGTCGTTCCCACGAGAATCCATTCAACGATACCGGAACGACCCGAATTTACAACCGGCCAAGGACTGTCGCTTCAGCAAAATTTCCCAAAAAGATGTGTGCTATTACAACCACGACAACAGCAACAACAAGTATTTTCAGTGAATGGGGAAAGTAGTGATAGCGAATTTCAAGAAAATTTCCAAGTGTATTCCAAGGGAAAATGGGGCGCAGTAGGGAATAGAGAGATGCCACAAGGGGATGGCTATCTTTCGGATAATACAAGTCGAACAGAGGAGTCACTTGACGCAAGCGACAATGAGATTGTGAAAGATGCCATTTTAGAACATTTGGCAGCTACATATCCGATAGAAAGGTTATCCACATTTCTCCCCAAAAATAATAAAGTGGTCGAATGGAGAAAGGAAAATAGCATGGTTGAAGATATTATAACACCTGATGAGCCTGGCACCTGCGAAGTAGAAGATAGAAGTTTCGTTGCCACCACAAGTACATCTAAGTTGCCTAATAAGCCCAGCACCGTCGCTTCCAGGACAACCGCGCCGACCTCAACAGCAGACAAAAATTCAACAGATTGTTTTCTGATGAAACAACAACGTCCGAGGGAAATTGTGTTAACAAATCAAATATCGCTAGCTGAGAGTTGGCAACAAGTGATAGAAACGATGAAAAATGGAAGCCAAACTAGCGGCAGTACTAGTGTGACAATAAAAAGTGTACACAAAGAAAATGACAAACCAGAAACCATAAATTATGATAGAAAGAAAGTTGATGGTACTGGTGCGACAAATGCAAACACAACAAGAACAGCAGTTGCAGTGAGAACAAAACCTCATCAGCCAAAACAGGCGATTGGATTTGCCACAACCAATCAGTTGTCTAAACCGACACGTTCGGCAAACACGACCACCGATAACTATTGCAGTGTTGTCTTAAGCTCAGCAACAGTACATAAAGTTAATACATTGAATTGTATTCTAAACTGTGTCAATTTTAAAAAATTGTACGCTTTTCCTTCCGCCGAAACTGAGCCACAACGCCGACATTTTTGGTTTCTTGAACTCGGCTTAGAACTAAAACCTAATTGGCACAAATATTTGTACATTTGCGATAACCACTTTGAAAGGAGCATGTTAATTGAGAATACGCTGCACAAGTACGCATATCCCTGTAAGGGATTAAAACACCAAAAGAAAGTAAACATTCGAAACGTAGGCACTCAAACTAATAGATACGTTGCTGAGCTGCATAATTACAAGAAATTATTAATTGAGTTTACCAAATTGGAAGAGTTGGATAGTCAGCAGACTAGGGAGATGAATTGCGTTAAAGATTTGATACGACACAAGCAGAGAACGGCGCGCCAAAGAGATGATAATTGAAATATGTATGTTGGCAACTTTAAATACATAAAGGCTTGGTTAAGACTTGCGTCAAATTAAGACGAATTGATATAAGGTGATGTTGGGGAAGCAGCTGAATGAATTCGCTCGTGGGGCTGAATGTCAAAAGTATGTATTTGTTGTAATCCTCACTGATTCAAATGTCATTGTGCGTACAATTTGTGAGTGTGCATTTTTGTTGTTGTATGCCCAATACCACCTGCCATGATTTGGCCTTGAGTCAAATTCTAATTGCAAGAACAGCTTACAAAAATATATAGGGCTATGTGCTAAGAAATTATTTATTTTAAATAAATAACAACTATGTTTATATTATGTACAAAATAAAATTAAAACTTTATCACTGAACTGAACTGAACGAGAATTATGCAACAATTTTTATTAAAGAATTTATACGAGAATGCAGACTTCAAAATATTGCTCCACAGCTTCTGTATCGGATTCAGTAGTTAATATTTGAGCATGTGCCGAAAATCGTACAATTGCTAAATAATTTCGAGGATTCTGTTTGATATTGAATTTATGCACATTTTACATTTTTTAGGTTAAATTGTTAAGTTTTTCACGAGACATTGTAAATTTATGTGATTCAAAAAACATTTTCAATTTTTTTTTTTTTTTTTTTTTTTTTTTTGAATTCAATGCAGTCGTTTTTTCTTTTTCAAATTTAGAATGCTAATAAAAAATTTACATGGAATTCGAAAGAGGAAATATATATTAAAAATATGGGAACGATTTTCCGTCATCCTTTGGGCAAGTTTGATTTGCAGATAAACCGATTAATGGCACTAAAAATGATACAACGCCGAAGCCAATATACATCTACTTTTCACCCTCTCGGAAAACAGAACAGAAGAATAAACACAAACATGAAAAATAACTTGATGCCTTTTTTTTAAATTGTATTATTTTTAATTAATTCGAAATTTTTGTTTAAATGCTTTTTGTTCTATTACTAATTGGTTTATAAAAATTTAACAAAGAAGGCTCAGCGTGGAAAACATTAAAAAAAAGAATCACCATAATTCCGAAAATTATAGAATTCGCAGAGAAACTACTCGCGCCCACCATAAAATAGTAATTTGAGAATCTTATTTCACTTACCATCCACTGGGACCTATTCGTTTGGCATTCCTCGGGTTAATTAATGCTGACCATTACCGGAATGTTACACACTGCTAGATCAGCCTGCCCAAGGTCGTTAACTTCAAACTCATCTAAGGGGAGGCCCTGTCCAATATGTCTTTCCAAACTGTTATATGCAGCTCACTTCCCTCATCCGTAACGGAAAATATTTATTAAATTCGTGTAACGGCATTTAAGAATTAATGAAAGCTATTTTTTCAATAAAGCGCAGCATTGCATTCAAACTTTAAAAAGTTTATAAAAAAAAATTTCGAAATTAAAATTAACTTATTAAAGTTAACTATGTATTTTATGTTTTTTAGCTTTTATTTTTATACATAAGTTTTCGAAGCTCTACACACAATTTCATATACATATGATATTTATTTACAGGTTCCAGTGATACTTAGCAATTGGCAAAAAAAAAAATAAAATTTGTAATAACAAATTTACATAATTTAATTAATTTTACATATGCTACTCTACTGTTCCAATACTTCCACGACTGCATCATTCGCTCGTCCATTCAATCTCGCTTTTCCCTAGTATATTTTTTATATATGTACATATGTATGTACATATGTATCTATGTATAGTAGCTGTAGCTAAAACATGTTTGCTTCCATTTTCGTTTTGATTTTAAATAACTTTATTTTTCATTCTTTTTGAGTTTAAATTGTAAATATTTTATTATTTTTAGCTTAATATTCAAGTTCTAATGCTTGCAACAAAAGAGAATAATTTTCACTAGACTTATCTTAAAAATCACTTAAAGCTAGATGCTAAAGTTACAAGTGTCAAATTCTATAAATATAGTTTTATTCTTTTCTTTTTTCTCCTTTTTCTGTTTCTAAATGGCTTCCACCTAAAATTGGAAGCGCTCCCCGCCTGTGCATGCGTCGACGGTTCAACTGCGCGCGCACTGCACTTGTCGCTAAATAGTTTGCTTTTATTTTTTTGCTTTCTTTCATTCAAATATCCACTAGGCGCAAAATATTTATATAATTAAATAAACCAGAATTTAAATAGTTAACGTTTCTTGTTTTTCTTTTCAAACTCGTTATACAATGTACATTTAAATATAATCGTAATAACGCACCTAAAAACACATTACAACTTCCATTATATGTAATAATTATAATTTACAAAAAAATATATATATATATATATATATAGTTATCATATTTATAGCTAAAAAAAAAACAAGACGTTTTGAGGAAACGATATTGAAAGATCTAATTTTGTTTTGTTTTTGTTTTTTTTTTTAAAAATTATTTTGCAACATATGCGCTGTAGTTGTTGTTTTGCTGCTTTTATTTAATTTTAATTTTTTTTTTTTTTGCAATTTTTTCACTTGTACGTACATTTTTCCTCAGCCAATCAATGGCCAATTTGTTCCTCTAATTTTTACGCACATATTTTGCGAAATTTCATTATTCGCTCATTTGCTGGAAAAATGTACTTTTTTTTTATTTGTTCTATAACAATTCAGTACATTGATTTTCATGAGGCGTACATGCGATTAATATCGTGCTGGTATTTGTCTTGTATTTCCTTGCGCTTCAACTTGAAGGCGGCCGTTACGAGACCCATGTCCGGCGACCAAACCTCCTTGCAGAGCGTAATGGCTGCGGGCACTTCATACTTTTGCAATTTGCCTGTGTGAGGGAGAATGGAAATGAGTAAAGTAATTGCTATTGAAGAGAATTTATATTTTCTATTTACATTTCCTGGCATGTTCGGCAATTTCTTTAATTACCAACTTCTCCATAGCCGCCGATGCGCATAACTCATCAAATGTTTGACCCTTCAAGCCATTACGATCGGCCAAATCTTCCAGATGCTTGTGATTGGGCACCATCAGCGCCACTGTAAATTGCTTGGATGGATCACCGTAAATGCAGATATTCTCCACAAGCGCACAGGTTTTCAGTTCCGATTCAACTTTGCCTAGGGAAACATATTCGCCGGCCTGCAGCTTCACCAAATCTTTCTTGCGATCTAAGAGAGAGAGAGAGAGGAGCAGAGTAGAGATAAATTACGATTGTGACGGCAGAAAATATATAAATAATATATATTTAAAAAATGATATGAAAAAAGTTAGTCAAAATTACATTAAAAAATACAAAAATTAAATTAAAATAACAAAAACCAAATACAATACAATACAAAATATCTAAAACATAGAAGAAATATATTTTTGCGAAAACAAACTAACATTTATTTTAAAACATTTTTAAAAGACAAAGTATAAAAATATTAAAAATCTAAACACTAAAAGTAAAAAATAAATTTAAAAAATGTATAGCTAAAAAAAAAATTATATTAAAAATTTTAAGTAGAAAAAAGTAAAAAAAAAATCAATGAAATAACAGTCAGCCATTTAAAAATTTAAAAAAAAAATTTAAAGCTGAATTTAATAACAAAAATGATTAAAAACTCAAAGAATCAAAATTAAAAGTCAAATAAGAACAAAATAAATGAATGCGCATAAAAGAATGCTAATAATAAAATAAAGAAAATCGTAAAAATTTCGTTAAAAGCGTGCGAATTTTAGGGATGTGGTTTATATAAAAATTATTTTTTTAAATCATTCTAAATAAATTTTTGAAAAAATAAAATTGCTTAAAAAATGCTAAAATTGTTTTATAAAAATATGACAAACACACAACTAATAACTGATATAATAAAAAATTACAAATTTATAAACAACAAAACAATAACAAAATTCGAAATCCCGAAATTGCAAAAAAAAAATAAATTTTAGTTGTTCTACTTGTGTTTTTTTCTTATTCAGAAATTTTGATTTCTACAAAGTTAACAAGAATTAAAAAAAAAACTATTTAAGAAAATGCGCAATTTATTTTATTTTTTTTATACAAATATGACGAACTGGATTTAATAAAAAAAAATTTTAAAACTACAAATATCACAAATTTATTAATAACAAGATAAAAACAAAAATTAGAGTTTTATTGAACTTGTTTTTAATATTCTCAAATTTTGAATTCTGCGTAGTTAACGAAAAATTAAATTTTAGATACATAGGTACAATTTAAAAACAAAATTTGAAATCCTTAAATAGCATGCATGAAACGAATGAATAATGCTAATTCCCAAACTAAATTATTCTCAATAAATTCATATAAAATTTGGTAAATTATAGTTTGAATTTGAAAAAAAACGGTTTAAATATACAGAAATGTGTGGAATTACGAAACTAGGATTACTTTCCGACAAAAAATTAAAAAATGGAAAAATATTTATGTAAACTTTTTAAAAATTTAAAAGCATATAAAAATTTCAGAAATTGGAAAATAAAATTTAGATATAAAAAAAAATAGAAGTTCAGCACGGTTTGATGCCCAAACATTTAAGTTTTAAAAGCAGAACATTTAAGGGAATAACAAAGTGTCCTAGTCAAATAATCATAAAATTTCAAAAATTTAAATTATTTTAGTTCCTTTTTCAATGAAATCCAGCAAAAACACCAAAAAAAAAATATAAGAAATTGCAACCAAATAAAAATAAATAAAAAATAAAAAAGAAAAGTTAGGGAAAAAACTAAAAAAATTAAAAACCCAATTAAAAAAATAAAAAACCGAAAATGAAAAGATAATGAAACAAGTGAAAAATAACAAATATAAAAAATAAATCAAATAAATAATTTTCATTCACTAAGTAAAACAAAATTTACAAAAATTAAAAAGGAAAATATTAAAACAGTTAAAAATTGAAGGGCACGAAATAAAAAAAAAATTAAATAAATTTTCGTATAAAAAAAATAAAATAATGAAATTTACATAAATTAAAATTTATCTTTAAAAAAAATAATAAAATTTTCATAAATAAAAAATTTAGATTAAAAAAATAATTGCCACTCACCAATGATTTTAAGTACACCATCTGGATGAATTTCACCAATGTCGCCAGTCTTGAACCATTGCTTGCCATCCTCCTCAAAGAAATCTTCAGAAGTCTTACCAGGCAATTTGTAGTAACCTTTCGAAACGCAATCGCCGCCTATTAGTACTTCGCCCTGAAAATTTTAAAAATTTAATATCATAGAAAATATAAATATGAAAATCTTACAAACCTGTGGATACGGTTTATTCGTAATACGATAACGGCCCTCCTCCCAGTTAACTAAACGAATGTCACAGACCGTCAGCGGAGCACCCGTGCGTCCATAAGTCAAATCGCGGGCTAAATAAAAATATTAAAATTGTAATTTATAATTTAATACATTTTTTATATTGTAAAATCGCACTTACAATCCATAACTGTCGCGCCCGATGTTGTTTCCGTCAGACCATAGCCTTGCACCAATTCCACACACAAGCAAGTTTTGATTTGTTCATGTGTATCGGGCGAGAGTGGCGCACCGCCGGACAGAACAAGGCGCACACGGCCACCTAGCATCTTGGAGACTTTCTGGAAAACCAATCTGCGTGATGGAGGAAAATAATATATTTTATATAGGAATATAGGTAAATTTTTTTTTTTTTTTGACTTGTTCCGAGTTATTATCTTCATTTATTTTACTTACTTATCGATCAACGGCGTCTGATAGCCACGTCCAGTCCAACGCACCTTATATTGGTATAGGAATTTGAAAAGCGCTTTCTTGAAAGCTGAGCCCGAATTGATTTTGTCGTTAATACCCTTGGAGATACGGTCCAAAATGAGCTGTTAAAAAACAAATAACAAATTTTTTAGCGCTCATAAAAATTCGACAATTAACGTTACGCGGATTCTAAACAAAAGTCACCAATGACAAAACAAAAAAAAAATAACTCAAACCCCCCATACTCACCGGTACGGAAGTCATGCAAGTTGGTCGCAACACAGTCGCATCACCTTTACTGCCACGCATAATTTTACTGCTAGTGTCAATCAAAGTCAATGGCGTTGAATAGCCAATGGACACGCCAGTCAAAAGGCAAACACTCTCGGCGAGTAATTCAAAAACATGCGCCAATGGAAGGAAGCTGCATTTTTTAGTATAGAGAAAATGAGATTAGTAAAATCGTAACAGTGGAGGGGGGTATATGGTAGTTGATTTACCCAATCAGCACGTCATCGGGTCGCACTGCCGCCAAATCACAGAATCCCTTCATTGTGGCAATGCAATTGTTGTGTGATAGTAGGACACCTTTTGGTGTGCCTGTTGAGCCGGACGTGTACATAATGATGGCCGTATCCTCAGCCTTGGGTGGTACGCTCTCTAAGAGAGGAGAGGAGTAAAACAAAAACGTAATTTAGACATTTTTTTGTCGGGCACTGCATCGGTTCTTTCTTAACATATTTTTAAGTTTTACATCTTTTTTTTAATTTAATAAGGTTCCATACAAGGCGAATTTATAGAAGGTGATGGCATAAGAGCAGCTGATTTGATTTTTTTATTCACTTACATGTATTTTGTTTTTGCTTTTGCGTATAAGCTTTCAAAAGCCGTAAAAGCAAAAACAAAATGTATTTAAATTTTGACAACTCTTACGCAGAAACAAAAACAAAATACATAGGAATTTTGTAGTTGTATTTATAACACTACCTTGTATGGATTCGCCTTAATTTTTTTTTTAAATTTGAAATTTTGTATGTTTTTGATATTCAGCGATTTTCAACAGAATTATCAAAAATTATGGTAAAACATTTAATTGTACGTCTAGATTTCTACATCAAAAAGCAAATTATGAAAAAAATGTCACTTTCCTTTTTCGGGTCTATTGATTGATTTGAGACCGATTTTATAATTATACTATTTAATTTTTTAATACTATTGTTTTTTCACACAGTTATAATGATTTTAATTTGTTTCCGCGAAATCATACGAATCTAAAAAAAAAAGTGCATAGTACTGTATACTAAATTTTATTTATTTTTATTTAATTTATTTCAAATTACTCTACTTCGTTTATTTTTTAAAATCGACATCTTAAAACCTTAAATTTATCAATTCATTTAAAGTTTTTTTTTTGTATATACTTTTTAAATTTTTTTTTTTTTTGTTTTTTAAATATAATTTTCTTTTAACACACTTTTTCACAACTGTTACATTTAATTTGTGCAATTGCTTTAAAATTATACAAAGTTGATCCGAAATTTGAAAAATTTGAAATCGACTCGATTTAGAAATACCTTTAAAATATTTACTTATAGATTTCATATAAAATATTCAGTAATTTCAACCGATATACTTCAAAATATTTGACAATGTTCGATTTTCAGAACGTTGCCGAGAATGTTTTGAATTTGTTTCCAGCAAAATCAATTTTTTTGTAGGAGTATTCCAAATGCATTAACTCTTTTAATTTTGGTTTACTTTTTTTTTTAAATTTTGATTGTCTGTTGTTTTTATTACATTTTCTGTAAATCATTTATTCTTGTGAAACCAAATTTATAAAAATTAAATGTGATTTCTAAAACATTTCATGCCTATTTTACTTTTTATCTATCTTCATCTTTTTTTTAAATTAATTTTTGTTACTGTTTTATTTCTTATTTTTATTTCTTTTTGCCTTTGTTTATATCCTTTTACTTTGTTTTCATATTTATATATTTTATTAAGTAAAACTGAATTAAATTGTATTAATTTTAATTGTTTTCTCGTTATATTTCAACTTTCGTATTTGTTTTTTTCTTATTTAGTTTTTTCAATTTACTTTATGTTTTTTTTTTCATTTTGTGTTATATCAAATTACGAGATTACGTAAATAATTATAAATTATCTACTTTATTTACTCTTCAATTTTTTTAAATATTTTTTTTTTTATAAATTCCTTACTTACCAAATTTGCTTTCCTGTCCCATGCGTACGACTTGCGAGAAAGAAACTATCCGCACGCCGCTCTTGAAGCCCGTCGTTTCTGTCTTGTGCAGCTGATCTTCCATAAAGATAACGGTATCAACTTTAGGGCACTTATCCAGCAGCTGCTTGAATTTCGGCAACAGCTCATGTGAAGTAATCACTGTGGTGACTTCGGTTTCGCTGATGCCTAACAGGACGAAGCAAAATAATTGCGAATATAAAAAACAAAATCAAAAGATTCTACTCACAATGCGCCACGCCATCATCACCCAGTGTGGCATAGACGGTTACAATGGGCATAGCCTGCTTGAAGCAACCATGCGCTGCAATCATCCATTCGGCACGCGTCTCCGCAAATATAACAATATTTTGACGCGCATTCAGGCCACATTCGCGCAAACCACGTCCAAAGGATGTAGCCATGCGATCCGCTTCAATGAAATTCTTCCATTTGTACTCGCCCATATTGTATTTCTTGAAGATACGTCCATTGGGCTGCACCTCATCCTCTTCGCTTAGTATCTGACGTGTGCCCAGGCAACGTTTGTTCGAATGCATCTTGGCGACATAGTTGAACATCTTCTCCAGTGTGTCAATATTATTTTGCAGCAATTTGACGTGCACCTCACGTGGTGGTTCAATAGTGCGATAGGTAAGCGAATGTTCATCGGAGCTGACGACACGCGCCTGGAAGAGTAACAAGAATACCAGAAAGTAAATATAAGAGAGCGAGAGAGACAGAGAGACTTAACAATCAGAGAGTGAGGGTGAGTAATTTGGCGAGTGGGTGGATCAGTGTGGGCTGTACAAGGAGATCGCGGGAATTTTTCCTTTTTAAATTGTAAACGGAAATAAACAATTTTGAGTACAAATCAAGAATAACGGTCAATAAAATGGATTCTAAAAGGTTTACGTAAGTTTTATTTCTAATATTCAACAAAAATCTGTTTCAAAACCTTAGTGTTATTCACATCTTTGATAGGCTTTTTTTAATTGACTATTTTGTGTCCGATATAAACAATAAAACTGATACTATACAATTTTAAAATCCACTTTTTGCGATTAAGAAATCAAAGGAACAAAACCACAGCCGAACCGAAAGACAGGTTTTTGTATTAAAAAAAAAAACAAGCAAGGCCTAAAAGTGTGTGACATTAAATTCGCATTTTTCCCCAAGTTAATTTTGTGGTATTGCATTTACCGAAAGGTCGTGTTCGTGAACTATACTTTTAGGCGATAATTTTGAGTAAGAGAAATACTTCAACAAATAATAAAATACAAATAATATCATATGTATATGCCTTTATATATAAATTTAGTATAACACCATTGTATATTAAATGGGGCATCTTTCACCATTCGGGTATGCGGATTTAAATAGTTTGCGGAAAAAAAATTTGGGAGACCAAAACCCATCACATAGCCACTGACTTTACTTAGATGTGGATCGGGTTGGGTAAATTTATTGCTTAACACGTTGAAGATATTTATTTACAAATCTTTAACGCAAATGAAATCAATTTAATTCAATAAATAAATTTAACTCAACGACTAGAATAAATAACAAAATTAAGAACACGATTTTCTCAAGCTTTTCCAATTTTTTTATTTTATAAAAAACTGTCAACTTTCATTTAACCAACAAAATGCAAACAATTTAATAAAAAAAAAAAGTTAAAAAAAGGTAATCAAATGGGAAAAAACTATATTTAATTTTTTTTTTAATTTCAAATTAAAGAGAACAATATATTACAAAAAAAACAAAAATTAACAAAGTAAAAACAATTAAAATTAAAAAATTTCCACCCCAAAAATTTATTAAAATTGAAAACAATTAAGAACTAACTTTTCTTAATTAGTAAATATCCAAATTTGAAAAGAAAAAAAGATAAACAAAAAAATTTAAATATGTATATACATAAGTATTTTTTTAATAATACTAACTCAATAAAGATTTGAACGAATATTACAAAATATTTTGACACTTTTGAAATTTTTTCAGTTTTTTGTTTTGTTGTTTTATTAAAAATTAAAAAAAAAAAAAAATGTACTTTCTTTGCTAATTTTTACTAACTCAATTAATTCAACTAACGTGATAAAAAACAATTAAAAAATTTAAATAAAAAATTAAGAAATAGGTATATTAAAAATTAAAAACGAATTCAAAATAAATAAATAAAAACAAAAAAATTAAATAACAAATATCAACGATATGTATACGAGATTTTTTTTTTTGATATTTGAAGAAATAGTTACCAATTAAATAATTAAAAATTATTTAAAAAGAGAAAGCAATTTAATTTCTCCCTATCGGAAAACCGAACATCAAGGAGAGTGATTTAAATGAAAAATCATTTTAATTTTTTATGTGAAAATTTACAGAAAATAAGGAAAAATTGTTTTTATAACTGTTTGTACTGAAATCAAGGTTTCAAAAAAAAAAATAATAATTAAAACTAAACTCACGAACGAAGAAAATTGGAAAAAAATTTTAAATATAAAAATTCAAAAAAAAAAATTAATTACTTTTCGGATTTCTTAATATCATTGTAATGCAAAAAGCAAATAAAAAATGGCTAAAAAGTATATCGATTTTTTATCTCAAAGCTTCTATTTTAACTTACATATCTTTAACGTGTTAATTCTTAATTGTGTAAAAAATATATTAGAAAGTCTCAAAATATGTTCAATGCCAATGCACAGCGAATGCCGTGTAATTAAATGCAAACAATAATATATCGAAATAAATAAACAATTAAGGATATTCAACTAAAACACCAAAACAATTAAATAAAACAAAAATAACAACAAAAACCATGAATGATAGCAAAACCTCAATGTCGTCTGCGGCATATCTGGATTTTTCGTCCGCAACTGCCTCAAATTTTTTAACTGGAACAGCCTGGCGCAAAAACAAAATAGGAAAACAATAACAACAAACAGGTAATAAACAAAGCGAGAGAAATAACAACTAATAGTAAATAAAAAATGCCGATAATTGGCGAAATATTTACTAATTCAAGTGTATGTGTAAATCAGTGTTGTTAAACATACATTTACCTTATAAGTATGTAAGTACATTTGTATAAGATTAACATCTATCTGTATATGGGTTTTTTCTTCTTGATTCGTTCGATAAAAAACAAATAAAATGTTACTAACAAATTTACAGACAATAAAAACACTAACTAAACTTTGAGTTCATTTTCTTGATAAAATGGATATTTTACGGTTATTCTTATCTTGAAAACAAAATTATAATCAAATAAAACAATTTAATTACGGTAATGTTTTTATCGCTGAAATTTAATAAAAAGCCGCTTGACTGGATGTTGCTTTTGTTTAATAAATGAATTGGCTATTTATTTCAATATTTCAAAAATAAATCAATATGCACTACTCGGCCTCAGTTGCGTTGTCAACTGGCAATATCACTGAAATAAAACTTTGCATTAAATTTATGTAGTATATTAAGAGGCCTGCAACAAGATTACGCCGTTCTTGCGGTATTTAATCGAGTAAAACTAAACTAAGAATTTGGCCAAAATAATAATGAGATTAACTGTTATTTTTTCAATGGCAAACGGTATTTTTTAATTTTACTAAAATGTAAAAATATGAATTATAGTAAGGTATTTGATAATTAAATCCACAAAATCTTAAAAACAGTGACTCTGCCGCTTTTTTGTGATCAAACAAGTGTTTACTTTTACTTGAGAATAATATCGATTATCCCGAATAGCGTTATATCACGATAATTCCTGGGTCAATAAATCGCAGTTATCGATAGTTTAATTCCAATCGATATTTAGTTTTCATCTATAAAAACAAACAAAAAACTAAAATCGCAACTCTAGTTATAATCATTGATTAATTTTCCTTCGGGAAGCTGTTTGGAAGAAAGTTGAACTAAACATTCCGTGAAAATAATTTGCATATGTATATTAAACATAATTATGTTTTTAACTGCATTTTTAGTTTCATGTGATCCCATTCTCTTTTCATCTACCTACTAGTGGAAAATTTAGCTCATTGTTCGGCGCCCAACAGCACACGAAGAGCGATAACTTGAATATAACGAGTCTATCACTTAATTGACCGACCCAGACACCATGTTGATTTGCTCAACGAGTGCCCAAAAAATTAGTATACGAAAATTAGAGAAACTTTCTGCATTATTTCTCACATAATCTGAGTTTATACTACATTGCACCAATATTTATAATTAATAAAAATATATAAAATATTATTTAAAAAAAAAACTACACGCATTTCTACGCACGAAAAACTCAAGAATTTCAATCTGCGAAGATGCACAGCTTCCCGCTAAGCCACCTCAACAAATTACAATTTTCAGTAATTTATTTCTTGATGAACATAAATGATAGGAATCGAAAACGTCGAAAAAATATAAAAGGATATGATAAAAAAAAATGTTTCAAAGACTTAATGAATTCAAACCATTAAAATAAAAATTGACTATGCAAATAAAAGTCATGGCCGACAGTTGCAAGGTAACTAAAAGTATCGACAGTCGATAACAATGCGCTTTTGTGTAAAAGAATACAAGTTTTTTTTTTTTTTTTTTTTTTTAAATAAATAGATATGATGAATTGCTATACGTACAGTAAACTTAAAATAAGGAATATCCAAAAACTTTAGACAATTCAGCTATCGATTTGATTTAAGCTAGTCAATGTGCTATGAAACAGTACAAAGGTTACTTTAAACACTTTGTTTTTAAAGAACAAAAATCCAAAGTTCGCTTTCGCATCACACGTTTTCAAATGTACAGTATAAAGTTCAGACAGATTTGCATGACAACAAATCTGTACAAACTACACAATACAATACAATACAATACAGACGTCTACGTCTATGTGACATTCATCATAGTTACATAAACTACTTTGCGATTTAACTTAACTAAGAAAACTATAATTTGCAATTAATCAGCTACACTTATTCTTCCTGACATTAACAGTCATATTTATGTAGTTACATATGTATGTAAAAAGCGAGTAGATTAATGATTGATAGTCAAATTGAATAATTAACAAGTCATATGTAAATTCTTACGAGTATATGGCACGTACACTAGTAGATGATAATTAAAAGTTATTACAAGCAAACAAAATTAAAATAAAAAATAAATAAAAACAATTTTTTTTTTATCTCAAACGCAAAACAGTTGTACACAAATTAATTAGAAAGATATTCAAAAGTACAAAAAGTATTTTATTTTTGTTTTGCTCTCACCTTGACGCGCCGCGACTCTTCTCTTCGCTTCCATGGCCGTTGCAACACCAAATATACCGGCAAAGTGATTATATCACACACGAATGCGAGCACCTTAATGGCACCGATTGCGCTCTGCACCCAGAAGCTCTCCATCCTGCGAATTAGATATGAAGTAGAACACAAATTAGTTATAGTTTGAAAGTTTAATGGTTATGAAATAATTGTATCACTATTATATATTTCAAGTGCTACAGACACAAATCAAGTGTGCACGATCACTTCTCGATCACTGATCAACATTGAACATTGATCTACATATGTATGTAAGTATGTAGGCTGTAATAGACACAGCAAGTGATAAGCTGTCAAATGTGGGATTAAATATATTATTCACAGTAAACTTACTTCCCGAAAGATTTAATATTAGCGAGGGAAAAATCAAAATTATACACGCGTTGCCTAAACGCCTAGAATACGATCGGTTAAAAGCAATTAAGTACTAAACAGCACCGCTAATGCGACTAAACTGAAAACTAAACATGAAAATATATCATTAAACGCTCTGTATGCTGAGTAATTTCACTGATAGGGTCGTCGTACGAAAAATTGTATTTTTTGTGAGCATTATCTCAAATTTTTATATATTTTTTTTTTTTTTTTTTAAACTTAGAGCACGCCAAGTAGTGCGAGCAAGCAGCAAGACAAAAAGAAAAACACAAATCGCGCGTTGGCGACATCGATAAGATTTGTGTGTCGATAGTACAGTTGAAGGCAGCATAGTCGGTGAAAAGGACGGTAGAGATAATACAGCGATTGTCTGCTGATAACAACACAACAATAACGCCAATACAAAACTCCTTCGCTAACCGTTTTCCCACTCTCTCTCTACTCGTATATATCTCTTCTCTCTTGTGTAACGCGCACCATGTGCGCTAACTAGTAGAAGACCTTGCACAGATCAGTCTGCGATCTGCGCGGATAATTGTGCTAATTGATGTGTGAAATATACGCAATAATATAAGTTATAGTTTTTTATGCACGATTAATATGTAAATTTATAGAAATCATACTTTCGGAAGCCACCCAGTCGAGTCGGACAAGTAAAGAGTGTTTTGAAAGTAACCCATTCAAGTAGTGTGTTTTACTTTGAAATATGTACTAGTAGATATTCTAATATATAATTATTTTTGATCATCTGTTTTTCCGTCACTGTGAAAAGTCGATGTACTAAGTATATAGGAGTGAGAGATAACGGAAAATCGTTTCAAATTCTCATATCCCTAACGTTTGAAACCAGACGCGGAATTTATATCGATGTGTGTCTGGACGTACCATAAATTTTGCTCACGTCAAGCTGCATCAGCTGGCCTTCACTATTGAGACATTCGGTACAAATAAAAACTAGCAGTCGAATAAACGATCACGGTTGATTGATTTAAAAAAAGAATATATATTCATAATATGGGTGCCAAACGAGAAGTGTTTTAAAACAGTTTTATCTCGTTTACTATCTAAAAAAAAACTAACATTTTAGTGGTGAGACGTCGGCTATCGCGAAGTAAAAAATAAAAGAAAACAGATAGAGAATAGTCTGAGGTGACACCGAACTTTAAATATCCTGCGCATGTTTTTATTTCAAATAAAAAGTGATTGATGTATGCAATAAAATCAGTTCAACTAGTATTTATTTAAATAAAAACACAAAGAAATTAGTATGGGTTTCACGTACCACGTAGAGCTCTTAATTAAATGTAATATAAATATCGACTATCGCCAACTTTTTTTGATAGTTAATAACCGAATGCCAGTATTCAACTAACCATTCACTTTCGACTAACCGCCCATCATCGAGTAGTCTGAAAATCAAATAACCGAAAATATTCGGGCTTTGTCAATAAGCATAAGCATTCACACACACACATTTTAAATATAATAATTTATTGAAGGGAAACAACTAGTCGTAAATTCGAAAATCAAAGTTTAGTCAACTAGCTGTTTATGGTCGGTTAGTCGAAAAAGTCGAACAGTAACCGTTAGTCGATTGTGTGAAGTCAAATATTTTTTAAAATAACTTTTGCTAGTCGATTAACCGGTTAGTCGATTAACAATTTTTTAAAATTGTGAATTAGCTACGGATTTACCTCCCTAATTAAATCACTCGTATCAAACTGACGAAAAACGCTCCGGGTGTGCACAATATAAAAGTTGGAGGCTAAATTGGAAATTCGATATGAAAAGAGCTCGGACACACTATCGTAATTGATGGCTCATTTTTAATTATAATGAAAGTAAGTGAAATCTGTCATTAAATTAAGATGAAACGAGGTATTTTATCATAAATTAAGAACGTAATCACGAACAAATAGTATTGGCTCTTAATTTTATCGATAATAATCGAAAAATGCAGTATCCCATAAAACAAATGGAACGTTGTATTTTGAAATACATATTAACATTTCACTCAACTGTTTCTTAATTTTTATTGCCTCTGGAAGTTGTCTTTCATGATCGTAAAATTAAAAAAAAAAAGAAGAATATTATAACAATAAAATTTAAATATATTAAAAATCTACACAATCTCTCACATTTTCCCCTTTGATCAAAGAACTAAGCAACACTGTGGCTACAGAGCTGTCAAAATAAGTAATTTATGTTGTAGTGTGTTCGGCATATAAGGCATTTAACCCAAATATTAGTTGATAGGTTAGAACTCACGAAATTGCCAGTACAATTACAACAATGTTTTTTTGCACTCATATTTGTTCCTTGTACTTTGATCATTAATTGCTGTTTAAATTTCCTAATCTCTAATAACAATTATACATACAATACATACACTTGCGGTCAATAAAAACGCACCATCACTGAGAAATAAATTATTTTTTTTTTGAAATTGGTTTGCACACTGTTCAGTTATAGTTGTGTTTTGGTTGTGTATTTGAAAAGTCAAATGCCAAAATGCCAAATAATCGGAAGAAATTAACGCGTGATCAAAAAATTCGCATATTGGCATTAGATGAAGAAAAGTTATCTTCTCGGCAAATAGCAGCTAGAATTGGTTGTAGCCATTCAACTATTGTTCGTCTTTTACAAAAAAAAAAAAAAAAAAAAAACAGAGAATAGTGATGTGTTGGAGCGTAAAAAGGGATCAGGTCATCCTCGAAAGTCAACTGAGAGAACAGACAACATACTGCGGCGGATAAGTTTAAGCGACCGCTTTAAAAGTGCACCTTCTATAAGGGTGGAGATGCAAAATTTTCACCAAGTGGATTTAAGTGTCGAAACCATACGTCGACGGCTTAGAGATGTGGGTTTATATGGAAGACGCCCTGCCAAAAAGCCACTATTAACACAAAAAATGAAGGCTGCACGAATTTCCCGGGCTAAAAAGTGCCAAAATTGTGATCAAACGAAAGCAAATTTAATTTGCTAAGCTCACAAAATTTGCTTTACGTGCGCCCCGTTCAGGTGATGAGAGGTTCCAGGATAATTGTGTAGTAAAGAAAGTTAAGTTTCCTCAAACTCAAATGATTTGGGCTGCTTTTCATACCATGTTTTGGGGGCTCTACACTTTGCCGGCGGAATAATGAATGCATAAAAAGTGTTTAGTACCCGCAATTGAAGAGCATTATTCTTATACGGATCGCCTAGTTTTCCAGCATGACTCACCGCCATGACATCGTGCAAAATGGGTATGTTTTGATTGGAAACAAATCTTGTATAAAACATCTATACAATATTGGTGTATATGATCCTATTCAGCTCGAATTTTTATTTTTTAGTTGGCCAATACATTTAACGATCTAGGGATTCAACGCTTGGATTGGCCTAGAAACTCGCTAGATTTAAACCTTATTGAGCACTTATGGCACATAATGAAGTGTGAAGTTGCTAAACAGAAGCCAACAAATAAAATTCAATTGATAAAGATTTTAGAAATGGTTTGGTATGGTCCCGTATAAGGAAATCAATTGAGGCCCTAGTGAATTCCATGCCTTCAAGAATTAAGTCAGTTATTGAGGCTAAAGGAGGAACGACTCGTTATTAGAAAAGCCTATTGTGAAGTCTATATTTCTAAAGTTAGTGGTGAAAATGATTTAGTCGCTTTAGGTTAACTTCACATTGTTTTCTTTTAATTTATCATGAATATCATCGAATGTACATTTTTGTTAATTTTTTAATTAATTGGCTATTCCTTATAAAAACCATTTTCGCGAAAAAATTTTGTAGATAACTAATTTACACTATGTTGCCAAACAAATAAAAATTACTCTAATATTCTAACTTTATAAACAAATTGCTCATGTGATCTTATTTCAATTATATTTCGTGGTGCGTTTTAATTGACCGCAAGTGTACATGCGATGTATCCATGTTTGTTCATATAAGCCCTTTCAATACTCAAGGGAAATTGTAACAAAAAACCATGCACCTGTGTAAGTTGAAATAAAACGCAGTATCTGTGTTATCGAAAATCTAAAGCACAAAAAGACATTATGCAGCAACAACAAAGCATTAAATTGTGCATATGTATAAATATTAATCAATAAATACAGAAAATACTTTAAAAAACTTATCTCGACTCGAACAATACATACATAATATTTATGTACATATATATCTTCTATAAATATTAAAACTTGTATCCGCTGAACTTTGATTCTCATTACAAATCACAAATTATTGATTGTACATTAGACCATATTACGACGTACATAAGTACATAGGGAGTTAAAAGAAAAAAGTTGAAAATGTGCCCCTTGTGTTTGAACACTTACCATCTGAGGTTTTTAATAACGGCTGTTTTTTTTTAGACTGATAGAACTTTCGATAGGGATAGCTGTCACTTGACAGCTGGTAAATGACATTTCGTTTTGACATTTCTGTTCAGTAAGCATTGACAAATTATCATTAAAAATCAGTGTTCTGTTCGCCAAACTTATGGAGCACTTCGTGAATTTTATGGTCCACTCATCATAAGCATCAGAGCAGTTTATTCGTCGAACTGTTGTTAAATTCCGAACACACTTACTCTACTCGATGAAAAACCAACAACAAGACAAAGAACTGTACGTACAGAAGAAAATATTGGTGCTGTAAGTGATGAAGTTGGACTTTGTTCATCCACAACATGGAAATTTTGCAGTGGTTCAAAATGGGACTGATCGCATCCGATTCATCAAAGCTAGTCGTGGCGGACATATGCCAGAAATTGTTTTTAAATATTAAATGTCATGAAAATATCTTTCAAATAAAAAAATAATTGGCATCATACTTCATTTTTTATGTGTTTTATTTCTTATATATCATTTATAAAAATCGCAGATCAAATAAACAAATTATAAGGAAAATATTTAGATGATTTTACAGGGTGGCGAAAAAAAATTTCCATTTTTGAAATCATCAGGATAAATGTTCTAGCCCGAAGGCCACATTTTCAACTGTTTTTTATGATGCGGTCCATTGTTCAGATACGAAGTTGGACGATGATTTTTTTTTAAATAATCGCAAATAATATCCATACAATTTTTTTTTTGTAATTTTTTTTTTTAAATTGCTATAAATTCACCAAATTATCATGAAAATTACAAACATGTTAAGAAAACTCCTGTTACTTTTTGCTAACGGCGTTGCGCATTCTTTACCCTGCATTTTTTTATAGACAGAATATGCGCAGTACGCATAGTCAACCGAAATTAAAATTAAATAAAAAATACACGAAAATTTTAAGCCATTTGAAAAAATGTCTTAAAATTTTAATTAAAAAGTTTGATGAAAATTTCGTAAATTTTTCTAAATTAAAAAAAAATTTGGCTTTAGAAATACGAAATATAATTTTTTACAAAAAAAAATTGTCGAAAACCCGTTAGCATGCATAGCAAAAAAATGGGGGAATATTGCAGAAAAAAACACTCTCCGACTTTGTGTTTGCGTCACCACGCTAAGTACATACATACATACATAGGTGCATAATTATTACGATGTATTTATAGAATTATAGCAATTAAGTTAAGAAAAATTATAGGATTAAATTTTTTATTTTATTTTTATTTTATTTTATTAATGCATTCATTCATTATCTTATTTATTGCTTTGGCAAATATGCTAGCATTTTATATGTACTTCTATTATCATTATCATTAAATCGCTGCAGCTCATAGTAGAATATACATAAAATATATGTATGTACATACATACATATGTATGAATGTATGTAACTAAGTTGTCGTACATATGTCAATATTTCAGTAGTGCTTGATTACACAAAGATTGTTCATTTTAATTTTTGTTGTGCGTTGCTTTAAATTTAGAGCAAAATGTGGCGTGATGGTAATGACGTGCCAATTCTTTTTTTTATTTATTTATGCATACATATTATACATATTAAATTTTGGCTTGTCGTGCTGCTGCTGTTAACAAGCAGCGTGCTTGTTTGTTGATACGGATCCCCCATAATTGAAAAAAGATTGTCATTATTTTCATGTTTTAAAAGCACAAAAAGGTTGCAAACAACAATAAAAACTTGAATAAACTCTAGAAAATTGTCGATATCATTTAGAACAAGCAAATATTTAAATAATCAAAGTATGTAAATGCATTAATAAAACCGAAAATCATGGAGCAGTCAATTGTAATCGACTTTCGATAATATTGTTGTAACTAAGTATTTACAATCATGCAGGTATTTTCGTAGATTAAACTCATTAAATTTATACGTTTTAAGTTCATTATTTTATCTTTATTTGAGTCTAAACTTTTATTTTTATTGTTGTATCCACAAATAAATTCCGTTGATAAGAACTTTAAACAGTGAACAATGAAAAATAGAAGAAGCAAAGATAAAAAAAGAACAGAAGTGAGGGGCCATTACTCTGTTAAAATTAAAAATTAATAGAAACGTAAGACGATACCGTAAATATCAAAAGTGGGAAAAATAAAATGAACCACCTGCAGCAGGAGAGGCAAACTTTTGATGCAATGAATTAATAGCAAATTTGAGCAAAACAAAACAAAAAACATATCTAAAAAATAATCTAATATCACAGTACAACAAATTTAGATTTTTTTTCAACAGATTTTTTTCTGAAAGGGAACACCGTACCGATCATTTTTGCTTATAGGCAAACTTATAGGCCAGCGCATCAAGTTTTTTTTTTATATGTACCTAAAGGTACCAGTATAAAAACTTGAAGTATTACAGCTTTGATGCCTACAAAATCTTGTTCGTTATAAAAAGTTGAACATTTCATATCGACGTTTTATCTTGCAACCACTCCTCCTACTCCTCGTTCTACTTTTTTTTTAATACCCTCACATAAGTTTCCTTTATTTTGTTTATAAATCTATTTTGAAAGCTCGACACTAAGACAGTTTAAAAGCAATATAACCTAAAAAGAGAATTTTTTCAATAATGTGAATTTTTTCTATGCTTTTTCAGGGTTACTCTCGTACACAAACTGTCGCAGAATGTCTTCGCCCGCAAAGCACCCTCTGACGTTGCTCGGCTGTGACTCGCATATTAGCCAAGCGCAGAAATGGTCGGTAGAAAATGGCAGACACTCTATGTACTGCCATGCGGTTTGAGGAAACTATCTCTGATTATTGGAGTTAAAATTCCACCGTTTCAGTCTCAGCGAGAAAGATATGCCTTTTGCATCTTCTAATCCTCATATCTTTGATATTTTACGTCTTTGCAACACTACCTTATCATGAGCTGGTATTCGATATTTTTATCGAAAATTTTGGCATTTTACACCCAAACTCCTCGTCTTTCATACGTCAGGAATGTTCGAGAGCAGTTATACACAAGTTGAGCACCCTAGTAAGGTGGTTTGTTGTTTTTGTTGTAAGGTTCTCTCCAAGATATATTCATGCGATATGGAGCTGAATGGCAAGCTGGATGAATTCGACTGACGGCTAAAAATGTCATATTACATGTATTTTATTTTGAGAGCTGAAGCTAAGCATGTTCTGAAATTCGTTGAAGACTTGATTTAAAACTATTTACATATGTACATATATTACATCACAGATGGTTAGTTTATAGTTTTCGTATAAATTAGCTAGATATTTCAACAGATGCAATTAAAAATATTTCCTAAATCGTTCGATTTTGGCCACCCTAGGTCTGAGTTATTAGGTTAATTTATAGCAATGCGAAATTGCATGTGGACAGGCCACAAAATGTTGTATTTAAAAAACAAAAATCGCAAAAAAGTGTAATGACCCAAACAAAATGATAAAACCAAAAACCAAACAATAAATGATGAAAAAACAGTGTACACTACTTGTAATAAAGTTGTAAAATTATAAAAAAATTAAAGCGCAAAAAAGATAAAAATGGTTCGCAAATAAAACCCAACAACAGAAGGACTAACATCAGCATTTGACCGACCATGGCACCAACTACCGAGCAACAGATGAACTTGAATAATCCACCGCATAAATAAAATAAGAAAATACAAAAATTATGATATAGTATATGTATGTATGTATGAATGTCTGTATGTATGTATACTGAACGCTTATGAAAAATGGTTCAAGAAAGTAATATATTTTAATTTACTTACTGTGCGTCATCTTCGATAAACATTTTCAAATCAGCTGTTATCCAAACAGTAGTAAAGCCAAAGTGCGAAGTGCGTATGCAAATTTACCGACTGCAGCAATTTAACGTAAATATCAGTTGTCAAGCTTATTTGTTGTTGCTTTTTAAAGAATTCTGTTGGTTGGCTGTCGATACTTCCGCTTAATAATATTGCTTATTGTTTATTTGTTGAAAGTGATGCTGCACTGTTGCTGATATTCTTGGGACGATATTTTTTTTGTAATTTACGTAGATATGCTATTATTGTTCAATTCTTGTTGAATATTTCGATATACAATCCATATATGTATGTATGTACGACTGATCTGTAACGAGAGAAGAAGCAGAGAAGAGAAACGATACAACGGATGTGAGAATGAATGAAAACACATACATATGTAATATGTATGTACGTAGATATGTACATAAATGAAGAAACATATATTTTTATAAAAACCAAGCGTTTGTAAATGCGAAAATAATTCGTATGCTTAATAATTGAGCGGATGAGGACATTTAGAACGAAGAAAAACTATAAATATGGATATGTGGGGGGTGGGTGTATTGTAAGTGAAATATTTCGCTGATATGCGTAGGTTAATAATGCTAATCCTTATGCGAAGCAATGTTGAAAAACTTTTAAGTTTATAACAAAAAAAACGAGGAAGATTATATTAAGTAATAAAAACTTTATAATAAAAAATCACAGGTCAATGAAAACGCACCACCAAATATAATTGAAATAAGATCACATAAGCAATTTGTTTATAAAGTTAGAATATTAGGGTAATTTTTATTTCTCGAAATTATTTTTAAAAGGAATAGCCAATTAATTTAAAAAAAAATTAACAAAAATGTACATTCGATGATATTCATGATTAATTAAAAGAAAACAATGTGAAGTTAACTTAAAGCGACTAAATCATTTTCATCCCCTAACGGTAGAAATATAGACTTCACAATAGGCTTTTCTAATAACGAGTCGTTCCTCCTTTAGCCTCAATAACTGCCTTAATTCTTGAAGGCATGGAATTCACTAGGGCCTCAATTGATTTCCTTATACGGGACCATACCAAACCATTTCTAAAATCTTTATCATTTGAATTTTATTTGTTGGCTTCTGTTTAGCAACTTCACACTTCATTATGTGCCATAAGTGCTCAATAAGGTTTAAATCTAGCGAGTTTCTAGGCCAATCCAAGCGTTGAATCAGTAGATCGTTAAATGTATTGGCCAACTAAAAAATAAAAATTCGAGCTGAATAGGATCATATACACCAATATTGTATAGATGTTTTATACAAGATTTGTTTCCAATCAAAATTTACCCATTTTGCACGATGGCATGGCGCTAAGTCATCCTGGAAGATTAGGCGATCCGTATAAGAATAATGCTCTTCACTTGCGGGTACTAAAAACTTTTTGTGCATTCATTATTCCGCCGACAAGGTCTAGAGCCCCCAAAACATGGTATAAAAAGCAGCCCAAATCATTTGAGTTCGAGGAAACTAAACTTTCTTTACTACACAATTATCCTGGAACCTCTCACCACCTGAACGGGGAGCACGTAAAGCAAATTTTGTTAGCTTAGCAAATGAAATTTGCTTTCGTTTGATCCCAATTTTGGTACTTTTTAGCCCAAGAAATTCGTGCAGCCTTCATTTTTTGTGTTAATAGTGGCTTTTTGGCAGGGCGTCTTCCATATAAACCCACATCTCTAAGCCGTCGACGTATGGTTTCGACACTTAAATCCACTTGGTGAAAATTTTGCATCTCCACCCTTATAGAAGGTGCACTTTTAAAGCGGTCGCTTAAACTTATCCGCCGCAGTATGTTGTCTGTTCTCTCAGTTGACTTTCGAGGATGACCTGATCCCTTTTTACGCTCCAACACATCACTATTATCTTTTTTTTTTTTTGTAAAAGACGAACAATATTTGAATGGCTACAACCAATTTTAGCTGCTATTTGCCGAGAAGATAACTTTTCTTCATCTAATGCCAATATGCGAATTTTTTGATCACGCGTTAATTTCTTCCGATTATTTGGCATTTTGGACAACTTTTCAAATGCACAACCAAAACACGACTATAACTGAACAGTGTGCAACCCAATTTCATAAAAAATAATTTATTTCTCAGTGCTTACTAGATCTAGTAGAAATTTTTTCAAATTTACAGTTATATAGCTGAAGATATTCTACCAAATTGGTGGTGCGTTTTTATTGACCGCAAGTGTATGTATATGCTACTACTAAGCTTTAAAAATCAACTCGTTCGGGTAGAAGTTTATTATTATTTTTTGTTTTTTGGAAAATGAACAACTTAAATATTGATTTATATAAAACTTCAAAATTTTACATTCTCTCTTAACACTTTAAATTTTTAACCCATCTTTACACGGATCGAGTTTCATGTCGCTCGTTTGATTCTCCCAACAAAATGGACCCATCTAAAAGGCAATCCCACCGAAAAAAAAAAATCGACTTAGTGATGGCACTATTAATCAAAAATCCAATCATAATTGGTTTCAAGGATTTTTCGCCATCCCTCGTCAAGTTGGGTTACGTTCGAATTGGAGAGTTTTCGGGGGGTTTCCTTTTTTTGACATTCCACCCTTTCGGTTATGTTATCTTTCTTAGTTTCTCTGACTTTCCCTTTACTTAAAAACAAAACCAATATACGTGATGTCCTAGTTGTTGTACTGACGCGACCACCTTATATAAATTCCCCGTACTTGCATTAATCGCGGCGCAACTTCCTTCATTGTCTTGCTATTCCACCAAAGAACGTATTACAATCTAATCTACGCTCTTTGGTTCCACATTACATCCGTCACTCTTTTATTCAGCCAAATTTGCGAATTGCCATTACGAGTACGAAGTAAATATGGAATTAGCATTCACGCCTTAATATCCATTCATAATGGTAGCCCCAGTCTAACAGAAAACTAAATTGCGCAAAGGGTATAATACAATGCATAAAACGAAAAAGTGGCATTTGGCAAAAATTGGCATAAAAAGGTTTGAAAGTTTGCCATTTACTACTGTTATTAGTAGAAATGAGTACAAATTTTATTCTAATTAGCACTTAAAAGCAAATGCAAGCCTTCCAGCGCGAGATGTGCTTATTTTTCGCATTGATCAAAGCCTATATATATATTACAAATAAACTTAAATATCACAAAATAGCGAATGCTCATATCAAAGGCTTACTTACAGAACTATCTCAAATAACTTACAAACTTAAAAACAATGTAGAAATGAGGCAGTATAATAGAAGCAGAACCCGGTAAAAAAAAGCTTTAGAAAGCGTCAAATACCAAAACAAAACGCTGAAGAGTAATTATGTAAATAAATAAAAATTTTAGCAACGGGTAATGCTAGAAATATGATTATTTATGTAAGTATATATGTATGTAAGTATTTACATACATACGCAAGCAACACAAATAAAAACCTTGTCAAGCGCCACACCGTCACTCTGTCGCACTGTGTGCCAAAAAATTCGGTCGGACTTTGACTTGTGGTTGCACTCATTCCCCTACAATACCCTCAAAACAAGTTTTATTTTTAAATTAATATAGCGTTTTTTTTTTGGCACTCACTTTTGTTTATTTTAATTTTTGTTGATATTTATACCTGTATCTTTTAATCTTAAAGATAGATAACGTATTTTTTTCATATTTTCACCCTTAAAAAAAACTGATGTTCGTATTTTTAAGATAATTTAATTTCGATGCTTAATATATGTATCTCCAAAGCTACCATTTTGCGTTCAGCAGTGAATAAGTATACTTATATTTATCACGCAGTTTGTTAAGGTCGCAGGTTGGCGAATTGTTTTTTTAGTTTATAAAAAAATTACAGCCATATCCTATAACAGTAGCTCATTTAAAAAATATGTAGCTACGGTTTTAATATAATAATAATAATTTGCCGCTTACATCATATACATACTTATGTTTGAGCCTACTTCATCTACAATTTGTGGTGTGCGTCTTGATATTTTAAGACAAATTGAGGTGGCTGCAGTTTAACAAAGGCAAATGATTTTTGTAAGAAGTTGTTTCATGATAGAAATACATTCGGAGGTTTGCCATTGTCTGCCGATTGGCGATCGCTATTAGAAACAACTTTTCTATAATTTTTGATGATATGACGCTACACACTCGGAGCTACGGCGGCTTCAATTTCTGGTCAAACTAATTTTCTCGAGCTTTTAATTTTTTTAAATGAAGCAAATGTGTGATATGTTATATGTGTTATTCTATTTTTCGTTACATTTTCGTCATCACTTTACGCGCTTTATTTCATTTTTTTCTTCCTTTTTTTATTTCATCTAAATTTTTTTTAAATTTGTATGGCCTTATTCATAAAAAAGGACAAATTAGGTTTAAAGAGCTTTATGAACTGAAGTTTTCATAGAAATTTCATATTTATAAAAATATTAAAGCCATCTTTTTTTTATGAATTTGGATGTCACATTTTTAAATCATATTTTATGTATCTATTTACTGTTTTTTTTTTTTATTTATGCTAATTTTTCTTATTTTGTTAATTTTTTGTTACTTTTACTAATTTCTAATTTGATTTTTTGTCTGTTTAGAATTTTATTTGTTGCAATTTATATTATAATTTCTTTTATTTTGTAGTTGAGACTTATTCCCATTTGGATTTTACTTTTACTTTAAATTTTTTGATTTTTTTCTAACTTATTCACTTATATAATCTCATTTTATACAATAGATATATGTAGATATATTGTATTATATTTTATAAATATGTAGATGTAGAGAAATTTTCGTTTCTGATTTTATTTTTAGTTTTTTTCTTCGTTCTACTTATTTTATAAATGAAATTTTTTATTCATTTATTTATTTCATTTTTTCAGTTCATTATATTTTTTTTTATCATTGCATTATATAGATTTACAGCTATAGCGTAACGTATCATCATCGTCTGTTTTTTCTTGTTTTTGTTTTAATTGATTTATTGTTTTACTTCCCTGTCAGTGTCATTTTTTCACTTCATTCTATTCATCTTAATTCCTATTTATTCATATATTTTATTTTATGCTATTTATTTTTATTTTAACTGCACTTATTTACATTTATTTTACATTTTTTATTTCAGGCTACTTTGTTTCATTATTCTCTCTCAATTTTGTAATTATTTTATATTATTTTATGTATTTTATATAATTAAATTTACTTGCCCTTTTTTATAACTTCATTTGATATAATCCAATTGAATATAACTTTATCCCATGCAAATGAATTAAATTAAATTTAGTTTATTTGAAATTAAATAATTTTAATTCAATTATAAAAAAATTATTTAAGTTTAACTAATTAGTTTAATAATTATAAATTGAACATAACTTAATTGAGCTTAATTTAAATTACTTTATTTTTTCTTAATTTCACATTAATTGTTTTACTTTATTTTGATTAAGTTTTAGAATTGATCCGAAATATTTATCGTGCAGGTATTTTTGCACACCATCTGTTTTCGGATACTATTTGTTTTTTTACCCAATTTAAAATTTGACTTTGTGATTATTTTGTTTACTCGCCCACCAACACTCATTCAAAAATAAAAATAATAAAACAATAAAAACCAGCAGAGCACAATTTCTAAAAAGAAAAAAAATTCTCGCAGCGCGCTCGCTCTTTCAATTGACGCTAATTGAATTGATAGCCCGTAAACGAGACGAAAAATCCAACACACCTCTATACAAATCTACAAAAGGAAAGTGGACTTTGTCACCACTTTTTCGCCCCCTTCATTCTCAACTGACATGCGACACCCACGATCTATACCTAACATTTTTATTTATTTATCCTTAACAGCAGCAGTGCCAATATCGGCCAAATCAATGTCATAAGCAAACGACCGCATTCTACTCCCACCGCTGTTGCCCTCGCATCCTTGTCATGCTACAATCGCTCGAATCAATCCACTTGGCCACACTCAATGTCATTTGCCAGTTGTTGCCGGTACAAAGTCTACAATGTAGCTACATAAATATGTAGAGCTACAACACCGCTAGCGTGGAATCGGTTATATTTGTTGAACGAGCCCAAAGCAATTTGTCCGTCCATCAGACTCATTCAAAAAATCATTGTAACCTAAACAGCTGTTGTGAGCAAATATTGAGTGTATGATTGTGATATGTAAATAATAAAAAAAAAAAAATAAACAAATCTTAGTGAGTATTTATGAGAGTCAAAAGTTTAATAGTGTTATCACATTAGTGATCACTTCAAATTGTTGTAGTTGTTTTTGAACTAAAGTTATCTGCACAAAGTTTATACGAGCGATAAAAACAACGGCTTGACAGAATAACGCCGATGCAAGGAGCAGGTACCATATACCGCCAACGCAAATTCTCTTGACGGTGAAATCCGAATTGGCATTTTTTTGTAAAGGCCGGAAACCTTTTGAAGGCCGCACAACACATGTACATGTAGAGATACAATTGAAAGTTTTAGGTTCTCAGAGTCAGAGACAAAATTCCTGCTGTGGGAGTGCTAGATTAGTTAGAGTTGTCACCTATGTTTCCAGGGTATTCGAAGGTGTCCTAGCTGGTAATTAGAGTGGGCGAAGGATGTACTAAGCGGCGCCATGGAGACGCCTTAGAGATCACAAAAGGCAGAAAAGTGCCTAAAAATAAGGATGAAATAAGTGAAACACCGAAGTCACCTCCCGTTCCCGTCATCTTTGGATGTAGCGCCACAAGGATTGGTTTGCTTATGAAGCCATGATTTTGCTTAGCGCAGTTTCTTGGGCTTCCCGTAAAAGCCCAGCCCCTGGAACCGAGAAAGGTAATATTAAAGATCAACCAATACGATGTCAGGGGAAATCTGTGGTGAATAAATCTCGTTCCTCTAGAAGGGGAACATCCGGATATACTTGTGTACGAATGGGCCGAATTTTTATAGAAATTAATTGTAAACGGAAGGATTAGGGGATGGACATCGACTTTTTGAAAGTAGCATGACGTAACCTTTAGAACATTTTTCCTGACAAATAGTTATAATAAAATCAGCAACAACTTTTCTTTATTTCGATTTCGAATATGCATACGTATATAAAATATAAGTAACTTAATAGATGCGCGCTACCGGAATAGATGCAAGTCCGAAACAACAACGAATTCAAATAAGGTGTTTTTTAGTCAATGAAAATGGACAGAAAATATCATTATCTTATCATGAGAAAAAATTTGTATGTTTATTCTTGTCTGAGGAAAATAGCATTTTTATAGGGAAACCTACAAAATAAGTTTTTTATCTTTAAGAAAAATTGTGTACAAAAAATTGCAATAAATAATTAGGAAAATAGAAATGAAGTAAAAAACGAAATTTTATAGATTTCTTGAAGTTTAAATTTGCATCGTCACTGCAATCATCGTCACTCTCAGTGTGAATTTCCATATATGGAGTACCATTGTTCCATAAGTTTTACAATAAAATAATCATCAAAAAAAGGTTTATCAGCCTTAAAACAGGAAAAACCCTGTTTCAATGAAAACCATAAAAAAAACAACGCAAAAGTTGTACAATAGCGTCACCTAGCGCAAGTTTTAGGTAAAGATTAACATAAAAATTAAATCATCGATTTCAACAACAGTAAAATACCATAACTTTCAAGGATAATTCCACAAACAAAAAACATTATTTAATCGAATTTTAGTCAATTTTTCCTGTATATAGGGTAGACTAAAACTCACAAACTTTAGATAGGTATTACAAAAACAATACAAAAATAGATATACATACATATATGCTATTGTGGGATGTGGTAAGTTTTCATTTACTTTTGTTTTCATCAAATAGGGAGACATAAATAAACCTGCACTTTGTATCGTGTACCATGTTCCACTATAACAATAGATAAACTTAATTTAATTTTCAAATACAAATATATAATTTTACGCAAAAAGGATAAAAAACAAACATCTTGTAAATTACTCTCGTTTCGTTTCAAGCATTGCATAATGGAAAAGATTTCCCGTTAAGTGACATTACTTAGGTGTTTATGTACTTTGACCCAAGAGTTTTAGCGCGCAATGAGAAGAACAACAACAATAACAATAAAGTATAGTATAAAAAGCTTACACAATTACCTTCATCCGGTAAGCGCTGCAGTCATGTTAACACGCAAAGTCAGTGCAAGGTGCAAAATTACAAGAGTGCATAGATATGGGCATTAGACCAGGTCAATCCACATAAAAAAAAAATTTGTAATCATCCT
The DNA here is from genome assembly GCA_951828415.1 of Anomoia purmunda. Taxonomy (NCBI): domain Eukaryota; kingdom Metazoa; phylum Arthropoda; class Insecta; order Diptera; family Tephritidae; genus Anomoia; species Anomoia purmunda. The sequence continues at coordinate 99,082,163 of OX639997.1, forward strand.
AAATTCAAATCGAGAGTATTTCGAAAGAAAACAATTTCCCGATTATGAGTTTCAGCTCCAAAATGTGTTTTTTCTATTAAAGACCTCAAACAATCGTTAGATTCTTAAGTCGTATAACTTTCTAGTATAAAATGCAACAATCGCCGAGCAAATACCAAAGATTTGACAATAGATTCATTTTAGCGGCTTTTAGTTCATTTTTTTATGTTTCACACAGCAGTCAAATTGCGGGCAGTGTTTTTTAGTTTTTTCTCCGACCCATTCTAATGTATAAGTATACCTACATACATACATAAAACTAATTTATTATCAACACAACAACCGACGAACTGCCTTCTCAACCAACCAGTAAAGTTATCACTTTGCCGGTGTTATTCTACTGACTCTGCTTCTTATTCATTTTCGCGCAACAACTATATAATAACTTATATTATTCGTAAAGAACGGAATAATTTTATAGACCGGAGTCCAATGTCCGACACACACACGCTTTGGATAAACAAACATGCGTTTAACTGCTGATTTTTTACTCATAAAAATAAAGAAGATAATCAAAACATTGGGTAAGCGCCGAAAGCATTGCTATCGTTGTTGTCGCCACACCGGCGTAATAAATACGAATCAAGAACTATTATAAACTATAAAGACATGAACTAAAGTTCATAGAGAATTATTTTTATTAAATCGGCGAAAATTTTGTAAACTCTTTAAAAGCGGAAATATTTTTTTTTATGGCTAAGTAACTAAGTACATATGCCCACTATGTAATTTGAACATTTGTCTAAATATAATATATGTATGTAGATTGAATAATTGGCGGTTAGAAAGCTAGCTAGAGGGAGTGGCATTGTGTTCACTTAATATGCAGAAGAGTAAGAGGCGAGCGTAGAGAGCTGATGAATCGCACTTTGATACGTTGATTGGTGTGATTTGACTTTTGTTTTATTTTGAAACAAATTTTCATATTTTTAACAGATAATTATAGTTGAAGCGCACGCACCACTGGCAGTCGCTTCGATAAGTAGTTGGAAGTCTTGTCTGCAGAACTGCAAAATTGTCGACGTCGCCTAATTAAAACTATTTCTAATTCGGCCGATGCTGGTGCTGCCACTAAAATATGAAATGCGAAATTTTGCAAAGCTTTAATAAATTTGAAGCCATACAATAAAAACAGCACAAAATAATTAAACTATTTTCAAAGTAATAAGTATTTCTAATTTAAAACAAAAAAAGATATCGTTTTAATTTTAAAATTTAATGTCGCGGTCGTTTTCGAGGTGTTTAAGAACCTCGTTTTAAGACATTTGTAGTCAAGGAAATCTTGCGAACGTTACGTCGCAAAGTTGCTGTTGTCAAAGTGTTCATATCTTCAGTTGTACCCACTATGGGCTGAATACAGGAATTGGCGCAGTCAGTGGTATAACTAACGGGTTTTTCAATAGGGACGCTACAAAAGTAGACCGATAGTGACAGCAAACGACGCCTTATTTTTTCCCGCTCTTTTGACATTTCCCTTCAGTAAGGTTTGCCATTTCATCATGGAAAGATATACGATCCAACAACGAGTCGAAATTATTAAAATTTACTACCGAAATTCGGAGTCAATGGCCTCAACTTTAAGAGCGCTACGTCTAATTTATGGTCGTCATCATTTCTGGCTGAATGGCTTCGTCAATAAGCAAAATATGCGTTATTGGACAGGCAGCAATCCACACGTACTCCATGAGTCAACATTGCATCCCGAAAAAATTTTGGTTTGGTGAGGTTTATGGGCCGGCGGCGTCATTGGGCCGTACTTCTTCCGTGATGATCAAGACCGGCACGTTACTGTGAATGGGAATCGCTACCGCTCAATGATAACCGAATTTTTTTGGCCCGAATTGGATGATATGAACTTGGACAATATGTGATTCCAACAGGACGGCGCCACAAGCCACACAGCGAATGTCGCAATCGATTTATTGAAAACCAAGTTTGGTGAACGTGTTATCTCCCGAAATGGCCCAGTCAATTGGCCGACTCGGTCGTGCGATTTGACGCCGTTAAACTATTTCTTGTGGGGCTATGTCAAGTCTACGGTCTATGCCAACAAGCCAGCGACGATTGATGAACTTCGTACGAATATCGAACGTGAAATTGCTGCAGTATCGGCCGATTTATGCTTGAAAACCGTCGAAAATTGGGTTCAGCGTCTGGACTTCTGCAAGCGTGCCCGTGGTGCCCATGCAAAAGAAATCGAGTTCCATACATAATGGCATCGAATGTACTTTCACAGGAATAAAGAATTTAATTCATATCCCAAACTGTTTTTGTTTTATTAAAAAAAAAACTTTTGTAGCGTTCATATTGAAAAACCCTGTGCTTTGGTTTTGTCGATTTTTACAATTCTCATGTAAACGTAAACAAACCTTTTTTTACAAATGACCCACTAGTTTTTTGTAGATTTATTTGCAAAATATCTTTTTATAATTCTTATTTTTACATTTTAGAAAATTTAAAACATGTTCCTTATTGAGAAGTTGAAAGTTAATCATTCTTCTTTTCTTGATATTCTTTGTTTACTTTTATTTGTTGAGGTGCAAGCGTGTCTTCTCCATTTCTTGAGTTGTACCTTGCTGGTTAGCTGGTTGGTCAAAACATTTTTACTAACTAACAAATCTAAATTATATCAAAATATACATTCACGGCCTAAAACAATACTCAAAATCGCTTGCAAATTTATTATGCGTTTTCGCCAAGAGAACCTTGACTTCATTCTCTTTTGCAATCTCTATTTTTATTTCCTTCGATTCGACCAAGTGTCTAATTGAAAAAAGCCAAATAAATATTTATGCACATAGTACGTTATGTAATTGTATTTAAATCCATAAATATTATTCGCGTAACTGTAACACAACAAATGTGTATTAAACAATAAGTCATGCAGATATCTATGTGCATATGTTGCGCCTCTATACTCTGCATAATAATAACGATTTGTTGTTGCATACAAAGTGCTTGGGCGAGTGAAAAGCTTTGGTGGGAGAATTGGCAGGGTTCTAGTACGAGTATAAGCAAATGTAAATGCATACACACACATATATGTAAATAGATATGTGCATACTTGTATGGATATTTACATACTAGCGATAGTAAAAAGTAAAAAATGTCTACCCTAACCTTAAACTGAAACGAGAAGCACATAGGAAATGCAACGAAATCAAGTTCTAGGCCAATGGCGAGTAGCTCTATAGAAATGAGCAGCTTTAAAGTGAAGATAATGGAAATGTTGAAACAAAAAATAAGAGCATGAAATAAAAAATAAGTCAAGTTACTTAATAATGCTGCGTTATATAATTTTTGTTTCATGAACTTGGTTAGTGGATCAAGTTAAAAAAAAACAGAGGAGTGCACAAACGAAAGTAGATACATGGAACTGGTACGATATGTAGACTTATGTACCTTGGCGCATACTAGGGGTCGTTTGGGTTTCAAGCCCCTACCAAAATCTTAAAACTGTAGTACTATCTTGAAATTGATTGAGAATTACGATTAAATGGAAAACCTTGATATTTTAGTATGGAAATAACTTTTCGTCCTACCAGACTAGGCAAGCAGTCTCGCAGACTCCTAAATCAGCGAAAACATATTGACAGCAATTCGTATTAAATTTTATAAACATATACTATGAAGGCGATAATGTTGAAATAGTTCATTTTCATTGTAAGGAGCCAGAAAAATATTATCAAAATGAACAGACATACCATTTCATTCTCAGAAATTTAAAGCCACGAAGGAACTGTTAGATACCATGTCGATAGTTAAAGAATAAGGCACCTAGTACACGCTCAATATTTGTTATGACATTTTGAAGGATCGACGCATAAATATATCGCAAAATAATTTAACACTGGGAGTGCCAGTTACTGTTGAAATTCGACCGGTCTTTAGCTCTTCAATGGCGCTGAATTATTTTTTCCAAACTAAGCACATTAAACAACTTGTAGAACTTGTTCTTATCGAACTTTCGGCCCACTAAAGAAAAGGAAACTCCGAAACGAATAATATACACATTTTTACATACTCCCATTAAAAAATCAACAAAAATTATGTCTCATAGGCGTAGCTTATTTACTTTTTAAATTTGTAACAGGTGGAAGCCATTGGCGCACCCAAGGTGGGCGGGTAGTTTTGGGGTTCAAATCAATCCCAAAATCCTAAAATTGTAGTACGATCTTGAAATTAATTTACTTTTTTTACCAAATAAGCTTATTAAAAACAAAAAAAAAAAACCTGTTAAAAAACAAGCAATTTTAGCCATTTTTCCATAAATTCCTTAAAATACAATTTACATAGTGCCCAAAAAAATTTTAAAAAAACTTTAGTTTGAGTGTTTCTTGGTTTTTGTTTATTTATCTCTTCCGACAAACTTGCTTGAGACCGACACATGACTTTGAAGATGGGACAACACCGAAACCTTATTATCTCCAAACCAAATTGGACAAGGAATGACACAAATTCGTTTCCAAGCAGATCAACTTAATGAGGGTCCGAGAAGGCTTAAATTACGGGATTGATAAAAGAAAAATAAGTGTTGCAAATTTGATTGAAAGCAGCTCTTCATTATCAGAAAATCAGTCACTTTTCGTATAGGTCGTATTTTCTGATATTAGGTATGACCGGACATTTTGAGGAAGATAGTGATATGTTCTAGTTATGCAGTTCCAAGCGTTTCAAGATCAGCACGGTCGAAAAGCTTTAGCTGTTCATCGCAAGTAGTGCATCGAGTTGCTTCGATATGACGTTTTCACACTCTCGTGCTAATTTTTTTGGTCGAAGGAAGAACAGTCTATGTACATACATACTATATACACTTGAAGATTGAAAAAATTGTCACACAAATAGAATGGCATGTAACGAAAACGATAACATATCGCAATACACATACTTTTTACATTCTCACAGCCTTAAATTGCAATAACTTGTAATCACATATAACGTGTAACTAAATTATATATATATTTGCTTGGATTAATTTAAATTGCCAATTGTTGGAAATATCCAAGCATACTACGAATGAGTGTATTTGAGCAAATAGTATGCTTCGATTATTTTCACATGCAATTTGAAAGTTTCGACTTTAACCCCCAACCAAGTTGGTGCTTAATTTGTTGAACATTAGCTGTTGGAATAAAATATAATTGCAAATGAGTGTATATGGTTTTATGCACATATGTATGTACATACATACGTGAGTACATGCATAAATTTGTATACAATGAATAGCAACTAATTTACAGCAAGAATGTATGCGATAGGGGCACGTTTTTGCATATCATTTGTGAAACAGCATTTATTTTTTTTAATTAGAGATTTGCATATTGCCGGCAAGACGATGACACCAGAACTGAAAGTATTAGATATATCTTTATACATACATATGTATGTATATACTATACTATACTTCCTTGATTTTTAATTAATTTACTTTGGAAATATTTTCTAGTATTTGCCCCAGTGACTTATTTCTACGCTTCATGGATTTTGTGTTTTCGCCAGAAAATATGAACAACGGGGATTCCGGGAAAAGCAGCGTGGGTCTGAAGCGAGCAGTCCTAGTCCACCATGCACCCATCCCTTTCAAATCTGACAAAAGTTCCATTCGAGTTAGGCGGGCCATTACCACTTTTAAATCTACATGGCCAAAACCAGCAGGAGATGACGTTTGTATCAAACGACAACCTTTGCGAAAGTTATAAGTTTGTTCTTGTTCTGGATATTGCAAATTGTTCACGATTTTTGCGGCTAAGGAACCCAGAACCAAGTCCCGAAGAATTTATTCAGGTAATAATGAAAAATATATTAACTAATCCTAATACGGAATTTACCCGGCGGCGAGAAACCCAAGCTTGCATAGAGTGGAACCCGCACGTGCACTATGCCGCAATTCTCTTTGCCTACCCAACCTTGAGACGATGGTATCCTCTACGGAAGAAGTAGGAAGATGAAGATGAAAATGAAGATGTGAGTTTCCCTTCGTGCCATTACAGTGGCTCTAAATTGAACGGAAAGATGGTATGTATTGATTGTTATTCCTACGATCTTTCCCCGCGTTGCTTCGCACCGTATATATTCGATCAATAGCGGATGTGCCAAGTCTGACGCCACACTGATAAGATGCATAATGGGTCTAATAAAAAATTAAAAAAAAAATATGCTTCTCTTTTGTAACAATGTACTGCTTTATTCCATGGAAAACTTATACATATGTATTTGTGTACTGCTTTCGCCCTTTCAGAATCTGGTAACTCTGCTGCTGAGCGACGTGAAAATTTCAGTTGAAGAAGAATGTGAAGTGTTACTGAGAAACTGGACATAAGATATTACAGATTGTATCTTTAAAATTAATTAAATAAATTTACTAAACTAAACACTTAATCTGGATTGAAGAAAAACAGCTATCAAAAGAAAGAAAATGGGATTTAAATGGCGCTTAAGAAATATTCACTACTTTTGGCGATAACCGATTTCATGTTATGTAGATTTTTATACAAAAAACCTTTACTCGAACGGGAGAAAATATCGCAATTTGAAGAAAAAACGACGCCACCAAAATATGAAAGCATTTTCTTAGGTAATATATGACTAAGCTAATTCAGCACGTAAGAAATTTATTTCAATTCTGACGTGGAGTATTCTAAGAAAAGTCGCTTATCAAGTTCGCAGTTTGAACTTTGTTTTCACTATCCATTGCCACATTTCGTCAAAGTTCTTTCAACAGTTTGGAACTGAATAAGGTGTGAAATTGAAATAACGTCAATATGTCTCTAATTCATTTTTTGCTCATCGACTATGACGTCATCGAGCATGTTGCTAAACGATAATGCACGCGCATGTCCACACTTGAATGAAGCAACAGCAGCCACAGCAGCGCATATATTTCAAAATAAAGACAAATACGAGTAAAACTTCGCAAAGCAATAATTGAAAAGTAACAACTCAAATGCACTTGCGTCAGCTGTTATGTACATGAAACGTGTCGAACTGATTTGACAGCCACGTTCCAATAACGCTGTGGTTCACCAGATTATTGCTGCGAAATTATTTCTCATTTTTATGATTCAATAAAGTTTTTATACATATAAACAAAAAACTACTCGATTTGTGAAAAATTCAAGCATTCTAAAAAAAAAAAGATCATCTTTCCTACACACACAAACAAAAAACAACAACACCGTAACTTTCCTTCACTTTATTTGTTGCTTGGTATTGCGTCGTTACTGCTTTTCGTCATATCTCAATACATTTACTTTTGAATAATAAAAGTTTATAAATTTGCTACAACGGAATTCGTATGTGGGTAGAAGGCGGAAAGCGGTCGCCTACCAAAGCTCATTGAGTGCAAAATGCTGCTCCTTAACCCGCTATCACCATTCTGTCTGCCAAAACAACAGCCTCAGCTGTACCCTAGTTGAGTTGAAAAATCGTATGATTGTGTCAAAGTCCGTGAAATTGCAAATAAACGAAGAAAAAAATAACAAAAACCGATCAAAATAAAAATATAATACACTTAGCACGAAACACATGCGAGGGGCGACTAATGAAAGTTCGCTTAGTTGACCAGAAAAAAAAAATATTTTCATATTTATACTTATGCTTGGTTTTGATTGCGTCAAATCGAAATACGTCAAAATTTTTTACTGTTTTCATTATATTGACAGCATTTGATGTCAAATTTAGCCTAATCAAAACAAGCATTAATCTTCGTATTTTTCATTTTCCTTACAAAATCCGCATTGATTTCAATGCATTTCCTAATCCTATAGATCCTCTTTGCAGAACAGTCCAAAAATCTTGCTGTTTAAGCTGATCAAGTTCAGCATTAACCGCATCTATTATCTCTCAGTTGCGGTTAAAGACATTTCCACTCAAATTTATTTTAATTTTTTGGAAACAACCAGAAATCACAATCAATCATCATCTATCACAGATCTGGGGAAGATGGTGCCGATCGCATTTCTTCAATGCCAGAGATCGCAACCAAGTTACTCGTTTTTTCAGCAGTGTGAGCTGGTGCATTGTCATGATTGAAAAAATAGCACCGCAAATCTTCTTTCTTCCGGTTGTCCAACAAATTTTTGAAAACTGTTGGTAAGCAGTTACCGTTTGACCCTTTTCCAGGCGAATAGCACCAACAACTTTTGATTGGGTGAAGTAAAATGGCCTGATTACTTTTCTTTTATTGCGGATTTTGGAATGCATTTTTGTTTCTGGGAATGTACTTATAGAAAACAAATTCTTCGTCACCAGTGCACCCGAGCAATTTTTTTTTTTGCTTCATTTAAAACTCGTGGAAACCTCTGGGTGTATTTCGGACATGACAAAACTTCTCACAAAAATAATTTGCCATTTGGAGTCGGCGTAAAACTGTAGATCCGCACACCACAAATTGTAGATGTTCGGCCAAACATCAAGGAATATGGTGTAAGCAAAAAATTATTATTATTATCATTTGAAACCCATCGAGCAGATTTCTTCACGCATCCCAGATGTTGACTTAATATTCGCGATTAGGCTACGGCATTTAGACCCTATTCATCAACAATTGTCTCTTGTGTCAAACGTGGATCTTCGTACTAACTTTGGACTTCACCAGAGCCACAGTGAAGTCATCAGTGGAACATTTTGTTCGAACTTCTCGGGGCTCGTTCTCTACAGAAAAATGTCTGTCCCTGGAATCTGCGGAACCACTTGGAAATAGTCTATAAAGATGGTGGAAGCATTCCACAAGCATTCATTGACATTCATTGAAAAGAGGCTTTAGTTTGCGCCGAAAACCGAAGAGAATCACAAAGAGAACTTATGTTTGCGTTAATGGTGGAATTTCGTCTGACTATTTGGCGTTTTCTCGTCTCGTTTTTGACCGATCGTTTGGAAATTTAGAAAGAATAATTGTAAAGGATTTTGTATTTTTAGTTTTATTTTTAAAGATTTAAGAGTGACCAACTAAGCGAACTTTGATAGTCAGTCCCCTCGGATGTACAATTTGATTACATACGAATATGTATAGATCTACTCGAGTAGGAACGGTGAGCGCTCGAATGTGAGATTGGGGGCGTCCGGCTGAATCGCTCGCCGATTCGCTGAAAAATATTCATACTCGTTTTCCGTTCTTTCATTGCTGATTTAAATGTGCACGCGCATATTTTTTAGTTTGCATATTCAAATTTATACGAGTATACATGCAAACATACATACTTACATAGGGTTGAGGTCGTTGCTTGTAGCGGTTGCTGTAAAATGTGACCATGAGGCAGCCCGAAATCCATTAACAAGGGAAGATAATCAAACAAACTGCTGATATGAGAAAGTTCGTTGCATGCACAATGAGCGAATAAAGGTCGCAGAGTGACTTTCACGCAGAAATTATGCCAAATACCAAATTGATTTGGCGTTGAGATGCCTTTCTAATTGAAAAAATTGAAAATAGACAGCATTGCGATAGCGCGGAATTTGAAAAGGCGATAACAACTGATGCATCACAATAATATCGTTGAACAATTGAGTGCATACGAGTAATTGATGACCAAAATATTTATCTATTTAATTATATGTTATTTTGACAAAATATTTATCTATTTAATTATATGTTAATTTGACACTGGCATTTTTCGTCTCTTAAAATATTTGTACTCAGTTTAGCCGTTTTCGCATAAATTTAGCCGGTTATAATTGTGTTTACCGCGAAATTTTTTAGCTACCGGTTTTTTAGACGATTAGCAATAAAATTTTGGTCGTTTTAGTAGTTTGTGTTATTCTTATTTTGCATTTTGAAATCGAAAATTCCATCAAAATATATAGTTAAAAGGTAAACTGAAACTTGGTAATGGCGAGTTTTAATGGAATTTTATAATTCGATTGATTCTCCTAGAAATTTGAACTAAACTGCACACCCAAGTCTTAACCGATTATAATCAAATTATCGTTGCTAAGGTATTCCCTGCAAGAACCCTAACCAATAACTATCGGTTATATTAGCGGGAAAATTAACTCAAACTATTGGCCAGTTTGACGGCTAGTTTTGTATGGGCATCGGGTATCAAATGACCACTTCGCCTTTTCGCTTTTTTGCATTTATGAAAATGAATTCACAGAACTCTTTATTTTCTCGTAATACACACACACTCTTTGTCCGTTGTGCTTCACTGCTAACTTTCAATTCAAATTTTCATTGATTCTGCGGAAGCAGAATGAATTGGCTTTTTCTCTAGTTTGCATGACTGGACTGTGTGAAATTACAATCGATAACTTATTTTCGATATGGTACGGCATTTGCAGGGTTTTTAGTATTCATATTAGAAACACAACATATTATGGGGATTAAAGTAAACGCTACGACGGCCGCCATAGCCGAGTTAGTTGAGTGTGCGCGCTTCAATCGGTCGATCCCGGGTTCATATCTTAGCCGTCGCCCCTCGGCAGACAATGATATCATTGAAATCGTTTTGATAATAAAATATATAGTCCATTAAAAAAATAATAGCATAAGTATCTAAATTTGTGCAAAATTAAAAAAAAAAAATCATCAACATTTCGTTTAGCATATATTTTTTGGTGAACTGTGAGAAAACCCATTCAAATGTAAACGTTTTGGATATCGAAATTTGCGGAATTGATTGAGAATACATAGTGCATCGCAAGACTTCCTTTAGATTTAGCCTCTGCTTTTCTCCTTACATACAAAGTATAAATGTACATATATGTAGGTATTCCAAAGTTTAATACAATCCAGTTTTAAATTTCAATATCACTGTCACTACTTAATGCCAAAGTCAGTAAAAATAACTTTTCAGTAGTGTCATTCAAGTCCAGTTTTCCGACATGCAATTTTCTCATTTTTCCTTTCCCACACACTTTGCTGCTCTAAGAAAACAGCAACCAAACCCGCATAACGTGCAAAATGGTTGCAGCTTTAAAGTTGTGAAAAGAAGGTCAGGAAATGTAAACCAGAAAGAAAGCAATTCATGGAAAATACAAAATGAAGAGAATAACAAATTAAATAAAAATTCCACGCAAACCCGCGAAGAAAACGCATTAGACAGCGGAGTACCTAACTCTGCATACAAAGGCAACGAAATATCTAACAAATACAAATTAATTATGGAAAGAATAAAAATGATCTAAAAATAGATTTATTCTTAAATAGATATGTCCATACTTATGTATGTACATACATAAGTATATCTACACATTATTTGAAAGAGGGCCGTCTCGCTAAAACTTGGAGGCTCGTTCCCGTTGATTCGGCTAACAATGCAAACAATAACAAAGCATGAGAAGCAAATGGTAACAAAAACAAGCTAAAATTCAACAAAAAACTATAGCAAATGACGCCTATTTCTAAAAAAAATCGGATATCTAGGTGCATATGTATGTGTGTAAGATATCACACAGTCGACCACTCAATCTATTTTCGAACAATGAAGCATAGTAGCAAAAGAAAATAAATAAGTACAATATAAAATTTTGCTACATGCCATAAAAAAGCAGTCAGGCTAATAGAAAATTCGCCAAATCAGACAGACAACCGCACCAAAGTCAACCGCCAACAGACGATGGTGCAGGTAATGCCAATGCAAGAAAACCACGCTATTATACACGCTGAAAATCGTATGAGATTGAGGGGAAATTTAGTTCAAACAGAGCAGCACGCATTCTCCTTCATTGCTGCTACTCGCATGTCAGTTCGCCGTAAAAGACTCCCCTTTAACTAGCGTCGTGGCCAAGAGCATTCGAATGTGGCAAGGCGGCTAATCAAGTGAATGTAAGGAGAGAGTTAAAACAAAACTTTATGTAGGTAGCATGAGCCTCAAGTATATGCGGACCAAAATGCAACATGCAACAGCGGATACAAATATACATACATTGTGTGCTTAGTATGTATATATGTACATATTTAGCATGGGGGTACGAAGTGTGTAGATATGGAAGATTGTGGAAAACCAACTGGCGACCGGCGTGAAAAAATTAGTTATCTTGATGTTTGTAAAGGTAGAGTTTTCTAGTGTCTTCTAGAGATAGGAAACTTTCGATTTACCGACCATCGATACATAACTATAGCATTGCGGACAATACAAAAAATAATTAAATAAATAAACAATGTGATAAATTCGTCAAATACGCAATTTATCAAGTTTTTACTATTGTATTTTAACAAGAATTAATAATCTATTAAAGCTATTGATAATTCTTTAATCGATTAGCCAAAGTTGTTTAAAAAACGAAGTTCAGAAGTTAAAGCCAAAAATACTCGAAAAAGTATGACATTTTTCGATTTCTTAGCCCATTTTTGCAATAAAACTCGCTCTGACAGTGGCAAAATCTGTATTAAAATTTGCATAACTTTATGGAAATTCGTAAAATGTTTGAAAGTTTTATTTATATAGTTTATGTTGTACAATGAGTTATAATTTTATATATTTGGATTCGCCAACAAATAAAACTAAAAAATTTTAATTTTAATTGTCCTAGAAAAAAACAACGCGCAAGAACTGTGTTGTACTTTCGATCAAAAAAATTAAACTTACAAAATTATAATTACTTTTGATAAAAGGAAAAGCAATAATATTCTTGACCAAAATTTAACTCATAAAATGATTATTATTTTTAATAAAAAAATATAAAAAAATAATAACAATTAAAAAAGTTATTATTTCAGACCATAAAAACATTCGAAAACGAGTTTTATTTTTTATCAAAAGAATATATGTATATCGATATATGACTGTAAAGTAACTATTAATTATAGATTTTAGATACATAAAAAATTTAAAATAATCAATATTTGCGATCCCTGAAAATTGCGCTTATAGAATTACTTGTGTTAACTTTTAAGTGATTTGCTTCTACTGAAAACGCAACGTCAACTTTGTTTATTTGTATGTACATATAAATATTTAAATACAATATATGTACATACATATATTGTAATTATATGTGTACTTAAACGAAATATCATAATAAATTGTAATTTATAGCAAACTCGTGCAATAAAAATCGTCTATCGTTAAATGCAATCAGAAACAATAAAACCTGTGTGTTTATTATCAAAGCAAAAATACAACAGAAAAAGAGTGTTTTTTTTTTAATTTATATATTACAGTGGCTAACATATTGTATGTAAATGCAAAAACGTTTTTTAATGAATGAAAGTGGAGCCGGGGTTTAATGTCCCACAATAAAATGCATAACTTTGAGACCAAATGAAATGCAACTACTTTTTCGCACAGCACTGCACAATTATACGCAGACGGACCTGAATTAGAAAGTCGCATGATACCGCGAAAACCGATGTAAATTGCAACCAAGTTGATTTGTTGTTGAAGAACTACAATTACACATCGCGTTTGCTCGCCAAGAGTTGTTACAGGATTTCCCGCTTAATTGCACATCAAAAATAGGCAAACATTTTTGTTCAATTAACCGATATTCGTTTAAGTAATATCAATAAAAAAATATAAAAAATCAAAGCGAATTTTTAGTCAATTGAAATTTACACAATATTATATTATATTTACAAAACTGCATACTCGAAGTTATTAAAAGTTATGATGAAGTTTGAAAATTGTATGACTATTTTTTTAATGTAATTAGTTTTTATGAATTTCGTAACTTTTATTTGTATGGTTTATGTTGCAGAATGAGCTATACTTTCATAAAAAATTATTAAAAATAAATGAATAAACATAAGTGGCAAATTATGGTAATATTTTTTTCACCGATCAGGCGTTTCAATTAAGCGGGGAAATCGATTAACCGGCGGTCAATTAAGCGGAGATTACTGTATCATCGTTATATAGAGGTGAGTTCTCACAATTGAAAAAAAAATCATAACTACCTAGCACGAGTATGTAAATTACTGATACAGATGTACGTATGTATGTATGTCTGTACTTGCAAACCCCACAGCGGTTTTCCAACAATTAAAAGCAAGAAATAAAAGTGTAGAGAAAGTTTAGCACTTAATTCGCTGAATGCGCTTGCTGCTTGGGATTTTACATAAAGTGAGCAAATACGCACAAAATAAATGATTGTACGATACTAAAAAATACAATTCGATGACCTTTGCGAAAGCCAAACACGTACTGCCACGTAAATATATAAACATTTTGTGTTTGCATGAAAATCGTTTTTTGCGTCGATATACATAAATGTAAACAAACTCAAGCCAGTTGCCAAACATGGCTATTATGATATCGATAAAAATGTAAATAACCTTTCGCTATCGAGTACACATACATACATATGTACATACATAAATATGTATGTGTGTACATGCATTCATACATCAGAGTTGCATCTCCGTTCCAAACACGTTTTTTCTTACATTGTTGTTGCAGTGAAATTTTAAGGTTAACTCTGTACATATCTATATTATATATATATATATGTATGTACATACATATATATGTACATATGTACATATATATGTACATACATATTGAGTTTGAAGTTTTCACTATACGTTGCTGAGCATTCATTGAAGAAATTTGAGCGAAGTATGCGACGTTACTTCGTACACATGGAGACAGTTAAAGACAGACAAAAATAAGAATTTGCAGTATCCATGTACAAATATACCTACTATTGGAATATGTATATATGTATACATATGTGCATATGTACATACATACATAGATATGTGCATTTAGAAAGATGTTGATACACATATTTACATATGTACATATGTATGTACATATGTGTGTCCATATATTCACGAGCATAAACGTGGGAGTCATTCTCAGTGTACTGAAGAGCTAACGGCGGGCGCTAAAACCAAAACAAGGAAATGTAAAGGCAATTGGTCGGCTGGCTGGCAAGTTTACGAAAGCGAGAATTATTTACGTTCATAAATACATACATACATACATATGTATGCATGTACATACATACATAGGTATGTAAGTACACATTTATTAGTAGATATGTTCATATAACCCAAAAGCCGACTGTCTGATTAAGTCCATAAACCCATCTTAATGTTTGTGTGCGCAAATACAAAACATATATATGTACATACATACATATATGCATATATGTGCATATACATATATTTACTCCTATGTATGTATGTGTATACGTCTATTGACGTTTGTTCCAATATAAAAAAAAACACCAAGAATGAGTGCAAGAACCAAACAGCATATGAAGGCCAAGTTAGTTTGTCACATTGCGTTTTTGGAAAAGACGGCAAAACGAGCGAAGGGAAAAATGAAAAAGGCTAGAAAGAAAGAAAACCTTCCATTATTTTGACGTCCATACCTATTACGGCGCCTGTTTATACGCAAAACTGCCACTTCAGTCATTACGACGAAGTCAAGAATAGAGGCACCTAGTTCCACAAACAAAAACTAGATGCTGTTATTCTGGAAAGTACCTATTCATGTAATTTTTAATGGATACGCTTTCATAGATTTTTGAAAGTTTTGATAGCAAAGCAAGCATATCAAGCGCGTATTGAGCAAACACCTTAACTACCAAAACGCTTTGTAAAATATGTACATATGTACTTTGATCTGGCTTACTATCGATAGTGGCTAATAGGTCGATCTTGAGAAAAATAATACGACTCGATAATCGCGTTTTATCTTCATCCCGATATTTCTGCATGCCACAGACAACAGAAGATGAAACATACATACATATGTACATATGTATGTAAGTATGTATGGATATATGTACTACATATGTATCTGTCGCCTTCACGACAAAAAAATTAGAATTAATCTGACTACAGTCATTTACAATGTGTTTGGGCTAGAAGTTAAGAAATTTTAAAATTAAAAATACACTAGGCAAGTAACTGCATTACTCATGTATGAATATATACATATGTACATATATCAGTTAATACATACATATGTATATAAAGACATTCATACGTATACAACCAGGAATATAAGAAGTAACAAAAGAGATTGAAAAATAAATACATACCTGTGGTAACTGCCATTTTTTTGTTTACGTTGTTTTTTTTGCACGCATAACAGCGTGACGTCGAAGCATAAGGTGGTAGTGATGTTGATGTTTTTGTTAATACCATTTTTGTTGTTGCGGCGAAAAATCAACCAGAACGTAGTTGTGGGCACATTGTATTTTTTTTGACAGCAGCAGAACAAACAAGAATAAATACAAAGGAAAGGGGAACTTTAATTAGACAACATTACGTTTACAACTGACTTTAGATTACAGCAACATTTAAATAAATAAAGATCTAAACTGTGTATATTTTTTGCGATTTTATAATTAAACCGAGCGACACAATTCGCGTATGCCGTACAAACACGCCCCAAAAACCAAAAAAAAAAACAGAACACACATTTTCATGCGCCGTTATGTAAAATCGCACATTTTTTCGCACAAAACATCTGAGAAATTTTCTTTTCACATGCAATTCATTGCACTTTTATACTTATAGGTAGCCATAATTTTAATACACTTTTATATACATACATATGTATGTATGTAGATAACGAAACTAATCTGCAATTTAATTGCCGTGACATCTTGCAATCCCCACCAACTCATCCGCAAGAGCCATTAATTAAATATTAAACTTTTATTGTACTGTCGAGGTCGCGTAGACGCCTAATAAAAGTAATGAAGTAGCAGCAAAAAAAAGGCGAGGACTTGTGTCCGCCAGGCGTTCACACTACGCTTCCAAATTTGGCTTTTTGTCGCCACATTACATTTGCCATTAACAGCCATACTTCTGCTTTTTACTTACCCGGATACACAAACGCACCCGTTCTACTTTCGTGGGTCGCGTTTAATGCAACTAATTGCTTGAAATTATTGGATTTTCATAAATTATTTTCACAAAAGTAAATAACTAAACTTTTAATGCGCGCCGTTTTTAATAAAAATTATTATTTGTTACAATGTAAACAGCGAATAGATCACTCTCGGCCACGTTAGATTTACTTCTGATTCATTTCATTGGCTGTTTCGTATGTTTTTCATCGTCATACGCCGTCGTTGGCGAAGTCGCGTCGTCGTCTTCGCCGCGCTTTCCCCTTTTTGCAACGTTTCTCTTCTTCCAATTCCCCCTGGTAAAAAATTAAGAAACAACAACGTTGTTGTTGCCAATCGCTCACTTTCTCCTTTGATTACATTTCAATTTCTCCTTGTTTTGTTTTTATACGTAATTTTTTTTGTCTGCCGCCGCTCTCTCGAAGGCACGTCATCAATGTGTGGCGTCGCCAAAACGAAAAGCAAACAAATCATATATAAATATTTTGTTTATGCCCACCTCTTGTTACGTTGACTTATCTAAGCCTTATATATTTGCATTCAATACTTTTTGTTTAATAATTAGACACAATTTAATTACTTCTATACACCCGCAAAAATAAACCATCACACATCAGAATTGTACAACTTTTGAAACTTTTAACGCCCGGCCTCATTACGTGCTGCCAGACTCCATAGAATTATGCGAGCATTCAGTGGGTAGTGATTACGTGTCCCTTTTTTACTGAGAAAATGATGAAATACGTAAACGAATTTTGAAACTTTCTTGTCAACTGCTCATTTTTTAAAGCAGCATAATCTGAAAAATTTGTTAAAGTTAATTCTAATATTTACTTCTAATATGATTCGCATAAAAACATTTATTGTTGTCAACTGGCAGCGCTCTTCGCTCAATTGTGTGGTAAGCGCATACAGCAAAACAAGCTCACGTGGTGTGTGTATACAACAACAAATCCAACAACAATAACTTCCTAGTTTTTTATATACGTGTCCTGTCATTCTGGAAAAGTGGCGTGATTCTGTCATCAGCAGAGCGCATGCTTATTGGTGGAGTGAATGGGATAGAAGGTAGTGTGGAAAATGTCAGCGCCATTGCCAGATTGTTATAGAAAATTGTGCTAAGCTGCCATATATGCAAATGGTCGAAGGTAAAAAAATGAGAAATATTGCCACCAGAATATGCTTGCTTTTTAATATTGGCACTTATGACGCCGGATGTGTGAGCGCATGTTTAAAGAAATTGTTTGAATAAATCATAGTAAGTTGTAGTGTCGTAAATGTTTTTTATTAAATTTATATGCATATCACTTAAAAGTAAACAAATAATATGCAGAGAAGATATGGAGTAATTGTGAACTTTTTAGCAAGTAACGTGTTTGGAGTTTGGCAAAGTACAAGAATAAGAATTAGAGAAAATTGCATTCGGCGTTGGATCTTCGCTGATCATCGAATATTGGAAATCGAATATCAAATTCGTATTATCAGTCGAAATTTTCGTTGCCTATCTAATTTTCTGTCGAACAGAATTTTGCTTTCTTTTGTTCACATTCGAATTCAACTCATAAGGGTCTTTTTTTCTTTCTTCGTTTAATTACCGTAAAATTAACACGGCATTATTGACATAGTGGCATCATCTCATTTCACGTTTATGCCTCCGATCCACGATGCAGCGAATATCATTCTTGCCTCCGATCGGTTTAATCTCTTTTCAAAGGAATTTCGTGTGTACTCTCATTTAACCGAAACGGAATTCGGAGAATGTTAGAATAAAAGTGAAATATCCCAAGTAAAAGTAAACGAAGAATATGGCGTAAAGAAGAATGAGTAACTTTAAACTTTTAAATTATAACTTATTATATGCATTTAACAAATAAACATACAAAATATTAAAAAGTGCCTTTCTACCAATTATTTGTAAAAAAAAAAGTTGCGTTTACTGTAACTTGAAAACTGTCAAAAATCGGCTAAATTGCTTAGGCGGTTATAGCGCCAAATAAGTAAAGGATACAAAATTCAGACATCGCCGCATATATGCAACTTCTTGCCTATCTTGGATGGATTCTTCCTCTCCTCTTGATGGTAGTTTAACTCCAAATGAAAGCATTCATATGGCCAGAGTTGAAGATCAGAACGGGTTTTTACTAGCATCAACTACCACACCATATCGAACATAATTTACTCACATAAAAAATATTGTAAATTGTATACAATTATCCAAGAAACTAAACACAATAAAAATAAAACTCAATAAATTGTATTATTTTGCGAACAAATATAGAACTTATGAAATAATTCTTAAATTTGATGAAAAGGATAAAAAACATCGCTCATACACTTATGGTCCCAGATAAAAACTGCCTGCGTTAAATGACCAACAAAACTAACATTTCAAAAAAGAAAACTTGATGAAAATATGTTTAATTTTTTCAATTTTTCACAAAGTTTGATAAAAATGCATTTTGTTATACAACTAACTATATAAAAAAATGTGTCATAGAAAGCATTCCGAATATTATAAAATAAAGTCAGTTGTTTGAGTAACTGTGATCCTTTGAATGTGCACTTGAGTACACTTCAAATAAGACAACATTTATCGAAATATGGTTAAAAACAAAACTATTTGAAATGTATATTTAGTACAGATTTTAATTTAATCAAATTATGAAAACTTAAACTTTCACTGTTCAAACTTGACTTACAATGTTCAATGTTTTATTGAGATTTAGAAATGAAAGAGTAAATTACTTAATTTCCCCCTTTTTTTTTAATAAAAAATGATCCATATATATGTACATAGTTTTCTTATGCAGTGTAGTACATTGGTACACGAATTTAATAAGCATACATGGTAGTTGTAATATCGCCTGGCGTACTGGCGTATAGTATGTGACGAATAAAATGATTCATTCATTTTCAATTTTATTTTTTCGTTTGCCGGTGTCTTGTGAAATTTTGTATACATATTTTTTTTGTATAGTATATATTGAAGTAAGGCAAATTAAATGTATAAATGTACGCAATGTGTGAAACGTTAACGCCTGTTTACAAAATATTTAAAAATAATCCAATCGATGAACTTATTAAAGAATGGTTATTAAATGAAAACTTATAACCTATGTATGTACGAATGAATGTATGTAAAACAATACTCCATCGCTGACCTAACTATTTTTTTTTTTAATTTTTTAATCTTTTTTTTATTCTCCGAGTCAGCAAGGGTCATAGTTATCTTATAAATAATATTTTTCATTACTTCACTATTTCCATTGGATATTAACTCTAATTACCACCAACAAAATCATCATCAATTCTTTCGCGTTTAATTTCAGCATTTTCATTTCCATCTGGTAGTATGCATTCGTCCAACGGCGCATTATTGCCCTCAGTATTCTGTGTTATCACAATTACTTTAGCAGCAGCTGAGGCGCGTGTCATACGCTTTGGTGCCGTTGATATAGTGACAGCCGAACGTGTTGTAATCGTGTCAGACGTGGAAGATGTGTTCGCAATCGAGGTGTTTGGGGTAGTGTTGCTTGTTGTTGTAGTTGCCAGATGTGGATTACGAGTCAACTGTGGAAAGCGGCGTGAAGCTGGTGGAGTTGCTGTTACAGTGGTCGACGAGACTGTAGAGAATTTTGTTGGAATCTGCAAAAAATAAAATTTTTAATGTTATAGTAAAGAGGAAAATATTTGGGTGATTTACAAGGTGCCCGAATGTGTCATAAGTCATAAAGTCATAAAATTGTAAATATATACAAAATTGTTTAGTTTTAATTACTTATTTCAATACAATCCAAAAACATAACTTGTGAAATCTAAAATTTTATGACAATGATTTATGACACATTCGGAATCACCCAATTAAAAATATTTTTTTTTTTTTAGATTGATTTTAAATATTTGGGGCATTCACACATTTCTCTAGAATCTCTCTAGAATCGAACAACAGCAATAAAAATATAATTTAAACTAATTAAAAATTGTATGACTTTACAATACGATACAACTTGTGAAACCCCCTATTGTGTTTTTTTTTTCAGAGGTATAGTGCTTTGATACTAGGCGAAAGTATTAGTAATCATTTGTTAATTTACAGCACAATACCAGGGTTCGACGTAGCCGAGTGTCTAGCGAGTGCTTGCTATCATCTGGAGTGTCCAGGGTTGAAATATCGGCCACAGTAGGTAAAATAAAAAAAACCCAAACAAACTGTATTCTAACGGCGGTGGCCATCTTCCGAGTGCATTACCGCCATGAAAGAGACCTGCTTTACAAATTGTAGGTAAAGTTTGGCCAAACATGGAGCTATACTAAGTACAGCAAAGATTGCCTAGTACCACTAAAGTGTTGTCACCCAAGACAATTAACGCGAGGTCCACGATAGGTGTATTTTGACGGAGTGGACCAAAGAGTGAGGTGTACCCTTTACATACATACATATATGACATATGTTTAGTATATTGGGTACTATGGTGAAAAACAAAAAGGTAACATGCTTATTTTTTTGAAAATATGTACATTAGGGCACTTGAAAAAAATAGGTACGGCTTTTTCATACAATTCATTGTAATGTTGATACCGTACCAAAATATTGTTCAAAATTGAGATTTAGATGAGCTGGACCGATTTGGCGTTTGTTATAAATAATAATATATTTTCAAAAAAAAATTACCGTAGATCATACAAGTTTTGGATAAAAATATTTAGAAATATGCATGTTTAACGGAATCATAATAGGAAATTTTTGAAGATTGGTTTGAGAAAAATTTGAATAGCTCAACCAAAACTTGACTGATTTAGACTAAAATATATCATATTTTCACGCTTTTAATTTCAAATCCACATTTTTTTAATCTCATTATTATAAGCCTTTTGAACAAATTTTTCAATATATCCTTTAAATTTTATTTATAAAACACCCCATTTCAGGAGAAATTTTCAAATCGATCCAGCTCATGTAAATCCTAATATATTTTGAACATAATATATTTTCTAATTCCGTTTGAAAAACTGCAACTTTTCGGTGAGACGCCCTAATGTACAATGATGAACCCAAGATTTTTTATTAATAAATTGTTTCTGTACATAAATACATAACATTTAATATGGTGTACTTTTTGAGGCATCGCCTATGTACGCCGAGTATTTGCTAATATTTTTTTTTTACACAAAATGTAGAAAAATATGAATCATTAAAAACATGATGAATATTACAAAAAAAAAAAAACACTATGTGGTTTGTTTGAGTTTCTGTGCCTGCTCTATTTGAGAACTTATCACTAGTAGCAATTAAAATTTTAATTTCTTGGATGTGAGAAAATTTTCACTCCCTCACAACTTGTAATTTTTTTCAATGCCGTTAGTATTTTGTTAGTTTTTATTAATGAAATAATTTAATTTCTATTAGCAGCTATATTTTATTAGATTTTGCTCACCTGCCTTATGGTCAATTCTCGTCCTAAGCGTGGCGTACTTCTCAGCGCAATCGTTTTGGCACCACTCTGTGCTGTAGAACCACTACTGGTGTTATTTGCAATCGGTGTTGATGTCTGCATTGGTGGCTTAGTGTAGAAAATTCGTGGAGAATCTTGAGCCGCCTTCAAGGTTGCCAAACCACTACTCGACGTAGTTGTCACATTCGGCAGCGAAGTATTCTTTGCACCACTTGTCGTAGTCGACATTATGCTGGAACGTGTAGAAACAGTTGATTTGCTCAGCGCATTCGTTGAAGATGACAACTGATAACCCAATATACTATTGTCCTTATCCAAAATGCCTATTGGACCTTTAGAAATTTGCTGATTTTGATTTTGTTTTTGAACTTGTTGCTGCTGTTGCGGCTGCTGCTGCTGTTGTTGTATAGTGGTGGTGCGTACGATTGTGTTCGTAGTCGGTGTTGTGATGGCCCTCGATACCGATTGTATTGCTTGTGTTGTCGGCTTCGGTGTACCACCGCCAGCAGCGGAGACAGGCAAAAGGCTAATTTGCGAGGCATACTCGTCTATCAAACGTACAGCGCACTCGATATCTTTGGGCGTCAGCGTTGTTGAATTGATAATGTTATCGATAATTATTTGGCGATCAGAGAATGAAAGCATAGCTACACGATAATAGTACTTTTTGAGACGTGCATCGAATTGTCGCACACTGGTGCGTAACAATGAACGCTGATAATCGGATAACGACATTTGCGATGTTGTTGTTGTTGGTGTACTACTACTTTGCATGCTGCTACTCAACGCATTTAGTGGTGATGCCATTACACCACTGGATGTTGACGGCACAAACTTTGGCGTAATAATTGTATTTGGCGGCAAATGTTTCTGCAATGCCGTTATGGTTGGCGTCAGCGAACTTTTCGGTGCCGGTGTTAGTTGTGGTGTCGTTGGTATAGACATCGATGCGTTAGGTGTGCCATTAATAACTGTCGTTGTGGATAGATTTGCCGAAGCATCAGCTGTAATTTTCTCCACTTTCTGCCGTATGGATGCGGGTATGACATTCTTATTTGCCTCCAAATCGGCGCGTGTTATTAGTTTTGTTGTCATGACAATGTAAGCAGGTAGCTCACGCACTCCAGCCTGTACTTGTGCATGTATACGTGTCGGATCGATTGCCGGCATGGGACCATCTAAATTCGGACAGCAATAGTCGAGTAACACACAACCATGATTGCGATTATATTTGGCTGGATGCAAGAAAGAGTACAAACGTGTTCCATTTGTATCCAATACTGTGGGTGTGAGACCATAATACCCACTTGGATCGCTTGAGGGTGTTTGATTGAGTGCCGAATTTGTAGCGGCGGCTAATGCTAGCGTACGTGAAGCCAATGAATTGGTCGTGGCCGAGTTATCTGTAGACGCAGTTACTGCTGAGCGCAAAAGTGATTGCTCCTGCGTTTGCTGTTGATGTTCATCAACGATCTCCTCTTTGGGTACAACAGCTGTAAATGACACGTGAGCGTCTTTAGTACTGCCGCTGCCGCTGCCGCTGCTGGTGGTGGGGGTGGTGGTGGTGATGGTGGTGTTTGAGCTGCTAGCACCTACTCTCACGCCAATCGACTGAGACCGTTGTGTGGTGCTTGAATCAGTGCTGCTTGTGGCGCTACTGCGTTTTTCACGCATTGCCTCAGCAGCAGTTCCCGATGCCGATTGCTGTTTGGGTTGTTGTGAGCGTATGTTGGATGATGTATTTGTTGAAGTTACAGCTACTGTCTTCATTGGAGTTAACAAGGATAGCTCTTCTGAGCTGGAATTTTGGTAACCTGCAGCAGTAATGGGGGAAGTAACCGGCTCATTTTGTGCTGAGATTTGATGATGTAAGAGCAATAAATTTTGAGAAAGCAGAAAAAATAATAACATACATGAATTTTTTTGAGAAAAAAAAGAAGAAAATAAACGAGAAATTATTAAAAATATCGAGGCAAATGAATTGCTACAAACTTATATTAAATAAATTAAGCCTGCCATGCTTGTGATGGGTTGATTATGGGTTGTGTATAACAGCTAGGTGTTGTTGGAATTGAGATATCTCTAAAACAAATTTCCCAAGGCTCTAAAGAATTCAAATTCAGATTATAAAAAAAAACGAATGAGTGGAAGATTTAAACCAATAGGTGACAACTTGGTTCGAAATATTCTCGAAACACTTACTACACATACATACATATCTATGAACAGATGTGTGTCCATATACATATGTGAACAGCTACATTCAAAATAATAGCAGCGCGCCATTTTGACTAATTTTTATTATTTTTCTGTTTGTTTGTTTACGTCTATTAAATTTTTTGACAAAAACTTTTTCGTGAGAATTTGCAAAAACTTATGCTCGAAATTTTTTTATTCAAAAATCTACGGTAACATTTAGCCAGAACAAATTTGAAATACATACATATATTGTAATAAAATTAAATGGGCTTTAAAACTGTGTACTCCAAACTTTCAAGAAAATTCAGATTCAAAAGATTGAAATTTAGATTTTTTTTTTAATTTTCCAAAATTTGGTATAAATTTGCTATTTGGATCTATATGATTTTTTGATCATGTTTAAAAAAAAATAGATTGGATTTAAATGAAATGTGTTTATATGAGTAGAAACTTGTAAGTTTTTAGAGAATTTTTTTCATAAACCGCGATTTTCCAATTTCGGGAATAATTTTTTTTTAAGAAATTAAGAATCGTATTACAAAAGGCGATTTTTCATTCTACAACTAAAGCCAAACACTACCAATTAAATTAACTAAACAAAATATTTCAAACATAACTGCAATCAGAACTTTCAACTTTCTCCAGAGAAAATATTTAAAATTAAAATCCAAAAATAAATCGAATTTTTGTCACTTACGTTTTGCTAGGAGCGTTTCCAATACGCTTGGATCCTTTGTTAACTTTGGCAATGGACCTGATACTTTTGTCACATCTTCGCTGGTTGTCGCCGTCGCCAGTGTTCCTGCTGCTGCTGATGCTGCTGCTGCCACAGGTGGCCGTGCTGTTAGTGTGGGCAGCTGTGGTAGTGTCGTCTGTGCAGCTGGTTTCAAGGCAACACGTTTGCTTGTTATAGTAGGAATTACAGTCCTTTGACGGCTACGCTTTTGAGTTGTGTCAATACTTTCAGGCTGCGTTTCAGCGATGTCCAAACTTGAGGGTGGTACCACTTTTGGATCGACAGTAGTTTTTACCGCTAAATAGTTAAGATAATCAAGGAAATATGAATATGGATTTTGAATGCTAAAAGAAAAATCGCTTAAGTTCTTACCATGTGCTTTTGCCATATTTAAGCTGAGTTTATTAAAATATGCCAAGACTGTGGAGCGATTAACACGCACACGTAACTTGCGCAATTTCCATTTGGGATCGACTTTGTGAAGTGTTGCTTGCTGTAAAATTATAAAGGGTTTAAATAAAATTAAATATAATAAAAATAGAAAAAAAAATTAAACCAAATATAGAAAATAAAACTAGTTTTCACTTTCTCTAATTCTTTTCGTTATTCGTATTTCGTTATATTGTTATCGTTGTTTTTGTAATCGCAAAAAATTACCGGATATAAATTCATTTATTACTTACATACATATATCATTATCGATATAGTTTTCTCTATCACTGTTAGCTAAATCAATAGTTATTAGGATCGATTTTTAGTTCATAATATAAAAAAGCATATAAAAAAAATTTCAAACCTTTAACAAATTTTTATCAAAAATTCAAACTTTCGTAAAATTTTTTGTGGTATTTAAATCTGTTTCTAAATAAATTTTAACAATGTGCAAATTTTAAGTCTAGAAATGCGAATAGATTTTGGTTAATTTTTAATAATTTTTTTGTGCTCAGGGTCTTGCACAATTTCAGTCATCTAAACTGCATGGATAAATGAAAAAGTTTCCAAGACCTTAATTTGAAAAAAAAAAAAAAAAAATTATTTAAATCAACCAGAACTTCAGGCTTACACATTACTAATGAGCTACGAAGCTGCATACCCAAAAATTATTCAAAAATTCGAATGAAAATATTTGAAATTTTGATACAAATTATTAAAAGAAAAAAAAAAAATAGGGCCGCCTCTGTAAGATTGTCATTGTTGCAAGTTTGTTGGCTAGCGTTTCAAATACGACTTCCAAAAATATTTAATTTCAAAATGTTTCCACACTTACCTTTCCACTGTCACCCGGTGTTGGCGTTCTATTGCTATAACGAGCTGGCGTTCCACGTGCCGATCTCTGCGGCAACGATGGACGCTTAAATTGTGTTGGCGGTGTATTTGTGGTAGATTGGCTGAGTTCTTGCTTAGATGCTGTTGGCGTTTGCCTAACCAATTCTTGCACGCCGGTCTTTTCATTGCTTGCTGGAGTAACAACGACATCCTTCCTCCTTCGGCTCGAATCTCTTACTTCGCGTGCACCTGATGACTTTTTTATTTCCATTTCAGCAGCATTCCCTTCCACTTCACTTGACTTAGCAGTAGTATCTGCCGATTTCTCCGAGTGCTGCGCATCCACATTAGCAACCTCATTAGCGGTTGAGCTTTTTAGTGGGGCTGCATTTGTGGTCGATGTGTTGGTGGTAACTGTGACGTCATTAGTAGCTGCTAGTGAATCATCACTTACTACTTGCACATCTTCGCCGTCATCGCTGCGACCTTTCTTCTGCTGCTCCAGCCATTCCGTGAATGTTATGACTTTGGAACCAGGCGACTTTGTTGGCGATGGCTGCAATTTTGTTGCTGTCACATTTGATGTACTTGTAGTATTTCTATCAGTGCTAGCTGCACTTTTGCCATCATCTTTGCTTTCAGCTTTATCTGCGGATTGTTTGCTTGATTCTTTACCGGCTTGTTGATCTTTCGATGGCGCAGTTGTCGCTTCGCCACTCTTTGCTCCTTTTTGCTGCTGTGTCTTATTCATTTCAACATCTTTAGCTGTATCAGTTTGACCAACAGCACGTAACGATTTGCGTTTAGGCGTTAAATTTTTCTTATCTACTTCATCCACTTTACGCTCTTCGACTACATTAACAGTCTCTAAGCCATCAATTGGTTGTAGACGCCTAAGACGCTTAATTGGTATTTGTAGTGGATCGGAAGCTTCCCCGACTGTTAGTGGTGCTTTCGCCGCACTCTCTGTTTTAGCTTCAGGTCGCTGTACATGAGGCTGCCTGCCTGAGGCTGTCGTTGCTGAGGTTGCCTGCTTCGTTGCAGTTCTTTGTGCGCTAACCGATTCTTCATTTGAACGTGCGATTTTATTGGCTGGTTGCAGCTGTTCCAATTCAGGTTTAGTTCGCTTCTTGTTCGCCTCGGCAACCCTGGTAGTTTGTAATTTTTGTTGATCCTGTCTACGCTTTGCATCAGCTGCAGCTAATTTAAAATTATTACTGTTAGTACTTGTTGGTCTTTCGCGCGTTTTGGGGGAATATGTAGCAAGTTGCGTTGATCGGCCACGTTCCAAACTTGTTGGTTTCTCTGTGGTGCTCCTATTCGCTGCTTGAGTTTCTCTATTGATAGCCAAACGAGCGCGTCGCTGGCCAATCGAATTATCAAGCTCACCTTCGCTGGTGTCGACGTCGTCATTATGTATGCGAGCTGGTAAGAAGTGAAAAAAAATAATAATAATTATAAAACAAAATACATGTAAATAAAATATTTGTGCTTACTAGATTTTCGTAAAGGCTCTAGCTTGTGCTTCTTGCTGGGTGATTTTTCTTTATCTAAAGAAAAGCAAAAAAAAAAAACAGAATTAGTTAACTATTTTAAACAGATTTGTTTACCAAGCTCACCATTCACTTCAGCAGATGTGTTCGGTGTTAAATCACGTGCTCGCTTTCTTGTCGCGCTCAATGTTGGTGTCGTGGAAAGGCCTCTGTTGCTATTCCATTGTTCTTTTGCAAGCTTTTGTGAATTTGTAAGCGCTGAAGTTGTCATTTGATGGCTTTTCAAACCTTTCTTAGCCAGTTCTGTAATTAAGAAACAAAATAATATATCTTAGTTATTTATGGAAATGTCAAGCATAGTTTTTTTTATCTTATAAGCTTAACCGTTTGAGTTGCTGGGCGAATGATCGGCCGCACGTTTACGCAACGAACGACGTGTTGAGATCTCGTGCTCCTCCTCACTTGCTGATAGAGTTTGGGGCGTTTCCGGTGAATGTGGTTGCGATAGTGCTTCCGTGAAAGCTCTCTTGAGCATTGTTCGTTGAGATCTATGCGTTTCGGCACTTTCTGCATACACCTCGTTTTCATATTCATTGTCGTCAATTGTTTCCTTTGCCTTTGACATTTGTTCTTCTTGTTTATTTGACGTTTCGTCTTTGTTACTTTCATTTTTATTAGCACCATTCCCGTCGTCTTTTGTTTCATTTATGTTTTTACGCAATAAGCGTGTAATATTTGCACCTTCGGACACTTTCGTTTCATTAATTTCTGCTTCTGGTTTCTTATTTTCTGTTTTTACTGTGGATTCAGTTTGTTTCTCTGACTTTTCGTCTGTGCTTGCAGTTGTAGAATCAGTGTTGACCTTTTTATCATTTAATTTATCTGCACTTTCGACCACTACTACAACTTCCGGTTTTTTATCAGTCGTTACAGCTGTTCCCTCTGCTTCTGTTTTATCATTTACATTTTTATCCATATTTTCTGTGACTAGTTTTGATTCAATTTCATCCGTTTTTTGAAGTTCGGGTTCATTTTGCGCCGATGATTTAGTTGATTTATGTTCCACTGTTTCCTCTGTGATCTGGATTATTACATCCGATTCACTTTTTTTATCTATAATTTTAACAACGCTCTCGACAACTACTTTCTTGTTCTCATTTTTAGACTTTTCTGAGCTTTCAGCTTTCTCTTCAACACTAGCTACGCTTTCAGCAAGTTTGGTCGTTGCTTTCTTGTCACGACTTCTAAGCGACGATTGGGCAATTTCTTTCGCATTCGTTTGATGCTCTTCAGTTATCTCAGAATCTTTATCAGTACCTTCAACGAGAGTTTTTATTTCCCCTTTTTTCTCACGAGGTCTAAGCGACGTTTGGGCAACTTCTTTAGCTTTTATTTTCTCCTCATTAGGATTTTCTGTGCTTTTGGCAGAAATTTTGAGCTTCTCTTCAGTTCCATCCGCGCTCTCAACAATGATTTTAGTTACCCCTCTCGCCTCACGCGTTCTATGCGGGGTTTGGGTAACTTCTTTTGCTTTCACTTTCTCCTCTTTAGGATTTTCTGAGCTTCCGGCAGAAGTTTTGCCTTTCTCTTCAGTGCTATGAATGTTTTCAAGAGATGTTTTAGTTACCCCTCTTTTCTCCCTTGTTCTATGCGGTGTTGGGATAATATCTATAGTTTTCACTTTCTCACCCTGAGGATTTTCTAAGCTTTCGATAGAAGTTTCACCTTTCTTCTCAGTACTATCCGCGCTTTCAACAGATATCGTAGCTTCATCTCTCTTCTCGCGCGTTCTCAGCGAAGTTTGAACAAAATCTTTATCTTTCGATTTATCCTCTTCAGGATTTTCTAAGCTTTCTCCAAAAGTTGGGGCTTTTGCTTCACCTCTCTTTTCACGCGTCCTAAGCGAGCTTTCGACCACTTTCAATTTCTCTTCATGATTTTCTAAGCTTTTGGCCGAAGCTTTAGCTTTCTCCACAGTATCTTTTATGTTTTCAGTAGAAGTTTTAGCATCCACTCTCTTCTCACGCGTTCTAAGTGAAGCATGTGGAATTTCTTTAGCTTTCGCTGTCTCCTCTTTAGGTTCATCTAAGCTTTCGGCAGAAGTTTTAGCTTTGTCTGCAGTAATATCCTTATTTCCAACAGCAGTTTTAGTTTCCCCTCTCTTTTCGCGCGTTCTAAGCAACGTTTGAACACCTTCTTTAGCTTTCGTTTTCTCCTCTTTAGATTTATCTAAGCTTTCGCCAGAAGTTTTAGCTTTCTCTTCAGTAACGTCCTTATTTTCAAAAGCAGTTTTAGCTTCCCCTCTCTTTTCACGGGTTGTATTCGGCGTCTGCGGAACTTCTTTAGCTTTCACTTTCTCCTCTTTAGGTTCGTCTAAGTTTTCGGCAGAAGGTTTAGCTTTCTCCGCAGTAATATCCTTATCTTCAACAGCAGTTTTAGTTTCCCCTCTCTTTTCGCGGGTTCTAATCGGCGTTTGTGGAACTTCTTTAGCTTTCACTTTCTCATCTTTAGATTCATCAAAGCTTTCGTCGGAAGATTTAGCTTTCTCCTGAGGTTTATCTATACTCTCAAAAGGAGTTTTAGCTTCCCCTCTCTTTTCGCGAGTTCTAACCGCCGTTTGCGTAACTTCCTTCGTGTTAGATTTATTCTCATTATCATCAGTGCTTTCAACAGGTGTCTTAGCTTCACCTCTAGTTTCCCGCGTTCGAAGTGATATTTTGGCCAATTCTTTAGCTTTAACTTTCTCCTCTTTAAATTTGTCTGAACTTTCCGTAGAAGTTTTAGATTTCTCCTCAGGAGCATCAGTTTCGCGTGTTCGACGGGAAATTTGGGCAACTTCCTTAGCTTTCGCTTTGTCCTCTTTTGGTTTATCTGAGCTTTCGACTGAAGTTTTAGCTTTCTCCTCAGTACTAACTGTATTTTCAACAGACACTTTAGCTTCTCCTCTCTTCTCTCGCGTCCGTAGCGAGATTTGAACCACTTCTGTGGCTTTCACTTTCTCATTTTGAGTATTTTCACGGACTTTGCTTTCAGCAAGAGTTAAACCTTCCACTTTCTTCTCACGAGTTCTCAGCGGTGTATGTACAATTTCCTTAACTTTCACCTTTTCCTCCTTAGAGGTTTCTGAGCTTTCAGCAACATTTTTAGCCTTCTTTTCAGTAATTCCTGAGGTTTCTACAGAAGTTTTAAATACCCCTCTCTTCTCACGCGCTCTAAGGGACGTTTGGGCAACTTCTTTATCTTTCTCTTTAGCATTACCTGAGCTTTCAATAACAGTCTTAGCTGGCGCTTTCTTCTCACGACTTCTAAGCGAGCATGTGGTAACTTCGTTAGCTTTCGCTTTCTGTTTAGGGGTTTCAGAGCTTGCGACAGAAGTTCTAGCATTCCTCTCTCCCTTTTTCGCTAAGCTTCCTACTCTTTTATCTAAGGCTTCGATTGGAACTTCCTCTATGGAATCATCTGAATCTGAGCTATCTAAAACAATTATTTCGTCTACATTGCCAGATATTTTATCTGCTGTGTTGGCCTCAACTTTTATCTTTTTCGGTTCTTCAGTGCTGATAATCTGAATTATTGCCTTGGTTTTATCTGGTTTAGCTGCAACTTTGGATTCGATTTCTTTATCATTTTTACCAGCCGCGTTTTCGCGGTCAGGTTTAACATCTACGTTAATAGTTGGTGGTTTATCTTCAGATTTATTTGAGCTTTTGCCTTGGATTACATTTTTATATTTATCGTTGTTTTCAGCGTCCATTTTCCTGCTAGTTTTATCAGAACTTTCTGCCAATGTTTCAGATTCAGGTTTATCGATTTGTTTTATGTTTGAACTTTCGCCCTCTTTAACAGGCTGGCATTTTTCGATTTGCTGTTTATCTGAGCCTCTACTTACAGTTTGAGTTTCAGTAGTTTTGTCAGTTGTCTTTTCTTTTTGCTCTACTTTATTCTGTTTTAGTTTTTCTTTATCCTTGCCACTAGTTCCAGCTTTATCTTCCATTGTTTGCTTCTCTTTAGTATTAATATTTGAAACAGTTGGCTTCCCACTATCTATTTCTATGCTCTTCTGAGTGTTTACATTCCCTCTTGTGGACTTTTCTTTTTCTTGTGTTTTTTCTTTAACAGCTGAGTCACTTCCCAGACCCTTTTCAAGCTCTTTTCGCTTTATTTGCTCTACAGAATTTTCCCTTGAGTCTTTGTTCGCACCAGTAGACTTTTCATTTTTCGATTTGTCTTCTAACTTTTCATCCTTCGATTCTCCCTTTGCTTTATCTGTGGCCTTTTCATCTTTTGAATCTCTCTTAGCTCTGTCCGCAATAATTTCATCTGTCTTTGTTTTGTCTGCAGATTTTTCGTGTTTCCTAGCACAGTCTGAAACTTTGTCATCCTTAGAGTCCCTCTTGGTTTTATCTGTAAAACGATCATCTTTCGTATCTCTCTTTGCTCTGTCAGTAGATCTATCATCTTTCGTGTCTCTCTTTGCTCTATCTGAATATTTATCATCTTTCGTATCTCTTTTTGCTCTCTCTGTAGATCTATCATCTTTTGTATCTCTCTTTGCTCTTTCTGCAGATCTATCATCTTTCATATCTCTCTTTGCTCTGTCCGTAGATCTATCATCTTTCGCATATCGCTTTGCTCTGCCCGTAGATCTTTCATCCTTCTCATCCCTCCTTGATCTGTCATCTCTCATGTCTCTTCTTCCTCTGTCTGTGGATCTATAATCTCTAGTATCTCTCTTATATCTATCATCTTTCATATCTCTCTTAGTCCTGTCCGAATATCTTTCATCCTTCGTATCTCTCTTTGCTCCAACCGTAGATCTATCATCTCTCGTGTCTCTCTTTTCTCTATCCGTAGATCTTTCTCCTCTCGTGTCTCTCTTAGCTCTGTCCGTAGATCGTTCATGTTTTGTATCTCTCGTTGTCCTCTCCGCAGATCTTTCATCTTTTAAATTTCTTCTGGTTTGATTCGTAGGCGCTTCATCTCTTAAACTTCTCCGAGCATGGTCCGTAGAATCTTCATCTTTCGAATCCCTCTTCTCTTTGCCAGCAGATTTTTCAGCTTTCAAATCTCTTTTTGCCCTTTCCACAGATCTTTCGTCCTTAGATTGTCTCTTTTCTTTGTCTACTACTTTTTCATCTTTTAAATCTGTCTTTGCTCTGTCATCTTTCGAAACTGTTTGAGGTTGTTCATTTTTCGATTCTTTTTGTGACATTTCCACAGGTTTCTCGTCCTTTGTATATCGCTTGGCGTTCTCCGAAGAACTTTCATCTTTCGAATCTAGCTTAGCTTTGTCTGCGGTTCTCTCATCTTTTGAATCTCGCTTAGATGCTTCCTCTTTCGATTCCCTCTTTGCTCGGTCTATAGATCTTTCATTTTTCGATTCTACCGTTGCTTTGTCAGAAATTTTGTCTTTATTTTGTAAATACTTTTCGTTGAAAACTTTGGATAAATCGGTTTTCTTCAATGATACAACTAGCCCTCTAATTCTTTTGTCATGTTTGGGTGTCGGCGTTTCAGTTACGTTTCTTTCCACAGCAATACTACTTTTCTCCTCAGAAACCTCCTTATTTTCCAAAGGTTTTTCTTCTGTAGTTAATTTTGTATTGTGTTCCAGAGCATTAATTTCCACCGTTGTAGATTTCGGTGTTTCAGACATTGAATATGGTACCTTATCTATCTGCTTTGTATCGTCGGCTTGAGATTTTTCCACGGTATCAGCTTTTTCAACCGTCGTCTGAGGCACATCGTCGGGTTTATTTATACCGGTTTTCAGCTCAGATTTTGTTTTGTCCGTTATTGATTTTTTTACATTCTGCTCATTCTTTTTAGCTTCAATCTCTTGTTGGTTGCCGGAAATGCTAGGCAATGATTTTTCATCCGATTCTTTAATGCTTAATTTAGCAGGTTGTTCATTTTTTTTAGCAACTTCAGATGCCGCTATTTCTGTTTTCGGTTCGACTTCCAACGCCTGGTCGTCTTTCTTGTTATCTCGCGTTTTGGATTCATCACTTCCAGAAGCTTTTTCTATTGCCTTCTTTTCTTCACTTAGGGTTTCGTTTTCTGCTTGCTTAGCTTTCATCGGTGTTTGAGGGTTTTTGCTTTCTGTCTGTTTAGATTTCATTGGTGTCTGAGAACGTGTTTTGCTTTCGGCTTGGTTAGCTTTCATCGGTGTTTGAGAACGTGTTTTGCTATCTATCTGCTTAGCTTTCTTTGGTGTCTGGGATCGTGTTTCCCTCTCGGTTGGCTTTTCCATTTTACGAGTTTTGATCGGGGTAGCCAATTTAATATCCTTTTCATCTTGAGTATTCTTTGCAGTTTTCGTGCTAATAGCTGGCTCGTCTTTCTTCTCAAGCTTAGGTTTGGTTTCTGCAACTACGGTTTTCTCTGAATCAGTATTTGCCTGTTCAACTTTTGGAGTTTCTTTTGCTGGTTTCTCCTCAATCAGTTTGTTACTTTTTTCTTGTTCTAAGATTTCAATTTCATCACCTCTTGTTTGATCCGACGTTTCCTCTACTTCATCCTTATTCATTGACTTCGTGATTTTACTATCTGCATCTTTATCGCTGTGAGATGCAACTTGTTCATCTTTTTTATCTTCAATCTTTCCATCTTCAACTGTTTTTATTTCATTATCCAGAATTTTTTCCTCTCTGTTTTCTACTTTTTCGGTTGAATTTTTTTCCAGTTTGGTTTCTTCATCTAAGTTGGCATTACATGGATCTGTTGCTTTGCTTATATCTTGCGAAATTTCAATTTCACCTTGTACTTCTTCGCTCGCGTCCTGTTCCACTGGTATTGTAGCACCTTTATTTTCGGAGACGTCTTTTTCGTTCGTTTCCTTGGCGCTTTCCGTTGTACTATTAACATCTACACTCTCTACCTGATTATCTGCACTTAAATCTAGTTCACTTTGTTTTATTTCGAGATTTTCACTTAATTCAATATCTTCACCAGACTCAACTACATCCCCACTAGTTTCTTCTGCAACCACATCTGAATTATTAATAATTTCAGTAACCGAACTGTCAGCTACGTCTTTATCTGCAGTGCCCAATAATACAACATCATCGTCAATGGTTTGTTGCCCTGCACTTTTTGCATTAGCATTATCTGTTGTTTCTACTATTTTTTCTTCCGCTTTCGCTTCCACTTCCACTTGTACTTCCATTATTTCATCATTATTTTGTTGTTCGACAACTTCCACAATCTCTTCCATTTCCATACCCATTGAAAGCGTTTTGGATGGCTCTGCGGAAGATAATGCAATGGTTAGTAATTCTAATTTGATTGTTTTAAGTTGATCACCTTGGTTTGATTCCGCCTCTGTGTTTGTGGTCTCATCCATATCACTTTTACATTCCATTGCACTATCTGTTACTTTCGCATTCTTCTCTTTGGTCTCATCCTCACTTGTCACTTGAACTTCAAGTTCAACATCATCCATTTGCTTTACAATTGCTACTTCTTCATCTTCATTAGGGGCACTTTCTGATAGCACTGTATCAATGCGATCCAATAGCGTATCGCTAGCATTTGGACTTTTTTCCAGTTTCTTAGATTTCTCTTTCGAACTGCTTGGTTTGTCACTTTTTTGTTGCTGTCCACTTGTCGATGCTTCTGTGTCAGCATTTAATTTTTGTGCCACATTTGCATTTCTTTCCAACGAAGTGCCTTCGCCTTCACCTTCTGGAGATTTTTGTTGTCGTTTCGGTAATATATTTGCCATTGAATCCTCATTATCACTTTTATCATCATCAGAAACAGTGGGCGACGGTGTTGACCCACGAATTTTGTCTGTAGGTTTTTTGTGTTCTTTACTCGTCGCGAATCAATTTAACTAATAAAGCATAAAATATTGACTTACCTAAATTTACACGATCATAGTTGGAGTCGTTAGAAAGCTCGATAACTTGGCGCTCCTCATCGTCAACATCGCTCAGCGAAACGAATGTATCGGCTGATATATCAGAGTAAATAAAGGAATCAGTATCGGAATCCGAGTCATTCTCAATATTTTCCAAACCTACCAAATTGAAAAATGACAGAAAAAGTTAGTGAAATGTCGGAAAAATGTCTTTTGAAATTGAATAAAACAAATATTTAAATTTATGAAATCAGCGTAACCCAAATTAAAATAATACAATGAAGGTTAATATTCTTTTTACTCTAGTTCAAAAATTAGTTTTATATTTTGAAAATCGAAAAGTAAAAAAAAATTAAAATTTAGAATTTGTTATGTTGCTGGGTTCCAACTAGAGCTGGGACTACCCGCATATTCAGATATCCATTCGGATATCCGTTGACGCGGATAAAATCCGGATAGTATAATTTTTTATGTAGGAATTATCCGAATATCCATCTATCCGAACTTTATTCCACCAACAAATATTATCTGGATATCCTACATTCCCACGACAGTCGGTTCTTCGATACCGGAACGATCCGGATTTATATCCGACCAAGGACTGTCACGTCAGCAGCATGCCCCAACATTGTATGGGAAACGGTTTGTGCTGTTACAACAACAACAACAAAAACCAGATATCCGGATTTGCTATGGAACTAACAATAAGCGCCCATATCGTTAGTAAACGAATGGAATACGCCAACTTGTGAATGATACTTGGGAAAGCGACTTGCAAAATTTTGTTTGATTCGTAGGAAATTAAACTACGGTTTATTTTCCTGACCTGCGATTAATACCGAAACCTATCCGAATATTCAGATTATCAGGATAGTCGAAAAATTCGGATGGAAACCCAGCCCTAGTTGCAACAGGATAAAACTTTCCCCATAAACTTTTAAGAGAATTTGGAATATAAAGCTATGCCATCAAAATACGTCATCATGACTTTCCTGGAACAGCGTCGATTATTTTTTTTTACATTTTTGAAATAATTTACATTTTAAAAAGACTTTCATTTTCAATTTAAAATTTTGAACCCGATTTCCTGAGTTTTTTATTAACGTTGTTTGAGCACAACGCCACGTAATGGTTTGAAAAATTAAAAGGTAAAAAGCATAGAAATGATGGGACAGCAAGGACATTACAAAAATTGAATTAATTTGGCTGAATTAAACGTCAATTTCTCTTTACATGAATGAATAAATAAAATATAAAACATAATTAAATGAGGATCAATATCATTTTGACCCGAGTTGAAAAAAATAAGCAAATATTTAGAAATTCGAAAAAATTAAACTTAAAAAAATTGAAATTGTTGTTGCAAAATTATTCATTATTATTTTCATTTAAGAAGGGATAAAAGATGTGATATTTTAGGCGTGTTTGGAAAACCATGAAATTTTTATAGTCATTGTTTGTGCACAATGCTAGGCGATGTTTTGAAAATTAAAAAAAAAAAAAATTGAGACGATGGGACAGCAACTGCATTACAAAATTGAATTAAAATGGTTGAAATTAACGTTCGGCTTTTCTTATTAAGAAAAAAATACATATAAATAATGAAAATTTTTAAACGCAAAATAAAAAAATAAAACGGCGTTAATTTTTACTCGAGTTGAAAAATTAATTAAATATTTAGAAATTCAGGAAAAATTAACTTAGGAAAAAATTCCGGAATTTGTTATTGTTGCAAAATAAGTCGTGAAATTTTCATTTAGATTTGAAATTTTAAGCGGATTTGGAATCTAGCATCAAAAGCACGTCTGTCGTGCTTTTCCTGGAAATAAATTGATATCTGTTTTAAAAAAGATCTGATTAGCAAGCAGACTTATTTGTTTAAATTAAATTAAAAATTTACAAACCAATTTTATTACATTTCATTTAACGTTGTTTGAGCATGAAATTCTTTTATAAGTTATTGTTTGAGTGCAAATATATGTAATTTAAAAATTAAAATAAAAACACTGGTAAACATATAAAAATAATAAACAGCAACCGCATTAGAAATTTAATAATTTTTTTAATTAAAAAAAAAGTAAAAGCATAAAATTTTAAAACTTAATTGTTGCTTTGAAAAGGAAACTCGATAACGTGCTAGTTTAAGTGTTCAGAAATTACATTAAATTTTTTTTGCTGACGGTCTTATGCGGTTATAAAAAATTTCGATCATGTGTTGTATGGACTGCGGATTAAATTTTACTTCAATATTTAAAGTAGAATGCGATTTTTTTCAGAGATTTAATTGGCTTTGGTTATATAATAAACTATACTTTTATTAAAAGAAAATTTTTTTATTAAAATTAAACAAAGAAAAATACAGTCAAAAGCTGTCAATAAGGCGTTAATAATTTTTCGATGGACTATTTTTTTTATTAATAAAAAAAAAACTAATAAATCTAAGCCGTTTCGGAAAGTTAGAATCAACTGTGACGAGAAAGCAGCCATTTTTTGTTTTTATTTAAGAAAGAAATTGCAGTGATTTATTCGAATGTCAGCCCATCTCTACAAGCGCCCTATTTCTAGAGGAGAGCGGATGATCAAACTAACAGCACTCGTTAGGCCAAGCCAGGGATTTACACAACATAAACAAAACCTTACGTATTTGGACTTATTTGCAACCAAAATAATTACCAAATGCCAATAACATTTCGCAACTATTTCAACATAAAATAAAATTGAACCATTGTGCATAGAAACCCCGAAGGTAACGTCAGTTGATTCCAACATTTATCTACAACTACTATTTACAACGGAAAATATTCTAGGAATTCGACACGTTCACCAATGATGCACTAGGTC
Organism: Anomoia purmunda; assembly: GCA_951828415.1. Taxonomy (NCBI): domain Eukaryota; kingdom Metazoa; phylum Arthropoda; class Insecta; order Diptera; family Tephritidae; genus Anomoia; species Anomoia purmunda. The sequence continues at coordinate 99,120,806 of OX639997.1, forward strand.
ACATTTTTCAGATACAATACTTTTAATACAAAAAATGTATGCACTTTTCGCCAAAGGAATATTTTTTTTTAGTATATATTTCAGTTTTGTTTAGTAAATTATAATTTTAAAATAAAATACAAAATTAATAGACCTAATGCTATATAGGATTTTATATACGTTATGTTGGATTTTATAAAAGAAAATAAAAAAATGTGAATTCATCTACTTACTCAGAGGATCTTCTGCGGGATCCTTAATCTGCGGTTTCTCCGGTTTTATTATAGTAGTCTGTGATCGTTCAATTATTCTCTTTGGAGGCGCAGATGTTGGGGCATTACCCTTGCTGCCACTTAAAGCACCGCTACTGGTACTGCCAGTTGTGGAAGTAGCGACCGCGATTTGCTTACGCGACGTTGAGGCGGCCGGAGTAGTGGTCTTAGGTTGATTTTGGGAGCCACTTGAAACTTTTGCATTTTGTGTAATAGTAGTCGAGCTATTAAGCGGTGGGCGATTTGAGGAATGATCGCTCTAAAAAAAAAAAAGGAAAATATCAGTTGTCTTTATTGCAGTGTTATTTACATATAAGTTAATGAGGTTAAAAGTTAAGAAAACAAACTTACAGTATTTGCATTTGTTTGCTTTGCTGGTGCTTGCGGTAAATTTTGTTGCACTGTTGGCCTTACCGTGGCTATCGATTTCGTTTTGGAGTTGCGATCTGCAGATGATGTTGCTGTTTCTGACTTGTTTGACACTTTGCTGTCGCTAGAAGCAAGCGTTGATGTGCTTGTGCCTCTTACGCTGGCTGTACTTGTGGTGGAAACTGAAATAAATTTTTTAAGATTCAATCAAATCTACTTCGGTTGTACGTTTGTTGGCACCTTTACCTTTTTGTATGACTTTGTTGGATTGTGTACTTTTTGTGATACACGGTTTCGGTGTTGGTTTATTAGTTGGCTTTGAACCGATTGCTTGTGTATTAAGTGGTTCACCTAAACAAAACAATTATTTATTGGCTCCTCAATAATCTTAAGTTAATTTAATTGCATATTTTTATACCTAAATCTTTCACAAGTAAATCGATCGAGTCCATAGAAACACGAGACATGCGCGAACTGTGTTCATTACGCTGGCTTAACTTAGCAGGCACTAATGAAAAATTCGTTAACATCACATTGACACAAGCATACATACATATGTATGTATGTATGTAGATATCTCAAACAATAAAAAAAAAAATAAAGCATACAAATCTAACAACAGCTCACCTTTTTTCTGCATCACGGACTCATCATCAGAGTGATCGTCAAATAAACTCTCAAATATATCTTGGTCTATAGAAGAAGAATCCTCATCGTCTGCCATGCTAACAAGATTGCTCGTAGCGCGGCTCTTTGTAGCGGCGGATTGAGAACTCATTGCTATGGAATTAGATATCACATTATTGGTTTATAAAAAATTTAGTGTACATACAAGCATCATTATGTACGTTGACTTTTGTAATTAATTTTCACTTACTTGGCAGAATTAAGTCTTCGTACTCCTCCAGGTATTCGATTTCGTCCATTTTTATGCACAGTATCAAGAAACTTCGCTTGGGTTTTTTCTTGTGTTCGCCCTTACGCCATTATTGCCTGCCTGTTATCCTACACTAAGAAAAAGTGCAAATTCTTGCTGTCGCAGCGACTGTACTGAGTAGTGGCTTTTCGAAAATTTTTCCACTGTATTTCTATTACCCACAAGATAGATTAAAAGTTTCTCAATATTATTTATATGGAATATTCACTTTTATGTAGATATTGCTGGGATATAATGCTTTTCAGTAATCTTCTGCGAATTTCATGAAAAATTGGAAAGCGGCGCTGCGCGCGTACATCCACAAATTTGCTTCATTTGTTGTTTTTGTATGGATGTCATAAATACCCACACACTTTGACAGCCGCTTGGTGTAGGCATTAATCTGATGAGAATTTTCATTTAAATTTGGTTATAAATAACTTATTTTTCTTAAATCATAGACATATTTATATATTAATTTTTATAAGATTTCAAAGTTAAAATAAACTAGAAAATATTTGTTCGCTTTAGTGTTTAAAACATGCCTTGTATTACATAAAAGGTCTAATAAAGCAGTATTTTTTGTATAAAATTTTAGATTTTTACTTAGAAAATCGAGATTTGTATGTTTATAACACATAGGAGAGAAAAAATTGCATCTGTACAAAATGTACAAATTGTACGCGATATTTGTTGTAAAAATCTCAAATTTCAATAATGCCCCACTGTTATATGTAGCCAGGCAACCTTTTTCTTTTCAATTTTAGTTATTGTGAATTTGCGCATTTTGGGTACAATTATTGTGACTTGTATGCTCCAAGCAAGCGGGCATTTTCATTTCATCCAGCGGTAAATTTGTGTAAAATTTTTCAAAAGCGACAACATTTGTTTTCTGCGCACGATTAGCTAATATTAACTGAATAAAATACATTGAAAAATTGGAATGGTAAGTATAACTAATCAATAGTACAGAAAGTCTCGCACTGCTGCTTAGAACGTTCGACGCAGATGGAGATGTGATACCACCTTCCATTCTAATGCACTTTGTTCCTTTGGTTATTCATGTGTATGTACTAATAGATAGTGGTGTTTTTGGGTGCTCAAAATATTTGTGATGATTTTGCGATTGTTGAAATTTAAGTGGACAAAAGTGTTTTGTTTTAATCATTCATTACATTAACATAACCTCACTTGTGTGCACATCTTAAAAAAGAAAATTGCAAACCGTAAATAGATAGAATTTCGCATGGTCCCTACATTTTTTTTTCAAATTTGCTAATTGCAGAGTCCACGTTCACGTAGCCGTAGTGTTTCTCAACGTCGCAGCTATACAAAGTCGCCTGTGCGGCGCAGCAATGGACGCCGGTAAGTGTTAAGCTCTGTAAGCATTCTTTCATTGCTATAGTAATGTTTACACTTTCATCTATAGTCGGCGTTCAAGAGAAAAAGTTTATAACTCTCGTAGCCGTTCAGTCACACGACACCCGCCATCACCGCCACCTCTGCCACAATCAGGACGTGGCGGACGTTGTTCGGATGGAAGTAAAAGTTCCTCAACGTATGTTAAAAAGTATATAAACCAAGTTTCCTTTTTTTTTTTTTGATAAATATGGGTTTTCTACTTAATTTAGTTTTTACAGCGTTTAAATTTATTACTTAACGCGTTATCCGTTACCATGGCAATTGTGTGTATTTATATTGAATTTTGAGGTTCCTATCTTACGTGCAGGTGGTGTAAAAGAAAATATTCATTTTAAAACGGTTAAACACTAGTAAATTACTTGCGATATCGTCACGGTCTGGGTAGCAATATTACATACGTTGAACGGCTTACGAAGTACATAAATTTAAGCTACTTGTTTACTCACAAAATAAGTTTATCCTAACGTGGTGGTTATTTCTTTTGTTTCAGAATAGTAAAATTGTACTGAAAAAACGCTTGAGTTCCACTTATGAAAAGTTCAATTACAAATTAATATTTTCGAAATTTCACAAAAAATGGCAGTGTACGAACAAAGTCGCAAGTTCAAAGGGGCGCTTAGTGAATCTAAAGAATTGACGCAAGTTTTTACAGCATAACACGAATTTATTAATCGTACGCGATTTTCAATACGCATATAAAATACATTACAGCATTATCAAAATCAAACTCAGAGGTGCAAGTTTAGCAATTTTAATACAATTCAAGCCCATTTCATCAACTCCGCTTTTGAATTGCCACTCAGTATTATAAACGCAAGTTTGAAATTTCTTAGATAATCCAAAATACGCAATCAAACTAAATTTTGAAACGAATTCAGAAAATCCAAATTGATCGTTAACAAGCTGTGTACAGCAATCAATAATAGTTTTTTCAAAAGCAAAAAAAAATTATATACATACATACATATGTATGTATGTATTTACGCATTACCGACATTCAATATTTGAATTTTTCCTCTTTCGCATTTTAAAAAAGGTCGCTTTCGCCACGACATGGCCGCCGCATTTCCCGTTCACGCACACGTAGTCCATACGATAAGCGACGGGTCAATAGAGTGAGTCCAAATAGTAGCATAGCAAGTTACAAATAATTTTATTAACTGTAAATTTTTGATCTAAAGGAAATACCAGTGCAGAATCGTTGTATAGGAGTATTCGGTTTGAGTGTGTATACAACGCAGCAGAAAATACGTGAAATATTTTCAAGATTTGGCCCAATCGAGCGAATACAAGTCGTTATTGATGCACAGGTGAGTACCTATTTATTTTCAGCAAACTGCTGCAACAACAATAGTAATAGTAAACAAACAAATTAACGTGACTTTAAATTGCCATGGTTATAATACGCTTGCATTTTCAAATAAAGATCATTTGTAAATCGCACGAAAAAAATGGCTAGAAAAAAACAGTTTTAAGTTGGAGATAATGAGTAGTGCGTCAAAGTCACAAACGTGCATATACTAAAGGCTCTCCAATACATATATGTATGTACAGTCATGCAGAGGTGGTCATATAATTTGAAACAAAGTAAAATCACTATAAAAATTTTTGTTGAAGGCCTTCACTGTAAATTATGAGTATCGTTTCCGCGATAGTTGGTTCTACGATACCGGAACGACCTGAATTTATATTCGGCCAACGACTGTCATTTCAGCAACATTCTCCATAAGATTATGGAGAAAGTTTTATGCTGTTGCAACAACAAATTTACCGTTATTCATAGACAGGGTCAATATTAAATGTTTTGACATGAACGCCTGAACTTATCTTGATGTTGATGATAAAGAAAGTTTACTTTAAAATGCCATTGAATATTTTTCAATGATTTTGTTAAGTTTTAGTTTTAAAATGTGCAAAAAATCTTCCACTTGGAAAATGTAATGGTGCAATATAAAAACTGGCTAATCTTGTCAGAAATAAGGTTTGTCTAAAAAAATATTGAAGAACATTTAAAGGAATTTTTGAAGTTTTATGTGAATATTGTTGCTGTTTCTAATTCTATCAGCAAACTGTTTTGCAGTGTTTTTGTGTTCAGTTATTTTTATTTTATTTTTACTTATCTAATTGGATTTTGACATGAAAATATTTTGAAAAATATTTGCTGCAAAGTAGTTTCAAATTATAAGACCACCACTGTACATACAAACAGTACAATTAACAATGCAAAATTATGAAATGTATTTCTTTTTCCTAGACTGGCAGATCTCGTGGATTTTGTTTTATTTATTATGAAGATATAGCCGATGCCAAAGCAGCCAAGGATTCTTGTTCGGGTATGGAAATTGATGATCGTCGCATACGCGTCGATTACTCAACGACCCAACGACCACACACACCTACACCGGGCGTTTACATGGGCCGTCATACACGGTATGTAGCTAGAAAAGCAAATCTTAATTTTTTATGTATGGATTGTATGGTGATTAATGAATTGTATACCATTTAAATAGGCGCGAACGTGAACATTATGATCGTTATCGTGACGATTACCGCCCCCGCCGTCGATCGAACTCACCCTACAACAATCGGAATAACTATCGCAACGATCGCAGGCGTCGATATGATCGCAGTCGGAGTCGCTCCCATTCACCGCGTATGTAAATTAACGTGTGCATAATATTTGTATCAATTTAATGTCAAACGTATTTTTTGTTGTTACACTCTATTGCAGGGCGTGCACGTTATTAGAAATAGTTTCATGAATAAAAGAATATTGATAATGCAATATACCGACGAAAACTCACCCACTTTAATACTATAGAGTAGCTGTGTCGCCGACGCAACTAAATTTTCCGTTGGAATTTATGCAATAAATAAAGAAGCGAATAAAAGTTCCAAATTTTCAGTAAGCAGGAAGAGAATACATTAAACCAAAAAAAAAGCATATATATATACATATGAATATATAATAACAGCAAGTCGACTAGAGTTGTGTTAGAATTGCACGCGTCTTTCAGCTGCTATCGAATGTTTTCATAACATTGTCATCATCGTCATCATCATCATCATCATCAACAACAGCAACAACAACAACAATTAATTGAACTGTTCAACATTTTTCTCAAACCAACATTAGGACAAAAATACTGAGTGTCTTACCGCCAAATCCCAAGTAAATGTCATAACCATTTACATTAAAATTTGTCTCAAGCTCGTATTCATCATTAAAAGATTTTTAATTATTTCGCACTAGCGTGACTTCAATCTCATTTTTTTTTTGTTTTAATAATTGTATTGGAAATTTGACAACAATTATTACATCTTAATTTAACTATTCCATTATCGTTTGCTTACCATTCTTAATAACAATTAACACATTTTATTTGTTAACTTTCCAGCAATTACGTCTCTCACTTTATGTTTAGTGTAATAAATATAGCAGCATTACAATTTTCCGAATTTTAAAAAATAAAATAAAATGAAATAAAAAAAACCAGTAAATGTTGTGGAGCAAATTACATTTTGCATTGCCTAATTTATATTACTATTTAATTGTATGTTCGCCCACTAGACATAATATCAATAATAACTGTGGTGGAGACGTTTCGCGTCTATTTTTTTTTTTTTTTTTATATATTATAAAAGAAATGCGAGACTTCAACTTTTGTTTACTTGTACTTTTAATTAGTTTTAATATTTACTAATACGAATTGAATAAAAGAAGACAAAAAGAAAGGGAATAATTGAATTTTCAAAATGGACACACATTATACACATTCTTGGGGATGTTTTATTATTAGGCATCTTTTGTAATTCACTTCCGAGTGAATTTTCGTGTTTTGCCTATCTGAAGCTGTCGGGTGAAGTGACGAATTCCGGGTGAAAATTAAATACAGAATATGCCCGATACAAAAAAAAACTAATATACAACTTTTCCAACAAAGCATTGTATTTATTTAAATCCACATACGTAAATAAAACTCTACTTCTAGTTACTTGTATTATGTTGTTGTGTTTGCCGCGAGGTCTTATATGCTATTTCCAATGTACTTTGTACAATTTGCATATCACTTTCTATGCTGCGCGCCCAATTCTCTACATCGCCCAATTCCTACAAGGCCAGCAGCAGAGAAAAAAGGAAACAAAATGTAAGTAACAAGTTTTGGGCGTTTTCATTAAATTATTAATTTAACAATAGTAAAAAAATACAATGCATACCTTTAGTGCACTACTAAAATTATCGATCAATTGCAGCCATTGATGTGTTTGTTTGGAAAAATTAGTAGCGCCCACATGCAGCTGCTTTGCTTCGGCATCCAAACGTTTCTGATTTAAATATGCCTGAGCCACGCTAAGGAAATCAAATGCAATACATAATTATAGAGTTAGCTTGCACTTTATGTACACTCACCCAACATTCAAGTGGTCCACTACAGCCTGTGTTAGCTCATTTGAAGATTCGATTACATCTTTGCGTCGTATTTCTGTTGGTACATATAACAATAAATTTAAAATTGATCATACACTTTAAAGTAGTGGCAATTTTGATATAATAGAGATGTTCAAAAGGTATGACACCAGTTTTTGAAAAGTCGAGGTGGAATGCAGCTTAAATGGTAACGCAGCGTATGCATACCAATATTAATCCTTCGGTTATTATAATTAGTTATTCCCTACCTTGCTCTTGTTTTCGTTTGGCCTGCTTCACTTGATACTCTTTTACCATGGATGTCAACATTTTTGCAATTTTTCACAGGATTTGTTTACTTCTGTAATTACAGCTGACTTTTTATTGTTGTACGGTTACCTGCAAAAATAAACCATAACTGTGCATTCACAATGATAAGTGGAAATTAATCGCGGGGATGCCATGTTGCTGCAAATTTGGGTATTACATTTTTTATTAATGTATAAAATTATATTTAAATGAAAGTGGAAATGTAGTGGGTGATTATTATCTAATATTATCTTTTCCTACATTTCATTCATTGAAAGTGAAGTTTCTGAGTTAAGGAATTTTCCACAGCAAAGAGCATCTCGAGAAATGCACGCGCGAGCATGAGTTCAACAAGGTGGCCACGACTGTTGCTGCACGCTTCATCCTGGCCGATAGGATTCTGGAAACCTGCCCGAATCCGTTGCTTTTGCGAACAAGCGCGACCACATTCGCCGCTCCGATCTCCGCAATCCCCAAATCAGGGAATTAAACATTGAGAAAATCAGAATAGGCGGAACAAGGGAGGATCAACCGAACTCCTATAACCTGATTAAGCTTTGGTCAACCGCTACGTCCTTATTCAATCCGGTAAAGCGTGATGATCGAGCGAAAATTTCATTCGGGAACCACACTTCATCGAACTCGCTGAATAGGGCTGCGCACTTTACCAAAAACAAGCGCGCCCCGTACCTTCACTTACTATGAGGTGAAGGAGGTCAACGGGTGGGCGAAAGCCTTCAAGATCCTTACGGATTAAGCATGTCGATGCTGTCAAATTTTGGCTGCTAAGAGGGGGAAAAGAGCGACAAAAAATTTGGAGGTTCGTTATTCTTGTATTTCATATACTACCTCGGCCAGGCTAAGAATTATTTATTTATTTATTTATTTATTTATTTATTTATTAATCAACAACAAACCAAGTGCTTAATGACTATGTGATATGAATATGGATATAAATTTTATATTATAATAAAGTCAAAATAATAATTGATAATTGATAAGAGAGACTCTAAGACAAGAGTTTTAAGAGCACACTTTTAAAAGTAAATTTTGAAAAAGAAAAATCAACGTCTAAGACAGAAGAATAAGCATTGAATTGAGAAAGTGCCCTCCGTAAAGGGGCATTCATCCCATAGAGAGTTTTAGCAACACCCACAAAAAACAATTCATTGCAGCGCAGAATACGTGCCGGAACATTGAAACAAATTTTCATTAGAAGGTACGGGCAATCGATGCCACCTGCAATGATATCAAAAACAAAGCACAGCGATAAAAGAGTATGCCTGGACTCCAACGACATTAAATTAATCAATAAACAGCGAGAACGATAAGATGGGATAGGATCCTCAAATCTCAACGAACGCAGAGCAATGCGTAAAAAAGACTTTTGAACAGACTCTATTCTATTAACATAGATAGCATGAAAGGGGCGCCAGATAAATGCTGCATAATCCAATCTCGACCGCACCAGAGTTGAGTACAACAGTTTGAGTGTGTACGGATCTGAAAAAGAAGAGCAATTACGACGAATAAAGGCCAACATAGCAAATGATTTAGGAACAATGAAATTTATGTGAGCCGTAAAATTGAGCTTGGAATCAAAATATACTCCCAAGTCTTTAAATTCACTGATTGAGTTAAGCGGAACATTTAAGATGGAATAGGAAGTAGGAATATTGTTTACTAGTTTTGAATAGGTGGTGTAGTGACATTTACTAGCATTTAGTGACAAATTATTTCGCACACACCAGCGATATAAATTTTCAAGCTCAGACTGGAGAATTAACGAATCTTCCAGACACTTAATTTCATGATAAATTTTCAGATCATCTGCATAAATGAGGAAATTACAATTATTAAAACAGGTGGAGACATCATTTATGAAAAGGACAAACAATAACGGTCCTAAGATACTACCTTGAGGAACACCAGAAGAAGCAACAAAAAAGTAAGACGAGACATTATCAACTCGAACAGCACAACGTCTATTATTCAAATAAGAAGTAATCCACTTCAAAAGCTCAGAATGAAAACCAAAACCTGCAAGTTTAGTTATCAGTATGCGATGAGATACTCTATCAAAAGCCTTGGAGAAATCTGTATAAATTGCATCGACTTGGAATCCCTTTTGAAAGGTTTCGAAACAATCCTCCGTAAAAGTTGCTAAATTTGTTAACGTAGATCTACCCGGAATGAAACCATGCTGATTAGCGCATAACAAATGTTTAACAGCATAGTATATTTTATCCTTAACTATGCACTCAAACAGTTTAGAGACAGAAGTAAGTTTGGAGATAGGTCTATAATTTTTAATATCGTTTTTGCTTCCACATTTAAGAATAGGAGTGATAAACGTAAGTTTCCAGTCATCTAGAAAAATACCAGCAGATAGCGAGCTGTTAAAGATATATCTCAAAGGCGTAATCAGTGCGGGACAACATTTAAATAAAATAACCGAAATGCCATCCACATCAGTGTTTGACGAAGACTTAAGCTGATTAATACCGTTGGCAACATCCTCATCTGTTAAGCTTAATTTTCCTAAATTGTTAGGATTATCCAGATTAGAAAAACTATCTTCCAGAACAAAATCAGTATCTAAGTTACCAGAGCAAAAATTAGAAGAAAAGTAATCAGCGAAGAGATTAACAGCTTCAGAGAAGGAGTTCGCTGATACTCCGTTGAGCTGTACCGATGCCGGAATGCTTGAGCAGTTTCTTTTTGATTTTACGTAACTCCAGAAGAACTTTGGGTTACATTTGATATTACTTTCTACTTTGGAAATATAATTACGATACAGAGATTTGTTGAGCCTGTTAAATTCAGCTCTATAAAACACGTAACGCTCACGCAACTGTACATCACTAGAATGTTTTTGCTTTTTGTATAACTTATTCCTCAAATTTCTTAGACGTTTTAGTTCTTTCGTAATCCACGGACGCTTACCGGGTTTAGAGCTAAGGATTGGGATATGACTCATGCATATATCCTTTAATGTAGTCTTAAAAATATCATAACATGCTGTTACATCACCGTTCCCAAAGAGCAGAGGCCAATCTAAATCAAACAAATTATTTAATTCAACAAAATTACAATGCGAAAAATTAAAAGCAACTGAATGGCTAAGAGATGGTAGTTCAAAAAATTCATAAAATTCAATCTCTAACAACAATGGACTGTGATGCATATTAGGAGACGAGATGTAACTAGCTGTATGCGAGACTTTAAAGTTTATATTAAAACTAACAAAAACTAGATCTAAAATTCGATTTAAATCATTATGAAATCCATTAATCTGGAACAACTCAATACCTAGCAGGTTATCAATCAAGTACGACTCTGAAATACTATTAACATTGGAAGGCGTTAAGAAATTATTATTATTCATTAAGCTCCAAGAAATATTGGACATATTAAAATCGCCTAACACACAAAGTTGGCTGTCACCAATACTTTCATGTAGTGCTAGTATGTTGTCAACATGCGCTCTATACACGACTTCTGAAATGCCTGGTGGAATATAGGAGACACAAATGTAGAGCAAGCCGCAAGCACCATACAATTTTACACAGAGCTGATCCAAAACGGAGTTGACATCTTGAAACGGACAAAATGAAGCTCTAAGTTGTTTCCGTGCAGCTATTAAAACGCCACCTCCTCTACTAACTCCAGTTTTAGCAAAATCTCTGTCCTTGCGAAAAACATCAAATAGGACTGGATCAAAATACTCTGCATCGAAGAAGCTATCGTTCAACCAAGTTTCAGTTAGAACAAAGCAGTCCGGAAAGTGCAACGCTACTAGCTCACGTGGATACACAAACTCTCCCACAGGGTTTGAAGCGTTGGACTGCTAATTACCGGTGTGGTCGACAGTCGTCAGTGTAAACTCTCTCAACGGCCAGAGTAAGTCCCTATCCTCTCGTACGCCGATGACTGTTAGATAATAGCTGCCGGCAATGTACTTGATGAACTGTGCTCACAAATAATCTCTCTCCGACCTTGCTCACATCTTCAGGGTACGAAATATGACTACCAAATCCTCGGCGACTTTAGTTACACCATTGACAAAGGAGGTAATGCTTGAACTTAAAATCCATATCGACGGTACCCCCTTTTCAAAGCTTAATCACAGTCACCTTCGACAGCCTTCGCTCCTTTTCAGCACACAGAACCGCAAGGTCCGCAAGTCGCTCGCTGGCAGCACTTAGGCCAAAGATAAATTAACGCTGTTGTTATCAAACAAGGCGACTGGTCGGCCAGCTGTAAGCTATGCTACACCACTTCGAGCGCCAGAAATCAGTAGGATACTTCTTCGTTCCTCTGTGTATACAAGTTCTTCTCCACCTGGGATTTTCAACGTAGAGGAGGCCTTCATCTGCCACCATCTGCGGGTAACGCGTTGAATATTTTCAAGGCTAAACTATTTTCTTCCATGACCTCGCCAGCGTAGCCGCTGAATTCTAATTCGCTGAACTATGTCTATGTCTAAGTCTAAAGTTCATACAGCTCAATGCTCCATTGGCTGCGATATTCGCCGCCTCGAACACTCCGAGGGCCTGCTGATCGGATGTTGACAGCGTTTATGCTTCCGCGCTCTACAATAGCACGAGCATGATGAGAAACTTATATAGATTAGTTTTGGTCCACCGAGAGAGGGATTTACTACGCAGTCGCCAACTCAGCACAAAGAAAAACTTGTTGGCAAGAGAGATTCTCCGGAGGATTTCGCGGTTCAATTTATTATCGGTTTTGACGTCTCGCTTCTTTATCCAGCTTGAAAAAGACAGAACTAACAGCGCGCAGTTGTTGAGCCCAATGTTGTCGATATCATTGGAATACGCAAGCAGTTGCATACTCTTATAAAATATTGTCCCTGACCGGTTTATTTCTGCAGCTAGAATTAGCTTTTCAAACATAATGTCAAAGAAATCGCACGATAGGGAGTTACGCTGTCTGAAACCTCGTATAAAACGGCTCGAAGAGGTTCTTCCCAACTCTGACGGGCCTGGTGATGTTGCTCAGCGTCATTTTACATAGCCATATTAGTTTTGCAGGGATACCCAAATGCAGTCGAAAGCTGATTTAAACTCCTCTTCTAACCGGTCTTCTCCAATAATCGGCGTGTCGTGAATATCTTGCCGATAGTAGATTTATCAAGTCTAAAGCTGCTCCGATAAGGTCCAATCAGTTCGTTGACCGTTCCTCGCGCTTGCAAGAAGATGAGCCGCCTCCTAGGCACTTCAAAAGGCATCTCCATGAACTTACAGACGAGATACGGACATTAACCAGACAGCCATGGATCCAACTGCATTTACCAAGAGACAATCATCACCTTCACCAACTCTCGTCCCGTGATTGCTGTTATTGGAGTCAAACCACCAGCAATGGAAGACAAGCAACTCCAGCTGCCTCGTGAGTCTCGCCCTACTATCTAGATATTATAGTAGATTCAACTCCTACTTATCCAGACTTAAACCTCACATATCCACAATACATATGTATGTGCGGCAAGTGAATAATCCTCGGACGATAGCAATCACCAATTCACATGTCTCTGCAAATTCTTGCATCCAACACCATTTTAGAAAACGTCTTTGTTCTATCTTTTTTTTAAGAAAAATAAGATCTTCAATCACTTTTCAAATAATTGTATATATACTTGATTTTATTTATTTATAATTATATTTCTCGATTAGTATGTTTTAACAAATACAACATATGACTATAATTTTTTTAGTTCGAATAAAATACTTAAGATTTAAAAAATGCACTAACAATCGATTATTATTTGTCTTTAATTCATAGAATTATTATTAACACGCACACAATTATTGTTTTAATTGATTACAAATGAATTTGTTAATTTTTTGAATATAAACTTAACCTAAATGAAATAAAATCAAATATATTTAAAAAAAAAAAGAAAGCGGAAATACATTAAAGAAATAATGATCCAAAAGAACACCAAAAAATTAAAAACAAAGTTAATAATATAGTGCAACAAAAGAAAATAAAATATGATATAATGACGGAAAATGATTCAAACGGGTATAAAATAAAATAAACAAAAATAGCAAAACAAATTACAATAAAATAAAAAAATATAAAATAAAACAAACTAAAATAAAGTGCATAAAAAGTATCAAGGTAATCAACACTAAATATTTTACTATATTAAATAATAATATAAAAATAAATACAAAACTTAATTTAATTCAATCAAATTACAAGAAAATGCTACAAGGTTATTTAATTGGCATTAGCTGGTTAATATTAAAAACAATAATGTAAACATATGTATATGTAAACAAATAAAAACTATAAAGTGAAACAAAACTAAAGTTACATAAAATAAATAAATATAAAATGAAGTAAATCAAAAACAAATTGATATTAGAGACACAAAAGCTCAAATATAAAAAAATCAATTAGGATTCAAAATAAAAAAAAAAAACAGGAACAAAATAAATAAATTAAATGAAAATAATATCAAACTGAATTATATAAAGTAGAAAACAGTAAACAAAAATAAATTAAAACGAAGCTCAAAAAACAATAGATAAATCTTTTTTTTTTATTAATGTTTTAGCTTTATCACAAACAACAAAAAGAAAACATTTAAATATTTAAAGAAGGAATTGCATACAAGTAAAAAAATTACAGTAAAATAAAATAGTTTAATTAAATGAAAAAATTGTTATTAACATTAAACAAAATTTTATGAGTGAATTAAATAAATTAAAATAAAATAAAAATGTAATAAAAATAAGGATAATGTGATGTAAAACACAGGCAAAGCAAACTGAAAAAATATATAAAATAAAAAGTGAAATATACAGAAGCAATAAAGCATAAAAAGTAGATCGTAAACAGAAGTTAAGCATTATAGAATAAAGGTAAGTTCCAATAGTAATACACTATGGCTAACTGCGGAGGAATTCAAATTTCAGATTAGGATTTATTTAGGTTATTCACAGCAAGCCCGTTACTTTGGAGATTTGAATAAACAACTTAGAATAGAGTTCTTCTGGATTAACTAATAGACTCTACAAAAGAATTGAGCTTCATCGCACTCGATTGGACTAACGCAAACACTGTGAATACCTTCAATGATATTTTATGTTTTGATTATGTGGAAAATTGAACAGTCAAATGTTTTTAATAACACTTCTAAATGCTTGAATCATATATGTACATATTATATATATATATAGTATATATGTATATATGTCATGTATGTAGGTATGAAGTTTATTTATTTTTGGTTTTGTTTTATTTTTTTTTAAACTATTTTTAATATTCGTATGTAACTATTAATGCTTTGATATTTTAACATTTGGGCAACGCAACCCTTGCAGTCTATATTCAAAAATACCGTTCAGTTGCGAGTAATGTGCTTTTGGTAATCTGTTGTCCATTATTCTCTACATGGATTAAATTGATTTTTATACTTCATATAAATGTGGCGGCAGTTATAAAAATGCTAAATCCAATTTTGACACTTTTGCTCTTTTGGTTTAGTTAATTAATTTATCTAAAACATATTTTGATTTTATAATAAATGACTTTCATAAGTTGCGAATTTCTTTGTTAAAAGTCAAAATAGAATTTTCAAAAAGTAATCATTTTTATAACTGATGCCACAAATGTCTTCATACATATATGCACATGTATGTATGTATGTATGTATATATTTCAGTAAATAAACAAATAATGCGCTAAGTAATTCCCTATTTATTTAATTTCTTTTATCAGTTTTCTTATGAATGTTATCCGTTGTTATTACTAAGGGGGTTAGAAAAACAACAGAACAACAACATTTTACAAAATTTGAAATGGTGAATTTTTATTTTAAAATTTCTTTTTAAGTTTTGTTTTTTGTTTTTGGCTTTTAACAAATGAGCTACCAATTTGAATTTAGTAAACATTTTCTAAGTAGTTGATTTATTTAATTAGTTTAGTCTTTTTTTTAAATACATTTATGAAGGCATTGTGTGTAAAAGAGAGTCTTTGTTTTGGAATATGATGCGGAGTATTATTTTTTACATATTTATTGGAGTGCGACTATATTCACGGATCCACACTTAATTTTCTAGATTTATCTTTTTATAATTATGAAACTTAAAAATCGTTTTTTTACACTTTGCCTCCATATTCCGCGAAGCTCTCCCGTATACCCTGCGCTAAAAATACTTATGCGTGCTTGACTTGTTTACATTCAAATATATAAGTGTGTATGTGTGTGCGTAGACACATACACATGCTTACTGCTTCACACTCACCGTTATTTTAGAAGCTTTGAATTGTCATTTAATGAAAAGTTTGACAAACTCTGGAAAATAGCTAGATAATACATTCATACAAAATTTTAGATATTACACCTATGTATGTACATAAATACTAGTGTTGGGAAGTATCGCCTACTTTCGCAGTCCGGTACTTCGGTATTGACTCTGTTAAGAATTGTGTGTATTTTGGAGTACCAGTTGGATTTTTTTTAGAAAAAAATCTGAGCTTCTTATCAAAAAAGTGATATAATACTTTGAAGTTTTGACAAAACCATAAGCTTCATTGACTTTCGAAAGATTTTTTTAAATCTAAAATTTTTGTACAAAAAAAAACTTAAAAACTAAAAAAAAAACCAAATTCTAGAAATAAAAAAAAACAGAAGTTTTAAATTAAAAAAATTGGAAAAATTCAAATTCATACTGATCTTAAATGAACTTGCAATAAAACTCACTCAAAATTACAAAACTGCATATTTTTTAACATTTTCGCTTCTGCAAATTTACTTTATTTCGATTTTGCGATAAAACAAAAATTTTTTTTATTTATATGCATGCATATTTGACATTTTTTTTTTTGAAAGTCATAGTTATTTTCAAGAAGGCAATTTTTAAAAGAAAGAAAAAATACCTTCTTGAAATTTGCTAGATCTTTCAATGATTTTTAAACTTCTTAAATTCTGTTTTTTTTTCGAAATTTACATTCAAAGTCTATTTTTTCTTTTCAGTCAAAAGGATCACATTTAAACAAAAATTCTTAACCTTGAAAGAAAAAAAAAACACTTGCAAATTGCAGAATCTTTAAGATCGGAAAGATGTATTGAATAAAAAAATTTTGATAATTTTCGAAAAATAATGTTATAATATAATAATATATTGATAAAATAAGTTCTCACATAAAATTCATATAAATCAAAAATAGTCGATTTGAGCTATTGACTGATTAGATATAATGATAGAACTGAGTATTTTAAATCCGTAACAGACATTAGATGAGAAATATTTTTATTTCAAAAATAAAGTATCGAAAAAAATAAATGTTGGGCTATAACTCTTAACGGTGAAACTGGAAAGGCATCACTGAACACAAGTACATACATACAGACATATGTATTCCGAGTTTAAGAATGAGTACTTTGCACCGATAGTTAGTGCAAAAGTACTCAGTATTGACACATTCCAGTATTTACTACTTTTAGCATCGATTCTCCCAACACTACTAAATTTGTACATATGTATGTAGCTAAAAGTGTGTTTAAATATGCACGACATATTTTTTATCTTTTTAGAGTTTTCTTTTTTTTTAATTTCCCAAAATACCTTTCCTACCCAATGCTAAGTTCCATTTGTCACCTACGCCTTTATTTACCATTGTTGTGCTTGTTGTGGCTGTTGTGTAGACGCACCGCCTACACCCGCGCTGCCATACAGAAAGCTCGATTGTCTTATCACAGATACCGTTGCTGCGGCTACGCCCGCTTGTGGCGGTGGCGCAGGTGCGCGATGCTTTTTTACACCTAGCGGGAAAATTGGTTGTAACGGTTTGCGTGCCAAAGCCCCCGTTGTTGGTGGCGGCGGCGCTGCTGTATCTTGAAGTGTTGTTGTTGTTGTTGCTGATGCTCCTATTGCGGTGTTACTGCTCGATCCATCTGCATTGTTGTTGTTGTTATTATTATTGCCTGGAAGTGGCGCTATATTATATGGCAGAGAATATTTTGGAAGATATGATTTTTTTTACAAATGAATTACAATGTTTCATGAATAAAATAGACATTCGTACGATGCTGGCTGAGAAATTACAAGTGAAAGAGGAAGAGGCATAGGTCGAAAAATACCGTTTTTTTTTAAATGTGGTGTACGAGTAGAGAGTACTATACTAAAAGAGATATGCAAATCAGATAAAAATTAGAAATGCACAAAAAATTTTGTTAGAAAAGTAGATTTTAAAACAAAATTAACAATAGAGTGATGCGAACTGAAACGAACATTAATCACGGAGTTTCTGAATTTAATTACTCCCTCTTTCAACAGTCTCGAAGAGTTTGGTATTTTTTCTAAATTTCGTACAGGATGTGTCAATAAGTGGCTTCCTTTTAGTTACACTATAATTTTTGCGAAATTCTCGCTATAATGATGTACGGAATAAAATGTTACGATTTTTCGGGGTCTAAACATAATCCCTAAAATGTAAAATTTTAAAATATTTTTACAATAATTATCTAAAATTAAACGTCTTATTGAAGCACCCTGCACAATTTGTTGTTTTCATAATTCATAATTTGTATTCTCGAATTGCATTACGTAACTACTTTTCTGCAAACAAATTATCTGATTATCCATAACCTAAAAAGTTGTACTAAAATAAAAATACATTCCTTCCCGGCCACCACAATTTGCAATAAAATGTATGACTATACAACTTTGGCCACTAGTGTCATTGCAAATTTGTACAAATTGGTTTTTTCAGTGAAACCTGCTGTCGAAACACCCTGAGTAATTATTTAAAATTTTGCATAGTTTAACACAAATAAAAAATTCTATTTTTTTCCTTCTCCTTAACTTTAAAAAGTACTGTTTCGGTTTTCTTTTGTTCTTCTGTTTTCCTGAAAGGGTGAAAAAGTGTTTTTGCAGTTAATTTTTTTGTTGGGAACTGTAAACAAGTAATTTATGCTTTTGTAAACAGAAAAATTTAAGCCATATAATCATATAACTTCGACGGTGTGAATACCCAATATACTTAACTATTTAGCACACAACTAAACATTCTTTGATTTTCTATAACCTAATAAAAAAAATTATTAATTCTCTATAACCCCAAAAAATTGCTACATCTAATAGAGCTGCCATTATGACTTTACAAATCCCATGCCAATTCAAATTTCCACAAATTGTTTCAAGTAAAATTTCAACATTCCGTATGAAAACCTTTCCAAATGAACGAAACCATTAAATACATACATAGATATCAAAATATGAAACACAAATGAAAGATACAAATGAATAGTAATTATAGTAAGTAAAATTAATTGATAGTTTTTATTCACAAAATTTCATTTATACATTTTGTAGCTTATTAAACAAACCAAAAAAAAAAAATTATATTAATAACTAGAATAAAAATAAGAATTAGATATACATCATATACATACATAAGTTTAAATTTAAATGATAGAAGAAGTAAATAACTTAGATACAAATCTATACATAATACAAATTTACATACAAAAATTTCATGCTAACAAAAAAGTGCTAGTTAACTATTGTATTGTATATATGTAAAATAACTATTTTTGTTTATAAGTATTGTATTTTTTTGTTTGTATGCATGAAAAATATGCAACTAGGTAACTATTGATAATTAACTTGTACAAAGTGTAGGAAAAATTGTACGAGCATATATTGTATAGGAGGCACATGAAAAAATATGTATGTATGTATGTATGTGTGTTTGGTATGCATGAGGATGATTGGTATAAGCATATATGTAAAGTATTTTGCTTTTGGATTTTTAATTTTTTTTTTGCACACAACTAATAAAAATTTTAAAGTAGTTGCTTGCTTAATTTAAATTATATTTAGTGTGTGTGAAATGACAAAAAGTGATAATTGACTACTTTTTATTTCATTTATTATTTTAGATTTTGTTTGTTATTTTTTTTTATCAGCATATTTATTTCATTTGTTATTTTCATTAATTTATTTCTTTTTATACAATTTTTTGTTTTTATTAGAAAAATTGCAAAATTCAATATAAAAAACAAGTGTTACTAAGTTAATGTAATAAAATTATAAAGCTATGTATATTTTTTTCACTTCATTCAATAAAATGAGTTTACAAAAGATATTGTGGTGGCCGTGTGCCAAGAAAAATATGTGCAGAGCATAAAGGTCTTATTTGTAGCATCAAATAAGCTTTGCAGCTTTAAAGGTCATTTTATTTTTTAACGCAACATTAATTCCGCTTACCAGCTATGATTATTTTTGTGATCGCGTAAGAATAGGGCTGTAAGTGCGCCTAAAAGATGCTACATAAATTATTTGCGCAGCAACCATCGCTTTTTAAGTTTATATTGCATACTTTTAAGTACTCTACTCGTTTACGAAGCATTTTCCGAGTGTAGTATCTTATGAAGCAAACATATTACAATGCCAATGGCAGGACTTCGCATGTATGACCACTGTCATACCTACTGCGCCTAAAAATCGGTCGTACATTGTTCTACCAATTTTAGACGATAGTTTAGACAATTGTCATGTGATAAGTTTTGCCATTGGCGTGTGAATTGTTCCGTCAAATTCATACCCCGTAATATTAGATATACTAGCACAATTTTTTTTCCTGGCACACGCAATCCATCCAATACCTTTTCGAACCCGCCTGTTTTTAGTAAAAATTTCTTTAAAAACTATTTCAATATTCAATATAGTATTTATTTAGTACATTTACTCCATTTCATGATTTACCTAACATTCAGTGACTATTTAAAATTAAAAAAAAAAAAAGACTAAGGAGTTCAGTTAAAAAACAAACTACAGAGTAAATAAAATTCACATTCTACATTGCGCTGATTATGGAAATTGTAGCTGACTTGCGCGCTATAAATCTTTTTTCAAGCTATTTTAAGCATCGCAGTGAATAATGTTGCAAACGTAATAGCCTCATCATATATGTATCACGAAATCGAGTAGCATTTGCGTAATATTAATTTTTTAAGTGTTAACAATACAAAAAATTAACACCATCGCATTCCTATTAGTTTCTGCTTTACATGTAGCGCTTATGCAATATTTAGCTTTTTTTAAGCATTTGGCATGCAAAAATTGGACTCGACCTCGAGTTACATGATAAGGCTGTTGAACGCCCTATTTTTTGTTTGTTTAAAGCATGGTTCATCGAAAATAGCTAAACTAGCTTTCTTTCATATTTTTTACTTCGTTATTGTTCAACAATATTGATAAAGTTATTACATGCAAATATACCTTCCGAAAAAAAGAGACGTTTACAACATTTTTCAAAGCTATTATTTATTTTTTCCTTTAATATATTTTGTGTTTTAAAAATTATTAGCTTTTTTGTTACTTTTTCTATGCAAACTATTGATTTTGCGTGCAAAAAAAGGTTGGCTCTTAAAAATCGGAAATCGGTTCCTTGGTAAAGCATTAAAAACCAAATACCGTTATTTTATTATTTTGATTTCTTACCAATCGCTATTCGGTATTTTCAGATCACCATTTCCTACTCTACTTTCAAAATACAGAATTTGGCATATAGTACAAATATTTAATAATAAACTAGTTAATTTAAATTAAAGAAAAAATCATACAAAATGCTTGTTTTATTACACAGTTTCCACTTTAAATAAGTTAATTAATTATTTAATAATAATAAAAAGGTGTAATATTCAACCGCATTCCATACACAGCATTCGCATACGCATTCCATAACATAAGTAACTTATACGAGTAGTGTATTGAAAAACAAACGAAAAAGTGTACTGTTCGGAGTTAAAGAAAAAATCAGTGAGGAAATGTTACTGCTGGAGTTGTTGGGTACACTCTAAACTACTACGATGTACGCATTCACAATATTGCAATTTACTTAGATGCATTTGCGCTTATTTTACAAATAAATTTCATGGTCATTGCTTTGACCTGGCCTGGCTGGCTGCCTGCCTGCCTGCGTGCCTTCAGCCAGCTGGCCCATTTTTTGTTTGTTTGTTTGTTTGTTTGTTTGCATTCATTTGCATTTTTTGCTTGCTCTCTTGCTCAGCTATTCTTCTTCTTCTTTGCCACCTACATACGTATTTACATACCATTCGCTTTGGCCGCTCGACTCGAATACACTTTTGGGATATTCAGGAATGGTGGCGGTTTTGGAAATTCGGTAACATTGTGGAAGCGTTTGCCGAATCTGGATTCCAAATCGGTGACTAAACGGCTGACTGAATTGGCGTGCGCCAAATTGCCTGCATTGTTGCCAAACATAGGCATGTTGTTGTTGTTCGCCGTTGGCGGTGTTACAGGTGCGTTGGCGCGTATGGAGGAGTGTCGTTGTGGCGGCACTGGCGGCGCACTATTGCCCGTCTGCTGTGAATGGAGGTGAAAAAGAAAAAAACAAGAAAGAAGAAATTAATGAATGCTCAAATTGGAATTCACTACCAAAAGCAAAGAAGAAAAGTAGATATACCAAATTTAAAAAAAAAAGAAGAAAATACCACAAATAAATTTTAGAGGTATG
This sequence comes from Anomoia purmunda, assembly GCA_951828415.1. Classification (NCBI taxonomy): domain Eukaryota; kingdom Metazoa; phylum Arthropoda; class Insecta; order Diptera; family Tephritidae; genus Anomoia; species Anomoia purmunda. The sequence goes on from OX639997.1 coordinate 99,143,004, forward strand.
TATGTACTACAACTCTGTTGGATGCCAATTTTTTGTGCGTTAACCTTGAAAGCGTGGCGCTGCTGTACCAAGCGTGCAAATAAAAGTAAATAAAGCAGCGATAAAAAAGTAGTTAGTTAAACGCGTAGTAGAATTGCATAATTACAACACGTTTGTAGTTTAGTAGCATTCGCGTAACAGCAAACCCAGAGTTGATGAATAATATCAGCGCTCACTACACGTACTCGATAGAAATCAGGCTTGTAATTTGCTTTATTTTGGAAAATTCTTAGATGTTAATGATTTTTAATAAACCAAAATAAGTTCACACTCAAAAAGTCGACAAAATCGCCATCAAAAGCACATTTTTCAATTGTTTGCACTTTTCTGCTGCTGCGCCTAAAATTATACTATAGCTTTATGCGTTTTCCCAGCCTGTCTCAATGCAAGTTTTTCACGCTGCTGCTGACTTTGTTTTGCTAGTTTACTTCTGTGTGCATGAAATATTTTCACACACAAACACACAAACGCAAGGAGGGATAAACCACCTGACGAAATTCGTATCTGCTAACGAAAGTAAGACAAAGAGAGAGATAGATAGAGGGGCATGAAGCGCAAGTCTGTACGCAGGATATTTTTATGTATGGACATTTTCCCCAACCCCTTTTATTTTATTTTCCCTCAAAGGCAAGGAGCAGCCTACGACAACACGTTGCATTTAAAGCTGTCAACTGTACGTATTTTATTCCACTCATTCGCTTTTCCAGTCAACTAATAGAAGTGCGGGTGGCTGTGAGTGTGTTAAATAAGCGTAACACAACAAATAGAAAATTGGCCCACATTCTAAATAGCTACACCGAGAACCGGAGCGGAATTGTGTGTAAGAGAGAGAGAGAGAGAGAGAGAGATAGTGGCAGAAATTGAGAATACAGAGGGAGCCATGCAAAAGTTTACAGCAGTGTTGTCGTTTTTTAGAGCCATTTTATTAAGCTGTGAATAAGTTTTGGTAATTACTTTATCGTTTATAAAATAATAATTTAAAAAAAAAATGGGTTTGCTAAAAATTTGGATTACATCTCTGTTAAGTCGCAATGTGAAAGCTTATTAATAGAGCGTAAAGAAATGTAGCATATTTTTAGGTAATACATACTAATTTCGTGTATTTGCTTTCTGTAGAAGAATTCTATGTTAATTACGAAATTAAATTTTGATTGAATTGACCATATGGTACATGGTGATTTATTTATTTTATTCGCAATATTATTCATGTAAATTTTTATAAGAAATTTTTATAAAAAATTTACATAGTTTGTAATAAAACAAAAAGCATATATGTACATACATCAGAACTTCAAACTTTATAAAATTTATAAAAATTCAACAAATTTTCATCCATTTTTAATCAGAATTTGTAGACAATTTCTAGGTCAATTTTAGTATTTGAATATACAAGTCTCAAAAAGCTAAAATATCCCGTTAAAAAGTTTGAAATTTTGATTAAAATTTGTTAAATTTTTGTTATATTATCAACTTTATTTTTATTAAAATTAATGCAATAAATGTATCCTGCAAAACATTACGAATATTGAAAAAAAAAATCAATGCGGTCCATTTTTTGTTTAATTTTTATAGCACCTCAGTTAAACAATTTCAAACTTTCATACCGAATTAAAATTATTCCGTCCCAAATCCGTCTGTTATGCAGTTATGCAAACGATTTTTATTGGGAAAACAACATTGAAAAATTACTTGCTTCACGAAAAAGGTTCGTTTTATAGACTTAATTCCAACAAAGTCCAGCTCATGGACGACCTTGTGGTAAGCCAAATTCTTCAGCACCAAAAACAGATTTTGTGGAATGTATATAGCATAAGTACATTAGACTGGTTCGGGTCCCATACATAAAAGAAAGTTTGAAAAAAACGACTCTGTTTTAAAATACATTTTTGGTCATTGGCGCTCACACCATAGCTATAGGTTGATGTTTGACGGAATTTCTACAATTTGTCTTGTAACATAAATTGAGGGACCTACAATTTTACGCCATCTATGAATGGCAAATGATTTTCGTGAGAAGTTTTTTATGTCTGAATTACACTGCGAGCTTTGCTTTTGCCTGCCGAGGGGCGACCGCTATTAGAAAAAATATTTTATAATTTTTGACGTTACTTGCCCCTGCCAGGATTCGAACCGGGGCCCACAGAATGAAGCGCGCACAGCCGCCATATATAACATATTATCTATCTTTCGTTTCCCTTGCGACAACTGCACCGAAGCAACAACACTGACTACATATTTGGACGGGTGGTGGTTCAGAAAAAAGGTAGCATGAAATGTGAGAGAGCGCAACCCCCAAAAAATAATGTCTTTCGTTAGCAGCCATGTAACGGTATTTTCATGCTCTTCACAATTTCTATTTTGGTCTAAGTTCTTCGATTTCTTTCGAATGTGCAGCGGTCACGTCGTGCTCATTCATAAACAGACCAAACTGCAGGTAATTGGGGAGCAAATAAGCAACACATGCTATTCGAAGAAAATGTTACCGAGAAATAGTTAAACTCAAAAAACTATTACTCACATGACTCGTTTGTCGTTGCGGTGGTGGTGGCGCTGGGCATGTCCGATGCGGTGGCAATGGTGGCGCATTCAATGGTCCACCATTTAATATGATCGGTTTTATTGACTTATCGCGACTCAACGACTGCCTACTACCGGGGCTGCCTGGACTGCCGGCAGTGGACTTCGCATTGACTGTGGCGGTCATGGGTGGCGGTGGTGGTGGTGGTGTTGCATTTGTACCGCTACGAAATTGATCACGCAACGCCGCTACGCTGCTGGAAGAAGACGAATTGGAAGGTGGCTGCGTGGTGGGTGGCGATGTACAATTGCTGCTAGTTACGGAAGAGATAAGTGTCGTGTTCACAGCGCTGTAAAGAGTCGCCGCCGCCGCCGCATTGCCAGCTGCAGTGGGTGCATTCTGTGCCAAAATACTATTCAGATTGGTATTGGAGACGCTGCGTGCTGGTGTTGGCGGTGGCGGTGGTTTGACCGATGGCGGTTTGGGTGGTGCCACTGTAGGACGACCTGAGGAAATAACGAAAATTGTTAAAAGGATAATAATTTAAGGCGCTATAATCAATGATATTTTTGCATTGTGTTTTGCTTACCGATTGGTGGATTTGGTGCCGTGCGCATACCGCTATGATTTATCGCTTCTTGCGACTGATACAACTGAGCGAGTGGTGCACGCATTGTGCCAAAGTGTTGTTGAGTTGCAAAAGCGGGCGCACCTGGCGCTGTAATTGGCGGTGATCTGCGGAACAGAGAGTAACATTTGTGGGGTTAGTAAACAAACAGCTGCACTGCAAACATAGTCAATTATGTAAAAAGAAAACATGACACAATTTAAATTAAAACAGATTTGAAGATCTGTTTAGGCTGCTCTGCTGCAGAACTTTTTTAAACTTTAAACTACTGCAATTGCCGTTGGATGTGGATATGATTCATATAAAAATTATTACGATAAAAATCTATAAAACATATATACATACATACTTGAAGGTAAAAAAAATAAGAAATCTAAAACATGTTAAACAAATTGCTTCAAATGACGAGCACGTTTTCAATACTAATCTATTTGGCCCCTAGAGAGATATACCGAGTATTTCCTGTTCGATATAACCTTGCATAAAAATTCACATGCTTTATTGCTAGTTTTTTCACGCCTCAATTCTGGGGGTTCTTCTCAAAGATCCATCCTAGACAAATATGTATTAAGTAAGCAGTTTTTTGATGTTCTGTTGTGGTTGCAACCTTTTTAAATTTTACAGTGGGCTCCTGTTCGACCTAAACTTAAATATTACATTGATATATTTTTTTTTCATATCGGGATGTCTAGACAATAGGGGCATTCATCTAAACGTGTAATGACCCTTGTAATCGTACAAACGTATGAACATATAAAATTGTTTATGGAAAACCGGTTTATTTGAGAGGTTTATACGTTTATTAGTAATTATCACTATTGCCATTGACATCGTTATCCATACAGTCACCGATAACATTGTTCCTATCGTCCGCGATTTCGCATATTGTTATCGACATATTGATTGTTATTGTTTTCGATAAATTTGTTAACGTTTTCGAAATATAAATTGGACGTTTCAATTTTACCACCAAAGATAGTTTATACACAACCGATCCTAAAGATATTTCATTTCCTTAAACAAAAAAACAAAAAGTAGATTCGGTCATAACCTCAAATCGAAGTACTTAGAATGAAAAAGGGAGCTGGCTGAAAAGAAGCTAATATGGGATGTGAGCTTTAGCGGAACTTTTAAAACTTTAATGAAAGTCCTAAGAGTTTGAAGAGTAGGGCGCGACCAGGGTTCGTATATCACATTAATAATTTTAATTGAATGAATTTTATATGGAAAAAAATAATCAAGAGCAAAAACAACAAAAAAATAAAACAGCAAAATATGAAAAAATTAACATGAAGTTTATAAATTGCATGAGTTGCACGGCAAAAATCGCGAAAGACCGGCGAAAATTATCAGAAATAAACTATATAAACTGCATAAATTTATTTATTTTGTTAAAGTGTACAATTTTTATAAACTTTGTACAAATTTTGAAATTTTGCTTTAAATAATTTTGGATTAAGAAATCATTGTGAATAATGTAAAAAAAAATCGCGCTTGAACGTATTGCAAAACTAAAAGCTGAAAATTCCAGTCGATTTTTGGTAAGTTTTTTGTTGACGGCGTTACGCATTTTGCCCATATAACATATGAGCAAAATTTTATTTTGATTTGTAAGAAAACGGGTAACACTACCGCTGAAAAAATTATCAAAAATCATCAGGCACTTTTGAGTCACTTGAAACTTGAACCTTATTATACTAAAATTGAATGAACTACCTGACTGAGTACTAGAAATTTTTGTAAATATTCTGAATTGAAATTTGGTTGAAATTTTTTAGAAATGCTGAATTTTTGTAAATTTTTGAAATCAGAATGGTTTTATTGTAAAATTAGCTGATTTTGATAAAAATAAAAATAGCGAAAAAGTTTTAGCGTGAAAAACATCGTAAATCAGTATGAAAGAAATTACTGTGCCAATACTTTTTACCGGCACTGTACACACACAAATATGCTTTTTACAATTTTCTAAGAGGAAGGAATCAATGAAATTAATTAAAGCTTTGTGAGCACTTTACAAATATTTTCAACTAAACTTTTACAATTTCTTTCAAGTATAGTGCATTGCAATTTTATAGTTTGGTCTTTTTTGAACAAAACCCGTTGTTGCGTTACTTATGTAAAACTATATAAAAAAAATCATGTGAATTATTCTAAGCTGCTTGTCTTTCACAATTTAATAACTTAATTTCGCGAACTTTTCACCTGTTAAAATATATACCTTTTGGCGCTCCTTTCTCTATTATTTTTTTCTATATTTAAAACAATATGTAAAAAAAGGTGTCCACGCGACACAATTCTGTTTTCGTATATCAAAGTTAGCGGCAATAACACTGTACGAATTTGTTTTGTATTAAGTAAATATACAAAGTATACTTTTAGGACCAGCTGCTGTGCAAATAGATGGGTAGGATTTTGCCAACCTCAGTTTTGATATATTAAAAAAAAAAAAGTGAAGAAGACGATTTTGGTTCGATTAACGCTAAAAATACAAATATGACGAATATTTAATTTTTGAAATTTCAGTGAAAATCGCCTCGTGTGTACATAATATTCTTAGTAAAGCAAAATCGGTTCCATTTCATTACAAGCGGTAAATCCTAATCCTTAACAAACAAAATATATGTTACAATATTTACAAATAGTATGTGATGTGATATGTTATTCCAAAAAAAAAAGAAAAGGAAGCTACCCACATGCTACCTCTCGAAAATGGATTATTTTGAGCGTTGATGCCAATGGGATATAATTACAAACGAAATTCGTTCTATATGTATGCAGCTGTTCCCTTGTTAAGCTTGGTATTCTGTTCTTCGCCGTGATATAAGTAGGTATGTATGATGGCTGCCAAAATGATTGAAGCGCCTAAAAGATGTCATAATTCAAGGCACAGAATTTTATATAGATTTTTTTCAGGTCATTTCACTTGAACAGAATACCAAGCTTTAGTTGATAATCCCTTTTTATATGACTATACAAATTTCAAATCAAAGCACATGCACGCAGTTTTCTAAAATTTTACGCACAATAATATATAAAAGGGATATAGTTTTATGTTATCCGTCAGCTGTTTAACTAAAGACCCTTCGACGCAGTGTTTTCGGGTCCGTGCATTTCGTTCATATTGTGTTTTTTTTTTTTTTTGTTTTTTTGTTTTTGACGTTGCTTCTTCTATACCTTGGTGATTTCATGCTGTGATGACGCGACACGGTCGGCCGCTGACTGCTCGCTAACGCCAATTGTTGTAATCCTGGCGGCTTGGGTGCAAAATTCGGTTTGCCATGATTCGGTACCGGCTTCACACTTGGCGTCGGCGATTTATTAGCCGGCGATGAGGATAGGGTGGGCGTGGCTAGAGAATTTGTGCTGCCCGACGCCGCAGCGTCCATTGCACTACTAACGCCATTCGTGCCAAATAAGGAGGATTTGTTCGGTAGGATAGTGCCGCGACTGGGTGCGGACGATTTTTGCTGTTGCTGCTGCTGCTGTTGGAATTGTGTCTTGGACAGTGTGCTGTTTAGGCTGCTTTTGTATTTTAAATTGTTTTTTGTTACAGGAGTTGTGTTGTTGGTAGAATTGTAAGAGTTCGTTGATTGGGTGATTGTTGTAGTTGAAGTTGTTGTTTTTGTTGAAGAAGAATTTGTTGTATTAAACAGACTACTTTTATTATTTACAAAATTTGAATTTGTTTTTCCTAATGATAAACTGTTAAAAAAAGAAAATATGTATATTTATATATAAAAAAAAGCATAAGAAAAGAAAAAGCAAAAACAGGCAATGTTAAAATGAGGATAAGCGAAAAATAATGGATGGAAACAACAATAAGAATGCATGTTAAAATTTGCAGTTTGAATTTTAGGGTTGTGAAAGTTTTGAAACATGTCAAATATTTCCTTAGTTAGTTTATGAGAAACTTGTTTTTAAGTAGCGACTCATTAATTATAGCGAGATTACGTTATTAGTTAGTTTGAGAATATTGAGCTTAATATAAAAGAACTGCAATTAGTAAATTCGCTAATAATGAACCCTAAAACTACATTTCTTCATACATTTATGGAATCCTCAATTTACTTATGAAATATAATGGTATAAGTAATAACAAAAATTATTAAGAGGCAGTTAAAAATATTTCAAGTTTTAACTAATTACTAAAACTACCTATTTTACCTATACCTATTTTAGACACGATACAAGAATAATAAAAATTATTTAGAGACAGTTAAAAATACAACTCGCGATTCTGATTACAAGTTTCTCGCGATTTTAAATACCAAAACTACCACTGCCATCTATTTTAAACACGATATACGTAATATTTATTCATTTTTAAGCTCGTTATACGAAATAATGAAAAAATATTAAGAATATAACTCGCGATATTATTCAATAAAAAAAAACAAATTTAAAACCGATACATATGTTGTTCATGAGTTTAAAATTTGCTAAAACTACCTCCGATATCTATTTAAAAACGTATATGTATATCAAAATTATTAGGATAAAATTAAAAAAAAAAGAAGCAGGCTGTGTCAGAGACACGGCCATTAAGTTTAACGTAGAATACGCCATCCGATAAGACAGAAAACATATGTAACAATAAATGATAAATAATACAAGCAAATGAATTTGATAGTTACTTTGGATGATATACATAAGCTTTGCAGTGCTTGGCAGCATTTTCTCTTCTTTTACTCTACTTTAACTTGCCCGCCTAAAATTATGCAATACAAAGAAATGGCTGCACGAGTACATTTAAATCGCCCAACAGCAAACACTCAACCAAACACCACACACATATTTGTGTGCATGTGTTTATACAATTTTCATTTGAGAAATTTAAATATTAGGAAGATATCAACCAACATGAAATGTATGTCAAACGAAAGCTAACATCTTCATTTGACTACAAAAAAAAAAAAAAAAAACTAATCGAGCCGTTTCCTTATAATTAAAGAAATAGAGATTACAACAATAAAAACCTGACATTGGTGCCCATACCGTAAGGTAAGACGTATTCTACGCCAAAAATATAACGCGCGATTTTTAAACTTTAAACCTGCGTTTACAATTATCACATCTATTTTCGCGAAATATTTAAGAACGGTGTAAGTAATAACAAAGGCCTGCTCTAAAAAAAAAGTTCACGATTTAAATTTTTTAACTGAAGATTACATAATTGTGGCGATAATATGCTTCGATTATTCCTAATATAAGTTAACGATTTCAATTTTTTAACTCGATGTTGGGGGCTAATGTTTTATATGGATTTCGAACGATTCACTCGGCAATTTGCCTTGGAGTATTTGTGTTTCTTGTCCTATCTAGTACACGGCACTAAAATTCTAAAGGTGACCAGATTTCTTAAAAATAAAATAATTTAGAATTAAAAAGTTATCAAGTTATATCAATCAACGGAAAGTTAAATAATTTCTTGAGGTTATGGTGAAAAGGTTTAGTTGAATAGAAACTATCCAAATATCAATCAAAGGAAACAGTAACAAAAGTTTTAGATAATGTTAAAAAAGTACCATAAAATGGAGGTGATACAAATATCAATCAAAGAAAAATTAAATATTTTGAGGTTAACAACAAAACGATCCAAAAATCAATCAGAAAGTAGTTAAAAAATACGTTGAGGTTAAGATGAAATAATTCTATAAAACGAAAATGGTCCAAATCAAATAAATATTCAACTATATTTTAAGGTTATAGTGAAAAACTTAATCAAAGAGAAATTAATTTTTTTTTAGGTTATGATGAAAATTTCTAAACAATAGATATAATTCAAAATATAAATATTTTGATATTGGGATATAGAAATGGTAATATAAGAAAAATGAAGACATCTATGGAGGCTATAGTGAAATGATTCTATAGAATAGATTATCCAAATATCAATCAAAGAAAAATGAACTTCTACAGAATAAAGATGACCATATCAAACGCCAAAAATAAAAATATTGAAAGGTTGTGATGGAAAGGTTCTATGGAAACAAACAGCCAAATCGACAGAACAATGCTGTGGTCGATCAACTTCAAATTTGAATAACTCATCGGGAGGGTGTCATTCACCACAGTCGGATTTCAAATACGTTTTTCAGTGTCTGGCTGATCTATATAGACCCGACCCTATGGCTGCCTGCGACCTGCTGGACAAGGCAGAGTGACAGGCAAAGGTAAATATTTTGAAACAGCTTAAATCGAACAAATAGAACTTGAATGATTTAGAGTCAAATTTCCTTGCAGTTTCCTTTCAACTTTCGCCTTCTCCATTTTTACAACTATAAATTTTCTTTGATTTAAAAAAGGTTGAGATGAAGCCATTAGATGTCATAGTCTTTAGAAAGCATTAAAGGTTATTATTTTTTTATTTTTATTCATTTTACACATATTATAAATCTTTTTATTACCTATTTACTTTTAGACGTCGAGTAGAGTAAAAAATGAAAAAATCTTTCGACAAGTTATTAATGAAAATGATAAAACAGAAATACAATACAAAAAGTGAAAACTAATAAAATAAATAAAAATCATGGCGAATGCAAATGAGCCGGTATTACGAAGGCGCATGAAAGATGAAAAAAAGTAAGATAAGAGATACTTTGGTGATAAAAGGAGATTTGCGCATAGAAGAGCTTTATTAGTCTGCGAGAGTACAAAAAATATGATGGAAATAAGCTGCAAAACTGCGCGTGACATAAATATTGACAAGCAGGTGACTGCTATGTGCACACGTATGATAAGTAGATAGGTAAGTAGCTGCATATGTTTGTAAGTAGCTATGTATGTATGTAAGTAGGCATGTATTTGAGGCGTTATTTATATGGGTATGTATGTATATATGCACAGTTGTGTTCACAAAAATTGTAGTAACATGTATTGACAATTTTGTCTTTCCTTATTTAGTTTGAATTTTTTTTTATAAAAATATAGTTGATTCTATAACAAAAACTATGTATGTCAAAGTTCCAAACTTTCTAGAAAATTTATAAAAAAAAAAACAAATAAAAAAACAAAATTCTCATAAAATTTTCCACTTTTTTTTAAAGATTTTTAGAGTATGCAGTTTTATTACGTATTCCATTTGAGTCTAACAAAGTGCAAGTTTAACGTGGCTAAAAATTCTTGGTGATTTTTGATATTTTTGTTTTTTTGCTGACGGTGTTCAGCATTTTTCTTCCATATAACGCATGAACAAAACTTACTTTTTATGCAAGAAAATTCGGAGCAATGGGTCCCAAAACTGCATATCCGACAAATTTCCAGAAACTTGGATTTAAAAGTTAGAAATTTTGATACCATTTTGTTATTTGTCGAATTTTTCTTATAGAATTGACTATATTTTTATAAAAAATGTTTAAAATTAAATCAGGTAGGACAAAATTGCCAAAACTTATCAATACATTTTGCTGCTATTTTCGTAATCATAGGTGTATGTATGTACATATGTACGTGTAGTCGACGCGTGTTTGGTGCGACCGCAAAAACCAAGATAAGCTGTAGATGCATTTTACAAAGGCTATAGCGAAGCAGGTGAATAGCGAAGGTAGCAAAAAACCAACGTTAAGAGAAGACACATACTCATAGCTACATATGTACATATGTATGTACACAAGTATTTTGCTTACAGAAACTTATTTTATGTTAAACTAATAGTACTTATGTAAAGATGTTTACTACGAGCACAAACGTATTCTATGCATTTACTTTGCCAAATAACAACCATTGAGATATTGAAGTTAAATAAATATGTATGCATGTAGGTACACATGTGCGATACATACATATGTAACTCTTTTGTGTACTTATGCAATAAAATAAATAGTGCAAAAATGATGCTTTGTATGTAGTATGTACTTACTTTAAGCTGGCCGCTTTACTTTTGATGCTATTGCTGCCGTTATTACTTGTGATGCCAGCAATTTTGCTGTTGCCACTGCCATTGCTACTCTCCGAAAGCGTAGGTGATGATGCTTTGCTGTTATTATAATTTGCCGCCAACGGGCTGGCGCGTATGCCGCCCGACGACGCGCTGGCATTTCTCGTTTTCTCCAACACTGAATCGGAAGCGCTCTATGTGTTTGATAAAAGGCAAGACGGAGGAAAGAAAAAACGAAACAAAACAAATAAATATTATTACTTCAAAGCAGATAAATGGAAAAAATATGTTAACGATAAATTTTCTCAATAAATTCGGCTATGAATAAATATTTACATAGAATAAAATGAAATGCGTAGTATTAAGTTCCTACCAGCTTGAATCGAAAAAAACGTCTGCGAGAATAATATCAAATATTAAGCTCAAACTTGATATCTAAAGAAACGGGAGTCTTTAACAGTTTCTAATCAAAAAGAAGGCCTGCCTTATTGTTTATAAAAATGTGGACTAGTAAATAAAATATTGAAAAAAAAACCACTTTCGATCGCCACTGTATATGGTCTATTTAAAGGCTTGAAAAAGAGCAAATAAAAATAAATATCGGCAATGCTTTTCATGTTAAATATTTTTGAGTAACATATGTAAACCATATAGATAAATCAATGTCTCAAACCTTGTACAAAACTTAACAAGCGCAATCAAATTTTCAAATTTTCAAATTTTCAAAAATGTTAATCAGAATTTTTAGAATATTTTGGAGCATATATGTATATAGCCAATCCATTCCAATGCAAGTTTCAAGTGCCCAAAAAAATTTGCGCTATGTGACAGAGCCCTCAACAACTCTAAGACGTATTTAATTTTACAAATAGCTGACAACCCTCTTCAAAAGTATATCATTAGGCTTTCCTAAGCCTTTTTCGCTTCACATCAGTATTGTAATTTTCATTTAATTTAATAATTAATTTGTATTAAATTTTCTGAACCGCTTGTAACCCACTCCAGTTATATTTTTCAAATAGTTTTCAAAAGCCTTTTACATTTAACGTCCATATTGCAATATTTTAGTAATATTATTAATTTAATTTAATTTGAATTTTCAAACAGATACATAGCAGCCCCTTAAAAAATATTTTCGAAATAAAGTTTTACTAAGCCAATTTCCTTTCATTTCAGTTAAATTATTTATTAAAGTGAATTATTATTTTAAATAAATATTTATAAATAAATATTTTCGTATAGGTCTCTTTAGTATCACACCAATACTTACTTCTTAATGGGTACCTACATATGCTACAATATTTCGGGAATTGTTAAATTATTCCATTGTACCAAAACTAATTTGATATTCGCTGATTGCTGAGTAATAGAATCTAGTTAGATACAATTGATTTACTTAATTTTTGCCAGAGGAACGAATGCTTCTTCATTGTTTTCTACGTTCTTTGATCGAGGTCTTTTTGTTTTTTATTTGGCTGCTATAAATTTATATACTTTGCCATAAGAAAATCCCGTTACGAGTTTAGATTAGAATACTGCTAACTCAAAGTCTGCTTTAAAAAATCAATCACTCGGACTTGTACCAAGGACTTGGGCTGTAAATCATTGATTAACTGTTCATAATTAAAACAAACAAAAAATGCTAACATTTTTGTATTTTGTGTCAGATCATTCTTAGAGCAAACGACGAGTCTTTTCACAACAAGAACACTTCTACATATATTAATCTATATTAAAAAATTGTATAATGAAAGCTAAAGATTCCAATCATGCGTAGATGGATTTGATCAACCTCTTAAGCAACGGACTATGTGCGTTTCAGCAACAAGTGATTATCAAGCTAAAATTTCTGATTTCTTAAGACTCAAATTTCAATGAATACTTCTAAACTGCTGCTAGCTTTCTCCACAAAAAACGGACTTTCGATAAAAGTCGTTTTTGCTATTTACATTTCTTCTTCTGTATAATAGAAAAAAAATTTCAGTTCTACCATACACCACCTTTTTAGGGTTTGCTGATTTTCGAGGTTGAGAAATTTCGTTTATCCATATATTTATAAAACGAATTCCTCTATTACCGGCCATTTAGCATTTATTATTTTATTTGCTTTATATACTTATATAAATCTGTAAAAGTCTACTACCAAATAATTTTTAATATGCAACTCATCACGTTACACACATTTAAATAAATTATATCCTATATATTAGTTTGCCTAATTTAGCAAACAAATATAATGATACGCGTAGTATGTTCAATGTCAAATTTATTTATTTATACAGCTGCAGCGTGGAAAACTACGTGGAATATAAATCTGCTAATAAATTCTCTCACCCACACAACATTTTGTAAATTTTCTTAGACTTTGTGCCATCATGCATACAAACACATATGTACATATGTAGTTAGATATACATATACAAAGATATGAAAGCGGCAAAGTGTTTTATGCAAATACTGTGTATGGAAGTACTAAGTAAATACGTTGGCGAGCAAAGCTGCATTTGTATATGTAGACGTACTCGGTGGTCCATTTTTCTTATGGTTATACAAGTTCTCTACCAAAATTTGGATTATCTCTTTAAAAACAAAGTATAAGGTAAAATTTCAAAAAATCTGAAAATTTGTTCCAATTCTAGTGATTATTGATCATTGATTATTTTTGACTTTTCTTGACTATTTAAACACTAACCAAGTAAAAATTAAACTTATAATAATTTGGCGCTTGCATCATATACATATGTAGCTCGGTGTTTGGCCGAACTTCTCCTACAATTTGTGGGGCTGAGCCTTGATGCTGTACCAATAATTGAAAGACCTATAGATTCCGAGCGGAAAATTTAAACTTGCGGATTAAAAATATTATTTCTGATTTTGCAAAAAAAAAACACGATTGTGTTTAGGTTAAAATAAAGTTCACGATACAAAATTTTAAACTCTCTATTTGGTTTGCTATAGCTGATGCATTTTCGTAGGTAACCTACTTCTTATAAAAATAATTGAAAATTTAACTCGCGAGTTTTTTTAAATTTAATTTATCTCTACTGGCAAGTGTATGACATGTCGTACAAATACACCCAGAAAAATTAAAAAGTATGTACATATATAGTAACTCAGTTAAAAAAAAAAATTACCTATACTATAATAAAACTGTAGAAAATTTGTGTCTGTACATTGAAAATTGCTTTAAAGTAATGACCGAAAGTGAGGCAGAGGCAAGTCGGAAGTACATATATTGTGAATGTCGGAAATATATTGATTGAGTGAAACCGTTATTGAGCCATACAAGTTTTTGCCTGCCTCATTGCTTATTTGAACTCACTAATGTCCGAAAATACTCAATGGACTTTCATAGGGCATTAACTGCTAGCTTGTATTGAATACAATTTTATTTTTCAACGTTTGCCGGTGTATATTTTTTGTTATTGAAATTTTCAACTGCATTGAAAAAAGTTAAAGCATAGCGAAGCACGATACGAATCATTTATTCACATGCCCCAACAAACCGACTCATCTAACACCTCTTTCATTATGGCCCAACCCTGTCAAAGCAGCTTGCTTCTTGGCCCTCCCTTTAAATGATTTTGAAGATAACGATCATGAGTGAGCCGTTCTAGCAGGGTGTAGCTAACCGCTATAACAACAATTACAACGACAATAAATGCAATCAAACTTTTTGATATTCTCGGTTTTTTTTCGTTGCAAATAATCTTAATTCTTTTGCATGTTTCGAAATATTATGATTTATAGTCAGTTGGGTATATAAAAATGTATTATAATTATATTAATTATTAATATAAGAACCTAGACTTTTTGTTTGCCGTAACTTAACTTTACCAACTATTAGTTAAAAGTTTTGAAGCCCTCCAATTTAATAGGGAATGTCTGATTTTGCCTCACTTTTTTTTTAAATTAAGTTTAGATAACCCAGCCCACAGTACCTTTATGTGTCTATTCTGTTGGGAAATAGCTCACCAATATCACTGCCATCGAAGAAGTCATTGATATCATTTTTGGGAGGAAACCTGACTTGCATTCACTACATTGGCTTTTTTAAATTAATTGATTTACTAGAAGAGAGAGTAAGAGCAACTTAGACTGTTAGCCCAAATGAATGACATGCCATGTTGGGCGTCATAGAATTAGCAATTTTTTGAAAAGGTCATTAAAAGCCTTTGGAAAAATCAGGCAGCTGTTTTTTTCATACACCTGGCTTGCATGACTTCAGATCTTGGTTTCCAGCTGGGTATTCTCCTTCATGTTATTGTGTTGCATCAAATATAAATAAACTAAACAAAAAATTAGCCCAACAGCAAAGCACTTAAAGTTTTCTTTGCAAATCTTTTGCAAAATATGACGCAAAAAAACAAAAAGCGAATTCTGTAAAAAAAACTACGCCCAAAAATTCTTCTTGTATTGCGAAATTTTCGCGCCGCTTATTCGTTGATTTTCCCATGCTATGCCATTCATACTTCTTGTTTATTTTTCCCCCCCCTTCACTCACTCATTTTTTTATTCTCATGCCATACTAATTAAGTAGATATTTTCATTACCGTTGAAAGATTTTTCGGTGGCGTCGATGGCGGCTGCGGTGGTGGCCCACGATTTGTGCGTAAATTCGCCTCTGTCGCATTGACGGGTACTTGTGGTTGTTGCTGCTGCTGCTGCTTCTGCCGCTTCAGTGTCAAATGCTTCGTTAATTCAGCATTAAAATCTAATGGGCCATTGCTGCTGCCGCCGCCACTACTGCTGGTATTCGCTGGCGGCGACGTGTCGGTGCGTCTACTCGCTGCGGACGAGTCATTGGACGCTGTTGGGACTGCCGGTGCTTGTGCTAAATGCCAAGTAACGAATTGGCAAATAAATAAGAAAAAAACATTTGTTAGTTAGTAAATCCCAAAACAAACACAAACACATGTGGTGTGTGTGTGAGGCGTTGTTGTTGCTACTTACCACGACTACTGCCATTGACTGGCTTCAGTTTGGGCATTGAGGTCAGCCCTTCGAATAGGCCACCCAGTTTTGGTGCGCCATTGCCTACATTATTGTTATTGCTATTACTGATATTGTTGTTGTTATTGTTATTATTGTGTATTCGTTTCGGTGAACTCGTTGCGGATGACGTCGAATCGCAAATCTGTGCGTAATCGAGAAAAGGTAAAAAAGTATCGTTATTTACTTAATGAAATAATGAAAAGCCATTAAATTGAAAATACAATATATGAAAAAAAAGAAAATAATAAACAACATTATCGCATGAGACACACCTTTCCTGCTAGGGCCGGCCCGCTTTTATCAACCGTTGTGGTCTTTTTCAGTTTAGTGCCCTTTTGTATGGATTGTAGGAGCGCTGAACGCACATCTCCGCCACTGGCACCACCCAATTTGAGGCCTCCCATTGCCGGTGGTGGTGGTGGGCCTGGTGGCGGCGGTGGGCCCGGTGGTGGTGGAATAGCCATCTGCAAACAAGAGAGAATAGAACTACATTATAATTACAATTTTTAAATGATGAATAAGGAAAACATTGAAATATATAAATAATAAATAGCTAATACATTTTTTTAGTACCTAAATAAAATTTTATATATCTCAATCTTTCAAAGTCAAGTCATTTTCAGTTGTCTTCGAGTTTGTGGCTAATTAGCCAAGATCGTACATCTTCACGCTTCCAAGAAGAACCCTACCTATAGTCAAAAGTAGTATTAATTGCTAATGATTTCATTCGTGTCGTCTTAATCAACAATTCTAAACGGGCTTATGAAAACTTTTTTATATAGTCTTTAGAAGTCAAGAACTATTCGACATCGAAATTTTAATCACTATTTTACCCGATTACCTGAAATTTAATTTCTAATAGTTGAAAAATTATTTCCTCTTAGTCATTTTTCCATTTCCTCCAAACTTTTAGAATAGCGTATCCATTTGTCTCCCATCGTGGAGACAATCTCAACTCCATAACCCACTTTGGACCTCCGAAAATAAAAATTTTTGGTTCACTGATTTCTACTTCGTTTGATACCCAATCATTCCATTTTGTTTCATTTTGATTTCCTCTCGGTTCATTGTTCAAGCGAAAATAGGTACCCGAAACAAAATCATCCAAAAGTCTGTGGATGTCCCTTACGATGGCAATTGATCTAAAACCGTTGGAATGTTAAATAACGTAATTCAAATATAAACTACCTCTTTTGTGTACTTAGTTCTTCTTCTGGTATTTGTATAGAGTGTTTGAAGATAGTTGTTAATAGGGCGAAAAAATTCCGACAAGTGGCGTGGGAATCAAGACTATTTCTAAAAACCGTATTTACAATCTGTTTTGATTTAAATAAGGAATATGTAATTAATATAATATATAAAATTTAACGGGCAAAGTGTGGGGGAGAGTATGAGTGTGATCAATCAAAGATCACCGGTACGGATCAGTGGTTAGAGCTTGACTTTGTGCCAAGTTCGATGTGGAGTTACGGGATTTCGGGCCCAAAGTACGGAAGAAATTTTAGATAGGCCTGCGTAAATTACACTCTCTAATTCCTGGATTAGACCCGCTGCATTTTTGGCCGCCGTGAGGCAAGCTCGACGTTGGCAGAGACCCAGTTCAACACACCGGACGCTATACGTCGCCTGATCCTGCAGGCCTTAACATATTGCTATGGTTTTAGGTTTGAGAATTATATTTGTTGTTACTGAACTATACCCCAATGCTATGTTCACTTCGTTTTTCAAGAAAACTCACTGAGTGGTTTAAATAAATTTAAATCAATTTATTTTTTTATTAAAAAATGTGTAGGAAAGGTATCAATTAAGTTTATGGAATTGTACAGTAGTAGTAATATATAATTGGACACAAGTTCCGTTCCTTCATAAAATTTACCAGCGTTAAAATCTAATATGGCATAGAATAACCGTTTGAATACATTTGTCTACACATGTAAGCACCGGTACTTATTTGCATTGGCAAGGTAATAAAAATTTGCCAACTTTAGTTATGAGTTGAGAACAATGTCAAGTGTTAATTACAAGTGGTACGAAAATAAAAGAATTAACCAATTTCTAATGCCGTAAATGGCGCGCAATGTGTAATAGAAATTTCCGGTAAAAAAAAATTGAAATGAATGTTAATGAAAAAGGTTTAAAGAACATTTAGCGGACAAGTAACTTTCGAGTTCCGGCGCTCATTTAACTTTTCCAGAGAAAATGTCTATAATTTTTTGGCAAACAAAGAAGGAAGTAAGCAAAGGAACGAATTTTTTATTTGTTTACTTTTTTGTTAGGTTATATTTTATATGTAGTGAGTAAGAAATGCGTTGCGCAAAAAAGTTTTCAAAACTAAAAAAGGCACTTGAACCTGAAAAAATGTTGAGCCGCAACACGCCGTTTGCATACCAAATAACTACCATAGAATCGATGAACGAACGAACTTGTTATTTATTTGTTTGTGTGCGGCGCAATCATAAGGCAATAAATATGATCGGACAGCCGTAGGTCGTACGTATAAATAAAGCAACAACAATAACTACAAAGGTAACAATGACAAGTCGTAAAAAGCAAAACAAAAAAGAAAAACAATACAAATAAAAACTAAAATAAGAAATAATAATAAAATGAAATTCAAAAGGAAAAAATAAAAATAAAAATTCATCAAATACCCACATACTCGCACCGCTTAAAATTCATTTATATAGTATATTTCTTACAAGGTATTAAATGAGTCATCAATGCATATAAAAAAATGCAAATAAATTGAGAGAAATAATTAAATGAATTTAAAGTCACTTTTTTTTAAACGGTAATTGAAAACTAAATTACAAATCGTAGTTAGCTGCAAAAATGCAAGCATGAGTAAGTCAGTAAGATCCCGCGCTAGATGCGTTCGTCAAATATGATCGATTTGTAAAATCGATTAATTATTCGATTATTTTCAATGCAATTACCTTTAAAAAAAACTTTTGACAGACAGCTGCACTTTCAGTTTATTTTTATGGTTTTTTCGATTGAAGCCTCGTAAATCTCTAATCGTAAATGACTAATTGTGCAATTGTTTTTAATTTTTTATTTTCACTAGCAAAGCGGTGCACACAAATTCCTGCAACTGTTAAGCTAAAATTCCAGAAAAAAAGATTTTGTTTACGTGCGAGTGTGGTAAGAGAGAATAGTCGTAAACAAAAGCGACGTATCGCGCGTTTTACTTATGTAGATCCCAGGTGAGTCAGCTGCTCTAAGCGAAGTATTTATTATAAAGTATTATTGCAATGCAACAAAAAATGAGGGTAAATGTTGTTTGAGGCATTATTTTGAGTTTTTTTTTTTTTGTTTATAGGTATATTAAAATTTTTTCATGGCCGGTAAAAGAGCGTTCGCACACGCAAAGCATAGATCAGCAGCCAAACGCTATCGAATGTTTTTTTGGCACAGCTGTTTTATATTTTTTATTGCAATAAATTTCCACGCTTGGGCCGCTAAACATTTAGTTTTAGTTTTGTTTTTTGTTTTTAACACTTTTTTGCCATAACCTTCTTATAAGTTACGTGGTAATTTAAATTTTGTAAAAAAAAACAACTTGTACACGCACCACACGCACGCGCATTCACACAACACCGCTCGCGTTCAACGCACAAATGGCAAAACGCTTTGCAAAACGACAGCAAACGGCACTGACTGCGAGACTACAACTTTACTAATCGCAGCGCACTGAAGTCTGCATCGAAGCCATCACCGGCAGCGTCAGCGATGACGAAGAAGCTAAAATGTCCGAGCGCGCTAGGCAAGGCAGCAGCTCTCTAAGCTAGCAAGCAAGCAAGCAAGCAAAGCAATCAGGCAAACTCATTGAGGTGACGACGCTGCGGGAGCAATTCGTATGATTGCTTCGATAAAAAAATATCTACAGCGGTGTGGACAAAAATAGTAGCAAAATATATTGACAAGTTGTGAAAACCTTATTTAATTTTAATTACTTTTTGTAATAATATATTTACTATTATTAGCAATATATGTATTTATTATTATAATTATAGTTGATTTTAAAGCAAAAACCATGTTGTAAATCGAAGTTTCAAACTTGATCGAAAATCTATACAAAAATAGATTTAAAAAACAATTTTTCAAAATTTCAAACTTCCTAATTTGCATTTGAAAAAATTGATTGTTTGTTTTTAATAATTTTTTTTTTGGTGAGGATGGGCTAAAAAACTGCATACTTGAAAATATCCTTAAAATACGGATTACAATGTTTGAAATTTTTATAAATTTCCTAGGAAGTTTGAAACTTTTGAATCAACTATAGTTGTGTGCACGAAAAAAGTTTTATATATGTACATATTGACAACATTTCTTTTTCATATTTAATTTTAATTAAATGTAGCCGCATTCTTTGTTACAACTTGGCTCAAAACCAGATGAACAGATTTCAACCAAAATTCGAAAGGCTATACTTTAATCCGCTAGGTGGCACATGAGGCGAGGAATTCTGTAAAACTGTATTTATGGCTCGATTTTAATAAAATTAAGGTATGTTGCTGATGCAATAAAATATACTTTTAAACGCGCTAGATGGCGCTAGAGGCGAGATATTTACAAAATCTGTATGTATTTATGGTTCGATAAAAGAAAAGTATGCAGGTGCAATTGGAAATGCATTTATAGTCCGATTTAGATTACATTGAACACATAAATATGTATACTGTATACGTTTACTATATTTTTCAAAAATATTAAAAAGTTCACTGGCGAGAAAATTGCGATAATTATAAGACCAAGCTTTGGTCTGGACATGGTAATCTTTATGGTTCGACTTAGTTTAAATCTCATGTGCATATGAAATAGTTGGATCTTAAGTTAGTTACAACAATTTTTGTGCAGATATCCCATTAAAAATTGTGTAAATAAAATTACTATCAGGTCAGAGTTGACTTCGTCCTTGCTGTCACTATGAGGCATTGTTTTTAAATTTATAAAAGTTGCATAGCTTTTTCAAAATCTAATTTAAGGATTTGCAAAAGTAGGAAGCCGCGTGTATTAAAAAGTTTTATATAAAAATATATCCATTCGATAACAAAAGCTATGTAAGTCTTAGTTTCAAACTTTGTAAATAATAGTAAAATTTAAAAAAGTTTGATGAAAATTTCAATTTCTTGAATTCACATCTTTTTAATTTTTTATTATTTTTTTTTTCATAAATTTGTTGCTAACAAAAAATTTGTATAGCAACAAAAGGCGCAACACCGCAGCAAAATAAAACCAAATAATCGAAAATCAGTAATAATTTTTAGCTAGTAGAAACTTGCACTTTATTATAGTAAAATTTAATGGGCTACAAACTGCATACTGGAAAATTTTCTAAAAATTCGTATTACAACTTTTGATGCTTTGACGAAAATATTTTTTCGATTTTTGTACGTTTTTTAGGAAGTCTGAACTTCGACTTGCATGTTTATTGAATCAACTGTTTCTATAAAAACAAATTCTAAAACGAAATAAGGAAAGACAGAATTCCCAAAACTATTCAAAAAGTGTTGCTGCTATTTTTCCAATCACAGGTGTACATCCACACAACAACACTGCAACAGAAATCATAGCAGTCTACATAAATGACTAAGTGACTTAAGTGTTTTATTTTTGCTTATACTCTATCTTTTACTCTGTGGTCTGAGATGATACATACTTGTCCAAACACACACACATACCTTGTACATATGTATATGTACATATATACTTGTAATATGTGGAGCTCCTGCAGGCGGCGCGTGCCCACATTACTTCGGCGAGTTTGCCTCCGGCTGAGTGTGAGATTTTCAAGAAAATGACGTCAGCGACATTACTAATTGTAATATTGCTTTTGAACTAAATAAACGTAGCTTGTTGATAAGCAGCGCTTATGTAGTGTGACAGATTTAAATCAGTTAAATGTGAAGATAAAAAACAAAAGCGCATAGAATCCAGACAGATAAATGTAGAATGACTGATGATTCAACTTAGCAAATTTGTAGTAGCAATTTAGATTTAGAATTAATAAAAATACTCGTAGAAGAAAAGAATTAAACATCAGCTTTGGTTGGCGCTTAACCCTTAGTTGCTGAAGTGACAGATGAGGATCGCTAAAGTGCACATTTTTCCCCATTCTCATTCAGTCTTATCTGCTATATGACCTTCTGGAATTGAGGGTGCTATGAGCTGCACAACTATTTGACGATAGTGTTGACGGCTGAAGGAGGGGGCGATGTACATATGTATGTAACTGCTGCTTTGCTCTTGACAAAATGGTAACATAAATGAACTTCAGGTATTCCCGTGTAAAATGGCAGCTAGAGTAGCACAAGTCTTTTATTTCACCAATACAAATTATACACGACGTAGTTCAAGACTTTGAGGTTAGATCGAAATCAATAACCGCATCTTAAAATCCCTTAGATACAGTGGAAAAGTGTTAACGATCCACAACTTTCAGTACTAGAGGTGCCAAATCGAAAATACTCCTTAACACTCATGGTCAAAATAATAGGCATACGATGTTTAGGTCTGTTTTGAGACAAAAAAAAGTTTAATTTTTGACAATTTTTTTCAAAAAAAAAAAAGATTCTACCATAGGAAGAAGTGCAAAATCCTCCGCAAACAAATTGTCCAAAATCAACAAAATTATTTGGCCACATACCAAAAAGTTTCTCGAAATTATACTTAAAAAGTTTGAAAATTTTTTTTAATTACTCGATTGAATTTTTAAAAAATTTTAGGTTTAAACTTGGTTTATGTTATATCATAAAAAATTACGAAGAATATTTAACATGAAAAAGCGATCGTGCCTTGACTTTTGAGACACTGTATATAATAAATATAGTCAGAATTTGTAAATTTTTTTGTAAATTAAGAAAAAGGTGCAAGGTTGTAATACCTGACTCAGATGCGACTTTGGAGAATTTGAACAAAAAACCATTTATTTTAATATTTGATAAGATTCCATTTTGTTTTGGAACTAACCATTTATGACTCATTCAAGCTTGCCTTATTTGTTTTCAAAATATGATTCAAACTCCTTGCGGTCAATTTTCCATGTAAATCTATATGTATGTATAAGACACCCTATTTTTTTTGGTATTCCTGAACTATACTAAGTATGAGTAAGTATCCAAACGATACACATGAATATATGTATAAAGATATGCAAATATAAAAGAATTGCAATATTAATCAAACAACAAATTTAAGAGTAAAACGAACATTAATGTAAGCTTGGACAAATACAGCTGCTGTTAAGCGATTATCGACGTGCATTTATTTCTATCACCGATGAATAATTGCATAATGTTATGGCGCGTATGTGTGACTTGGATACGAAAATTCGTTAAAAGTCCAAACACTAGACGTTTTTTTACTCGATTTTTATAACTCGGTGCAAACTTTGCAATAGATTTTAAACTAGCTTCTCGTTAAGCTCATCACTTGAAGTTGTTCAGCTTTAATAATATCCGCTAGGTGGAGCGGTGGTCAGGATATATGTATATAAAAATCCATTCGTTCGAAATTCGAAATTTCCCCGTTAGAGAGATCGCAGCAGGAAATTTACCCGCTAAGTAGCGCTGCTTCCGTAAATGAAACGTTTTTGGTTCGATTTGGCTCTTATTAAGAAAAGATGTACATATATGAATGAAAAGGTAGTAGATAGGCATGATAGGCATTTTTTTCTAGGCGATTGTCTGCCTGACATCAACTTAGAAAAAAGAAAATGAGACCCAGCAAATACAGTAAACTCTAGCATCAAAGTTGTTACAGTCAAGTTCAAAATTAACATAGGATGTGTTCTTATCACACCTTGTGAGTCACCGAATAGTATCATAATTTTTAATTTTAAACAAAAGCAACGACAGTATACATGTCGGCTTGGGTCAGCGGTCGCGTTCTTGCCAGGCAGGTTTGAAGTCCTTGATTCAAGTCCGGGTAGATTAGGTAAGGTTAGCTTAAAGTGGCTGCTCCTAGGAGCTCACATAGACCCTCTGGGATCCATCGTGATACCACAGTATAAACAGAAACAGAGAATTGAGAGCTGTGGCTTGGATAACCGTAGAAGCTCCCGCAACCTCCTCCGATCTACAAATGCCAAAAGAACCTCACGACCCTACATGCCCTAGTAGCTGCCCAGCGTTTGCCAAGCTGATCGCAAGCCTATTCATTTAGAAGTAGTCGGCAGTTGGCCAGGGCAACTCCGAAAAATTCCTCGCTTAAGAAGTCCTTTTCAAGTGTGCCTTGTCTGGCTAACTCATCTGGTTCACAATTAAAACCCCTATAGGGTCTAGAAAGAAATCTGAGATGTTGTGATCTCCGAAATAGCAGCTATAATTTCTACAGCTTTGACAGTTTTTGCCTTTTTCTCAAAACTTTCCACTTAAAATTTTTTATGACAAAATTTTTTATGACAAAATTTTAAGTTCCTCCAAAAATTAAACCCGCCAATTTGGGTTCTATCAGTGGGTTCGATTTTCGCTAATTGAAGTTAAATTATGACAATATATGTCTGTGTATGGTTGAAACTGATTGCTTTTTTAAGGCAAAGAAGATTTTTTTTCCAAATTACAACTTACTGCATAAATTGATACCGCACTCTCCTCTATGACCATTGAAATTTAACAATTAGGCTTACTAAATATGCCCAATTTCCTTTTCCGTTACAAAAATTTAGCCATTAACCATATTCGCACCGCTGCGCAATTTTTAGTTTGTCATTCAATTTAATTTCAGGCAAAAAATGTTGCAAACTAACACCAAATTAATTTATTTACAAAGGTGCGGTTTGTTGACAACAGGATCAATACGCAGTGGGATTGAATTACAACAATGGCTAATTGTTGGACAAGCGCGTGAATGATTTCACACACACGAGCTGCAATATTTATATCCAGTCATGCAACCGCACAAGCATATATTCCCATGTGCTTATATATTTAGTACACAATCGTATACATATACATAGAAGTTAATCCTGTAGGTTGAGCTTTGCCATTCCTTTTTTACTTAGTTGTCATTCGAGCTAAAAACGAATAGGCCACCCAATGGCTCAGTGCATGACTTCAGCAACTAACAAAGCCTCAACTAAACCATCCTCAAATAAGTAAATACGATAACAACTAAACCAAAGCTAACCTAAATGGACAACAATAAAAACATACAAAGTTCTTCGCGCCCGAGTTACTGAATGGTGTGTGCCAGTCAGCTTGACCTACCTTATGACCGATAATAAAATTTACGCTAGCACTTACATTTTCTATTACCAAGTCATTCACTCAGCTAATAGTAATATCAAATTGGGCGTGAAGTTGCGCTGGTCCGTAAAATATATAGACTCACTTATTATGCCACGTATGTACGCAGATAATGGCATTTTCGTTAGTTATTCCTGCCACACAAAGTTGTTACATAACCTTTAACTGTACATAGATTAATGAAACAACACTAATAATCGTAATAAAGGGTATTTCAATAAGAGGTTTCGATTTAAAATTCTGCGCCAGAAAGTAGGAAGTTTTTAAAAATGGATTGAATAAATTCGCCCTGATTTTTTTCAAATTCACAATGTTTTTCATGACAATTTTTTTATATTAATTTTTAGCTCAGTTCCATATAAATCAAAGTTTCAAACTTTATACAAAAATTTACAAAAAATGTTCATCAAACTCAATAAATTACAGTCGTTTCTAACATATAAGGCCAAAAATAATAAAAATTACCAATTTACCAATTTGATTTTATATATTTTTTTTGCCGACGGTGTTGTCCAATTTCTTTTCATATAACGATGAACAAAATTTATCTTCGAATGGAAGAAAAAGCGCAATGCAACACTGTCACAAAAACAAAAAAAAAAACCTTAAGCTCCGTTATACTGAAATTGAAACCTCATATCCGAAAGTTTCTAAATATTCTGAATCAATTTTTTGGAGTTTTCGTAAATTTTGTAAAACTTTAATTCATATGGTTTATGTCGAGATCTACACTTTAAGAAAAATCATGAAAAACATTGTGAATATTGTAAAAAAATAAAATTTTTGTGAGTAACTGTTTGCGTGCTGGAAATGAGTGTACATAACTTTTGGGAGAAAAAAACTATTCTCAGAGTAAAGGCTCATTATCTCTGGGAACGAATACTTCATCAATGAATTGTGGCTTTTGGGCCGGTGCACTGTGGGACATTTTTCGGATTTTGTTAAAAAAAAAATCCTGGGAAGTAAATTTTTTACTAATTTATATAATTTTACTTAAATAAATATTTAGAACGAATTTCCAAAATGTCTGAAGAGTCAGCTTTTTTTTTATCAAATTGAATAAGATTTTTTTAATAATCGGAGCTGTTTTTGGAAAAGCCCTCTAAGCCCGAATTAAAAAATAACATTTAATTTTTATCAGCGTATTTTTTTTTAATCTATAAAAAGTAATTTTTTTTTTTTTGGTGACAACTTTCTGACTATAAAAATTGCAAACAAAGGAATGTGAATATAATTATGAAAATCAAAATGATGATTTTTTTTTTTGTAAATTCGGGGTTAGCGAATCTTTTAATAAATCTGTTCCGATTACTGAAAAAACTTATTGAATTGATTAAAAAAAATGTACTTTTCCAGCCATTTTTGAACAAAATTATTAAAAAATTCGATACTGTACGGTGGTGTCATTGGCCCATTTTTTTAAAAAAGCTACTGCGATAATTGCTGTGAATGAATTGCGTTTAATGGATGCGTTTATTTCCAGCAACACGATGCAACATTATACACAGCTGGTCAAAAAATGGATCTATCTAAGTCGTGAATAATTTTCTGGATGTGTGATTTCTCGATATGGATACTTATCGGCCTATTCCGACCGACTAAACTAAAACTATGACGCAGAATACCAACATTTTTTCGTCATTATCACGTACTCAAGAGGTCATAAACTATGACAATTGTCAGTCACTAGATGAGCTTGGCATTGGCGTGGGAATAAGGCGGTTAAATTGGCCACCGATATCGAGCGGTTTAACATCCCGTTAGACTTAACCCTCCTATTCTGATGACTTTCACAAAAGTGTGACCCTCACAATTGTGACAACTAGGGCGCCTAAAAATGCATTTGTGCATTTCTTAATAATAATTATATTAAAATACTGTTTCCCATAATAGTTTTTTGTATTAAAGTAAAAGGATCAACACTTTTACACAAACTTTTTGCGTTTTTATTTAATTTTAAAATTAAATTTCTTTTTGAAATACCCTGTACATTAAGTTAAAATTACTAGTTGCTTCTGGTTTAATAAATATTTGCATTTGCGCTTTTTTTACTAATAAAAAATAAAAAAACAAAAAACATGCTAACCTAAAAATTGTATTTGCCATTTTTTAAGTTTCATTTATGTAAGTTGCATTTTAGTAGTCCAGCAGGGAAGTCGGCATGCAACGCACGTGGTGCACCCACCCGCTTACTTACTGGCGTCGCTTAGATTTTAGTATTCAATTAGATATTTCATTTGCTACTTTGTTTAAATGAAAAAAGGAAATGTAAGAGAAAGCTTTTTCGGACGCGTCTAAAGACAGCGATAATGCCAAAAACTGGTATGTGCCCTTTTGTTTGTACAAATGTTTATAAAATACGCGCAAGTTGGCATAACAAGTAGGTACTTATTTTTTTTATTAACATGTGTGCGATGTTATGATCGATGATTGTATAAATTTACAGGGGGTTCTTCAGAGGATTATTATTATTTTTTTTTTATGTTCAGCATTTCAAAAAATATTTACCTATTTGATAAGAGTTGTTGCTATAGGTATCAGAAAACTATTGAATAAGTACTTGTGTAAATACAAATCTGTCTGCAATTAGCGAGGCGCTATGAATCGATAAAGAAAATGATAACAATGACTATTTTTTGGTTTTATTTGTTATTTCTACCGACAAGGTATAAGATGATATATTCGATAGCAATATCGATAATGCAAATATCGATACACATCAACATTGCCGTAATAGAGGCGAGTGAGGCGAATTTTCCTAGCCCACACTCGTGTGTTATCTAGAAGTTTTATTAGTTGTTTATTAAAGGCCGTTTCATCGACGCTTTATTGAATTAATAAATTAAATTCCAATCATAATACCAGGTGTGCAGCTGTAGTGAGTATTTATGAAATATTCGGTATGGTATTGAAGTTTATTAACTTTAAATATTAACTTCTAGAGTCGACAAGACTTTCACGAGTTATATGAGTTACATACATGAAGAAAAAACTGTCCGCATAAAAAGTGTCAGAAAATCGAAGTAACAAATATTATTCAAAATTCTAAAAAATTTGATAATTGTATGCCAATTTTTTTTTAAATTATGCAAGTTTGATGCCAAGTTTTTTTTCGTTCAATTTAGAATAAAGTTTGTTACATATATGGTATTTTTTCAAAATCACACAAATTAAATTTAAAAAATTCTCATACTAAAACAAAATACATACCCGAAGTTTTTAAAAATTTGGAATCAAAGTTTTTAACTTTATTCAAAATTTAACAAATTTAATGACAATTTTTGGATATTTTTATATGTACATATGTATGTATATATATTATTTTTTATAACAAAATCAAAACATTTTATACCTATTATCTTGTCCATTGGTGGATACTATGTTTTTTTTGCGGATTTATTTTAAATACTATGTATTTTTTGAAAATTATGATCAAATATCTGAACTTTTTTTTATACGAAATTTCAGAAAAAGTTTAAAGATATTTTCAAAAATTTTTGAAACTTTTCAAAATTAAACAAATACAAAAAAAAAATTAAAACATTTTAGAAAATTAATGATAATTTTTTAAAATTTGTTGAATTTCGAATAAAGCTTGACAGTTGTTTTATATGGTTCTAGTTGCATAATGAACTATATTTTCAAAAATAATCAATTAAAATTAAATAAAGGAAAGAAAATCTGTCAAAATTGGTCAAAACATTTTACACTTATTATTTGACTATCATATATGAAATTTTTAGAAACTTTTCAAAATTAAACAAATTTCATCCAATTTTCCCAATAAAAAGTTAAATAAAATATTTTACCTTGAATAAAAAAATAAGCAATTAAAAAAAAAAAGGTTCAGGAGTTGAAAATTTTGACAAAAATTAGTGACGTTTTTTTCACAAATTGTAAAAAGTTTGAACTTTGTTTAACCCGTTTTTTAGAATGAATGAACTATATTTTTGATACAAAAATAATCAAAATAAAATAAAGGGAACTAAATAATCAAAACTTGTTAACTTGTGGCGAATTGCAGCCAATAAAAACCTGACCTTCATTTTACTATAATTGAATTTGCTTTAGAAGTGCATACCTAAAACTTTTCTAAAAATTCTGTTAACAGTTTTTATATATTTTTCTCGGTTTCAAACTCCTATTTCTGGATTTTAAAATTGTGATAAACTATAAGTATTTCCGCATAATAAAATTTGAGTGTGTTTAATAGGAAAAACATCATAAACAAATTGCATATCGTTTTTATTTTTTCTGGCATAGTTGACATTTTATGCAAAATTTTAATGTACGAATTATCTGCTATACAAAAACATTGTGATGAATCACTCATTGTCGCTTCAACACTTTTTAAGGAAATTCCATTATTATTTTAAATAATCTTATCTTATCGTTTGTAAATGCTCGTACCTGATTTGAATACAAATATAGTAAGTAGATTGAATTTGTTAACAAAGAGCAAGAATTTGTAAAACATTTCGGAATAATAAATAAGGCGCACACTTCAAAGATTTGAATATAAGCAAAAGGAAGTTCAAAAAATAATAACAGTTAGTATTAGCTTCAAAATATTTGTAAAAATAGATTTAGTTGAATTTTATTACGTCTGGCTTAGTAGTAAATATTACTAGTAAAATAGTTAAAATAAAATTTATTACGAAAATTAAAAATGATTCCATATTAAAAATTAAGCAAATTTGTATCTGTTTTTAACTTAAAAAACAAAACCGCATTTCCGTATTATGCACCTTGGCTATGTCAGACTTGAATGCATTTCCTTAGAATATTGTAAATGCATTTCTGACACTACATATTTGCTTTCGCTTATACTCGTATGAGTCAACGCATTAATGACATTGGGGATTTCTGAAACAACTATTAAATTTGTTTAAAAAAAAAATAGCGAAACGGAAAATGACTACTATTTGATGATTTCAGATGCTGCCAATTCGATTTTGAATTAATAACAAATAAATCTCGGTAGAGGGAAAGAACAACACGCTTCTCTTCGCTTTATCCTAAGGCATTCGCTGCACCTTTGGAATACAATACTTGAAGGTGGTGCCATGCACTGCAAAAAACCGGGCCGAAAAAAATTTTACTTTATTTTGATATCATAGTTTTGTCTTCAAATTACGATATTTTCTCCCGATTTAGTAAAGGGTTCTTCAAAATCAATAAAAACCTACATTAAATGATATCTGTTTTCTCCAACAGTTGGAAATGTTGCGTCAGCGCCAATTCATTCCCATTTTGAATTCTTTCTTTCTTCAGTCTAGATAATTCATTTTTTTTAGTGTATTTGATAGGTGTAGCTACAAAACTCTTTGATAGAATAACTAATTTTATTTAGCCGGGAGTATATTCTGTCTTTCACGGAAATGTTTTGTGACACACTAAGGCTGCAGATATTTATGGTCAAACTAAGAGACTGGAGAGTAGTAATGAATATGAGAGGAGACGACGGAGCAATGGGAAGTACCTTATGATATCAGCAGGCTTACGACTGAATTAAATTTATGATGGGGTATATTAGAGCAAAAGCAACTGCAAAGTACTTTTCAAATGATACGACATACATATACACGAAAATGTTCAGAATGAAAAGATAAATCGATTAAGCCGTTTCTATCAGCCTGTCCGTCCGTCCGTGTACACGATAGCTCGGGTAAATATTGAGAGAGACCAAGTATGATAGAATACAAGATTGCGCCTTCTTCGGATCACTAGTCTTTTCTTTGTTGATTTGACAACATCCATCCATTCGCTGCCGAACAGCTAACAAAAACTTCCAATCGTTCTGTCGCTTTCCCGCTTCCCATTTCCTCCTCTTCTTGGATGGATTTTTTCTTTGCTCTCTTATTCTCTAGATATTATTTCGTCCCTATCATTTGGTATCAACGCGGAAGGCGTAATCTTGTATTCTATCTTTCTTGGAGTGAGAAATCCTAACGAAACTTGGTACATATGTAGGTATTTAGGTACGTTGGTGTTGAAAATGGGCTGAATCGGATAATAATCTCAGCCACTTAACGGCATTTTACGAGAATAAAAATAATGCCACATATATTTCAATAACTATAGAAGATAATTTGCTTAAATTTGCTAAACGGGATTTAGTTGACGAAAAGAATATGTAGTTTATATTTTCTTTTGGAAATTAATAGTTAAAATAAAAACATACGCTTGGTATTTAATATTCACTTTCATCCGAACAAGACGAAACTTCATGGAAATGTTAAGTGCTGCTGTTACACAGATAAAAACCAAAACTTAACTGCTGTTTTTATAGCAGTTGGGTTCAGATTGTCGGAACCATACGTATTTAGATATTATTGCTCGAAGTTCTTAAAAATATTTATATAAAGGGTGGTTAAATTTTAAGGGCCGAGGTTGATTTTGAATAAACCACAAATTATTTTGGAAATTATTGTAATTTCTTTTTATTATGATAATATGGTGTGGTTCAATTATGTATGGAACAAAATATCGACCAAATGTCCGCCGCGACCTCGGCGGCACACCTCCATCCGATGGTCCAAATTTTCGATGACGCTGAGGCATAATTGAGGTTCTATGCCGTTAATGTGCCGAATTATCTCATCCTTTAGCTCTTGAATTGTTGCTGGCTTATCGACGTACACCTTTTCTTTCAAATAACCCCAAAGAAAGTAGTCCAACGGTGTCAAATCACATGATCTTGGTGGCCAATGAACATCGCCACCCCGTGAGAAAACACGGCCATTGAATTTGTCGCGAAAAAGAGCCATTGCTTCGTTGGCTGTGCCCACATCCATATGTTCCGATTCGGGCCATAAAAAGTTCGTTGTCATCTCACGATAGCGAACACCATTCACAGTAACTGCCTGACCGACCTCAATTTGGAAAAAATACGGCCCGATGATGCCGCCAGCCCATAAACCGCACCAATCAGTCACTCTTTGTGGGTGCATTGGTTTTTCGACAATCACTCTTGGATTATCATTCGCCCAAATACGGCAATTCTGCTTATTGCCGAATCCACTGAGGTGAAAATGTGCCTCATCACTGAACATGATTTTCTTCGAAGATTTGAACGCCCATTTTCATAATAAGCCTGAATAACTTTAACACGTTGCTCGATTGTGTATCTTTCCATGTTCAAATTGAGTTAATCTGAAATTGAGAAATGTCAAATGAAATGCAGAAAAAAACTTGACGATTAGGTGTGGTTCACATTCAACATCGGCCCTTAAAATTTAACCACCCTTTACAATACATGCATACACCTGCCCAAAAAAATAACATTGCATTAAAAAGATTTGGCAATAATCTCTCGCTTTTCATATTTACTTTTAATTTTTTTTGTTTTTGTGATAAGTTGATGTGTATTGGAACGATTTTCCGTTATCCCTTGTCAACGTTGTTTTGAAGTCAAGCCGGTCAAGGCGTTGCGTCATATTTATAATGGGCTATAAAACAACTCCAGAATTTTCTAAAAGTACTATTCAAAAATTTTAAAGTTCGAGGAAATTTTGTTGTTTTCCCAATTGTTTACAATTTTTTGTTATATGGGTTTTTAAAGAATCAAAAGTATTTTTATTTCAAAAATCAAATTTCCCCAAAAATAATATGTTTCTGTTATTTTGGTCCAAGGTGTGTGCATATACATATGTACATACATACATATGCATGTTTTTGTGAACTTTCGCTTACTTGTGGTTTTAACGCATTTTCTGTTTGATAGATATGTATGTACATACATATAGTATGTACATATGTACATATATTGTTTGTTACTGTTTTTGAGCAATGCGTCTTTGCTTTGCTTTTGCGATTTTGTACCGAACATCAGTATTTTATTTTATAACATTTAAGTTTCACATTATTTTTTATAATCGTCGTATTTTTGCTAGTACAAAGGTGTATCGCGCTACCATACTGCATTGAACATGTAGTTATGTATGTATGTATATCTGCACATTAGGCTGCATCATTCCCCATACAAAAAAAAAACGGTACTGTCTTTGCAACGGAATTAAAGATAAAATTCATATTGTTCATACGGATGTGTATTAAGACATCATTCAAAATATTTCAGAAAAGCATTAAGATTTAAGTGAGCTGAACCGATTTTAAAATACCTTCAAAAATTACGATTTTTATTAGTAAATATTTTTAAAAAAATTCCTTTAGATAGAACAGTTAAAGCTTAAAAAGTCTGCGTAAAAATATTAATGATATTTTTGATGCTGTTTTTGACATGTTTTGGAAGAATTAAAAACTTGGTCGATTTAGACTGGAAAGTTATTTTCTCAACCGTTTTATTTTTTTTGCACGTCACGTCCCAACTTTTTTCACAAATCTCATTATTATGATTTCGTTCAATAAGTTTTTATGCACACCTTAAGCTAATTTTTAGATACTAAAAAAAAAATTTATTTATAAAAAACTCCATTTTTGGAAGTATTTTCAAGCAATTCAGCTCACTTAATATTAATATTTCTCCGAAATATTTTTGACAAAAGTCTTAAAACATAATAGGTTTCTTGATACCGGTGGAAAATCCGCAACTTTTTTTTTTTGATGAGGCACCCTAATGTGTATAGATATGTATTTCCAACTATCGTAGCACGTTTGCGTACACTTGTCGCATTTAATTAATTGTAATGCCAAAACCAGCTTACTTAACCCTACGCGTATAACAATGTGACACTTATAACACACGGCTAAAAAATACTAAATGCAATGATAAAATCACAGCTGTGGGCACAAACAAACGTACATACTCGTAAAAAGCAACTCGACTTAAGTATATTGATATTTCTCTTAGCAAGTTAAACATTCAACCCACACAACGCATTAGACAGATAGACAGTGAGACAGACAGACAATCACTCAGCCATTTAAGCACTTAGCGCAGTCAACTCAACCCAGCCCAGCCCAACACAACCTAACACAGCAGAGCAGAGCTTAGCTCAATGTTTGCGTCGAATCAATCAAAACCATTGCATGCCAAGTTGGCAACTGATCAGCGTTTGAGCTTTCTTTTGCGAACAAACGCTTAATTTTTCTTTATATTTCTTTTATTATTTTGCTACAATTGTCTTTCATTGCAATTTCAAACTGCTGCTGCTGCTGCTGCTCCTGCTACTACTGTTGTCGTTAGTGATGATAGCGCGTGTCGATAGCGATATTTGTGTTGGAGATGCAGCCAGAAAGGAATGTGCATGCTTTGATTGCTGCTTTCAGCTCAAATAATTTCGCTATTTTAAATATTGCAGGTGAAGTTGCAAATTGCATGCATGCATAGATAAATCTGTATGTATGGTTGTATTTGTGGCAAGTGCGAGCATTTTGTGGCGCATAATTGTGTGTGGGCCAAACAGCTTGCGAATGAAGTCATCAAAATCATAATTGTAACATCAAACCATTCATTCTTACAAAGAAACACACGCACATACACACACATTTGCTTGTATGCTTTACTTTTTTTTTTAAATTTTTTTATTTAAATTGCGGTTATAAATTTGAGTTAAATAAGTTGAATGGCGCACATTAGTCAGCTGTTGTTGTCAACTGCCAATGTCAAACTGCGGCGAAGCGCCATGACTTTGGACACATTTGTGGCTGGTTGTGTTTCATTTGTTTGTTTTTCTCTCCACAGCATACTAATTTTTTTATTTTGCCGTCGTGTATTTTACAGCCCATCCAGTGCTTGCATAATATTATTTTTTTTTGTGGTTAAAGTGCGCTAAATAAACTATAACGTTACGAACGTACATATATACCCAGGAGAAAAATTATAAACGCATACGGATGTTGGTTAAATTTTTTGTTAATTTTACTGCGAGACATTTACATATGTATATTAAAAGAAACAGATGCAAAATCTATATATAAAAGAAAGAGCTTTAAGTTTGAAGCTGATATGTTGCCGTGGGCCGATTGTAGAAAGACGCATAGCTACGTATTTGTCTCGAAATGGGCTATGTTTAAAAAAAAAAGTTCCCACCTGTTTAAAATTTAAATTAAGTTTAAATTAAGTTAAATAGGATTGATCAAATATCGCAATACGGGTGTCAAATGGCAAAGGGGTTGAGACAAATATTTTTTGAAAAATTAAGTTCCAATATCTTGATGGAATAAAAGAAATATTACAATATATTGTTACCACCTGATTTAGAAAATATAAATTAATTTAATTGTATACAAGTTATAAGAAAAATTAAACATGGGTGTCAAACGATAGATCATTGCCCAGAAATCGTTAGTTTGATCTTTAAGAAATTGTTTGAGTTATTTGAACAGGGTCAGCACATGTTAAAAAATTGCATCCAGTTAAAATTATAGAATAAGTTAAGTTTTATTACAATATGGGTATCAATCAAAATGATTTTGAAAAACTTTTATTTCTAAACTACATGTATGAGAGTTGCCACCTGTTTGAAAAATAAAATTGAATTTGAATTAAACGAATTAGGTAATTGAAATATGTATCACAATATTTCAATGAAACGAAAGACTTCTCACGTAGCTACATTTAAAAAACGTTTTGAAAAAAGAATGCCCCCTGTTTAAATGCATTTTTCTCATTGTGGTGAATAAGATAATATAGCGTTATAACTTTCTTTCGGGGTGTGTGCAAATTTAGTGTAAAAAAATTAAATTTGACTAAA
Organism: Anomoia purmunda; assembly: GCA_951828415.1. Taxonomy (NCBI): domain Eukaryota; kingdom Metazoa; phylum Arthropoda; class Insecta; order Diptera; family Tephritidae; genus Anomoia; species Anomoia purmunda. The sequence continues at coordinate 99,178,966 of OX639997.1, forward strand.
TAAAATGAATGGTCTAAATTTAATGATTGACAAACTGGTTTGATTAGCAGTGGGAATTTTAGCAAAATAAATATGTACATATGTATATGTATTAATATTTTTTTTTAATGAATCATGTACTAAAGTTATTTAAGTGCGTTGAATGAAAACCAAGTAGTATGCACCAACTGCCAATGACTAACCGCTACAACAACTGCAACAACAACCAACTGCCACACAATAATTTCTTTTATCCAGCACTGTCTCAGCTGAGAAAACAGAGATCGTAAAGACCATTGGACACTGGATTGATTTTATTGTTGTTGGTTTAATAGGCTAAAAAATTCGCCGCACACTTTTTGGGAATGTTGCCTAAATTTTAACCCTTGGCCGGATATGTACATATATGTAGACATGTATGTAGGTATGTATGTAAATTAGGTTTGTTGTGGTTGTTGTAGCAGTAACTTATGAGACATCCCGTCGCCATCCAGAGTGCTGCGTTTTGTGTGGTATGTAACTTCGTCGACTCAGTTCTGCTAGTGCAGTGCGACCAAATTGGCGCAGAATAGTTTAGAACTGTTGGAAATGGGATTCCATTCACATTGATGCTGAGTCCCAACGCATGAACTTAGTAGCTGTGCTAGCTGGCACTCCAAAAACGTAGACTCAACTGCTATACATAGCAATAGGATGCGCCAAATTTTTTATTCAACTGCCGAAAGGGGAAATAAATTTTAAGAAATATTATTTAACTACGAGTATACTTCATTTTGATTTTAGCTGAGAGGAGATCGCTATAAAAAAAACGTTTTCTATCATTGCTATCTACCTATTCTTATCAATCTATGTATGTATTCTATTCCACTCTGTGCTTGCATAATCTAAATTGGCTATTTATAAGCTAAATGCACCTTATTTATAAATGTATGCGTAATTAAAACATTTCTAAATGCACATTATTTATTAACCGCATTTTAATTTAATTACATAAATTTTAAAATATACTATATTTTTTAACCGCTGTTATGCGTTACTAGTAAATTTAGTATAGATAAAATTCTATCGTTTAGTAATCTGAGTAAATATTTTATATACATACACATACATATTCATATGCATTCGATAGCTGGATGCAAAACAGTTTGAGCGACCGACCGCCCGCCCGCTCGCTGACAATAAACCACAACTTATTCAATGTGGGGGTTGAATTTCCTGTGTTATTTTTATTTACATCTTTAATGCGCATAACGTGACAAACACAAAACTAGCAGCCAGTAGAACCAGCTAGCGCAGCAAGGGATATATGAAAATTATTACACAGGGCACAACACAACTCAAATGCAGATGAACAAGTAGTAGATGCAGATGAGGCGAAATGATGTGATCATAAAGAGACAGACATATCCAATGAACAAGTATGTGTGTTTGCTGTATATATGTATGTATGTATGTTTGTATATTTTTATTTATTAAAATCGTGTATCATTTCGCCGCAAGTATTTTAATAAAATACGTAATTACATGATTACGAGAAGATAAAAAATTTGTTTGAATTTTTAAAACTTTTTTTAAATGCGTACTGAGCTGAGTTTGAATATTTTTGAAGCGAAATTTCGAAGCTATTATTTAGAATTTTTCTTGGTTTTTAAATTTATTTATTTTTTTAAACTCAGAATGTCGACTGAAAGTAAAATAACTTCAGTCGATTCTATTTTTTTGTTTTGAAACTTACTCGACAAAAAATTGCGTCTAACAAACAGTTGTAGAATTTTTATCGACAGCCGATAATTGAACGAGAAATCGACACTCACAATATCATAGCCAATCGAAATCAAATAATAGTCGTTTATCTACTGCCAGTCGACATTCGTATTAGGGGCTTTACAGACAACCGCCAACATTACAAATTTAATTATACTTATGTTATAATTATACTTCTCTATAGCTTCGGTTTAAGTCCACATTACTATATTTTACTAACCATAAACAAACAAGTTTAATACATAAGTAGAACCACTGTATTTTTCAACCAATTTTGAAACTATATAAACTCTACTCATCTACAGGAAAATACCTTCAAACAGTGTTCTTCGCTTCTAAATAGACTGTGTAGAATCGCGTATTAATATATAGATAATAAGCTATACTAACTTCAAAGACTTTTAGACTTAAAAGTTAACCAATTTTTATTGTAGAAAAGTAATTTAGTTTAACGTGTATGGCCTTTTAAGTAGATAATATACAAATATAAGTATATAGATGCGATATAACCGCCCATTGAGGGTGGTATCTTTTACTTCCAATTAAACCTTAAACAGTCTATCTTATCTGAAAAAGCGAAAATGCATATAGGTACATATATACTATATATACAACTATATGGCGCGGATAAGATATGAAAAAGTAGACAATAGATTCAATCGCTAGAGCAAAACTAATAATGTAGTTATTCAAGTGACCATCGTGATATCAAATAAAAACTTACGATTTTTTTCAAAAATGACTAATCGACTGCTGTATAACTCGTCCGAATCGAAGCATTGTGAATTTATGTAAAGTTTATGTTTTATTTTCTACAACATATGCATTTCTTATGGGAAATGGATTTTCTTTGTTTGCAACTTCTTCGAACGACATTGAACTCACACACCAGCACTTCTCTTGCAAGTTAAGCAAACAAATACAAAAAAAATATAAAAAAAAAGAAACGAGCTACAAGCTTTTAACACTTCTTTGTTGCGCAAAGTGCTGCAAGCACTTAAAATGCCAAAGTGAAAGGACTTGTTTTTATGGCGTAGCCTTAACAAGATTGCTATTGTCGCAGTAAAATATTTACATATGCCTTCACGCAAGGCATGAATTGTGCTACGCTGAAAAGGATGGACAAAACATCCCCAATATGCTGTATATGCCACAATCAGTGGATACATATTTACTTATATGCATGCATTCGATAGGTTGCTGCGCGTCATATGCTTCATTGGCTACTTTCGGCGTGCAGCATAATATGTATCATACATGCAATGTAAACAACCCCCACCTCCTGAACAATATCCACCCCCTATCTCTTAGCTTGTTGTGACGTGACCTGCTCTATCTGCTGTCGGCGACAATGCACTCTTTCTGGGTTACGCGTCTGTAGATGTCAACGAGCTCCCGCAAGCTAATAGGATTAGCTACAAGGAAGTAATTGTGCAAACTAAACTTTTGGAGCTATGTATTTGAAATCAAATTTTTAAATCACTGCATTCGAAAGCTGCTAATGGGAAACACTCACCTGGAAGCAAGGATATGTGCGCGCTCCTTTCTGCTATTTGTGTAACTACGAAGTACGAAGTTTTTCACTTTGCACGCGCTGATCACGGGTTATATATAACAGCTGAATCTTCGTTTGATTTATATTTTTTATGTGTCAACGCGCATTACGCACTTGACAAATTCGCTCAGCCACACAAAACAAATTATTACAAAATTTCTGCCGAATATTCTGCTTGCCTGATTTGATTAATCGCTACGACGAAACGTCACCATTTGCTAAGATTTTCTATAAATTTAATTTTCTCATACAAACGCAGCAATATTTCACAGCCACACATTAAAACTTGGGGTGCTACAGTCTTGCATATATAAGCAACTTTTGTATTGCAAAATATGTTATTTGTTCAAATTTGTTGGACGCGTTCGCCCATTTTCATCTTTTTTTGCTATTTCTTCTTTTTACCTTACTGACGAGTCAACACTTTTCGTTTTTGCATTATCTCTGTTGGCCACCAACTATTTTTTTTTAACGCGCAGCTGTGTTGTTTTCCACAGCAATCATTTTTGGTAATTCCTTACTATGCAACATCTGTTTTGTTTCTGTTCCGAAAAACACTTTTTTGTTGATTAAAATTACTTGTTTCTTCAGTTGTTTAAAACGGTATCTATTAAAAAATTTAACTTATTGCACTCAGCACGAACTTCCCGTTGACGAAACAATGAACAGACGTGAAATGAAAATTCGCAAGAATGTCCATTCACAATTGGCAGGCAGTCAAAGTTGACTGTCAAAATGGGTGCGAAAGAGAACGGAGAATGGTAGATGCCAATTAGTTCGAAGACTACCACTAAATCATAATTGGAAATAAAGCCAACATTAAAATAAATAAAAAGTATCGTGAGCGCAGTCCCGCAAAGGCAATTCGCATGAATAATAGCATACAAGATTGCGCCGTCCGTGCGGCGATGTAAGGGTTTTATTTTTATTTATTTATTATTTACAGTCTTGCGACTTAAAAAAGGTACATCTTGTATAAATATATAAACATATGTATAATATATTATCTTACAAAGTATAGGTATTTAATTGTTACAAACTGATTAAACATAGATGTAAGTATTTCTAAATTATATTGTTATATATTAATGTATGCACTATGGAAAGTCCTAGTTTCCATTCCGTACGTATTTATCGAATAGGCAATGATTTACAGTGACCAAATAGCAGTCTCTTGAAAACTTTTTTAAAAAGGCTTAAACACAAAGGCTGCGGGAGGGATAGATACATGCTACAAATCTTAGGCCAAACACCTATGTGTATACAAGTAGTTTTTCACATTTTTTCTAAACCTCTTAGCACCTTTAATCCCAATTCAAATAACACCCGTAACTACTGTGTCACGCAGAATTAAAAAAAAGTTTGTATTATTACATCGTGAATAACCATTCACAATGGTTTTACGAGGAATGGCTTCAGTATTCAATCACCGTGGCATTTTTACAACCTATTTACAATTTTATAAGTTTAACAATTAACGTAGTGACGAATTTAGATTTTCAATCAATGCCACTTTATTTAATATATATGTTATTAAAACTACACTGAAACTTACCATTTTAATTTTTAATTTGTTTATCTTAATTAATGAAGATATTTTATTTATTTACTTATTTTATTTATTTTTGCAATAGCTTATAACTTAATAATTATAAATTTGCGTAAATTATACAAAATACACAAATTGAAGTATTTCAATATTTGTATTCGAGTTCTCTAAAAAAATTTCTGTTCAAGCACGCATGTTAAATACAACCCTGCTGTTGTCTTCATTTTGTTTTCAATCTTTTGAAATTTGTTTTAAAAAAAGGACGCTCGATAATTTGAAATTTTTGGTTTGTGTTGTAAATAAACAAAATATATTGTGGCTAATAGATTTTAATTATTGGAAGGGACGGCAGTTTATCATAGCATAGGACGCGATCGTCACTAGTATTTAACAAACAGTACGTATGTAAGTCTGGTTTTTCACGGTTTACTGCACGAATGCACAATATAAACCCAATTTTCATACCACAGTTTTGTCGTATCATATAAATAAAAAATAGTCTGATAATTATGGGTGACTACAAGCAACTTAATAGAGAATTAATAGATGCAAATCGAGAATTGAAACAAACCATTGCCACATACCAAAGGGAATTGGTGCTGATGCGCGCCGAACTAATGGAGCAACATCGCATGCGCGTTGAGACCGAACGTGACTTTCGCGAACGTTTGCTCTCGTTTTGGGCACAAAATTGTCTGACAGTTGCACGTGAAATTGATGCAAATGTAAATTTGGCTGATTTTTTTGCGCATAACAATTCTATACAGAATGCAAGCTCCAATGTTGGTATGCGTGGACAAGGCGACAGTACACGATCGAGTCGTAGAAGCACGCAGCTTGTTACAGAATTTCGACGCACCAGCGCCGTGTGTCGTCCACATAGTGTGGTGCCTATGTCACCAACACGACGACATCACGAAGACAACGCGATTGCTGAGGAAACCGAGACGGGAACGGTGGCTGAACAAAGTGGAAGCGATATGGATTTGGATGCCTCAATAAATGATGGAAATGTGATTGATGTCGAAAATGATGAGACAGACGAGACTGATGATACCGACGAAAATGGAGAGTTACGTTGCATAAGGGAGGATAGTGAAGACAATTGTGAAGAGCTGGATAGGACACAAAACTTGATTGTAACACATAACAGACAGCCAATAAGAGATGTAACGAATATCGAAATGGGAGAGCAAGTTCCCAAACCACACATTGCGACCAGGCGCGGAATACAGCAACGATGGCAAAACGACAGCGAAAACTCAATTGAACTTGCGCGCGATGTGGAGCAGGGTAGGTGTACATTGTTTATTTTTGAGGTGCCATATGCAAAAAGTATTTTACGATCTTATAGATTGCACACAAATACCGACTGGATATACAATTGAAATGGAAATGGAAGATGAATTAATTAATTCAATGCAACGATCATTGCAGGTATCACACAGCGACCTAACACCAAGCAGAAATGCCCAAAACGCCAATCCATTTCAAAATGAAAACTTTTACAAACATTTGGTGGTTAGAGTGCAACGGTTACACGAAGCACGTCATAATGAGGTGCATTTCGACAAAGAGCGTAAATATTTGCTTGAAGATAAAGAAAGGAAGTGGTCATTGTTAAAATATTTTGTTTTGCTTACAGATTGTATAGAACAGACAATTATAGCTGAAGATGAGCATTTAGTGGATAGCAAAAGGAACGATGGTACGTTCAATGCATTACTTTTGCAATATTTTTTTTTTTATATTGCTGCTATTAACTCCATTTAAGCTTCAACAGATCTCCTCTTAGGTATAACCGAATTTTCAATGGGCAATTTTCAGGAGGCGTCCTGTAGTACGCCTTGCCACAATAAGCCAATAGCAGTGGAGTCAGCTGGGTCCGCGGAGACTACAGAAACTACCCGTACTTTATCATTCAACTCACAATGTATGCGTCCGTCACGCAGATGTGCGCCAAGAACAAACTTAGCAGAACCAAGTTTGAAAAACAAGCTTCGGAACGATAGTGCCGGCAGAAAGTCGAAGAAGCGTTGAATGGCACTTTTATAATTCAGTATAAATTACGCTTCATTAACACATTAGCATATACATATGTAGTTTCATTCGTTTATATTATTTGCTCATTTTGTTTATTGCTTGAATAAAACAAAGCTGTTACTGGCAATGTACGGCACTACAAAAAATAAGACATTCCAATTAAAAATTAACGGGTATTGTATTCGCAACAAAAGCTAACTGTTATCCGAGGTGGCTGCATACTACTACAACAAACTGCTGGCCTAAATCGCAGGAAATTCATTTTCAACCTTTGGGCTATGAAGGCTATTGGGGAAGATGACAGCATTCGAGGTCCTGATAGTCTAAGAATGTTTATTTGGGCACCGCGTGAGTATTCCACCTGAAAAGGAGCCTCAATCTTTACAACTAACCTCAAATCGGATGACAGGGTTGAACCCTATCGACCGAATTCCATTATTTTACCGCCCGTCAATACTTTCTGGGATAACTACGGACAGTTGGACAATATGCTATATTGTTAGAGTGCGCGAGCTGCAGCAACTACCATAACCCTAGTGGGATAATGTCGAACCGTCTATCTATTCGTTTCCTCTACTATCCGCTGGCTGTCTTGAATGCCCGAGATCGTGGTGCGCGTTGAAGTTAATAACTGCCATACGGTGTTTCCTCTGAAGAGGATGGCATCATGCAAAACAGCAGATGGCAAGGGGTACATGTATAATAAAGCAACACGCGACCAACTACCACGTGGCCTACTGCAAGTGACTCTTAAGGTTCAGGACAGTCAGTTCTACGATACCGGAACGACCCGGATTAATACCCGGCCTAGGACTGTGACTTCAGCAGCATTCCCCAAAATTTTATGAGGAATGCTTTATGCTGTTACACCAACAACAACATAGCTCCTTCCATTGCACACGAATTACACCTCTCCGAAGTGTAGTTCGGGTTGTTGTTGTTGTTGCAGCGGCACCCCACCTCATGGAGTTCGGGTGTTCGGGTTCGGGTCTTCCGTTGCGTAGAACCGGTATTTTTTTTAATAATCCTTATATTTCAAAAAAAATATTCTATCGTTAAGGAACAAAAAAGACAAAATGTATTTGAATTATTTTATTTAATGCTCTTCCCAACATCTAAAATAAGGCTAATATAGTAGGTATCTGAAAAAATTTGAAATCGAATAAATTTTTTCAGTGCGCTGATGGCGTAGACTAATCGCAGCGTTACATAAAAGTCGCATTACACATAAGTTGACTAACATACAAAAATAATACAAGTAACATACATACATACATACATAGTACAAGCGCACACACCTTTTAAACGACTTCAATTTTACCAAGGCAACATTTGAGATGATCCGCCGTATGTGTTGTTGTAGATACATCGGGTATATGTTGTGTATTCTCTTTTATTTCGGAAATGATATCCTGAATTTTGGTCAGTATCTGTCGCGATTCTGCTGCAGTTAGTTTCTCATTATTTTCCGACTCCAGTTGTTTGGATTGCTGTTCTTCTAGCGCTTCACTGGCTTCAGCAATCAACGGTGTTGTGTCATCTGTTGCGGCATCGGTAGACGCGTTGGCATTGCCATCTGCCACAATTGCATGGAAATGCTCTGGTATGGCTAGACGTTGTGGCAGATCTGCACTCAGACTGCTTACAAGGTTATTGAGTAAAGCGATTCTCTCACGTAGCTGTTCACGTTCGCGCTGCAGTAGCTGCATTTGTGCTGCCTTTTCGTACTCGCGCTGTTTTAGCATACGCCGTTGTGTCTGGTAGAGGGTGATGTACTCGCCAATAGTCTCAGTTTCACCCTGCAGTTGGAGCACTAAATGTTCCAAACGTTGCTTCTCATCGGTCAGATCGGCCACTTGTGACATGAGGCGCGTGAAACGCTTCTCTAACTTTTCAACTGCTTCCTCTGTTGGTAGCTGTGGTGTACTGCGCGTGGAAAACTTTTTTTCATGCCGTGGTTCATGGTGATGGTGGTGTGCGTGATCGTCTCCATGTTCATGATCGTCTCCATGTTCATCCTCGTGAGCGTGCTCATGGTGGTGAGCTTGCTCATGAGAGTGTTCGTGTTCTTTACCGCAGCCATTGTGCTTGTGGTTATTCGTTTCGTTGTCGTGTTCCGAATGATCACCATGCTCGTGGTTATGTTCGTGTGTTTGCTCGTGCCGATGATGGTGTTCCTCATGATCGCCTGCTGCGGTCAGATCCTTGTTTCCTACCTAAAATAAAAAAAATAAAAAATGAATATTTAAGTCCATTTCGCGTATTAAAAATTATTACAAATTATCAGGTTTTGGCGTTTACGTACGCATAACATTTTGAAAGGGTAAATTGAGAGATCATTTTGGGGGGAAAATGCAAATTTTTGTTTAAAAAAATATTTATATATTTTAGGCAAAACGTTGGATACTCTTTTTGCGAGGCTGCGGCAACACTGCCCACGACTTGCGTATCATTTCCAGTACGATCCAAAATCGCTCTCTATGAACGACTGGTACTATGAGGAATGCCGCGCTGCTACGGATCTGTGCTGGATCTTTCGTGCAAAGATTGGCTGAAGATTCCAAAAGACTGGAAAAGCGGCGGCTTACAGAAGAAATAAAAATCAAGAATGAAAATAACGATCGACATTCGAGAGGATGAACCCGAACCTCCAATCAGTGACAGAGCCGAAGGCTTGTCACCTGGACGAAACTCAAATAGCATTTACGTCTGGGAAACCACGTTGATGTTGAACGCTATAATTAAAAAAAAATTGTGGACTGGCCGCAACAAAATTATAAATTTTTCATTTCCTTTAATTTTTTTCCCCTCCTCCAGTCAAAACAGGACCTCTACAATAAGGATAGGGAGAACAAGAAAATGCGCGACGCGAGCTGGAAACCGGCAGTGAAGGTGCCCCAATTCGACACCTTCTTTTTCAAATCTGTCCTTTTAGCATCCCGCCATCTGAATCCCGTCATTTGGCGGGTTTGGTTGGACGTCGTCTCGCATGCGCCTCTAAAGGGTCTTTCTCACTGATTAATTCCATTGTGGTAGTTTTGTTTGGAATTGCCCTTCATATAAATTTTGGACAGATGGGTATTGTGTTGTTGTCCCTCCGAAATCTTAATAAGTTAATCTCTGTACTAGCTGTATTGTTGCTGCCCCCCACATAACCGACAACTCTGTCGTTCCCACTGAGCCAGCACATTAAGGCGAATGTCGATTAACTAAATTCACATGTATTTTTAGCTTTTGCTGTCATGGTTTCAGTTCTAAAAGCCGTAAAAGCAAAGCAACAACAACAACAACAACAGTAAGCAACAGCAAAAACACCTTACATGAATTCGCCTTGAGCCCGTTGCTAAGTTTTTGTTATCTCCTTTTGTGCGCATATTTGTTTATTATTTTATTTATTAGTTGGGTCGTTGTAGGCTGTGATTTAACGCACAATAAGCTTTTAACCCCATCTATATCGCGGAAGATGAAAGTACAAAGCACATTTTCCTCACAGTTGGAACATTCTGTATATTAGTAGCCAGCTGAAATGCTGTAATCGTAGATCTGCCTGCCCTATAGTCATGCTGGTTAATCGACTCTCTTCTGGTCTGAAAAACATTGCTATAGAATATGACCTTACTCGGTCTTTGGTATACAAGTTAATCTAGCATTTATGTCCCCCTTTGTAGAGACTTTTGCCTAGGATAGATGCCATTCAACCCCGTAGATTTATACCATTTAAAAATCTTTAAAGCCCACACGTCTATGACTTTCGAGATACATTTAACCATCCCCAACTTTACCTGATATTGTTCGAGCTTATTTTGCAAAATCGCCGCTTTGCTAGTTAGCTCCACATTCTCATGCGAGAGGCGTATCATTTCCTCATCCTTAAATTTAAAACGCTCATCAATGCTACGTAGTTGTTCCTCCATTTCCGTGTAGTTTGTGCGCATTTCCCGATTAGCATAAACTTCCGCATCCAATTTATTTACCAAATCTGCTTTATCATTGGTCAGTTGTACAAAACGCAGTTCCAACTCATCCAATTGCTTCTTCAATTCGACGTTTTGTGTGAGTGCGCGTGAAGCAGCGATTTTATCCGACTCCATGATGGCTAGTAACTTGGTTTGGTCTGGCTGTTGGGCAGCATAGTTTTCCATATGCTCCTCCAGTTGCGCCAACCTTGTTTGCCTTTCGTATAATTCTACATTCAGCTTTTCTAGACGATCTTCTTGCGATTTAATTTTTAATTGGAATTCGTGTCGCTCCAATTCGAAATCGCTAATTTGCTCTTTCAACTTTTGTAGCTCTTCGGTGTGCGCCTCCGTGTTGAGGTTAGATACCTAAGAGGTTTTTAAATGGCATTTTAAAATAAGCTGTTCAATATTTGTCCAAGCAAACTCACCTGTTCCTTCTCTTTCTTCAAATGATCTTGCCGACTTATATTCTTTTGTATATCTTTTTCAAGTGCACTTATGTGATCGACCAATTGGCGTTCGCGTTCCTGTTGCTTCGTACATTCATCGAGTAGTTCTGTATTCTTTTCGCTCAAACTGCTTATTTCACCATTCAAATGTTGCACATAGCTCTGATATTGATTGTTTGCTTGCTCCTTGTCGTAGCTCAATTGTTGCACCATTGCCTGGTAGTATGGTAGTAAAATATGTCAACAAATTTGAATATCACACTGCCAACAAATTCTAACTCACCTGCAAGTCTCTGATCTGTTGTTCGTACATAAATTGCGTTTGTGTTAATGTCTCCACACGATTATCGCTTTGGCTTACACACGCCTCGTCCGACAACTGGCGTATGCGCAGTTGTGCCATCTCCAGCTCATTCGACGTTTCTTTAAATTGATTCTCTACTTCTGTAGCACGCTGTTGCATTACGTTTAGTAGCCCCTTTAGTTCGTCTAGATGTGCAGCTTGATCTTCTACTTTTGCATTTGTTTGTGCCAATTTTTGTTGCAGCTCGACATTCGCGCCACGCAATTGCTGTTCACTTTGTTGTTGTGTTTGGTAGCGTTGCAGCAATTCGTCTTGACGTCTTGTCATCGCTTCCAGCTGTGTGCGCAGCTCTTCTGCTTCCAATTCGCGCTCCCGGCATTGACAACGGTACTTATTCAATTCCGTTGATAGCATAGCTTTTTCAGCTATAAGCACTTGAATAGCATTGACATTCTGCGGCTGCACTATATCTGCGGATGTGTCGTTAAATACAGCAGTTGTTGTGGCTAATGGTGGCGCAAAGCTATCTTGTGCCTTGGCCGCAGCGTCTAGGAAGTAACTAGCGGCATTGGTTGGTGAAGACACTGTTGGTGCGGTCGTTGTAGCAACATCTACAGCAACACTTGGAGTCGTTATTGAAGTTTCTACGGAAATTTCTCGAACAACAACGTTGCTTCCAGCCGTTGGTACACTTTTGTTGCCACTCTCGTGTTCATTTGTGGATAAATCGCCATCCGAAACTTCAGATATATTACTTGATATACTGCCACCGGCAATACTACCAGCATGCGATTCCGCAGATGAGGCTGCGACGCCATCAACAGCCCCACGTTTCTGATATTCCTTCAACTATTGAAAAAAAGTGTGAATTTTTTACAGTTTCCTAACTAATCAATAAAAACAACAGCCTTCGCATCCGCCCAGCAGTTCGCACACAAATCGAAACGTAGTATGGCTGTGACGTGTCACTAATGCATTTACCTTTTTCCTTGCAGCGGCTAACTTTTGAGCCTTGCTGTCCTTTGTTTCCTCAACGGGCATTGTTTTTCTTATAAAATATTCAGCGATCGTTTATGAAACCAGATTTTAAAAGATGATAGTTATCCAAAAATTGTTGCAATAATTGCAAAATAAAAATATTTTACTGCCAGTTTGACACCTGCAGTTTTATTCGGCAAAATGACAATTCACCATGAATGTTGACATGAAATGAAAAAATGTCAAAACATGGTCAGAGCTTCCCAAACTTAGAGCCAGCTTGTCAATGCGAGTTATACAGTTAAACTACTGCCGGAATTTTGTACTTCAGTCTTATCCCTCCCTTTGTGTAGAAATAGATTTTCAATATTTTTGTGTTATTAATTGCGGCAGGGTATTTTGGAAACTAAGTTTATTCTGACTTACACATCGCTACTTTCTTGTCTATTGTGAATAGGCTTCGATCTACTTCCTCTTAGCGCCTTTTTCGCTTCCTTTTAGTTCTTCGCTTGACAGTTGAATACAGTTAGCTGAAAAGCGTAAAAGTTAGTGAATTTATTAAACCATTGTATTAAACTAAATTCGTTAGTAAACAAGTAAAAAAATAACAAAAAAAGTGGTTCTACTGTTTCTGTGTATAAAATTCCCCTTGTGCAGTGCTTTATATTCCTCAAATGTGAGCCTTTTTCGGTAAACAATAAGAGAGCGTCGTAAATTAAAATTTGAAAGTCAAACAGTGAAGTTTCTGGAAACTTAGCTGAACGATTAAGATATTAATGTAAATTCAGTGTCTAACATTTGTTAATAGAAAGTTTGATCTAAGCGCACATCCTTCTAAGAGCCAGGAGCAGAATTTCTGTTAAGGTAGTTTCATACATACAACTTAGCTGTGCATATTACATTCGCATTTATATTATAAGTATAAGCTGCAATTGTAGCATTTCATGTATTCCACGACTAATCAATCTGCGTTATAAGAAATATATGTTTCATTGCCAAAAATCGTAATTGGGGAAAGACTATTCTCATAGCTCAACAAGTTATGCGAGTGTGGCTAATGTTAGTCCTAGAACGGATAAACAGTAGAAAGTTTCGTTATTTGTTCACTATTGCTCAATAACAAGTAATGTTTTTTGTTTTTAACTTCATCAACTTATGCACTGAACGTGGTTGAAATTTGAAGTTATGTTAAAGATGTTTGGGGGTTATTTGAGTTTCGCCCACAATATTCATACCGAATTATATTATTTGTGGCTTTAAACAGGCCTTCTTCATTTATGTATAATGTAAAAAAAAAATCATAACCATATCGACTACACTGTAGCTCATTGGTATAAAAATCAATTGAAAATTGTAAACTTTGAAGCCGATTTTCTCTAGTTCTCTAGTTCTTTTTTTAAATTACAATATTTCAACAATTTCGCTCCCGGGGAGAGAAATTTCTCCCAGAAAAATCGGGTGGATAAACTACGAACATCGAATAAGCTGTTTCAATTATATGTAACATGCCGCAAGAACAAATGTAAACAAGTTTGTGTTAAAGGGAGCTCCGCTTTGTAAAATTTAAGTATTTTTGTGTTTGTAACAATAATAAAATTACTTCTATAATTTTTCGGTTAGTAGCAGTGGAGGAAAAACAGCGAGAGATACAGGAAAAAGTTGAATGGAGAAAGTTAAGTTATGTGTTGAATCCTTTTTTGAATTTGTCCAAACTTTCAAACGTGGTAAGTAAATGTTCACTTTTTTTATTAGCTTAAATAACGTATCTTAGTAATTTTACTGGATTGAACAAGATATATACATATATATATATTGAACGTACTGACAACGTCCTCCCATCTAAGAAGTCCTTGGAAACAAATCCGTGCAGGTCTTGACAAAATATGGGGTTTAAGCAAAGGAACTACAGATGATTTTTGTGACAAGTTTTTTCATCGCAGAAATACACTCGGAGGTTTATAATAAGATTTAGATATTTTTGCAGAATTCGACTTTGTCCCTCAAGACACAGATCGCTGCTTGCCGATTCTGGCTTCAAATGGATTCTTTTTCCCTCACATCCAGGAAGAATGGGGAATAGATAGCGTTTGGGGAGGGGGGCTGGTTAACTTCTTTACGGATGGGTCGAAGCTGAACAGAAGGGTTGAAGGGCATGTATTCTGCAAGGACGAAGGGCGTCACAAAAATATTTAGGCTTCCAGACACCAGCAGTGTGCTTCAGGCGGAGAAAGCCGCAGTCGATTGGCTACTCAACAGTGTAATACCTTTTAGATACGCAAACATCTATTCTGATAGTCAGGCGGAAATCAATGCCTTAGGGTCTTTAATAGGTCCAAACTGGTCGATGAGTGCCTGGTCTTTTTCTTGATCGGCTCTGAATACTTCCATATCGGACTTATATGGATGCCAGGTCATTGCCGAAAACTGCATGACTAATAAGCTGGTTCGGCAGGGCACTCTTGAAGTTATGACTCCGGATAGAGAGAGGGTGGGGGCTCCTCTGACCGCCTGCGGACTTTTATTGGGCAGGCGATCTCTCTCGATCATTAATGCCCCGGGTGGAAATAAGCAGCTTGCGGAAATTCATTCTGGACGCGCAGCGTTTATCCCGTTAACTTTTCAGTTACAGTGTACGCTACCGTTCAAATAATAAGTAGCATCACCATGAACTACTATGGGACACTCCGAAGGAAGCACCTAGAGTTCGATACCAAGGTCTTAACACCATGATTCTGTATCACCTAAACTGCGAAAGTTCACTTGGTTATCCTTGGTTATATAAGAACACTAGTCCTTTTTCTGGAAAAATGTTTTCAACTAATCAAAATATCTTCGGAATCAAATCATACAATAAAACAGAATAAGTTAAAGCCAGCGCCACTCTTCTGTAATATTTTTTGAAAATTTCTTTGACATACATAAGTAAGTCATATAGTGGCACTATATACTAGATACATATGTCCAAAAACATCAGCCACAATGTTTTAAAAGAAAATTGTATACCTGTAAATAGTAATGATTTATTAATAACACCTTTTTAGTTGCTATCTAAAATAAATAACGCACACAAAAGATATAAGTTTTAAAAAATAATTAATTATTATTTCTTTTTTCGAACACACTCAATACAACTACATATTTCGTTTAGGGTTAAATTTAGGAAAAATACCTAGTAAATTTATTAAATAATTCTCGCTTCGTTAGCTGCATACATACAGAGTTGCTTATATCTACATAATATACTTAAATTATACAATAATAATAAAAATGATAATAATAATAGTAAACAACCATTCACTATGCACAGAAATTAATTCGAAGTGCAAATAAAATAAAAACAACATTTACAAAATATTAACTACTAAACGTCATGCAGAACGACGGAGTCAATCTTGTATATTCTTCAAAACAAAAAGAAACTAAATAGGATTAACTATATAAGCATATGAAGTCTCTCGGTATTTCGAGTAAATTTTAAATGTTTTTCGAGATGGTTTTTTAATACATAGATTTCAGCACAGCTTAAGTTTTTAGGCCTTCTTGCAATTAGTATTTTTTTTTTAAATAAAAGTTAATGCTAAATTTTCATAATTTAATTTTTCTCAATTTTCGTTTGACTTTAAATGCCTTAAAAAATTTTGGAAAACCTTAAATTTACTTTAGTAATAAATAAAATTTAAAAATTTTTTTTTAAGTTTCTTTAGTAAGTATATTTTTTAGTTTCGCATTTGAATACTACCGATCGGAGCTTTAAATTGAACTTGAATACTATTAGTTTATTAAGTCGTTAGCGTTAATCTTTGCTAGTCATTCGAGTGTAGAAAAATGCAATACTTTTCTTTTTAAAAAATAATGGTAAAATATTTACAAATATGTACTTGTTTTTTAAATATTATGTGCATTTTGTACATCGATGCAAGTTTAAGTCGTTAGAAAATTGTACTAGTTTCAATTTTATTTGTAGGTTTTAATTAATTATTGTTTTTTATACGCAATGCATAAATGCGCGTAGGTTTCGTTTTTTACCTCGAAAAAATGTTGAGTATTTTTTTAATTATATTATGCATGAATTTGCAAAATTATTTGAGCCCTTAGTTTGTACAGAGGCACTCAATGTTGCCACATGTAAAAAATTATGTTAAAATGCATTGATCAGTTGATTTCGCTCTAACTGCATGCCATACTATTTGGTTGATTATTTAATGCTATTTACATACACATAGATACTTACGAAACTAAAATAGTTAACAAAATATTTGCTTATAATACTTAAAAAATGCCTAAAAAAATTTTCAACTTTTTATTTGTGAGTTTTCGCAAAACAACTTATCTTGACTTAGTACTTTCTTGTTGTTACTCAATTCAAACAATTTCGAACAAAGCATTCATTATTTAAAGCTACTGCTTAAGAAGCCATTTTGCTTGAAGTGGAGGGTAAATATAAAATATGTATGTCAAAGAAATCTCAATATTTTTTTGATCCAGCTAAAGTCAACTAAGTTGTTTTATCAGAAGATCAAATACATACATGTTTTCCGTTACATAAAAATGGTTAATTCAAAATTTTTTCAAATTGTTAAATTTTTCTTAAATCAAATTTTTACTGGGAAGCGTCAATTATAGCGGTTTTTATGCGTTGAAAATCTGCTGCGAAAAAATAGTGACTAAATATTTTCCCGAAAAAGAGGAAGTGTTAAATATGTAAGCAGACTGTATAAAGTGTCCAGAAAAAGTAAGAAATATGAATTTATAAGATTCCATATGGGAATTAAAAGAATTTTAGAAATACTATTTTTTCATACGCTCACTTTGTGAAAGTTTTGAAAAATTTGTTAATCAGATTGTTGTAGAAAATTTACCATTGAAATTTGTTGTGCAGCTATTATTTTGGCCAGCAGTGTACATACATATTTTTACCACAAGACTTTAGGTTAATATTTTAGCTTTCAAAAATTTGCTATAAAAACTGTAGCTAACAAATTCAATTTTCAGTTTTAAAATAATTACAGCTTTTCAAAAAATTATTTGGGTATGCTGAAATTCAAAAAATATTAGAAACATTTTTCAAGTTATTATTCAAAATAAATTTTTGTATTTTTTAAAAAGTACTCATCTCCAAAATGTGAATAACAAAAAATACTTAAAACTAAGAACTTTTTATACGTGCATAAAATTTGTTTGTTTTTAAATAATAAGAGATTGCCAATAGTTTTGCGTCCTGTTTTTTTATTTTAATTTAGTTTTTGAAATTAACAAAAATACTAGAAAGCGTGAATATTTTTTTAAAATGTTGATTTAAGTTTTAATGCTAAAATTTAATTTAGTTTTTAAAAAATGTCCAATTGAATTTTGGTTTAGATTTTTCCAATAATTTTGCGGACTTTCGTTTTGATTAAAATTATTAATTTAATACTTATTCTACTCATTTAAAATCTTTTACATATTTTTATTTATATTATTCGCTTATTCAACTCCTAATCAGTCTGGCAACGCTATGCAGTCATTTCAACGAGTGTTATTTATAATTCCGTTAACTCGTTTCCTCATTCCGCTTCAAAGCCAATAACTTTACCGCACATTTGACATTTCATAATTAGCCTAGCAGATTTTCAACGCTAATAATTTGCCTTAGTAATCCCGTTACAAATTTAAAACATCTCTACATACTTAGCTAAACAAATAAATACCTAAACTAAATCTTTAAAGTGTTATCATCTAAGCGCGACCGCTAACTACTAAAGTTATAGCTACGCATCGCACGCCCTGGCGTCACCAACTCCACTTTGATATTCGCCGTCGCTGTTACTTTTGTTGTATTCGTGTCCGAGTGGTGCGTCTCCACAGTGACTTCCGGTTGCACCACGATACTCTGCAACTCGGCAAAGTTACCCGCTTCGTGTTGGCCACCAAGCGTATGCGTGCTGTGGGTTGGCGGCGGTGGTGGTGGTGTGGCACCTTGCTGATGTTGTGGCGGATGATGTGCCTGTTGTGATTTGTGAAATGACGTCGGCGCACCGTATATGGTTTGTTGTGTGCTTTGCTGCGGCGATGGTTGTTGTTGTTGGTGGTGTATTGGCGGCGTTTGTTGTTGATGTGGATGGTGGTGTGTGTGATTCTGTTGCGGCCGATGCATATAATAATTATTCATATTATAGTTGTTCATCTGCTGTGTATTGTTCATATTCGTGCCATTCCATTCGTTATTCATTTGTATCGAGGACGAGGATGATTTCCAAGAGGGTGGCTCTTCAGTGATGGTCGTTAGCGAAGGGTCGTTTATATTGATATCCTTGTGATGATGCATACCCTTGCTGCAGGAACGTGACGAACGACCGCCATGCACTACTACCGTTTTATTGGCGCGCTTGCTGCGCGTCATTACAGGGGATGGTGTTGAAATCCGATCTGGATGTTCGAGTGGCACCAACTCCGCTTCGGGGCCGAACATGCTTAATAAGATTGGGAATAGTATGAGCCCATTGAAAGCGCCAACACACAGCACAACTAATAGCAGCCAAAAGAAATGCCGTATGACGAATTCGAAGGGTGAGGTGGAGAGCATAAATACAGCTAAAGCGGAAGTGAGTACACCGTGTATAAGTGGACCGAGTGACATTTGCAGCGAGAGATGTATGCGACGCTCGCGATTACCCACGGACGTGATGAAGCCCTGTTGTTCAAGAGTTAAAGTGGTAAATTTAGTTAAGAATTATTTAAAGCGAAGCGTAACAAATAAACTTACCAGAGAAATGTGCACCGTAAGGCAAACAATCATACCAACACTTAGTATCAGTATCACTGCAGGAATGGCCGAGAGTTTAATGCCTAAAAGTGTCATTGCACCAAAGATTTGTATCAGCGAAACAACGACGCTAAAAACAACCAAAGCGGCAGCCCATATGGATAGCAGCAATATGGATACCAATATGAAGGCGGCGATAAGTGAAATGCAAAGTATAAGAGCAAGTGAGTAACGTAGCGTCATGTATTGTTCCCAGAATATGAACGGAATGCCTG
Organism: Anomoia purmunda; assembly: GCA_951828415.1. Classification (NCBI taxonomy): domain Eukaryota; kingdom Metazoa; phylum Arthropoda; class Insecta; order Diptera; family Tephritidae; genus Anomoia; species Anomoia purmunda. The sequence goes on from OX639997.1 coordinate 99,198,563, forward strand.
AAAATTTAAGAAATAAAAAGAAAAAAATTTCAATTTCGACGTCGGACCAGATATTTTTGTATGCAAATAAGTATAGCTCTAAAGATGGCAAACACAATTATTTAAGATGTTGTATACGTAGATTTAAGCTACTAGATAATAATCTTTTGACAAGAAGTTGTGGCAATGCAGCGTGACCAATCAAAATATAAAAACAGAAAAGTTAGACAAGTAAAAAAAATATTAGTACCACACCGGTAAGGTTGACCCGTTGCACTCGCTATAGGTACCTGAATAACGTAGTCTTCTCAAGCCCATTCCATTATAATTATATGTCAGTTAACTCACCTGAGGGATAGTTCGGTAGTCCACGCGCCTCAAATTTCACACTCAAGTCGCGTATATGCCCGATAAGCGCCTTAATCTCCGATGTATCAGTTAGGCCGTGCAGATAGAAAGGTAACTGCGTATACACCAACGGCAGACTTTTCGGTATTTTGAGATCATATTCGCCGGCGATGTGATAATACTGACGAGGTTCTGGGTGCAATTTGCCCTGAAAAAAAGAAAGAAATACCAATATTACATATTTTCCAAATGCTTTTTGCACCTTTCAAACTCACCTGCGAAGCACCGTAGGCGAAAACGTCATTAGTGGCCCAAGCAGACAAGTAATTATAGAATGCCTTCGGATTGATGATACCCTCACTGTCTACTAGACGATTTTGCGTCACCACACTTTTGTCGACTGGATTATCGACATAACCAGTTTGTACCAGCAACTTGTAGGCCAATATCGCATCGCTAGTAGCATTGGATAACCAACCCTCGGCTGTCAGCCGACCTTCGCCAAACTCTCGATCGAATATGCGTTGCAAGTTGAGCAACCAATCACGAAATAGCGACAACCAAAAATCGGGTAGGCCGCCATTGTCATTTTTGATTACATGCGGTACGCGCACGAAAGCCTCATGGTACTCGTGCAGCAATCGCTGGTTAGTGGGATATTCGAAGTTGCCCTGCGTCACGGCATACATGCTGTAGAACCCGAACATGGAAGATTGGGCATTGAGAAATTTGTACTCGTTTGTATCTTTGGGCACTAAATCGATTAGATCGAGACCATCCTGTAGGCGTGTGGATGCATATAGGCTGAAGACGAGCGTTCCGACGAAGGTGATAATGGCTAGGAACTTTACCCAACTCTTCATTAGGAAAGGCGCGTAATACTTAAAAGCGAAATTCGAGAGCGAAAAGGATGGCATGCGCTTTTCGGAGCATGAAAGCAGCGCCTCCTCTTGATGCTTCAACTGCGGCTGTTGGAGCGATGCGGAGCTTGAGCGATTATTGCAGTTTTTTGCAGCATACGCATTTCGCCGATTGTTATTGTAGCGCGTGTTGGTCACATTTACAGCTATAGGTTTCTCCTTCCATACTGGGAAGCAACAGCAGAAAATATCCGCACGACCGGCTGTGCGGCGACGTAAATCCAAAGAAATCATAGCAGGAAAGACAAGCAATGCTGCAGCTAAATTGAAGCACATCACAATGGCGGCTTGCAAGCAGAAAACTTTTAATGCGGGTACTGGTATGAAAACCGCAGCAAAGAATGAGCCTGAGGTGACGCATGCGCTGAATAGAATACTCGGTCCGACCTTCTTCAATATGTATTTCGTCTGCTCTTTGCGATTACTTTCCGCATAGGCAGCGGTAAGCATAAAAATGTGATCTACACCCAAGCCGAGCGCCAAAAAAGGTACCACCTGCGTGCTTGCAGCATTAAAAACGATGCCAAGTAGAGCGCAAAGCCCCAAACCGGCGGCGGTAGAGAAGCCAATCAACAGCACGCCAGCGACACCAACGCTACTTTGCCCCTTAACGGGATCCTTCCAGCGTATCAGCGTACAAAAGGCATAGAGCACCGTGGCAATCACACCAATAACAATACTAATCGGGCTGGGGTTGGAGTATTTGGCGAGTATGTCATCCAATGAAGCCGATGAGAAAACATAGATGTCATAGCTGTTGGATATGCGGCGGTTCATTTTCAACAATGTCTCGACCTCCTTTGAGAAGTTGCGCTGCCACGCATTCAACACCTCGGCTGCCTTCTCCTGCGTCCAACCGATATGGTGTACCTTGTAATTCTCATTCCACAGATCGTACATTTCCTTCTCGGTCATTAGTTGTACGACGGTCTGTAGTCCCTTAGCTTTACGCAAGTGTCCAGAGCGATTCCGTTGCACACCGCCAACAATAAGTTCCTCAGGCCAATGCATGTACTTGGTGGCGTACCCATTGCATCCACCTGTAAGTATAGCGCCCACATCGGGTGGCTGTTGGCTACCCTTATTTGGGGCAGTTTCAGGGCATTCCGCGCTTTTAGGATCTAGACAGGGTTTCTCCGTGTAACCGGCGGTGATGCCTGCGCGCTTCATATACTGCTCAACCATATCGAAATCGAATGAAATTTTCTGATCGCTCATTTGTTGTTTCATTGTTTGCACGAGACTCGAGGGATTCATCGTACTCCACATGATACGCTTATCCATGCCACTGTGCGAGGGAATATCGTAAAAAAAGTGAATTAGAGGGTGTTATATTATTTTCTTAATAACTACTTACGGTATTTGTACAGGAAATTCCGGTCCCAACAGCTGACTACCCTCCCAGAAACAATCCAGCGGCGTTATTATCGAACAGGGTATCAAATGCTTAAATATCTGCTCGATAAAGTAGTGCCCCTCGAAGCTTGGTGTTGTCGGCGAATTACACATATCGCGTAAACCCCATTCCGTATCGTACATATGCACCTTTACCGCCGTCGCTTTCTTCAAAACTTCCAAATGCGCCAGCAACGCCTGCGGATGCAGCACAGACGCATTTGCATCTTGCGCCGTTTGTATGATTAGCTGGTGCGTTGAGGACTCATCTTCTCCAATCGTTTTTTGTGTATAGGCGAGTTCGGACTCCAGGCGGCCACCTTCTTGTATCCACAGTTGGTGTACTTTCGAATGAATTTGTGCACTTTTTAGACCTACACAAAAGGTGCTTAACACTAGAATGGCAACGAAGAGCATTTTGCCAGCATGCTTTTGTACGGAACTACCGAGTGATTCGAGATGGGATTGAAATACTGAACGTAGGTAGATAGCGGTGCGATTCCCTCGCGCTTTGCCCTGTAACGAAAAGATGGGGAAATTGAGGGATTAGAAAGTTATCAAGGGTTAAAGATATCAGTAATGCTACAGAACAGTAACTCTCAAAAGTGTAAGAAATATAAATTATAGAAAGAGATTTTATAAAAAAATCTACAAAACATGAAAAACATCGTATCTGCCGTTAATTTCTCAAATAGATGTTTGTTTACTTTTACTTGAGAACTGTCAAAATCGGTAAAAACCAAAGTAGCGGTACCACAGACATTATCCATTTCTGCTGTTTTTATCAATTTGATTATTGGGAAAATGAAAGAAAAAAATATTGTCAATCACCAGAGCCTTCAAATTCTCGCTGAAGAAATCAAGCTACCAATTTTAAGAGTATAACGGGCGCTCTTAATTGCAACCTACATATGAACTTTCTCAGTTTGTCGCTTATTGCATTCGTTTTATTTTTTATTTTTGAAAGCTATGTACATATGTACATAAATAAAAAAAACCTATCGATCACTTTTTTTGCCGCAAGCATACGAGTTACATTTTTTCAATTGTCTTACAAAATTGCCATGCATTCGCTTCGAGTTTGCCTAACACTGCTTGTTATTGTTGTTGTTGTTGTGAACACGCTTATTGAGGATCATTTTTCTTAGCGCTGGCGTTGGTGTTACCCGCTAGGTTTTTTTTTAGAAACTACGCTTCAAATTCTTTGCGCGCATAGTTTTTCTTTATTTCACTGCACGTTGCTGGTGTGCCTTGCTGGTGTTGTTATGTTCTTATTGTTGTTGTTGTGACTGCGGTAGTTCCAATTGCAAGCAATTGTGTTTTGTGTGCTATCTCCCATTTGTGCAGCGTAGTACGATGGCTCGTCAGCAGCATGTACCTACCTGCCTGCCTAAATATTTTTCCTAACATTGCCTTGCTGCGGCGACTCAGCTCCGTCGTCTGCCGTTTGGTATGCACTGCATTGAAGTCGTGCTGCGCGCCTGCCTTGAACAACTTAATTTCGTTGCAATTTTTCGAATTTCACTCCTGCTGGCGGCATTTGACTCGACCACTATGTACATAGTATGTATATACAAGAATATAAATTCACTTACTACCACGGCGATTTCTAATATTATTTCCATTTCCCTCTTATTCGCCACTTCTTTGAAGCTATTTTTTTTTCTTTTCGTTGAATTGTTCTCTATTTTTTTCGTCATCCTTAATTTTCTTTGCTTGATTTTCCTTCAATTTCTCGGTATTCAACACAAGTGATATGCTGTACATTCAAATAGACGACGTCCTTTCGTTCCGCAGATTAGGCGGTACTCAGTGGAATTAAGTCGTCGTTCAAGGTAATTCTGTTTGTTCTGTTGCTTTGGTGCAAGTGCACCTAAAAACTGCATTATACACCTTCATACATATACACGCACACATATGCACTAACCCATACAAATACAGATAACATGTTCATTGTTATTGCCCATTCCTCGTGCAATTGTCGGGGGTGTATTTAGTATGTCATCGCCCGGATCTGCCATCATACCTACACTTCCACATAAATACACACACACACACTCTTGAGACAATGCGTATTCTGCTTACAAATTCATGGCTTTGAAGTGCTGTTAATCTTCAGAAGCATATTGCTTCCTAGTTGGCATGGGAATACATCCATTATACGTAAAATTTTTTGATTGTGTAGTCACGCTGACACGATCGTTAGGGGGTCGATCATCCCCATGTGACTTAGACATCTCATTTCAGACCAATACTAGGCGCATAATTGGAATTATGTTTTTTTTTCCTACAGTAACCTCTGTTAAAAATTTTTCGCATTCACAACAATTCATACATTTTTACAATTTCTTACGTCATTACATTTTTTTTTGGAGTATTAATGATTTTGTATTATTATTATTGTTATTCTTTTTTGCGAGCAAATGATAAATCTAAATTAACGAATGTGTACTGTGCTACGAGTATTTTGAGCTAAGATTCAATGCTAGTTAAGCTGAAATTTCAGTAATGTTGTTCTTGTGACAATAAATTTGAAATTGTGTACTACGGGGGTGAATTGGACGTAGAGAAAACACTTACCAAATTATGATTTCATACATTTTAAACAGGGGTTCTTTGAGGCCTTTTGCATATTACCACACCTGTAGGTCTAAAATTGCTTTAAAATACTTAGTTAAGACTTTTCTTCCTTGCCACAAATGGCTGTTCTCAATTTTACAATATTAAAAAATAATCCTAGTAGCCTCTGTCCTGTAATCTATGCTCTGGATCACAACACAACAGTCCAGAAATCATTATGTACCCAGAATATGAGCTATGAGAATGATGAAATACAAGATTGCGCCTTCTACGGACCGCCAATCTTCTGTATCTCAAAACAAAACTTTCAATCGTTCTGTCATCTGTTCGCTTCTTCCGCTTATTCTTTAGAGTTTCTTTTTTGCTCTGCCATTCTCTCACTTTTGTTACACTATTTTCAGTTACTCTCAGCTCGCGGCTCGCAATCTTGGATTCAATCATTCTTCTACTATTTAGTACGATTCGCAAAAGAGCATGCCACGCATTTGATTCCGTTTTGTAAGATAAGTGAGGTTAGCTGTGATTTGGGAACGGCTAGAAAACTGAGAGCATTCCCTAAACTCGTATTTTAGACTGACAACACTGATTTATAGAACCGATAAGTAGCTAAACTCTGCGATATTATTAGTTACGAGGAAAATGCAAAGCTTTTTTAAATTCAAAAAGCGTACATCATTATAAAGTGAATAAAGCTTTTTTTCGAATGGTCTTTTCACGTCTGTGTCATGGCGAGTTCATACAAGGTGGTGTTATTAAAACCGCTGATTTCCTCTTCTATTTGCCTTAAATTTTTCTTTTCCCCACGACATTCTGATCACAAAAAGAACCAAAAAAAAATCGGTTAGATTCCTTTATTGCGTGATCTAACCTGCTCGCAGTAAAAATGGTCCAGAGTTTGTTTTTGAAATATGGATTGTTTATAAATTTAAATTTTTTATAAAAATATAGTTCATGTAATAAGATAAACAATAAAATCAAAATGTTTAGCTTTATGAGTATTTTGTGAAAATTTAGCAGAATCGAAAGAAGCAAGGTTAAAATTTTCTTCCATACAACGCATGCACGAAATGATATTTTTTTATTGAAGAAAATGCGCAATACCGTGAGCATGAAAATCTATGAAAATTGTTAGGGATATTCAACTTGTATCTTATTATACCAGAATATACAAGAGTGCCGACGTACATAACAAATTGGTAACCCCTGTTTTCAGAAAAACTGATTGCATTAAATAATCGCTGGTTTTAAACATAAAAATTATAAGTTCTAACCCCTTTAATTAGTAATTTTAAAGCTCATGTTCTTAATCAGCGAAACCAGCACAAAAAAAAAACATGAAAAGAGATAATCAAAGGTTCACCAAAAGATGTCATTAGCTTTAAGATCAACCAATTTAAAAACCATTAAGAATGCTATACAAGCTAATGAATACACATTTGCGTGAGAGTGTGATCCCTCAATTCAAAAAATCAGTGACTTTTGATTGCCCCTCTCTATCTCCTACGCGTTTATTTTTTAATACAACGCACATTTCTCACTAAAAGCATGTGATACTTTCATTATGTATTTTGCTAGCTATTGAATGAATCAATGGGAGACAAGAATCGACAACAGTAAAATAAACAAAAACAAGTAAAAACAGCGCTGTCTTCGGCTATGCCGAAGGCTTCATACCTTTCATGAATGGAAGAATAGTAAAAAACGTGTTATTGTATTACAATTTCGTATTACCTACTATTTATTTTTTGCAGTGCTTAAAACAGTTATCAGATCCGTAAATAGTTCCCAAACGTTTAACGCTATGATTCATGTGATATTGCGCTGAGCTTATTACTTTTCGCAATAAATATTTGTCCTGAATTTATCTTGCCGATTTACACTGTGAACTCCGATCTTGATGAATACTAATACATATATACCTAATAATGGTTGATGTTTGTGCAAAATTTCAAGCCTTTAGCTGTTTAAATGGAGGAGTTATGGCGCAAAATGCAATATCTGAACAATCGGTTGTATGGGAGCTATATGTTATATTTCTCCGATGTTCATGATTTTCAATACTGACACGTAGCTAATAATGGCTGATATTTCTGCAAAATTTCAAGCCTTTAGCTGCTTAAATGGAGGAGTTATGGCGCAAAATTCAATATCTGAACAATCGGTTGTATGGGAGCTATATGTTATATTTCTCCGATCTTCATGATTTTCAATACTGATACGTAGCTAATAATGGCTGATATTTCTGCAAAATTTTAAGCCTTTAGCTGTTTAAATGGAGGAGTTATGGCGCAAAATTCAATATCTGAACAATCGGTTGTATGGGAGCTATATGTTATACTTCTCCGATCTTCATGATTTTCAATACTGATACGTAGCTAATAATGGCTGATATTTCTGCAAAATTTCAAGCCTTTAGCTGCTTAAATGGAGGAGTTATGGTGCAAAATGCAATATCTGAACAATCGGTTGTATGGGAGCTATATGTTATATTTCTCCGATCTTCATGATTTTCAATACTGATACGTAGCTAATAATGGCTGATATTTCTGCAAAATTTCAAGCCTTTAGCTGCTTAAATGGAGGAGTTATGGCGCAAAATTCAATATCTGAATAATCGGTTGTATTATATGTTATAGTCACCCGATCTGGCCGATTCCGACAAATGTTTAATCATTTGTACAACGACACCTGCTCACCAAATTTCATCAAAATAGCTCTAAAATTGAGGGACTAGTTTGCGTTCAAACAGACGGACAGACGGACAGACGGACAGACGGACAGACGGACAGACGGACAGACGGACAGACAGACGGACATGGCTAAATCGACTCAGCTCATCGTCCTGATCATTTAGGTATACTTTTTGATGGGTCTATCTCTTCTCCTTCTGGCACTTACAAACATCGGACCAAACTTAATATACCATTTCATTCTCATGAAAGGTATAAAAAAAATCACCAAAAAACACGAAACAGTAATAATAAAAGAAATACTCGTACAAAAGCAACAGTAATAATAATAAAATGCAGAATAAAAAATTTATAGTTAGAAATAATGTGAAGACAGGCGAGCGCATGCGCGTTGTATAGCGAGTGGCGGACCAGACCACCCAGACGTTGATTATATCCGGCGTTGGCTAGCAAGCGCACATTTATCTATATATTTATGTAATTACATATGTATGTATGTGTGGCTGTTTAAACAATTAAAGATATGGAATCCAAATATAAATAAAGACATTTATTTGTTCGAAAATTTGTGTGCTTACGAAAATGTTTTGGAAACCTATATAGCTAATATTGTACATACATACATATATGTATGTTTATAGAGAAAAGTGAACACAAAAGCAATTAAAAATAATTAAGTCAAGGTAATCAAAATTCTAATGGACGTACATATAGATGAAAAAATCTTCCCTGCAGTTAAATAAACTAGTTTCAAACTAGTGATAAATTTCGGCGACCGAAAATAACTGTTATCTCTACATAATTTACAAATTGAATTTGAACGAAAAAGTTGTTTTATAAAAGGAAACCATTTTTATATCGCCGATAAGAGTAACTGTTATGCAGGTGACATATTTTTGGAGTTGTCTGATAACAGTTATTTTATCTTTTCCCTTATCTGTTGTTTTATCTTTGACGGTGTCTTTGTCGTCATTCTTAAAATTATCTTCCTATTCACTTTCATTTTCGACGCAACGAAAATAATATTTCTCTTGCATAACAGTTATCAGGCAATGTAAAAATAATCATTACAATGAATTCTTATCGGCGAAATATATTTACTAATTCACTTAGGAGTGATACTAGTTAGCCATCTACTAAGCCATTACCAAAAAGAATATAGTCAGTCTCAGAAAAAAATTCAACAAGAAATAAAAAGCTCTGAGCGATCCAAGCATTTAGGTCATTATCGTGAAATAAATTTGTGTAGGCATGAGTATAATAAGTAGTTATGTACCTGAACAAAATTAAAAAAAAAAGTATATTTTTTTAGATTCATTCAATGTTAAAAATTTTAATAAAGAGTTTTTCAGAACTGAAAACATTCTCCCAAAAATTTGGAAAGAAATAATATATAATTTCTCACCAAACTTTATTTTAAAATTATTTTTTTATCTCAAAATAGTTTTATTTTTATTTTATAATAGTGTCAAAAATTACCCAAAATATTTTACTTACTGAAATTCCATACCAATCTTGAATAAATATCAAAATTATTAAAGTTTTTCAAAATTTATTCAATTTTGTGTTTTGGAAAAATCAGAACAAAAAAATTTTTCCAAAAATTAAAAAATTTATTAATATTATATTATTCATATATTAAGTTTATTATTGATATATTATCAAAATTGAAAAGAAAAATTATAAATTGTTATAAACCACCCAAGATATTTCACTTTAAAAAACTACACCAAAATTGCCAATTGTCAAACTTGAGTTGCATACAAATTTTTACTACAATTAAACCACTTTTTAGAAAAATGTACGTCTACCACCAAAATACTTCGATCACTTGCAATACAATCGCTCTCTAAGAAAACTTTAAATTACCCAGTGCAACATCCATTTTGGAGCCGTATGATTAATGTGCTAGAAGAAAAATATTAGAACCAAAAACCTTCACAACTTTTTGTATTCTCAAGTGAATATTTGTATTCGTCAAACTAACTAAAGTTGTCTGCAAAAGTTAATTAATGAAAATAAAATTTTTAAGGTAATTTTAACACAATAAAGTTCCCAAAAAAAGTGTTAGTTCTACTTTTCTGCTGTCAAAACGACTTAACTAAATTAGCATGTATTCTGGCCATGCTTTACAAAAAAATTTTAACTAGTAACTTTTGTTACTGGTCTGATACTTGCCACCTACGAACTAGTTCAAGAACAAATCTTTATACAGATAAATTCATACTTTTTCTACAGCGTGAATCGATACCCGAGCTTGTGTGCTGTCACTTTGATTAGCTAGACCGCACAGGCTGCCGTGATCTAACAATAACAATAACGATAGCAATAACAGAAAATAAATTTAATGATACCACTAACAACAACAATATTATGTAACATGCCCATCTTTATTTTAGGCTGCTTTTAACATATCAATGAATACAACATAGCCGCCCGTTTCCGTGTCTTCGAAAATCGAACCGCACACATCGTAGACTATAAAATGATAAATGATTTCTTTAACATAAGTGGACACACACACACACATACCTCTTGAATGCTTTTTATGTTGGGACACCTTCTACTATACCTAATAAAAAATATTGGCTATGGGAACAACTCAATTAAGCGTAAATTTTGAATTCTTGTTAGTTGCGATTGAGCAATAGAAATAGCAACAACAACAACAATACCTTTAGCTTTAATGAAGCAAGGAAAAAAAGATTGTCCATTCAAAAGCGTTTGCCGCTTTGACTTTTTTGTTGGCGTTTCTTATGCTTTACTGGTTATTGAGTGCCTGTAAAAAGTTTAAGTCCAAACAGACATACATACCTACATATTATATGTACATACATACATACATATGTATGTAATGCATATATATATTTGCGCTCGAATTTAGGAAGTAATATTTCTTGCTACCCGCTGCGCATGCGCGGGTGTAAAATGATTTATGTATATCTCGCCATTATTTTGCTCCTATATTGTAGGTGGGGCACCTGATAAGTATTTGGTAAGGCGTACCCTATAAATACCTGGCTGCTGAGTGTGAGCTTTTACCGCTACACTCGTATGCTGCTAACTGTCGCACGTTGCTATTTCAATTGGCGAAAACCAAATGATCGAAATTCTGTTCATGATTTCAATACTTATGCAGGTCTCGTAATAAGCATAGTATATACCTTTATATCAAGAATGATAGAATACAAGATTGCGCCTTCCCGCGGTGAAATGACAGATTTCGCCTTTAGTAAACAAGAATACGGGAGAGAGAAAATTGAACAACTTCCAATATTTCATTGAAAAACGTGTTCTAATTGTTCTAAAGTGTAAAATATGAATTTATAGGCAGACATTTAATAAATAAATTCGCAAAATACTAAAAAAAGTGTCTCTTTTTCTTAATTTCTGAAAAAAGCTTTGTCTAGTTGAAGTTGAGAATTGTCAAACCCGGCAAACCCAAAGTAGCGGTACTTCTAAAGGCGTCACCTTCAGTATTCAGTACACCGTGCCTTTATATATATGTAACTTAAATCCAGCACATGCAAATTATTTTGGTGGAAAATAATTTTTTGGTAGGTAACGAAAGCAAATTTTCTTGAATACTCGTACCATTGCAGATTTAAAATGCTCCGTTCTTCACAATAATAAATTTCAAGATTACACAATCTCATTCGAACTTTGAATTGAATTTCGAAAAATTTTAGCTCTAGAAAACATTTAATTGCAAATGTGTTTCAATATACAAAAAAAAAAGCGAACTTCGAAATTTGTTAAATTCAGTTCGAAATCTTAGAACTTCGATAGGTGTAATTCTCATAAAATTTGACACGGTTAAGTTTGCGAAAATTCAAAAATGCCTAATTTTCATACATACATAGAATCAAATGCATCAAATATTTACGAAAAATTAAAAAAAAAATTCTTTTGAGAATTTCGGAATTTGAACTGGCATTATAAACCAGTCATTGGAAAACAATAATTCAATTCAATAATTTGGGTATTATGAAAACGTTTCTATCTGTTATACATACAAACATACACATCTACTATTTCCAAAATCTTTAATATATTAAATATTTCGTACTCACAGCATAATAACAAACATGTCGAGCTGCTTCTATTTCGAAAATTTTAAATATAACAACAAGCTTTAACAAATGCCTTAAGCTGTTTTAAATATTTTCGAATATTCGAACTTCCAAATTTTTGAACTCTCATCATAATTTCAATTTGAGTAAATGCTTTGAGCTGCTATATATGCAAAAATTTTAAGATTAAATTAAATTTATAATTCTGAATTTCGAAAATTTCAACTTTCAATATTATTTAATTATTATTTCAACATACATACATACATATGTATGTACTACATACATATGTATATATGTACATTGGCGTGCATCACTCCCTTATTGTTACAAATAACCGGTACTATTTTTCCATCGGAATTATAAAATGAATTATATTTCTTCCCGCCGATTTGAAATTATATATCTCCTAAAATGGAGTATGATTTTAAAAAGTCTGCACAGAAATAGTTCAAAAAAAATTCAACCGCATCATAATAATGAGAAGTCAACTAAAATAGGGCATAAATAAATATTTTTGAATTAGTAGGTACATGTCTGGTCTTTTTCGGAGTAGTTCGATTGCACTCAGCAAATTCTAGTTTTCAACTGGTATTCTTTCTGTTTTGTTTGATGTCTCACTGCAGGGTACAAACGCATTTTGCTTTAATGCTTATTCTATTGCCTTTGAATGTCATGTACGTTTAGGCTTATTTGTCTGTTGACAGATCCAGATACCGAACGACAAGCCAATAAGCAAACATATATACATACATACATACATATGTATGTACATACATACAAAGGTACATAAGTATTTGCCCACCGAATGCGTTGAATATAGTGAAATTCAGTACAATGATGACTGTGCGTAGGAGTAGATACATTTGTACCTTGTACGGCTTTATATTTGTATTTGAGTTTGTGTTTGCACTCGATGGGTCTTAACAGGCATTTCAAATGAGTTATTGTTGTTGTCAAGACAATGCAAGCAAGCAATTTGAAGCGGTAGGCCTGCCACACAACAACTACAACGAAGCGGCGACAATAACAGCGAGACCACCCAGCTAGTTACGAGTAGTAGATATACGAAAAATGTCCAGTGCCTCGAATATATACAGATTTGTGAAACAGCTGCTGCAGTTGTTGTATGAATGTGTGAAGTAAAAATATTTGTATTGTGTATGTGTAAAAAAACAAAACTCACACACGTACGCACTCGAGAAATAAGAGCATGTGTTAAGAGGCAAGATCACTACTAGAGAGCTGCAGAGAGCGGGAGAGAGAGTCAGTTTGAAAATTGAGAATGAGCAACAGTTTGCAAGAGTACATCGAATAAAACTTTTGAGAAGTATGTAGAAGAATAAAAGTATGAAAAATTAGCAAGGAATATTGAAGGAGGCAAAATCGTCCCTAAAAAGCCTGCAAGGAGCTTAAGGAAACAGTCGAAAACAAGGAAGCACATACTATATCTACATATGTAAATATTGGTGGTACAGTGACTTAAACAAAATTGACCATATGCTGATTATTTTTAAATATTCTTAATCTTTTTCATGTTAATTTTTTGTATACATTTTTTTTATAAAATATATCAGAGTTTTAAACTTTGGATAAAATGTATGCAATTTAAAACCAATTTTTTCAACAAAATTAAAAATTTGTTGATTAGAATATTTTTAACATTTTTTAAATGCACTTTTGTAGCTCAGTCAATGTACATAAATACATACAGAAAGTGAAACGGCTAGAAAATGTTATTTGAAATTTTTTTCGAAGCTTGGGTCCATATAAAGGATGAATATTATATAAATTTCCGTTGATTTTTATTATGTTTTGTTTGATAGCGGTGAAAAAGTGTCCAAGACTTGCAAATTAAATGGGCTACAAAACTGCATACGCAACAGTTTTCCAAAAAAATTAATTTTTAAGAAAATTTTGTGAATTTTTATAATTTTTTTGCAAAGTTTGCAAATCTTATTTATATGATTTTTGTTCTATTATTAACAAAAGTTTTATTTAAAACGAATGAAAATAATGTATCGTCAAAAAATTGAGAATATTATTAAAAAATTAGCACTTCGAACCTTACTTAACCTCAAAAAAAATGTAGGCGTATTTTTTTGTTTTTTAATTTTGTTTTGATGTAGAAATTCTCATTATATGTACATATGTACATATATACATTTCTGCATCAATAAGAAAATTTTGAAAAAATTGCCGCTTACGTATTTTCGCGGTTACTAAATTTGTGCTAATTTTTTCAGGCACTGTACATTGGTAGACAGAGCTTGAAGCTGTCAAGGACTCACAGCAGCTGTATGCATATGTATGTATGTATCTATCTATATATGTATGCAAAGATTTCCATACATATGTATGTGTATCTTTGCCGGACCAACTAACTATTTACCTTGCGGAGTCTTCCCTCAGCCGTTCTAGGCCGGCAATTTCTTATGGCGGCAGCGGCAGCAACTGCAGCGGTGGTCTATACAAAGCTGATTTTTTCCCACATGCGGCGAAATGCGGCTATACTCGTGCTCATAAATAAGCGGATTTCCTGCAACTCGCGCCTCCCCATTTCTTTTATTGTTGCGCATTTTATAGCACCGAAACACAAAACGCGCGAGTATTATATAAATTTATGACCGAATATAGCTGCAGCCGGCGATCCTCGCTGTGTCTTCTTAGAAGACGATGCCCATTCAGCTCGTCCGGTCGATAATGTTTTGTGGTCAATAAAAATTGACGTAGTACAATGTATACATAAAGAGTGATCTTTTCTAGAGTGGATTTACTTCGAGTCAAATAAAATGAACGGCGAGTTGCCGCAGGCGTATAACAGTGGCCTTAGTTCGCAATTAAGAATGGCGTAAAAAAACAACAATTTTTGGGATTGTATGCGAGTACGCTTTCATTCTTCAAAATTTATTTTTCAAATCTCACTACGAAAGCACAAATCGTTCTCGATATTTAGTAGGTTTCCAGTTATGTTTTGAGCTGGTTTGGCTGTTGGCTCACAATAGGACACATCTTTCTAAACCCACGGAATACACGGCCTGATCTATGAATGTTTAGTTCCGACTTAAATTGCTGGGGTTTGGAGTGCTTTACATATTTACGATATTTTGCAATCATTATCTGTAACTTAACTTTATTCTTAGAAGAATGGAATAGCTTAAACTGGCCAACCCAATGGTACCATCGGATCTATAAGCAGATTAGTATACCTTCTGGAACTTCGATAGCTTATTATTTGAGTACCAATCGCTGCTACTAAAACCTAATCTGGTTGAACAGAAGATGATCTGTAAGAAAATGAGGTATCTAATGTGGAAAGACCAACGCCAGAAATTATTCCAGTTGGGCTTCCATTTGATGGAAATATTAGGTTTTGGGAGCGGAATGTACAGGGTTATAACTTTTAGTATTTGAATTCAGAGAAATAAAAAATAAAAATATCTTTTATACGAATATTTAACGTTAGTAACAAAGTAATGGGAATGGAGAAGGGTAGATTTTTACAGAGTTCTTAAGAATACTTTAAAACATAAATAGTTATTTTTAATTAAAATTAATTAAAAAAAATTAAAATCAATGAAGCAATTGGTGTGTAGTGAAAGGCGTTTGGGAAAACTGTAACCCAGAAACATTTTTAATAAAGTTGTCGCCTATCAAAAGTATTATAATTAATGAAAAATTAATCAAATTATTTTTTTGAGGTATATCAAAAAAAATTTGGTTGGAGAAGAGAATAAAAAAATTGTTTGTGCAGTGCTGCCATTCATTAAAAAATGTAAGATAGTTAATTTAATAGCGTTGCCACCTATCTAAAATATTGTAACTAATTCAATATATTAAGCAAGTAAAATATTCTGATATGCATATAAAAAATGTTATTTTGGATCATTTTAGTATAACAACTTTTTTAAACAGGGTTGCCATTTGTCTTCAAAGTTAAAGCAATTTGAATAATTGATATACAATATATGTACTTATGTATTTTAAAAAATGTGGTATTGAACGAAAAGCTCGGCCACATTTTTTTTAGCAGAGTTACCACCTAAAAAACTGGTTTCAGTAACATTTTGTAGTGAGATGCAGTACTTTTAATTAATTTTTAGCTATTTTTATAAATATTCAGTTCAAATCCAAACTTTAAACTTCCGTTCAAGGTGTTCAAAAAATTTCTATCCAAATTTCAAACTTTTTAAACAGAATTTTTTTAATTAAAATTTTTGGGTAGTAGAGGCTCCAAAATTGTCTAGATTTTTGACGATGTTTTTTTTTTCATATGGAGAAAATTACCAACACCGTCAGCAAACAAAAATTATCAAAAAATCAATGGAAATTTTTATAAAATTAAAACTTGCACTTTCTTATATTAAAATTAAATGGACTATAAAACTTTATACCGAAAAATTTTCATAAAAGGTTCCTTTGTATTTTCCAACAACAAGAATTTCGCCGCTGGTAGTACATTTTGATAGCTCTCAATACTTTCCTACTTTCGTTGCTATACCGCGCGGCCACTGTAACCGCAACAATAATGGGATATACTCGTAGCAAAGTAAAGTATTTCTGCAATACAAATATTTTTTTAGTTTACTTTTACCGCTTTCTATGTACATACATACATCTCTAACTACACAGCTAATACATTTTTCCTAACTTACAGTTCACTTTTTCCAGCATTTTTTCTCGTTTACATTCTCCACAGCGCGCCCACATAAAGCTATTAAGATACGACATCTTGCCCTCCGTCGTGCGGTCGGACTTCCTTAGTCTGCAAACACAATTCTAGCATTTAACGTCATCAACAAGAAAAACAACAATAACAAATAACATAGCCTCAATCACAGAGTTTACTTTGGAAATTTATTTACTCATCTCTGTTTTTGTTTTTTAATATTTTTTGTTGGTTTTTGTTTCATATGGCAACGTCACAATAGATAGCTGGCTCCCTTGACTACCTTCACTCAGTTCCCGGATTGTGGCGAGTGTATCCGTTTGCCACTGCCGCCGACGACGACGCCAACAACATCTCTCCTGTTGCTTTTTAACAGTTTAATGTCTTTATTATTGCGCTGTGCGGTTGTTCACGTCTTTATTGCCCCAACGACTTTTTTCTTGCCCAAGTTGTTGTTGTTTTATTGTTGCTTTCTTGCATGTGGAAATTGTTGTTGTTACTGTTGCTGCTGCTGAGTGTGTAGTATGAAGCTCGCCTTTGGTATCGTTGGTGCCGTTGTTGGCGCTGGTGTCGATCCGATCGACATTACTACCCCGCGTACGCGCCGTTTGTGTTGTTGTTATTGCCGTAACTTTTCTTATTGTTTTCCGATTTTTTATATTTTGTTTCTTTGTTTTCGGTGTGGTATAGGTAGATAGTGTCGCGGCTCGCATGCAGTCGGTTGTGTTCATCCAACAGGTAAGCGAAGCAGCAAACAATGCCGTTTAACATTTGGTGGCAGCACGCAGAGTGTGGCATCATACCTACTGTAGGCACAAACACACAAGAACTCGTACTTTCTTATGCCGCTTGCATGTTGAATTGACTCGTCAGCGCGGCTAGGCGTCGAACCGGCAGGTTTTAGAGAATCCGTGATTATTGCTTTGAATATCTTTTTCCGGCATTTCGCTGAAACAATTTGTTGCGCTTATTTATACCCTACAAGAGTTGATGAGGGGAATTAATTGTTACGAAATTTTGTAAAAGTCGAGCTTTTTGCGCTTTGCTCGGCTAATGCAGGTAGGGTCTTCACGCCATGACACTGACGTAAAATATTGAGCCACCAAACAAGATTTAACTCGATCGTCCCAGTTATCATGAAGTCTGAGATGACACATGGAAATTCGTACTTGCCGTGGGAACAACGTCCGCATAGGCTGTGATGATAGCCCCGATTTAATCAACGAGTGGCTATCTCAGAGGTTTTACAGCTAAACTTTCAAATCTCGGTAACTTGAAGCCTTTGGACAACTTAATCGCATCAAACAAAGCTTTGCCCGTTTTGTTATGGATGATTCCACCCTGGAGGACTTGTGTGAGTCGGAATCGAAGGGCAGTAGTCGTCATAGGAAAAGTTTAGTTACTCCTAGCTGTTAATTGATCAGTCTTCGACGAATGATCTGAATTGATTTACCTAATCCGAACTCGTAGAACTTCCGTACAATGTGCTCTGGCTTCCAGAGAGTTCTAGTGGAGGCTCTTGCGTATAGGTATTATGTGAGATCTAATCGACTTTAAGCAACAACGACAGATAAGTTAGGGAAGCAAGAATGCTACAATATCTGCAAGATGTGAGGAAACCTTTAATGTTTTGCATAGTCTAATATATTATAATTTCAAATAATCTCTGATTTATATACCTTAGTTCTAGTCGCAAGATTTTCAGAAACATTTAGAATTCAATCGAAATGCTCCAATGTAATTAAATCTTTAAGAGAAACAGTCCCCTGAATCATTCCTATTTCTCAAGCAATGCAGGTATATAAGAGAACGAAATGCTTAGTTAGAATGGATTTCCAATTCGAATTAATCGATGTTTTCAAGAAACGAATGCCTTAATCCCACTAAGATTGCTTATCCTATGAGTGTTCTTCCTTTTAAGGCGTGTTATGTTTTGACTCTTTATACGCCAAAAATATAACTTACTCTTCCTTGCTCCATTGAAAAGGGTCCACTTAAAAAGGGGTAAAATTTATTGAACCCATTAGAGCGCGATAGAGCTATCAGTCTGAAAGAGAGTTTTCAGTTTTGAGCTATTTTACTCCCCCGTGTTAGGGCAACTTACTTCTCATAGCTCTTTTGAAAAACAGTATTAGCTAATAGAGGGATCTGGCTTGATCTCCCAGTTCAAGGGTAACTTATAACTTAGTTCCGTTGTAGTGCACATGGTTCAAAGAGGTATGGGTAGTTAAGGGTGACAAATTTTAAGCGTGTGCTACTCGTATAATTGAAATTTGTAGTTATTCGAGAATCCTCGGGACGCTCACCACTTATCGAGTTGGGGAATATATACCATTGAAATCAAGATTCCATGGCAATCTTTCGTTATACAAATAAAGTAATTTTTTCAAATATATAAACTCAACCGGCAATTCGTGTATGGCATAGTTCGCGGCAATGCTATCGAATATATCGTTTTTTATAGTTTTAGTATTTTCTTAATGCCACTTTGACGCGCATTCCTCCATTCACTGGTACCACAAAAATCGCTCGTTGGTCGCGCACTCGCTTGGCCATAACTTCTCGCACATCTACACACACATACACACACACACACATTTGATCTTTCACTCGTTCACTCGTTAATTCGGTAATTTTTTTCGTCGTTGTCGTCCGTAACTGTGCGAGCATTTTTGTGTTTGTGTGTGGCACAAGCTGTGTGTTCGCCTTTACCGGCGTGGCCCGCACAGGCACAGCCATAGCCACAGCTACAGCCAGATCCATAGCCAAATGTTGTACCAACCTACCGTCCCTCCAACCATTCGTCTGTCCGTCCATCTAAATGTCTATATTTCCATCTTTCACTTTAGGCTTGCCGTAATTTGTGTGTACATTGTTATTGTTGTTGCGCTGTTGGCATTTCGTAATGCCTTTTCAGGCAGGCGGCGCGCTTGTCGATCGTTGGCATTGGTATGTGTGTGGCCAAGTTAATATCTTCATAATTCCTTTGGTCGTTCTTTAGTTGATGTTGTTGTTGTTGTTGTTGTTTGCTTCGTTCTTTTTGTGTTCTTGCCAAGTTGACGATCGTGTCGCCCAGCGACCCCCCGCTCGTTGCTCTCAAGGTAGCATAGCTAGTGGTTGGTGGTTGGTGGCTGGTGTTGCTGTCATTTCGAGATTTTCGGAAACTGGAAATTTGGTCTTTCGCCTGCTGCCATTGTTACTAAAATTGCTCTTGCTGTTTTCGTATTTGTTGTTGCATGTATTTTGACTGAAAATTGACTTGTCGCTCGAATTGACTGACTGACAACGAAAGCATGCAAAACAATAACAATAAAATAAAATCAAAGCAAAAGACTTTGTCCAAAACGAAGCCGAGTCCAATTTCCCCCCCCCCCCAAAAAAAATATACAACAAAGCGAAGAAAAATAATTAAAAAAAAAAACACACAAAACCGGAAATGCGAGTAGGAGGTGTTCCAGCACATTGCACGCTATTGTCTTCTACATACCTACCACTTGTTATATTGACTACTCCATTCTAGCAGCGGAGCAAAAAAGCAGTTAACTTACTGGTCGCTCCAGTTGGCCCGCAGCACCGCAAAGGTCGTTGTTGTGGCCGCCTGGCGCGCGCATTTGATGGCTCAATCGTGCGGCGATAAAAATGTCGGGATTAGTAGTTGGACAAGGCGGCACACGTAAGCCAACAACAACCAACAACCAGCGAAACAATCGAACCAACCAACTATGCTTCGTTTTTACGGAGTGCCCATAGTTGCGAAGTTGTTGCTAATGCGGTTTAAATCTTTGTTGGTCTAACTGATGCTGATGAGTCAAATCAAGCGCCTTATAATGGCCACACAAAGTATGGACTCCTACGTTGCAACGATGTGAGTTGTGGGTATGTTTGTGTCACAATTTGGTGGACCATTATGTTTTATTTAATGATTGGAAGTGTTGTTGTATTTCTAACGTTTTATGGGTGGTCATAAATTATCGAATATCGACAAAAATTTAGATAGCTAATTGGGATTCTCCGAAGGATTTAACTCCTATTGAAATGATGTTTCATAAGCTACTTTTTTGATACATTCCATAAAAATATCTTTTTAACTCGATGTAGACGGTGAGTGATTTCAAAGAAATATTTATTTAGTTTTAGTGCGAAAAAAAAATGGAATGCTTTAATTTGGAGCCCTAAGAAGGGAAAGACGGTAGGTTAGAATTATAAGAGACTAAGCTCCCTAATGAGCCGAACGCTCAGAGTTTCAAATAACTGGGCATTAATGCCAAGAAGACGGTCCCAGTGCTGATCACTAGGAAATACAAATCTAGAGATCGTACTGGAAAGCAAGCATTCGTTAAGGCTCAATGTAGAAGTGAGGGTAAAGAAGGCCCTGACATTGCCACAGGTTTATTTAACGAGGCTGTGCTTTTTTATTTGGGGTAACACAAAGGACGTACTTGGTATGGGAGAAGAAAGTTTTGTCTAAATTCCTCTTGGTGCCACTGGCTATTGATGAGTTTAGGTCATCCTTTGTCAAACTCTTCAGTCTTAATACATCATCATTCTAAATGATATCTGAATAGAAAATTGTGTGCTAAAAAACACATGTTTTATGTTTTGCCTAAAAAGTAGCAGGTAAATCTGAGCATTTAGGTTAGGTTAAATGGGTTCCTCTCGTAGAGATGATAGACTCTCCAACGGCTCCTCCAAAGTAACAGTATCTAAATTGTCTAGAACTTCCTTCCTCGTTTCTCGAAATGCCTCTGTAGCTTGGAATCCAGTATATATTGAAAATATGTTGCCGAAGAAATTACAGATATCTGACTTTATCTTTGGCTTTAGAGCCTCGATCTGATATACATATCTAGCGACTAATTTTGTAAAGGCTTTGCGATGATACCCACAATGAGTCTGTCACGACTCTTCTAGTATATCCAAAAGACACCGTCTGAAAAGGGGGACGCACCCAGTAGTTTAGTTAACTCACAACAACATCACTGTGGCTTGTAGTTTTTATTGGCGTTGTTGTCGTTTAGATACTGGCTACGTAAGTTAAATTTGTTGGGCACCGCTGGTCTAACCCACAATCTAGCATTGCGGGAAATCATTGAATTGTTTGGCGAAAAAAAGCCCAACATTATCTATTTGGAGACTGAGCACTTCTACCAAAGTCGTGGATTTATTACTTTGAGAAACACGCTTCCCATTATATTGTATTACAAATGTTTGCTGGGTATTTTGTCATATATATTTATATTTGTTTGCTTGTGTGCGTGCAATTTCCCTCCCAAAAAGTGGCATCACAATTAAGCGATCGCCTGGACCGAAAGCAACCTCTGACAGCAGTCAACAAAGTTTTGGCTGCTGATCGGCAGACGACGATGACGATGACGTTCAGTTGGAGTGGCAGACAAAAATTTAAGTGCATTTGTTTTTTGGTATAATTCCTTCGTGCTGCCTAAAATTACATGCAAGAAATGGGCTTTTACAAATGCAAACAGCTGTATGGACATTCATACTTATTTGTATAGCCTACGAGATCGCTCATTGATCGACGTATAGTGTAAAAACATGCGATGTACTTGTATTTGTAAGTAGAAGCGGCAAAAACGCAGCCGCAACGGCAGCCAACCAAAGCAACACGCAGCCAATTCAGTCTGCAAGCGGATTGGTGGCGGCCAGTGATACACTGAAGCAATTCGTCAGCCAGTTAGTGACTCAGTCAGTCAGTCAGTCAGCCGTTTGCTAGTGAACTGCAGCCGAGGCGCTGACGACACTGACGGCCACCCATGTTGTGCTACGAGGCGCATGGGCCCGCCGCCACACAATAAGCAGCCTACAGAGTGATACATAAGGATATACATACATATCTTCTACATACTAAATATATGTACATACCTACATACTACTTAGGGTATAGTAACTGCAGACGGCTATAGATTTGTTTGTTTGCCAGTACTGATTGTCTGACTAGCTGAAGACTGACTTACTTATTGACTGCTTGACTGCCTGGCTACGAAAGCAAAAGCCAGCAACGCACAAATGACGAAAAGCAAACGTAAACAGAAACGTATCACAAAAACAAAGTGAAAAGAAAAATTAAAAAAAAAATAATAAAAATAGTCTTAAAAAAGCGACAATGTCTACCAAAGTGAGTAAATGTGTGTAATTGTAAAAGTGTATGAATTGTACGCATTCAAAGTGGTTGAGAAAATTATGCAGACATTAAATCCGCGACTCATTCTGCGGCAGATTTTTAAGCTGATATGCTTTGATGAATTTAAAAACGTAGTTATTTATAGTAGTAGATATAAAGTTCACTCTTAAATAAGTTACAGCTATTTTTGACAGCTAAACGATTGTTAAATATTTTAAAAACCTATTACTAATGTTAAAGTTTATCTGCGCAAAGCTTATTAAATTTGAACTGAGTCGAATGATAAATATGGATTTTCTGGAAATCTCGATTACAGAGCTATCTAATGGAATTAATTTTCGTAAGTATATTTCTTCTCCTAAGAGTACATAGAGCTCTAACGCCAAAATAAACTTTGGTGAAAGTGTTTCAAAAATTTAAAATTTTGATGCAGAAATTCTGTTATACCATCTAGACGTATTTTTGCTTCAAAAATAAAATTGTGAAAAAATTTAACTTAAATTATTTCGCTACAAGAGCAACTAATTTTGAAAAAGAAAAGAAAATTTTGAAAAAAATTTACTTCTTGATGGAGAAATTCTCCTAGACTAACTAGATGTACATATTTCCGCATCAAAAATTAAACTTTGAAAAATGGCAATATTTTTTTGCTCCCAAAGCAAAATTAATCTTTGCATCAAAAAGAAAATTTTGAAAAAATGTCGCTTAAATTTGTTTTGTTAAATTTGTGTGTAGTGTACATTTTAAATTTTTTTCTTCTAAATTGAACTATAAATAAGTATTTTCTGAATATCTCAACTACAGCGCCATCTAGCGGCCCCGTTTTAATAAAACCTTTTTTCATCAAAATCGGACGTTTAATACATCTTTTATGAATATCTTGACTCTAGCGCCACCTAGCGGATTAAATGATCATAAACATTTTTGTACTGTAGAAATTTATTTGACATTCGTTTATTAGCTTTTCAGCCAAATTTTAACAAAGAAAATGTTGAACAAAAACTAATTAAACAAAAAATAAACGCCGGCAACGACGTGTATTCTTAATTTTTTCTGCCGAAAATTCTTTTTCTGTCATTATATATTTTATTAGTCACCCATGAAAATCTTGAAATAGAATGTTTTGAAATCTAAAAATCTTCACTCTACAAAAACTATTTAGTTTTTTTTTTCAATCGTAGTCCGCACTCCACACAATTTTATCACACACTGTAAGCGCATACCGCGTGCTGTGGACTTTTTATGTTTGTGTGGCAGCACTTCTCTTCAGCTCTCGACTTGATCTCGTGCAGAAAATTGCGCAAAACAAAAAAAAAACAGATTAAAAAAAAATCGGAAAAAGATACTAATAAAATAAAGTATGTTGAAAGCGAAGGCAGGAAGCCACCTTTTATTTATGCGCAATGGCATAGTTGGTGTATTGTCTCTGTACAACATTGTTTTTTTTTGTTTTTTTTTCGTATGCATTTCTTTCGTTGCAGCTGACAACGTAGCTTAAATAACAAATGCGCATTGATTGAAATGTTGCATTGTTTTATGTTTTTGTTTTTTTTATTTATTTTTATACCTCCAGTTGCTTGCAATCGATAGCACAACAAGTAAAAGCTTAAGCTGCCTGCATACGATGGCTGAGCAGTGATAGCCAGCCTACGTTCGTGGGTTTGAAATGCCTAATTTATAAACTTCAGAGCTATTGAAAGTTTAAAAGTTGGTTAGTTCGGAAATGTCTCAAAATTATAGAACGAAACTATTGCAGCAGAAAAGAAGGACTAAAGAAAACTTTTCGCGGTAGAATGCTTGCGGAATACAAGAAATATTTCGTGTGACTACTCACCCTAAGCGGAAAGGTGATTGTGCGAATTCGATACGATTTCTAACAAACGCTTGAAGCATTTTTGTCTTATGGAACCACTTTGCCATTTTTGACGCAATCATAGTTTCCAAGTTAACATCACAAAAAGTATTCCAAGGGGAGGGAGTATTTCTTTCGAAAAGTCACTATCTTTGAGTTACATGAACGCGACAGTTATGCAACACAGCCGCTTCCCCTATGATCGTCCACGTTGTGAGTGGATAAAGGGGTTCAGACTTTCAATTTAGTACAGCTTGCGCTGTGAAAGTTTTTTTTTTTAAATACTTTCTAAATGTTGAGAAGAGAGAAAATGCATATAAAACTCATTTCACAATTATAATGCACCTAGGATATTGAGAAGTTTTCCATGCTCAAAAGTTTGTATATGAACAAAACCCGCGTTCTACCTTCAAAAACAAAAAAAAAAACAAAAAAATTGTCAAAAATCCGCAGTAATATGTGGACGTTTAATACATCTTTTATGAATATCTTGACTCTAGCGCCACCTAGCGGATTAAATGATCATAAACATTTTTGTACTGTAGAAATTTATTTGACATTCGTTTATTAGCTTTTCAGCCAAATTTTAACAAAGAAAATGTTGAACAAAAACTAATTAAACAAAAAATAAACGCCGGCAACGACGTGTATTCTTAATTTTTTCTGCCGAAAATTCTTTTTCTGTCATTATATATTTTATTAGTCACCCATGAAAATCTTGAAATAGAATGTTTTGAAATCTAAAAATCTTCACTCTACAAAAACTATTTAGTTTTTTTTTTCAATCGTAGTCCGCACTCCACACAATTTTATCACACACTGTAAGCGCATACCGCGTGCTGTGGACTTTTTATGTTTGTGTGGCAGCACTTCTCTTCAGCTCTCGACTTGATCTCGTGCAGAAAATTGCGCAAAACAAAAAAAAACAGATTAAAAAAAAATCGGAAAAAGATACTAATAAAATAAAGTATGTTGAAAGCGAAGGCAGGAAGCCACAGTAATATGTAGCCACTTGAAACCTTCACTTTATAATGCTAAAATTGAAAAAGTTATAAAACTGCAAAACCCACGGCATCCACGATCCATGAGTAAAGCGAAGCCATATCAGAATATACGCCAGGATAACCTGTCTTGGCACAACCTTGACCCCAGGACACAACGCCGACCAGTTTGCTTTCAGCAACCAATGGACCGCCAGAGTCACCTTGACAGGCATCCTTCTTAACTTCATAAGCGCATACCATAGTTGGTAAAATATTCTTAGCACCATATTTACATATATTCGTTAGATGCACAATCATCTTGTCCCACAATTTTTACATCGACTTTTTGCAATGTAGTTTGTAGTTTGTAACACCAAAAATAGCATGTCGTACCCCAACCACTGACGACAGCAGGTGTGCCACTTACTGGTGTCTCTTTAGCCAATTTAATATAACGTACAGTCGCTGACTCAAGCACATTTTTGGCCAATTTCCAAATTCCCAGATAATTTTGACTTGTCTTCTTGTTGTAACCAAGATGTTTTGTAAAACTTTTGACTTTCACGACTTGGCCACCGCTCTTGTGATTGGTCGAACCGACGCGTACCGACATCTTATTGGCGGCGTATGTTCCCAATGGTGTCCTTATTGATAATGCTACCACCGCAAAAATGACTATCGGATGCCTGCAATGAGACCTGGTAGGGATGATCCTGAATGGTGGTGTCATCGCCATTCACAATACGGCCATTAAAGTCGCTGGTTAGAATATCGCTGAAAGCGACATTGAAGAGCGCAAAGATAGCTACGAAACGGAACATCTTTGAGCTAACAAACTGTATTGACTATGAATTGCTACAAGATTTTGCTATGGTTTTAATAGTAATAATCTCGCTTACTCAAGTGGAGCATGTAGTTGATAAGTAAAAGTTGGAGTATCTACATATAATCTGATAATCTGATTTATTTCCGTAAATCAAATTCGTCTTTACCTTTAGCAATTCAATTGCATTTTGGCGAAAAACCCGAAATTCCATAAACATTCGCTCCACTATGTATGTATGTATGTAGCTCGCGCAATAAAATACATTTAGACATTTCCAATTCACTTTCTATCAGTTTATTTGTTACTGATAAATTGTTATAGTATCATTATTTTGGGCATACATATATACACATGCTGTGTTAGCTTATTTATTCGCTGCAAAGAATATAAAATTCCAAAGAATTTTAATAACGAAAATGCAGCAGTTAACAAAATGTACCAATAATTCCAAATAATCTTATTCGTATTTATTAAATTGTCCAAGTAAATTAATTCCAAAGAATTTTAATAACTTTATTGCTTGTATTTCCAAGTGCATTTCCGCTAACGAAAATGCAATGTTAATAACCTTATTACATTTTTATTAATTGACATACTTTATTCAAGTGCTAAATGCACCAGACAAATTTCTTAAGAATTGTTATTTTAAATTTGTATTCCCAAACTGCAACAGTAAGCAAAATAATAGTATTTAAGAAAGTAGAAAATAAAGAAGAATGATTATTATTGATTAAACCTTAAACCGAGTTGTTTTATTTATTTTTTCGTTGTTCCTCATTTCGGTGAAAAAAGTATAAATCCGATTCGACATTGATTGTATATAACGTCGTGCGTTTTTTTCGTTTGTATATGTATATTTGTAAAATATACGATTTGTAAGCTTTTCCGTTTCTACTTTTTCAACGTATATTGCACAGATAGTTAGTAATAATAACAATAATTTGTCGCTCTCACCATAGCTCGATGTTTGGCCGAACTTCTCCTACAATTTGTGGGTGTGTGCGTCTTGATGTTGTGCTAACAAAAATTGAGAGACCTGCAGTTTTACGCCGACTCCAAACCGCAAATAATTTTTGTGAGAAGTTTTTTCATGGGAGAAATATACTCGGATGTTTGCCTTTGCCTGCCGATTAGCGATCACTATTAGAAAAAAGCTCTTCTATAATTTTCGATGTTACTTGTACCGGCCAGGATTCGAACGCAGGATACTCCGAATTGTGGAGCGAACACCCTACGCACTCGCCTACCCACTGTTATATTTCCATAAGTTATTCAGGGTAAAGACAATAAATTCTGCGGTTTTTTCGCCAAGAAACGACAAACCATAACCATTATTTATTGGATATAGATTTTTTTTACTCCAAACTAAGTTTTGCGACACATCTTTAATCTAATAATACTTTAATCCAACGAGATGTTCTACCAAGTTAGAATAATTAACAGAAGCTGATATTTTCCTGAGCACAGTTTCATTTGTCTGGCAAATGTTTTGCTCTGAGAGACCATCCCCATAAGCTTATGGGTGGGAAATGATGCTGAAGTGAATGCCATTCCGGTATCTCAGAACCAACTGTAGAGAGAACTGCTACTGGAGCTCCTCCTCTTTGCTTCGGCTCTAGGTGATTATTTATCGAAGTTTAAACCAGACCCTAACGATACTGAGCTCGTTCTCTGCCTATTAGAACTTATAGAGCATCTGATACTCTATTGGGTCTGATAACAGGACCAATCTCTACTGGAACTTAGCCAGGAAACTTTCCGAGTGTACTTAATATTGAGAAACGAAATTTTGAAGCAGGATTGCTGCTTTGTAAAATCTTCAAATAAAAACCTTATCTTTTTCTAAACTGTCTCAAAACTCCATGTCCCTGTATTCTGTAGCGCAAAATGACACGACGAAGAGTTGGAGTTCAGCCCCGGACTATTACTGAGCACTTCTGATAATTAACTTTTCCATTTCCCATTTCTCTAGTTCTGATACTTATAAAATAAAATGCTTGGAAAATTTACATACCTTATCGATTTGATCTAGCGCAACGTGCGCATCCACCCAACTGGTGCGTACATATAGGTCTGAAAATAATTTCTCATCGACGACATCGCCATGCGTATCTGGCACTCTTGGCAGCCCATCTATGGTGGGCACAACCATTTTGTTGTTGTTGTTGAGTTTTTTGTTTGTTTATACAATTGCACTGTCTTTATGCGTGGGTTATGATATTTTTTATTTTTTTTTTGAGTTTGTTTGTTTGTAGTAACTTTAAATTCACAAGTGCGTGAACACACCTACATAGATTAGCTACAAAAACGTGCCCTTATAATATTTACGTGCTCTACAATACGGCAATGCTGCGAGTATAAAATGCTGAGTGTGCGTTGTGCTGACTTTTGAGCGCTTCAAAAAAAAAGTTTAGTTGTTGAAAATCAGCGCTGCATGAAGTTTTTAGGTGCAATGTAAATTGTTGCTAAAGTTTTATACATATTTTTAACAAATTTCGTGTTTGCTTTGGAATTGAGTTTTTTTTCAAATACAAATAAGCTAACCAATCACTGTACGATATTAATTAATTAATTACTCAAATTTGGGTTTTCATACATAAATTTTGATTTGTAAGTGTCGTTCAATAACGCCTATTTTGTTGTTATATTGCTTCACGCTACGCTTTACGCACGTTTTGCAATATTTGCATTTTTCCTCACTTTATTAGACAAATCTCTCCACACGTTCGTTCGCGTGCGTTTGTTTTCATTCAATAATTTTTTTTTCTTATTGTGTGAGGTAGGTATGTAAAAAAAAAAATCTTTACCATCTACAAATCATCGATTTGTGTGGTGGCTATCTCTTAAGTTGTTGTTTTCTTTTTTCGTTTTTGTTTTTTGTATGTTTATTCATTTATTTACATATTCACTTTGCCCTACATGCTCTTCCTTCGATTTCTTACGGTTTTATTTTACTCGCGGTTATTTTCGTTTCTTCTACTACTACTACTTATTTTTTCTTTCACATACACTTCGCTCACGTCAAATAAATAGCGTCGTTGTCGTACACGAAAATTCCATTGAATGTCGTTGTTTTTCTTTTGTGCTCGCTGTTGATCCTCTGCATGGATTTCAAGGAACTCTTGTTTTCTAATTTTCAAACACTTTGTAGTTGAATCACTTTGACATTTTCCTATACCGGCGCGTTTGTAACTTTAATTTGAATTAGCTGCACGCGTCTCACGGTAAGACCACCAACGTTTCTAACTCAATATATAGTGGAGAATATATTAAAAAATTTCAAAATTCACTTTTCACCACGCGACGTAGAATTGCCAACGTGCTGCCACAACGAGGATCGAATGAAATCTGAGCGCATTAGCTGATTGCTCTGCACTCTAATGCCAGAAATTTGCTGCCTCTACTGGCAGCGGCTGATAGAGTTGTTGGTTGTGATTGTAGTAGTGGTAGTAATGTGGCTGCCAACTGTCGTCGCTCAGCTTTGGACCTTTCGATAGCAGAGCGGCAATAACAGAAATAACTTCATTAGTACCTATGGTGCACAGTGTGTCACTTTCATTTTTAGTGCTGTCAAAAAGAGTAAACATTTAATTTTTTTCAAAATGATTAATTAGGTTGTTTTTTTTTTTGAATAACCAAGATACTACTAGTCATTATGTTTAGAAATAAAAATAAAAAATCATGATTATTAGATTGTAAAACAAAGGTATCAGAAAAAAACTAAAATAATCACTACAAGGAAAGATATTCTAAGTTCGTGTGAATTCGAGTTTGAAATACCCGACGCATTTTTTTACTTTAAATAAACAGTAGTTGTGCAATATAATCAGTTAATATAAAATCCTCAATTTTAACGACTTTTATTTACGTAATTTATTTAATTAACAACAGTCAAAGCGGTTGCAATTCTAGCTGCTGCTTCGGAGATCATCACATCTTTTCATCAGATTTCTTTCAAGACTCTGCCCGGACTTGAAACTTCACTTGAACTTTTGACTTTTATTTCTCTCTAGCTCAAGTTTTTGTACTAAATTTGAGCGAATTTGCTAAATGATTTAATAATATTTTGATTTTTTGCAAAATGAGAAATGCGCTTGCTTGGTTTTTCCCAGAATTCAACTAGAAATAAATTCGTACAACATTTCAACTAATTAGCTCGTACGGAATGGAGTTGTTTGACCCTTACTTCAAGAAACCGCACAAAAAAAATTTATAAACTCGCTAGGGGCTCAAAATGTTCTAGAGAATTAGTTGCCGGACAATTTCACCAGGGGTATGTTTAGACAAAATCTGCGTGCGATTGCAACCGAATTGCAAATCAAACAAAATAACAAATAGTTGTATACAAAAATTGCATGTCAATGTTAATAAAGCAGAGCGTAAACAAAACTTTGTATAAGTTATGTGATTTCGAGCAAAGCTCAAATAAATAATCTACATACAAATTTGAGTCCATACCCCACTTTGATTAGCACCATTCATGGCCGTACATCTAACATACTGTGCGGCTTACAATAATCTCGCGCCAAGTCTGCTGCCTGCTCTTCCACTCCCAATTACCGTACACATACTGTTTCTCTATCTCGCTGCGCTTGCTACCGGCGTCACTGCGCATGTATGGGTTTCCTGTCAAATGCGGCCATTTTGATTTCTACTCTCGCGCTGCTAGCAGCAAGAAGAGCGAGCGCACACATACATGCATACAAGTGTTAACGGTGGGAGTGCGCGTGTAATTTCAACTTGCCACTCACCTATTTCCGATAGCGTTTTGCACTTCTCGACACAATATCTGCGTGTGTGTTGAGCGCTGGATCGTTATGTATGGATGTGTGCGTGCATAAAATTCTCAGAAACAACTGCCGTAAACTCTGTTGTCTCTTTTTATGCTGCACTTCTCTTGAATGCTGGGCGCATAAACAATGAAGTTTTCGGAAAAAATATAATACAATTGTTGAGTTTGTGAAAATAATTTGGAGCAAATCATTAATTAGAAGTGGTAAATAGTTTTTGTCATTAAATGTTTAAATTTTCATTAATTTTTCCTCAAAACTTATGTTTGTCCTCTTTCATTTCAACTTTTGTCTGTTTGACTCTTAAGGCAGCTTCGCTCGAAATAGCCGTTTGTATTCAATCAGTTGTTGCTGCGGCTCAAGATGGTTCCAGGCTTTTCAGGTGTATGCTGCGAAAAGCGAGCGATGAGCGTAAAAAGTTATGCTCTTAGTTTTTTGAATTCACGCTTTTGGTATGTCTCAGCCGCGATGTACATACGATTCAAAAAGAAAATAAAGTTATTAAGATGCGGTTAACAATTCAATTAGGAGTACAGTGGGTCATTTTGAGAAAGAAATGTAATAAAATTTCATTAACAATTGATGTTTGTATTAACTTTTTTTTCTAAGAATTTTAAATAATATTAATTAGAGAAAGAAAGCAAAGCGATGAGAGTATATACATTCATACATGTATACATACATAAACAGTGACTGAAACAATTAACCACAATATCTATAATGTTTTCCACGCTATGTAGTTTATAATATAATAAAAAACATACATACATACATATGTACTTAATTTTAAAAAATTCAAACTTTTTCATCCGAATTTTTAGACAAATTTTAGGTATAGAGTTTTGCAACTCCTTTAATTTTGGTTAATAACTATACAAATCTCAAGTGATAAAAATTTCAGTTGATTTTTAATATTTTTGGAAATTTTGGACGTATAACAGATGCACGGTGGACTTGTATATCTTCTGCCGTATAAACTGCATGCGTTATCAAAATTAAAAAACAAAAAGTGTTAAAAATCAGCAGAAATTTCTGTCCTCTTGGAACTTATTTAATATTAAATTAAATTTTAATGGGCCACAAAATTGCATATCCAAAGTATTCTAAAAATTCTGATTCAAATTTTTTACAAAGTTTTAATTTTGATTCACATGATTTTTGTTATAGAACGTGGTAAATTGTTTGAGTAACTGTAGTCACATTAGAGTGGTACACCAAAAAAAAGTTGAGGTTTTCCATCGGATATAAAATGTGTTACGTTTTAAAACAACCATTAAAAAAAATAAGATTTACGTGAGTTGGATCTGAAAACACCTCTAAAACAAAAGTTTTTTATAAAAAATAACTGAGCTGACTAGCGCCTACCCGTCTAATAGGCGGCCAAAGGAGCCCCCAATTATCTTCCTGCCCGGAGCCATAACCTCAAATGTGCCGTGCCTAGCCAGCTCAGCAGCCATACAGTTTCCTACTATGCCCCTATGACCTGGCCTGGCACCCAAATCAGGCTGATAAAGAAATATTCGGAGGCTTTGGAAAGAGAAGTCAGCCATTGCCCAATCAGTTTCGACCTAACCATTAAAGGCCATAATGCCTTGGTTGATCCTAGCTAAACCTGTCTAAAAGCTGTTACGAGCCCTAACCGCGAAAAAAAATGTGAGCAATTTTTTTTCCTAAAGCATCTAGATTCATTTCTGCATCAAAATGAAAATTTTTAAAAAAATATCGCTTCCAAATACATCGCAGAAATCTGGAGGCCGAAATGGTAAAAGGGTTGCATAGAGAGAGATTCCAATGAGCGCGGTCCGTTGCACCCGCTCTAGATATTAAACTTTCGATACATTTTCCAGTGAGTACCACCAGACAAGGACCCAATACAACATTGTTAATCTAATTATATATGTAGTATCATAAATCCAATGATTTACTTTTACTTTCGAAATTTGTTTTTTGAGACGTTTCCTGAGTTAAGGGTTAACACCTCACCTTTAGGTGGGAGCTAATGGGTTATAATGTGCTAAGAAAATATTTCCGATGGAAGTTTACTGTACTTTTGTGCAAATATAAAATTTACCGATTTTATCGCGTTTTTGAAAACAACTTTGACCGGGGCATAACAACTATAGTGGACTATAAATAAAAAGATCGAGCTATCTTTTGTAAATCCATTGAGTGCTTTATTACTGGATAGGTATACTTTTATGAAATTACAAACAAAGCTCGTGCAGGTTTGAGTTGCCATAAAATGTTCAACATATGTAAATATATATTTTGTTTGAAGAACTTACCTAGGCACCGGAAAAGGGTAGTAAAACATCCACTTAATCCTTTCGCTTTATTTTTTTTTTGTTGCTTTTTTTCATAGATCTCTACGCGTACCCTTTTTCTGCTGAAATAGAAATCCCATCCTCAATTAACTGCTTATTGATCTTGCCATTTTTTGGTCTACTCTTCCTCGATTCTCCCTATTATTTGTAGCATAGCCCTGTGCCTTGCCTGCGGCAAAGGTATAGACTTTTTTTATACAGACTATGTATATTGATGCCACATGCGAGAACTGTGCCCTCTAAGCCTTTCTACAAAACAATTTATTGTATAATCACAACAGCTTCGTTGCTGCTTTTAAGTAGGGTGTGTCAAATATATATGTATGTATATACAAATACACAAACACACACATACACACGCTTATCATAATGTACATGTATGTTAGTATGTATATGTAAATATATATGCGCAGTCTGTCAGATCACTTAATTCAACCGAACCGCGGAACTGCGCCCAGCTGAAGCAAAGCGATCAGTCGACCGCGCCGTCCTGCCGCCACCAGCACCAACAACAGCACCGCCGCTGTCATACAGAAGACGTTAATGTCGTCATTCACAATTCAATATCAGCTCTTTGACGTGTAGATGGACGAACGAACAAATGGACGGACGGACGTACCATTGAACGGACATGAGGAATGGCGCGACTTCGCTGTAGGTCGTCTGTTGGAAGTCGTGGTTGGCGGCTCGCTCACTTGCTTGTTCGCGACTCATGGCTGGCGACCACCCACAATGCTTCCGATTAAGGGAAGCACACACACACATGCACATGCATAAATCTACTATTTGAATTATACCCGTGTGTGTGTATGCTTGTACTGCGCTCACTCCACTCACACCACTCACACGCCAACGTCGCCGATGTTTGGGGCTAAGTGCCGAATGCTAAACGAAATCCGCCACAGCATTGATAAATGGTTATCATAAATTTGCGAACTTGATGCAGGCAAAATCAACAGTCAACAGTTGCGAGTCGGCCAGTCAACAGACGACGGTGTGTCCCCGTTCGTTCGATGTTGGCGTTGTGGTGGGTCCATTGGGGCCGCCATATACTACGTTCGGGCGCTTATGTTTTGCTTATCGTTTGTTATTTATTTACATGGAGGGAAGTAAACAAATTTTTGTCATGTTGTTGTGTTTAAATTTGTAACATAAAAAATCGCATTTAACGATTTCAATTTTACGATACAAATTCAATAAATTCAATACCGCGTATATTTATTTCTTTGTATGTCAATTGACATTTGCATGAAAGGAAATATTTAATGTATGTAGCTATGAATGTTGAGTTTGTGAACTCGTATTTTTTTGAAATGCGTAGAATTTAATTGTATTGAGTGGTTTTATGACCCAGCTGATTAAAATCCGGTTTGTTTTAGCGAACACTTTCGAGGAAGTTGTCACTTAGAAGCAGAACAAGTATTCCAAGAGAAGACGAATACGATGATATATTATACAATACATATGTACATACATCTCTATATATGCATGTACTTTATGTTGATTATTTGCCAAACTTTTCTTAGCACCCAAATCGGTAAAAAAATACCCAGCGCTTCCAATCTGTTCTCTATTAGATCCTACCAACTCATCAGATGATTTTCCGCAAAGAGTGCAAAGGTAGTTAAATCTAAACTCTTCAAAGACCAAATTGCCTTCTTTCACCACCATTAAAAATGTTCCTAGTTTCAACATATCTTCTTGCAAAAACATGCAAGATAAGAATTAGATTTGTAAGGTGCATTAATCATTCGATTACATCCCACGGTTTGCTAGTCTGTTGCAAAGCTGTTGAGCTGACCCAGAACGGCTCAGAGGCTGAGTAGGTTTTTGTACCTACAAGTTCCAACAGGGGACGGAGCTAACTTCAAGTGGAAGCAGTTGCAATATTGCAGGGTTTGCACTCTGTTACACTCCATCTGCGGGGATGGGAAAACGTCGATTAATTTCCACATTGTACATAGATATGTGATATTTGTTTATGGGTTTCTGCAGATCGACTGGTTAAGCTTAAGGGACTGTGAGAATCTTAGAAGGGAAAGTTAATCAGCGATGATTGACTGAGACTACTTCCGTGATAAGATCATCGAGCTGTGCTTAAATTTTTAACAAAAGAGGGAAAGACACGGCTTTTGAATTTCGTATTCCAAATTTGTTTGGGAAGAGAACCGGTAGCAGAAGCTTCTAATGAAAAACGTCGCGAGAAGTTTTGTTGATTCATGACAATGCACCGGCGAAAATGCGAGATCTTCGAGCTCGCTCATTTCTCATATTGTAGTCCTGTCTTAGTCCCAAGAGACTGTTATTTATTTGCTAATTTAAAAGCCGAATTGCAAGGAAACAAACTAATTCTCATTATGCAGTGAAGTCAGCTGTTTTGGAACATTTTTACGACAAAAATTCAGACCATTTGTGTAAGGTTATAGACATGTTGGTAAAGCGCCGTGCAAAGTGTATTGAAATAAAGTGAGGATGTAGATAAATAAGAATAGTTGATATAGCCAAGTCTTTGAGCAGCGCTTTTTCTGTAGAGCATGGAACGTCAAATAACGTCACATAATATAATCCTAATTTTGAAGACAAACCACAGCAACGCTCGGTCGCTTCTTTTCGGCTACGAAGCATCACTAAGAAATGCCATCATTATGCCAGGCTTTGAAAATTAAAACTAAATTCATTTTAATTTTAGTATTAAAGCCAGTTTGTTGTTCCTTATTTGACGATAACGTCAGAACTGATTGTATAAACAAAAATTAAAATGGGCATAGATAACTGTTCCCAAAGCCATGGATTGTAGTTTTCAGATCCCGAAGTACACAACATTCAGTGCTAAGGGTAAAAGAAAGCCACACACTAATTTAAAGCTCAGACCTTCCGTGAACGCTTGTGATACCCAATGAGCTTGGCATAACCCTCGGAAGTAACACTTTCAGTAATCAAGTCTTGGCCTAGAAGTTCCTGAAAGATCACTCTTTTTGGGACCATAGGTTCATAGAATTTATCATACTCGCCTCGTATCCCATCTCGAAAAATATTCAAAACCTTTGAAGGATTACGGTATTAGTCAGAACAAACTTTTCAGTAAGTGTTTTTGCTGAGAGCTGCCCGGCAGCATTGACCAAAGCATATGCGGTGCCCCAGAATCATCTTGGACGTTCTGTAAATCTACTCCTATAAGAAGACCATTAGATAAGCAAAGTGCACTTCGTAGATTGATTTATGTAACGGGATATGGGCTACATTCGAGGCTTCAAGCGTCCATAAAATACTCGCAAATTCACCCAAAGCACTTGGCTTTATTCAAAAGTATGGTGGATACTGGACTGACTCAAGCCCCGATTAGGTGTGAAGATTCTGGAAGGTAAGCTCAGAATAATTTGAGCTTAAATAGAGCTCAACTGTGTATGACTTTAACCTGTCCTGAGCATTTAGTATGGGTCTTGGCTTCCCTTAATAAATAAACGAATATACCAGACTCTGCTGAAGATGAAAAATGACCTTAATTCTATTGAATTGCTGAACCAAATCTTAACTATCGCTATTGGTTTCAAAACTAATAATAAAACAATATAATTTTTCTACTGCGATAAAACCACATTGTTTGAATTGTAAATGGAGTACTCAATTATTATGTAGGTTGTTACAGTTCTCAGCTCCGCTAAAGTTACAAAAAAAAAACCAAAGTAATTAAGTTAACTGTTGTGAATATATTTAACATAAGTGCAGCTCTAATAATGACAACAAAGTTGAAGGTACTAATAAAAAAGAACAACGACAACCTTTATGTTGCGAGAACCACTTTGACAACGAGCTAAGTAACATTAAAAACATAAATAACAACAACGATAACGACAATGATAACAAAAAACAGGAACAAGAAAAAGAAAAAAAAACTTGGCTCAAAGAACAACAACGAATAAAAAAGCATACCGCTCGACCAACATAACAACAAACAGCAGTATAAAAAAGATTTAAAAAAAGAACTAAGAACATCTTTATAAACACAAATAACAACATTACAAAAACTACAGCAACAACAAAGCACACCACATATTTACAAAGCGAATAAAACCACAACCCATGCTATGCCGCGAGGTGGTGAATTGCAATGAAATGACGAAAAAATGCACCAACGGCACCAAAAGGCGAAAAAATGCAACGCTGAGATATGAGGACCCACCAACATGCAACGGCGCACATAATAACAATAACAACAAAGGCAACAGCAACAGCGCAAACAAAAAGTACCAGCAACAAGAAATCCCTAGGAACTATTAAAAAAGCATATAAAATAAAGATGCTACGAGTAGAACAAAAAGAACAACAACATCGCTGGCGACGACAACGTAAAGCCGTAACTGCAATCGCGATTGCGCAGCACACAGCGGCAACAACTATAATAACAACAACGGCAATTACTATAGGTATGAAGCATACTGTATATTGGAAGTGAGATCTATTTGTTGGTGTTGTTGTTGTTGTTGTTGTTGCATTTTAACAAACAATAAAACCACGAGAAAAGCTATACAAACACCGACAAACACTCAGCAAAGTTGGCGGCTCGTTGCGCTCAAAAGCTAAAGCAAATAGCGGCACAGGCTTTGGCACACGCTTCCGCGAGGACGGATATACACACAGCCATACGTAGATGAAAGAGAATTTGTGTGTTTGTTAATTGGTGATTTTCCGGATGTATTTTTTCTTTATTTTATTCATCCGCCCCAAAAGCTTTGCGGTTTAGAAAAACAAACTTTTCAAATTTTATTTAAAAAAAAATCAGTCTCATCGTTATTTGTTGAGTTGTATCCTTAGCTTAGAAAAAAATCGTTATTTTTTGAGTTTTACTTATTTCTTAAGCAATAATCGTTATTTCCTTATTTATTTTTTAGTTTTTTCTTTAGTTTCTGAGCGATAAATAAAACTCAAGAAATATCGCTCAGAAAATAAAGCAAAAAATAAAACTCAAGAAATAACGATAATTTTCTGAGCAAAAAAATAAAAAATCAACAAACAACGATTAAAAAGTTTTTCTTTTTTAATAAAAGTTATAACCGTTACGGTACCTCGTCATAACAAAATCTGTCCTTTTTTATTAATCCTCTAGTGCGACAAATAGTGGGCCAATTTCTGATCGTATTTGCCGTGTTTGAAGTGCAACTTCTTATGGTACTTCAAAGATGGTTGCATTCACCGAGTAATGGGTGTGAAACGAAAAAGCTTCATTTCGAATATATTTTTAAAGAAGGCAAAAAATTTAATTAAATTTATAATATTACAATACACAAAAGTTGTATTGTTGCTTTGTTGGAAAAATATTTTTGGATATCATTACCAACTGTTTAAAAAGTAAAATTTAAATCAATTATTTAGTAACAAATTAAATATTAAAATATTGGTCTGAAACGAAAGAAGTTTAGGGAGGTTTGTTTCGAAATTATTCTTGAATACAGATGCCACCAGTTTGAAAAATAGTACTCAATGAAAATAAACCTTTGTTGCTTTGCCCGTTAGCAATAGCGTGTACCTTAGCTGGCGTAAGAGTTCTACTACGAAGCCAAATGCTTCATTGCATTTATAGCCTGTACGATGTCACGAGCCTGAAGGTGTTCTTAATCGCTGCGCTATTCACATACGCATCTGTCTGTGGAGTATTACCAAAGAGGTAATACTAGTTATTACCCAAAGAGTAAGTACAGAAGATCATTCGAGTTTATAAACGACAGTCACACACCCTACGTCGTTCGAATCTGAATTAGGATCACTGCCAAGCTAAGCCTAAATCTAAACCGTCGAGACCGCGGCCACTGTGCATACGTGTTTCAGCCAATTGTCCCGCTTAACAGTTGCTGTACCACATCGAGACCGAGCTCACGATATATCTGGATTTAGTAGATTTTGCCCACCGTGGGATAGCTGACGATGATTTTAAGCTCAGCATCATATTTTTTTTGCTAATGCAGGGCAATGGTATATTGTAGATAGTGCCCGACGCTTTCGACTTCTTTTCCATGGCAGCATCCGCGACAGAAGTCATTCGCCTGCAGTCCCATCCTACTGACATGAAATAGTAGCTTGTAATTATCACAGCCGGTTTTCGAAGAAAATGGCACTCCAGGTGGATGAGGTGATCAGATGACCGAGAGCTCGGCTAGGTGAAAGTTTCTGTTAGTGAATTCCACTGTAAATGGGACTTAGCTGCTGTCAATCTATTATACAACTCCAAGACTAATCTATCTTGGGCGAAAGTTTGGGTGTCCAGTCTGCCTCCCTGAAATTTGTAGGACAATACTCGAGGATTTTGGAATGACCAAATCTTGTATAACACCATCCCATGGTCGAATTAAATCGAATACCATTACAGCTAGGCTAAAGATTCCCATTCCAGTTTATAAGCTGAAGATTGCGTACAATTTCGAGGGTCTTTGCCGGTGATGAGGTTAGAGACGCTCACCATATTGCGGTACCGCAAAATAAAATAAGCTTTTTGGCTATGGGGGATGTACCGCACGAATATTCTTCGGTTTTCTTTTATATCTTGAAAAAGTTCCCGATCCGATACCTGAGGAGGTGAGACTAGTTAGGTTACGGCGTCTGCCAGCGTGTTAAGTCACGGACGCACGCATAGACTAAAGTCACGTCTGTGTACATTCAATTGCCACTTTGGACGTTGTTTCGTAGTATTTTAGAGGTTTAATAGTAGCTTGTCAGAGTATATAGTCAAAGGCAGCGGTCCCGCATCGCAACCTCGGATTTTGTACGGCTAACTAAAGTGAATCCTGTTGGTTCCAAGCTAACCGGAAGAGTAGGTAGCTTCCGGTTAGCTTGGAACCATCTACATAGATAAACAACGACTCTGTGACTAGGTCCTTCCAATTCAGTCCTCTCTTCTCTGCGATAGTCCTTAAGTATTTTTTGTTTTTCAATCAGAGTAGAGGAGTAGCATTATCTTGTCTTCGTATATTATTCGGCACAGTTTCCGCACCAAGATGAAAGCCGTCCGCTTTACCCATTCCATCTTGCCTTTGGCCAAAATTTTACATAGCGCCGGTCAGCAGACGATAACTCTCGTGCTGGTATACCTGTAACTCTATTAAGTTATTAAAAATCCTGGGGGTTTATAGTCGAATAAAGCCCAGTCCCGAGTGAGCGCACCTTTACAGCGACAAACACAGCAAAATTAACCAAAATCAGAAAGAATGCTAGCAGGAAAATCAAAAAAGCCGCGTAATATTTTGCGCGGCATGCTGGCTCCAGAGTTATCAATGTACCGGCGCCGGGTGGGTCGGCGGCATTCATACGAACACAAACACATTTATTATCCGCACAAAACCACGCCACATACAAATAAACATAAACTATGTAGATGTATGTATTTGTTGGGGGGAAAAAAACTTGATACAATTGCCACCATTGATGCGTGTGCCTACGCGCTGTGCCTACCCAAACAACAACATTCACTTCGCTGCAGTCAAGCAGCCAAGCAGTCAAGCAACCAGGCATCCAACAAACCAACGATACGCCGCTAAAACTCCATTCTGTACACCACTATCCACCAAGCGCACCCAAAAGCCAAGGCAATCGCACCAAAATGCTCGTCTAAACGCTTAACGAGCGAACTGGCTGGAGATCGCTCGCGTCCCCACACCACTGCCTTAGCGGTAACGCTTAGCACACCTCATGCTTGTGTGTTTGTCGATATGTAAAACAACTCGGTGTATGTTGTTCACAATTGCGTGGTTGGTTGGTTGGTTAGTCGATTGGTGATCGGTCGGTGGTCGGTCGGTGGTCGCCCATTGTCGGTTGATCATTTGTGTGTGTTGGCGTCGGTGAGGCGCAACGACCACCAACGTCGAATGCCAATCTTTGGTGGCAAGTTTGCTTTGACTTTAACGACGCTGTTTGTTTTTAATCGTATAATGTCTTAATTTATAGTTTTTTGCTTTTTGCTGTTTTGTTTTCTAGTTTTTCCCCTCAACGGTTTGGCGTACTCTAAGCACAGCAACCGCAACAACATTAGCAGCAACAACGATATAAAACAGCAATCAACAATCGTATAGTAAGCAACCAAACAATCTCACAACACCCTACCCCACCTCACTCCCATACTGGTATGCCGCTCATTCACTTTGTTTTGTGCACAACAAAAAACAAGTTTGCAATTGCAATTGCCGCAAATCGCATAGCCATTGCCGTTACGAACATTTACGAGTACCACGAGTATCTATCCATGCAATGGTATGCCTTAATATGCCATCATACTACTATGGGCACTCCACTCTAGTAGTACAAGTTTCCCGCCCATATTGCCATGATATCCCCTCTCGTATTTTATCGTAGATACAGCGAGCATGAGTCGGTTGTTTTGAGATATTATTACGGCTGATTGCTAGAGCGAGCTGCGGGCTATTGGCAGTTGCGGCGGTAAAAGAAAATATTGTTAGTTTTCTTGTAGCGATGAGGTGACCAGGTAACTTGCTGTAAGGTTAGATTAGCTTAGGAGCAAACAGCATTGAGTGGTCCATTGTGACGCCAAAAAACATTGAGAGGTAACTAGAGAGAGGGAGACGAAATGATTTTGTCTCATTGTTCTACCATGGAATACTTCTAAATCTTGGGACTCCACATCCTCGCAGAAACTGTTTCATCCAAACCGTGTTGGGTTTTCTAGACTTGCACTTACAAATTCTCTGAATATTTCATATAGCTGAGAACGTCTTTTTTAACCAGCGCTGGTTAGAATTCTTCAGCAGAACACGTCTAATTTTTGGAATTCGCGGTACCATCCACGTTCTCGCAGAAAATTTTATATGATTCCCGTTTGGTTCTTCTTCATCAAGTCCTAATGTCAGAGGATATCTTTGCTCACCAGTGTGGCTTAGGTTTACTCACCATAATCCGTTTAGATCCTGGGATTCACGATACTTTCCATGTTCTCGCAGAAACATGTCCATGAATCCCGTTTCAGCTCGTATACATTTTTCCAAGAGTATTCTTTGTCCTTTCAGCTGTCACAATTTAAAAGCCGAACATAATATTTCTACTATTTCCTCAATGGAGTCTCGGAGGGAAAATTTTACGTTTGAAAAAAAAAAACTTTGAAATATGTAAATGAAAGAAATGGTTCTTTCGTATGATTAAAGATGACCCAATAAAAGTGATCTGTTTTTATTTATAAAAAGTACCTCTAAATCAATCATCACTTATATCTGATACTTTCGAAGGTCTGTTTGAATTAGGATGAATTGCGAAAGATAGTTTGGAGCCAGTTGAAGAAGTTTTGAAGCTACAAAATGATTTCTTAAATTATTTTGCTTCGTTTCGTGAATTGTAAGTCGATGTTTATTGGATGCGACGATTGCTTGAATAGATTCGCGTTAAATGAATGGAAAAAAGTGTCCATCTGGTCAGCCTAAACGCTTGTTTTGCAATCGCTCTGCTTAGTTTGGTCGTTTGCAATGATCAAACTACTGTGACTATTGGCATGCAATGATACGGCATTTACAATTGGACACACATTCAAATATTGCACTAACCTAGCATCCTCTTCACGTCTCCGTGCCCCTCGTCTTGCCTTACTTTACTTAAGCTACAAATCAAGCGCGCTTTCTGCAATGGAGCTCCGCGCTCCAACTCTGTGGGACACACAACATTACCGTTGGCTATAAGCGTACGAAAACAAAAAACCAACAACGGTAGCAAACAACAGAGCAACACTAATAACAACAGCAAACAATGAACGCGCCATGGCGTCTCACATTTAATGTAATAATTACTACTTGCCACTGGTGATACTCGTCGCGCAGCCGCCGCAATCGCCACCAAACACCACAAGCCAAGTTGTTGTTCGCCGTTGAAGTCGCGGTCATCGTTGCCGTATCATCGATGCCGTGTACTTGAGGTGTAACTTGCATGAGTGGTATATATGTATTTATGTTTGTATGTAAATA
The DNA here is from genome assembly GCA_951828415.1 of Anomoia purmunda. Classification (NCBI taxonomy): domain Eukaryota; kingdom Metazoa; phylum Arthropoda; class Insecta; order Diptera; family Tephritidae; genus Anomoia; species Anomoia purmunda. The sequence continues at coordinate 99,242,078 of OX639997.1, forward strand.
AATATCGTAAGTATATTGTATTTTTTTGCCGGCCACTTTACGAAGTGATATGACTGCGTGTTTGCGGTTTTGAGCGCCGCTTGTGGTTAGCGGTTGACCGTTGGCGTTTGTGACCGTTTGAGTTGTTGCGGCAGCTACTGGGTAGCGCAAAACGCAAATTTGTTGATAATCGCGATCTATGGTTGTACAGTTGTGTGAAAATTATTAGTAGCAAAATAGGAGATTTTATTTTAAACTTAACTCTCTGAACATCAATCCAAGCGTATTTTCCGGAATGCCGTTTAGATTTTTGCCTCCGAATATAGTCTTCTCGGATGTTGCCAGCCAATGTCATATCAGGATCTCGTTCTTAGCTGTTACAGGAATCCCATAAGTCGCGACTCCGTGCTATTATGGAGGTGCAAGACGTTGATAATGATGCTATAAAATTACGGTAGCTTCCCTTCTAGGACAGCATTAAGAGGAGCCACCACTATATAAGAGAAAATAAGAATACCGTCTGGCACAGACATAGATAACATAGATCACAGAGTTCTGAGAAGTAAGACCGTAACAAATAAATGAATAAAATAAATTACTGCGTATCGATATGTATCTTTAACAATAAGTATAAAGTAATCACTTCATAAAGGGAATTGTGACCAAGCGGGGTTCTCGACCCATTGATCCTCATTGGTTCTACACCGAAAAATTGAGAACCTGAGAACCAAAAATGGAATCAAGAAACCGTGCCATCGCGAACATTGTAGTGGCTTTTAAGCCGAACTAGCGGAAATAAAAGAAGACACAGCTCTTGAAGCGCTTAAACCTCGGACACATCCAAGACAGTAGCTGACTGTCGCAAATCTCTGAACGAGATGGCTGGGTAACTGAACACCTGGTATGGGTAACTGGACATATTAATATAGCAGGTAACGAGAAGGAATGCATGTTTGCAAGGAAGGGCACTTCCCCTCTACTTTCGTCATGTTGGAAGAATTTATGCATGTCGCTCACTACTTCCGGCTAAATATAAGGGAAATTTCGTAGAAAGTGGGAAACATAAATTTATGTGGCCCAAATAGGACACAACGAGACGATCACAAGAGCTATACATGCTAATTGGAAGATACCTATACATGGCCATGAGGTCTTATAGAAATTGCAGATTCGAGAAACTTTGGAATTAAATAGGATGAAATGCGAAATCAGTAGTATCAAACCGGATCCATTTACGGGCCTAATTGTGCAGGAAAAAACTTTTCAATCTTCTCTAACCGTGTGTCTTTACTTAACCGTATTTTTTGTCTGTTTTTCGAAGAACGGTTGCTAACGCATTGAATTTATTTGGATGTAGCGACATTTGGGGTTCCGAATATTTAACGAACTGGTTATATTGGATTGGGTTTCAAAGGGAAGGTATTTTGACTGGTTCTGGTTAAAAATGTTTACAAAAACTAAATTTAATTTTTCGTCTTAATTTATTTATGTGAACAAAAATTTTGTAGCTCAATACCAGTCACTTGTCCGCTTTTGATTATTGGCTGCGTACGAGTACTACTTGCCCGGCAAGTTGGATGTGGTAAATTTTAACCGTGTAGATTATAGAAAGAAGTCTGATGAGAGGATGTGCTATAATTTCTACCGCTCCGACTGTTGTTGCCTTTTTCCAATACTTTTCCAATAGAAACTGGCTTTGAGCTAAAAAATTATTGTTCATATTTTTGGTAAAAGAATAGAAAATAATGTATATCATGAATGTAATATCATTACTTAGTTGATATTTGTTTGACAAAAATTTAAAAAACATATTTTTTCCAATATCACGCTTCATTTAAAATAAAGTAATGTTTCCATTTAAAAAGATAACCTCAAATTACTGTTGCTTCTTTCAGGTCCAATTTTCGGTTTAGTAGGAAGCGTTCTTTTGAAATGGTTTTTGAGTTCTTTGGCTATCTCTTTTTGGATATCAATTTCTGTACTTCTAAACCGTTTTTCGGTTCTATTGAAATTGTTTTTCAATTAGTTATTTCCGAACTGTTTTTCGTGTCTTTTGGAATCGAATTTTGGTTTCTTTACACCCGTTTTTTCGGTTTTTGTGTGGCCCGGACCGGTCGATTCATTAAAGGAGCCAGTTCTCCGCATCCGGTTGATCGGTTCTATGCAACACTAGCAGACGCTGCAATTTCTACGAACACAACTGCAGTTATTAGTGTTTGAAAGTTAGTATGTACATACATACATATTTACATATATACTCGAGTACATGTTTGTTTGTATGTACGGGATCCTGTTCAAATTAATAAGTATGTTTGCATGTAGCTTATGTCTTCTATCAGTTATTACTGCTATTATTTTTGTTTTTTGCTTATTTGGTTTCTTGTGTTGTTTTTCTGCTGCGGTTGGTTGGTTAGTTATTTGTTATTGGCTTCGCCTCAACTTCAACTTCATCTTAGGTGGTCTTCGCGGTGGGTATATGTATAATAGCCGATGGCGACCCATGGCTAAATTAGTTCGATCGCCAACGTCTCAATTCTTTTATGGCAAAATAACAATAAATATTTTTTTAATGTATTATATGTATGTACATATGTATATAAATGTGTGCATGGTCGCACTCATACAAACAGCCATACATACATAAATCCATTATAGTAAATACCAAAAAAAAAAACTTTTTCATAAGCAATAAAAATTCACAAATAAAAAGCATTATTGCGAAATTTCACAACCAAACAATTGTTTGCGGTAATGACTTTTTTACTTAAATTTTCTTCTTTTTTTGTGCACAAGAAGCATTGCATTGAATTTTGTAAGCGAAATAATTTCGTAATGTTCTTGACAATGACAAAAAAATGAAAAACAACTAACAAAAACTCACTGCACCGCACAAAATGCAATTTGCTAAAGACCAGTGGTAGTGTGGAAAAAAGGTGTGAGAAAATTGAATACTCCCCGAGCCCATGAATTTCGATGTGTCAGTGCATTAATTACTAAGGGTTTTCGGCATTTTTTGAAAAATAATTTTCGCCAACAGCACAATATGGGCGTTTCGCTGCTGCTGCTTCTTCTTTTCCTGCTACCAACGCCGCAGGTACGGAAGTTATTATGTATTATTTTTACTCAATAATCTACCATGAAGATTAAGAAGTCAATGATGATGCCGTCGGCTGTCGGCTGCTGGCTGCGGCACTTTGATCTCAAACGCAAGCAAAAGCACAAACAACAACAAAACATTTGGCTAGGTGAGCGATCAACACAAAACAATTACCGCAACAACAACAACAATGTAAGTGCACTTTTCTGTGTAACCGTGGAAGGCTGTTTTCGCTTATGTGTGTGTGTGTTGTGTCAAAAGTGATGATATAGAAAATAATCACTCACTTTTGTTTCTACCCTCTACATATTTATTTAGTTACTTTTAACTAAAATTTCAGTTTTATTTTTACTTCGTCGATAATATTTTAACGCGGTAAATAAATCGTAATTAGCCGTAACAGCCATAACACCTTCGTTTCGGGTCAAATGTAAACACTTGTTGTGTTCTTACATTCGCCACCTTAGATATGCACATAAGGGTGGCCCAAAAATGTATGGGCGTAAAAAGTAAAGTCGGAATTTTGAAGCTCTCGAGAATTTTTCTTTATTGAAAAAAAAACAATACGTTTGGTTTGTTTGAAATATAAAAATATTTAGAGGTCGTTTAAAGTTTTCCATTAGTTTATAAGGGAGAAAACAGTTCATAAATTAATTGAAACTCAATATTTTCAACTTGAAAACTCTTTTTCTCTTCAGAAGACGCCAAAGAATAATACCCAAATTTCTATATCTACCTTTTTTGATGCAAAAATGTTCCTAGAAACAGAAAATTTTGAAAGTAATGTCATTTACGTTTTTGTTACGGTTAGGGCTCGATATATTTAACAATTTTTTATTATTAACCATTTTTATGAGTCTCACAAAATTTCTAAAAAATGCAAAATGGTTAATATTAAAAAATGGTTAAATAACAATTGCGTATTATATTTTAAAGTCTCCTGAAAAGAAATTGAGTTTTCCGATTGAAAACTATCGGGTTTCAATAAGAAAAAATACTATTTATACACATATGCAAAATTTTGAGCGCTTTGAGCGACCTCTAAAATTTTTTTGATTTAATAACATGTACAGGGTTTGGTTTTTTGCGATTAGAATTAAAATTAAATTCTGATTTTACTTTTTTTGGACAACCCTAATTTACAAATTTTTTTTAAAGACCTACTTTTGCACTACCTACCTTTATCTTCATTCCGCTGTTCAAGCGCTGAAAACGATTAAAGGCAATGCTTGTGAAGATAAAGATATGAACCATATCCTCGTCGAAACCAACTGTCTGAAAACTCTTTAAAATATAGCTATAAACCTTCTCCTCAACGAAGCGTACACTTTGATCTCAATATTTTAATATTTCATATAACCTGTGTATAATTTAATTTAATTCACCTTTTCAAATAGGTGGCAACCCCCTTCAAAATGTATCTAAAAACCAGATTTTTTTCAAAAAGAACCCAAGAAATTCATATTTTAATATTTCATATCACTTTTTTAACTTCGACTTTTCTAATCCAAGAGATTCATATTTTAACATTTCACATTCACTTTTTTAACATAGACTTTTCTAATAGGTGGCAATACTCTTCAAAATATAGCTATGAACCTTCTCCCCACCGGGATGAACCGTTTGACACCAATATTTTAATATTTCATATAACTGAAGTATAATTTAATTTAATTCAACTTTTCAAATAGGTGGCTACCCCCTTCAAAATGTATCTAAAAGGCAGATTTTTTTCAAAAAGAACCCAAGAAATTCATATTTTAATATTTCATATCACTTTTTTAACTTCGACTTTTCTAATAGGTGGCAACACTCTTCAAACTATAGCTATGAACCTTCTCCTCACCAGGATGAACCGATTTACACCAATAGTTTAATATTTCATATAACTTGTCTATAGTTTAATTTAATTCAACTTTTCAAATAGGTGGCAACACCCTTCAAAATGTATCTAAAAGCCTGCTTTTTTTCAAAACGAATCTAAGAGATTCATATTTTAACATTTCACATTCACTTTTTTAACATAGACTTTTCTAATAGGTGGCAACACTCTTCAAAATATAGCTATGAACCTGCTACCCACCGGGATGAGCCGTTTGACACCAATACGTTAATATTTCATATAACAAGTATAATTTAATTTAATTCAACTTTTCAAATAGGTGGCCACCCTTTTCAAAACATAGCTGTAGCATTGTTGAACATTTGATCATAGAAACACTTAGAGCTCGGAACCGTTTTAATCTTTGGCTTGAATGACATCTCTCTTATCCAACTTTCAAGACAAGAATTATATTTCACTTTTGTCTGAAAAGATCCTCAGACTAATAATTTTCCAAAACATTTTAGTGGTCTTTAAAATAAGGACTAAATAACCTATCTGTAAGGAGAATAATTACTATGAAGTTTCGACAGAAGTATTTTTCGTTAATTTTTATGTAAAAGTGTAAACAGCATATTTGGCTCAGATAAGCGCTGTACAAATTTATTTACTTTTTTGGTTAAAATAATTTAAAGCCGAAATAAGTTCGACCTGAGAATGCAAAGAACTTTGAAATATGGGTCTAGTAATTTTAAATTGAAATGATACTCGTACCGCCCTCAAACATCGTGCCAATTATTATTGAAAATTGTGCTTTAGCGTGCCAATATCATTCTTATCGATTGCATCTTGCAGAACTCAGTTGTAAGCTCATATCACCGATTTCGAGGATATGACAGGTCTACTTTTCTTTGTGAATTTGTGAAATATTGCATGAGAAAATTTGTTGTTCGCAACTACAGTTTCCTTACTTCGCAAACGCGCCAATTAGGTTATTGTTTTCAAAGGTGAGAGAAAATACAACCGCTCTTTTAATATTTTTTTCGGTTTTTAGGTCTTTTAATTATATCGATTAAATTGTTTTCCTCCATTCAACTAATCTATAAATTTTCAACTGTTTCTGCAAATGATCTGCTAATTGGAAAAACATTTTCCCACAAGAATTGAAATGTCGGCCACAGTTTTCTTTCGTTCACATAAATATCCGTATTTATGTATGTACTATATACATATATATGTATATATGCGCATGTACATAAGTAAATACGTATGTACGTTTTTTTATTATAAAATGTTTTGCTGTTCTGGCTAATTTCCATTAAGAATTACCCGCCGCGCTAATTAAAGCTGAAATAGCGTAAACTTAATCAAACCACCATTTTGATGTGTTGCTTCTAAGCTTTAAACACAAAACATACACAGACATTCAAATATTTAAACATCATTATACCTTTAAACTATTTGGTTAGTGATGAAAATTTTAAATTTTCAATTTGTATCTAATTTATAAAAGAAATGTACATAGAAAATGGTTCCTATGAAAAAAAAAACAGAAATATGAATAAAAGAAATATCCGTGGTGGAAATGTGGGAAACTAGAATCTTTCGTATAGGGAATTCGTTACCTCGCTTCAAGCTTCTCTGAGAACATGCCCGCAGTCTGGCCCTATTGTAATCCTTTGTAGAAGTAAACATCACCTGCTAGTTTTTTACTGAAATCAAGCGAAGAAGGCATGTAACCAGCTCCTTTGCTTCCAAATTCCAGTTTCTCTTCGGGTCTGCTTGCCGAGTTCGCTCCGCAATTTCACGAATGTGGAGCTCTATGGGAAGTTAACTCAGAATCATCTTGAGGGCATCTGCGGATCCGACTTAATAGCTCTTATTGATTGTTGAGGGAAAGTGGCCAGATACTACCTCCACTACATCATTAGCGTATGCAACAATTTTTACTCCACCTTTGGTGTGCTCCAGTAGAATACCGCTCTGTGCCACCATCCAGAAGAGCGGGGAAAGGAGTCCACCCTACTTGGAGAGCTTTTAGCAGGATTGTTGGTTTGCTGCCTTATCTTTCTCTTGAATTCTTCTACCCATTTTAGGAATGAAGACAACTTTGATTCTCTTGCAGCTTTGTGGATGGTGGATGGTCTTTGAAGATGGTGTCTAGCCATGATGGGATAAGTTCCTCCAGCAGGGGATTTGTAGTGAGAAAAGCTGTTTATTGCAAACTTATTTTTTTCTTTTACCATGATCGAGTTCAGTTTATCTGCCGGAGGTTATGGAAACCCCGTTTGGATTCCCTCTGTTGATCTCTGGACATAGCCTGGAAAATGGACCTCGCCCAAGTTGGAAAAATACTGCCGTTTGATGCCATAAACTCGGCAAAACCTGCTGAGTATTGGAAGGATGTGCACTACAACCAGCCAGAGTTGTTAATAAAGTCTACTATGTTGGAGATCTCGATCCTAGATATCTGCTCTAAATTATCCAGAAATATATGTACATACTCCTAAAGATTTTAGAAAAATGCATGCTAGAACCGGACACTTGCACAGGAAATGCTCGACCACTTCCTATCCGGCTACGTCTCTCCAGCTTCTGCAGCATTTAATATGCGGAATGCCCAGTTTTTTCGCATAGATGCCCAAAGTCCAGTGGCCCGTGTATACCGCAAAAAGTTTATGGCCCTTATTAACGGCCCTAGACCTTAGAAGAGGATCTCTCATCCTTTAGTCATTGTAGTCCGACCATGTAGTTCTTGATGCCCTCCAAATAGTGGTAGCTTTCCACTTTCGTTGCCCATTGTGGAGATAGAAGTTACCTATATTTCTCTTCCCTATGGCTATAGGGGTATACCCACCTCGATATTGGTTGTTACTTCGCCTTCTGCAGAGCCAGATCATCCTAGCTCATCGGCTTTCTCATTACCTTCGATTCCTTTATTCCCGGGAACCCAAATGACAGAAATTTCCAGACTTGTGGTTGGGGAGGTAATCAGTTGTTAACAAGCACTGACTATTCTATGGACGTGCAGTATGATTGTCAGGATTCGCTCTTTGCCTTTCTATTGTTTTCTTATATTGTTTCATTGCATCTTTATAGGGTTGGCACATTTTTGACTAGTAGCAGTTGGTAAATTTTTTCCTGCGGAATGTACCCAAAACACCTTTTGATTACAAAAGGTAGTTAGAATTCTAACTACATATTTCTCCATCACTGCTTTACTGCCACCACTACAAACGTGTTAAAACCGAATGGAGGCACCCAAAAATTAACAACAATATAAAAGCGAATGCAAGTGCAGAATCAAAGTAAATCCAAAAAAAAAACAAAAAACAAACAACAATACTTTGTTTTGATTGCAGCAGTATAGGGTGCCAAGCCTCAGCGCATAGTCTAGACTCTAGACAATTTCGTTGGCGCACTTAAGCTCCCTTCATCTGTGGCTGTGTGGCTGTGTGGCAAGTTACTGGAATGATGAAGACATGAAGCTCTAAATAACAACAACAATACTAATAGCTACAACAGCGGTGGCCAAAAACCGGCACTGAGCTGCGAATAAATACAGCCATATGTGCATGAGAATGTCGGTATGTATGAAGGTACATAGGAGGTCGGTATGGGTACCTCCACTATAAATTAAGAATGCACTTACCCAGCTATTAGTGGCTTGCAGCTGTTGTTATCGTTCACCGTTGTTATTGTTGTTTCTCTTGCTGCTGGAAATTTTTGGTGCAGAGCAGCTTTTGTTTTTCTGTTGCCAGATTCGCTGTCGCTTAAAAAGCACGAATGGTGAGGGCAGAAGAGAGTTAAGTTAAAGAAGTGATCGCTGTTGCAAGTTTAACTGCAAATCTGTATATTTATTTATACATGTGTATGTTTGTGTGTATGTATATGTAGAGTTGCCATTTTCATATGTGGTTTTTGTTTTTTGGTTGGTTGGTTGTTTTAAGCTGCAAACAAATAAATATACGGGGAGTCTCCTGCGGCAATGTCTGATTTTAAGCCTTCCATCACTGCCCGTATGACCATGGCCGCCATAGCGGTTGCTGCTGCTTCCTTTTGTTGTTGTTGTTTTTGTTGCATTCTGTTTGTGATGCAATCGCGTAGAACAGTGGCAGCCGAAAGCGATTTGCCCCACACCCATCAACATTCAATTCGAGGTTGCGGATTACTTGCATGACCGCATACGAATGCATACCGTGACATTAGGGTGGATTAAATTGGTTTAGATAAGATTTTGACACGGTGAGCAAACATTATATAAGTGTTTTGTCGCAAACCAGTTCCAAGGTACTTTGGAGGTATGCGACCAAGGTCGTTATTAATGTAGAATTTCTGACTTCGTACCTAGAGAACTCTGCTTCGGCAGGAAGCTTTAGGCAAAATTCCCAACCAAGACGTTTGGTCAAACGGATTCCTTCATCTTGACTCCATATCTTCGCAGTAGTAAACCAAAATTTCCATCACGATGGGTAAATAGCCCCTAGTCTTTCAAGCCCAAAGTGTTGGAAATTCGCCTACCAAGAGCCTTCTAGCGTTTATTAGGGAAGTTGAAGTCATCCTGGGAAGCCAGAGTTAAGGGCGTGCTGTAGGGATACAAAATACCTTTCTAGTCATTGTGTCCCTGCATTTCTCTGTTAACCGAGTAGCTATCTATCTATATATATGTATATCTAAGGCAGTTAGTGATAGAAAGCGAAGACTGAGCTCGCTGAGGCTTCACAGTGGGGCATTATGTGTTCTACCATTTGCTGTCCTTCGTCACACAACCTGCACTGGTCAAAATGTTTAACGTCCTTGTTTGGCAGGCCCTTCCATACTCAACAATGGGTAAGGAAAATCCTTTATGTACTCTAATTAACCTTTTCCATCAGTAATAGGCTCTCGCAGTTTTTGCGGATATTATCTTTAAGGGCCCCAAGAGTTTGAGGAGAATACTGGAAATGTTAAATTGCGCGATCTTTTCGGTTAGTGTAAATCACGAAAACCGATGATGAAGCGACCCTCTTAAAGCAGAATTGACATTTGCCGCTACCTTCCGATAGCGTGATATGCTGCTCTGCATTTGGCTGAATAATTTATCTGTTTCTTAAATTGCATCCCTCTTAATGAAAGATTTTATGTAGGCACTTGTTCTACCAAGACAAAAGTGTCTTTGCTTTTTGAAGAAATTGCTCAACCAATCTGTTTATTTTCCTTTCTTGTCAGATGTGACGATGCTGATCTTTTTGGGATTGGTATCTATTAGTTTCTACACCGCGCTTTTCAGAAGATTCGATATCGGGTCTTCAATTAAGATTAAAATTTCAATTTGCTCATCCCTAATGTCCTTACCACATACTTCCAAGTTCGTCTTAATCGTTCGTCTCAGCGTTGCGTTTCTGATCACGCACTTGTCTCCCTGGCTTCTTTTATACTCGGACTCATACTTACTGGAATCTACTTACTCTAAGCTGCCGTTGCTTGCCTGCGTCTGCTGTGGGGCGTGTGGCTTCTTATAGGATTCGCTTTTTAAAATGTTTCACTTTAATTACTTGTATTTCAATTTTTCATATTTTGATATTCGTATGTACACGCTGAAACAGTAGCATCTCGGTCGGAACGCAAAGCCACCACGCAGCCGCAATGCAGTTCATATTCACTTTTTTTGTTCTTATGTGTACTCATTCCTTTTGTTTGTTGCGTTTGTTCGTTTTGTTAATGTTGAAAATCCGCTTAATTTGGAAAGCTGCTTTGCCACTACTGCTTTGTCGAAATCTTTCAAATACGTCAAATATCTCAATCAGCTGTTTTGGGAGTCTTAAAATAGCAGTGGGGAATTCGTTTACTTACATTTTGTAGAGAAACGGGGAATTTCACGAGAATCCGATGGAATAATTATAATAATAATAATATTGGACCAAAAAAAGTGTCCGCGGTTCTTTTTTAACACGAATTTTCTTTATTGAAAATCGAGTTTAAACAAGTATCTACAGTCAATACTATTTTCTATAACCCTTTGCCATTTTTCTGGGAACTTTATGATTCCTTCGGTATAGAGTTTCTGTCGTTTATCGGCGAAAAACTTACCAAGCTCTTCTGTAGGCTGATTCTTTGTCATCAAGAGAATTTTGCATATACCAAAAGAGGGTGCACGGATAGGGCTATGCGGCGGATTTATTAAAACTTTCCAACCAAGTTCCGTCAATCTGCTTCTGTTGCCCAATTCTCAATCCGGGGATCTGGTATACGGATGAATCATAACTTGAAGATGGATGAACTGGACCTGGTTTACCTAGTCCGAATTTTAAAGAAATGAGGAACGCTCCCACCATGGTTCAAGCGGAAACTCATTTGCATTATGTCGGACAATCAAGCCGCTTTAAAAGATTTGAAGTCTCAAATAATTGCATCACACTTGCCTACCTAGGTAGGGATGACACTACCTAATCCATTTGAGATATGAAGGAAAATCACATGGAAACAAGCTTACGGGAAATTATCCTAAATATGGGTAATGAAGTCCAAATCAGAGTTCTGAATTGAAATCGATGTTGCGATTGTAAATAAAAGTAATACTTCGGTGAATTCCAGGTTTCAAATGCTTTGGATTTTACAAACTACTAAAAGAAGGAATGATTCTTAGATAATAATAAATAATATAGTGTATGTAAGTATATCAAAACGATTTTCCGTTGTCCCTTGTCACGTTTAGTTTGGAGACAAAGCGGTTTCAGCGTTGTGCCATCTTCAGTGTAATTTTTCGTTCTCTCAAACTTAACAAGGGATGACGGAAAATCGTTCCAATATACATCATCTGTTCAGCCTGTCGAAAACATAGAAGACCAAAAAGAAATATTTACTATACTTGAAGGGTTTAACACTCTTATTTGGAGCCTGACAATGTTTTGTGGCCGAAAAAACTACGATTTTTTTTTGGAGTTGTCTCCGTAAACAATAATCTCCACTTCAAAATATTTGCATAACTTTATTTATTGAGAAAATTCGTATAGTAAAATTTCTAATATATTTGACGTCCTAACGATTTTTTTTTGTACTAGTGCTGATAGATAGACCTGGTTTAGGTGAACGAAGATGTCTCACTTGCCGAGAAGAGTCAGCGACATACTTCACAACAAGCATGTCAAGAAATATAAATACTACTGCATTTGTCGCTCGCTGCCGGCAGCGCTTGGGAGAAAAACAAGGAAATGTTGTTGACAACATACAAGGCAATTGGCTGGCCCGTTCTGAACTATACCGCGCCAGTGTGGTTGCCTGGAATTAGTAGAACGCAGTGGACGAAATTTCAAACGTGTCAGACCGTCGTTCTTTGGAACGCAATGGGATGTTGCCTGATGTCGCCTTTACATCATTTATAACCCAAAACGTAAACTCTTCCTCTCAGGGTACACAGCTTCATGCTCAGCAAGCAATTGAAAGACTTAGTTCAGCAATGTGTACGTCAACCACTGGATCCGACGGACTATACACAGGACCTAATCGGCGTTTGTAGGAAGTCAATAAAAACCTTCACATTTTCTCTTGTATTACAACCTGATTAGATTACTTGGATCAGTTGTTTCTTATCGAAGTAGTTCATATGTAGATGTAATGATTCTTATATTTTGAATAGATTGACCAACATTGGAACCGTTATAAATACAAATATCCTCTGAATTGTATGCTTGAAATGGCAAGACGAGAAGCACACATTAACTGTGTACCAGCTTAAAGCATGGAGATTAAGACAATTGAACTTGCCAGACCCCCATCATTTATTCAGATTAGTAAATTTAACCATAAAGTTGCGTTTAATTAACAAAATAAGACGCCCTACAAATCTCGTCTCATTGGTGACTTGGGTGAAAAATTAAATGGAGGAGGACTGGAATGTTGAAAGCTCTCACTTCCTTTTAGCTCATGCAGTATAGCTAAAACTAATGGCATATTCTTGTAGGACCATTCAAAATTACTTATTGAAGTTCTTCAGCTCAAGCTTGGTTGGGGATTCGGATACCGAGCCCCTTCTAGTGAAGTTATCCCGGGTAATCAGAGTTAGGTGCGTACTGCAGGGATACAAAAGACCTTTCAGGCCACAGTTTCCCTTCGTTTCTGTTTTAGCTTAGTAGCTATTTACATATCTATCTATCCGAAATCACTTAGACATTTATAGGGCAATCAAAGGGAAAAGAAATAATTCAATCTGCATTAAACCTTTACGGAGTATGCCGTCGTTTTGTTTGCAAAACTCTACAAATAAATTAATAAATATACATATGTATTAGTATTTCTATGAAAATCGATGCATTCGTGCATATTATAATCTCGTTCCTGTTTTTACAACTTCATTTCTGTGTGCTGTTGGCCAACCACAAAATAAATGATGCCACCGGCATTAAAGCGCGTGGTGGTTATTCATCACGCCATCCGAAGCGGCGCATATAATTTAGACGAAGGTAGAGTAGATGAAGTTATTTGGCCGCCATACAGTGGCACTTCCTGAGGCGATAGGCAAAGACTTTGGCTATGGCTGACGTGCTATGATAACTAACTACACTGACGATGACGACGACGACGACGACTATGGCGACATGACGTCAACGGTGCGATCGTCGCGGTTTCTCCTATTCGAATGTATTGTATACTTCGAGGTGGCGCATTGCGTTCAGTTGCCGTTGTTTGCCTGGTGTGTGTGTGTGTGTGTGTGTGTTTGACGATGGTTGTGGCACCAGCATGGCGGTCTAACATCAAAGCAAGCGCCAAAATGAAAATTATTACAAAGTGATGTAGCATGACTAAATATAATTTTATGTTTATATACCAAAGTTGCTGCTGTTGTGTTTTGCCGCGGCAGATCCGACAGCCAAAAGCTGAAGGCACAGACAAAACAAAAATCAATGGGGGCCAACAAACAACCCAATCAACAACAGAAAAGAGTGTCTGCAGCTACTGGAAGAACTGGTAGCTCAAGAGAGGTTAAAATGAATGAAAGCCTGGTGTAACTATGCGCGTGTGGATGTGAAAGCAAGAAAGGTAAATTCGCATAGATGGCGCGGGAAGTTTGCATTTGCATGATTTTTGTTGTTGCTGCTGGCGGTGCATTCGCCAACTCAAAGGCATTAGAGTGCAATAGTCGAAGCAACATAAGGAGCTATATTAGTCAGAGTGTGTGGCTGGACGTTGACCTTGAGTTGCAACGAGTATATACAAAATACATAATCACTTCAATCATCATAAACTAATATAAAACTCCGTCCGTAGTGCCATAAGTACATCGGTATTGTTGAAACATCCTAACTATCTTAACTAGTGACAGCAAAAGCATCGACGTAACAATATCGCTGGTGCTGATGGATTGCCATCTGAGCTGTTCAATGTTGATAGCAAAGAGCTGATAAGTTGCATACCTGCGCTACTACCGCATAATTATTCTTCTAAACATTTCATATAAGTAAGGTTCTATCGAGGGTATTGTGCGAGTGTCAACGAACTGATTGCAGGTTATTTGGCGATTTTAAATCCGCTTTCGACGGCTCCGAGCCGTTTGGTAGCAACCGAGATTTCAGGCATGTGAATTCTTTAACCTTATGCCAAACTCCGATGAGATTGCTCTTAGTGTGTTCGAGAGTAACATTCATTGAAAGAAATTATAGAGATGGTTAGAATCATAATATAAAGCTATCAATAAAGATAACTAAAGAATTGCGATTGCTAAGTAGATTCTATGTTCCCTGTTTCTATTAAAGTTCCATATCGTTTAGAGGAAAAAGAAAAACAAAAACTAGATATCAGAGTTATGTATAAGATTTATTTTGAAAATTATTTTTTAATTTTATTTCTGTATTGTTTTTATTTTTGTTTAGAACTCATCTATTTTTTGAGTTTTATTTTTTGCTTATAAAATGAAAGTTATTTTTTTTTTTTTAACTTATATTTTATTTGCAATCTATCTTACATGAGACATTCAGCAAAATAGATCTTATTTTTTGAGATTTGTTTTTTGTTTGGAAAGTTTTTGGTTTTTTAGAGTAAGTTTTGCTTGCTTATAAAATAATGGTTATTTTATAGTTATATTTTTCGTTTAAAAGTTTTTGTTGAGCTTTATTTTTTGCTGCAATAATTATTTTTAGTTTGTTACAAAAAAAATTGTAAGTTTTTGGAGTTTCTTTGCTTAGAAAATAAAAATTATTTTTTGAATCAACAATACAAATTTTTATGCGCCTAAGGGTATTTTTTGTTAGAAAATTATTGAAAAAACAGCAAGAAGATCCTCACATCTCCTCATCAGACTTCTTCCGGGAATATAACCCAAGTCCTCCATGGCAAACGTCTTAACCACTAGTTATTTAAAAACGAAGTAGGAGCTTTTCATGTTGCATCTGTCATACTGAATACACGCACATTTTTTTTAATTTTAGTGAAGTTAATAATAAAATTCTTACACCTCTTTGGTAAACTTACATTTTTCTGGTATTTTGTAGAATTTTTAATTTGATTTATGATGGGGTAAATATGCTCTGATTTTTAAATTTTATTAATGGTAAATGTGCGTGTAACAAAATATTTTATGATTTTCTCCCTTTAAATGTTATTATATTTCTTCTAGGCCGCTTTAGCTCAAAATGAGTGTTGTAATTATTATTTTACGGCTAGTGCGTCACTTAATGTATGTTTTAAAATGTAAAATAAAAATAAAATTTAAAATTGTTTGAAGTCCGCCCTCCAACCCTTTTAGAGCGGCCGCAAATGCACTTTACATGTATTCGAACGCTAAGTGCAATATTTATTACATCCTTTTACTGCAAACATTTTTCCATGCCTGTTGGTGTTTTTTTCTGTTTTTGTTTCTTGCTTTTTTTTTGTCAATACATCTCTGCGTGCGCGGAGTTTCCTCCTAACACAGCTGCACATACAATACATACATCCATATAAACAGTTTAACTCCTCCGTCGTTAGAAACTTCAATGCCGTTCTCATCTATTACACCATTTGATTTTGTTGCTTTATTACCGGTTGGTGTTGTACATACATATATGCCCTCACTCAGCCACACACACACACACACTCTGGCGCATCGAAATTTTCACAAAACGTCGAGCGATCAATCTATTCACAATGCCTTCCTACGCGTTCACTACAACAGCAACAACAACAACAGTTGAAAATGCAGTCGGAATTGGAAATAAAGATAGAGATGTACCATTACAAGCACACACACACACACGAAAGTGCATGAAAATTGAAATGTTAGCCCACATTACCAACTCCCTATGCATTTGCACCGGCACTTATCTAGCTTTGTAGCTGCGCTCAATAGGAAAGATCACTGCATCATCTTACCCCGCCACACCCCCGCTTGCAGTGGCATTGCGTCTTCCTTTTCCAACGACAGTGCAATTGTATAGAAATGTATTGTCTTTGTTTGTCGTCTGCGTCTTCGCCCTCGTTCATCATTTGTTATGTGCTTTGTTACAGTCCGTACGCGTATTGAGTTGTTACTTTGCGTTCCATAGGACATCTTAATTGGTGTGCTACGATGTTTTTGAAAAGAATACCGCACACAAAGGTGTCAGAACTGGTGGTAGTATAGACATACATACATACATACATACATACATACAAGAATACATACAATAGTGAAATCAAAGCAACAATAACAACAACCAACAGCAGCATACCTAGTTGTGCACACTGTGAGCCATACTACATGCTATGGAGCATCTCATTGGTTTCTTCAGCAGAATTCATACGTTTTTCTTATTGTTTTTTTTTTGTTTTTTCTTAAGTTCGTTTGAAGTTACAAATATATTTACTTGGTTGATTTGTATTGACTTGGATTAGTCGCTTGAATGTCATCCTCATTTCAATGTCGGAATTCCCTGAATAAAATCCATTGCTTCTTCCAGTCCACAGACATCCATATGTACATACATTTTTATGAATATTTTGTATTGTGGTGCTTACATTCAATACGAACTTAAACCCATTATAGGGCTTGGCATTCAAAAGCGAATACTTTGGAGTGCAAGCAGACATACCTGTGAGAAAATTTGCTGCTTCGGCGCTTGTGGTCCAGCTGGCTGGTTGCACTGGTAGGTAAAACCTCCAATTAGGAGTATACAGCACATTACGAACCAGAGATAGAGCAAATTTTGAAAAATAGAAGAAAAAAGAGAATGATCAATTTAGTTAGAACCAGCCCGTGGAGTTTAGAACTTAAGCAAATCCTTTAAATCCATTTGAATCTACGTTGCCCAGCTATTCCAGGATTTTTAAAGAAATCTCATTCTAATTCTCCGAAAATCTGGACAGCTACAGAGGAAGTTTCTTCCGCACCTTGTCCAATTCCTCCGATTTAATTATAGTTGAAGATCTTTTGACATTGAAATATCGGTCCCCTGAGGAAACTAGAGGCATAAGGAACACTACTGCGACTGAGATATAAAGGGCCGAGCCGTTCCGTGACAGCTCTTCGGCTAGTATTCTTTTGCAAGTCGGTTACAAAGAAACGGGCCTATACTTAGAGTTATTAGCAGCCGATCGCATTTATTTCATTGACTGATATCAGTCGGAGAACGCCCCCTTTTAAAGTTTTTTATATATAGTATATGATCAGCATAACACATCAATTTTCCGACAGTTGATCATTTATTGTTAACAACATCAAATTATTTCTATATTAAGCTCCGTTTGGTGTAAAGTGCTCCGACGCGTTGACAAATAGAGCGAATATGGTATTATTATACCAAATATATTTAATCTTGGTGATGATAATGAAAATGTAAGTCTTAATCGCAGTTAAGATTAAAGCCAATCACTGAACTTGATAGCCCCATAGAATACTGGTTTGTGGTGTTTTTCTATCTAGAAGTTAAGAGGCACCTCTACCGAAGCTTTAACTTCTGTAAAGCTTCGCAATGCGATAAGAAATGTTAGAACAATTAACTCGGAACCTTATAACAGCGCTTCCACATCTTTTCTTTCAGTTCGCATCTATAACTCTCTTTGACAAGTAATCCGGGTCGTTTTCACGGCGAGTCTAAAAGGAAAAATATTCTTCAAGATCCATAACCCTTTCTCAGAGTGTGTTTTGAACAGTTTACTTATGCCGAGTTTTGAACTATAATTAAATCTTGACTGTTTCAGATTTTCCCTGCAGGGGAGTATTGCTAACACACATACATAAATATATGTACAAAACCCATCAACAACCTTTGTACAAACATATGTTAGCATTTGACTTTGTTTATGCGTGCGCATCTCACATTGCGTGGGTTTGACAGCTTTAAAAAATTAATTTTCGAAATGTCTTCCCCTTTTCTTATACATATTCGAACTATGTGCTGTACGATATTTAAACATACAAATATCTATGTATGTATGTATGTATATGGAGTAGTAGAGGTGTACGTGTGTGGTCGCAACGGATTTGAATTGTTGCTTCAGATATGGAGCTCTTCTCCACATACGACACCATTCATTGCCTATGTAATTGTTAGTCGCATCGCGATTGTTGTTATTATTGTATTATTGTTGGGGCTAACGACGGTGGTCCACAATGTACAAATATAATAAATCGTTTTGGGAAAGAGGCGATCGTTTTTATTTAAATCGATTTCCTTTGACTGAATCTTCTAATGCTCTGAACAAAAATAATGAATTCAATTGCGTGTTTTTTGTTTGTCACAATTGAATGAAGAGGAGGAAATAAGGAAAGAAAAAAGAAAAACGTGAAAAGTGGCCAAGTGCCATGCGTCTTTATTACCGATTGTATGCAAAAGGGTTCAACGAGGCAGCCAACCCCACACATAATAAATATTATAGCTGGTCAAAAAAAGTGAATGGCAGAGCTAGAATTACGAAGCAGCTTTGCTCTGACAGCAGTCAAGTCGTAAATTCGTTTAATATTTATGTAAATGAATGTGCATCCTCTTTCCGGCAAACTATTGTGTAAAATTTAATCTTCAAACCAATCAAAACGGAGTTGAGTTAAAAAGTAAATTTGTGGAAACTGATCTATGGATTTTCTCTTACCGTTGATGTTATGGTAGGCAGTATTGTATTATCAGAAAGTTGGAAATTGAAAGAGCTTTTAATCGAAGCTGAATTTATTGTAACGCAAAATATTTGCCCTCTATAAAATTCTCGAACTTAGTCGTATCTATGTACTTATGTCTATGAATTTGTTTGTAACCCACGTATTTTCCTACATTTTGTTAAATTTCTTAAGCCAAAATAGTTAAGAGAATCAGAACTTCGAAAAAAAAAATTTATTCAAAGGTAACATTATAATTAACACTGCAATTTAAGAGCTGTTATCTAATTTTAATATGAAACTATTTGTTATTTAATTTCATGTAGAATTCAGCTTTAATCGTACATAGATTTTGCATGAGAAGACCCATAGTGAAATTTTCCTACGAAGAATTCTTTAGAACAAGGACAAACCGGACGTTTAGGCGGGAGCTAATTTAAATGAAGTCCCAAATTATTTGGAGAGTATGTTTTTAGACACGAAGCACGAACATAGGCTATATTTTTGTTAATCCGTTAGATGGCGCATGAGTCGAAATGTTCTGAAAATCTGTATTTATGACTCGGTTTTAATGAAATGAGAAACATATGATGTGAATTCCATGAGAAAATGTAGCGCAAAAAACCGTGTAAAAAGAGAATCAGTTGCGTTTGCAAAAGTATTTAGCTATGCTGACTAAGTCGCGGGAATCAGCTAGTACTATACAGGGGGATTCAAAACTGCGTACAAATATTTGACACACGTATTACTTGGACCATAACGAGCACAGTGTAAGGGACATTTTTCGCTCTGGGCTTATTTAAAATTGAAATGATAAATTCTTGTCTCATTTTGAGCTCACATCTTTACATACTAACAACTCTATACATATATAACAGGCCCGTGTCTTTGTATCCGAGTTGCAAAAGATTACTAGGTAGGATAACGAATTGCATGAAAAGCAACAACACCAGCTCGGAAAAATACGCGAGTTGAGGCAACTCGTTAAAATGATATCCGACCTGAGTTGTATTGGGACATGGGAAAATTCAGTTCAACACTTAATCCGTTATTATTATCAACCTAAAATTTCCTAACACAACTATTTTCCATTCTTAAATAGCAGTAAACAAATTTAGTATTTCATGAAAGTTGCGAGCAGGGTTTCCTTTTGCATCTAAAGTACATTTTATCCGAGCTGGAGAGTTTTTTGCAAGTCGGTTACAATAAAACGTTTCCTATATAAGATTGAAAGGTTTTGAATTTCCCATAAGTCTATACTATAATAAAATTGTAGAAAAGTCCTACCTGTTCATTGAAATTTTCTTTAAAAAATGATCGAATACATTTGAACCATTTCTAAAATCTTAAACTTACTAATCTCCGAAACTACTGGGTCTTTAACTGGTGACGTGGCAGTCATCTCAGGCATAACATAAGGTATATTTGATTAAAATATTAAATAAGGGGGAAAATATTAGAAGGGACTTAGAATCAACTTCCTTTGAATAAAATTTAATTTTTTTTGTTGATGTTTTATAAAAAGTAACAGCGCACTCTTGGTATATGTAGTTTAAAAGAAATTTTTAAACCATCCATTACGATGTTAGTGCGATACACTTGCACGAAATAGCCTCCTTTACAATCATACAAACTTCAATTCTTTAAAGAGAGGTTGACACATTCAAAAATCATTGACAATTTGACAGTAAAAAAGCCCTCACATTTTCTTTATATTTTGTTGACCCAGATATTTGAAAGCAGTTTTGAATCGCCCCGTATAAAGCAATGGTTCTCTTCTCAATTGAAAACCAAACACATTGGATTTCGGTAACAGTTATCATAATGAATAGACGCTTCTGTTATCTTTTTGAGTACTTTCAGTCCATTCCATCCATCGGGAAACTTGCCCATAGACCGAGAGGAGAAAATACGTCAAAAAGTCTATAAATAACTAGTGGGTCAGTTTGGAATAAATCAAAGAGAATAGGGGCTTCTGAAGTGCAGATCAAATTAAATGAAAATTAAATGTTTGTAAAAAACTCGAAACATTTTAACTAGATAATTGTTTTCTGCTCTTTTAGTGGGTTATGTTCTGCGTGTTTTTGTGACCTCCTACTGTAGTCGGCAATGCGTTAAAACATCTGCTTACTACGGAAAATTCACTATACATACTTATCACTGAGAAAATTTTCGAATACTTTGAGTTGATTGATTATTACTTTCATTTAACATTTCTTACATTAGATTCTTATTTCAAAGAATTCTGTTTAAAATAGTCGATTTTTAATGACATTTTAATGTCCTTTTGAGTGACAAACATGCGGTACACATAACGTCATACATACGCATTTGTATGCAAGTATGCCATTTTAATTATTTTCAGAACCACTTTTGAAACATTTGCATTACGCGTCTCAATGGAAATCATTTTTCCGACCAGCTAATATTAACCCCCAGCAGTGCCACTTGAAGTAAGAATTTAAAATGCAACAAATGCAAATTCATTCGCCCATACATATATATGTACATGCATATGTATTGATGTAAATGCAAACATATGTAGAAACAAGTGGCCTGCAAGAAAAATTATGGTGTGAGTTTATAGAGAACTTGAAGCCTTTCAGACGAGTACAGTAGTTAAATAACTTTGCTTTGACATTTGTTAAAAATCTTTTGTTCCCCGCCAAAGTGTGGGGCGCTAGAAATTCCTTGTCAGAACGATGGCGTCGATAAAAATATGAAAAGATAAAAAAAAAGAATCATAACAATTCATAGTGAACTTTTCCAAGAAATATATTTATTGACCTCGTAATTTTAGTTACTTGTCAAATAAACGGTCAAAAAGATCCACTATGAGACACAACAATGTGTTAAAATGTTTTACGAAAAAATTGCTTCTGAAATTTTATTTCATATCTCCAAACAATATATGTATGTATTTAGCTCAGATTGATACTCTTAAAGTGAAAGCTTAATTTGTCCGCCAAACAAACTGTTGACCTCCATTGTTTGAATTCTTTGGGTATTTTTGATACACTTATCCGGAGTCATCATTCTATTTTAGCACAGTGTTCAATTCCTTCCGAGGTTATTTGCAATAATTCCCACCGAAACAAGATAAATTTCTCTGAAATCTTTTCCTGATCGCATTTGTTAGTTCACTGGAAGTCACCGAAGCGGCAATGATGAATGGAATCGCAAAAAAAATTCAACGATTTCATTGAATTGGAAATGTCGTAAGTTTTGACGGTGACGATCCATTAAAAAATTCATAGGTGGACATCAAGCTCAAGGAAAGAACAAAGTTCAAAAAGACTCTACTCTTTGTACGAATAGATGGCGAAACTTTGCAAAGGGGAAAGGTTATTAAAATCTTGATAATACTTGAGTATTTCTCGTCGAACGAGATATCCAGATTTGTTCCATCGAACTTTGGAAAGTGATATCAGAAATATTTATTTTTCTTGTGAATTCATTCTGTTTTGTTCACATAAAAGACATTTATTGTCGACGAGCATTAATCTTTCCGAAGTTTTCTTTTTTTTCTTCTTTTATTTATTTATTGAATTTTCCATGAGACATAAATATTGAGCTAGAAGTCTGGATGGATTGTTTGGACATCAAGATCTGCTAAACGTCGTTGTGTCATCCGCAAAGGTTGACAATGAAAGACCGGAATCTGTCGAAATGTCTGATGAGTGCAGAATATTCAGCGCCAAGTCCTTGCAGAACTATGGCAGCAATAACGAATTCTTGAGTTATGAAATCATTTTGTCGTACGGCAAAACTTCGGTTGCCAACATAACTTTTAAAAATTTTGTGTGTATTCGCAGGAAGTAGTGTCCGTATTTTATATAGTAGGCAGTCCAGCCAAATTCTTGGGCGACATTCAGAAAAATTACTAAGCTGTACTCTCTACTATCTCAAATGTTAGACGGTTAAGTTGTTCTATGGTACCGTGTTGTGCCCGGAATCCAAATTTATTCGGGGATATAATGTTCCTTGCATGTGTACAAATCTTAACGGCCATGGTATTTTCAAAGAGCTTCGAAAAACAAGGGCACGATATCGTTTGATTTTATATTTGACCAATTTGTGTATCCCTAATATGATAGTTCAAACCTGAGTAAGGCTAAAAGCACAGAACACACGTCTCCTAGTTTTGGAAAGAGATTAGCTTAAGAGGTGACGAGGCGATTTACAATTGAATGCAATAGTGGCCTGGTGTAAAAGGTCTGTCAACAAAGTTGGTCACCAGCTAGTTGAACTTTTTTTTCGTGCAACCTTATGTTTGTTTGCATTGGTTTACTCGCAGATTTGCATTTCTACATGATTTAGTTTAGTAAAGTACGGAAACAAACTATTCCTGCATATAAGCACATTGCGTTCAACTAAAATCGCTCGAACAAACAAGTCATGCAACTTTTTGGCGTTCAACTTCTCACTCAACGTTTCATTCAAGCAATTGTCTGAAAATTTGCCTCTAAAATCGGCTCATATACATACATATATGTATATGATGTAAGCGTCAATATTAATATCATTCTTAGTCTTTGCATCGAGTTCCTTTCCAGCCCTTTGACTCTCGGGATCCCTAAATTTATAATGTACATTGATGGAAAATTTAGTATCAACACATAGCATATTTAGTCCATTATTTTCATTTCTGGCTACAGGGTATTCGTTGCATCCTTAGTATGCCTGTTAGTACACACACATACATATTTACATATGTATCTCTTCCTGAGCATTATAATATTTACGAGTATTATTTAAACTTCCACTTGAACGCAAACTATCTGCGTCTCCGTGGGTTTAACACTGCTGCGAATGTATCATCACATTTTGCCCAAGTTTGCTTGCGACACATGCGACCGACCACACACATGGCAACGCGACGCATTCAGCACGCACCGCAGCCTACATACTTCAATGAGTTTGTGTTGGCAGCCGCGTAAGAGGCGTGAGGAGACGACAGCGATGCGGCAAGGCGAAATGTAACGACCACCCGACCATAGTGCATTGCGGCGGCAATCTCCAACAACAGCCAGTACGTATGTATGTACATACATATGTGGGCAATTGAAGGCGGCACTGACGTTAGTATAGCCGACGCAAATGCAATAAGAAAGTGGGAGCGAAGGGAGGGGGCGCCAAGTATTCCACTGACGCATGAATCAGCGTAAAAGCGATGTCAGTGCAGCAATAAAAACGACAATAACAATAACAATAATTCAATTAAGCTGGAATGTACAACAATAATTTGAAGCGCGTAAATTGCAAAGCAATGTGGCTGCGACGGTGGCGCATGCAAACAAAAAAAATATATATACAGCTGTGGTAAAAATAATAGCAGTTAGAAATGCGATCTCATAAAAACTCAAATAAGGAGGAGTCGCGTAATTTTATTCTTCTTTTTACCGAATACCATTGATGAAAAAAATGATCTAAATAATTTCGTAGGAAATTTTTCGAAAAACAAAAAATCAATATAACGGTATTTTGTACGCTAGTAACTTTAAATCGAAATAATATGCACGTTAATTTGTTTGTTTTTTAATTTTTGTTTTTTGTTCTTCATAAAAAAAATATTCCATTACACTGTCCGACAAGATTTTTTCACCAGAGTAGCCATGGTGTATTTTTGTAAATGCCACCCATTTTTTAACAAATTTGCTATTCAACTCCTCTAATCAAAAATTTGATCTGAAAAATTCAATTTTGAATAAACCGCACCCATAATAACTTTTCATGGGAAATATATTCCTAGAACATTTTAACATTAGCTCCCAACTTAAAGTGTCGTTTTGATCCTTACTTCAAAAAACACCTTAAAAAAACTTGAAAAGTCGTTAAAAGATTAGAAAATTATTCTTCTCAGACAAAATCTATGTATGAATGTTGAGTTCGGCTTAAAACAAATGGTTTCATAAAATAATAAATAGTTGCATAAAAAACTTGGATAACAGCTCTGTTAACTCGCATTGTTAATATTAAGAAGAAGAAAATACAAAAATGTAGCATAGTTCAAGGGGAGATATTTGAATTTTATTTTTTGTAGGTTCACGTTGTTTCCATAAAGGTTTTGCAAGATTAGACATTTTAATCCTTTAATGGCTTTCCAAAATTGTTTTTTGAAGGGTTTCTTGAAGTGTGGGTCAAAACGACACTTTAAGGTGGTATGGGCTCAAATTTTCTACGAAAATATTTTACGTGCGATTATACTGTATATATCTTAACCTGCCATTTTGCTATGCATATATTTTTCCCACTTTTTTTAAAAACAGCTGAGGCCAATACATAAAATTTTTAATAGGCCATAAATAAAAAAATCTACCTAACTTCTACAAACCCAGATGGATAGGTGAACTTTCAAGAAGAAGTCTAACAAGGTTTGGCTTATCATCAAATTGGCGCACAGTACAATTGAAATCTGGCCTTATTCTAAAATGAATTTAAAAATTGTACGTTGCATTGCTTCCAATTAGAGGTGTAATGTAGACATCATAAATTTATCTAACGTTAGAACCTCTGATTGAAGTGTATAAGTATAAGTGG
The DNA here is from genome assembly GCA_951828415.1 of Anomoia purmunda. Classification (NCBI taxonomy): domain Eukaryota; kingdom Metazoa; phylum Arthropoda; class Insecta; order Diptera; family Tephritidae; genus Anomoia; species Anomoia purmunda. The sequence continues at coordinate 99,267,533 of OX639997.1, forward strand.
CGACCACCGACTGACTACTTTCTTGTTGGGCGAGAACGGCCACTCATTGAGTAACATGTTAAAGCGATAATGTCGATTAACATTCTAAATTCAAGTTTTTATAAGTAATTATTACAGAACGGATGAACTTCGTCTTCGGCCATGTTCGGCCAATAAAGTTCTGTTCGGCTTCGGCAAAAAAACAAAAGCCGAACTTTGGTACAACATTTGAAAATTTGTATTAATATAAAAATTTTATAAAATTTTACTTTTAATATGAAATGTAAAATTTTTCATACCATAGAACTTAGCTACCGTTTGACACAACCCATATATTGGATTATCGACTAAAATACGCCTGTTCTCGATGATGCCATTATGTTTTCTGTTGAGGAGAAGATATTTGTAAATAGTTTATGTAGGATATGAAGCTGGCTCATGCTGCAGACAAATTTGAGTTTACTTGTTTTGTAACTAATGCAATGTCATGTGAATAATGCAATTCTTTTGCTCGCTATTGTATTGTGTATGATTACATTTACAACACTACATACTCGAATTAAATGCTCATAGCTGTTACTTGTAATGCTAATAATTTCGTTGGTTGAGTGCCTACGCATTGAGGATGAACAGGCAAAACAGCTGTGACAAAAAACAATCTGGATGCGTTGCATACTTAAGTAAATTTATACGTTTTATAAGTTTGTTTGTCTGTACAGATTTAAACTTCGATGCCACTACAGCTGGCTGTCACCTTCCATAAAGTAATAGCGCGGTGAATTTACGATATTTGCCTGTCATTTGAATCAATTTGTGAGAGCACTCGCGCAATTTCCGCCCCACATTGAAGCGATCGCAGCAGCACCGACACCACCAACAATAGCAACAAAAACAAAGCAAATAAGCAACGCTGTGTGTGGTCGGCCGACCACGTTGAGGGCGGTTGGGACGAACAACAGACCACCGCAGCACGCGACTACAACACGAAATCGTTGAAAATAATAATAAACAACCAAACACCGGGTGCCTGATGTTTGGTACTTGGTGCCGGTTGCCGGCAACGCAGAGACCACACACAGGCTAAAATATTTATTGGCGCAAGTAGAGGAAGTAAAATTAGTAGCAGTAGCAGCAGGACCTACTCCACCGCGCCACACGTTGGTTGCTTCCAAACCTTGACTTTTTCTCGCTTGTGATTGGCCATCTACCTACCCCCTTCTACTCCGCCATTAGCCAAGTTTTTGCCTTGCTAATGCAATGAATGGCTGTGTTGTTGTTGTACCAATTGTTAGTCTTCCCAATGCTGCTGCTGCTGTCAGCCTGCAAACCGCTCAGCCTTAACCGCAGCCACTCTGCTGCTCTACTTTGTTGTTCTTGTCTCAAACTTGCTTTGTTTGTTGTTTTATTTTGTTTTGTTTATATATTGTTGTGTTATTATGTGGTTTTGTTGTTCTAGCGTTGTTTAGTATACAGTCGCCGTTGTTTTTAAATGCTGTTGTGGTAGTTGTTGTTGTGCAGTGTTTTACTTTCAACCTCGCGACACATGGCTGCTATATAGAGCGCCACACAGTGGGCTGAAATTGCCAGGTGGGGACTTAGGTCTTTAAATTTGCATTTTCTAATTATATGATCCTCTATCATAGTTTTATGCTATCTATATAATTTGGTTTCTTAAAATCCAACCAAATTTCTTATTCTAAGTATATTAGCATTGGTTTTCCTAGTTTGATGTAATATTACCGGTTAAGTATTTACTTAGTAAAAGAACTTACACATCTACCAAAAATATAAAAATATTGTATATATTAATAATAATTCCTTGTGTATATTGAAACGATTTCGGCCGATTTGTGCCACCTTCAGTGTAATATTTCGTTTTTCTTTTTTCGTTAAATTTTTCACACTGTTGGAAAAACAGAATATCGAAAGGAAACAATAATTGTTTAGTTGTAAGTACTCCGTAACTGTAGTCCTTGGGGTGATTTATAACTGTGCTAAAATGTTTTGCAAAAGAATTTGGTTTGCGAGATATCAGCGATTGAAAATTTAAAAAATGAAGGCAAGTATTTTTTTAAAGAATTTTTATCTCGAAAGCAATCAATATTACAAGAAATTCATTTACATAAAATTTAAGGGAAAATTCCAAGTTTTTATATTATTGAAAATTAAATAAATAAATAAATTAAATTCATTTTTTTAATAAGTTTGTTATGTTTCCCAACAAAAAAAAACACATTGTTATAAAATTTGAACTTTCCTTAAATCTCCTAAATTACAAAACACACCTCTTTCCGAATTTCATTATATTTGGAATAAGGTTAAAATGTTGTGAAAATATTTTTTGCGAAAAGCTATGAAATTCAAAGCATTAACTATGAACAATAAAAATTTAAGTGAAAATAAATTATTATAGTAATATACAAATTTGGATTTTTTTTTTGTAAATTACTATTTCTTGTAGGATGTCGAGATAAAAATTATTTTTAAAAGTTTCAATCGCGAATACCTTGCAAAATTGGTTAGCACTCCATGTACTACAAAACTACAAATTTTAAGAAAAATCTGTGATCTATTATTTCCCCTTCTTTTTCCTATTTAACTAGACCAATAGATTATGATTTACAGAAGAACTAAGATTGCCTTCTAAGCTTTATACAGATCTCAAATTGCCACCTAAGCTGCAAATTATTTTGTAATCCATTATTGCATCCCTATACCGACAAAAATTTTGGTGGCTTACAGTACTGGTGTAGTACCCAGTGGATTTCAAATTGAAATTTCAAAAAACTCAAACTACTTCGATTAACAAGAAAAAGTAGAATATATACTACATTAGGTCTACTTTCTAAAGATATAAACCACATTTTGAAGAAATGTGAGGTAATTGAGTTATTGCCATAGAGTTTATGAGGTATAAAAACGTTTTTCTTCCTCAATATTAACTATTTAGTATTTTTTCATCTTATCTTAGTCTACGACCGATCTTAGCCCACTGTGTGCCGAGTTGCTCTGCCGCCTGCGTCTGCGTGTGTGGTCTTTAATTCGCCTTTTGGGTGGTCTCATCCAAATTCGGTTGGCGTTGTGTGTGGCCTTAGCGCGCCGTACAGCCGCATGCACATGTACACATACATCCATACATACATTTATAAAACATACACACACACATATGTATATGCTTGTTGCTTGCATAAATGCTTTTGTATGTATGAATTTATTTATATTATCGGCATGTGTGGTCCATACGGCTGTGTGTGGTCCAACCATCAACGTCAAAGCCGTTCCTGTTATTGTTGCTGTTGTGCTGCCGTACACCATTCACCTTCTGGCGCTTCGTTGTTTTTTGCGTATAAAACTGTTGCTACATATGTATTTCCCCTCTATAATTTATTGTTTGGCATTCGTTTTTGCTTCTATGATTATTTCAATTTGCAATTGCCTGGGCTGGCAATACGAGGAAAACACAAGCCCACATACATACATACATACATGTATATGCATGTATGTACATACATTCAATTAAGCATCCACATATGCAAATTCCTGCTGTTAATGTGTAAATTTAAAAGGTTCTTCAAATGCCTTTTTAAATAGTTTTAAGTGCTCTTAAGTATTTTATCGCAATGAAATTTGTAGGCACTCTGCTGCCATAGTCGAACGGATCTAGTGGCAGCTAATTAAAGTCATACGTTCGATTCATAATTATAGCGGTCTATCATGAAAACCGCGTCACCTTATATTATTTTTCCATTTACATATGTACATAAGTATATATAAAGCACCAAAAACTTGACTTAGCACTATTTTTTTTAGCTCTCTTTAAAATTATCTAGCACTTTTTCAGCTCCAAAAATGTTCAGTTGTATTCATTGCACATTTTTTGATATTTTCGCTAATTTTTTGTAATTTTATTTCGATTTGTGATATCGAATGATTTGTTAAAATTATTGAACTCAAACTACATTTACGGTTAGAATAATAATACCTGTACTGCTTCAGAAGACATTCTTTTTGAGCACGATATGTTATTTATAATTTTTATTAAAGTGGAGTACTAATTACTGTTAATAAGAATTATAAATTGAGTATCAAAACTTGAACATAAAATCATATATTCTTAATGCATCATATTTGTTTTGAGTCTTATTGCATTTGTGTGAATTGGCAACTGAATTGGCAAATCGTAATTTCTAGAGAATGACCGAACTTCGGATTCTCCTTCGACCCTGTTCTGCCACTAAAGTAATAATACTGAAAGAAATTATTAATTGAATAACGAATTGGACACTTTTCAGCTGGCAAGAATTTGCAACATTTTTGAATACTTTTTAAAGCCCATATTTTATGTTGAAAAAATATTGCTTTATAATATACAATGCCTCCATCCATCCTCCATCGAATGTGTGTGCTGTGCAATTGTTTAGTGTTGCAGGTCAGCTTTGTACAGATATACGAAATCGGTCGCAAGTTAGAAATGCCGATAGGCTATTGTTGTTACAATACAATATAAAATTATTAAATTTCGAGCATTCTACATATGTATATGTAAGTTTTTTAATGTTTTTTTTTACAAAAATATATACAGTTCCGGAAAAAAGTATGGGAACTGTAACTTTGGAATGTTGGAATGTTTTTCATGCTAAATCCTTTTCGTTGTTTTTTTATCAAACTATTCTATAACCAAACTCTTATAAATCCCAATTTCAATTGTTAAAATTTTAAGCCGTTCAATCCTACTTTTAGTACTGTATAATGCTAGTTTTAAGAGACTAAAAATTCGCGTTGAAAAAAGTGATTTAAACTAATGTACCTTTGTTATACATATAATAAAAATATAGAAATTTATTGATTATTTATTAATATAGACCTTGAAAATGTTCAGTTCAGCTATGGCAAAATTCGCTTCGGATGGGTCCTCAAAATCGGTGTTCCTTCATTCTCTACTTATTTCCAATACAAATACAAGAATACAAATTTCGAAACAGTAAATTAGTTTCAACTTATTAGTTTTTGGTCTAATTTATTAACAAACTCATACAATTGTTACATGAGCCATATCAATGAATATTTGTTTTTGAAAGTTGCTTCATATACTTAAATTTATGAAATTTGGTTTTATGTTTATCTTAGTTGCCGAAAATATATTAAGTTGAAGAAACGTTAATTTGAAGAAAAATAAAACAAAAATTAGATCTTTAATTTAGCTACTTATTGAACGCCTAGAACGCTGCCCCCAATACGATACCAAAATCGTGATTGGCGACTTCAATGCCATGGTGGGAAAGGAAGGGATCTTTGGTCACACTATCGGAAAATTCTGTCACCACGACGAAACCTCCACTAGATCCAGCAAGCCACGTGACTGTCTCCAGATCGAAAACACACCTGTTCCTCCGCAAACTGGAATTCGCTAGCATTGGGGGCACTATCGGGAGTTGGGAAAGGAAGAGAGACGTATTATTCGAAGAAAGAAAAGAGGGACCGAAATGTGTGGGTGTGAAGAGCTTGCTAGCCGACAGGAAAAGCGCCGGAAAATGTTATCAGAAGATGTGGCGACTTACGGAATGTTTTAAGACCGCGGCAAATTCCTGTAAGAACAATAACAGTGATCTCGTGGACCTTTTCGGTGAGACTTTACTTACTTACTTAATTGGCGCTATAACCGTTTAAGCGATTTTGGCCGAACTTCTAAAATGTGTGGTGTGCGTCTGGATCTTGTAACACAAATTGAATCCGAACGGCGAATGTTTTTGTAAGAAGTTTTTTCATGGCAGAAATTCATTCGGAGGTTTGCAGTTGCCTGTCGAGGGGCGACCGCTATTAGAAAAAACTTTTTTGATAATTTTTTATTTTTTATTTTTTAATGTTACTTGCCCCGAGCTGGATTCGAACCTGGGACCCACCGAATGAAGCGTACACACGCTACACTAGGCTACGGTGGCCGCCAGACTGTGAGACTTTAGACCTGGTAATTTTACCATCGACCAGATATTCATGATAGGCCAAAATTGAAAAAGAGAATACGATCGACAGTCAGGTCGAGAAAGAATGACATTGAACTACACCAACGCAGCTCAGTTCGAATAGGCAAGGACCTCTTAGAGACATTTGATACCAAACCAGACAAGGTGCGCCCTCTTTAACATTATCTTGGAAAAAATAATTCGGGCTGCAGAATTAAACCGGTCAGGTACCATTTTTGCAAAGAGCGTGCATCTGCTGGAGTATGCCAATGACATCGACATCATTGGAGTTACGAACCGCGTCGTTAGCTCTGCTTTTTCCAAGCTGAATAAGCAAGCGAAGTGAATGGGTCTGGATACGAACGAGGCCAAAACGAAGTACCTCCTGTCCATAAATAAAGAGTTAGCACATTCGCGTCTTGGCTCCAACATCCCTACTGATAATTACAATTTCGAAAAGGTGGAGGACTTTGTTTACCTTGAACCAACATTAACACCCAAATCGTTGTCAATTGGGCGAAGTACCCTTAAATTCCAAGCAGTTGGACATACGTTCGTCCAACCATATTTCAAAATTTTCATGAGAGGTTTAGAGGTACCACAATCTGCGTCACCTTCTGAGGTCCCATCAAAGATAATGTCCCATTGCCGGCAGATATCACTTTGCTGAACATTGGCTCTCAGAAAGCCGGAGTGCATGTCGATTGGAGAAAAGGTCCGCTATCTGTTGTGATTGTAGCTTTTGGACTTCGAGCATTCTTTGTGTCAATGAGCGCGCACTTTTTGCGGCACAGAGGCGCGTGCGAATCTTGTCTGCGACAAGATGGTAATCCTTGATTATTCATTCATTCGTCTACCACAACAAATGCCAATTTGGTTTGGGGTTTTTCCATCAGGAGACAGCCATGTAGATTATATCCAAGGCGAATCCATACAAGGTGGTGTTATAAATACAACTACAAAATTCCTATGTATTTTATTTTTGTTTCTGCGTAAGAGTTGTCAAAATTTAAATACATTTTGTTTTTGCTTTTACGGCTTTTGAAAGCTCATACGCAAAAGCAGAAACAAAATAAATGTAGGTGAATAAAAAAAAATCAAATCAGCTGCTCTTACGCCATCACCTTCGCTAAATTCGCCTTGATTGTATCTAACCATGTTTTCTTTTTTAAGTTGAACCCAAATTGTTGAATAAATTGTTCAGTGCGCAAATAAACATATTAATATATTGCACCTTCTGAGCCGTAACAAAGTATGCCGGATGTTTGCTACTCATTTATTGAAAACAGGAAAAAATAAAAAAGTAAATTGAAATCATTTTTAATGAAAAGTTTAAAAAAAAAGTATTACTTTACATAAAATTATCATTTGTTTTTTTTATTTTTGTCTGGCAATAGTGTTTGTTTACAAATTTGTTTGACATTTTACAGATTCTTTTTTGAACAACCAGTTGTCAAATGTAATTTACTGATTTCTTTTATGCGCTGTTTTCATTAAGCCACACTGGCGAAATAAACTATCAGAGCCGAAATTTGCTGAATTCTTCCCAAAATGCCTCCGAAAAAGGCGCCCGCTGCGAGCAAAAAGACCGAACAAAAGAAGAAGGAGAAGATCATTGAGGTAAGTTCAAGTTCAGATTGGAGCCTCTACTATTGGAATGTTGAAATGCGCCTAACCTAACTTTTCACTGCTGATGTTGATTGTTCGAACGCACCGCCAATTCACACACACACACACATACACACCCACACACAAACAAACACATCTCTCTGCAATTGCCAATTGATTGCAGGATAAGACTTTTGGTTTGAAGAACAAGAAAGGTTCCAAGCAACAAAAATTCATTAACCAAGTGCAGAAACAAGTGCAGTCTGGTGGTCAACATCCGCGTACTGATGGCGATAAACGAAAGGAAGAAAAGGAGAAGAAACTGCAGGAGCAGCGGGAAATGGCAATGATCTTCCGACCGGTGCAAACGCAGAAAGTGGAGAAAGGCACGGATCCAAAATCTGTGGTGTGTGCATTCTTTAAGCAAGGCAGCTGTACTAAAGGAGATAAGTGCAAGTTCTCGCACGATTTGTCCATTGAACAGAGGGTATGTATGTTGCGGAATCCGCGCACATAATATGGAAAAGTTTGCATATTTTTTTATTTAATCTTTCTTTCATACAGACAGAGAAACGCTCAATGTACGTGGATATGCGTGACGATGACCCCGATGACAATATGGCTAATTGGGACGATGCCAAGTTGAAAGAAGTGGTGGATAAAAAGCACTCGGAAGAAAAGAAGAGACCGACCACGGATATCGTGAGTAAATTAAAGTTACTTTTTTTTACTATTAAATTAATTATTATCCATCCATTTTACTTTTAGATTTGCAAATTTTTCCTTGAAGCTGTGGAAAAATCAAAATACGGTTGGTTCTGGCAATGTCCCAACGGTGAAAAATGTATCTACCGTCATGCGCTTCCACAAGGATATGTGCTCAAAAAAGATAAAAAGAATATCGACAAACCGAGTGAAATTTCATTAGTTGATCTAATTGAGAGAGAGCGTGCCGCTTTGGGTGTAAATCAAACACGAGTCACACTAGAAACATTTTTGGCTTGGAAGAAACGCAAGATACAAGAAAAGAAGGATAAGATGACAGCAGAGGAAGAAAAGAAGAAGAGTGACTTCAGCAAAGGCAAACAATTTGGTATATCTGGCAGAGAAATGTTCAGCTTCAACCCTGATCTGGTCGACGATGGCCCAATGGAGGATGGTGATGCTGCATTTGATAACTACGATCGCTCAGATGATGATGAAGATACATTGGAATTCAAGGAATTGGATTTGACTGCACTCTCCCTAGCCGCACAAGAAGCAGATGGTACTGGAACTGTTGCCTCTGAATCGCGATTGCAAGAACAATCTGACGCGGCGGCGGCGCAGCAGGCCGCTGAAGAAGAAGAAGCAGCGGCGATATCAAGTGATGGAAATAGCACACCCGCCAACGATGCGGCACCCATCAATAAGGAACTTTTTATGGGTCTTGTAGATGAGCTGGATGACTTGGATATTGATGATGTAGACGATGACGACGACGACTAGGCAAATTAAAAAAAAATACAATTTAATTTTATTGTGGCGCAACTTTGTGGCTAAAATATCATCGTAAATAGCAGCAGCATGAAATTTTTTGAAAATTATGAATGTTCACAAGGTAATTACTGCAACTACTAGCTTCTCTGCAATGATATAGTGTTGAATTGAAAGAATTTATTATTAATTACAAAATTTTCTTTAAATTTAAAACACTGAAATTTTAGCTTATGGTTTAATAACTGAAATTTTATTGGAGTAAACGTTTAAAATGAAATGCTGAACGTTTGGCGCATTACATCTGTTCGTGTCAACTTACAACGATAATTATTAAAATTCTAAAATTAAAACATCTCAATACCACATTCACATACTGATTACCAAAATGATGGCGGTAGCGTGCCTTGGGGCTCGGGAATTTGTTTCTGATTCAAATAATTCATTAAGAGCATTTCCAAGCGCGTGCGTGGCCCACCTTCATCTACCTGCGACAATCTCGCAAAATAATCGCGCTGTATGTAAAAAATCAATTTAGTGAATTGTTTGCCGTACGCTCGACACAAGGTAGCCCCCAATATCTGTAATATTTCCAAAATCAACGTCGCACTAATATCGGGCAGTGGCTCCAGACTACTGAAGTCAACCAGCCAGCGCCAAGCGTGTTGCAATCCATATGGGTGTTCAGGGCCCTCGGCCCGTCGTCCATTCGTAATCATCACAGCGGCGTATAAGCGTGTAATACCAGCCTGACGCTTCAAGTCGTTGTACTCTTCCACGGATTTGCCACGCAGAGGCACCAGAAACGGCGATTCTTTAAAGATGTAAGCAAGGAAAAATTTGCCAAAATCCGGTATGAGCTTCCAAAGTGATACCACAACTGAGGCGACCGGAAAGGCGGCTTGTGGATTGCTGGAAATCGCAGTCTCGCCTTGATTCACAAATCGTTTTGCGGTTAGCAGCAAACAATAAATACGCCCCAATGGATGATCGTTCACGCTCACTTGTCCATCGGCGGTTTTGAGTGGTTGCCCATTGAGAAAGTTGAAAATACGCTCGAATTTATCCTGTTGCGAGTGGATGTGTGGGTGTTAACGGAAATATAAATATTTACTACCAAAACATACAAACCTGCAAATGTTGTGGGCTGACGGCCGATATGGCATTCAATGGTATGTTGATGGCCTTCTGGCAAGCGAACCGATACTTTTTCATACTTTCATCTGTTTGCAGCGGTTTCACGCCATCTACTTTCTCTTGATAGAAGCTGTAGATTTCTTGATAGAATCTCAGAGCAACGGTAAACTCGTGGTTTGTTGGCGCGGCAGTTTGTCCGCCTTGCATTGCAGGTACTGTTGGTTGTCCCATGGCTGGCTGTTGCAATTGAATTGGCTGCTGTTGTTGATGCTGCTGTAACTGGTGTTGCTGCTGCTGCTGGTGTTGTTGTTGTAGCTGTTGCGCCTCATCAGCTTGCTGCGTTTGTTGAGATGTCGCATGGGTTTGCTCTGCAGCAGCTTTTGGTGTTGTTGCCGAGTCAACCGTTGTGGCATGTGCTGTTTGCGATAACGCCAATGCGGCTGCAAGCACTTGCTCTTCGGCTTTGCGTTGCTCCTCCAGTTGCGCTTCAACTTTCTGCTGTACCAATTTATCCAAATCATCATTGATGGTCGTATGCAAAGTATCCATTTTGCTGCAAAGGTTGTCAGCAAGTTTTAACTCTGCCGCGCCACATTCGTCTGTTTTTATTTTAATCGTCAACTGTTCGAAAAGCTCGACCAATTCCTTCAATTGGCGATTGTAGTCACTGCAAGAGAGCAACGCCTGCTTGTCAATAGAGATTAGTGATTTGGCGACAGCTTCATATTTGCTACGAAAAACGCTGTGATACTTTGCGACACATTGGAAGGAAAAAAGTTGCAACTGACGCTTGGCTTGCAGACGCATAGCGCCCAATTGACGTTCACTCTCCTGCAGCTCTATCGCCGTCTGTTTTTCAGCCTCTTCTATTATTTGTGCATCGCTGCGTTGCTTCTCAGCGATTAGCGCCTGTATTTGCTTGCCTTGCTGTGCGCGTTGACGTGCTGCATTGTCACGTAGCTGCGCCAACTGTTTTTCCTGCAAGTCGTGCATTTGTTGGCGCACTTGTTTCCGGCGTTTATCCTCAGCGTCACGCAGCTGAAAGGTAGCGCTCACTAATTCATAGTCCAAGGACTACGAATGCAGCATTGTAGTTATTTGCATTACATACATTTGTTGTATTCGTACTCACCGGCGAATGTTTAAGTACTGGTATGATAAGTTTTGGAGAACTTTCTTGCTTTTGTGGTGTTTTTGGATTGTTTGTGGGACTGCCCTTGACATCTACTTTGACTTTGTGCTCTGGCAAATCTGGCCCAATCGTGCGCTCTTTAACTAAATGTGTGATTTCTATTGCATGCTGAAAAGTAAGCTCATGTGGATTTATGACTTCGTCGAGGTCGCTTATCTGATCCATTTCGACGCCCTTTCGTACAAAAAACATACCAAACATTTATTTAACTAATTATTTTTTCTTACTAATAAATTTTCATATACACATACCACTTCGCTCATTTTAAGTTGTGGACTGCTGCGTTTTTTCCTAACTTAATACAACTAATTACAAAAAACAAACCTAATCAATTGCTGAAAACTCGGTAAATAAACAAAATGCTGCAGCTGTTTTTGGCGCAGAAATGTTGCTGGTAACTGCAAAGTGTGGTGTAGGGTGACAAAAAATTAATGAAACGGCTTTGAATAAGCGAACAGCTGATGTTTAAAACCCCTTTTTCATAAATATGGAATTTAAATTTATCGCTTTATACGAATAATGCAAAAAAGTGAACATAATTCAACTAACACGTAAATTAAAGCAAACATATTATTTATTAGCACTTCTCGTACTATACTAAATACTAGTTGTTAGTGATACAAATGTAGGATTGCATTTACAAACAATAAATAAATCAGCGCACTCTAGAAAAACTTAATGCCATAACTATCGTCCAACTGCACCACCTCGCACTTGCCTTTCTGCTCTAAAATACGCAGCGCATTTAGCAGCACCGTCTCGTCAACGCCATGAAAATCCAAACCCTCAGAATTCTCGCCGGACGCAATCTCATACAGCGTACAAATCGTATTCAACTGTCCCGTCTGCTGTATCCAATCGTACACCATATTTGCATATTCCTCCAATGTATACCAATAGACTTGCCACTCAACGCGTCGCTTGTCGAGTGGCGCTGCATGGCCGGTACGCTGCAGGTGCTCCAATATATGCAGAATAGTTTCCGGTGATAAGCGACGTTTCAACACTTCATTGTTGAAAAGTGGAAATGTATTTTCATTCACATTCACTTGGAATTTATTTAGATGCTTGAGAAAGCGCAGAAAGAGATCCGACCATACTTTAACTTGCTGTTGGCGTGTCTCCTCGTGTGGTTGTAAGCTTCATTTGGAGATGCAGAGAAAATAGAAAATGTCGATAGGTTAAAGCTTTGAATTACTGCTACCCAACTTACGTGAAAAATGGTGGAAATGTGTACTCCCACGGCCACTGGAACTCCGTCATCGTTAAAAAAATTTTTGTTTTACACAGGGCAGAGCATTAAATGTTTGTTTTTAAGTGCAAATAGGTGGCTAATATGCAGTGAATGGCATGGTAATGGAACACAGGCTGCTAATACTGCATACAAATACCTCCTGCTTTCGTCAATAATATTGCGCAATAATCATATGCGCCAGCCATCTCCAGCACATTTCTGCGCGCTTGGTGCAATCGGGGAAGTGTGACTTTTGAGTTTGCGCCAGGGTTCGGGCCTACACTGAATGAAAATCGTTTCTGGAGTAAATTACCTGGATATAGGCGTGAAAATGGTAGTTGCACAATTTAATCAATTTACCTTTTGGTCATGTTCACATACAACAACTCAGCAATTTGTTTTGTAGGCTGTGAGGCAAGAAATAAGCCAAAAGTTATTGATAAAAGATATAATTAAAAAAAACTAGCCCTATTCATTGTAAAATTTGTATATAATTTTAAGAAAGAAAATTTATTATCGACGTTTGGGTATATTTGTGCAAGCGAAAAAACGGAGTGAATATTGGGTAAAGTGCAGTAGATTTAAACTTTCACTAAATAGCAGTCAACTTTGAAAATTTCCTCAAAACTACGAATTTCAGAGTTTACCAGAGTCCAAAATTTTCATTTTTCTCCCACTCATCGTTTTGTTTCTACATCCAAATTATTCTTAAGCGAGTAAATAAAACAACTGCTAGTATTACATTAAAATGATTTTAGTATATTTAAATATACATGTTTTTACTTATTGTTAGAAAAAAATGTATTAACATTTCTTGCTATATACCTTTTTCTTGCAATATTTGTTTATTTCCCATCTTTTTTGTTTTTTTAATTTCTTCGTTAAATAATTTCTTTTTATCTCTCATTTATTTTATAGATTTTCAATAATATACAAAAGGGGATCGACGACCAGATTTCAACTTCAGCGCTGCTCCATGCGTCTACGAATTGCTAGCAATTTCGTTAGCGTCAGCAATTTTCGAAACACTCACTTTTAGCGATGACATAAACATTATGATTGATACATATTTCGTTTTTTTTTGTAATTTCCTTTTTCTTTAATATAAGTATATATATGTATTGTATATACATATGTATATATATATATATATATAGATTTATTTATTCATTTAATATTTATATAAATATACGCGCGAAACTTACAACTAATTTACATATACATTTAAAGTTTTTACTGTTCCGCTTCATATTTTAGTATTTTTTCTTTATGCTTAGCTCGCGGTCTCCTTTGCGGCAACAACGCAACGCTACATTTTTTAATATTTTAATTTAAATTTAAATTTAATTTATCATTATCTTAGCTTGATTTCAATTTTTTGTTTTATATTTCAAATATACAAGTTACATAGAGCTATGGCAGCGTGTTTGTAAAACATTATTAAGAAAAACAAAATAAAAGTATGCGCAAAACAATTTTTGTTAAAAAAAAAGAATATTAAATTAAATTAAATTACATTTGTATAAATTGCATTACAAAACATAAAAAATACATAACCTAAACTAAGCAACATTTTTTAATTACAAAATAATCGTATCGCCGTTTTTATTTCTTCGTATTCTTTTTTGTAAAATTTTTTCTGCACAATGTGAAAATAAAAATTGCATTGCATTCTCTTTTAAACTTACAACGTAATAAATGCCTATTATTTTCATTACTATTTTTTTAGTACAATATATATAAAATTTTTTTTATCAGTTTCAAATTCATTTTTTTTTTACCTAAAAGTATACATATTAATTACACAATCTACTATTTGTTTTGTGCAAAGCGCAAATATTTTTGCAGTCAATCAAAAAATTATTGACACAAAGATATTTTTTATAATGTGCGTAATGTTCTGTTCGCCAAATTGTTTTTTTTTTATTGATTTGAAATAAAAACAAAGTTCGTAATATAACCAAAACTGAAAGAATCAAAATCAAAATCAAAATGTTACAAAATTTATACAAATTTTATGTTTCAATCATTCCCATACATTTACAAGCAAAACAAAAACAAAATGTGAAAAATTGTTTTTGTTCCGCTTGTAAATTTGTGGGAATAATATTCCCTACGGAGGGAAATGCGTAAACCCGAAAAATTTTTTTTTTATTTAAAATCAACAGAAATTATTACTATTAAAACCCTCTATTTGGTTACACTAAAATAAAATGCACGTACTAGAAAAATTTGCAAAACTTTCGTTTTAAAAAATTCAAATTTTGATGAAGTTTTGTCGATTTTAAGCTGTAAATTTTGTAAAAGTTTGAACATTTGATTTATGTAGTTTTTGTTAGAGTATGAATTATATTTTTAATTAAAAAAAAACAAAAAAAAAACAACACTCGACACAAAACACAGCGAATATTGTAAAAACCACACCTACCTGTGGCAAAATTTTTTTGAGTGACTTTATGCAAAAAAAAATAATTTTATACAATTTTTGCTGCGCTTTCCACCAAAATCCTAGTTTAGTTTGACTTCATTTATTTGCAATCGTTCATGCTACTTTGTTTTTCCTTTTTTTTTTTTGGGTTACTAAATACAAATCTTTGCTTTATTATTACTGTGTTTAGATTTTTACGTTTAATTTTTCGGTTTTTCTGGTGCGCGGCGGTTTTCATTTTTACAACAACATACAGAAAAAGTACACGAGTGGCCTACATGCAGCAGCAGCTACAGCTCAAGATTAATCGATTTTTTATTCTTTAGCTATTATTTAATACACTCCAAAAAAGTTATCAATCTCAATGCCATTTGTTCTGCTCTCTTTCTATACATACACTTCTGTTTTTTTGTTTTTTTTTGAAACACTACAATTTATTGTTTGTCTAATTTTTGAAAGATTTATGTAAATGGTGCGCTTTTGTAATTAATGTTGTTGTGCCACAAATTTCAGTGCGAGTGAGCGTCCACTGAACTTCAATTTAGTTGCGTACTGGTGTAAAAAAAAAGTTCACCGTAAATTTTTTCATACACACAATTCCATAAAGTAATTTCTTTTTCCACAATTTACGCTGTAAATCAATTGGCAACTCGTTCGCTGCTGATATGGCGGCACAACTACATACACATGCAATATTTGAACATTTATTTTCATTCACTATCATCATAGGTCAGTAGCTACATTAATGTACATTTTGTTTTTTTTAGTTCAACAGGATACGAGTGGAGGTATTCGATAGTGTTTTTTTTTTTGTTTTTTAGTTTTTTTTTCGTTCGAAAACGAGCACGAGAAAGAGTGTGTTGCTTGAAGATATTGTAGAGTTTAACAGTTTTTTGTTTTAGTGTTGTGGCTTGGAAATTAAGTTGACTTTTTTTTTTTTGAAGGTGTTGAAAGAAAGTTTGCGTGGTTTTTTAGTACAAAGCGCTTTTAACAGTTATTGGGCTGGCAAAGCATACATACATACATATTTAGTAATTTTTACGTTAACTTAGTTGAAGCAAAAAAAAAATATTTCAAAATGCATAATTATGAATTGTAGTTTCGAAAAAGACCCAAGTACAAAAATTATAATTTTACGATGCAAACGCCGATAAAAAGAGCTGACCCTTGTGAGTTGAATATAAAAATTCGGAACAATTGCACATGATCCCATTTTGAAACTGCACGTTAAAGTATAATTATTTTCAAAATATAATGGGCACCTGCTATTTTTTTTAAATAAAAAAATAAAAAAACAAGATTTTTTCTTCAAAATAAAAAGCATTTCAAAGTGTAAAGCGGCTGTATAAGAAAAAAATCCAAAATATGTATTCTCATTGTAGTAAAATTTTTGTTTAATTGAATGAAAACTTAAAGTTCATACTAACCAAAATAAAAATTTTGGACTTCAATCAATTTTATACAATGTCAATACACTCTTCCAAAAACTTTAAACATCCAAACAATTTGGAAAATGAAGAGTGCGGAATTTCTTAGACTAAATTAGTGAAATTTGGAATCGTATTGAAATATACATATGCATTTCTTCTCGATCAAATGGATGTAGAGTTTTTCGTCTGGAAATTAAAAATCATTTCAAACATACCGAAAAGTTGTTGATAATATGAAAATTCCACAATTTTTTAGACCAAATCGATGAAAACTTGAATTTTAAACCATTGATATCTGAAGAAAACGCAATTCTTTGGGTCAAATAAATGAAAAAAGGTAAAAATCATGCATGCAGTATAAAGTATGTATATGTTTTTGAAAAGCGAAGTTTTAACTTGGAAAAAAAAAAAATCGATTCTCAATAAAAATAAATCTGAGCTAACTGCCACGCCCGAGTAACTTTCACTTTGGGAAGGATTCCAAGTGTTATTTTGTTTATCGAGAAATTAGGCAATGATTTTTTAATTTTTATGCATTAGAATAAACAAAAATTTGCGAGAATTAAAGCAAATAAATTCAAGTATATACGATAAAGATAAAAAATAACCAAAAAATAAAATCCGTATACCAATTTGTAAGAAAAAAATTAACCTCCACTAGTGTATGCGACATATGTACAGTTATGTTCAGAATAATAACACCGTTACGTTTTAAATTCCGATATTTGGTTAAAATTATATTCAGCGCAGTTCAATTTAGATCTCTTATTACCCAAAGCCCACAATTATTATTTTTTGAACACAACTGTCTATTAGGCTGCACAGCAAAAACTTACTTATTTGATTTATTTGCACAATTAGCTTAAATTTAAAAAAAAAACGCTACTTAAAAGTTGCTTAAAGCTTTAAGAATAACAAAAGCGCTAATTTTTTTTTTTTGCAAAACCTAAACTCTAGCGATGAGGAAGTTACGCCTCGCCATTTGTTACATTTTTTCTAACTTGATTTCGACTCAGCTTGGCTGGGCGCTTTATGGTGTGCAGCAGTAGAGTTTTATAGTTGCTCATTTCTCATATACGTACATACATCTACAATATAATATACTTTTTGTGTTTTTAACTTTTTCTATACTCTATTCAGTTACTGTTTTTTCTTTCTTCTGTTTTGTTTTAACTTACGACTTACACACATTTATACACACAATTAGTAATGCCTTTAAACCGAGAGCTATGATTCCAGCTAAAAAACAAGAAGCCAAACACTAGTGTCTTATGCCTGTCTTTAAATCGGCTTGTCCAGCCTGCATTTTCGCTATGCAGTTTCGCTAATTAAATTATTAATTACACTACCTCACCTCCGTGCGGCTGCTCGTTGGCATCTTCTTCACTTCGGCAACGGTTCCAGATAACAGCGCACTGTATTATTCTCATCCAGCATTGCAGAAATGTTACGGCCAATTATTGGCTGTGTGTGCGACGATGACGGGGTTGTTGCTGTTGTCGCCGTTAGTGTTGTTGGCGACATTTGTTGCCTCTTTGGCAGGGGATACTGTTGTTGTTGTTGTTGTTGCTGCTGCTGATTGGCTGGCGGTAAGGGTGGTCCACCAACACCGCCACCGCTGCCGCCTCCATGTGTCGTCGTGAATAGCTCATGTACGCCTATCCGATTATTCGGTGAGATCTTCTTTAAGGCGCGTATTGATCCCGCGCCGCCACTGCCACCGCCGCTAATGCCAAAAACCGTCGCACCTACACCTACACCAACACCACCACCAACACCACTATTGCCGCTTGACGTTGCTGCCGCAGCATTGTGGTGATCAAAGTAAGCTGCAGCCGCTATCGTCTTTTCATTCAATGCGCTGCCGTCCGCTTTCTTGCGCTGCCTTCTGAAAATATAGCGAAAAAATTCGAGTTTATTTTTTTAAATTAGATAATACAGTAACACAAAATAATTTAAAACTCGATTTAACTGTCTAATCGAAGCTATTGGATAGTGGGCAAGAAAAATCTGTTGCCCGACTGTTTCATTTCATGTTCGTAGAGGAATTTCATTCGACCTCCAAAATTTACTCTCTATCATTTTTATAATTCAAATTCGTTTCGTTTCCGTTGTCCTCATCCATAAAGCTAGCTGTATCACAATAGATATATGTATGTATATCGTTCCATGCACGTTATCACTTTCCTTCCATATTACTTTTACCAATATTGTAATTGTTATCGTTTTTGAGAATTTTTATTTGTCGATATATTTCGACATCGTTGTATATTTATATTCAAACTAACATCGTTTTTATCATTCCTGGACGGGTTGCTTTGTATATCTCTCGACTACGTAATTAGCGTGAAATGTAATATTGCGATCCCACAGAATTGGGAAATGATTCGAGGATGTTTTTTTAATTTAAGATTTTTGTTGGAAAATGTTCTAAAATATTGCACCACCTACCAAACTAGGGAAATAGCGTAGTTGTCATCATTGACATAATGGACATGAATGAAATGTACTGCGGACTTAAGTAACGCGAAGTACCACACATTATATATAAAGTATTTTTAATTTCATTTATTTTTCTTTTTTGGATTTTGTTTTGCATATCGTCCTTTCCTTCGTACTTAGATCATACTAAAATATCAAAAAATTCGCACTCGTTTATGTTATCGATTATATTCATCGTTCTCGATAACTCTACCTTCAGTCTTCGTTACCCATTTATTTACCGTTATCAACATAATCGGATTTTTGTTCGATATCGGAATAGTTCTAATTGTTTCTATATTTACTGTAATTTTGGGCAAATCGATATAATTATCGCCTGCATACCTATTTCGCAATATGGCAGTGTTTTTTTTTTTTTGAATACTTACTGAAACCGCCGCTGAAACTCTTCATCCTGCATCGCTATCAGTCGCCGCATGCGTTCGTCGCCCTGCGGCAAACCACGTCGTTGCGTGCTCTCATCCTCTTCATCATCATCGTCGTCGTCCTCATCGCTGGACGCGCCACTCTCCGCATGGCCATATCGACTGGCACTTCCATTACCGCCACCAATCACACCATTTCGCGCCGCCTCATAGTGGTGACGTTGGCGCAACTGCTGCTGCCTTTGTTGCCGTCGCATGGCACTGTCATCCTGTTGAACGCAACCGTTAATTACATCCTCATCATCGTCGTCGTCATCGTCGACGCCATACACGTTCAAATCCATATCGTAGTGTTGTACATCGGAATTGCGATTACTGAGGATCTCCTCATAT
This sequence comes from Anomoia purmunda, assembly GCA_951828415.1. Lineage (NCBI taxonomy): Eukaryota > Metazoa > Arthropoda > Insecta > Diptera > Tephritidae > Anomoia > Anomoia purmunda. The sequence continues at coordinate 99,287,237 of OX639997.1, forward strand.
ACTGGGCCATCGCCGCCGCCGCCAATTGAGTTTTGATTGTAGTACTGTTCGCTGCCCGCGCGTCCGCTCGGGTCGTACTCCTCATGGCTCAGATCACAGTTGGAATGCTTATTTCTATAGTAACGCTGTGTGGGTGTGTGCGCTGCGCCCAAAAACTCTGGCGAGTGATGATGGGGATAATGGTACGCATGTGATGCAGGCGCTGGCGGTGGTGGCAGCTGTGAACCGGCACGTCGGCCTAAATGCAACAGGTGCGCATGCGCTGCCGCTGCTGGCTCTAATTGCTCCTCGTCTGAAGATAGCTGTTGTTGTTGCTGCTGCTGATGATGTGCCGCTAGCATCATAGCGGCAGACGCATGACGACGATGGTGTTGTTGTTGCTGCTGCTGCTGCAGATGTTGTTGTTGTTGCTGGTAATAAGCAGCCGCGCCGACCGCTTCATCGTAATGCGGATACTGTTGCTGCTGCTGCTGTTGCTGTTGCTTCAACGTAGTCTTCTTGTACGACGGATAAAATAGAATCTGCTGCAAGAAAGGTTTTCAAAGCAAAAAACAAAAGTACAATTGTAATTAAGATTTCGAGTGATTAATTTTCAGTTTAAATATTCTTTCATCTTCCCAACATTGCACACTCACCTGTGACGCCGCTGTGGTGCGGCTATGCAACGAGCCGCTCGGCGATTCACCACCAATTCCGCTGTTGCGTTTCTTTTTGCCATGCGGCTGATGCTTTTGCGTCCAGTAGAAGAACTCATGGGCCTGCTGCGGCGATACAGCATTGCCCGGGTAATCGCGCGGATGAGCCAAGCTCAATGCATTATTGCCACCGCCCGGCTTTCCCATTTGCTGCTTCCAGCCGTAGTAGTCAGGTTGATGGTAGTACGCCTCCTGTGGACCGCCGCTGATGCCTGCGCCAATCATCTGCTGCTTCTGTCCGCCAAAGATTAAATGCGTTGACCCTGCCGATGAGGTTGGTGAGGTATGACCGGCGCTAGGTGTGCGAAGACCGGCGCTGCCGCCTACCGAATGCAGTGTATTTCCGCCTGCCCCACCGCGTTCTAGCACAATATGTCCCTGCATGGCGTCAATAATGGCGTGACCGCCCTTGCTATGCTGCAACGACATATTGGCGCCGGCACCGCCTTTCACTACATCCACATCGACGTCACCAGCTGTTGCCAAAGTACGCGAGTCATTCAACTCGCAATCTGATGAGGCTATGATGGCATCCTCAGCGGCCGTTATAATATTACCAGTCTCATCCGACACCAAACCATCACTGCCAATTGGCAATTTGGTCTTTTTCAATTGCACTACACTGGAAGTGCCACGATGCGTGCCGGAGAGTGTGCCACCAGTGCCATTGCCCGAGCCGACACCACCGCCACTACCAATACCATTATTGCCAACTATGCCGGAAGAAATGGAGGCTTTTGAGCAGCGCAAACACTTTGGCAGCCAAGAGTTTTGACGCACATATTTGCGATATTCGCGACGGATCTGTTCCAAAAACAATGAGAATAAGGTGGGTTGGGTTTTAGTAAAGTAAGGGCAAAAAAGAAAACCTAAATTACAGTAGAACAATCGGGTGAGAAAGAAGTCTGAAATACTCACTTTTTCATTTTGTATGCAATGAAACACGAAAATATACAATCCCATTAGAGTATTAAAGCTAATGAAAAGATAGCCGCATACAACAGCCAACTCATCTTCCAATTTGGCTAAACGTAGATAGTAGTAGGCAGAAATCCAATCGGCGCTGAGTAACAGCAGAAAAATGAATGAGCAGCGAATGTCGAAGCTGTGGAAGGGGAAATTTAAATGATGTAAAAACTAATAAATCTATATGAAATTAATCTAGCTTAGTGAGGCGTGTCTTTATCACTAACGATTTGTTAAATTTATTTATTAAATCAGAGATCGACTAATTGAAGGCATCCAGACTTACGTTTTTGGCAATTTTTAATTGTCGTTCGTATAACTTTAAATAAACAGATATTCAACCTTTTTTCTTCATCTGGTAGTTAAGCAAGGAAACAGATCAAAATCTGATACGATAATGATGCCAGCAACAGAAAAATATGTCGAGTTAAAAACACAAATTTCTAATAAGACACTAGGTAAAAAATGTCACACGTTCGTATTGATAAATGTTAATTGGTTTTTATTTAATTTTTTATAAATATATAGGTCACTTTGTGTTTTTGCCATTTTTAATAAGAATTTTAGTTATTTGATAAGTATGCAGTTTTGTAGCGCAATTTAAATATAACAAACTGCAAGTTTCAAGTATGTAACTTAAAGTTCCCGTTGATTTTTGATTTGATTTTTTTCCTGGTGATGTTGCGTATTTTCTTTCTCTCCACATAAAAAAAAAAAGTTTTTATATTGAAGGAACTATGTACATACTCAAAAAATTTCGAAGGCTTTCAAAAACCGATTTTTACTTTCGAACTGGTATTATGCCTACGTTTAGGTAGGGATAAGTCATCGTCTGATTCCTATAAAAGATTTTTAATTGAAAATGTCTGACATTTTTAGAAACATAGCCTGAGTATACATGTTTCCAGAAAAACAAAACATCATATAAAAATACCCTCAAGTAATGGAACAGCAATTTTCTCACTTACAATTTTTTTCAGTTTGCAACTCTCAAGAAATAAATGCAAGATATAAAAACAAGGAGGTATTATTAAATCAGTTGATTTCTGACTCTTTATTTTCAAAATGTTGTTGCCTTTATGCTATCGCCTTGTATGAATTCGGCTCGTATATATGTATTTATTTTTTTTAAAGAAAATTTACAGGAATGGCAAAGTACTTTTACAAACAACAGAAGTAATGAAAAATATTTATTGTAGTCTTGCTGGAAACTAACCTTAATAGTTGGAGGAATCATGAAATATTACTCTATTTAGAAAGATGGCGACTGGCTATCAACCGAATTCAGCTGCATATTTCCGATGTTTTCAGACTCTCATTCAGCAGCTAGCTCCTAACAGTGTTAAATTTGCGTTTTAGAGCTACATATAACAGAGGGGTTTACCAAGTGGCACTGGGGCCGAGAAATATTCTTAATAGTGCTAGGGCAGTGGGGTCGAGCGATTTACGAGAACTGTGTAAATGTGACTGGAAAAATAGTTAGCCAAAAATTTATCGGGTATCTGGTGCATAGATCAAGACATTTTGAATTTCAGTTGAAATTTGTTCTCGTTTTAGCAACTTATGTACATGCCTTTCTTGTTATCGAGGTTATGAAGAGTTTGGAGTATTTCATACAGAGACAATCAATAATTAGCAAATAAAAATTGTTATAATGTGTTTGGGAACGATTTTGCCCTCTTCTGTGTCATGCTTCTTGAATGGAACCATATTTGACAAGGTACGAACGAAAATCTTTCCTATACCCTAGAAATAAAAATTATTACACTTACCGTACATTAGCTAGTCGTGTATGCTCTTTATTTTTCAGCGTTGTATGACTTTTGCGGCACATAATAACCCACGACAGGAATGTATAGCACAAGGCGGCCTATAAAATAACATTCGCAAAAATATATTCCAAACTACAAAAAGCAAATTAATTACAAACTTACCAATAAAAATATCAAAACAGGCGCCACAAAGCTCGAATAGAAAAGCATATTTGCTTCCATAAGTACACAAAAATCGCTTTGTGTATAAGTATTCGGATTGATGACCAAAGAAATGGCCACAATCGTAAGAGATAGGCCATAGGATAGTAAATAGTAACAATTAACTTTTGAGGTCTGGTCAACTTCGAGTAACATGTCGTCGGTGGTTAGTGTTGAGTATGATTGGAATGCTGAGAGAAGTTTTGGAGAGAAATAAGTGGGAAAATTTAAAACACAGTAGAGAAATGCTGGAGCGTTTCTTAAACGAACTTTTTCAAGTAAGTTTTGCAATTTTTTTTAGCTATTTAAGAATCCTGCTCGAGTTTTTCTCCCTTTTCAGGAAGTATAACTTAAAATAATATATTTCGAACTTTTCTGGTATGTATCCCAAACGCTGTTTAAACAAGAAATAATTTAAGATTTAATTTTTATTTAAAAGGGTATGGCGAGCCACTTAAATTCAAATACAATTTGATAATTTACAGAGTTGCTTCTGTTTCGCTTTGAAGTTGTCTAAGTCAAATCCAGGTGTGTGTGAAACAAAAAATTAAGTGAAATTATTAAATTGTACTTGAAAAATTTTTTTCCACTATTTATTTTTATCTTAAAAAAAATCTCCGAGGAAAAAGTAGAGGTTCAGATGAGCTCTGCCTGCGTTTCTATTTGAACTTACTAATCGCCGAAACTACTGAATGGATTTTAATATAGCTTTAAACTGGTGACTAGACGGTAATAATAGTATTAAATGGGGAGAAAACATTTTCTTTGGAAATGGATAGAGTGATATTTCGAAAGCAGATTTTTGATAAACGACTGTCTTATTGTACATTTAACATGCTTAGACTCTAATTTCTCACTCGTTTAAGATTAAATAAAAATTTTTGAATGAAACAAAAACAAAAACAAACAAAAAATACCGAAAAACTACATACAGATGTATATCTCTCCTCAAACTTACCTTCGAAGCAGAACCACGCAATCGCCGATAGTATCGAACAATGCAGAAATACAGTAGTAAAACCACACAGGATACTCGTCTCATTTTGCTCAATGCCGATTAGGAAGAGAATTTCAATGAAAAGTAGGCAAATATAAATGCTGCGATAGATGGAAGTGCGCGCAGACTGTAAAACATAAGAGAATAGGGAAAATATGCAGATTTTCGAGAAAAATCTAAAAGCTTTTGTTTTTGAAAAAAAAAAGTTGTTAGTTATTAAATTTCAAATATCGGAAAGCTACGAGCAACAGCAACAACAAATTTGTATGTGGAATTTTTTTGTTTTCTTTTTTTTTTTTTTTGTTATAATGCAAGGACATTCATTATACAGTAGGCTATTAACACAATTTTAAAGAGAAAAAAATTGGATCGAAAATATCTATTGGTAACAAATCAAAATTAAAAAAAAAAAAATATTTCATAGATTTAGCTAAATGTACTTTTAAATAAGTTGTGTACCTTTCAAAACTTTCAACCAACATTTTTAAACTAAGTTTCAAAATTTTAAAATCATTCTTTCGTTGATTGTATCAAACATGTTTTAAAATAAATTTTTTTGTTCGACATAAATTTTGTGCTTAATATTAACTTTCAAATTTAGATACTTTTTTAACTGTATAATAAATTTATAGTAAAGTGGTGGTGGTTTTTGGTTTTGGTGGATTTTTGGATAGGTTATAGACACACAGCAAATGAGACGATTTACAAAAAGAAATACACAGCAAATAATTAAAAATTAATGAACACAACAATAACAAATGAACGAAAATTTTTGTTTTCAAAAACACAAAATGACATTTATTGTGGTTTATGTATGAAATGTGATGTGAGTTTTTAAATAAATGCCAAATTAAAACATATGTAAATTACGCTAACTTAGATAAAATTAACATGTGAAAATTATATGCAGTCTATAAACTAAATTTACTATAGAAAAAAAAAAATAGAAAATACTACACGAAAACATAAGGATAATACAATGGAATTAAAACTAGAAAACTTAAACGCTAAGCAATTAAATAAGCATTCGCAAACGCCATGAGGCACTGAAAATCAAACAACTATTTTACGACACTAAAATTTTTATACTTAACAGTATATCACATTTACTACTACAATAATCAGTACAAATAACATTTAAAAAATTAGCAATCAAAATGCACAAAAAGAAAAAAAAGAAACTAATTATTTTGAATATTTACGTTATTTTTCACTAAGCTCTCTTTTGTCCAGTCGGTCGCTTTTAATGCATGCGTATAAACTAAGTTCTACACATATTTCTAACTAAATCGTCTATATAACTTATGATATACATACTATATATTAAAATAAAAACAAAAAACATTTAACTGTCTTAAATATTTCACCACCACCACCACTTATACTGTAAATCTTCCATATTCCCTTGCATTATAATATTATTTGTATTCGTATTCGCGTCGTTCATGTGATTGTTGCTATTACGATTCACATTTAAATTATTATTGCTGCCAGCATGTTGTAGCGCTGCAGCAATTGTTGCCGCTGCCGCCATGGCTGCCACCGATGTAGTATTGCTCATCGAAGTCTCCATGGTGCCGTGATGTTGCGCATGCGCCGTTGCAGCGCTAACGTGCATATGCGTCGACGTTGCCGGCTGATTGAGGTTATGGCCGTGCGGATTGTGATGATGCGGCGGTTGTAAATTCAAGTTCAAATTCAAATTATTCATTTGCAAATTGCGTTGATTATGCTGCGCTACTACAACGGCCGCAGCAGCAGCAGCCACAACCTGTTGTTGTTGCTGCTGCTGTTGCTGTTGTTGTGCTGCTTGTTGTTGCAAATTAAAATTATTCGCATTTAAGTTATTGCGATTCGAATTACGTATAGAGTTGTGTTGTATGAAATTCGAGGGTGCTGCATTTGCGTGATGGCTACCCACCGCACCGCCCATTATATTTGGAATGTGTTGCAAATTTAATTGTTGTTGCAAAGTTTGTATATTATTTGTGGGTGTTGGTTGGCCGCTTGAAGCGGAAGCTACCGACGCTGAACCCGACGCCGAAGTAATAGCGAGCGTTTCATGCGTCTGATCGCGTATATTATTCTGACGACGACTGTTGCTGCGTTGCCGTTGGCTGCCGCCCTGACTACCACGCCTACCACGGCGACGTCCGCTTACCTTTATAAAAACGCCATTGAAGATCTTCAGCGTCAGCAATGCAATAACTACAAATAGCAGACAAATCGAAATGCTAATGTAAATTAGTATCCGCATATTGCCATTAAAGACGCCAAACAGCGAATGATTGTTCTCGTCCATAACATCCATTAGTATGGCGAAATTGGTGAGGTGATTACACATGCAAATGCTATGCGTACGGTTTGTGGACTCCAAGGTGCAACCATTTGCCGACCAAGCGCTGTAGAGAGTAAATTTGTAATAATTAGATAAATATTCAGAAAAACGCAGATTGCAAGCGTCTTACTGATCTATGTAGTTCCAAAAGACGCAGGTTGGATTAGTCACATTCTCCGTTTTGATGTGTCGCAACACTAATTTGATGGGTTGTGAAATTTGTATGTGGCGTCCTTTGCCCAAACTAGCCGATATTACCTTGCTATTTAGTATACGTATGCGTTGTTGTTGTATGTCAGCAGCACCAGCCGCTGAATCATTTCGCTCAGCCGCCAGTAAAGCGGTATTGCGTACTATTTTTTGTTTTGTTTTTGTTTTTTGTTTATAGAAAATTTAGAATAAATATAAGATAATTAAGTAGGTTTTAATTAAACTCACCATAACTACGTGAACTTTTCGAGTCAAAATGATCGTAAGATGGTTTCAAAATTGACTCTAGTCGGTCGAATGCGGCAAAAACAATGCGTACAAGGCCACCTTCACTATTCTCAATGAGCGCCGTGCGCGGCAATTCAATGCGATCGTCGCTGATTTGCCACTGATCGACATCAGGGAAAACTTCGTTGCTCTGGATGTTCTTTGTTTCCAAAACACGCACAGATAGCACTAAAAAAAAAGAAAAGGCAAACACAAGAGCAGGAAATGTGAGTCAAAATATGAAGATTTTTGTTTTCGAAATATTTTAAATTTGCAAGACTAAATTTTTTTTTTAAATTTTTGGGAAGTGCAAAGTTTAAGCGAAAATTATTTTGGAACTGTTTTAAGGAAAAACTTTAAATTATGTTTTAAAATTGTTTGCACTACATTATTGATGTTTATTCCGTAGTTTTCATATACAATTTTCTTCATTTTCATTAGAAATATTGAAAAATATTTATAAGTTTTACGATTTCAAATTTCTATTTATTTGATTTTTTGAGTCCATGCCGTAAAATGCAAATTAATTAGAATAAGAAAAATGTTTCAAAGACTTTTAATCGAGGATTAAAACAAATATGTACGCAATGCGTAATGTTTGTTTTCTTTATAGTTTTCATATAAAATATTGAAAATTTGATACAAAAAAAAAATTTGTTTGTCATTGTCGATAGTCGATGAGATTAGAGATTCCAAGTTCATGCAATTAACTGCACTTTCTTTTCTATGCACTTTTTTGTTATTGTATTAGATTTCATTTCACTTACGTATATTCTTGACTTTCTGCACAATATTCCGTTCACGTATTATCGTATCGGCCAAAAGGAATGCATTGTATTCCAGTCCCGTTAGCAACGATGTTGCAACACGCATTTGATCCTCCTGATTGAGATCCATCCAAGATGACAATTGCGATTCGTCCAACAAATTCGAACCGGTCTTTACAACGCCATGCAGCAATTCCAATATAATAGCCTCACGCTGTCGTTGATCTGGTAAAGTTTCTTTATCATGAAACATTTTCTCCGACATGGTTTGTATGATTTTTGTTGTTACTAGCATGTCACCGCCATATAAAGTTTTGCTGCTAGTCACCTAAAGTGTGTTGAAATTAAATATTTAGAGTTACATAGATATACATAATTCTTGTGCCAATTTGAAAATCAATTTTTATTTGAAACAAAAAAAAAAAAAAAAAAAAAAAAAAAAAAAAAAATGGAAAATTTGTTAAATTATTATAAATTTTGCATAACTTGTGTTTAAATGATTTTTAGAGATTGAATTGCATTTTAATAGAAAATTATCGGCAATTAAACTGAAGAAAAATATATTAGAGAAAATACTTCAATAATTTGCAACGGAGTGTATTGCCGCTTTTCGGAACTCCTCAATCAAAAAACGTAACGCAATAACGTAAAACTTCTATATATAGTCCAACTTACCTCCGACAGATCATTCGCTATAGATATAACCGACGATTCGCGTTGATTCACTCGCACCTCCAAGCTGTTCAACCATAGACTGCGACATTGCGTAAGATCGGGTGTTATTGGATGCCATGTGGGCTCAAAGTTGCCTATGCGCTGGTTTAACCTGTCAGCGGCTGTTTCACAGCTGCTGTTTGCGTTCGCGCTGCAATTATAGCGCGGCGTTGTGCGCATTGTAGTTGGTTCTGCCCCACCAGCAATGTCATCTTTATAAGAGACACGTTTCATAAGAACACATCGCCACTTAGCAATACCCGTCGCGCCGCCTAACAAAAGCAGAACAAACAAAAAATCAGAAATGATTTTTCATACAATTCAAAAATTAATTTATACCTGGACATGGTTGCACATTTACATCTCCCACGCGTGTTATATTCCAAAATAGGTTGCGCGCATTCGTCGGGCCACAAAACATATTTGTTTCATCCTCAGCGACCGCGCCCAAACCCATATTGAGGTTATTTATGTTGTTGATGGTTCGTATGCCATCATTTGCGCCGCCAATTGCATTATTACTGCTTGCTGTGGCATGTTGTTGTGTAGCTGTGCTCTGCTGCTGATTGCCACGATTTTGCCCTGTCTTGGCAGTTAATAAGGTACCGTCATCTGTGCCGCTGCCACCAACACCACTAAGTATGCGTGTGTTGGGTGAGGTCGTTGTATTGGACGGACCCGCTTGTGATTTTGCTATATGGAAAATAGCAACGCAATTGCTGAAACGGAAAAATAAACGAAATAATAGCAGTTACTTACTTTGATTGGTACTCGGTGTACGCGTTGCTGCATCACTTTTCGCTTGTGATCGCGTATTGGAAACGGAGCTATCTGCCGAGTGTGCGCCTTCTACAGGCGACGTCGAATGATGTCCGTTGTGATGGTGATGATGCAATGGTGGCGGTGGTGGTAGACCATCATGCCTATTAGAATTCTTTATCGCCGTTGTATTGTAGCTGCCTTTTAGCCTACCACCGGGGAGTGTGGGTTGCGGTGGTCCGGGAGTTGGTGGTAGGGTATGCCACATCCCACCAGACGCTGGGACGCCGGCACCGGAACTAGCAGGTGATGGCAAGCGTCCAGGTCCTGGCGGTTGCAATGGCGCGCTCGGATTTATCAGTGTGCTGCCATTGGCTAGCAAAGGTGGATTATTTCCCAATAACCATGGTGGACTGGGACGATTTGTAGTGGTTGACGTTTGTGAGGCTGATATGCATTGATAATGGGCCTCTAAATATTTGTGTGTACCAGGACATGGATCGCCGAACATGCTCGTCGTCGCTAACACACTGCAGCTTTGCTTGTGTGCGCATCTAGGCAAATTGGCAGTGATGGTAGTGAAATGAAGTGATGAAAATATGGAGGACAGACTATAAAAGATACTTACTTTGAATTCAGCACGGTCAAACTCTTTGGAAACATGCAATTCACGCTCCATTCCACGTTGCCATGGTCATTGCATATCGTAATTGAAAATCGCCCATAGTTAGCGCGTATCAGATTAATAAGATCTCCTGGATCACATTCTATTGTCAGTTTCTTACCTTCGCAGGCGTATGCCGTTTGGTATTTGGGCGCTATTAGAAGAAGGTAGTGGCAAATTAGATATAAATATGCAAGGTACATAATTTCGCAACATAGCAAGAAATGTTCATTTATGCAGTTTATGAAATATACAATGTATGATATACTATAGATAATTTAAATGGTTAGATAATTTGATTAATTAAAGAGTTGTGTTGGATGTCGTTGTAGTAGTTGATTTGGTTTGGTTTAGATTGGTTTGATGTAGTTGATCTGAAAATAGATTAGAAGCTATGCATGGCACATAAACGTATGTATGATTTCAAAAATATGCAACATATAAACAAATATATGCATACATATGTATATAAATAGGAATAGTGAGCACAATCATGTTTTTAGCCTACGTTAGATACTTAGGAAAAGCCTCCAGGCATGTTTGCCACATGATTTCTTAGCTTTGTTGCTTTGTGTTCATAAATACCAATGCCATCAGAATTAAAGTTAGAAACTCAGCGTACACCTCCGGCCGAAGCGAAAACCAGTTGAAGGCACCGCCGCACTGCGGATGATGAGTCATCCTTCTTCGTTGCTGTATTGTCGGCAACTGCTTTTGTAGCCCACAAATTGAAGACATATGTAGATTTTAAGTTTAATTGAATTTGTAGTTGCTGAAAGAAAATGAAGAGAAAGTTTAAGAATTTAAAAATAAAATTAAATACTAAAAATTTCTGACGACCACGTTGAATATCTACCATTGGTTTCTTTTTACACCCTACCTGTTCTTTATCAACTCGCTTTGTGATATGGCGTATTAAACGCATACACACCCATGACCCACAAACGCAAATAAACGGCTTGAAATGCCACAGCGCACATACATATGTACTTTGTAGGGTTAAGTAAATACCAGAGGGGATTAATGCATTTGTGTGCAATTCCCAAAGCAAGCACTTCAACATCAAATACAGCGTGAAAAGGGAACTTCAACTCAGTACATTCGAATTGAATGTAAGCGATGACAACATACAAAATATACTGAGGCGAACGCTTTGCTGCTACAAAGCAGATGCCTGCAGACTACAAGCCAGTTGCCTGCATTGGCATTGGCACTGCACGAAGTTTGTGCTGCAAACAGCTATGCACTTCCATTGCAGTGTCGAGTGTTTCAGTTCTTGTTATTCCGTGGGCTCCATATTTTTTCCATGCCACAGAACAGTCAACTGAGACGCTGACTTAAATGCAGCGGGCAGCGAACTTTCTTTGTTCTATGAAAATGTTTGCCAATAACGATGTTAGCATATAAAGGGGCTCTATATTATGGCTTTCACACTATCGCTCTTTAAATGTGACTTTGTTTTTATATTCGTTGTACTTTGCCTATTCTTTATAACCATTTTATGTATTTTTTCCATAATTTGTCACAGCGTTCATTGGGTATGCAACTATCGACTAATGCACAATGTTAACATAAGAGGAACAAATTTTCCACTATAGCTTACGAAGTTGGCAATACTATGATGTTAAATTTAGTTTACTTTACAGCGCACCGACATGGAAAGGCCAACTTAACAGCGGCGCCCGACTTTACCGACCTGTCTGCTGTTAACTACTTTCCCATTCGATCAATGGTGTATAATTTGAACAAAGAAAATCACTATCAAATTCGTATTTCCAGCATATTTTTTAACAAAAACACAATCTTTAGGTATAGTTTACGACATTTATGCACATTCTTATGTTTTATTTTGGTTAAAACTGCAAATAATTGAAAAATAATACGGAGCTACACACCTTTGCGACTTGTAAAAATTCTCTACACTACACGAATGCAGATTGGAAAGAGGAAACACTTTTTTGACGAACAAAACGGAATTGGAAAAACAGTGGATTTTAGCGGAAACGTATTGAGGGTTTTGTGAGAAAATTTGGAACTCTCCAAAATATATAAATCTTTCCGTTATATTTAAAATTAAAATCACTGATATAGTTAATGTTTAGCTTTTCGTTTTGTATCCAGTTAAATTGAAAATAACAAATATTGCATTTATTACAGCAATGCTTTGATTTACGGTTGTTGATTTGTAGCGCAACTTATGTTTATGTAATTCTTAAATGATTGCAGTCGCCGCAGGACTGCATAGTACGCTTGTTAATTGTTTTAGTTTATATTATGCATTCATTTAAGCTGCGATCTGTTGCATTTGTGAGGGAGTTATTTATTCCAGTTACTTTTAATTCGACCGTTTTTCTATATTTTTAACTGCCCTGGAAATTGGTTTAAACTTAGCATGTAGGATAGCTTACAATAGGTATTCAAAAATTCTTATCAAAATATCTCCTAATTTGGAAATAAACCGAACAAAAGCAGACTCTGAAAAGAATAATATATTATTTATTTTATTTAATTGGCGCTATAACCACTTAAGTAATTTTGGCCGAACTTCCCCTACAATTTGTGCGTCTTGATGTTGTAACACAAACTGAGGGACCTACCGGCACTTTTTATAAGACTTAATTTCAATGCTAAATATTTCCAAGTGCTCGCACTTTATTTCCTTTTTAATTTTTCCATATGTGGCAAACCCCTTCCAGAGTATATCGTAGCTAAATATTTCTCAATAACACATTTCATTTGATATCCATATTGCTCTATTTTACTTGAAGACCTTTCGTTTGACTTCCATATTGATATGCTTTACTTAAATAATAAATATTTTTAATTTTATCCACTTATAAATAAATCCTGCCCGATTAAAGTATTCTCTAGCAGCTTTGGTTTTAAGCAAGGCGAATTCATGTAAGATTTTGTTGTGAATGCAGCTGAGTGAATTCGCTTGCTGGACTGAATGTCAAAGCTGCATACATATGTATGTGCTTGTTGTAAATCTTACCGATTCTCACTGTCATTATGCATACAATTTGTTAGTGTATATTTTTGTTGTTGTACGCTCCAGACCAGCTCGTATGAATTAACCTTGGTTTGAATTGCCCACATTTTTTTTTAAAGAAAGATACCCTGTAATTTTTAACCAGAAAAATCGCCAAAACAACGGAGACAAAATTTACGTTGTCATTAATATGTACATATGTATATAGTTAGACATTTTGTTTATTTATCTCAAGTTGGCATAATTTTTACTGTTGCATTCGAAAGTTAATTATTTAATTAATTTAAATATATTATTTGTTTTGGGTTCGAGTTAGTTTAGAGTAATTTAACAAATATTATTTTGGCGGAGATATGGTTTTTAGATCCAGCTTAAGTTTTCAACGTTTTAGACAACTTTTAATACCCCCAAAATGCTAATTAATTTCCCTACACAACTCTTCCTACGCAAATCCCACCATCAATTATATATGATTTTCGCATATTTCGTGTACAAATAAAAGACAGTTTAAATTTTACTATTTTTATTTAATTTTATTGACATTACCATGGCAAACAACGACATCAATTGTATAATTTGACAATTTTATAACTCAGGTAGATTAGTCGATATAGTTTCTATTTAGCATATACTACTCGTACATATACATATACGTACATATGTATTTTGGTAGAATTAAGGTGCCACTTGGACACTTTGTAATAACAACTATCACATTAAAATGCTTGAATATACATACATACATATTTATGTTTGTAAGTATGCCCTTGCTAACGCTTTTGTTTTTATCTTAAGCTAACTGGAGAATTTATTTCAAAGTTTATGTCTATACTAAAACAGTTAATCATTTTGTTAAACCTAATACTACAAATTACAGCATATATTTAAGTACATATATACTTACATATTTAATTAAACAATAATATCCTACTTTTTTGCATTGAACTTTTCATATCAGTGATTCACTTACACGTACATACATGCGTATGTGTGCAGATATGTTACAATTTAAGTCGCTCACGTCACGATTATAAATAAATATTTTCTTATACGAATTCTACATTTGTGTTTTACTTATGTTTAACTACTAGATGTTAATTTTTTTCTGAGAAGTGTAGTATATTGGTATTTATGTATGCATTCAAGTAGGGACATGACTCCAAATGCCCATTAATTGAAGGCGAACATAAAATTTAATATACAGTTGGGATCATAGAAAATGCATCACCGAAAAGTTTAGTAAGTTCTCTTTAATATAGATAAGTTGTTATATACATAATATCAAGCGAAAGAAAAGGCTACGGGAATGTGGAATAGTATCCCGTAAACCTGCAAAAAACCGAATCTGGACTCTGGATGATGGGAGAAATTATATGTATATTTTATGATTATGTTTTTTCAACCCCAAGATCAGCAGTTGTGAGATGAGAGAAGCCGAGTAAAGACTGAGAGAACCCGGTTCATGCATTCAACCCCCGTTGAGATTCTTGCACCGGCAAATTTAGAAACGGGCCAGCTATTAACAGCCTTGTTAAACAATCTATACACTTACATGCAGGATAGCTCGTTCACTTTGGCCATCACTCAATGAACGGAGAACACAGAGCTCCGAATGCCAAGCATCTCTCAGGAATACTAACGGGACAAATACGCATCACCAGTTTTGGAGCCCCTTATAACGAGGGATGAGGAAGAGGTAGAGTCCATTAGGCACTTCCTTTGCGTGAGTTCTGCACTACGAGAAAAGCGCTTCAGATTTTTGGGAAACCATTTCTTCGGATATCTGGCCGACTTAGGTGGGGTCTTTCTGGGCATCACAATGGAACCTACGGCTACCAAATGAACTCTCTATGCAACAGGATGCTCTCATTAATTTTAAATATTTAACCTAACATAACCCAAAGAAACGCTTTATGTCTTCAATGGAAAACCAAATTTCTTATTCCGATAAAAACATTTTCTAGGATAAATCTGCGTCTTGTCACAGAGCGAACATTGTAAGTTTTGTATTTTTGTAATCTCCATTATTTTAACTATTGTTTCTAAAGATTGCTTTAATTTTTGCGCATTTATGTCTTTCTAGGTTAAATAATTTTTACTTCATGATATTAAAGACGGAAAGCAAAAGGAAACCCAATAAAATACTAGGCACTGGTAGCTCGTACACATAAAACACACGGATCATCGACCTAATCCAAAATAAACGTCGTTACTCTTTCAAATAACATATTTTCTTACGCCACAGTTTTGCTGCGTAATAAAAATTTAATAGTTTTGTTTTTTTTTATAAATAAATATGTTAAGTCTCTCCTCAACTCATTTTTTTAAGGAATAGAAGTAATTGGCTGTCTAAATTTAGAAAGAAATTAGAGTGATGCGTTTTCTATGATCATTAATTTGTAGATACTGTATTTGTCTAAGCCTCAAACTAATTGATATATTTAATGCTTACAGTCGGTTCGAGGAGAAAGGTTAAGTAAATTGTGCCCACAAAGTATTTCATTTCAAGATGTGTATGTGGGTCAAAGCGGCATACGTTATATCTTGCATTTAACTTCTTCTTTTTTTTAATTAATTGCAGCCATTCAATTAACGTTCAGAATTGATCACATATTCGATAGAAAAATATATAGCTTGTGGCTTTGAAGTGACCGTGCGGAATTAAACGAATTGAGTGATTTTTATTGAGGGTACATTTACGCGGATTGATAGTAATCTTGTGTTGTGTGTATAATTCTAGATAAATGTAAACTATTTTTAGCGTGAGAAGATGAGTTTTGAGACAGCGTGTTATAAGCGAAATGGCAGCTATTGATAGATAATGATAGGGGCTATTAATTTTATATTAAAGTTTAAACGATCACATCGTCATCATTACGAAAGGTTCTAAGTCACAAAAACCTCTTTAGAAATTTCTCTACAAAGTATGGCATTCCGAATTGCAATTCATATTCGATTTTTTGCTAATTGTTAAAACAAAAGTTATATTTAAGCACTAGACATAATTATTTCTATTTCACAAGGTTTATAAGACAAGGTAAATTTTTCAAGAACTTTATTATTATTTTTTACTAGCTAAAAAAATCAAAAACAAAAAATAAACAACGCCATACCTCAATGTTATTAAAAAATTAAATATTATTTTAAAAAAATTATTAAGCCATTGTCATGTCCGGGCTACAATCTAGTCAACAGTTAAAGCCCCATGAAAATTCATTCAGTTATTTCGGAGATTAGTTAGTTCAAACAGATAAACATACAGACACAAATTTAAAAATGGTCCTAATCGTTCCCTGTATATTTTTAAGAAATTAGAAATTGAAGAAAATTTTCAATGTGTATAGACGATTTTTCATTACAGTATAGATAGAAAAAGGAGGGGAAAATATTGCATTTTTCATGTGCAGCTCTTTATCAGAATAGCTGATTTGTGTCAAATTTTCAAATAGCGTTTCAACTCTTATCTCACTGCAAACCAACGAAATTAAAAAAAAAACATATTTCCAATAAACCGCTACGTAGAGAAAAGTTGTGTATTGTTTCATGATAAACTCGGAAACCCCGCAAAAAAACAAATTTCTTATCAGTTTTTGGGAATTGCTGCCGAATTGAGTGTATTAGGTAAAATAGAAATCCGCATACTATATTGTATACATATTTTTTATTTCCCTAATACGATAAAGCGCTAAAAAATAATTAGTAAAAACATTAAAACAATTAATTTCAAAATGAATAAAACCAGATATCTTTGTGCATTAAAGGGTTAAAGTGATGGTTTCAAAATTGATTCTGATTGATATCTGGAAAAAGAGGGACGGCAGGTGATGCTTGTGTAGAATTTAGTTAATTTATTAATTTCTCAAAATGTATACTTTCATAAAAGCAACACAAAGATTATTAGAGGTCTTTACAGTAAACTCGTCACTTGACTGTTTTGCGGATATTTTAATTTTGCATCTTCAACGAAGTGGCAAGGTTACTAGCTAGCCAGTTTTAGTGCAGTTACCCACTGACATACCACCACCCTACCGTATTTGCCGTTCGTATTAACACAAATTTTGTCAAAAGTTATGTCCACACTGACAATGAGGAAATACTTATATGCATGCTATCAAAAACTTAACATTTGCATGACTAAACTTCACAGTACAGATAACCGAACGTGAACTAATTTTTATAAAAAAAACTAAGTACGATGTTAATAGCAATTAATTTTATTAAAAAAAAAATTCTACATTTTCTTAGCTTTGTTTTTTGTATGCTTTCCAAACCCTAAGGTGAAATTGGCGCTTTTTGTTCCAAAAAACTTAGTTAATTTTGAAAATTAATTACTCGCTAAACTGGTTTATAATTTGTTCGGGTATAATTTTACGACAAGTTTCATAAGTCATAAAGACATGAAATTTAAAACACACAAAATTTCTTAGTTTTAATTATTTGTTTCAATGCAATCAAAAACATAACTTTTGAAATCTAAAATTTTATGACTATGATTTATGACACATTATGACACCTTGTGAATAACCCAATAGTTTAAAAGAAATCGGAAAGACAAAATGTAACACAGTTAAAACAAATTTTGTTATACTACTTTCCTAAACGATTTTTCAGGCTGAAAAATAAAAATTTTTTTATGAAATAAGTGCACTCCCTAATCTGCAACGTAAGCAAAAAATTTGTAAGTACTAAGCGGACACAGTGACTTCTTTGTAAAAATAACATTAATCGATACTACAATTGACTTGGTGTGTTAATAAATAATTCTCACTTACATACTACATACTACATACAGGTGATTGATATACATACATAGTGACAGCTAATTTCGAGAAAATGGGAAAGTGAAAAGAAGTGAATTTTTTTCGAAATAGTACTAAAATTAGTGCACTTTTTCGTATGAAAGTATTAAATCTAGATTTGTGAAAAACTGAGATTTTCGAAAATTTGTAATGGAAATTTGTTATTAATATAAGCTAAATGATATATCTTGTAGGAATCTTGTAAAAAAATATTTACCTGGATAGTCGATATATAATTACTCTTTAAATAACTATTATTTTTAATTTTTATATTACTTATATATGTAGTATGATAACAGTTATTGAAGACTTTTAGTTATAAAATTCACATTTTTTCCTTTGATCAAAGAACACAGCAATGCTGTGTCTACAGAGCTGGCCAGATAAATTAGAAATTACATATGAATATAAACCCAGTGCGGTTTATGCGAAGTAATTTGGATGAGAACGAGCAATTTTCCAATAAATTCTCAATAATCTCAATAATTCATTAAATCATTCTCAATGCCAATTTAATTAGGATTGTTATTTAATATTTATGTTGTTGTTGTCTTTAAGCAGTCTCCTTCCTCATCAGATTTTCACAAAACCACGATTAGAAAATAATTTGAACGTATTAGCTATCATAAGCGTCTTTATTGTTTATAAAAATTATTTTTTAGACCGAAGAAGAAATCGATTGATATATTTTAATTGTTAATGAAGGATTCACGTCATAGTGAATTTTTAATGACAGTTTTCAAAAATAACTTTTTTTCGGTCCTTGCAATTAACATTTCTGAACTAAAATGAATCATTTACTGCATACAATCAGATTGTTTGTGAGTGTACCATCTTTGGTATGTTTTCTTGAAAATCGCTAATAATATAAAATGTCAAGAATGATAGATAACAAAATTGCGTCTTCCGCACTGATAGCAACTAATAGGGACGTAATAATAGCTTTGCTAGAGAATGAGAGAGCAAAAAAAAAATGCTAAAAACAAGAGGAGGAAACGCAGAAGAAGCAGGCAAACGCCAGATCGATTGAAAGCAAAATGCTTTTATTTCGTCGGCGAATGGCTGGATGTTATCAAATTCACAAAGAGGGGACTAGCGGTACGCGGAAGGTACAATCTTGGTGTCTATCATTCTTGATAAAAATGTGAACAAATTTAATTTCCTAAGATAGCTAAAAATTTCGAATAGAGCGACAAGGATGTCAACGTATAACACCTTTTCTATTGCATCACGGACAACAGTACATCAGGAAAAAGCAAATGGTAACGATTAAGTTAGTGTTTTCTGTTTTGGTTCTAGTTTCATGTTTTTTTTTTTTTTGGAGTACGAGTACATACTTATGGCATTTTTGAATGTTAATACATTAGATATTATATAACAAGAATAACGACGTGCACAAGTGCAAGTGAAGTTATTATATTTTAATTGAAGTATTTAGTTGCATGTAAATTTTATAGTTGAGAGGGCACTCAAAATCTATTCAAAGTTGCTGGCAGCCTACGTAGGTGTAAATACCGCTAAAGGCACTTCAAAATTGATTGTGTGCGTAATACTTCAAATTGTTTATTCAAATAAATATGTATGTATATAGTACCTATAAACTACAAACTGTCTAAATAAAGTAACTACTTATTTGTAAATGTTTATACCTACATATACTGGCAATATCTACTTGTAAGTTTATACTTAAACAACAAATAAGTTACTAGCCACAAAGTTACATAGACTTATTATACACTTAAATAATAATTAAATAATAATAGTTACTTTCAATAAAGCTAAAATATTTCGAAGCAATCCTTCTTTAACAATTGACTCAATTGGAATTAGTATATTTTAAAATTTCCGAGGAAACGCCAACACTTTGTGAGTGTGTGTGTGTGAGTGTGGTGTCAATTTCTGTATACCTTTGCAACCTCACTACTGCTCCATCTGTTCGTGTTGTTCAATCGTTTGAGCATGGATTTTACGCTTATGCCAACGCACACTCGCAAATTGTGCAAACCGTTGTCCGCAAATATCGCATTTATATTTCTTCACTGGCAAATGCAATTCGGTGTGTTTCTTCAAGTTTGCGAATGTCGTGAACGCCTTGCCACAGACATCGCAAGCATGTTTGCGTATATTTAGATGGCCATTCATGTGATCAGTATAACGATTGCGTTCGTAGAATGCCTTATCGCAGATGGGGCATAGGAAGTTGGATTGTTTGAGGTGGGCTCGACGGTGTGTGTCGTAGAAAGACCAGGTTTTGAAGGATTTGTCACAGAGATCGCAAATGTAGGGGCGTTCGCCTGGAAGAGAATACATCAATGGGAATACATACATACATATGTATGTATGCAGATAAGGGATGGCATGAATAATTTGAATTAGTATATTAAAAAGAAAATTAAGTTTGCGGCCAAGTTTAAGTTTAAAAATTCTAAAGCTATGCTCAGGGTTAAGGTAAACTAAGGTTATATCATGCGAAAAAAATACGGGCACGACATTTTGAATAGTTTTGGCTATTATTCTTTGATTGTTATACTTTTATAAAAATTACATAACTAACACATTTCAAAAAAAAAGAAATTTCAAGAATTTTTAAAACAACAACAAAACTTTTTTTTTAATTTTTAGAAGATTTGTAAGTAGGCACTTTTATAGTCCATTCAATTCTAGTAGAAGTTTCAATAGCGCCAACCACTTATTAACCAGTTTTGACTATTTATTTTTATTTATTGAATTTGAATTATTTTTTATAATAAAACTGCTTAAAACCCTGTTTTTTAAGTTTCACAAAAAAATTCAAGAAATAAATCTTTAAATATCAAAATTTACCACAAAATTTGGGTAGTATAGCCCATTTAATTTCAGTATAATAAAGTGCAAGTTTGAAGTAGTGTTACTAAATAAAAAAATTCCGAGCATTCATACGTTATATAGTGGCTCAAACAATGACCAGATGTTGATTCTTTTTATTATATTCGCTGTATCTGATGATAGTTTCTTTTATAAATTTTTTATAAAACTTGAATTTGTAGAAATTCAAACTTTATACGAAACAATAACAGCAACAACAAATCTTCTCAAAATTTCAAAATTTTTGAGTATGTAATTTCGAGATCATTCACTATTTTTTTTATAACTTTCACTTATACTGTCATATTTCATTTTGCTTGTTAATTTAATTAAATAAATAATTTCAAACATGTGGCAATCTCCTCCAAAAAATATTTGTGAAGTTAAGCTTTCTTGAATTCTTATTATTAATGGAACCAATCTTCGACTATCTCAGGGCAAAATTCTCTTTTCCACTCACCTGTATGACTTCGCATATGAATCGCCACCTCTGTTGATGTAGCAAATTTCTTATCGCACACTTCGCACGCATACGGGAAGTCACCCTTGTGCCGGCGTATATGAATCGTAAGATTCCCGGGTATTTGAAAACCCTTACCGCAAAGCGTACAAATAAACGGCTGCATGCCATCGTGACCGGATTTATGAATCTTATATTGATCGGAGGTTTTAATCAGTTCAGCGCAGACATCGCAGCGAAACGGACCTAAATTTATATCAAGAAATTCCCTTAGCTTCGTTTGTATAATTGACGGTGGTGTGGCTGGTGTTGGTGATGATGGTGTCGTTGTTGCATTGTCTGATTCGGCCAGCCGCTTTTGCTTTTCTGCGGAAAACTCCTTACGCAATTCGTATAAAGTTTTTTGCAACTCCTCCAATGTGCTATTAATGCCGAGCATCAGATTGACCTCCTCTAGCATTTGATTGAGTTCCTCAATGCGATAGGTGGTGGAACGATAATCGGGATGATCGACATCCCAGAGCGCTGAATAGCTTTTGAAGATTTCAATGAATGTCAAATGATCGTCGGTGCTCTTGAAGTCTATAGATTTTGCTTTTAAGTACTGAGTCTTCGGCTTGCAAGCGATCACACCTTTGCGCTGAAATTGTGTTGGGGGAAAAAGATGTGGTGAATAAAAAGCTAATATTATTCAGAGGATTAGAAAATCCGATCAAAATCTATTTTGTCGATTTTAAAATTTTAATTCAATAATTTCAATTAAATTTTAATCACTTCCAACATCACGATTTGATGACTTTGAAATATAAACATTTACCTTCTTTAGCCGATCGAGCAGCTGATCCTCGAAAATCTTCTGCAGGAACTCCATTTGTTCAAAGCACCACAGCTTGGGCGCATACAGTCCCTTATGTTCGTGTACGATGCGCAATTCGCGACGATAGCGCGTTCGTAATTTTTGTATCTCTGTGAAGCATTCATCTGCTGACATGTTAACGCCCTTCTCCAACAGCAGTTCTATTGAGATCTCACGCAACAGTTCATTCTTATTGCATAACAAATAATTGGGATGCTGTGGATTCCAAAGCGCTTCCTGCCCCTTGAAGGCATCCAGCAGGTAAGTGAGTACTTCATGATTGTGAGTGGAGCGCGTCATTTCGGTGCAGACTTCCTCCAGCGATTTGTCAGATACCTCGCTATCGAGGTGTTTCTACAACGAGAATGAGTTCTATGTAAGTAGTCCAAAAAAAAAAGGATTAAGTGTCTGTCCCCGCGCAACTACCTTGACTTTCCGTGCAGCACGTTTGTTCTCTATAACATCCCGCAAGAATTCCATTTTTTCGAAATATTTGAAACGCGTTTTGTACTTGCTCTTCCGCTCGCGTGCCTTGGCTAATTCGAGGCGGTAGCGTGAACGCAAACTTCTAATGATCGCATAGATCTCTGTACCATCTAATGAGTAGTTCATATCACGCAATAAGGGACGCGAAAGTTCTTCGAACATCTTGCGATTTGCATTATATTTGTACTGTGGATGATTTGGGTTCCAAAGTTTTTCGTGCTTTTTGTAAGCCTCTAGCAAATAGAAAATGACTTCGGTACTGTGCTCGTTTTCGTTGACCAAAGGCTAAAAGCAAGTACGTAGTACAGAGATCGCTATAAAAAGTATTTATCAATGGTTCTATTTCATTTTGTACCTTTTCGCAGTCTTGAACTTTTGAAGTGCTCACCGGGAAAGCTATTAAGTTTTTGTAAAGGTCCTCCGTGGAACGTGGACTGGATAGATCATTTTCGGGACACTGCAAAATTAAATATAAACCAGGTTAGGTATTTTCATTGGATTTAAAGATTATAAATAAAAAATGGTATATTTTAATGTACTGCAAATCCACGGTTTCCCAATTGGAAAATCCGAAATTTTATATTACGAATAATAGGCAAGACAAATGTCAACCTAATGAGGATTAACAATGTTAATTTGCATTAACTCCCGAATTATCCCGAACTAATGCAGTTAGATCAGCACATAACACAACAGTGAAATGTAAATGCGCATTTGCCCTTGATAATTCAAATTATGTTTGGTCTCTTACAACGCCTTTAAGTAATAGGTACGAAAAAGTTGTAACACACTGCATCCATTTCAATTACGAAACACTCAGGACTCAGGCCATTTCTACAATTCCCGTGAAATGTCATCAATAAAATGGCCAGGGTAATTTCAGAGTATAACCAAGCAACAATATGAACTGCCTTGACTCTTCTTTCAAGAGATGCTCCCAGATGTCCATCCTAAATTGATACATAGACGGCTCGAAATCACCACCAGGCACTGGAGCTGATAGCCTCGAACTTAGGTCAAGAATATCAGTGCAAACGGGTAAGCCTTTAACCAACTTTCAGATAGTGGTTGACGCCACACATAAGTTATAATTAATTTTGTATGCGACTGATTCGATGATCTAGTCGATTCTCGTTTCGGCGACTTCGATTGTACAACGAGGCTATGTGGTTTAATAGATGGGTTTTCCTTTTGCCCTTCTATGGTATTCCCTTGATAAAATAGCAAACAAACAGCAACGTATACTCGATTTAATCCTAAACACCTTTTTTTAACCGGCTTATGTCATATCGTAAGTTTAATCATTTTTCGAAAAAATTACCCTCAATATTTGTTCATTAACATTGTAGCATTCAAAGAATAAGTACAGCTTTTACTTATAATTTTGAATAGTTTGCATTTGTAGATGCATTTGTACATACATACATACCCTTACAAAAAATATTTGTTCATTAAGATGACTCACCAAAATAAATTTTGTTTTCCAAGCGAATTATAAAATGTAATATACTCTTTTACGACTTCCACTAAAATATTTTGGCTCAGGTACTTAAATATTTGTGAGCAGAACTGTGTGGGAATTTCACTTAATGTTAGAAATAATAAACATATGTACTTGCATTACGTTTTGTTTTAGAATACTGGGAAATCAGAAAAATAATAGTGGTAGAAATTTAGTTTCGTAGTTTCAAGTATCACTACTGAAAATACTGAAGCTTATTTTCTCTAAATCCGTTTAGTGGTAATGGAAATTATCTCCACTAAATAATTGAATTTGAATTTTAAATGTTCGGCCAACGTAACCGAGCGAGTATGGTGTGCGCGCTTCATTCGGTGTGTTCGGGCTCGATTCCATGCCGCAACACGTAACATAAAAAACTATAGAAACCGCTTTTTTCTAATAGCGGACACCTCGAAAGGTAATAGAAAACCTCCGAGTGTATTTCTGTCATAAAAAACTTCACACAAATATTCTCTGCCGGTTCTGTCATACACCAAACTATGGCGTAAGCGCCAAATTATTGTTATTATATCTCTTTTATGATCCGAGGTGATTTTTTTTTAATATAAAAAAAACATTTTTTACTTATAAACTACTGCAGGTTTTGAATTTAATTTCAAATTGGTCCAGCTAATATAAATCTTAATAATTTTCCGAAATATTTTGAATATAATGAATTTTATAATAACGATGGAAAAATAGTACCGATATTTTTATATGGGAAGTGATTCACCTTCATGTACTCGTGCATAGAAATTCGCTAGCTTAAAACCCCAATAAACTAAACCAGCAGTCATTAAGTAAATTATGTTGATTTTCGTTGGAGATTGTCAACTAGTCAATGCAAACATACATACATACATATGTATATACTTAGTTACATAATAAAAAGTTCTCCTGCTCATAACTTTGATGTACAAATGTAGTAGAATTACTTAGATTGCGCCAAAAGCTGAATCTACTATGTACTTAATATTCCATTTTTCATTTACCAAATGCCTGACTGCCATTACTGTGCGTGACGACCATTCTGAGGCAATCAATGTACACCCACAATCATTCTTCTATTTTTGTGCATTATGCTTGACAAATAAAATTTGAAAACTGAGAATGGGCCGTTATTTGGGAGTACCCCTTTTACTTTTATTCTTGTAGTGGGGAATAAGCAGCGGTGTGTCATGAAGTTGCTATAGTAAACATCTCACAGGCGCTTCAAAGGGCTCTTCTGGGCGTTGGCCGCATTTTTTTTTTACAGCATAAATGTTACACTTTATTGCCTCCTCAATCGCTTGTGACACGCGCCACTTTAAATCATGGATTTTATGACATTTATGCAACTTCAACCAAAATATTTCTAAGCTCACTTTTTCATACATAGTATGTATTCTAATGTAGATAGAAATATGCAAGAGTGCTCGTATGTCAATTGGTATGAAGTGAACACTCCTGTCTGCTATTTTTAGATCGAATATCAAACTCGTTTTTATGTGGCAGCAACAAATTCGCTGTTTACTTTTTATCAAAGAATTTCAAATAGAAAGTGTATGTGTGTTTGTGTGTGCGCGACCATCATATTTGCAACCAGAAGACCGCGCGAAAAAATATCTAAATACATATGTACATATACTGTATCTATATACCCGTCCATGTACCAGAAAACATGCAGCAAGCAATCACCTAGGGAATCTAACTTTTAAACATAGTCCCAGTAGTAAAATGCGCCGGGTGTTTGGAAGCACCACTTAGCGTCTAGTAGACAATTATTGTTTCCCCCTACTTGCCATGGATCGAAGATAAGGCTTTAACACAATACCGACGAGCGACTAACTCACTGCAGCTAATTTCGCGATAATTTGGCGAAATTGGAAGATTTACAAAACGTATTTATTTACACAGCAAACATCGTACAACGATTTTTCGCAATATGTATTTGCAAAATTGTTGGTAATTGGGGCGACTCAAAATTACCGCAAATTTTTGATACTTTTCTTTGCGAACGATGCTGCACATTTTGTCCCATATAACTACGTTCGAAATTTGTTTACATGTACTTATACACAGTTGCTCAAAAAAGTAAGTACAGTGATTTTTACAATACTCACAATGTTTTTCATGAACTTTTTTTGGATTAAATTTAAAAAAAATCATTGCATACTTACTTTTGTGATATACATATAAAAATCGATCGAATGGTGATTTTTTTTAATTAGTAAGGTTTTCCATGACATTATTTTTAAATACGGTTCATACTAAAACCCATGTAAATTAATTTTTTAAAATTTATAAAAAATTTAAAAAAACTTCAACAAATTTTCATAAAAATTTAAAAATTTTTAATTAAAATTTTTAGAAAATTTTCAGGTAAATTTGAAGTGGTATAAATTTTTGAAATTTTCATCTTGCATGAATTGTTTTTAAAAATTGATTTGTAAAAATTTTATCTGCCGACAGTCTTTTATAGGCGATATATGTATGTATGTATGCCGAAATTTCAAACATTTATAAAATGTCAGAAGTAGTTATACAAAATTTGGCCGTAAATTGTTTGAATTTTTATAAGTTAGATACATTAATTAGCACAGTTTTTTTTTATACAAAATTATCGGAAAAAAATTATGAAAATTCTTGTCAATATAGTTTAAAAAAAATCACCATTCGACCAGTTTTGCTACTCTTTGTATATTAGGGTGATCTTTAAATGTAGGACGATATTACCTATAAACGTTGGCCTTGATTGGCGATGGTTAAGGCGTGTCACAAAGGGGTGCAATTTTCAGACTACCATATGCAAACTCAAAAAATTTTATTTGCATTTTCATCTAATATAATATGTCAAGTAAAAGTAAACAAAGTTAATGGAAAAAAGAAAAAGGAGTTACTTGCAACTTTTCAGTGAGGAACGTGTCTTAATGTTGCTAATGTGTAAAAAATATGAACTATAGAATGATACTTAATTAATATATCTAGAAAATACTAAAAACCGTGACTCGTTGTCCTTCATTTGTAAAAAACAAGGTTTACTTTTACTAAAGACCAGTCGAAAACAGCAAAACCAAAGTACTGGTCCAACAGACGGCGTCAACTTCCGTATTGAGTTCATCGCGTTATGTTACTTTTTTCTACTGGGAGGTTTCACTGTAAGGGATGCACATACATACCCTGCGGGAAATGAAATTAGTTTAATAGTAATTTATAATTTATGTATTCTTTTCAATGACAACTAATTGTTATTCCCTACAACGAATTGACTTATTTAACATAGCTATGTCCGAGGAAGCAGTCAGTTGACCTTATCTGTATTAAATTAGTTTGTATGTATGCACGGTAATTTTTTTTTGCAATATTCACCACAATTTTTACGCTACATCTTCTTTGTTAATTTTATATAAAACTTTAGTTCTATAACAAAAAGCATACAAATTAAAATTTCAAACTTTCTACACAATTGATCAAAACTCAACGAATTGTCATTAAAGTTTGAAACTTTTTAATTTGAATTTTAAGAGTGTAAGTTTGAAGTGATTGAAAATTTTGGACGATTTTAGAAAAAAATCTGGTTTGACACTTCTTTCATATATCGAATGGATTTTATATAAATTCACGTTGATTCTTATATTTTGTTTATGCTGGTAGTCTTGTACATCTTCTGTCATTTAAACTGCATGTATTAAATGAAAGCATTTACAAAATTATAATTTCAAAAAATTATCAAAAATCAATAAGACTTAGATATTACTAGTATCATACTAAAATAGAATTAGCTATAAAGCTGCATACTCAAAAATTTCAAAAAGAATTCTGACTAAAAATTTTGAAATTTTGATGAAAATTTTCTGAATTTTTGTATTTTGTACAAAGTTTGAAATGTTCCTTTATAAGCTTTTTGTTATTGAACGAATTGTATTTTTTTTTGAAAATGTACGTATGTTGTTTTATAACTTGTGTTTTCCGGCAGGGTACATGTATGTACATATGCATGATTGTATGTATGTATTTATGTGTGTGTGTGTGTAAACAAACTCTAGCTTCCACTTGTTCCAGCCGGACCGCCACCCAAGCTTTCGTAACCCTGTTCATTTTCGATACGACAGCTATTCATGCATTTGACATTAACATTCATATACAAATACCTACATACATATGTACATAGATATATGTATATACTTCTATGTTAGACTATATGGTAGAAGAGCTGCATTCATTCAACTGCGCTACTGCCTGCCATTCACGTCATATTCTTTGACATGTGTGACGTAATTTGTCGGCGACAATACAATCAACGCTTTATTCCCAGCGGCTTCAATGATTCAAGAAGCGCTAATTGCTTGAGAGCAGTCAAAGGCACATAAATACATACATACATACATTCATACATATGTATGTAGCTACACGCTGATATGAAGTGAGCATGCAATTTAAAGGCTAACTGGGTAAGCCAAATTTTTAAAAACTCATGCATAGCCTTAAGTTTAGTTTTAGGGTGGTGATTTCTACAAAAAAAAATCTACTGGTTTTACGTGTCATTTGGAAAATCCTTTACTTAACTCTTTGTCAAAACAAATGTAAATATTTTATGCCTCTACTAAGTGGTATTTAATGAAAGCAACATTACTTTAGTCACACCCACGCACATACTGCCTGCTGCTATTTGCACAATGGCGCTAATCAATCTTTTATGGTTTAATTAAGTTGCCTAATTAGTGTTCAGCTTCTAATTCCATTTCATCCACATGAATACATACATACGTGTTTAGAGTGTGTACATATGTACGTACATACATACATATGTGTTAGTTAATTTGAAGTCTTTCAGCCTGTTTACTCTACGATTTCGGTTTATTCAAAAGGCGTGATTGAAATGTATTTTACTTAGTTAGTTGCTGAGCGTTAATTAAATGTTGGACTTAAAGCTTCAGTCTAGAAAACAAATGGTAAACAATGCTGTATTTTAATTTTCATAGCCATATAATTAAGGTCCACAAATTTTCGGCATGAACGATAGAATGAGTGTGGCAAACCTCACTCATTATCTACATATATACATATATAAAAGAAAGTCGTGTTAGTTACACCACTTATAACTCAAGAACGGCTGAACCGATTTGGCTGAAAATTTGTGGGGAGGTAGCTTAGAACCAGGGGCAGGTTATAAGATAATTTATCCCGTTACCGTGGAACGACAAAAAAAACGGTAAATTTGATTTTTTTTCTTCGCCCTTCATATATTTTACATGTACTCTGGCGGCGAAAGGTAATATCGATGTAAATTGTAGTGACATCTAGCGGAGAAGGGCAATATCCATGTAATTGGTGTGAATTGCCAATATTAACATGTATTTTGTTTACTTTTACGAATTTTGTTGGGTGAAAAATTGACAGTTAGAAATTTTGAAGTTTACCGGTTTTTGTGTTTGTTTCGAGTGTCTATAAATATTGTGCCGATATTATTATCATTAAAATGCCGCGTCCAAGACGATCAAATCTTCCCCGAAAAAGCCGTAATGCAACTAGGATGCAAAACGATGCGAATGAAAGGACTGAAGAAGTACAAGAAATTGCACGTGAAGAGCGCCGCTTTAGTATGGCTCGACTTCGTGCTTCTCAATCACAAAAGCAAAGCGAGGCAGTCCGTGCAAAGGCTCGGTTGGCTATGAGAAATCATCGAGCAAACCTAAGAGATCAACATCTTGATAATTTTCGACGCACAAGGAGAAATTTATCAAGTACTGATTTGAATCGAGCAGCGTTTCGATATGATTGCAGCACTGATTACTGCTTGCATACTAGCGTTCGCATTGGGCCAATGGATGTGGTTTGCGAGTATTGAAGTTTTCCGGAGAAACGCCAAGATTGTGCTGCCTTAATGGGAAAGTGAAATTGCCATTATTGACTCCCCCACCTGAGCCATTGCACTCATTGTTTACATAATTCAGAATGAGGTCATTAGTACACTACATTCGTTCAAATCTATTGACTGTGCAACAAATGCAGATGATGCCAACAACTATCCAATTGAATTTTTAAAGTCCTTGGATATGCCTGGCTTACCACCGCATAATTTACGACTAAAGGTTGGCTCCGTAATAATCATGCTTCGAAACATAAACCCACCAAAACTGTGCAACGGAACGCGTTTGGTGGTAAGTAAATTGATGAACAATGTGATTTACGCGACGATACTCAAAGGAAAATTTGAAGGTGAGGAAGTTCTCATTCCGAGGATCCCGATGATCCCAACCGACATGCCGTTTGAGTTTAAACGACTTCAATTTCCGATCCGTCTTGCATTCGCCATGACCATTAACAAATCACAAGGCCAATCCTTGAAAGTTTGTGGTCGAAATCTAGAAAATCCATGTTTTTCCCATGGTCAATTATATGCGGCATGTTCAAGGGTCGGAAGACCAGCTGCGTTATTTGTTCTTGCACATAGTAATAAAACTAAAAATATCGTCTATCACAAGGTGCTTCACTGAAGAGTGCAGCCTATGCACTAAAATACATGGCCAATAAAGAATCATTACAATAATTGATTTTTGGTACTTACTTATATTTATTATCCTAATAAAAAATTTTAACTCATAAAATCAAGAATCTGCTCATTTATTGCTTCTAAGGCGGAGCAATGTTCGCCGGGTCTGCTAGTTTTTAAATATAATCTCTGTTTATATTCTCCACAGGGTTTTATTCACTATATACATATATATATATACTGCTGAAGAAAATGGTCTGAGTTTTTTTGCCGTCAAATGTCCTAATTAATTAATCAATTTTTTATAGTAATTTTTGTTTCAGCGGCCAAGAAAACATAGGACTACACATCCTTCTCAACTTTCCCTAGCTGTAATAGTAATCGGGTGGTAGCGTGAAAATAGGTAATAGAAATTATTTCCTGTGGTCATATTAAGTGTCAGCGAGTCCAAAACTCTAGAAATAGTAGGGTCCACCTCTGGTTCACAACATTTTCGTTTTTGTGTACCTTTGTTTATAATGCACATTTTATAAATCATCGATAACCATTATTTTGAGACTTATATTGAAGAATATATTCATAATAATTCTGAGCGGAATTTTTTTTTAGACTAACGTATATTATACAATATTTTTTATAATAATTTTGAGTGACAATATTTTTTTAAGCTTCCAAAGTTATTATTTTACAAAATAAATTTAAAGGCACATTCTACATGTTTACGCCGATATATTA
Source organism: Anomoia purmunda (assembly GCA_951828415.1). Taxonomy (NCBI): domain Eukaryota; kingdom Metazoa; phylum Arthropoda; class Insecta; order Diptera; family Tephritidae; genus Anomoia; species Anomoia purmunda. The sequence goes on from OX639997.1 coordinate 99,318,732, forward strand.
CTTACTTACTAAATTGGGGCTATAACCGCTTAAGCGATTTTGGCCGAACTTCTCTAACAATTGTTGTTGTAACACAAATTAAGGGACCTACAGTTTTACGCCGACTCTGAACGGCGAATGTTTTTTGTGAGAAGTTTTTTTCATGGCAGAAAATCGCTCGGAGGTTTGCCATTGCCTGCCGAGGGGCGACCGCTATTAGAAAAAACTTTTACTATAATTTTTGATATTACTTGCCCCGGGCAGGATTCGAACCGGGACCCACCGCATGAAGCGCGTACACACTACACATTCGGCTATGGCGGCCGCCTGATAGATCTTTTGTGTAAATTTGTGTAAATTGGAATATTGAGTTACTGGCGTCTAAATGCAAAAAATAAGGGTAACTTCGAGATTTTTTGATTGCTTACTGAAAGGGAAGCATAAAAGAACTAAAATTAAATAAAAGCGCGCAATGCAAATTATTGATACATTCAATATTTCAGTTGAAAATCTGACAAAAACTTTTCGTTTCACGGTGTTTTTTTTTTATGTAATAGCACTTTTTATATAAGTTTGGTCCGCTGATTCTGAAAATGTAATTCAAATTTGTCCATCCGTCTAGATTTGAGATACAAGGTTTTTTTATATAAAAAAAGTGCATACTTTTGTGAGATATTTTTGGCTGTAACTTCTACCTTATGTCTTGATTTATTGGGTTTATGTATCATAATGAACTACATATATGTATGTTTCACTTGTTTCTACATGTTTATCAAAAAATATTAAAAAAATATTTAAAAATATTGTAATTCAGTCCCGACTTTAGTTTTTATATTTACTCAAATATTTGAAAGCGGAAATAATCGCAAATGTGGTATTTTTAACTGCTCGGATATCTTAGCTCGATATTCTTAAACAATAAAGCAAAAATCGTTTGTATTGTGTGGTTTAACTGTTGTGTAGCTGTCTCGTTAAAACCACAAGAACCAAAGAAGGTGAGCATACTCGTAGTTCCACACATGAAAGAATAAATAAAAATTAAATATGAAATATAGTAAAATATTTCTTCCGCGCTAATTCTTTTCAACTTTATTTTTGAGTGTGTTTTTCCCCCAACAACCACTGGCACTATTTCACGTACTTTAAGTAACTGTTAGTTATTATCTATGTATGTACATATGTATGTACATAGATCTTATCTGAATACGAGAGCACTAAGATACTTCCATTTATTTCCATTAATAGTCAGAATCACTTCTAGATATTTATTTTATTTAAGTCTACCAATTTTTTAGTGGATTCAGACAGCTCTTTCACTGAGCTTACTAGCACTCGGCCTAATCGGGTCTTCTAAAAGCTCTATCCCATTGTATTACTTCAACCACAAAGCGTTGCATGGAAAGTGGTAATATATTTTGACTATTCTTTAGCTCTACAGGTCTGCCATAGCGCAAATATTCTAGAATCTAGAGTTCGGGTTGTGTTTCCGTGAAAAGTCCTCAATTCAATGTAGAGAACTTCAACTGACTATCAAGTTTTTTAGAAAATGCAATAATCTGCATGTTTGATGTTTTGTCCAACTACTGTTCGTAGCTGTACTTGTTTTCAGAACATGGGAATACTGAAAACCAGAAGAGACTTTAATGTGTTCACCTATCTCATATACTTTCCTAGTAATCTTGTATGCTTCCTTGTTTCCCCGAACATCACCAAGTCCGGAGAGCTATAGCCGATTGAATTGACCTTTCACATTTTTGAACACATTTGGAGCTACAGCTTCATTCTCTACTACGCGATCCCTCTTGTGGCGCACAACTTTGCTGCCAATCGCATCAATCTGAGCTTAGAAAAGACTTTTAGCGATCTGGAAATTTTAAGTTGCTTGGATTTCGTGTATCGGCCTTAGTCTCTGTTAGACGCCTTTAGTCTAAGCACCACAGCACTCTTTCCATAAAAATAAGCTAATCCCACATTTTGGAAGTTAAATAACAAATTGGATTTAGTGTTTACCACTTCCCACTAAAAGAACGTGCCAAAAATGGTAATGAATAAAGCGATTTAACAAGCGCCAGCACATTTAAAAACCCTATGCATGCGCCCATATGTATGTATTACGTACTTAAATAAATACTCGTACATACATAAGAACATACATACATATCAACAATAAGTATTATTTGATAAACAATACCCTTTTTTCTGCTTGCAAAATTATCGCTGAAGTAGACATTCGTTTTCATTTTCACTATTTTTTTGTAGACCTTCTCATTCTTTGCGTATTTTTTTTGTTTGCTTATTTTGCGTTACAAATGAAAATCAACTACACATGCAGACACTTTACACTACGTAAGTACATACACATGTACTTTGTTGCACTATGTGCCGGCAAACTGTTGTTCAACACAAATTAATGTTGTGCGCTCACTTAACTAAATAAATACGAAATTAACTTCCATAAGTGCCGTAAAATAAATGTAGCTAAAAAGCGCATTCAAATATGAAATTTTACTTGGCTACACACACATATGCAGCTGAGTTTACATGCGTATGTATGTATGTATGTATGTATGTATATTAGGGTGTATCAATCCACCTGCCAAAAAATAACTGCACTTTTTTGCCATCGGAATTATAAAATTTATTATATTTTTAATACATCAACCAAAATGTTTCCGGAAACATACTAAGATTTTTCTGACGTGCACTGATTTGGAAATACCTCTATACCAATATGCTAAAAATGAAGTCCCCTTAGGCCATAAAAAATATAGGCTTAAAAGGTCTGTATAAAAATATTTAAAAATCGATTCCAGAGAAAAATTATAATAATGAAATTTGTAATGCTGTTTGATCTCAAACTTGAAAAATTTTGACAAAAGTTGTCCAATTAAGACTTTTCAGGTATTAATGGAAAGGTGAATGGCAAACAAACCCATTCACATCCTAACATTTATTATGATTCCGTTTAACAAATTTTGAAATAATTTTGTGCATACCTCTTAAGCTTGTGCTGTTTTATTGTTTCAGCTATTTTTGTTTAATATTTAATATTTATTAAAAAAATATGTTAATATATATTAAAAAAAAATTCTTAATATGTTTGCGAAATTCTTTAGTAGAATTCTTAAAACATAATAAATTGCATAATTCCGTTGGAAAAACCACAACTTCTTTTGGCGAGGCATCCTAATGTAATAATATATATGTATGTAAGTATATATGTATGTGTGTTTGTGTGCGCGACTACCAATTGATTAGTTAACAACAATTCGTTTAAAGTTAACTAAAGAGTGCATTCACTTGCCGGTCAATAAAATGTGTGGAGCGGCGTTTGTTGTTGTTGTTGCTGCTTTTGTCGAGTGTTTTAATTGAGTAGAAATAAATTCTTTATTAGAATTGGGGCACAGCAAAGCGCGCTTCACAGGAAATGTACTTAGGTACATACATATGTATGTTATATATGTACATATACACAGAAATTAGAGGGACTCCTCATTTTATAGAGAACTTTCAAATTGTTCTGCATTTTTCATATTTTTTTGTTTGCTGACGGTGTTGCGCTTTTTCTTCCATAAAACGTATGGGCCAAATTTATTTTTAAAAATGAATGAGTGGCCGTCGTAGCTGTTTGTATAGACACATACTACAAACGCATACCACAAATCGTAGAAGTTCGGCCAAACATCGAGTTACATGATGTAAGCTAGAAATTATTATTATTATTATAAAACAGAATATTCACAAATTTTCTAAAAATTCGGATAAAAAATTTGGAAATTTTAATGAACTTTTCTTTTTTTAAATTGGTCGATTTTTTATACATGCTCTAAAAAGTTTTAAACTTCGGTTTTTATTATAGAATTAACTATATTTTTGTATAAAAAATATTTAAAACTAAATGAGGAAGGACAAACTTGTCAAAACCTTTAAATATATTTTGCTAATATTGTATATATAATATATTAAGGTGGTGCAAATATACACTGGGAAATCAACTTTTTAGAAATTCCATGATACCACCAACATAATTATAGAAAATGTAAAAAAGAGACCGACTTTTTTATATTGGAATTCGTATAATGGCTTTGTTGTTTCCCATGTATTTATTTTTCGGACAATCATTACAAAGCCGTCAAAAATAACCAATAAATAATATAGAAAAAATTCGAAGTTGAGCAAATCTAACAGTCGTCCAAACTTACAAAGACCTGCTTTGTGTTGATAACATTTACAAGCATTAGTATTAGTGCTAAATAACAGAAATATCGAAACTTTTCCGTTGTCTATTTCTCGTGGTATTACTCGGCTTGTAAGTTGGATTGGCAATAAAGACTTACAAAGAATTCACGGCCGACGAGGCCTAATGTACATAAAAAAACACTGTACCAAATACATACGAGCAGCGTACATACATACAAACACAATTTGCACATGCATAGTTAGGTCATAATTATCTCATGCACAAACGCTAAATTTCATAAGTGATGCTAAGCAGTTTAAATCGATCATAGCGTTCATACATTTTAGGGCTTTCAATATTAGGATAGAGATACTTTTTAGGTAACCTGGAAAACTCGGGATTAATATAGTTTATTACAATATATGTATTAACAATAAGTTTGTTAACATACTTTACTCATAAAACCGTTAAAGAAAAATATAGTGTCTAATTGAGAGAAATAGATAACTATTATGAAAAGTTATTGAAATTACTTTTTAGTGAAAAACCATGAAAAATAGCAAAAATATACCACAGCGCCTCCTAGCGTAGGGTTTAGGTGAAAATCGACATCAAAAATGAAATTCTCTACCCCAACAGCAGTAAGCTAACATAACTTTCCAGATGAATTCCAGAAAAAAACCCTTAGTTGATCGAATTTGGTACAATTTTTTCCGTATAGAGGGTATCCTAAAAATCATATATAGTAAGAGAGCCAGATCTATAGGCTAGAAATCATTTCGGGATTTTCTTATGAGAGGCGTAAACTCTCTTTGCTTTTGGTTTCAACAATTCACTAATTTATAAACTGCCGAAATACGCGTGGTTACAGGTCCCGAACTTAAGTTACATTTTAAGCGTTATTATTTATTAGAAACCATAGTACCACTCGTGGAAAAAGCGCGACATTCAAAGTTATAAGTAATTTTTATTTTGTAGGTATTTTTAATTTCATACTTTCTAAAATTCAAGAAATACTGAAAAACATACACAAATTTTGCTCATCTATGCCCATGCCTTCCTGGCAACAAAAAAAAAACAACAATCGCAAAAAATTAACCACTGTTGGTCAAACAGGTCGTATGAGTGATATTTTTTCCAAAAAAATTTTTTTTTATGGGATGCAAATTACCTAAAACTAACTTTTAAAAAGTTATGACAACAGTGAGCCGCAGCAGTTCTAATTTTATTGCAATACTTAGACTAGTAATTAGCTGTTTGATGCAAAATAAAATTTGTAATAAATATTCACTTATTTAATTATTATACAACATATGGATATGGAGAACAAATTTTGCTAATGCACAGCACAGAAAAATGGTTAATGTTATGAAGAATCAAACACACAGCATTCAGAGTTGTACTTCAATAAATTCCCTTTACTATGCAATTCAACAGGAAACTTTGATTCTTCAACAAAAAACATATAAAAACTTTTGACAAAAATCATAAAATTATAATTTTCAAATAAAAAAGATAGTTTTATACTCAATAAAGAAAATTAAATAGTCAAAACTAATCGAGATGTGGTAGTGTTCTAATTACGAAATGGCCTTAGTGCGCCGACAAAGAAGGTCAGAAGAAATTTTGTAATATTAGCGACGAAAATAAACTTTTACTTTTCAATGTAATAGCAGATGGTGAAACGAAGAGCAACAAATGCGACGAAGGGCAAAGCAGAGCATAGAAAAATAATATTTTCGTTTGTTTTAATGTTTTTGTATTTTTTGTATGATAATTTTAAGAAATACATATACCAAACTTTCGAGGGAAGAATTTTCGCTTAGCTACAAATAAATTATAAGTCCCTCAAATTCAATATCATGACATTTTCCAACGTTCGTTTTATACTTTACATATTTCTCTCGTAGTTTCCCTTGCGATTGCCGCATAAAAAAATCATTGGCGTCTGTCACAATTGTGCTTGTCGAGATTTACACAATAATATTCATGCACGTCCTTAAACCATCCTGATCTTTGGTGAATCCAGACCTCTAACAGGCCATACCTATATATTTTTGACAACATTTTCGAAAAAGTGAGCCTCTAGAAAATTAAATGGAAATCATTCTCGCATAGTGACAATTTAGTGATTTTTTTATAACATTCGAAATGCTTTTTGTAAAAATTTTGTTCGTAAATTTTTTATAAAAATATCGTGATACTATAACAAGAGCATGCAAATCAAAACTTCAAATTTTATAAAAAAAAACTTTTCAAAATTCCAAAGGTTTTCATCAAAATTTCAAACTTTTTAATCCATTTTTTTGGGTATGTAGATTTGAAGCTTATTAAATTTTAATATAATAATGTGCAAGTCGCACATGGCTAAACATGTATTGAATTTTAATAAATTTTGTACAAAGTTTGAAATTTTTATTTAAAAAATTAAGAAGTCTAATTTTATAGACCTCGAGACCAGTAAAATTCAAGCTCAATAAAATTACACTTATTTATAACATACATGTAGGCCAAAAAAATGTAGCAATAAAAAATTTGCGATAATAAATGAATATTGAAAAACAATACCAGTATTATAAAAAAATTGAATATTATGTATATAAATTTTTTGGGTATATATTACTTATGTATATTAACGTTAATTTTTGAGACCATCACCGAGATCCCTACATCTCATCATCAGATTTCTTTCTAGTCTCCGCCAGCACTTGATTCCTGTCCTTCCCGCCTGCAACGCAAAAAAAGTGACTATTTTGATCTTTTTGCCCAGCATTGGTCTAATTTTTGGTTAGTTACAAAGAAATGAGTTTTGAAAGGAGATAGGAACATTAAAAACCAACTTTGTTAGTGTGGAGATATTAGTGATGGGCGGTTCCGAGTATTTAAAAACTCTGTTCAGTTGGGTATTGGGTATTTACACCGGTTCCAGTTCTCAAAAAATTGGTAACGGAAATAAACTCTACGACAGCGTAATGTTTCAAAACAAGATTCTTTCGAAACCGGTTTTCGGATTTGTAGGAAACGTTTTCGTTTATTTTGAAGTGGATTTTCGGTTCTTTGGATTTATTATTCGGACAGCATTTCTCGGTTCTTCTGGCACCGTTCTCCGGATATTTTGGAATCTGGTTTCGGTTCTTTTAGACTTGATTATCCGGAAAAATATATTCCGACATGTGAAATACAAGCGTTGAATGAAAAAAAGTTGCGAAGACCAAAAAAAAAACATCCAAAAATCAAGGAAATTTTGATTTAGGTTTGATTTGTTAATGTGGAGTTTCAGAAGTTATTGGTTAAAAAACGCTACAGTAGACCGGGAATTGGCAAGCTGTTCTCAAAACTTCCATACAGTGGTACATTTCTGCTAAGATCCAATGTTGCAAAAATGATTTTCATTTGAAAAATTGTCGAATTCGATAAATTGCAAAATTGCAAACTTTTTGCCAAATGTTCCTCTGTGAAATTGACTGATTTCTTTCAGAAGTACTAACAATCACCGATAAGCACGCACTATCACTTTCGATAGTTCGACATGATAGTGACGAAATACCTACATATGTGTAAATGTATAAACACTGTTCATATGTATATTTACATATATAATTTGTGTAATAAAGTTTTCATATGTTATCTATTTTTGATTGTTTTTAGATTTTCATTATTCTCTATATGCTTTAAATATATCTTTTTGCTTCATTTTCACTTCCCTTAGCAAACAAAAACATAAACGGTACATTTTCTTATCGACTGATAAAACGGCATATAGTAGATAGCATAAGTGCGAATGTGTACATTAACCCTTTCGCGGACATACAATTTTTTGAAAATTTGAAACTAGTGATATTTGATTTTTGTTTTACCACTCACACTATTTTGCATTGCAACTAGAGACAGGAATATACATACATTGAATGCTTCCATAGGAATCGGAAGTGTGCTAAATCGCCGCCGCGTTTTATGCAATATTGTTTTGAGTCGTCACATGCCCAAATTTAAAGGCCCGTTCACATAGGACTTTTGCTTTGCTTTGCTTCAGAGTTTCGCTTTGACAGATAAGTTCAATACATGATGTTATATGAGTCCTGCTAAATACAAGGCGAGAAAAGTAGAGCAAAGCAAAGCGAAGCAAAATTATGGGCAACTCTCAACTATTGTACGCTTTGGCAATCAGCTGTTATCATTTCCATTTTATTTTTATTTTGGCGTGCGTATACACACTACAGACACTCGCGAATTTCAAACATTAGTAGCATAACTACTACTACTTCCATCATATCAGTAAAATTCATTTTTTTATTCTATCTTTAAACAAAACACTCTGAACAAACACAAATCGCAACTCATAACAAACTACTAACGCAGAAACTGTCAAAGCATTCTACATATGTAGCAGACCTTCTACGCCTCACGCTTTGTTGTTAAAGTTCGAACTGCCAAGCAAAGCGAGGAAAGTTCTATGTAAACGGCCCATAAGTCATTACTTTTCCCCTTCACTTATGCCGACATGTTCGCGAAAGGGTTAAACTGTTTCACGCTCTATAAATGCAAAACAAACCTGTTTCTAACTAAAATTTAGTATATTTTAAGACTTCCACTACAGTATCTTGTCTGGCTGTTCGCGTGAGCTGGAACGCATTGAAAGTACTCTTAAAAATACCAACAACATAGCTTATATGAGCGGAGAATGTTTCTAAGGCAAAAATAAACAAGTAAAGAAAGCGGGTATCGAAACAAATCTTTATTTTGATTTTTCGGATAAACAGATCTTGGGGAAGGTTTCATTCAATACAAAACTCAACTCCTATTTAATAGATATTTTGTGATTTTTTCTCGATGAAGTTTGATTGTTATTTTTAGATTTTTATTTTTTCTACTAAATTCTGTTTTTATTTTATTTTTTCGATCACATTTGATCAATATTTTTATATACAATTTTTTAATCATTCCAACAACAGAAACAAATATTATTGTTGTTTTTGCTATTTCACTGCTGACAAATTTTTTTGTGCTTATATGATCCAAGAAATAAAAATTACAAATTTTTAATATTAAATTAAATAAAAATCACAAAAAATCGATCACATTTTAACGAAAAATTACAAACCATGAAATATCGATCAAATATTATAGAAAAAATAAAATTAAAAATAACGATCAAATTTCTAAAAAAAATTTAGTCCAATAACACGATTAAAGCATTATTTTTTTTAATAATGCCTTCGGCTCGAAAAAACATTACTTTAATTTGTAAGTGCATTTTTAGCGAAAAAATATTCAATTTTAAAATACTATAGTGCGTTTCATAACTATAGCCCCGTCACATATTGATAAATTTTAACTATTTATTTTTTTTCTAAACTTTAATTATTTTTTCAAATAAAAAAATAATTCATTCTACAACAAAAAAGCGTGTAAATCCAAGGTACAAAAATTAAAAAAAAAAACAATTGAAATTTTGAACGAAATTTGGTGAATTTTTTCACATTTGAACAAAGTTTGAAATTTGGATTTAAACGGGTTTTCTTGTTGCATAAAATATATTTTCATAGAAAAATAATTAAATTTAAACATAAATCGTAAAAATTTGCCAATGTGTAGTGGCATAATATGTAAATTAATTTTTTTTATATAAAATAAAACACAATTAAATTAATGGGTTTCAAGTAAAACTTTATGGCTGGGCAGTCAGTGGTGTGACCGCTATATGTGGTCCGATCTTGTTTGTCCCGAAAAATGATGAATACATTATAGAAATACAAATGCCAAATTTCAGTCGGATATCTCTAAAACTGACGTAACTGACGGACATATGAACTATTTTTGTATTCTTATATGCGGTTATATCTCCTATTCTTCATGTAGTAACAAACGTCGAACTAAAGTTATTAAACCATTTCATCTCCATGAAGTATTATCATTGCTCGAAAAAAATCTTTTTAATCAAATCTGTCTTCATATTTTCACGAGGTTTGGATTTTTTTAAATATGTTATTCTTCCAGCAAGGAAATTTAAACCTAAAATAAAATTATGAAAAAGATAAAAAGGATAGAACTGCAAGCGCAAACCTATCAACCAATTATAAATACTTGCTCATAAACATATTTCTCGTTCTAAATATAAAATGTCCAAATCATTTCCAGCAGTTATTTCAATGAAAATGTTTAATTAATGCCAAATTAAAGTCCTTTTTGCAATTTCCGGCGCATACTCGTAAGGCCAAATGTTTGTTTGTATACAATGTTGATATTTTAAATTGGCATGCTAAACGGTTTATTCAAAATATTTCAAGCATATGTATGTGCTATAAGTACAAGCCCATTTATACATACGATATTTATATAAATACATATGTTGTAGGTAAATATGTACATAAGTAAATGCATTGACATTTTCCGTTAATAAATTAAGTACCAATGGAGCGTGAATAAAAAACATACAAATATAAATATAATAAAAGACATTCAAATCAATATAGTACATAAATAAGTGAGCAACCCGGCTATCGTACTTGGATACTTACATACAAAACATATGCACGTTAGGGTGGTCGTTAAATGTAGGAAGAAAATGTTTACATCCGATTTTCTAAAACTCAATCCCTACGTCGTTACCGAATGGAGACAGGGCGCAAAGTTCAGATTCCTCTAAAGTTTATTTGATTATAGGAACCACCCTAATGTGCATGCCCATCGAGTGTGTTTGCGGTATGTTTCCGGCAAACATATTTGCGAATTTATGATTTATTTACTCAAAAAATCTTGTAGAGTACTGCTTTATTGTTGTACAGTGACCGACAAAAATTATCATATAAGTGATCATATAAATTTAATTTTTCATCAGCTCTTTTACCAATTTTTTCGGATGGAGCGTGAAGACCTTCGCAATAAAAAAGTTATAAAAAATCAGCGGAAATTTTACACCATTTCAGATTTGCCTTCAATTATACTAAATTATGGTGAGTTATAAAGCAGCATAAATACTTCAGAAATTTTAAAAATATGTGATAAGCAAATATACATTTTATGAAAATTTCTTGCATAATTCTGAATTTTCTAAAAATTATTTTATTATGGAATTTTATATATATTTTTTAAACACTAATAAAAAATTATGTAAGATAGAAAATAAAACAAAAAAAATGCCCGATGTTCTATCTCTTTGATTCACTTTGAAAGTTAAATGGAAGCTTTTTATTTACTATATTTTTAAATTTACATGGTTGCTTTCAGACATAGGCGTTTTTTGACTGAATTATTATTCAAATCTATTTTTTGTTTTATTTGGATTCCCTCAGTCTGTAGAATATTTTTAAAGAAAAATGGCATCGTTAGATATGTACAATTTCAAAAACAGTTTAATTAGAAAACTAATATAACTATATTTTTCTGATAATATACATAAGTACATATGTATGTATGTACAAATTTGAAACAGAAAATAATTTGGTTAGAGATGCCACTTTTTGAAAAAAAAAATTACAAGAAACGATATTTAAATAAAATATTTACCTTTAAAATATAATGTTGAACGAAAATATTTTAAGAGGGTTCTACAAAATATTTTTACCTAGGGTTGCCACATATCTAAAAAAAAAAAACTATAAAAAAATGGTGTTGCCAGATATCAAAAAAGCTCAATTTAAATGTATTTTGAAGAGGGTTGCCACTTGATTGAAAATATTGATAAATGGATTTTTCTTTAACTTAACAAATTCTGGCCGAAAATTAAAATGTGTTAACAAATGTTCTATTTTTGAATGAAGAATAAATTTTCATTAATTATTCGAATAATTTTGAAATAGTTTCGAATGATGAATACATTTTTTATTTGTTATTCAAAATTGTTTGTATAATGAATGCAAATTGATTCGTTTTTAAAAACTACTTAAATGACTTTATTCGTCAACCAAAATTACTTCAATGACGGATGTCAGTTTATTCGTCTTAGAAATATTTTAAATGAAGAATGAAAATTTATTCCTATTTTTCCTTCTTTCAAGTATTCACTTTTCAGATAACGCCCAAAGTTAAATCCCAAATTTAAATACTCCAATGGTGGGTATCGACAATTCAAAATTTCAATGTTTTTCCAATTTTTAAAATTTATTTTTTTATATATCGAAAACTATTATAGTTACAAACATCATCTTAGATTCGTTTTAAACATGATACTTGGGGCTATAAAAAATATATATTAATTTTTTTTAAATCAAAAATTGCTAATCTTTTAAAATCAAAAGCTTATATTTTTTGTAAACTTTGTTTTTTTTTATAAAACACCTATGTCTTAAAAGATCTAAGAATTTTTAAGGAGTTGTTTCTTGAAACATGAATATTAGAATTTCGAAAAAAAAAATATATTTTTGGCAATCTCCAATAAAATTTTATAGAATTAATACTCAATTTTAAGCAATTAGTATATAATTTAAGGCAATGGTAAATAAAACGGTACGTACAATACTTAATGTCTTCAGTTCAAATCGAAGGCCGACTGAACTGAGAACCATTCGGAATTATGTCATCGAGTAAATAATTTTACAACAATTTCAAGTTGCTGAAAATGAAACACAATATTTAGCATTTATTTTTTCGAAGAAGCGAATTGTAATAAACTTTAAGGGACATGACTAGTGTGACTGCTAAAAAAATATGGCTTTCAATAAAGTATTGAGGGATTTCAAATATGAAATAAACGTATTCTCCTGAGGTGCAAATAAAAGTTAAATTAAAAACAAAACTCACTCAAGCTCGTATAAATATTGTTGATACCTACATATACATACATACATAAAAAATGTATTCTTATAAGGAAGATATTTAAAAAAAAATATTGATATGCCTGTCTTAATTTTTTACGGTGCACCTATTTTTAACACAATATATCATGGTAAATGAAAATCAGTTTTATCGCCTTTTGATTGAACATTAGTAATACACAGTTTAGACAGCCTTTCCACGGCGAATCGTCTACCAACGAATAGCAAATAACGTCTATATCATCAATTAGACGCCTGAAGACGTTTGCGTACATGGATGCGTACATTTGTACTTGCATAAAATTAAAACGATCAATTTATTGTCCAACAACGCTATCGATAGTAAATTTATTGTAGCCGAGAAATTGAGTTTATATCACCTTTTTTCCTATACTGAAAAAAGTGATGTTGCCGGTATAGAAAAGATTTTAATTGCAAGCAGCCCACATAATATAATCAGATTGGTTAAAATATTTAGATATTTAATATACGCAATTAGAGATAAGATTTTGAAAAGTTTCCAAATCTCATTTTAACATCACTGGGATAGATAAAGCTCTAATAACATGAGTTCGCGTCGAGTGCCAGCTAATATTTGACTTTTATATAAAGTAAACATATTTAGAATTTATGTGAAAAAAAAACTGGAACGCGCTACTCCTTCAGGTCAAATTGGTGAAATTCATTGGCCGGCACAACCAAATCGTAGGATTTTTTTTGAATCAAGGGTTTACATAGATGAATGAGCCCCAGACCATGTAAACTCTTAACTTGAATATCCGTTGAACAATTCAGAACTTATCGCAAAAAACTACAGAAAATGTCATAAATCATCATCATCTTCAAAAAAACATTGTAAAAAAATCTAAAAGTCCAAATAAATATTTGTGTCCATTCAATGAACAGATATGGCTAAAGAAGAATAGGCTATTCCTTTTTGATCTTCTGTTTTTCCGACAGGGTGTAAAGTTGGTGTATGTATACATATTGAAACCATTTTCGTCATCCCTTGTCAATTTTGGTTTGGAGACAATGTCTCCAATAGACTATTCGCTTTGGTCCATCTTGCATAAAGTATGAATGATCGGCTGAAAACTCAATTGACCGCAATGGGCATTTCTATGCTTGGCGTCAGTTTGTTCCTCTCAAGTTACCAGCTTTTACCATATCCAAATCATCTCAAATCGAAGTTAAACCATATCACTAACAATTAATGTACATATAGTTTTTACTGCAGTTCGGTAGTTGTTTTCAGGGTTGAGTATTGAGTAATAGAAGTCCCTAAAAGTTCACCAAAAATGTGTGGTGAAAACACGCAAAGACAGCAAAGAATGTGGATTACAAAGAAGTTCCATCGCGTTTCGTTTCCTGTGGCATAAAGTCCCGTCCGATTTCCCCACATCAGAAACCAATTGGATCTAATAAGATTCTAATATCAATCTGCCAAAGTCAAGTTAATTCTGGTATGGTGAAATCTGACGAAACTTTCTGTTTCGGTAGGAGAGATGCCACTTCTTTGTAAACTATCTCTTCTGGTTATAGTGTCAATTGAAAAGCAGAAGAAGACAGTCAGCTGATATCATGTCATAGTTGGGGATGATAAATGAACTCAACGAATACGAGTATTCATATGAAAAGTGGTTGTTTAAAGCATTTAAAAAGCCAAATCGTTCATTAAAAATTTTCAAGAATTTGTAAACTATTCAGAACTCATAAAATGTATAAAACCTAGAAAAGTGAGCAACCGATTAATGCCGTATTTCTACACTATATACTTATGTACATTCGATTGGAATTCCCGATAAAGCTTGCCATAATTTTCCTGCCAGCACTCTTATCATAATGAATTTCAATATAATCGTATATATCAAAAACTTTTGGGTAGGCAAATATTACCCGTCTCCATTTCGCTTTTTTCGTTTTCCAAAATAAATAAAAAAGCTAACCTCTCATCCTCTCCAAACCAGAGAACATATATGTCAGCCGACTAAAATTCGGGTGTGATTTGCCCAAATCTCAATATTCCCCCAGTATTTGCTTTACTATTTTATATAACGGAAATTAAACCATTCGTAGTCGATCACTTCATCTTTGTTTTTTGTGAATTATTTACCTCACGTAGTTGAGTGGCAATTGCCAAGTACGTATTAACGGTTAATCTTTGGATTCGCATAATGTCGTTAGCGTTACAAAATCAGAGCTTCTAATGTAAAATCGATTAAAAATCACAACAATAATATAATTGACTAGCCTTTGTAAAATGCTCAGCTTCTAAAAACAAATAATTAGATTTTCAAGCAGATATTGCTGTTACACCTGTTACACCTCTCTAAATTGTTTATTATGTAGATTAGATTATTTTAGTGGAGTGGTTTTAAATTGTGAAAGTCTAGTTCAAAATTTTCAAGTATTTAAACTTTAAAGATATCCGACATACGGAGTTATTGCCTTCAAAAATTATATGAGGCCTATTAAGTTTTATGACAGTCTTAAAAATTTCGTGCTATTTAATGCAGTTTTTTGTTTGTATTTTTGTATTTAATTAAGCATTAATTTGTAGTCAAAGCATGTCGTGGAGAAAATTACAAAATAACAACAAAATTAGTTGAGCAGATCGTCGAACGGACAGACGGTATTATTTGGCGTGCGTGCCATGCGTTATCAAACGAATATAAACGAAATATTAAAAAAAATTTTGTATTTATTTGGATAGAGTTTATCAAATTTTTATGATTAGGCAGATGTATGTACATATTTACCCAGCCGGACTTTTCGGTAAGAACTGTTTTCGCAGAGAAAAACCTAACTGAATTTTTTCAGTAGCAAGAGAAAATATGACCATTGCCAATCGTTCGTAAGGCTATCAAATGGATAGGTGAAACCCGAATGATCCACGAAAATGGAATCAGTATAACAACCACTGAACAATCAGCTTCCAGAGAAGCAGAAGAATATGCAAGGATGATTCCATCTCGTCATCCTCCAAACAGCTGCAACAAAGAGTGTCAAAAGTTATATTAGGCTAACCGCACGAAGTCTTGTGGCAATTTCCGGGGCAGTACTCCTTCGAGGATCGAGAATTGTCACATTATTAGCGCACTGAGTTTCCTGGGCGTATATAGAGTGTCCTTGTAACTCTGCATGTTTTGGTATTCGCTGACAAAGAACCGATCTTTCTAATAGAATTTCGCAAGCGGCCAAAGACGTTCCCACCCTCTCCGTACCCGGAGCCACAACATCAAGGGCACCCTGACAGTTTCCTGCTATGTTACTATGACATGCCACCGCAATCAGTCTGATAAGGAAATATTCAAAGGCGACCGAAAGCGAGATCAGGCACTCCGCGACCAGCTTCGACCCAATCATTGAACTTTAAAAGCTATTACACTGGTGCGTAATCACTCGGCTGACAGAGAGCTCGTTTCAGCAGACATACCCACCAATCCGTCAGTCCATCTTCGAAAAGTCCGTCCGTAAACAAATTCACCGATACCCTGTTCCAAACACCACCCCTCTCCCACTCTTTCTTAAGTGGAATATGAGCGGAAAGTGACACATTTGGAGCCAAAATGGACAAACAACGATCTGTTTCTTAAGGAACAAAGTCGAAGCTTGCCAGAATTACAGCGTGTCCGTTGACGTAGCTGAAATTATAGCCAGTCCTCTTTACTCTGGTCACAGCATGAGCTGCAGGAAATTTGCTGGAAATGCCCACAGGCACGACATTTTGCATAGCGTCTAATGCAAGAGTGGGTATGGTGCTTTGTACCCGCTTAAGCTACTTAACTTCCGATATTTTCTTTAGTGACTTCCAGCAGACAAGAACCCCATACAGAAGTATGGGCCTAATTATAGTTCCATAAAGTCAATGATTTACTTTGGGAGAGTGGCCCATCTCTTGCCAATGGCGCCGCGCCAACAATATACAACAGCTGATGATTCTTTCACAAGTTCCTCAACATTTGGTCTGCAGAAATTCAGCCGAGCTTTCTATCCCTGTTCTGTTAAGGCCAAGTACCTAACACGGTCAGAAAGTACAAGGAGACGCCACCCATTGAAGGAGGTCGGCCATCAGACGCTCTATAACATCTAGTGAATAACACGAGGATTATTTCACGTCCAGGTTTAAATGTCCCTGCATGAGGTCAAACTTCACCTTGACAATAGGTGCCACATCGTCTGCATAGGTAATCGATTCGATTAGAAATACCGAGTACTTATTGCTTTTACAATCGATTCCGCTCAAAACTATTACATAAATACCTAATTAGACAAAAA
Organism: Anomoia purmunda; assembly: GCA_951828415.1. Taxonomy (NCBI): domain Eukaryota; kingdom Metazoa; phylum Arthropoda; class Insecta; order Diptera; family Tephritidae; genus Anomoia; species Anomoia purmunda. The sequence continues at coordinate 99,335,922 of OX639997.1, forward strand.
TATAGTGAACGGGTTGGTAATTTTTCTGCTGATGCCAGTTGTTCACTTCATAGAATAATTTCACTATCTAGTCATCGCGTTTCATAAACACTCGCCACTCTAATCGCATAATCAACAAAAAAATTGGAAAACATTTGGAAGAAAGATTAAGCCTGTTGTTCACCAGCGCACTAGTGCCAATTGTTACTCGTACATACGTACATATTTATTTTTTTATTTATAGATGTATGCATTACTTGTACCATGAAGATTTGAAGCAAATGCTTTTTAGTGTAATTGATAGGAAAACATTTTTATCGATTAAGAATTAGAGCAACAGACACCTACGTACATGTGTACCTATGGATGTATGTATGTATGTATGTATGAATATAAGAACTAATGGGCACACATGGTAATATGTATGGTATGTATGTTGAAAATATAGAAGGTGAATACGTAGGAAACAGTAGCTAAATTGGTATGCGGTGAGTGCACCTACTCATATAAAGTAAGTATATAAAGTAAATGTATTAGCAAGCGCATTAGAATGGAACCTGAGACCGCTATTGCTATTTAGTCACGCACTCAGCAACACCGCTCACAGTGGTATTTTGTTGGCAAAAAATCTATTTTTAGAGCATCGAATTTCCAAAAAAAAATGATGCAGCTTTAAAGTGAAATATCTCTCTATGTAAAGTTCACAATTTTTCCTGTCTTCGAAAAATGGAGCAAAAATAATTAATTTTAATTTCTTAACTCGTGCAACCTACGTGCCATCTGGCGGCTTTAGTGAATTTCAATATATTATACAGAGAGAGGCGGCTGCACTCTGAAATATTCTGCAGGAATGGTTTACCGAGTGTACTTAGCCTCATCGTTGCGAGAATTGGACACTCGCACAAAGAATGTTTGACTGTCTGCCTTCAATCCGGGTCCTCGCAACTGCGACAGAACCTGTTGAGCGGTAAGCCGATCCTTTCGGCATGAACTCCTAAGGTAGGTATTTTCTTTAGGTGGGTTTTAGGTAGGTCATAGTGCATCCGCTCCTATACGGTTTCATCCTCTAGCGTGGAACACACTCATTTTAGGGCCACATCTTGTCAGTTCATCGCCTGTCTCATTACCGTAAATGTCCATACGCCCCGTGACACTCGTATAGATCAGAAATCCAGGCCAATTTTCTGCTGCACTCATCCATCTCGTTGAGATGTAACCGAGGTAGATATCCGAGAAGATATTAATCTGCCTTCTCCCTGGTCCATTATCATTTACGATGTACCATATTGCCTCTTTAATTGCTTTTCGGCTTGGCTCGCAATATTGGCTCGGTCTAGCTCGGGTTTCTTCAGGTGTCAATATTAGGTCTTATATTTTTGAGGTAACGATACGTTCTTGCGATATCTCTACCAAGTAGAGTTATCGATAACTGCATGGTATGGTTTCCTACCAAGGCACCACTCTATAGGGTCCTCGAAAGTTAATCCAAATATCGAATTTGGAAAATTTTCTTTTCTATATATCCAATTTTTGAAAAATACCGCTATTTGAAAAGTAGGCGCGGTCATTGCCCGAAATCGATAATTTTCAAAATTAAGCTTATTGACTTAAAATGCAAAGTTTGTACCAGATTGGATAGAGTTTGATATAAGTAGTTTCGGAGATTCCACACCCATTTTCCAAAATTGTTCTAATCCACGTATTTCTTTCTACAACCTAATACTGTGTATTAAATTACCATTTTTAGTTGCTAAAACCATTTTTTATTCACCTTTGTAAGTTATTATTATATGATAGGAAGGCGTGGTTGTTGCCCGATTTCGCCAATTTTTAATACCGTTGATACATTTCATAAGAGCAACTTACATAAGTATGTGCCGACTTTCGCTACGATATTTTATTTATTCGCTTCTACTAAAGTATGTATTTAGAAATTTTTACTATAGATCTACTGCCTCTAGGTACTGACCGATTTTAATATTTTTTGGAATTTTTCTTAACTAGCTTACACTAAACATGCATACCAAATTTCATATCATTCATATCCTCGGAGTACTCCTTTTATTTTTTGCCCAAAAAATGTATGAACCCATACCACTGTGCCACTGCTTGCTTGGTACTAGTAGCAGCAGCGCTGGGTACAAATAAACATAAAGTAATCTGCGATTAATCAGCGATCACATTGCAAGGATTTCTATTAAAGTTTTCTAGAAGTCGTAGCTTAAGTCGTGGCGCGTCGTAAAAACAGCTGATAGCTGCGTATTTGGCATTTATATACAAACATAGTAGGTATGTATGTATGTAAGTAAGTTAATTGTGTGCGAACAGGAAAGGGATTTGAATTTCGATTTCATCGGTAAAATGACGTCATCCAGTTAGTCGACACAAAAGGGAATATATTTGGCGCCCAGCAGAATTTGTAAATTGTGGTAGTAGGATGTGGTAGTGCGTGTTTGACGCGATGTGCGTGGGTTTTAAAAGTATCTATGTATGTACATATGTATGTATGTATGCCCGTAAGTGTATGAGTACATAATAATTATTGGAAATTTATTGGATTGTCTGCTTTAGCCTACGACCAGGCACAAGTGCGCGCTATCAAAACATAGAAAATTATTTAATTTGTTATTTTTGTGCAGCCACATACAAACGTATGTATGTATGTATGTATGTAAATAAATATTTTAGGGGACGTACGTTCACGTGCGTGTGTGCGAGTATTTTATTTGTTTTGCTAAAAGTTATGATAAGCAGATAAGCGCACGAAAGTTTAAATGAAAACGAATGTTTGAAAACGCTACAAGTGAAGTGGTGAAGTCATGGTAATATTAATTTATTATTAAGCTGGCTATGTATTCGTACTTGAAATCACATAATGTTGAGTATTTAATTCGTGATGATGTGAATTGAATATTATGGGATATTGATATTTTATCTAATATTTATCAATTACGTTAGACTTTTAACAATTTTTGGACAATTTTAAAATAATTCACTTGACAGCTCAAAAATTGTTCTAGAAAATATTTATTAATACAGTTTTAATTTTTTAAATTATCAAGTCATTTAACTATTTACATTTTTGTTAATCGTATACAATAATAGCGGGCGATTCATTTATAGATCGTTTTTTTCGGAGGCTTTTTATGACAATTCCTCTCGCAGGGTTTCATGATATTTTCGTTCAGTATCGTTTGATATTTCATCATAGAGTGATTAACCCCGGCACGTAACTATGAGTGGCGACCGTAATCGCGTCATAATAACGGACAATTAATTAGTTGCCTAAAATACATTGACGTAATTTTCTTGACACTTGATTTCATAAAGAAGTCGCTACTTGCCACACAGTACCGGATTTAGAATTTTGAGGCCCTGGGGATAAAAGTTGTTGGGAGTCCTCAATTTTTTAAAATGTTGGAAAAATAATTCATATAACAATTGTTTTAATATGTTTATTACAAATTTATAATTATGCTTGTTTGGAAGTCATCATCATCGATAAATATAAACAAAGTGCAATTTCCGCATAGCAATGTAGAAATATTTACATTGATTCACCGTCTTCTTTTTAATATTGTTCAGAAAAAGTTAAAAAATGTACCAATTCTTTATAAAGCTCAATTTAAAAATGTAAATCCGGCACTGCCTAGGACTTAGATCCTGTGATATCACAACGGTCTAGATTTTTTCCCTTGGCGCTATGTAAAGTCTAAAGTCTACATATGTAGATAAGCCGGCAACGATTGTGAAACTGGAATAACATTATTACTTGCGTCATTAACAAAAAACCACTCGAAACTTTCGAACGCATCATAGAAAATTGGCACTTCAGAATTGTTCATGTTAGTCACAGGTACACGGCCAAAATGTGAAATCAATATTTTTTTGTTTTGTTTTTGAAGTGAAACTTCTTATGTGACTTCAAAGACGGTAGCATTCAGGTAGTTTAAAAAAGTTTCCTTTCGAAAATGTTTTCAAAAAGGGTTGCCAACTGTTTAAAAATGTTAATTCGACTTAGTTAATAAATTAACTGAATTATTGCAGTACTGAAGGGAAAAGAAAGAGGTTGATACCAATATATTTCTGAGAGGCACTGTCACCTGTTTAAAAGTGTTAATTAAATTTAGTTAATCAGTTAACTAAAACGCTTATATATTCGGGTCTAATTATAGAGATTTAAGAAAGCCTGTTTTAAAAGTTAAGTTCAATTTAAGAATTAATGTTAATTAGGTAAATATTACAATATGCTGTAAAACGCAAAAGCTATAAGAAAGTTTTACATAAAAAATATTTTTGGAGATGTACAAAGTATTTAATAAGTTAAATTAAATAATAAAAATCTGGAATTTTCCCATTAAGTTTCATTTTTGGGGCGTATACACCTCTAAACTAATTATACTTTTTCGCATAGTTGTCTCATTATACGAGGGGTGTTAATGACTGACTTATTACTGTCTTATGATAACTCCAGGATATAGAAGGTCGATGTTGGCAAATTGACATTTTTTTGCAATCATCTGGCAATCTGATTGCCCGATATTTGAAATAGTAAAGTTTTTCGTTTTGTTTTTAACATGGAGAAGATGGAGTCTTGTGTTGACTATTTTTTAGGAAAAAAACGAAAGGCGAAACCGATGGCCAGCTTGAAAAATATTTAATTTGCACCGACATTTCGAATAGTTCAGAAGTGGTACACAGAATTTGGTTGAGAATACACAAACACATGTGGCAGTCAAAAGAGTGAGTAGAACCAACTGAGTGGCAAATACTTTTCTTTTTGGACGAATATTATGTAGATGTATTAGACCAGTTGGACGTTAAAATAAACGAAAAACCACTGCATTTGTTAAAGAAAAATTTCTTTCACCATGCAAATACACGGTCCATTCATCGGCAATCTAAATAGCTAAACTGGTTCAATTACGATACGAATTGCTTTCCTCACCCACATTATTCTTTTAACTCTCTCCAAAAATAAAAATAAAAAATACTTGCACCCAAATCTGCTAGTAGCTTTTTTCAGCAATAGAAAGAATCTCATTAATTTAGATGGAATAATAAATGTTTAGTAATATTCTATGTTGGTTTAAAATTGACATATGTACTTCGTTTTTCAAATTTTCAACTTAAATAAAATACACATTTGCGCATATTTCCTAGTATTCAAGGCAGCATGAACGTGTTTGCCATTTTTAGCTACGAAGAGTAGTCTCTATTCGAAAAAAAATCATTTAGGTTTTATGTATGTATGTATGAAATAAATGGTAACTTCCCTTGCATTGCTAACTATTAAGATTCACCTACATATGTATATATTTATTACCTAAAATATTTACTTATGTATACTTTTGTTGAACTTCTATTTATTTGCTGAATTTTTATATCTACGAGTATTTCCTTTTGTTTACATTCTTTTCGCTTTGTGACTAACAATGGCATCTGTTGGGTATTGCTTCCTAACATTTGTCGATTTTCTGGGTTTTGTTGGCATGTGGTTGCCACATGTACATATTTACATTCATATGCCCATATGTTTTATTTATTTATAAATATTTGTATATCCTCCTACAGTGTAACACAATGAACCCCGTTTATCGGTAACCCGTTCATTTACTTGGGTAAGAAATAAAATACTTATCTTGCAATAAATGTGGCGGCATGGATACAACACATTCTAGCATTGGAGCATAATAATATATACATAAGTATGTATGTAGATATGTTGTATTTTTTTCATTTGGCAATGTTGATATTTTATCATTGGAATTTACTGATATTCAAATAAATTTGCTTAACAAACATTTATCTACTTGCCGAGTGACTTCACTTTATTTACAATTATTATCAATATTGCGTTCAGTTCAACATCCCTATAATTGCTTCTACAATTAACTAATTAATACAAGAAAAAAACAAGCATTGATATTAGTTTAATGAAGAGAATTCAGATTGAAATAAGTACATTAACATGTAGTAGCTGTATTCTTTTGCTATCGAACTGCAAAAGCAATAGTGAGTTGCACATAAAGCAAAAATATTCGTTTCGCTCAGCTGCGAACTACAAATCACGAATATCAATTCATTCGTACGTGATGTTAGAAACAAAAAAGAAAATAATGAAGAAATTTCAGTTAAAAGGAAAATCCTAACCAAAATACTACATATGTATGTATGTACAGCCACTGAACTAGAAACAACTAAAGATCATTTGATTAATCGAGGAGTATTCCCTCGCGAGTACGACATTACTCTCCTTTACTCCCTGTACTTCTGTATTTTTGCATGATTGCAGTGAGGAAGTTTTGGAGAATCTTCCCGCACTCTATTGCTTTGTATAAGTAATTATTATTTGGAAATGTCGTGAGCCCAATTCCGGTTAGAGTCTGATAGGGTAAAAGTAAGAAGTGGAGATACGAAGGTGTGTGGAAGAGCTTTTCGAGGATTTCATGCATATCACCACATCATTGATGGAAAACTTTTGAAACAATATTTGTTTGAAAGGGTATCTATTTAAATGGCTAATTGTAAAAAGCATCCACCACATTTGGCCGAACTTCACCTTCAAATTGTGGTACTCGTCGTTATGCTGTGCCACGTATTGACGAATCCAAATACAGTTTTACATCGACTCCGAACGAATGCCTGCCGAGGGGCGACTGCTTCGGGTAAATTATGATAACTAATTAAACCACAGGATTTTGCAGCAATTCGCCGTTTATTTTTGACACAAAGCCAATATAGAGTAAGAGCTTCAGTATCGTGAAATAAAAAATTCTTGGAGTAGATTCGTCGAATATACATATACGTTGACAAAAGACTATGGTTATACCTAATCTAACTAGACGCGGTATTCGAGTATTAATTACGGTTCTTATTAGCTCCACTGTTCGTTGGGCCTAAAAACAGGTGCTGTAGGAATTACCAAGATGTATTAAACTCTTCCGCCGTCAGAAATCGATATTAGCTACACTAAAAAAGTTGTCTTTCTTTGTTTCTAAGAGACAATTTTTCTGAGTCTATACCGTATTTTATTTGCCGAAGAAAGTAATCTTAGTACTAAATGCGCTTATTCCAGCCACCTAGCTAAAGAGAAGACACTCCAGATTGATGAGATGGCTAGATCTTCTTTTATCATATTTGGGCCAAATCTATTGCGTCGTCTCACACGTGGGCCGACCTTTTGTAGTCGTTCGATAGAACTCGGTTTGAGTCAAGAATTGCAATAACATATCGGAACTCGTATGTGAAGAAAGGTGTGGACGACGTCAGAAAAGAAGGTACCTTTCGTTGTCAATTTATCTACGATGCAATTGCTTGGTATATCTTTAAGTCTTGGCATTCATGCTTTAAATGTAGTGTATTTATTTGGAGTTAGATTCATTAAACTCGAGCAGTTGAGTGGTTTAATACTTGCCTCACTATCCGAGTAGATAGCCGCAGATTGCAAGATGGAAAACGAGGTAATTAGCTATCTATGCTATAGCTTATCTTACTATCGTTGGCTGGGGCCATAACTGCGGGCCTCTATTGCATTCTGGGACATAATTTTTGTATAAGGGAATCTATCTAGATGATTTAATCAGCAAGGAAGTGTCCATATCTCTGCAAGCAATTAAACGATCGCACGAACTATATATGTATGTACATCAGGAAGGTTGGAAAAATCATGTGCAACTCATTCGATATTAATCTCGCGAGTTTTTTTACTTTCTCTGAAACGAGAGGACCACAGATGGGACAGCGCCTTTTGGCGGCACATACCTCAAAACTAAGCTTGGTAAGAAATAAAAGGTGTAGGAGATGCAGGTAAAATCACGGGTCCTTCATTACTTTTTTTTATGTAACACTATGTCATTTGGCAGGTCTCTTTGAGTACTAAATATTCCTTCAAAATAATGTTGGCCTAAAGTACATCGTTCGACAAGGAAACTCCATTTCAATAGTTCTTATTCTACTAAATTCAATTTAAGTTTCCATAAAAATTTAAATTGTAATACATAAGGGATAAATTTGTTTTACGTTAATGTGTCACTAAATTAATGTCTATGCCACTAAAATTATAAGTAACGAGGAAATTAAAACAAATAATTTTTTTTCAAGTTTCGACCACACGACACGAAAGGGTTAAACGTGCATATATTCGCTGAAGTTGGTAATTTATACAATAACAAAGTTAATTAAATTGTGAACTAAGTAAACGCTTGCAGTTTTTTCTTTCTCTATTCTCGTATCTCTACATAAATTTTGTCATCATAAGTACTTATTTTTAATGACTTAAGGTATGTTTTCCTGACGCTAATCTTACACTCCAATCAACTTTCTAAAGTCAACTTTATTGACGTGTTTTGTAAAGTGTATATTTATTATAATATATAATATATGTACATAGCATATAAATAATATTAACTAAATTTATTCCAAAACAGTTAGCGTCATTACGCCCTACGACGGAATCTATTAGCGAAAATTACGAAAAACGGTTTTACATATTATGCAAATATACCCACAGATTTCCTTCTCTGTTTCAAAATGTTTGATACCGATGAAATGATAATTGAAGTGGTTCAATTGATAAGTACTGAGCGTAATTCTAGAAACATTGAAAATAGTTAGCTACCATAAGAAAAGTTACAAAAATAGAACAAGCATAAATACTTCATGTTTTGAAAATAATTATATGAGTATTGCGCGATAGTGCTTCCAAATATATACTTATAACTGCCATTCCGTATTTTCGTAAAAGTTCCCTTATAATATCTCGCTTACTGTGTATTTGTGCAAGCGATATCCAAATCTAATCATAGAAACACTTCGATACAAACAACAGGGAAACCAGCTTCTATCAAGACCATATAAATTAGCAATCGTTGAAATTTTTTATATTCAACTAAAAAAAAAATTCACCAGAAACACTCAATAATAAAAAGCGAGATAAAGTACTCACATTACGTATGTATATATTTTCGTATTAGCCAAATAGTAACAAAATTGTATACTTGCTGTATCGTCTTTTGATGACCAGCGACAATATACCGAAGATAAAATTTTGACGAAAAGTGTAGTACTTCGGTACTTCGATCAGGCAAAATATTTGGAATATTTTGGCTTCCGATACAGAAAATTGTATATCTAATACTAAAAGAAGCAGTTCGCACCTTTATCTTTAAACCACCATTCCAGGCAATCGATATAGAAACCTGGCGATCGGAAGAATTGTCTGACTTCTCTGTCGAGAGCTTCTGAGTATTTCTTCCTCAAAGCAGATGAGTTAGCCAAGCAAAATACACCTGCAAATGACTTCTGAGGTACATAATACGCTTTTCGGAGCTCCTGTCGGCTACTTGCCAGCTGCTTCATAGCGAAATGACCTGCGCTCAGCTTAGTTAGCGCAAGACAGGTACTACATAGAACGTGTAGGGTGGCGAGGTCTTTTTGGCCAAGACCAGAGAAGATCATGGGAGCTTCTTCGGTTATCTTAACTGCTGACAAGGCACTGTACAATGGGAATCCATACGGTGGGCCTCAATATCAGCTCTGACCCCTACTGTGATAACTGTTTACAGGATGAGGAGGTGGAATCATCTCAGCACTTTTGCTCTTTTGTTTTTTTTTTTTAAATTAGTCTTAATCAAACACATACAGCAAATTATCAAAAATCATAGCGAGTCACTTGAGACATACAATAAAAAAAATAAAATAAAAAAATGCACTAGTGTGTTCCAAAAATTTTTAAATTTAGGTCAACATTATTGGATTTTTTTTTAATTTTCTACAAAGTTTTTAAACTTGATTTATTTAAATATTTTGTTGTAGCTATATTTATTCATGTGTATTTTAATCTTTTGTAATTTTTTGGGTAATTTCAAAAACTTTCGTTACTGGTTGCAAAACAAAACTCTAGCAACTTTTTCTCCCTTTTCGTATTCTGTGTTATCATCGTGTTGGATGGTAACAACATGGTAATACCGACAAAATAGATTTTTATTTCCTTTTTTGGAAACGAAACGAAGTTAGTGCCGCATGTTTCAAATACAAAAGTAAAAAAGTTCTAATAATACAAAAGTTGGCCTTTCGGCGAACTTGCGATGACTAGAAGTGGTTACCATTTTCGGTAATAAAATTACAAGGTAATAATAAAATTGTCGGTAACATGAAGAACAGGTCTGTTAGAGTAATAAAAATAGCATTACCTATGGTTATTGTGACAGAAAATGAATTAATTATTATTATTTAAGTGACAAAGATTTTTATTTTTATACAAAATTAATATATAGATTTAAAAAGCAACTCAACTTTTTCACAATAATTTCCCTTTCAGAATTAAAGACAACTATGCGCTCACTTAACGTCAAGTCTGACAATGCATGCAATATTTCAATTTTTAAATGCAATTTAATTTATAGATACTCGCAGTACGTCATATCAATTCACATTGGTATTCACACATACACACATACATAGATACTTACATACATACACGTGTGATCACAAAAATAGTAGCAAAATATATAGATAAGTTTTGACAATAATGTTTGTTCCTATTGAATTTTAATTATTTTTTATAGTAATATAGTTAATTTTATGCGAGTCAATGTATGAAATTTTCTAGAAAATTTTTAAAAATTCGACCAATTTAAACAAAAAAATTGTATCCAATTTTTTTTACTTTTTAATCGAGTTCAACCCAAATTGATGTTTCAAACTTTCTAAAAAAATGTATAAACCTTTAAGAAATTTTTAGAAAATTGTCGAGCACACAGTTTTGTAGCCCACTCAGTTTTATTAACATAAAGTGTAAGTTTAAAATAGCTAAAAATAATTGAATGGGTTACAATGCAAACTCTAAAATTTTATAAAAAGATTCGGATTATAAATTGACACATTTTAATGACAACTTTTTAATTTGTCGAGTTTTTATAAATTTTCAGTATTATTTATGTTGTATAAACACAGTTAATTCTAGAAAATTGATAAAAATTTGACAAACTTAAAATAAATTTCTTTCAAGTTTTTAACTTTTTAAAACATAATTGCAGTTTAAACAAAAACTTAAAAAATGCAAGTTTCAAGTAGCTCAAGTAGGAATTTTATAAATGTGTTATATTTTTTTATAAAAATATAGTTAGTTCTATAACAAAAACCACAATAGGCGGTGTTTGAAACATTTAGAAAGTTTAATACAATTTCGAGAAATTTAAAAAAATGTCATCCACATTTTCAAGTTTTTGCTCACAAAATTTTCAAACAATAATTAAATTTTAATACAATAAAGTCCAAGTTTCAAGGAATTGGCAATAATTGAATTGGTTACAAAACCATACATCCTAAAATTTTCTAAAAAAAATCGGATTATGAAGTTAAAAATTTTGATTATAAATTTTCTAAAAATTTCCAAGCATCAACTTACATCAAGTGTTTTTGTTATGGACTTAACTATATTTTTATAGAAAATAATAAAAATTAAATAAATAAAGGCAGAATTGTCATAACTTGTATATATATTTTGCTACTATTTTTTTGCATGCGACTGTATGTGCATAGGTTGATACGTAGTTATCAGAATGTAGAACAACAAAATGCCACATTTTGTTCTTGATAAAAAAATTAAATACAATAAAATGATATACAATACAATTAATTACAGTTTTCTTTTTTATTTACTTTTCATATTGCAATATCAGCCGGTCGTTGCGTCGCGCGATTCCAACAATAAACGTTTTACTATATGAATCTCTATTTTTTCAAACGTGTTTACAAATATTGACTTGCACTATACTCAATTAAGAAAATAAAATTTGTAGACATGATCTTAACAGAGTACGAAGATATAAAAGATTGAAAGCAAAAAAGTATCCACTTATGTGTAGATAAATAATGTTTGTACACATGTGAATTATATTTGCATTGAAGGTATGTGGTGGGTTTTTACTATTATTGTAAATTTATTTAGTTATAAATTAGCTGTACTGCAGTTTGATGAACAAAAAGTCGGTGTAGTGCATAAAACCCTTAAAGGTTTAGGCCAAGCATTCCACTTATTTAGTATTGTAGTATAGTTTTTTTTTATATTTTTCGCAATGTGGGAGCGTATTGCTTTATACTCTCACCGGTGATATGTCAGTGGAAGGTTATAGCTAATATAAAGAATCATTTTCATTTCGAGCTCGAAGTAAAAGCATTTTTGGAAAGCCCCATTTCTTGTAAAGGCTTGAATAACTGCCGGCCGTTTTAATTATTAGCACAACTGTTTTAAAAACAATGCAAATACTTATGTAGTTATATATACATTTTACATGGGTGCAAATAAATATTAATAATGCGAAATTTGTATATTTAGTGGTTTTAAAACATTTAAAGAATTAATAAGTAAAGAAGAGTCTAAACAAATATAAAACTTTTATTTCATTTTTATTTTTTATTTTTAATATTTTATTTTCTTAAAACAAAAAATCTACCTCTTTTAAATATAATAAAATTAATATTTCCAACAAGTGGCAACAGTCTTTAAAAACATGATTAAGCATTTTTAAGCCTACTTAATTTGACTCACATGTCGTAATGCATCTTTTCAGTTTATAATTTAATTTAAATAACTTTTTTAGGCCGGTGGCAAGTCTGCAAACTAGGCATTTACGCCGCCGATTTTTACGCGCCATTTTCTTGTTAACTCGGCGGCGGCGGCGTGGTTCGGCGTACCATAACGTTTGGTACAATCTAAAATTATTTCCATGATAAAAAGCAAATTATGAATATCGTTTGAAATGAAATCCACTGTCCCATCTACAGATTTGTCAGCTGATCTTGGTTTGAGTGCACATGTATTTTTCATATTTTCTGTTGATCATTCGGTTGTAGTAAAATAAAACCTAAAGAAAGCCGGCTCGCCGCCGCCGCTGGTTCTTCTCAAACCTCCCTCGTTTGACACTAATAATTCAATATTTGATAGAACTTACTTTAATTTAAATTTATTTTCCAAGAGACGGCAACCCACCCAAATAAAGCTTTCTAAAAACTTTTAGTTTGACATGTATGTTGTTAACTTGTATTAAATTTAATTAACTTAATTTACCTATGAACAGGTGTCAACCTTCTTATAAAACAATGCAGAAATTAAGCTTCATCAAGCCTCTTTCGTTTGATACCCATATTGGAATATTTGACTTCATTGTTTTAATTTCATATAGGTGGCATCTTCCCTTAAAAAATTGATTCTATGGTAATCATTATGAAAGACTATATACATAAATATGCTAGTCGACAGGAAACGCGCCGGAAAAGGGGCGCTGACTCCGGAAGGTTTCAAGACCGAGTCAAATTCCTGTTAGAACAAGAACAGTGACCTGGTGATTGATGACCCAAGCACTCTTAAATTGTGAAGCGAATATTACTCCACTTTGCTAAATAGTGATAGCGAAAGCGTTGCCGGAGAAGATGAAAATCCCGAGCAATAAATCACTGATCATTGGCATCCCGTCACCCGACCTTAGTGAAGTTCGGATACGGAACAAAAACCTCGCTGGCGCTGATTGGTTACCAGCTTAGCTTCTTAAGAATGGGACAAAAGGCTGGTAAGGTGCATGCACCAGCTCGTTTCTAGAATATGGTCGGACGAATGCATGTCCGCTGATTGGAATTTCAGTGTGACCTGCCCAATCCACAAGTAGGGATATGCGCCAGTTACCGCGGGATCCGCCTGCTTAACATTTCGTATAAGGTTATATCGAGCGTATTGTATGAAAGGCTGAAGCCAACCGTCAACGAATTTACTAGGCCTAAGCTTTAGACCTGGTAAATCTCCCACCGACCAGATATTCACGATACGCCAAACATTGGAAATGACCCGTGAGAAGAAGAGGCTCAATATCTTTTTTGCCGACTTTGAATCAGCTTTTGACAGCACGAGATGAAATTGCCTATACGTCGCGATGGCTGAATTTGTTATCACTTAAAAACTATGTAAATAACGCTGAGTAACACTAATAGCTCCTTCAGAATTTGGAAGGACCTTTTTGAGCCGTTTGATACCAAACGGGATTTCAGACAAGGTGACTCCCTATCGTTCGACTTCTTTAACATTATGTTGAAAAAGATAATTCGAACTGCAGACTTTAATCAATCCAAAACTTTTTAAATGTGCCAGCTGGAGAGATGGGGACTTCACACTTCACATACGTATGCAATAACTCGATTTTATCTTAAGTCAACTTAGGTGGTTATGATTTGTGGTCACTGATTTATAATATAAGGTTAAGTAAAAGGAAACCCATTATTTTTGCATTAAGCCTAAGGTTTTATTTAGCATAGTTGGAATGATCCGATTTAGGTCAACTACTTATGTACCGTTTTGTTCGATAATTTGTTGCCATTTTGAAGGTAATGGCATAATCTCACCCTAATAGAAACCCTCCCCCCTATTGGCAAAAAACTGGGACAGTAGATTTTCACAAGCTTGTCTTGAGCAAATTTTTTACCAGCAAAATCATTCGCCATAGGAAGGAACAGGTAGTAATAACTTGGTGCCAGGTCCGATGGAACACAATTCCTCTCCTAATGGCCAAAGCTGGCCGTTTCTGGATGATTGCTTTCATCAGACGGTGCAATTGTTTACACTACAGGTACAAATTATGAGTTATGCCGTAGCAGAGTAGCTCATACGAGATGCTGTCAATCCCATCAAACACACGTCGGCTCACCGCGATTCGATAACGACCGGTTTCGCTTGGCGTTGTCATAAGTGGCCCACTTTTCATCACTAGTAATCATCAGCTTCAGAAATGGATCGATTTGCAATTCAGCAGCGATTAGCAAATGGAAATTCGATCTATGATATTTTTGCGTTAATTCGTGTGGCACCTATACATCGAGCTTCTTTTGTATCCAGACTTATTTAAATGGTTTCAAACGGGTTTTTTTTTGCAATGTTTAGCTCTTGGGCAATTGTAACATATTGAAAAATATTTATATGATAATTTCCATGTTTTCTTGAGCCTTCTAGAGCGTGGTGCGTCTTTGATATCAGAATTGTCGGAACGGGATCGACGAAACGCGCGGGTGGCTGTTACAGTATCAGTACCATAAACCCTATTCACATTTTCAGCCGTCTGGCTTGCGTTTTCGCCTTTATCGAAGAAAAACTATTAAAAAAAGGCATATTTTTTCTTTGCTGGTGTCCATCTTTAACGCGTGCTCAAACAATACTGAGTCAAGCAAGTAATGGAGAATCATCTAAAATACTTTACCTATTATCAGGATTGAAATTAATGCTTTAAAATATCGTTAAAAACTAAAGACCGCATTGATCTCATTTCTTAACACCTCATAAAAAGACTTTAAAATCAAATTTCCAAATTCTCTAAATTTCTACGTTATGATTGCTTACAAAAATGCTGCACTAAATGATTCAAGATATACATACATATATACATAGTATGTATGCATGTACATAAATTAGTACACTGAAATTCCTCGATTAACACAAAACACGTGCGCAATAATAAACCGAAAAATATTTATAAATATTACCCTTACAATGTTAAGAAAATAAATTTTAGTAGAATTCAAACAAAATTTTCATTTATTACGAGTATTCGTTTTCCACTCGAATTCCTTTCGTGCTACCGCGCACAAACAAAAAACGCCAAATATGACTTGGAATCGTCGCCAGGCAGTAGTGGCTTTTGGAAATATACGATTTTATAAAAATAAACATTACAAATTTAGAAATGCAAGATTTATTATTGAATGCAATGCTTACACTACAGTGCACTGCGCAATCATTATTGTGAAAATAACAAAACATTTGAATATCTACAGCTACTTAAAAAAGTTTTGGCACAGGGAGATTTTTTACAATAATCGCAATGTTCTTTGTGACAATTTTTTTTTGCTAATTTTAATTGAAACTTTTATTCGTACTATCACAAAAACTTCATAAATCAAAGTTTCAAACTTTGTGCAAAAATTACGCAGTTTTAAAGCTCATTTTTATAAAACACAAGTTTTAAAGACTAAGACTTTCCGTTGATTTTTAAGAATTTGTTTTCTTGCGGGTTTGCGCATTTTCTTCTGTGTAAATATTATAGTTCATGTGAATGTAGACTTAAAAATTCTTCATTATACTGAAATTGAATGCTCTATAAAACTGCGGTACTCAAATGTTTTCCAAAAATTCCGATAACAAATTTTAAAATTTTGTTGCAGATTTAAAGAACTTTTATAAACTTTAAAAAGTTTTAAACCTTTTATTCGTACAAACATTTTGTTATAATACGAGCTATGTTTTAATTTAAAATCCACAAAAAATTGGCGAAAATAATATTGCAAATAACTGTAGCAAAAAAAATCACTGTGTCAAAAATTTTTTTATTGACTGTACATATGTACTTCTGTGGTACCAAAAAAATTTATATATATGTATATATTTTTCAATCAAATACGACTTAAAATTGTAATCTGTGCTAGCGCTAAGAATATTCATGCCCACAACGTTTTAATTTCATTTAAATTAAATTCTACTACAACGAAATGCATACATAAATGAAACGTGTTTTACGTTAGAAAGAATAGAACAAAATGAACCAAAAAAAAAACGCAAAAACACAAACACAAAAAATAAATGAAAGCAATTATGTAAATATATCGGGCAAAAACCGACGCGAATTTCTTTCTTCTAATTTTATTTCATTCGACATTCACCACACACTTCACTCCACGCCTAGATACTTCGCAAACAAAACTTGCATACCGTTAAGCCTTTAGCTTGCACGCCCGGTTTTCGTACACCCGGCGCAGCCATACTGCTGTCCACCGAAAACACCTTGTGACTTGTCGTTGTTGTCCATCCAACGTATGTACCTACCTACATTGCATTAACCCATTTGAATTTATAACAGCATTAAATTAAAACCTCGTCTCATCACCAACATACAGTGAACCAAAATAAGTTGTACACTTAACACTTTCGGGTATCTAAGTAGGCATTTAAGCATTTAAGTTAAAACCAAAAATAATTCGAAGTCTAATCTATTTCCATTTCAGCAACAAATAAAATGTATCACAATTAATTGGTATATTTTCTATAACAAAAACAATGTATACGTCTTTCTGGCAACACTATATAGACCCGTTAATCGAAGGATTCCAGTTATTTTTTCTAAAGTGTCAATCACGCCTAATAACTTTCGGAATTATTTTTAAAAAAATGTAGTGATTATTTTGTGAATTTATTATGACAAATAAGCAAATATCAAAAGATTATCATGTTTAAACCGTTAACTTTTGGAAAGAGGACAAAAATAGCCCTGAGGTTGGCGGAAAGCCACACACCAGAGTTCAGTATACATATAATAGCAAAGTATAAACAGCAAGGAAATTTATAAAAGATCAGGAGGAAGTGGAAGGCCAAAGAACATATCAATAATACAGACAGATGAAATGTTTGCTCGATGTATCAAGGACGATCCAAAAAATCTGCAATAGCTATTGCAAAAAAGCTTAAAGAGGCTGGATCATTTCTGTCCGCCCACAAACTGTGTAAAAATTTCGACATTCGTTGGATTTTCGAGCATATACACCGCGTAACAAATCATACTTATCGAAAAAATATCGCCAGTGTTAACAAATCTGTTGTATCTGGAAGAGGGGTATTTTCGTGGATGTATCCAAATTTAATCTCTTTGGATTGGAAGGGCGTCGTTTTGCTTGGCGGAAAGAAGGTGTATGGAATTTAAACAAACCGGTAAAATATGACGATGGGCTTAAACGGCATCGAAAATTTAGTTTCCGGGGAAAACAGCATGAACAAAAAGGATTGCTTAAAAAATTTTAAAGGCAACTTGACGTTGTCTAATTTTATATACATACATATATGCCCATTTTTGAAGCATCTATGTTTTAATTATTTTTGATTTCATCTAAAACATTTAGGTAACTGTAGAGATGTTGTACTTTGAAAATGGCTACCTTCAATGTACAACTTTTTTCTGGTTCACTGTATATAAATACAAACATTTTTCACGCTTTCAATCTAAGCCACAACCCAACCCAACTCAGCCCCTTTTAATACTTGGGTATTTCGCACTCACCTCCGATGAGTCTGTTGAACGCCGCCAGCTTTGCACCATTTCGAATGGATCAACAACGGTTTCTTCCTCTATAACATCGTCTGGCGTTGTACTTTCCATTATATATACCAAATCCACTTCTTGTGGCACTTCCGGTCCATGCTGCACTACCATGCCTGCCACATCCACATTCATATCCTCATCCACAACATCTACCATGTCTATTTCCACCCCCAAACTACCCAAACTATTGCCATCAGCCAGACCAGGTGTGTCCGCTGTTACGTTGGCTGTTTCGCTTACGATTTCTGTCATTGCTGTCCATTCGCCTTTACCATTTTGTATTGGTGTTGTCCAGGGCGATGGTGTGGGTGCGGGTGTTGGTGGTGCATGTGTTGTCGTAAGTGTTTTGAATTTTCCCAAAGTCCCATTACATTTTGCTGACGACGCTTCATTCCAACTGCATACTTTCCGCGGCTTATCTTCGATTGCCCCATTTCCTACAGCTGTATTGCGCGGTTGGCGCAGCTGATATCGTTGATGTTGGCGGGGTTGTGCGGCGTTGGCGACGGAGTCGGTGTCAGTGTCACTGCCAACGTTAGCAGCGCTAGCGGCGTCAGCGACGACTCGTTTATGCTTGCAATTGTAGTTGTAATTGTAACTGAAAGCGCAATCATCGCCATCAATGCACTCTACATCGATATCAAAATCGTCGATGGCAGCAGCGGCGGCGGCTGCAACAATGACAGCGTCACCATAATAGGTTTCCATTTCACTCTGTGTTTGCGTGCTCTGCTCACATTTCCCCTCACCAAGCAACGTGTGCTCTGGTGTTTCCGTTTGTTGTTGATACAAAGCGCTAACCCGTTCCGCGTGCACCTCGCGCATATGCTCGATAAAAACATCGAATTGCATACAAATGCCAGGACAAAAGCAACAATTCATACCGTAGGTTTGTGCATCTGGGGACACTGTAATTTCACCACATTTTCGAAAGCAGGCAAAATCCTCCAACTGCCAGTTGATGACTTGTTGAGCCGGCAATAATGTAGACACAACACTCATCTTAACACGGCGTAGCGACCACAAGCGCGCGCGGATGCGGATGCGGAAGGCGATGTGTAGGGACAAAGGAGGTGGTAAAATAGTATGCGCGATAGCAGTCGACAGGAAAGGTCGGAAATCACACACACACACTCACACAGACACACACGGATAGAAGCGCACAAACTGTAACACACGCGAGGTGATTAATGCGCGAAAGACGCGTTATATAGACACTTCTTAACAGTGGCGCTTACAATCAACCCTAGTACAATATAAAATATGCCCGAAAATAATACAAACTCTTACGCATCTACGCACGGTACCGCACTTTTTGCTTATTTCCTTTTTTTTAATAAAACACATGCGTCTGCTTTTCCCCAAATTTTCGCACCCTATGCGTATAAAATATACACACGCGTTGGTTTTTTTTCTTATTTTTTATTACACAAATGCCGATTTATAAAGTCCGAACGCGCCCCAGCTGCTACCAGCCAACCGATCCAATGTTACTCGTTCCACTGCCGGCCGTCAACTAGTTCCAGCTGATGGCCACAACTTCGGTATAGCGAATACACAAAATCGAAAACACTTTCTGCGCTGCTGCGCGTCACTGGCGGCAGGCGCGCGCTTCGTCGTCACATAGAGAGATTTTGAATATACTACGGCTACGCAGTGTTTATCATGCTTTGGGGGGCTGGTGGCTACTTTCATGCATACATACATACATATACTCGCACACAACAAGAAGCGGCAGAATTTAGGGGTGTGAGAGCGAAGTTGGAAAGCAAGGTAGTGAGTTATATGTGCGCATAGTTTACCGGTTGGAGCGCGGATTGGGAACATGTAATGGTTGAAAAGTAGGTAAAGTGTGTATTAATAACTACTTGGGAAGAAAACAAGGCCTTTGTAGATTGCTTTTTGACGTTCAAATGCCGAGGATCCCTCTTGAAATCTTTACGCGTCAACGCAACTAACTAAGCTTATACATATGTACATATGTACATAGATACATACGTACATAGATACATACATACATATGTACCGGCCTATAGACAAATATTAACAACTTATATAGATATACTGCTTATCATCGCAAAATATGATATTTATTAGTATGCGTTTTATTATCGACACGCTAAATTTTGTTCGAGAGGGGTTTATAAAACAGTTAGTTGAATAAGAGGAATCTTCAGCTTCTTATTTGGCTCTACAGCTAGTGATTTGCAGTTCCGATTATTTAAAGGACTGGTTCGGTCGAGTACGGTTCCAAGGAGAGTCGAGTATTTGAACCAATTTAGATTCTCAAAATGTGATAGCGGAAATAAGTAAACTTCTAAGTAATTTTTCGGGTCCTTGGGAATCAAGTTTCGGTTCTTTTAAACTCGTTTTTCGGTTCTTATACGACACGGACCGGTAGATTCACTAACCCCGGATCTGGTTCCGCGCTTCTGCGCAACACTATCTACAACCCGTTTTTTCGGTTGGAGCCGACACAAAAAACTTAACCTCTATCCTGTTCGAAGTTTCACCGATTTTTCATACAAAGCAGAATGGTTTTTCTGCATTGGTTTTTCCATTTAAATTGTGCGCGGGCTTGTCTCCTTTGTCCAGAGGTAGGTGCCGAGGTGAAAAATATTTATAAATCGTATCGTCCTTACGTACGACAAGTCACAGAAAATTACCAAGTATTTCACCATTCCCGCGTCATTATAAATCTCATAATATTCAACACTCCATCTATTTCAGTACCTGGCTCCCAAATCATACAAATATCTTAAAAGGGCCATATATACTTAGTATGTATGTACATATATATTGTGGGAGCCTATAGGCTAGCGTATAGCGTTTCCTTTGTAGGATGTGGTTTAAACAAATCTATTAATAAGTTGACGAGCCCACCAAACATTTTGGCATCTGAGGAGTCGATTCTCCAGAAGTCTCTTCAGAGTTACCGATTTTTAATCATTTTGACACTCACAACTACCGAGACGAAAAACCCAGCTGTTCTGATAAAATCAGCTTTTATGAATTCGACTTGGCTTTTTCAAACTTTTAATTCTCTCTGAATATTTGGAATTTAACGCCAAACTAACTTGCTAAAGTTTACAACTACATTTTACTTCCAACAATTTTTCAAAACAATAAAGTTCATTCTATGATAAATATAATATTAATCTGAGTTTCAAGCAGGGCCGTAGCGAGGGTGGGGCCCCCGGGGCCCCCGCGACCGAAAAAAAAAAAAAAAAAAAAGGTCATCCAAAAATTTGCGTGTGAGCAGCAGCGCTAAATGTCGTAATGACGTAATCGAGACTGGGAGGGTCTTGGCAACTGTGTCTAAGCTAAGAGAGAGTTCTAATACTTGAACGATAATTTGCCGCATTTAGTATGAACCAGTCCTAAAAATCTTTTCCTTTCCACCACATAAACATGACGTGCAATGATATAGTTTGGTTGATAATAAACATTTGCATGGGATAGGCAATTTCAACCTTGATAATTGCGCGAGGAAGGATGTGAACGAAAAAAGGAAATGTGAAAGAGAAGTATCCGACGTATTAAACAATATAGAATTGAAGCAAAGGCAAGGAAGTACGGCTGATGAAATCGATAATACAGTGTCGGATTGACGGAATGCGTGGTACTACATTTATAGACGCGTCTGGGTCTTGTTCTTTTTGATTTCGGAGATGACCTTTGTTTTTTTTTTTTTTTTTTTTTTGCTCTTCAAATTACAGGGGCCCCCGGAAGGTTCGCCCCGGGGCCCCCGCCGTCCTCGCGACGGGACTGGTTTCAAACTTTGTGAAAATTAAAAAAAAAAATAAACCACGTTACTTTCTAAAATTGTAATCAGAATTTTTAGAAAATGGTTGGATATGTCGTTTTATAGCTCATTCAAATTTAAAATAATAATGATGGGCATATTGGAAGTACACTTAAACAAATAAATCGCCACAGCGTAAAAATGGTTTGGCACACCGAATAAAGAAAGACCTACATTAGTGTACATCGAAATGCACTTTGTTTTTTTTTAATTTTTTTTTTCTGAAGGTCTGTTATCCTTATGAAAAAATCAAACATTCGATAAATGGAAGAAAATGTGCAATATTGTTCGCAAAAGATAACATATTATGTTCAACTCGGGAAGGTTTTTACTTTTCCCATTACAATACTATGCTAGAGCACATTAGCTCCAATAGTAACCCATTTAAACCCTCTCCCGATGCGCCTATGCAATATTTTATTATTGCACTTGGTATTGGACGCCAACAATTCAAATATAAAATGTTTGACTTTTTTATTACTTTAGTTTGTGCACATTTGTTTTTTCTGGTTAAGAATGAGATATGCAAACATACATACATATATAAATATACATACATACATACATTAATTCATATACATACGTATACGAACATAAGACATTTGAAATAGTCTGCTTTAATTTTATTGCAGGCTTTTTCCTACATACTATAACGAGCTCAGTGCAAAAACAACGACTACCAATAGAAAGACATTGAAATTCGTTGTTTTTGCTCTGAGCTCGTCATATGTACAAACTTCTTTCTTTGTTATTTTGATATTATTGTTATTTTTACGTTTTTTTTTCTAAATGCATATAACCAAACAGCAAACGCAGTATACTCTATACGAAGTGAAATTAAAATCGAATCGTCCACGCGCCTTTGACAGCGACTCCACTTAAGAACAGTTGCGAGCAGTAAAATGGTAGCAGTTTGTTACTGGGAGTTTAGAATATATGTATGCAGCTGCTTTATGGAGTGCTTAAAAATATTTATGCCATTTTTATAGTCAATTCAGTATACATAGTATAACAATCCACAATGTAAGATAATTGCAGATTTTACAATGGCAAGAACGATGTTTTCTCGAATAAAACTTGTGCAATAATAACAACTTGGTGAGTACATCGTACAATACAATGTTTGGTCGAGTTTGTCTTTTAATTTCTGGGGAAAAATTTGTCTAAAACCTACTATATTCGTTGTTGGAAAATGCGAATAGAGATAGAGAACAGTCAGCTACCACGTTACTCCGGAAAAAATTAAATTCTAGCGGATTTCTACATCTGCGTATCCATCTACAGAAAAATTATATGCTGGTAAGTTTTCATTTAGATGGCGCTAGGGTAAGATACTACGTTCTTCGTTTTTAAGTCGGCGAGTAACTCCACTATAATAGTGCAGTTACTCAAAGTTGCGCCGTAAAAGTAGGTTGACGGATGCAGACAAAAAATAATGCAAATAGTCATACCCTTGTCCCTTAACATAGACATTAACTGATCTCTCTTATTTATAAAGTTTACACTTTTGCTATTGAATTTTTTGCAACCCTGCTTTTGTGTAAATGTTTAATAGATTCTTACCAAAACTTAAAGCATTTAATATTTATCATGGTATAAATAAGGAAAACTAACATAAAAAACATTTTACACAGTTTTCAAAATATCAATTATTTTAATAATAACTTAAAAATTTCTTAATTCATTTTGCAATAACTCAGACCATAGTGATCTGGAAACTTTTTCAGACGAGTGTTTGAGAGAGAGCGAAAGCAATGAACTGACACAATTCTACGACAAAATTGAACGTTGTAAGTTTCATTGTGCTCTCTTAGATAGATCGAACCACCTGACAAGTTCGCCGATTTTACCTCGTTGTGTAACTGCGCTATAATAATGCATTGATAAGTTTTGACAATTTAGTATTTCCGTGCAATAATAGCTTTTTTTTTATTATATATTAAATTTTATAACAACTATAACTATTCGTCAAAGTTTCAATCTTTCTATAAAAATTTTAAAAATTCGACAAAATTAAGAAAAGTGTCATCAAAATTTTTGGGGTAAATTGTGTCCGGGCTTTTAGAATTTGTTATGGTTGATTTGCTCATCTATTACAAACTGGCCTTAAGCTCAAAAATTATTATTGTTGTTTTTTTTTTTATTTATAAAAAACTTCATTTTAAGATGTATTTTCAAATCGATCCAGCACACGTAAATCTTCTTCACGAAATATCTATTTTTCCCAAAATATTTTGGTTGATGTGGTAAAGTATAATGAATTGTATAATTCCGATGGAAAAACAATACCGACAATTGTCCTTATTTTCAGAAATAAATTACTTGGCGAATGCATTTTCTTTAATAGCCTGCAATTTTACTGCCCACAGCTGTACCAGAAATATATACATATGTATATACGAATAAATTTATATATAGAAACATACAAACACATCCGAGAATTGTTATAAACAAACGAGCGTATACGCTCAGACGTATTTATTATCTACAAGTGTATATGTAAGTATGTACATATGTACGTATATATGTATGTATGCAACAAGCGGATAAACGCGCACATATCCGTTTCCACCCAGGCGGAATTCCATACAGAACTCATATTTGGCATGACATCAGTCATTACATGTCAGTTAGTAATAAATAGTTGCACAAAAATTTGCACGCATTACACATAAAAAATTGCACATTGATTGGAATGAGGAGCAAACAAAAAAAAACATTATATAATGATAAAAGTAACAACTTCCGGCAAGTACCACTTTTTTATGTGTCATGCAGCGGAACAACAGTTTGAGAGCACCTGTTGGCAGTGGGGTGGTGAGAATTGCAGTTTAATTGGGAATTGAGACGTTATTCGTGGAGAAATTTCTTTTGAAATAATTTTATTTTCAGCAAAGTCGTTAGACTTAAAAATATTTCCTTTAATGTGTCAGCTGATGCAAAAATTACTTTTCTTTTTATTTTTATTATTCAAAAAGACATGCGCAGTGTTTTAGCTTTTTAGGTTAAACTATAAGTAATTAAAACACATATACTTTTGGTTTATGTATGTAATTGTTGAGCCTGATTTGACGCTGCTGTATTGAATGCGATTAGTATGTTTGGATTATTATGTTAGAATGTATATAATTCATTTGACAGCTGATTGTGTCAGGTTTTCTTTTAAAAATTTTAAGTAGTCCACATTGTTCACTATGACTTCCACAACAACTACATGTTTTATTGTTTTGTAGAAATTCTTGTTATTTGGTAGACCATACTGAAGAGCGAAGGGAGAAAACTCTTAGGGGATTTTTTTTCATAATTGGACTGTAAGTTGTAAACTTTTTCTATTTTCTCAAGCTGCCATTTACATGCAGGCTCAAATTTTATTATATGACTCGCACAAAATTTTCCTAATGGGGCGTGTATTACCCATGGACACACGTGCAAAAAAAAAAAGTACAACGAATGCACATTCATTTGTTCATATTTGTATATGTGTATTTATGTAAATGCTCTACTTTGCTTTTTATACATATAGTATGTAAGTGTATATACATATGTATGTACATACATATGTAGTTATGTATGTGAATATGTGAACCGCGAAAATTGTCCATATTTTCAGAAATAGACTTACGATGACTTGGCGAATGCATTTTCTTCCCGTTTAATAGCCATGTACATATGTACATAGATATGTATGTATGTATGTAGTATACTTTTAATCGCACATTCATACATACTAAGTGCACGCCCGGAAAATGAGCATATGTATTTTGCCTCATACATTTGTATCATAAATTATTGACCAACAAAAGTTAAGGTCAAAGAAACTATTTCTGAAGGCCAATCCATTGCAATTAGAGGTGTACCCTGACAAAGCCAATTTGTACCACAATATAATTTCACTTTTGACGGTCAGAATGCGTAATGACAAAGTTACACAAGGATAATATGAGTATGGCAAAAGTATAGAGTGATGCTTTAAGTTAGTAAGGACAATAGATATGTATTTACTAACATACATACATAGTACGTATAAACAAGTTAAGTACGTACTTATTGTTTTATTTTTGTCTAACATAATATACAATCAGTTCAATTATAGCCGGCATCCATACCAAAAAGCCTAACAGCATAAAACATATCCCAACAAATTCTGAAGAATGTTGTTGAAGAGATAGTCTTTGGCCGGATATAAATTCGGGTAATTTTAAAAATCAGAATATGATCGCAAACAGACGTGCCTACCGATTCCACCTTAAGTGTACTTAGCCCAATCCACAAGAACGATGATACTGCTATCTGCCCGAACTATCACGCAAACATTTTTCGCCATTTCACATACAGATATTGCAAACCAACCACCGGCCAGACGCGCACTAACTTCCTATCGTGAAATTTCTTATTCCGATGTTAGAAAAGAGCTTTAGAGTTAAATAATTCAGTCAATATATTTTTTAAGAGCGTGAAATTTCGAATTACGCCTACATACATACATATGTACTTCGATTTCAATAACTGCGATATTAGTTCGGACCTTTCTAAGCGGGGCAGAGAATTGGGCCTAGAGGAGGACTATTAAAGAACAAAGTATCTTCTCTCAACGTCTTGGCATCTCGATGTCCATGCTACTGCTAACAGCTATAATTTTGAGAAAGTTGAGGAATTACATAGTTTACATTCTAGCCAGCATCAATATGGCTTATTCAACATAGAATCTCTCTTGCCAACAAGTGCTACTTGGGATTGAGTAGATAATTGATCATCTTAGCTTCGGACCATAACGAATGGAGTATTAGATGAGTGGGTTTGAGGGGGCATGTGAATAGTTGATTGGTGTCATACGGGTTGTTGTTGTTATTGTAGAGCTAGCTACACCCCGCTAGATCAGCCAGCCCATTGTCATCTAAGGGGAGGGCCAGGAGTTCGGTCATAGTGAGAAGGGTGCTAGATGAGTAGGTTTCTTGGATCGTGCGTGGATACTCTGCTTGCTTTACGAAACATTTTAATGGGAAAACCAGAACAAATTAATCTGAAAGAGCCAACAGTGACTCCCAAATAATACCAAGTATTTAAATTACTCGGTTTATAACGTAAATTTATATTTTTGATACATTTTTTCAGTTATTAAACAAAACAATGTATTTAAAAGGAAGGAAAACCTTTTGTACTTACTGTATTGAGTGTTCCAACTCACTTGTCCCTTCAATCACAAGTTTCGTCGCACTATACTGTTTCACTTTCACCGTTCCTCTTTGATTGACAGAATTCTTCAACAGCTTTATTTATGTTTATCCATGTGAGCCATCAACTAGTTATTTAACCGAATTTGAGTTTTAGGAAAAAATGCAAAACTGCCAGAAGTCATTTCGTATTGTTACGCTGATAGGAACAAGCGTCAGGAGTATTAGCACAACAGTTCCACGCGAAGGCAAACGTAATTTTCGTAAGTTTCTGACGCCTAATAAGCGGGGTACACGCACTTTAAAGGAGGCACAGAAAACTCAAGCAAATCCACCTGTACCAATTGATAAGCGCGGCGTACGGGACACTGGCATAACCATAGATGGCAAATTTGTGCAGATACCAGAACGTATACCGGAGTTAATAGTGCCTGATCTAACCGATTGCAAGTTAAAACCGTATGTTTCATACAAGGCACCAGATGTAGTGCAATCAGAATTTACCAGCTTGGATTTGTTCAATGCAGTATATTCCAAGAAGATAATTGAAGATTTCAAAGAGTCCAAATTAAATGATGATGGCAGTGCAATAAATCCCTCCCAGGATGAGCTGCTTAGCGCGGAAGAGGCATTGATACGCGCACGTAAAACCGGCTCAGATATATTCTAAAGAATTTGCTTTATTATTTAATGAAGATCTGTTGCGTTACTTATACTAACTTAAGCTTAAACTACTCCTCATAATATCTTTGACGATAATTATATAGTTTCCGCACCCATTTCTCCGATCTTAGGTCAGCGTCGCCAATAAACTGTAAAATGTTAAAAATATTTCAATAAAATTGAAATTAAAAATATAAGTACGTATGTGAATGCATGAGTTTTTCTTTACATTTGGATGAAATATTTTCTCATCGGCCACATTATCTTTGGTCGCATCTGCAAGTTTGGGCAATTTTACCGTTTCCGACATCAAATCAATTATCACCTTTTCAGGCAGTGGTTTCTTTTCAGGTGCTTCTCTATCGCGAGTGCTAAAGAACGTTTTCGGCTGGAAGGCCTCCTCTTCAATAGCATCCAATGCCTTTCGCACCTGTGCATCGATAGTTTCAATTCCTTTGAGTGAGGCAACCGCTTGCGCAGCGGATGCTGCTATGCGCGAATTCTCTTCCGAACTAGGTGCGCGCGTACTTCTAGCTTGTGAGCGAGATTTATGCGAATTACGACTGCTACGACTAGCAACTGAATAATTGGAGGAAGTTGAGGAACTGCTGCTGCTTCGGCTGCGTCTTGAATATTTTTTGGACTTCTTTGATTTTTTACTTTTCTTCGGGCGACTACTGCGAGACGGCGATCTTGTTTTAGAACGATACTTACGCGAATAGTGGCGTTCCCGCTCACGGTCGCGGTCGCGGTCACGGTCCTTAGCTCTATCACGGTTGCGATCACGATCTCGGTCACGTTCACGTTCTCGCTCGCGATCTCTGTCTCTGTCCCTTCCACGATCACGCTCCCGATCGCGGCGTGAAGATTTTGAATCACTTTCGCGCATTTTATTAAAAAAAAGTACTTTTAGCCAGGATAACAGAAAATATGATAAGAATGAAAATACGATGGGGAAAACAGCAACTGAGCCCTCCGCCGGTCCAACCTTGCCACATGTTGCTTTTACTCAATAACAAATTGCAATTTTAGTGCATTTTTATATGGGAACATGTACGTTTAAAAATTTGCATAAATTACATGCCAGCAAAATTAAAAAAAAATCCTTATATCATACAAGATGTAACAACAAACATTAGTTTTAAAAACGAGGTTATGCCAGTTAATGGCTTGATTTTTTTAACCTAACCTCAAAGTTCTAATAACTTCATCTTAATTCTGTTAGACATAGTTTGAAAATTCATTATTTTAGAAAATATTTAAAAGATAGAGACATTCAAACTCACACAGTACTTGTTTATATGGCATAGATGATGATTTCTAATTTTATTTATTACCCATTTCCTAATAATAATATCTCAATAATCTACTCAGAAATCTCACAATTCAATAAATCGCAAAGTTGGCAACGTCACCAAAGTAACGCCGCCAGCGCCATTTTCCTCTGCGCGAAAAATTTTATCTGACGAAAAATTAATTCTTGCGTGTGAAAAAAATATTTTTTTGGATTAAAAACTTGGATATTTGCACTTTAAAACGCGTTCAACTTGCCAAGGAGAATAATGCGCGTTACAAAAAGTGATATAAGCCTAGAGTTGGAATGCTGGGTGGAGGAGCTGTCCCCAGCACAACTAGCCGCGTACGAAAAGGTCGCCAACGAGCACAATGCTATTAAAAATGCATTAAAATCGGCATTAACGTCGAATGAGGGTCGCGAATTGTTTACTGGTCAGGTATTTCAAGCGTATTCATTCAAAGGTAAAGTTTTGCAGGAATTGAAAGAGGCAACATTGCCACCGAAGAAGCCAACCAAACCCGACCCTCCCGCCACGCCGGTTAGCAGTACACGCGGTGGGGGACGCAAGCGGACTTCAAATTTTGTGTACCTAGAATCTTCGGATGAAGAAGAGGATGACGTTCCGTTAGCGAAACGCATTGCAGTAGCTTCGAGCAAGAAGAGTTCAACACCTGCTCTTAGTGGCGTGGCAGGTAGTGCGGTAAAGGCAGCTAAAGGTCAAAAGGGCGCACCGCCCACACCAGCTGATAAAGGCTCACCAGTCGCAGCCGGTAAAGGTACGAAAGGAAGTGCTGCTGGCAAGGCAGCAAGCGCCGGTAAGGGTGAAAAAGGAGGCGCATCGGCTGCAGCACCGCCGGCAAACTTCAAGCCATCAGAAATTAGTTCTGTTGGTGGTTTGGTTATCGGTACCGACGGTAAAGATGGCAAGGATGCTAAAGATCAAAGCAAAGAAACGAAACTACAAGGCAAAACGTTTCCTTCATTGGTGGTGTTGGCCAAACCATGGCTCAAGGTTAAGGATATGTCGAGTACTCGCAGTAAACTGGATTCAAAGGTTAAGTTGGTGTTAATGTTAACACCAAACAAATTTACTGAATGGCTCATCCAAGAAGGTTTGCTTAAAGCTGAACAAAAATGTGCCAATCATCGTTCGAATGAGTTGAAGTTGGGTAAGTTTAGGAATGTGGGTTTTCATGTTTAAAAATTTTGTGCATAAAATATGTTTTTGTAAAAATTATCGCCGATTTCCGGTGAACAAAAATGGTAAAAAATGTTTTTGCTTTGCTTGTAAATTTGTGGGAATATTTCGAGCCCTAACAGCAAACAAAAACGTTAGCAAAACGAAAAAAAAAATTCTTAATGCAAAAATGCTCCTACTGCATCTAGATGCATTTCTGCATAAAAAAAAGAACAGTTTAAAAATTGTAGCTTACGTTTTATTTTCGCGGTTAGGGCTCGTTGTTCAAAAGAAATCACGTATTAAACAATTGTATTTTATTCATTAAAAATTGTTGCTTTTAAAGACTTTTCGCCTTTTTATGAATCATCGGAACTTTCTTCTCTTCAGGTGTCTATTCTGATGCCACAAAGTTTCCCTACACCGGCGGCTATGTTTGGATTAGTGAATGTTGCCCAATGCGTTTTGTTTCTGTTTTCCATGGTTCGATTTTTGAAGGTGCACCGCATCCACCATCTTGCATTTTAAAACTCATCTATCATTGGTCCTGTCAGACAAACATACAAAACGTGGTGCAGTGGGTAAAAGTGGACAATGTATATATTAAGGGTGTATATACTTGGCTGCGTGCTATTTGTACTCTAGCTGTGCATCAGAAATGCAAAAAACTTGGAGGAGCGGAAAGATTTGTTGAGGTGAGTTACTATTTTTTTTTGTAGAAGGTTTTTTTTTTATTTTATTCAAAGAAATTCAATTACTTCCACCTTACTTACCTCAGGTTGGTGTCATCTCTTTGGGCACCACATCACAGGATGGCCAACAGCGTCAAGTGAAAGTCGAAGTTTTGGGTGTACTAGATTATACTGAAAAAACCATACGCCTACGCGCCGTCGAACCAGTATCTGATGCAGATCGTAACTATAAAAAACGTTTTCAAACCATACTCGAACCTTTACAACGTTGGGTGCACAAAGATAGCATCATTTGTATTGATTTAACTGTGGACAAAATGACACTTTACTCGATGGGCTTCAAAAATATCATACAAGCAGCCGCTACCGATAGCACCGCAAAGCATACCAACTCTGCTGTAATGGATTACCTGCGTCGCATTGTGCCACGTATGTTCCAGAATACCTTATCGCTATTATCACGTCAAATGATACAACAATTTCTGGATGAGCTGGTATGGCGTGAACAATTCGGCACTTATGCTTTACAAGCCTTTAACAACATAACCGCACATATTGCCGAGCAGACGCGCATGAATACAAATGAAACGCTAACACAGCGTTTGTATCAGGTAAGTAGTTTCGTATGACGCGATTTTGACATTTCAAATTGTTCGAACAAAAAAACCAAAAAAACAAAAAAAAAATACAAATCTTACATATCTAGGTTGCAACGAATCCCTTCAAGGATTGGAGTGTATTGCCAGCTAATTATCGAGAGACTCCGGCAAATACAACGCCAAAGCGCTTAAAAAAACGTTAGTATCAAAAATTTATAACGCATGTATGTATGTAGTGGATGGTCCTACACAAATCTGCGTACAATTTGCAGCAAATGATGTAGTAGTTATGTTGTAGATAATATATTTTTAGGTTAACACATTGATTTTCGTTGTACTAATACCTTACTTTTATTTCTATTCTCTACTTTTGCAGCACTCATTTAATAAGCCTCGTGAAGCAAACTTTTAATGATATTCTGTGTACTATTTTCAATAATGTGCTTAAAACCTCAGGCCTTATACCTCAACTAGTTGCTAAGTACTCTCGAAAGCGCATAATTGATAATTGTTGCGATGCTTGATGTTTTAAGATTAGGAATTTACATAAATTAATTCATAAAACATTAATTTTATAGTACAAATTAAATTATTAGAATAATTTAAACTTTCTAACCTTAT
The DNA here is from genome assembly GCA_951828415.1 of Anomoia purmunda. Taxonomy (NCBI): domain Eukaryota; kingdom Metazoa; phylum Arthropoda; class Insecta; order Diptera; family Tephritidae; genus Anomoia; species Anomoia purmunda. Next base: position 99,368,054 of record OX639997.1, read on the forward strand.
GCTTACAAATTTTGTGTAAAATTGAAGGTTTAATTCCAAAAAAAAAAACTTAATTTTTATGTTTTTCAAAAAATACTTTACTTGAATTTGCATAAAATGCTCTAATTTGTACTTCGAATCCAGTTTTTTTTTTTTGTTTTTTTGTTATCCATGTTTCTTGTAAATGGAAAAAAACCTTCAACATTGTTCACCATGTTACATAGTTTTTATGTAAAAAATAAGACATATTTATAAACAAAAAGCATAATATCTTATTGATAATTAAGTGTAGTGAAGTTAAAATAATGATCATTTGATTTTGAATAAATTTCTTGTTTTATTGAAAACTATACAAACAAGACAATCTTTTCTATTTTATTTTTGGTGCATTTATTGTATTTATTGTTGGATGTTAAAGTTGTGATTTTAAAACGCCCAAGCAACAAAAAAAAACAAAAAACAAGAAACAAATTATACTTGTTGGTATTATGCTTTTTGTATGCGATATTCGAGATTTTAGCAGCTGTTGATTTATATAGGCAATTAAAAATTATTGAGGTTTAGCAAAGAAAATTAAACCGAGGCAAAGTGAGTGGAGAGATATATTTAGAATAGAACGAAACGGGAAGTTGTTAGCAAAGTTAATTGAACTCCCACTTTCAAAAATTGTTAAAAAGCTCTTAATGCTCCCTTTTGTTACCTCGATTTGGTTGCCATTTCAGGCATTTTCTATTTCCACATTTAGGAACAATTTTCTTCATCATTGCATATTCCTTTTTTGTTTTATGTTTTTAGTTTTATTTTTTTATTTTTGAATATTTTTGTTTTTAAATTATAGTTTTTTGTTCTTAACTTTTTATGATTGTTTTTTTTTTTTTTTTTTGTGCCAATTTTTTCTTTCTATATATATTATATACATATATTTTATTCATTTTCAAAATTATTGTTTTTAAAGATTTTATGATTGTGTAATTTATTTTTGTTTTTATTTTTAGCCTATCTCATTAAGGAATTATTTTGTTTTTCTGTGGTATCCATTTTGAAGCTCTTAATTTGGTTTATTAATTTTTTTTCTTTTCTATTTAATTTTTTTTTTAATGTTTTTTGACTGTGTTATTTGTTTTGTTTATTTTAGTTATTTCGAATTTTGTTTCTATAATCCATTTAATTTATTTTTTTAATTTCTGTATATATTTTCCTTTTTCAAAATTATTGTTTTTATTTTATTTTTCATTTGTGTTTTCGATTTGTTTATGGCCGTGTAATTTGTTTTTCTTTTATTTCCATTTATTTTATTTTTTCGTTTTGTTTTATTATTTTTTGCTTTTAACTTTTATAATGTTCTTAATTAAAAAAATCTTATTTTATTTTTTTCTGAAATTTACTTTGAGTATATTTTCTATGCTATTTTATTTTGTTTCATTTATTTATTTATTTTTTTAATAAAATTAGCCAATTGTTAGCCTTTTTCGGCTTTTCTAATTTTCTGCCTCAGCAGATATTTCACCTTCCAACTATTTTGTATATTTTATATTTTTTTAGGTATTGTTTTTGTTGCTTTTAAAGAGTTTTAATTTCTATGTATTTTTTCGTTTTTTTTATTTATTTTTTAATTTATGTTTGTGAATGTTTTGGCTTTGTTTATAGTATTTATATATTTTTAATGATTGTACTAGTTTATTTTTTTTGTCTGTTTTATATGTCTTATTTTATTTTCTTAATTTTTTTGCTACATTTGTTTTTTTTTTAATTTTTTGTTACTTTATTTTTATAAATTTTTTTATATTTATTTTATTTTCTTAACACTTTTCCCCTACCTTGTTCTTGGTTTACTTCGATTTCGTAGACATATGTATTTCCTAATATTTTTGCATATTTTCTAAATTAGGTAACAAAAATTTTGTATATTTATTTTATTTTAGTATTTTTATATATTCTTTTCTAGTTGTATATTTTAATTTTTTTATTATACCTTTCATGAGAATGAAATGGTATATTAAGTTTGGTCCGATGTTTGTAAGTGCCAGAAGGAGAAGAGATAGACCCATCAAAAAGTATACCTAAATGATCAGGACGATGAGCTGAGTCGATTTAGCCATGTCCGTCTGTCTGTCCGTCTGTCCGTCTGTTTGAACGCAAACTAGTCCCTCAATTTTAGAGCTATTTTGATGAAATTTGGTGAGCAGGTGTCGTTGTACAAATGATTAAACATTTGTCGGAATCGGCCAGATCGGGTGACTATAACATATAATACAACCGATTATTCAGATATTGAATTTTGCGCCATAACTCCTCCATTTAAGCAGCTAAAGGCTTGAAATTTTGCAGAAATATCAGCCATTATTAGCTACGTATCAGTATTGAAAATCATGAAGATCGGAGAAATATGACATATAGCTCCCATACAACCGATTGTTCAGATATTGCATTTTGCACATTAACTCCTCCATTTAAACAGCTAAAGGCTTGAAATTTTGCACAAACATCAACCATTATTAGCTATATATTAGTATTCATCAAGATCGGAGTTCACAGTGTAAATCGGCAAGATAAATTCAGGACAAATATTTATTGCGAAAAGTAATAAGCTCAGCGCAATATCACATGAATCATAGCGTTAAACGTTTGGGAACTATTTACGGATCTGATAACTGTTTTCAAAGACCGACATATGTAGGTCTTACATATTAATACTTAATTATTTGTATTTTTTAAATGTTGAATATCAAGCGTCGATACGATATTAAAAATATTCAAAAACCATTCCCTTCTTAAAACATAGTTCTTTTTAATTAGATAAGGAAAAGCATTAAATAATTTATAACAATGCCTTTACTAGAATTATTTTTATTGATTTGAAGGAAATTTTCGCTTTTAACTATAGGTAATACGAAATTGTAATACAATAACACGTTTTTTACTATTCTTCCATTCATGAAAGGTATAGCCGAAGACAGCGCTGTTTTTACTTGTTTTTTGTTTAATTTATGTTTTTCCTTTTTATTTTTTTTCTTATGTTTTATTTATTTTATTTTTTATTTCTTTGCTGAACCAATCTACATTTACCGTATATTAAAAGAAAATCACACACGATCTCCTTTGCAGCCATCAATGAAGCTGACTATGTCCAACCAGAAAAAGTCAATGTAAAAAATATCAAAAAGGAGAAACCGGATAGCTCAAAGCATCACGATTCATCTACGTCGACTCCAACTACTAGTGGTCGGCGTGGCCGTCCACCAGCTACCGTCGTCGATGATGATTATAGACCAGAGCCGAAATCCAAATCTGCTGCGAAAGCTACTGGTGCATCAACAAGCAAAGCAGGGCCATCATCTAGCAAGGCTTCGGCAGCAAAACATCACACAGCCAATACCAAAGCAGAACCTACCTCCAGCAAGAAGCTAGTGCTTGAGGCCAAAGTGAAGAAGGAGAAGGAAGATGATGAATTGAAAGGCCTTGAGGAATTGTACTATGGCATACGCAATGGCTTGGATATGAACTTTGAGAGTTTCCCGTATAAGAATGCAGCTGGTGTTGTAGTTGAGGCAGCCATTGTAGATTGTCCCATATGCGATATCAATGATTCGTTCGATTCGAATGAAAAGTTGCAAACTCACATAGTTTCGCACATCATTGCCGACAAGGATCATCAATTCCAGTGTCTCTTCTGTCTGGATAAGCATCCTAGTGAAACTGTACTAACAAAGCATAATCAAATTATGCATCCACTCGAAACGAAAGCAGCAGCATCGGCTTCCTATCACTGTTTGATTTGTCAGCAGCGTTTTAATTCGTTGCATCATTTGACCGTTCATTTGCAAAAGATACACAATATGTTGGAATTGCCATACGTTTGCCAGGCATGTGGCTATCGTTCGTCTTCGCATCGCGATGCTGTGCGTCATTTTTACGATGACCACAAGAATCAGAACTTCTTGCAGTGCCCATTCTGTTTGGATGTAAGTGATGAAAGCTAGAAGAAAATTATGTAGTTTTGCTGATAGTAATTTTCATTTTTATTCTTTTGCTTTTAGATATTCCGTTTCTCTTACAAGGGCCGCATCAGCGTTTCCAATATTGAAAACTACTATATGCATCTACGTGCCCACATCGGCAAGAGGGATTCACAGTTGCGTTGTCAAAAGTGTGCACTTAGCTTTACCGAGAAGGGTAAGTGTTCTGTTCTAATGTGAATTTTTGTTAGTAATTATGTGAGGTTATGTTTTGCAATGCCATAAAAAAACATCGAGTTACAACATGTAAGCGCCAAATTATTATTGTTATAACAGAAGGTGATACAGGAGCGATAAGTAACACCTGATTAGTGGGTCGTAAAGGAAAGTTGCTACCTAATAACGGAGTTTCGCAGGATATAGGTTTTAAAACGAAATTTTTCAGCATTTTCCTCGTTTCCATTCGCTAACCGATGGAAAACCGTAACAAATTTATTTAAAGGTCATTCTGTGTCGCTTGGAATGCACTACGGCATTAAAGTGGCAATGGTGAGGTCTTTGGTCTTTAAAACTCTATCTGGGGAAATAAAAGGGCAGCGAGTACAAGGGTTTGAAAGACCAATTCTCTGTCTCAATGAATAGCAATCAGAGTGAAGTTTGCCGATACGCCTGATTCACCAATCAATAAAATGTACTTAATTACAGATAAATAGCATACGACGTCGATAACAATATCGATGACTAAAATAGCGATAGTGTTGATAAATTCTCAGACGATATCGATAAATATAACCATGTTGGTCATCGGCCTAATTTTAAATTCGTGTACAGAGAATGGTGATATCGAAAACAAACCGACCATGATAGCAATAATAGTGACAACGGTATCAATAACTGCAATATCGTGGAGTTTTTGGTAGATTCTAATCGATATAAAAATATAGATAATGTTGCGTTAACAGTAGCGATAACTATTAGAATATTGAAAGTTTTTTATCGATTCTAATCGAAGTAAAAAATATCGTAAAAATGGTATCGGTTCAAACCCCGAAAGAATATTGAAAACGACGATGACACCAACAACGTAAGCAAAAACTGCATCGCCTGTGATTAAGATAACAATATTGATAAAGGAAACATCGATAACATCGAAGATAATAAAATTTCAGACAATATCGATAACTATGACCCTATTGATCATCGGCCACTTTTGATATCCATGTTGTAAAAAATAAAATCAAAAATCTTAAGTAATACTCCTGTATGCATAATAGTAGTAGCGCCTGATATTGAAAATTGGCATACAAATTTTGCGAACATCTAATATTTGCTTTTACTATGAAAAAATTTATGCCCTCGGTTTTTTTTCTTTTCATATCAGGTGCACTGAAACAGCACTCGACCAATCATCACACAGGCCTCTTGAAGAGCACACAAAAGGTGCAGCCGCTGCTCTCCAACTCTATGCTGATTGCACCACCGAAGGTACACTAATTCTTCAAACCCAAAACATTTGCAATACTTTATGTTTCATTTTCTATCTTACAGATACGCAGTCATCATCGCGATCCACTTCCCTATACTGTCGTTTCTAAGCTTGGTGAATTTTTCGCTTTTATTGATGGCTCCATTTGCGCCGAATGCAATTCTGAAATTCTCAATGAAGAACATTTTAGGTGAGTACAGTTATGATGATACGCCCCATACCCTCATTTCTCTAAACCAATTATTCAACGCTTAACCCTCGATTCTTTGTTTCGTTGCAGCGGTGTAATGAAATGTAACAAATGCAATTACAAATCGTGTTGTGAGCGCGCAGTTTTCGAGCATGCCGCCGAATGTAGCGGTGGCAGTGGGGCACGCGAAGTCATGGAAATGCCTCTACCAAATGAGATGCATTGCATTTGCGGTTTCTCTACATCCATTGGTAATAAAATGGCTCACCATCTAGCCACTTGTGGTCAGAAGTCGGCCTATGCTTCGGTGGAGGCTGCCCAAGAGAATACAGTTAAACGCAATATGCTCGATATGTTGGGTTTGGTGCGACGCGATGGCGAATCTGGTGCTGAAGGTGAGGAGCTAGGTGGCGAGCAAGTAGCCACTTCGGTTGACGCTGCCGTCACGTCGGCTGACACAGCTGAACTGCAACAAACGCTAGTCGGCGATTCGGCTGCACCCATACAATTCGGTGAAATGGAGGCCACGCCAGTGTTGGAGCAACAACCAACGGTTATGGACGACACCTCCGTCGTACATCAGCAGACCTTTGGCATCGATAGTGGTGACGTGCAAGCGGCACAATATCACATTGGTTTTGGACAGGCAGAGCAACAGCATGCGCTCAATACATCCGATATTGATATGCCGCTTATTGGTGAATTGGCCGATCCCAATCCGCCAATTGCGCCACAATTTATTGGTGAAGTGCATACACCGATGTTTGATGCGGTGGCCGCTGCCGAGCAACAGCACTATCATCAAATGATGCAGCAGCAGCAGCAGCAACAACAACAGCATCATCATAGCCAACAGCAATGAAAACGAATGAAACAGCGGCAACGCGACTACACATTGCCGTGGCAGAGCTATTGAGTGGGTCAAAATGCGAAATGAATTGAATTGATAAGGACGGTGATGGTTGGTGAGGCGAGGAGGACAGACGACCTTAATGGGGTTACTAAACAAGAGAGCTGGGTGAGTTTGATAGGGGTATTCACAGTGTACACAGACAGCGAAAAGACAATAAGTTCTATGAGAACGAACACAACCATTCTAATGTTACAAAAAATCTAACAGGTATTTTAGGTTGTTGCAACAAAAACGACCACATACGAATTTTGGTTGTACGAAATGTTGCATATTTTTGTGTTAACAGTACATTCGTAAACATTAATTTAGCGCCTTATTAATATTGTTAGTATTAATATAATTATAATATTTTAATTAGATCTTGGAACGTAAACCGAAATTTGAAAATATTTTTTTCATTCAACATAAAAATTCTTCGGAAGAACAGTTACCAAGACGAATTCATATAAGGTGACCAATGAGAGCAATCAGTGTAAGGTTTATTTACTTTGGGTAGAGATTAGAGGTGACGACAAAAGCACTTCATTACTTCGTACTTAATTTGTTTGAAGGATTGACGTCATTAAAGACAATTCAAACGTTGATTTTAGTTCCGAGTTTTTTTTTCCAAGTTTTTAAGACCGAAATATCCATTGTGCCCTCTGCTCTTAGCGCCTTGCTTCAGGAGTGGAAGCAATATCCTCACTGAAGCTTCTAAAGCTGTCCCGTTTTGCTTCTCTGATTACCTTACTATATTTCGTTGTAGGAATAGCTCCCGCACCGTTTTTCGAAGGGATGAAAGATGTTGGGGTCACCGGGGAGTGTGCGTTTTACTCCTTAGTTTCGTCTCAGGGCTGCTGCTGTTAAAGGCGTCCGTGACATTGTCTTTAAGCCCTGTTACCTTGTTTTCTAACTTCATTCAGTCTGCTTTCCTACTATTGATACGTTCAAGTAAACTAGGTTACTATATTTCTACCAGTCTGGTCTACTGGGATTGTCGGCCCTAGACATAACTTTCAGTTTAAACTGTCTGGTTCTGTGATCCGACAGCGACGGTTTCGTGGAGACGTTCCACTTGAGATCAAATTATCCGCCGGTTCATTGCATAGAGTAATGGCCAGTACGACGGTGTACATCCGATATTACAGATGGTCGATAGTATGCATTCTAGTAAGAACTCGCCTTTCTTATTGGTGTTAGTACTACCCCATTCTTCACTGTGCGCATTAGCATCTCAACCCATGCTGATATGAAGCTTTCCATCCTTCAGTTCGATTTGAACTGCTACCTACTCGCGAGATAGGTACTTTGTGATGCAAAAGTGATCAATATTGCCCCCCTTAAGCACTACATATGCTCTCAGATGAGAGATCCCAAATTACCTAATTGTTTGATTCCGTTAGACCGATTAAATGGCCTTTGTAGAACCACGGCTGCTAAGACAATATAATACCATTATCCTCCGAAGCAATGGAGGTTGATCTGGGTTGCTGTTACGGACGGGGTCATAGTTGTGGCTCATCTATCTCCGAAAGCCTTAGTTCGCTCTGGCTACCCCTACCGAGCTCGTCTCTAATTAGGTAGAGTCCTTCGGAATTTTGGGGAATGCTGCTGAAGTGACAGTCCTTGGCCGGATATAGATCCGGGTCGTTCCGGTACCGTAGAACCGACTGTCGTGGGAACGAATTTTTGCCTTTTCTTCCCTTGCGCTTACCTTCTGATCTTTGCGCCTTACTTGGGCTAGATTCCGGCGATCGGTGCCTAATGGAATGTACCGGGGATATGGAACTTCTATACAAACTTGCTTTTTTTTACCATAATTAACGCATAACATTTTATTAGATTGAACGTCGGATTTACTATTTTAAGGGTTTAACATACCGCCGCCGTTAAATTATCTGAATGCGTTCAATTCAAAATGAAATACTATTGTTGCTGTTCTAGTAACATCACCTTATATGAATTCGCCTTGAACAGTTATTTAAAAACATTACTAAATATATATTATTTAGTCGAAATTTAAATTCAATTTTGGAGTGCAGAAACTCTTTTAGCTGCAAATTAAAATGTTTTCGACAAAAATCGTTTTTCTTTAATACTGAGCTTGGTAGGAAAAAAGTGCTAAGTTGAGATACAGTAAATTTTTTCATTGAAGATTTTATAAGTTTAAAAAATATATAAAGCTATTCAAAAATTAAAAAAAAAAAGATTTATAAATTTCGTAAAATGTCTCAGTTTCCAGTTTTTAGAACATCTTTTCTAATTAAAAAAAAAGATTTATAAATTTCGTAAAATGTCTCAGTTTCCAGTTTTTAGAACATCTTTTCTAATTAAAAAAAAAAGGTTTATAAATTTCGTAAAATGTCTCAGCTTTCAGTTTTGAGAACATCTTTTCTATATTTTAAAAAATTTTTATTTTCAAAGAAAACTTGATATTTAAAAAAATATCAGAAACCTGGAACCTTCAAAAATGGTAAGGTGTTTTTTTTTCTTTTGCAAAAAAATGTGGTACGGCTGACCTAAATGTCAGTTAAATGTGTACGATTTTTTTGTACAATTTTTTCAAAATTTTTATTAAGTTAAAACATTAAAATCAAAGCGTTAAAAAAAATTAAAGATGAAAAAATACAAGTTTTTAAAAAGTGCAGAGCTATTCACGATACTACTATTTTCATGCTAACTTGAAAACATTCGGCATAAAAATGATCAGTTTTATAATAAAACGTAAAACGTTTATTTGGTAATACATATTTAAATTCATATTTTTAATTAAATATTAAATTATGCTGCAATAAACTTCGTGTATACCTCTATGAGCAAAAATGAACAGTTATTTGGAATGTGAATTAAAAAAAAAAAATAAGGAATACATTTATTTGGAAAAAAATCATCATAGGAGTAGTTTTTCATTGATCAAACATAAGTTTGATTTAAAAACAATTTGAATTTTTTCCCTTAACATATATTAATTTATATATGTATATATGAAAATCTTTCATATAAACTTGGAAAATTGGCAAATAAACATTTTCAATTTTTCTAGATTTTTTTTTACAGATGTTTTACTACTTTCAAACTGAGGATTGTTTTTAACCGTAAACACCGAAATCTTTTCAATATAGCTGGAAATGTACATATATTCTATGTCAAATGTTCAAAAATTAAAAAAAAAATTTTTTTTTCAAAATAATTTAAAAAAATGAAACAAACATTGCCAACAATGCAAATTTTTATATATTTTTCACAGTTGGAATATTTTCTTTGAAACCCACTAAATATACTAGTTTGGAGAACTCTATAATGTATACAAAAAAATGTGAATAGGTTCAACGTGGAATTTATCATTTAAAAACAGCTAAAAATATCAATTTAAATATTTTAAATTAATTTGTATGCGAACACGTTTTTGTTGATAAACATTTGCGAGCCTAAACAAACAAAAACGGTAATTGTCATATTACGTACTACTGTGAATACCCCTATTCAACTCTGCATTGTCTCGTAAATGCTTTTTTTTTTTTTTTTTTTTGTAATTACTAAATATAGTACATATGAGCAAACAATTGTATTATTTAAACCAATGTAAATGTAACGATTGTAAACAAAATCCACTTTTTCAACTTGGTTTTCCCTTCAAACACCGCACAGCAACTAGAATTCACTAACACATTAAATTGTATTTTATTTTATTTAAATAAGCAGGCTTGCTTTAAATGCAAAACAAATGGAATAATAATAATAATATAGATACATATATATTATAAGAACTAAATAATTCAGGACAAAACAGATTAAATAAACTTCTAAAGTCAGCAAAAATAAAATAGTGATTACATAGTATATATGTATGTATATATATACATACTATTATAAAAATATAATCTACACACATCCACACCCGTATATACATATACATATGTATGTAATCATAAACGTTGAAAAAAAACTTATAATCAAAAAAATTAACTGTCTGTATGTATGTATGTATTAACCGTATATTACCATAGTTGCAACGCTTTAATTTGCACTTTTATTTTGAAAGCATCTAACGAGATATTGTCGAGCGCATGCGCACTGGTGCCGAATTAGTTGATGGTGCAATTTTGGTAAACAAATTTTCGAGTAAACATTTTAATTGTATAAAATTTGTTGTTTAAAAAGCTTGAATAAATTTGAAAAAATAAGTAAAATTTATTTTAATTGCTGTCGATTTTTGTTGTTTTTAAATGCCGATTGATTTTAAAAAATCTTGTGCAACTTTTTTATAGTCATTGTCTGGGAGCCGAATGATTCGAATATGGGATGAAAGTATCATGAAATAATATAGTAAAAACCTCCAAAGCTTTTTGAATTTAGTGAAATATGACAGCAACTCTGTTCACTCGCAGCGTGAAATGTCAATGAAAAAAATTGTAGATATGTACATACATATACCTTCTGTTTATGACACATTTTACTATTTTGAGGAGGGCGGGCACGTACTCTCTCAGACATTTTTGAACAAAATCCGTCAAAAATTTCGTACTGTGCGCCGATCTAATAAAGTGGAACATCACACACAGAAATATTTAAAAAAAAAAGTGATTTTGTGTATAAAGATCGTAACAGCTCCACTATGACGTAGAAGCCCAACGGGTTCTGTCAAATTTACAAGGCAAAAACTTCTGCCTTATACCAACCGTGATAATTATTCCAGATAAAAGTTAAATCGCTTTATGAATTTGTCAAAAATCGATTTTTGATTCAATTTGCATCGAAATAAAGCTCGAATCAGAAAAAAATTACTCGCAAATAAATCAAACTCACAATATCGACTCTACTGACAGATAAAAACATTGTATTCAATATCGTTAGACATTGTAAAAAGCCGATATTATCGTCGGGTCTACGATGCCAGAGCGAATCGGATTTATTCTGGTCCTTCAGAAATATTTCCCACAATTTTTTCGGGAATGTTTTATGATGGCATAACAACAACAGCAGCAACAACAAGAGCTATCTTATGCAATTTTCTAGTTTTTGAGTTTACCTAAGTGTTTCCGATTTATTTATTTCTTCTCTATCGGCGTTTTTATTTTTTTTTTTTATTTTTTGAATGGGCGCTACCGGTTTGATGTTTAATACTTTACTAATTTGTATGAATTTGCAGATTTTGTCTATCTGAAATTGCCAGGCGAAGTCGAATCGGTTAGCAAACTTATTATTTGCTTGCCGATTGCTTGATGATTTGAGTCACTTAAATAAGATTTAAATTTTTTTTGTTTAATGTTTTTTTTTTTAAACATGAATTGAACTGCTGAAAAATCGGCTTTGAAGATTTTGGCAAACTAATCTCCGATGTTAGTGATTTAATTTTGACGTTTTTAGTTTGAAAGCAATTAATTAGGATCAGAAGCCAGCCATTGATATGAGTATATGTATATGTATATATTTGCCAAAATTGTATGGGGCGTGTTTTATGCTGTTACAACAACAACAACAGAGTATCTATTCGGCATTTCGGATTATCGACTGTACTCTTATATTTAAATATCGCTTATATGAGGTAATTGTATGAGTTCTGATCAAATTTTATCTCTTCCTTTAATTAATATTATAAATTTAAACTTTCAAATAATCCGAATTATTCTGTTATCCGAATCGGGATAGTCAAGCATTAGTTCGAATAAACGAATTTTTAACTGTATTTGACTTAGATAAGCAAGCGGTTCCCGCATACTCAGGCAAGTATATTAAAACTCGTTCAGATAATAAAAAAAAACAATTTGACTTGACAAAAGATAACGGAAAATCGTTCCAAATACACAACAACTTCTCATATGTTTAAAAACCCAATTTGATTTGGGTATGCAGCTAAAAAGATTTTACTATATGGATCTATTACTTTCATACTAAATTGGGAATCATTGCGCGCTCCTCAAAATGGCTGTTGCACCATGTAAGCTGATAATATTGATGTTGCACACTTGTTAAACAAAAAAAAAAAAACAACAACAAATAAAGAGCAAAAGAAAACGAATTGACTAAAAAACGTTGAACGTTAGTGTTTAGAACAAAATACTGCGATTAATTGTCTTGTCTACCTATAAACGCTTCTCAGCTGTCCATAGCAAAGAGATGTTTTTTTCCGTTCTACGCCTAATCTACTTTTAGGTACTCTATGCAATTTGGCGTTTTCGAATTTGGCACCCCCATAACTGTAGCGTCTACTAACGCTGCCCATTACGACTCATCTGACGCATTTTCGATGTATGCAACGCTGAAAGCACCAACGCGGTGTCGAGTTCTTTTGGCGTGCCGCGCTCGCTATCGAGTGAGATTTCAGCGGCGCGTTCATGAAAACGCGACAAAACGCGTGGCCGGTAATCTGGCAACAAAAAAAAAATGTTTTCAATTTCATTATAGCAAAAATTATAGCTAAGATTTCAAGCACTCACCCACACTGCCCGCTAGCGGATTGCCGGTCAAACGCAATGTCTCCAATATCGGTAGTCGCGCTACATTATCCACCTCTTCGAGATCGTCAATGAGGTTACAACTCAAATCCAAATTAACCAATGACAATAATTTACGCAAACCATTCAACTTTTTCAACCGATTCTGCGCCAAATTCAGCGTGACCAAATTACCCAATTCCAAATGCCAATCGATGCACTCAGCTATTAGATTAACCGACAGTGATAGCGTCTGCAGCTGCGATAGTTCGGCGAGATTTTGTATAGCGCGTATACGATTCTGATCCAGCACCAGACTGCGAAGTTGTGGCGCTGTACGCACGCTAGCATCTATTTGTGTTAGTAGATTGCCAGTCAAATCTAGCTCAGCGAGATTGTTCCAATTACTACGTATATACGGTAGACCAGTTGATAAGGGTGCATCTATGCAGCTGCTACTAGCCGAGGTCGATTGCGCTGCCGCAGAACTATTGGATGTGTAAGAGATGGCATCGGGCGCAAAGGCTGCTGTTGTTGATGTTGTTGTTGCCGCTATCGCTACCAATGTATCTCTGTGTATATTGTCACACATGAGTATCTGATTGATGTGTGTCATTGTTGTGCTATGCACGCAAATCGTCTGCATTGTCGGTTTGAGTATCGCAATATCGACAATATTCTCTGTGGAGAGACCATGGAATTTTAGAGTTTTAGCATTCCGGAATGCATTGAGCGTAAAACGAAGATTCTTGGGTATAATATTGCTGCGTCCAATAGGCACATCGACCGTATTGTAGTCGTTGTTAAAGGAAGTGTTGTCCTGTGACGATGGCGGTAAAATTATAATACTCCTACTTTTTAAATGATTTTCGTTTACCTTCACCGGCGTCACAACGAGTACCTCCAGTTGGGTGCAAAAGTCCAGCACATGCGAAAAGTCGAATTTACCACGATTTTCGATATTTTCCGGTGGACAAGGCAGGCACAGGCGCTCGCTTATGGCATACACCTGATAGGGAAAATAAGTTTATTTATTATCATTAGCAATATTTGTTAAAATATCTTCTGCAATCTCTACTACTTGCCTCTAAAGCGGAGAAATTAAATTCCTTTTTGGAGCTCAACAATGTGCTCCCCGACTCATTGAACAATTTAGCCAAATCTTGCAGCAGATAAATAATATCATATTTATTAAAATCTAGAAATTCTGTCAGTACACGCGGCAATTGTATGCGAAAGAATACCAACAATTCCTGCAAATACTTTTCTAGCTGTTCGCGTCGCTGTTCTAGAAATGCGGGATTTTTGTTACCCACTAGCTAAAAGAAAAAAGAATTACGTTCCCATTACTGATTTATTTATTTACGGCCTTGTAGGACCTACAGCACAAAGAGTTACAATTTTGCTTATTTATATAATTGCTATAGTCTTACGACTATTCAATTATTTATTTCAAAATTTATACTAATTTATTTAAACATTTAAATATCTCAAAGTTGATTCGGTTTGGCCTGAACAGTGATTTTTTAACTTCGCGTCACAAAGTCACGTCACTGCGTCACAATTTTAGGACTAGTTATTTCGGGATCATTGGAAGACTATTTCGGAACCTTTTTCCCAAACCATTTCGGGCCTTTTTCAGGACCATTTCGGAATTAGTTCTGCTTTAGATCTAGTTCGAAACTAGTTTTTTACTCGTACAAAAGTCGTTTGGAACTGGTTTGTGACTAGTACAGTTTTGCTCCAAGCATGTAGCGCCTAAAATTATAGAATAATAAGCTCAACGAACACGCAGCTCAAGCTCAAGCAAGACTCATATAGTTCAAGGTAAAGGCAAATCGGTTGATGTTGGTTGTTGTATAAGCAACATATGTATGTACATATGAGCGGTTTTGAAATTATTTTGTTTTTACAGATTCAACCGAAGTTTGAGGACAGCTTAGATGTTGATCTACAGTTAGGTCCGAGCTATTATTGAATCACCGATCTGCGAATCATGAATGACCGTGGCGACTGCTTTCGAAAGATTAACCGCGACCAGGAATTTGAATATTTAAGATCACAAGTAGTATTTCCATTACTTTTGTCATTGGTAAGAAGAGAGAGCAGCTACTGAGGCTGGCAGAGCCTGTCTCCTTCCTAGTTTAATAAGCAGAATGAACCTATCCCCCCTAAACATATTTTTAATGCCCTAATTGAGTGCCGGGAGGAAACAAATCGCACTAACCGGGATTATTTAGTGTAAAGATTTTTCTTGTCAAACAAAATTCAGAATATCCGGCACGGGCATTCGCAATGACATCATCGTAAAAAATTCAGTCAAAACTGAAGTTTGGGTCATTAATAAGAAGGGAGTATGCACTCTTTATGATCTAATGATTTATACATCAATCGACTTTATACGCTCATCGATCACTCAAGTCCGTGAGGCGCTCGTCAGTAATGGAAATCAGAACGTGGCTTCGAGTAAATCCGGTATCGTATAACCGATAATCGTAAAATTGAGAAATGTCTTAAAAATACATAATGTAATTTATATTATGAAACTTACTTTTTTAGGCGGCAGTAGTTTTTTGGAGATTGCGATTTCATCGATCAGCTTCTCATGTAGTTGCGCAAAGTCACGATAGCGTCGCTCCACCAGCCACTCCACCTGATGTACGCGCACTTTGATGTCATAATATACGACACCGGTGGAGGATTCAATATACTTTGGCACTGTTACGTGCGTGTCAGCGTTTTGGCGAAAGTAGCAGGACATGTTGTGACGTAAATGTGTAATAGGTTTTATTTTTTTTAATGCTAAAACTAATTAGCAGCACGAGAACTGCTGCCAGCTAAAACCACATTTGCTGCGTCAACACCTACTTATACATGCATACATCTTACTTTTTACTGTTTAATTGACACTTAAATATTGTTAACAAAATAACACAATAAAACGTAAATTTTACACTTAAATGACACCTATTAATTGAATTATTAGACTTTCTTTTTAATGAATGAGCGTGAAATGCCAGCCAGTCAGTCAGTTAGATTTGTATTGTAGATTTGATAGAATGACGCAAACAGCTGTTCTGCAAGGGGCGTAAAAATTGCTAAGCCTCTCAAACTGTGTAAATAAGTTGACACGTCTCAAAAAATAATGGCAAGATTTTAAATGAGATTGAATTTATTTAGTTATATGCAATTAAAATGAATTATGAACAATATAAAGTTTATAAAATAAAACTCTGCTGAAGCACTTATGCTGAAGCAATATGTTAATCATTTTGATCCGTCAGCGCTCTATTTTATACTTATTATTTAAAAGTTATCGCTGGTAACTTTTACACTCATCTGGTCACCCTAAATTCACTGCTGTCAGGCAGTCAATTTGTTTACGACCGATTTTGGCGTTTATGATTTGTTGGCTATTTGCGGCTTCTGTATTTGTAAAAAAAAATCAGCGATTTACTTTCATACCATCCCAGCTTCAGTAAATAAAAAATGTGTTTTAGCAGGCAAGAAGTTTAATAAAGTTTTAATTAGTATAGTAACGCAAATACTAAAAGCGGTATGGCATTTTTTGAAGACTGTATAATCGTGTTCGTGTCACAGGTTGGTGCGCATAGGCATGCAGCATAAAATTTATATTTTACCAATTTTGATATTCTCCACAGATCCTGTTCTTCACCGGAGGCTGGCTGTTTTTTATGAAACAACTATTTAAGAACTATGAAATACGACACATTTCCGTGCAACTCATATTTTCCGTGTGCTTTGCACTCTCGCTCACCATGTTTGAACTGATAATCTTCGAGATTTTGGGTGTGTTGGAATCTAGCTCGCGTTATTTCCATTGGCGTTTAGGTCTAACGCTATTGCTGCTGATGGTTATTGCAGCTATACCACTATACATTTTATATTCCGTCATACATAGTATATCGTTTGGTAAGTATTCGCTCAATATTTTAGCTGACGTGTAAATTGTACAAGTATACTTTTAGTATCCGACAAATGGGTACGCATCATGACCGTGCTGTGCTGGTTCGTGTTCCTCTATGGTTTGTGGAAAATTGGCGATCCTTTTCCGCTACTAAGCGTATCGCATGGTATTTTTACCATCGAACAAGGCGTTTCCCGTATTGGCGTAATAGGTGTGACCGTCATGGCTGTGCTGTCTGGCTTTGGTGCGGTCAACTGTCCCTACCAAAGCATGACTTATTTTATAAAGTAAGCTTTTGTATAATTTTTTGTTGGTTTTCGTAATGATGAATCTTTTGCAAACAGACCAGTTTCACAAAGCGACATCTTTAGCTTGGAACGTCGTCTAATGCTTACTGTCGACATGATTGTGGCGAAGAAGAAGCGCATCGCTTTAGAAGTGCATCGTCGTAAAAAGGAAAATCATACGAGAAAAGGTTTATGGAACATATTAAGTTCGGCTGTTAATCGACTGGACAGCGGTGGGCAAGGTGATACTTGGCAATTAGTAGAATTTTTAATTTTGATTAATGACATAAATTATTATTTTTTGTTAGATATCGGTCAGCTGCGTTTGGAGATATTTGGTTTGGAAGAATTAATGCGTCAACTATTCCTGGAAATTAATTCAATGAAAAATATGCAAGAACGCCAGAAGTGGTCGCAGACACTGCAGGGAAAATATTTCAATGTGTTGGGTCACTTTTTCAGTATTTATTGTTTGTGGAAAATATTCATTGTAAGTGCACTAGTTTTCTAAAATTATTGTAATCTCATAATCTTCTACGCCATCTATTTTATAGTGCACAGTCAATATAATATTTGATCGCGTTGGACGCAAGGATCCTGTTACACGCGGTCTGGAGATTGCCGTGCATTGGTGTGGCTTCGATATCGATCTTGCCTTTTGGAATCAGCATATATCCTTTTTGCTGGTCGGCTGTATTGTAGTGACGTCCATACGTGGATTGCTGTTAACGCTGACGAAGGTTGTCTACAGATTTTACTAAATGTCAAAATGTTAAAATATTAATTCCTTCTCTTTTTTCTTCTCATTGCAGTTCTTCTATAGAATATCGTCTAGCAAATCTTCAAATATTATCGTCCTTATTATGGCTCAAATAATGGGCATGTATTTTTGCTCATCAGTTCTACTGATGCGTATGAATTTACCAGCGGAGTATCGTGTGATAATTACCGAGGTTCTAGGTAGTTTGCATTTCAATTTCTATCATCGTTGGTTCGATGTTATATTTCTAGTTAGCGCATTGAGTACTATATTGGTTTTATATCTTTCCCAAAAACCAAAATATGATGCTAGTATAGATTAGAACAGTTAAATGAAGCAATTTGTGCATTAGAGTTTACCTACATATATATATTTTTGCAATTTGTAAGAAATGTTACACAAATTTTGTAAGTGTAAGGAATGCATGATTTCGTCACGAACGTGTACTCGTATTTAGTAAACCAAAAAATAATTATATAATTGTAATTTGTTAAGCTTAGTATATTTATCTGCATCTGCTATAGTATATAAATACTTTTATATGCTATATATTACCTATTACATTAAATGTAACGATTCTCTTTCGTTCTAACTTAACGCACACAACTGTGCCGATAATATGAAATAAAAAGTATATCATCACTGCTATGCATATTGCAATAAAATATTCCATTATTTTAACGCAATTATACTTTATCCTAAAGAACTGTTTAAATTTAAAATTGTAATAAATTTTCGAAAAACAAAATTTATGCATTTGATTTAAGTTAAGTTTAGTTTATAGCAAACTTCCAAGTCCGAAACGAATTACCTTGAAGTGTTAATAACATTTTCAGTATTGGTCAACAGTGATTGTGCGTTTAAATGGAAGTAGTTTTGTCTTCTTTAAGCAGCGAAGCAGTGACATGATTAGCTCTTTCTTTTAGGCGATTTTGGTTTGAATAACTAAAGTCTGGGAGTTGAAAAACGCCAGGTTTTACCACTCGTTGATGCATTCTGCTAATCGAAATTTCGTTTTTGCTTTTGTGTTAATACAGGATCAACGTGCCCACTGTGGACATGATTAGCACAAACCGAAAATGCATTTGTTTACAATACTGCAAAGTAACATGTGTTTTTTGTTTCTAAACGGATTATTTTATAGCTAAGTTGGCTGTGAAAAGAGCTAAGGATGTGTTTAGATACACTAAATTGCTATAATTTTTACACATGTCCAAACCAAAATTTAATCAGCAATTAGTGCAATTATCGTAACAGTCTGGTAAATCGACTTGCTCTGGCAAGATTTCGCTATATAAAAATGAGACTAGAAAATCTCGTCCGAGAAGATCAGGATTTAATCCACATTTAAACTCTATGCAATCTGTTTGTGCAAATCACTGTCTAATTGCAGTGCAACCAAACAAAGCAAAACAGATTCATATAAGATGGTAGCGTCCCATGAGCTGAATGCCTTGCGCTGTGAAAATGTCAAATTTGTTTGTTTCGCTTATATTTTCACTTTCTATTTACGCTCGAATTGGAAAAATACGCTTTCTTTTCAAGTTTAATTTCCCAAGCGCTCTTTTATGATTGACTTTCACACTTTCTGCGACATTCACTCCACTGAAAAGAAAAGGAAAAAGTACATGACGTTCTTTTTTATGTAATTCTAATTCTATTATGAATTGTAAACCTCGAACCGCGGTGTGGACAGATATCTCTGTAGTATATATCTATGTATATACATATATAGTACGTGATGTAGATTAACATGGCGTTTACACCAGACAGTTTTGAGAAAACATGTTTTTTCTACTAATACACTCATATGTCTCTCATTGTTTTTTGTCACTGTCCTCAATTTTTCGAAACTCCTAAATTCGAACAATGAGATAGAGTAAGCGCTCAAATCTCAAATCGGCTGCATTTCATTTCAAGTTAAAAAAGAAGAAGTAAAACATAACCGCAACACAAAATATAAATCCGCTTTTATTAGAATTGAATGTATCATTAATGTCAAGCAAATGCTAATCACGAAATTCTTACACAACTTATTTGACAATTTCGATTTGAAATAATTAATAAATTTAGTTATTCAAACTAATTTTCCCCTGTTTTATTGCTAATTATACCCATTAATTTACGTTCGATTTCTTCTTAGTTAAAAAAAAAGATGTGTTAAGTAAAACATTTCATCAACATTGGGAAAGCATCACTGCTTATTTTAATCTGAGATGTAATCCACACCATGCATATTTCGCTGTCATAAAATCAGTTGGGTTTAATTCGCGCTAATTTTACCTGAGTTAAAAATATTTGTTTGTTTTTCTGTTACCACTTTTGTTAAGAAAACTTAAAACTGTCAGTATTATATTTATGTTAAAAGTGTAGATTTTAAATAAGTACATGAGAATGAGTAACTTAAAAGCTTTCGAAAGCCGGCGTTTGAATGCCTCAAAGGAACAAGTAGATGCTGAGATCGCAAGCGCTACAGCTGCTGGCATGCATTCCGAAGTATCCTTGCACGAGATCAGCGTTATAGAAAATATGACATCATTTCTATTGGAACATGGCGGTGTAGATGTGGATTCGAAAGTGTTGCGCACAATAGCAGAAGCTCTGTCTAAACGTGTTAATGAGTAAGTAGTGATCAAAATTTGCATAGTTATGGAGTGCATTAAAATGGTGGATGCAAATGCTATTAAAGTGTGAATAGCATTTTCATAGATGTTTACATAGAATTGCAGAATAATCTCCGACATCCGAAAGTAGTATGCTTAACTACACCAATCTAATTAATTGTTAAATCATTTAGAATTATTTAGAAACTCATACTCATTTGACGGGCTTTGCAGCAATGCACATAACGATATCACGTCATATACATACATATATCTCAATATCACATCACGCCAGAGTATCAATACATGGTGATATCACGGCTCGTCTTGATATCACATCGCAACGAGCATTCTATAGATTCTTTATATTTTATTTATGAATGCAATTGGTAGTCATATTTTACAATATTAATGACGCATCTAATTGCTCAGTGATCACCACGTTTGTTGCTTCAAATTTTCCTTCATTTTTTTCTCGCATCCATTTAGTGATAAGTGTTATATTATGTTATAATAAGCGACTTTTAACAGACGTTTGAAATTTACGTACTGCCTTGTAAACATGTAATTTACTATTGCAGCGCTCTCTTACTCTTTACAACCCTCATCAACGAAAAACAACCGTTACATTATTACCATTCTATGCAGTTACATTTATAGTACAGTGTTTATCGAATGCTCATTCACTAATACACCCTAATAAGGCAAGAATGATAGAATACAAGATTGCGCCTTCCCGCAGTGAAATGACAGATCTCGCCTTTAGTAAACAAGAATACGGGAGAGAGAAAATTGAACAACTTCCAATATTTCATTGAAAAACGTGTTCTAATTGTTCTAAAGTGTAAAATATGAATTTATAGGCAGACATTTAATAAATAAATTCGCAAAATACTAAAAGAAGTGTCTCTTTTTCTTAATTTGTGAAAAAAGCTTTGTCTAGTTGAAGTTGAGAATTGTCAAACCCGGCAAAACCAAAGTAGCAGTACTTCTAAAGGCGTCACCTTCAGTATTCAGTACACCGTGCTAATAAGGGGAGAAGGTAAAATAACCTTGCAGAGAAGACTGAAATTTGATAACATTTTTTTAATTTTTCCACTGCTCCAGACTATGTAGTATATATGTACATACATAGTTTGTTTAGAAAATTAGACCTCAACTATTTCAAAAGGTTTCAAAATGTACCAAGTTTCAAAGTTGATTGAAAACGTTTTTCTTTTCAAGTTAGAAAAATGTTTGTTCCAGAATAGTCCACAAATAACGGCTTTTTTTGAAATTAGTTCAACCTATTCTTTTATATTTACAAATCAAAGAAAATTTAACCATTGATAAGAGACTGAAATTGGTGTAAATTGAAAGTATCTTTTGCAGTTCAAAATTTTTGTAGAACAATTTAATTAGTTTTAAATTTCAATTTTGACTTCAATTTTAAAATTTTGATTTACATGTTTTTTCTTTGTATTTTAGAATGAACGATATTTTTATAAAAAAATACCGAAACAAATTTATCATGAAAAACATTGCGAATATTATAAAAAAAAATTACCATTTGATTAATTGTTTGAGTAACTGTATGTAGTTTCATAAGTGTGAACTAGTCCGAAAGCAAGTAGGCATTTAATCTAAAATGATGTGCTCTCATTAATTTGGTGCTGGGCTGTGTGCTACTTCACCTTAATTTTAGTACTTGAACCATTGTGAATGAATACAAGTGAGAAGTCTTCTAAATTCAAGATGGCTAATTGTCAAACATAGAAATTCGCTCAGGGAATGGTGATCTCAGCTGTGCCGAATTTTGACGTCTATGGGCTAAGATTTTTCACTTGTATTTATTCCCAATGACTTGAACTAGAAGTCAACTAGAACTTTCCAATACTACGTTCAGTTAGCAACATTTTGCGAGGTAGTATTTTATATTTCTTAAATTGAACTAATATTTTTATTTTTTATTTTATTTTTTAAACCTTACATACTACAAAATCATTCCGCTGGCTGCGAGGGAGCTAATGGAGTATGCCGATTTAAACAGGGTTAGATCGCCGAAACAACAGTCCTTGGCCGGGTGAAATTCGGGTCATTCCGGTACGTAGATACGACTGTAATGGGAATAGTGAGAGAACTAAT
Source organism: Anomoia purmunda (assembly GCA_951828415.1). Lineage (NCBI taxonomy): Eukaryota > Metazoa > Arthropoda > Insecta > Diptera > Tephritidae > Anomoia > Anomoia purmunda. The sequence goes on from OX639997.1 coordinate 99,390,693, forward strand.
ATATTCGTCCTATGACTGAAAATGGGAAATACGGTCAGCACACATAAATATTGATTATACATCTTTTTTGTATAAAATATATCCGTTTTATCAAGAAATTTTAATTACAAAACTGGAAATTTCAAAGACAATTTTATGAACTTTTATAATTATTATACAACGTTGGAAATTCTGATTTATATTTTTAATGAAATCAAACTTTTGCATGGGGTGGCAACCCTCTAGCTACTCATTTTCTCACCAAGACGAACTGTTTAACACTCGCAAGTTATTATTTCAAATACCTCTTATATATGTACATAATTTAATTTAAATTGAATTTTCAAATATCGGGTCTTGCAATAGGAACGCCCAAAAGTTTTTTTTTAAATAAAACAAAAACGGTTTGGGATATGTATTAAATTCTTTATTCCTGTGAAAGTACATTCGATGCCATTATGTATGGAACTCGATTTCTTTTGCATGGGCACCGCGATTTTCGACGGTTTTCAAGCATAAATCGGTAGATACTGCTGCAATTTCACGTTCGATATTCGTACAAAGTTCATCAATCGTCGCTGGCTTGTTGGCATAGACCATAGACTTGACGTAACCTCACAAGAAATAGTCTAACGGCGTCAAATCGCACGACCGAGGCGGCAAATTGACTGGGCTATTTCGTGAGATAAAACGTTCACCAAACTTGGTTTTCAATAAATCCATTGTGACGTTCGCTGTGTGGCTTGTGGCGCCGTCCTGTGGGAACCACGTATTGTCCAAGTCCATATCATCCAATTCGGGCCAAAAATATTCGGTTATCATTAAGCGGCAGCGATTCCCATTCACAGTAACTTGGCGGTCGTGATCATCACGGAAGAAGTACGGCCCAATGACGCCGCTGGCCCATAAACCGCATCAAACCGTAATTTTTTTCGGGATGCAATGTTGACTCATGGAGTACGTGTGGATTGCTGTCTGCCCAACAACGTATATTTTGCTTATTGACGAAGCCATTCAGCCAGAAATGACGACGACTATAAATTGGACGTAGCGCTCTTAAAGTTGAGGCCATTGACTCCGAATTTCGGTAGTAAATTTTAATAATTTCGACTCGTTGGATCGTATATCTTTTCATGATGAAATGGCAAACCTTACTGAAGAGAAATGTCAAAAGAGCGTGAAAAAATATGGCGTCGTTTGCTGTCACTATCGGTCTACTTTTGTAGAGTCCCTATTGGAAAAACCCTTTACATACATATATGCATGTAGGTGTAAACCTCTTTGTCGAGACGAATACGGTTTCGTTGCCTTTTCTAAAACATTGTTGCTTCAAGGTTTTTGAAATACATTCTGTTCGACACCAATATCGTAATATTTGAAGTGCATTATTTTATAGGTTGATTTCAAATTTTTAAAGAGGTGGCAACACTTGTTCATATCTTTTTTGATAAAAGTATTCTTAAATATCTTTATCAAATACATATCTTACATTTGATATTCATACCGTAATACTTTACTTGCTTTTAAAAAAAATTGCCAAACTTTACAGGAATACTCCCTCGCTTTCGATAAAGCTCTACTGAAAATGTTAACAAAATTGGTTCAGTTTATATGCACTTATGTATTCACTACATATTATAAAAAAAAAACAATATATGGTAAATTGTTTGACTCACTGTAATTACAATAGACTTCGAAAGGTAACTTAAAATTCATATTATAAAGATTTAAATTAGATAACTATAATTTTCTCGAGTCGAGAAATATGTTCCTTTTCTTGAAGATCACTGAAACTTTTGTCTGGGTATCCATTGCAAAGAGATTATAAAGTGTTATTTTTAACATTAGCTCTAGAACATCATTTGGAGAAGTGTAAGTTTCCCGAGGTTCTGAGTTCACCAGAAGCGCTTCACCTTGCAAACGGTGGCCTGCAGGGCACACATACACACACATACACATTAAGTTTTATCAATCCTCATATCACAATCGAAATATCAATCCTCCACCTATTTGCTCATTTCCGTGCACTTCAATGCTCGATTCAACCCACCCAAAACATGCATTTGGATGTCGAGGAAAACTCTGTCGAGCTGACATCTGTTTGTTGTTTTTTGTTCGTGTGTGTGTGTGTGTGTGCTTGTGTATCTGAAATTTTCCACACACATACATTCACGCATGCATCTATAGAATTTCATATTCGGCTGGCGTTGCTCGAGCACCACCGAGTCGATGAGCACCGAGAACGCTTCAGGAGGCAGCATTCGAACGCTGAGTTGTCAGTTGCGTTCTTTCTTTCGGTTAAATTAGACGTTTCATTTGTGTTTGCTGCATTCGTTCGCACGTCCGCATGTTCTTAATATACATACATATAAAGTGCATAAGTACATACATACAAACAATTGTAGATAGTTGTGTAGAAATGTTATAGATATCCCATATACATACGTCGCGCATATTACTTACGATACATTCATCTGCAAATTATTAAACTAAAATTTTTCAAAAATTTCTTGTGTTTTCGTGTCGGTCAAGTTGTGTTATTTTTTTTTTACGGTACTGCTCGACAAAATTTCGTCTGGTGGTGGGTGAAAGATGTCGCCGGCGACTAAAGTGAATTTTAATTATACTATTTTATGTACGCACTATATGAATGAAACGTGAAACGCGCGGAAAGCTTGGAAAATTTGAACAGTTAATGGAAAAGTCGAAAGAAAAATTCTACAAAAAACAAAAGAAATAATTTATGTTCCCGCAGTGCTAGTGTTGTGGATGTAGCCGTTGCGGTGCAAACGAAAATAATACAAATTTCGTAAATCTTTATATATGTATGTAGGTAGTGTAAAATATATATGAAATTAATTCCACCTTTAAGTTATCAACAGAAAAAATAAAAATGCCATAAAAAACAACAAACATAATCCCAGCGCTCAGCATGTTGACAATTTCGACAATCAGTAGCAGGGAGAGTAACAATGGCTTTCTTGACCTCCCATTTTGGGCGCGGGGTGAGCGAGCGAGTGAATGAGTGAGTGAGTGAATGCTTGAATTTGGGAGCGTATGATGGATGGATGCTGCGCGATAGCAAGGGCATATACATATGTACATATGTAGATCTAAAGGGGCAGCTAAATTTAGTTTAATATGAATTTAATTACAACAACTAAATGCTTTGAATTGCAAAACTCATCAGATAGGAATATAATTTACCTCACATATGCATTGTAAATGTTGCTAAATCGTCATAAATTGTATATAAAAACATACATACATACACTGAACTGTTCATATAGTGCAATGAATTTGTTGTTGCATACGTACATAAGTATGTATATATGTACATATGAACGGATACTTGACGCGACTTTGTAAATATTATTTCACGTCAATCTGTTTACATCGACATACATATCTACATACTACATATGTATGTACCCATAGATATGTAGATACATATGTATGGCATATATTTGCATTTTTGTTTATGCATTTCTCAATTTAATTTTTTTGTTTTCTTCTTCATTTGACTATATTCATTAATAATATATTATTATAAACATTGCTGTTACACTTAGTATGTCTTTTTATTGAAAATTAATGGCTTAACGCGTAGAAGACATCCAAGATACATACATATATGTATGTATGTATGTACATATGTACAGTGGCTCCAACAATTGACATTTTAATTTTTTTTTCAATACTTTTCACGGTACAGTTTTTCGTTAATTTTTTTTATAAAAAATAGTTTGTAATAAACAAAAAGCATATAAATGCTCAAATTTAAAAATGCTGTACAATATTAATAAAAATTCAACAAATTTTGATTAAAATTTCTTTACTTTAATTTGAGTTTTTAGATAACTTCTGTGTATACAGATTTGTAGCTTAAAATTTTTTAGCAAAATAATATAAAAGTTTCAAGAGGGCATTTTATTTTAGAGAGGCAATATCAAAACCGAGAAGAATTAAACAAGGGATTTCACAGGGTATCGTTCTCTCCTCGGTTTTGTTTAATTACTATATCTCGAAGCTCCTTCAACCGCCCGATGGAGCTTCAATAGAATTATATGCCGAGGACTGTTCGATTATGGCAACTGGCAATGCAATTGATGGCATGTGCTCGAAAGTGAACGGTTACCTCTCAGACCTTGCTCGTTTCTTCACCGGTCGGAACTTGTTTCTCTTCCCTGCTAAGTCCTCGGCGACACTATTTACCACCTGGACGAAGGAGGTCAGAATACAATTTAACATACATCTGGACGGTACACCTTTACCGACAGTAAACCACCCAAAAATCTTGGGTGTTACGTTTAACAGCCTGGCTTTCTCTGCGCACACAACTGCAGTCGTCAACAAAGTACAGAGCCGCCACAAAGGCCCCAAGTCGCTAGCCGACAGCACTTGGGGCAAAGACAAAGAAACGTTGTTGACAGCATACAAGGCGATTGGCCGGTCGGTTTTAAATTATGCCGCTCCAATTTGGTCGCCTGGGACAACAGGATGAGACACTACAGGCTACCCAGAAAGCTGCACTCCGGACGGCAACGGGATGACTTCTGATGTCACCTGTCGAACACCTTTACCATGAGGTTTCAATGCTCCCAGTTAGGGAGTACAACTTTATGCTCACGAAGCAGTTCCTCGTCGGCTGCCACCGTAGTGGCTAAAAATTTGTTAGCAAAATAATATAAAAGTTTCAAGAGGACATTTTATTTTAGAGAGGCAATATCAAAACCGAGAAGAATTAAACAAGGGATTTCACAGGGTGGCGTTCTCTCCTCGGTTTTGTTTAATTACTATATCTCGAAGCTCCTTCAACCGCCCGATGGAGCTTCAATAGAATTATATGCCGAGGACTGTTCGATTATGGCAACTGGCAATGCAATTGATGGCATGTGCTCGAAAGTGAACGGTTACCTCTCAGACCTTGCTCGTTTCTTCACCGGTCGGAACTTGTTTCTCTTCCCTGCTAAGTCCTCGGCGACACTATTTACCACCTGGACGAAGGAGGTCAGAATACAATTTAACATACATCTGGACGGTACACCTTTACCGACAGTAAACCACCCAAAAATCTTGGGTGTTACGTTTAACAGCCTGGCTTTCTCTGCGCACACAACTGCAGTCGTCAACAAAGTACAGAGCCGCCACAAAGGCCCCAAGTCGCTAGCCGACAGCACTTGGGGCAAAGACAAAGAAACGTTGTTGACAGCATACAAGGCGATTCGGTTTTAAATTATGCCGCTCCAATTTGGTCGCCTGGGACAACAGGATGAGACACTACAGGCTACCCAGAAAGCTGCACTCCGGACGGCAACGGGATGACTTCTGATGTCACCTGTCGAACACCTTTACCATGAGGTTTCAATGCTCCCACCGTAGTGGCCACCCAAATGGGTACTAGCTTGATGAGGATCCGCCTCCGAGACACGTCAGGGGGCATCTCCTTGATACAACACCAACAGACTGGACCCTACTGCCTACCGGGTAGTTTTCATCGACATTCACCCAGAGACAATTACCACCTTCGTCAACTCTCGCCCTATGAATGCCGTCCTCGGGGTCAAACCACCACTCTTAGCAATAGAGGAGCTCCAGCTGCCTCGTAAATCCCGCGTCACTCTGGCTCAACTACGATCTGGTTATTGTAGCAAGTTAAACTCCTACCTTTCCAGAATCAACCCAGACGTACTTAATGTACATATGTCAGGCATGTGATAACTCCCCGCACGATACCGCTCATCTTTTCACATGCCCTTTAAAATCGACTCATCTAACACCCCTTTCCCTTTGGTCCGACGCTGCCAAAACAGCGCGTTTCTTGGGCCTCCCCTAGATGAGTTTGATGATAACGACCATGTTTGAACCGACCTTGCAGGATCTGAGTAACCGTTACAACAGCAACAACAACAAGACTGTCAAAACTAAAAATTAAGAAACGTGAATTTAAATAAAATTCCCTTTATATGGAATAAATTTAGAAAAGAAATACTAAATTCAACCGTAATTTTTGTTTATATAACAACTACTTATATTTTTATAAAAAATTAAACGAGAAAAATTTATCACAAAAAACATGGCGAATATTTAAAGAAAGAGTATCGATTTAGTTTCCCAAATTAAATTTGGTCTGCACATTTTAAGATATGAAATTTTGAATTTTATTCTTGATGTAAACTGAAATAAAACTGATCATTATTTTTGCTTTTAAATCGTCAGTATATTTTTGAAGAGAGATTATTAAAAGGTTCTCCATTTTTTTAGGTTTTGTTTTTAACATTTCGAAAACCAAAATTTCCGTTGAAATAAAATGTTAAACAACTATCTTAAGACAGATTTCGAGACAAGTAGCAGAGGTGTTAGAAATCGACAAACCTACACAACTACATTACCTCTGAAACAGATATTTATTTCCCTAGCTTAGATTTAGATGGACAGCATTTCCGTTTACAAATACAAATATAATTTATATAAGCTAAAGTTCACCAGCACATACATACATAGCTCCAAATTTAAGCTTGTTTTAGGTAATCGTTTATACTATAATACTGTATATTCCCATACTAGAGTTCAGATAAGCGATTTGCCGCGATAAGCTCTTGACTTCTGAGATTAAAACCTCAATTTTTCATGCATCAACATTGTATGGCAATCAGCATAAGCTGTAGGTGTTGGATGACGTTATTATTTCTTATTTATTTATAATTATACAAAGGTATATTTGTATGCGTTTTTCATCCTACATTTATCACTGCATTCCCTTAATGCTTATTTATTGTCCATTCTGCGGTTGTAATTTATTTCAATTAAATTTGATTAACACATTGACCAGAGCAGAAAAAAATTAAGAAGAAGAAGCAGTAAAACAAAAAAGTGAAGTCAGCATTGAAGAAATACATAAAATTTGTTTAAAATGTATGTACATATATATTTATATGTGCATGTATGTTTGTAAAAAGTATAGGGACAACAGCATCATACTCATCATATCATCGTGTCTACCACGAGAAACCTATCAACAGCATCCCATCATTGCTCCAAGCGCGTTAACCGAAGGCAGTCCCTCTATGGTGCTTTTGAACTCTGGGGTTGAATGTGAATGTTTGTTGTTTTTAATTGAAATACGCTTGCGAACAAATGTTAGGTGTTCGCTTCTATCGCGCTCTTTTTTGTTTTCTTATCACATGAATACAAATACACAAGGGAAAAAGTGGAAATTATGCAAGTTTGTATGATGCACGCATGAGCTACATATACATATGTACATATCTATAAATGAGTGCAAATTTTGTAAACAAAATATTTTAGAAAGTGCAAACTAAATGGTATAAATTTTAATACATACAAAACACAGACAAATATGTTGACATGGGTAACAGTAGCCCGGCATCCTGGGCATCAACCACCTACGACCATACATGCAGTGGTGGTCACGAATTTAGCACATATTGTACATTAATAAATAATTTATTTTACTAACTCCTCGTATAGATTTAAATCACGAATTTAGCTTATTTACCAAATTATTTTTACAATACATTTTTTTGCTGTATATCCTATCGTAACTTGTTAAAAACTTCAATCGAGACTTGGTAGAATTTTTAAATATTTTAGTTCATTTTTAAATATCTAAGTGTAACAATTTCAACAAATGTTTCGGAACTACTCGCCAAGCCTTTGAATTTATCAAAATAACTTTGCACATTGGCTTTACATACTGATGGTGACCCTCAATATAATGAACATTTGAAATGATATTTTGAACCCCTACAAATACTGCCTGAGAAGTCCCTATTTGTGCCTTTATTCCTTAAAGAGCATAAATTGCCACCGAAGTAGTTAATTTATAGAAATTTGTGTGTTCATTCTTGTATTTAACTTTACTTTTGGTCCAACGCCATAGCACGAAAAGGCACCACCCACACCACACTTAAAATAGTATTTTATCTAATCTAAATAAGAAAAACATAGAAACTTTCCTAAAATTTCTTTTGGAACTACGGAGGCGGCGGCGTTAAACGTTTAAAAAGTTAAATTCATTTAAATTAATAAATTAAAGGAAATATATCAATTTGGATGTCAAACAAAAGAAGTTTAAGAAGTTAGATTTTGAAAAAAAAAATCAAATAGGGTTGCTTGCCACCCGTTTAAAAAGGTAAATTAAGTAAACTGCTTAAATTCAATATTAACAACTGGGTGTCAAACGAAAGAGGGTTAAGAGGCTTGTCACATGTTGGAAAAATTTAATGCGATTCAAATGGTAATACTGACTAAATATTACAATATGGCTACTTACAAAATGTGTTAAAAAGTTAAACATAAATTAAATGAAAAATTAAATGCTCTTCCTTAGGCTGAATGAAGAACTTTTTCTTCGCCTTTGGTCTAAATGGTCAAAAATTTAATTAGCATTAAATTTAAATTAGCTGCAGTATTTCTCCGAAATATTTACGCTGTTGCTTTGCAAACTAAATGTGACAAACTTATGATCAACTGAATGAACAACGTGGATTAAACTTTTCTTTGCAATATAAAACCCGCATCCTATTTTCGCTAAAAGGGTTCACAACTTAGTTTAATGTACTTGCTTTTTTCTTAAGAAAAAAAATAAGTAATTGGGGTGTGCTAAATTGGTGACCGCCACTGTACATATTCTTAGCGGCATGCAAGAATGATAGAATACAAGATTGCGCCTTCCCGCGGTGAAATGACAGATCTCGCCTTTAGTAAACAAGAATACGGGAGAGAGAAAATTGAACAACTTCCAATATTTCATTGAAAAACGTGTTCTAATTGTTCTAAAGTGTAAAATATGAATTTATAGGCAGACATTTAATAAATAAATTCGCAAAATACTAAAAAAAAGTGTCTCTCACCCCTATGCTGAAATCCGTCGTAACTACGAATTTGCTACGAATCGTAACATCGGTATGCTCAAATCCAAATTGCGGAATCGTAATTTCGAAATTCGTAATGTTGGTATGCCTGAATCCGACGTAGCTGTAATTTCATTGCATTTTTCGGAGATTTTGTACGAATAGCAACTGGTGTCGGAACTTAGCAAATTCAAAACAATAATAATAATAAAATAAATAGTGTACACGGAAAACAACGAACAAATATGTAAGTTAAATTGTGCATAGAAAAAAGTGGTGTATTAATAAATATTTTGCAAAATATTCATGACATGAAGAGGGAGTCTCTGCGCGAGAAGAAACGGCACAATAATGAAATGGAGGCCATGAAAAGAAAGGAGCTTGCGTTGCAGCAGAGGCTACTGCTATTGCAAGAAAAAAACCTTCAGCAGTGAGGCCAGTGCGAATATATTTATTAAAGTACTGAATTCAACTGTTTATTTAGTTTTAAGAAATTGATTTATGATACATTGTTTTTTTTAATAAATTTGCATCGTCTCGTAATAATCTCCTCTGCATATTCATGCAACTGTTGCTTATAGCATATTCTTCCTCCTGGGACAAAAGTACAGCGGCTACAGAATCCATTTTATTTTAATTTAATTAAAAAACTTGCTTACAAATAACTAATAATCGCTGGTCTCAAAATTCACTCTTCACTTTGTTTATTTCACTTTATTTTAAGAACTTCGATTTTAATAATTTTAGTTGGCAACGCGGCCGTGAGTTACGAACGGATTTCAGCATAGCATTTTCGAATTGTTCGGAACGGAGCTACGAATTCGTAGGCTACGAAAATTCGGATTTCAGCATAGGGGTGTCTTTTTCTTAATTTGTGAAAAAAGTTTTGTCTAGTTGAAGTTGAGAATTGTCAAACCCGGCAAAACCAAAGTAGTGGTACTTCTAAAGGCGTCACCTTCAGTATTCAGTACACCGTGAGCGGCATGTACGCATAATATTCGATTGTCTTCACAGTATCTTTTTGTGGTTCCTCAATGTTACTTTTTTCTTTGATAATTTTTGTTTCCCTTATTGTTCTTTTGTTCTCCTTTATTTGTTGTACCCTTTTAAAGTGTATCGGCTACGCTGCAAGTCATACCTGTGATCTCAGCGTTCTTCCATGTTTGCTCTGCAAATGTGTTTTTCATCATCTTCTTTTGGTTGTAGTTTTGTTTTGTTTTTTTTCATGTTTCATGTTTTTATATTTTTGTTTTTATTTTCGATCTGAAAGTGCTTGAACCTTCTTTTCATCTTTTTTCGGCACTTGGCGCTTCTATGTATATACCTACATTTTTTTTTCATGTGTATGTGTGTAGGTAGGGTAGTATATGAAATGTGTGCGAGTGATATACACTTTTCTTCGAAGGACTCGCTTATTTCGAGGGTGGTTATTTTTGTATTCAAAAACAAAAGAAAGAAAAATGCTAATGATTTGGTCAAGTACTTATTTCCTTCCGCTTTTCTTTCGAGCATTGAACAAAAAGACATGCACATCCAATAGAATGTTCGTATTAGTGAATTCAACTATGTATTTAGACACCTGGTAGTACCTAATGAACGCATGATATGCATAATATTTTCTAATTTATTTAGCTTTTAATTAAAATTCTCTCATGTGGGAATTCCTCAAATTTATTTTCCTTATAATTTCTTTCGTTTTCTTTAAGTAGTAATTGTGTGAAAAAATTATCAGAAGTGTCTTAAAAAGAGTTATTATATTTTATCAGTGTGAGATAGCAGTATGATGACCATTCTCACTTTTCTACTTTACCGGACACATTTGCGTTCAGCCTATAATACTGTAACTGCTGTAACTTTGTGGAATGTAATATATTTATTACTATAACAACAGAAAACACGCATGTAAATTTAAAGACGCTATAAATAAGGTACAAACTTCCTGTCCAAAACAAAAAAGAAACATCAGACATCTACATTGAAATGAACGCACTGTTCTAAATCTCCCTCTAACTTCGGTACAGTTGTGTTCAAAAAGATTCATTTGTACTAATAACATTGGAAAAATAGACATATGTACTTACTTAAGTAGAATGAGAACTTTATTTTCTGCCATTCGCATTTCACTTTTAATACCTTTTATTAAAATGCCGCCTCAGTAAAGTGAAAGAGCACACGAAATTTTTAAGGAAAAAAAATTAAACAACTTTGCGATGGCATAGAAGACCAATCGCTTCAAATTCACTGAGAGCGATTAGCGAATGTCGCAACCTTTGGCTCAACTGTGAATTCAAAAATCTATTTTATTATTTTCGACCAGCGCCCTTGGTTAGTTGGTTTGTGGCAGTGGCGAGTGAAAAACTCCAATTAGCACTAAGAACATCGGTTTAATACAACAACGTACTCGCCGGGCAAGAAATGAAAAAGGGAAGAGAAAAGAGAAGAACTCCTTGCAGCCCGTGAAGGTTAGGAACCTAAGCAAATCATTTGAATCCATGCAACCCAATTCTTTTTCGTTTTTGTTTTGTTTTCATTCTAAGTCTGCCAAGACCTGAACAGCCCATTTGGGCAGCATGAATACCCAGTGGCCGGTGAAAACAGCAGACGTCCGTGATTTTTAAGATTTTTTTTTTCGTTAAAGTTACATCGCATTTCCTTCCCTATAAAAAGAAATCGCGCATACCTTATTATACCAAAAATGAATGGCCTATAGAACTGCATACTCATTTTTCTAAAAAAATCTGAGTAAAAAATTGAAATTTCGATTTTTTGTTATAAAATAAAATATTATTTTATTATTATAATTAATAATAAAACATTGCGAATATTGTAAAAAAAAATCAGTGTACGTGCAAAAATCCTTCAATTTCTAATCACTATTATCGTTATAAGCGTTAATTTGGCTGTGTTAGTCTACATTAAGTAGGCAGCTGTATTTTCAATATTCATGAAAATAATAACTTTAGAAATTCCCAAAAGCAAACGGTACAAAAATTGATCAAAATCAAGATGAAAATCTTCCAGTCATTTAGCAAAGCTTAAGCACCCGATTGTGTGGGTGCCACAGCAATTAAATGAATTCCTCGAACATATCACAGCTTTGCTGGCAATACGTTTTGAAACTAACGATAACAAATCTTTTTTACACAACAACAACACCCACTGTCGTTTTGCTATAAAAGGGTTTTATTTGTAATTGCGTTCTAAAAAAAAGCTATGAAAAAATGATTGTTTCTTCTTTTTTTTAACTTTTTTGTCTCTTTATTTTGATTTATTTATAAGGCAAAATGCAGTTAATTACGTTCTGAAAATCTTTGCCACAAACAACAAATCAACAGCAAGCAAAGTGGCGAAAAAAAATCACCTTTAATAGTGGCTACTTTACAAATTTGGTATTATTACAACGATTGCGATGCGCGATTGCTCTGAATTGAATTGAAGGCAAAAAAAAAAAAAACAAATAGCAGCTACGATCACAATTTAATGTTGGTCATTAACCATTTAAAATTGCGATTTATAGTTACATACTTAGATACAATGTCAGAGCATTGTTTTGCGCGTGTATTGTCAATCGAATCGTTTGCATTAGCCGAATGAGTGAGTGAGTGAATGAGTTTGGCTCATTGTGAGAACTGTTTATTGTTTTGAATGCAATGATGTATTAAATCGAATTAAATGCAGATGTAAATACTGTGATTAGTATTGTTTAGAAAATGTATGTATTTCGAGATTTATTATACGCGGATATTAAATGGTTTTCGATGATTGGAAGATGAACAATGCTAACAGGTTGAGTGTAATAAAAGTCCAATCTAAAATAGTTTGTACTTACTTTTGCAAGTTAATTTGGTTATATATGTAGCTTAAAATAAAATTTAATTTTTTAAAGAGCAGTCGAGTATAAATTCTATAATTCGCAATTTGAGTCGTTACGATATGATACTATATCTATACTTTCTCCATTCGATGTAAATTTTTTGTATTAGATGGTTCGAAACGATTCTTGAACTCCTTTATCGTATCGTATTTGCGACCGAAAAATACTGATGAAATTATTTTAGCAGGCGTTTTAGGTGAGATGCATTTAAAAGCATAAATGCAGATTAAAATTTCCAAAAGCGCCCCATAACTATTGGCATAAAAACAAACTTGCTAACCGCGGTCGCAATAATATATCATTGTACATTTTGTACAGCGCTGCCAAATTAAAATTGACTTTTACTACGTCACGCTAATGCACATTAGTTTGGGCATAATTCAGGAGTTAATCCGAATTATAGCTGCCATCTGTCTTAACTTTTATCGTTTCATAAGAAAAAATAAAAATAAAATTTAGTTGCTAAAATGAAATCAATTTTAGATAAAGTTATTGTTAGCGGGTTTGAACTTTACCAATCACATTTTAACAACAATGACTCAAACAATTTACCGCGTGGTGATTTTTTGTTAATAATATCCGCAATGTTTTTCATGTCAAATTTTGTTAAATTTTTTATAAAAATATTGCTTGTAATATAACAAAAAAACTTATCAAATAAAATTTCAAACTTTGTGAAAAATGAATAAAAACCCAAAAAATGGCAAGACAAATTTTCAATTAGAATTTTTAGAAAATTTTTCGGTATGCAGTTTTGTAGCTCATTCAATTAAAATAATTACAAAATTTATATAAAATCCGTCCGATTTATGGAAAACAGACCAAAGTCAAAAATCAATCGGAATTTTTACACAATCCAGACTTGCACAGTACTTGTTTTCAAAAAACTCAAATTAAAAAGTTTGAAATTTGAATGAAAATTAAGTTGAATTTTTATACATTTTGTACAAAGTTTAAAATTCTGATTTATATTCTTTTTGTTGTATTAAAAACTGATATAAGAGAGACAACTTGTGTATTTTGCTTGAGTCACGGTATACTTTTGTTTGCAAAAAAAAAAAAAAAATAATTCATTTATCGGGGGTTTCTTCATTTACCATAAATACTTAAATTTCTATTTACTGAAAGCTCCATACAAATTTCGAACATATTCTGCAATTACATAGATTTTTATTGCTCAATTTAATTAAAACCAAATAAACTTATGAACTCATAATGCTCGACTCTACTTACTCGCTTCGACTGTTCTTTCACTTCAGTTTTATAACTCACTTAAATTTCTGTTTTTTCTTTCCTAATTGTTCAAATTTCTTTGGAATTTGCACATTCATATTCGCCAGCAGGCAGGCAAGGAAGTGCGCAACAAAATGAAGACCATGGGATTTATTGTTGCTCCTCAGTCATTGGACTTAGTATTGTTGCTATGCTTAAATTAAATCAGTGATAGTTAAATACATATGTTTACACACACACACACATGTGCATATGTATGTATGTATGTGGGTATGGATAGAGTACACGCGCCGCGTGGGTGTCTCATTGAATGAAGCCTAATTGCATTATACAGATACAGATAACATAAATTATTTAATTTAGAAAATATCACATTAAAAATGCTTTAAGTTGAAAAATTTTGAATTTTTTTAAGTAGTTTTAGAAAAGTTATACGTAAATATAAAGTAAGTAAAATTAACTACAGTATAATAGAAATACGACGTATTGAAAAATTTCAAAAATGTATTTCTTTATGAATATGAAGTAAACTATTAAGAAAATTCATAGATTTTCAAAAATACATTTTCAAACATAGATTTTCAAATGAGAATTTTTCAGAAACCGAAAATGATCGTTATTTTGATTTTTCTGAAAAAAAAAAAAATTATTTGGAAGAATTCGTTCATAAGAATATATTTAGAAGATTTTTGTTTTAAAAAAATTGTATATTTTCGATCACATTTGATCGATATTTGTAAACTTTATTTTTTTGGTTTTTATTTTTTCGATCAAAACTACTTGTTTTATTATTGGATTTAAATTTTTCCGATCATATTTGATCGATATTTTGTGATATTTTTTTCGATCATGAAACTTATTGTCACCGCCTCCAAATTTGTTTTCGCTTATTTAATTCATGAAAATGATTATTTTTGATTTTTATGTCTAAATCATTTTGTACTTTTTCGATCACATTTGATCGACATTTCCTGATTCTTATTTGTTCGATCAAACTTCGTCGTTATCTTGTAGAGTTTATTTTTTTGATAACATTTGATGTCGATTTGTGATAATATTTTAACAAAATCCAAGAAAACCGATTATTTTTGACCGAAGAAATAAAAATAAAAAATTTCGATAAAATGTGATCGAATTCCAGACATTTTATAATTTTATATAAAAAAAAAATGAATGAACATTAAACAAACAAACGAAATATAGTGAACATTGGTAAAAATATCGCACTGCTTTTATTTTTAACGTAGCTGTATTCATAAAAATAATTATCTTCATTTACTTTTAATACATATTAAAAAAAAAAATTTCATTAAGTCAAAGCTTCAAACTTTCTAGAAAATTAAAAAAATATTTAACAAATTTACTTTTTTTTTTGTATTTGTTTTTTATAAAAACAAGTCAAAAGTCAAAATTTCAAACTTTCTAGAAAACTTTAAAAAAAATTGTCTGAAATTTTTTAACTTTATAATTCGAATATTTAGAAAATTTTCGAATATGCCGCTTTTTTCGGTTTTTGTAGCCCACTAAATTTTGCAAAGTAAATTTTGCTCATGCGTTATATGAAAAGAAGGGGCAACCCCTTCAGAAAAAAAAAAAATTATAAAAAATCAACACGAATTTTCAGCCACTGTAAGTTTCAATAATATTTATAATTGAATAGACAAGAAAACTGCGTACCCGAAATTAAAAAAAAATAATATTTTCAGAATAAAAAGTCTAAAATTTTGATGATATATTTTTGAATTTGTTAAACTTTTCAAATTTTCTCGGGTTTTCTTATGGAACTAACTATATTTATTTAAAAAACAATAAAAATAAATAAGAAAAGTTTAAATTATTAATATATTTTGCTATAATTTTTATGAACACAGGTATGTTGTTGTATATAATTATATTTATTTTCAAAGTTGCGTAAAAGGCTTGCGAGTGCTACTGCTCACACATCTTTGTTTTTATCAGTTATATGTTATTTATTTAATTTTACAAAATGCAATTAAACCACCCCAAAAATGTTTTAACACCCAACTTTAAGCAAAATATTTTCATTAGAAAATCTTAATTGTTATTCCCGCACGCTTAGTGGCTTCTTAGCACTGCATTTTCTACGTACTACCTGTCAGATAACGCACTCTATATTTCCATAGTGTTGTAATTCTTATGCAATTTTTATTATCTCTATTTTTCCATACATTCCAAGCGCCTAATCAATATTTTGACACCCAATAACAGTTTACACAATCAGCAACTTCCAGTTCTAATATTTTTTTGTTTTTATATTTTTCTTCATTCCTATCTCAATCACTTACACAAATACTCACACATAACCGCAAGCGCCTTCTGCGCTTGTAATCTTGTAATTTCCACCTTTTGAAGCAAATACTCGATTTACCGATTCACCTGCTGGCGTTCTATCTGCCCGCATGCTTGGCTTATCAGCTCAGCTCCTCCAAATAGGATACGCTGCGCCAATTAACACCCATGTCATGGCATTGCAATTGAGAGTGAGCAGCAGGTGTAGCTGTATTCGTTTGTTATTACTGTTGTTTTCAACAAAATCTAACACCTCAGGGTGCATTATCGAGCGTCAGTCAGGCAAATGATACTTTATTGGTATAGAAAGTGAATATTACACCTGAGTGCAACAGCACAAACTTGTTCACAACTTCGCAGATAGTTAATTCCTCACCGACGGTTTCCTCATACATAGCTCACTGCAATAATCTGTTGCAGCTCCACCTATTGTTGTTGTTGCTGCAGCCTGCTTCTCGTCAACTTGTTGCATGCGCCCAATAATTTTGTTCACAGCGCATATTTTATTTATACTACTTAGAATCAATATGCCACTGACAATTGGTCGTAGAAATCTACAGTGCACGTCATAACGATAGCACAATCGTAAGTTTTAAGTATTTTTTTTTAATTTAATTCTAATTATTTTTTTTTTATAAAAATATAGTACATTCTGGAAAAAACACCGTTTTCAAACTTTGTTCAAATGGCGAAAAAATTCAACACGCTTTACATAAGATTTACAAAATTTTCATTAGAGTTTTTAGCAAACTTTTCGATATGCAGTTTTATAGCAAATGCAATTTTAAAAAGCTAATTTCAAGTGGCTACAAACTATAGCTAGTTGATTTTTGAAATTTTTTTTTTTACCGATGGAGTTGCACGGTTTTTTTTGTTTTTTTTTTCACATAAAAAAACAGAGCATGCATTATGGGGGTGAATTTGCGGAAGAGCGTCGTGGGGGAAAAAATTGCCAAAAATTAACGGTAATTTGTAGCCACTTCAAACTTGCACTTTATTTATAAAATTGAATGGCCTGCATGAAGCTGCATACCCAAATGTGTTCTAAAAATTATAATTAATAATTTAAAAATCTCTTATAATTTTTTTTTTACCCATTTTAAGAAAGTTGGAAACTTGGTTTTAACCGTTGTTTTTTTGTAGAAAGAACTATATTTTGTGTAAAAAAAAATTGAAATTAAATAGTCCAAATTTGTAATTGTATGGTTGTGCTATGGTTATGACCTAAACTGTAGATACTTTTAGCCCTCTTTTTGACCGTAACCATAGCTATGGGCTAGTTGTCAAAACAGAAAAAATTTCCACAATTAACTGGTCGACATTTCTTTTGCTTTGCTATTGCACAATGGAGTTGCATTAATTTTCACACTTTTGCATTCATTGGTTGGTTTGGTCGGTCGGTCGGTCGGTCGTGTGGCAATATTTAGATTTTTTAGCGCAATTTCGTGCATAAACATAAGTTTGCTAATTTCTAAATATAAAATTTGTGCTCAAAAAGTGTACACATATTTTTTTTCCTATTCTATATCATTTCTATATAAATATAAATGCGAGCTGTATATTTGTACAACATTGTAGTTGGAAGTGTTTGGCAAGCATTCGGGTATTAAATGATGGTATTTGCTTGTGTCCCAGACATCGCCTTTATGCTTGTCGTCGGTCTGTTTGTGCTGCATCAAAAAAAGCCTTAGCTAAAATGTGAGTGCCCATTATTTGGATTCTTGTGGCTGTCATTTTTAGTCTAATACACTTGTTTATTAGCTCACACTTGCTGCAATAGTTTGTTACACGCATGTTTTACAAACATGCATAAATTGTGTTTTAAAATTGTGTCAGTATATTTATATATTGTACATACATACTTACATATAGTATGTATATGTAGAATGCTCAGAGATCTTATCTGTAAATGGTGGTCTAGATATAAAAATATTTTTGTAAACAAAATTAAATGAGCAAAATTCAAGGGACTAGCTATGCGAGTAAATTCCAATTGAGCAGTAATCACGCATCCGGTTAATCTACATAATTTGTCAGAACCTTGTTGACGGTTTCTGATTCCATATACATACAGATATCACGCTGGCTTAGGGCGACTTTTGTGTTAATGGGCTATAAAAATTTCAAAGGTTAAAAATATGTTTTCTATACTTTTTGATATGCCTAGTAAGGACAAGAGAATTTATTGTATACAAATACGAGTAAGAGATCTGCCGGAGATACAAAGTAATAAAATAAGAACTTCGAAATCGAAATCTATAAGGTATGCAGGATAATGGAGCATTTCGTAGATTAATACATGCAATTTTTGCCATTGAGACTGGAGACTTGATGGAAGTGAATTTTCAGCCTTGTCAGACTTGGTTGTAACTGCTTCGAACCTGCCCCCGTGTAGTTCATAACACAGCTCTGAGTAAAACGATGCGATGTTCGCTTTTTAAGATATTGATTTGATGAATGACCGCGCTTGGACTTCTTCATTTTCGATTCGTCGCGGGAAATTACATGTCTGTCAGATCGGTCAGATAAGTAGGGTGCGTACATTTAATAGATGCTTTGGAACAAGTAAACTATTAAATGTTTATTTTCGGTATCCCTTGTCGAATTTGGTTTAGATGGAACAACGCAGAAAACGATTTATATCGAATTAAAATTTGACTGGGTTGGCGGTAGGGTCTAAGAGCTCACATAGACCAACTGAGTTGCAATGTGATACCACAGTACATTCGATAACTGAACGGCAGCTTCTTAACTATAATTTGCAAAGCTTCCCGTGCCTTAATGAAGTTAGCTCGCTAATCTCCACTCTCTATGTATCTGCCGGAGAGTGAATAAGATGTGATCCCAGATAATTGCGGGCATGGTTCTACCTCTTCATTCTCTAAGCAGTTGTCGTAGTAAGGGTCGGTGCTGATATTGAGACGCACCGCATGAATCCCATAGGGAACTTGCCAGCACCCGTATAATTAATGAGAGCTGTGTGTGGCTTGGATAAACGTAGATGCTGCCGTGACCTCATCAGGTAAACCACTTTTTGCCAAAATAACTTCACGGCCCTACACGTTCTAGTAGTTGCCTAACACATACCAAGCTGATCGCAAGCCCATTATTTCAGGAGCAGCCGGCAGATGGCCAGAGGAACCCCAAAACCTTGCTTAATGATGAGATATTGGAGCCACTTAGCCTTTTCTTGGTCGCTGCTACCTTCACCTGAAACGCTGCAGTGATCTGGTAGCCAAAATTTTTATTTCAAATCAATAGTTCTAGGCGATACGCTGAACTTCCAACCTTTCCATCAAGTTTCGGGATTCAACTATAGCCCCGAAGAATATCAAGAAAGTTTCCCAGCAAATTCAAATTCCTCACACGCGAGAGATTCCTCTAAGGACTTCACGAGGGTGTGCTGGGCAGATTCAAGTGACCTTCCCTTACAGTAGCCACGCAGTCACACTTCTTATGTAGAGGTCAATCACCCACACTAAACGATGAAAGACTGATTGGCCGGAAGTCCTTGCACGAAATGATATTATTATTATTAAAAATTAAGGAACATTTTTAGAAATTTAAATTTTTGAAAGAGTTTGTGTTATTGAATGAACTACATATATTTTGATGAAAAAATCTATTATGGAAAACGTTGTCAATATTGCAAAGAGGACAACATTTGGAGTCCGATATGAGTCCGATTAGACTCATAATTCGGAGTGTGAGCGCTTATTATGAGTTCTTATAGGAGTCCAATATGAGTATGTTTCCCTTCTTGCGATGGTCGTCATATATGAGTCCGAATTCGTATACCATATGAGCCTCTTTCAGGAGTCATATATGACTCATATTTTAGAGAAAATAAGAGTTCTTATAATATATCTGTTTCTTTTATAGTAAAACAACAGAAATAATGTAATACTAAATAAAGAAAGTAAAATTCAGTTTTTAATCCATTTTTGGTAAAAAGAAAACAAAAATTAAAAAATTATATAAAAATTTTCCTTTTTTTAAAATACTTAAAAAACTAATTAGATTCCAGTCTTTGGGTTTTCTTATCCCTATATATGTATAACTCGGTCTCGCGCAGTTTGAAACCACTTTATTGTAATTTTCTTAAATTCCACCTCATTGCCAAATTTTCGAGAAAACGCTTCTATAACAATAATAAAAAGTTAATTAAGAGTACCAAACGGCATTTCAAAAGTATTACCCTTAAAAGCACTTGTTATGGCCATATTTTGAAGGGAAATTTTGCCTTCAACATCTATCCATGATATTTCGCAGGCCAACTCGTCGGTGACAAAGCGCTTCCAAATATATCTCACAAGTTTCCCAGGGTCTGGAATTCCAATTACATAGACTTCATTTTCCTGAAAAAGACACAAGAATTGACTTGACCTTGCTTGATCTGGCACAACAAAACATTTTTCGACTACATTCTTTCTTTTTAATGATTTAACCACCGCTATTGCCTCCTTATGGTCTCTTCTTCGTGACATTAAGTAGGCAAAAACCTTTTAATGTTCTTTATATTTTAGATATGTATATTAAATTATATTTTTATTCACTAACAACACTGATTTTTAGAAAAATAAAACTGGTAAATCTTTTTGATAGTAAAAAGTATTCTTTACACTTCAACAGTTGCACTTCAACTGAATTTTTGTTCATCGATGAACGCACGTGTTCGTTGGTCGTAGAATTGGTGGAAACACAAGTAACGGCATTTCCAAAATACAATACATAATTGCAAGAGATGATGACTCATAATTCTGAGCCTCATATTTCCTACATTCTTTCCATTCATTTCGGACTCATTTCGGACTCATTTCGGACTCATAATTCTGAGCCTCATATTTCCGTCATATTTTATACTCATTTCGGACTCATAATTCTGAGCCGTCCAAAAATGTTTGCTGGGAATGGACCATTTTCATTGCCAATCACTGTTTAAGTCCTAAAATAATAGTTATCGATAACTTAAAAACGCGTTTAGCTGAAAATGAGTTTTAGTATAGATCTCAAAATATTATGAGTGAACAGAACCCACTCCAAAATAGTTTTCTGTGTGCGGCTCTGTCTCAAAATAATTATTATTGATGACTTATAAAATGTATAATTATTATATACAGATTTTTATATTCTTACAAAACTTTTGATGCATTTTTTTAAAACTCAACGATCAAATAATTATTATACTGGGTCTCTGATTCGAACGTTATGCTACTGAACGTCTCTACAGGTGCTGTGTGTATTTCTATCTTAACCTCTAGAGCTGGCAGCCCCTATAAATTTAAAATATTTTAATCAGATAAATGTACTAAGCTTGTGTGCGGTAATTAAAGGTGTGAAAAAATAATATAATTATAATTTCACTTTTTGTCTGCTCGTGATACAAGAAGATGAATACTAATTAATCTCCCATACCGTTTTTTTTTGTAATTTTTTTTCCAACCAGCTGCTGCTCTGTCGGCAAAAGAGCATTTTGGCATATGAACCATTTTCGAAATAAGTACGCACATTAATTTCCACCACCCAAATGTTCGCAAGCGTATTTTTATGCCGCACACTTTTTTAATGCTTTTATTTTCTTATTTCTTGTTTTCTTTTGTTTTTTGTTTTTGCAAACATATCCATTAACAACTGCACGACTTTCCTCTCTCAACCCTTTCCCAATTTTTACGACGACACAGGTGAATCTAGCAGTGCAATAAAATTGTGACCAAAAATAAATATACGAATATACTACATGCGAAAAAAGAAAGACTATGAAAATATTGTTGATGCATCCAACAGCAGGCATTTTTGCACGGATTTGCAGCTAGGCGAGTCTCGAGCTGCTCCGTGTGACTCATTGCGTGAGGCGCGCTGCTAGTCGCTGGGTTGACGCGCTGGCGCTACTTTAGTTATTTTCGAACTAAAAACGTGAAAAAGTATACCAAAAAAAAAATAGACTGATAAAAAAATATCTAAGAAAAGCAGTATTGCGACAAGCGTGTAATTTGGTTTTTTTCTTAACTAGGAAAAAATAAGGGCAAAAGAAGTTTTGGCGGCAATTCAAATTTCGGAACTTTTGATGGCCTCATTCGTTGTGAAAGAAAATTTGCTTTTGATTTAAATTTTTTTGGATTTTCTGTTTCTGTTAGTGCTATGCCTTGAGTCGCTTTTGATGTGTGTAATTGAAAAAAAAAGAAGAAATATTGAAAAAATATACATATATGTATATCTGTGTATCTGAGAGACTTTTATGAGTTGCAACGCTACAACTGCGCGCCAAACTGAAAATAAATCCAAAACAAATAAAAGTCCGCTGGAAAAGGTTGCGTCAGCGTCAGCGGCGGCGTTGCCGTTTGTTTGCATAGCGCGCGCTTATCAGCCTAACGGAGAACTGATGTCGATAGCAAGGCTGTGACTACCAAGGCAATTGGCAATTAGTCAACTTTAAATCGAAAAAGTCTGAATCGTAAAAATAAATAAATAAAATAAATAAATAAAAATCTCTGATAAGCACAAAAACCAAAGCAAAAGCATTCGATATACTTCAAATATAACACAGTTTAATTACAATACCAACCAACAAACATACAGCAAGTAGTGCCAACGTACATAAATGTAAAGTGCCAAATAATTGTTGTAAAAAAATACAACAACTCCATAATTAACGAAACCAAAGATATAATTCCAAAATTAGAAGTTAGCACCGGTAATCGAACTACCAAAAACGTAGCAACAAACAACAACCAACAAAAAAAAAAACAAATCACCAAAAATGTCGGGCATTTTCCGTAGCACATCGCTGAACAACACCAGCCATTCAACGCCACAGAAACGCTACTCTTTTGGCGCTTTTTGGTAAGAACATTTTAGTATTCTTTGGCAACTAACTATAAATTTTTTAATGTACTAACTTGTTTATGACCATTTCCGCAGAAATTTTGAACATCAATAAAATGCATGTGTTCACCACAATTTGTTGCACTGTGATGCAATAAAAAATTTGAGGAAATTGTTAAAAAAGGAAAACATTAAACAAAATTTAAGAAAATTGTTTAAAAAAAATTCCATACCACAGTTGAAAAAGAAAAAAAAATACAACAAATTCTTTACATACAGTAAATGCCGAAGAAAATCCGGCATCAATTTTTTTGTTTCAAATAAAAAAAAAAACAGAGTTAAAAAAAGAAAAAAATTAAACAAAAAAGCAATACAAAATTTAAAAAAAAAATTCATACCATAGTTAAAAAGGGAAGAAATTACAACAAATTCTGTACATACAGTGCATGCCGGTGAAAATCGTACATCGATTTTTTTTGCAATATTTTTCTTGTTTTAAATAAAAAAACCATATAAGAGTTAGAAAATGAAAAAAATTAACAAAAAATTCAAGGAAATTGTTAAAAAAAATAAATCCATACCAGAGTTAAAAAAGAATGAACTTACATACATACAGTGAATGCCGGTGAAAATCGTGTACCGACTTTTTTCAATATTTTCCAAATTTTCCTAAACAAAAAAAGCAATACAAAAATTCAAGGAAATTGTAAAAAAAAAAAGCCATACCAGAGGTAAAATGAGATTACATACAGTGAATGCCGGTGAAAATCGTTTATCGACTTTTTCCACTATTTTCCAAATTTTCTTGTTACTGTTTGTTTTTTTAATACATGTAGTTCGTATTAAAACAAACGAAAAAAAAATAAATTAAATACCCGCATTTTTTTACAAAACTTAAAAAAATTCAACGTATTTTAACTAAAATTATGAGCTTTTCAAGCAGAATATTAAACATTTTTTTGGGCATGCAGTTTTTAGGGCAAGCTTGAATTGTTTGAAAAAAAATAAAATAATTTATAGTTTTCTTGTGGAGTGGTCAAAAATTAACCGTATTGAAAGTTTTCTTATATGGAAAAAACTGTTCAAAATCAAAATATTGAAGGAAATCGCTGTACGATTCTCACTGACATTTATTGTGCTAATTTTATAAACCTTCAAAACTTTTCACTTTTCTTACCACTGTAATGTAATAAAAAATTTGAGGAAATTGTTAAAAAAAACTTCCATATCATAGTTAAAAGGAATAAATTAATACAAAAAAAAAAAAATATGTATATATATTGGAAAAAATTCGTTGTACGATTTTCAGTGACATTCACTGTACATATTTTATGAACTTTCAAAACTTTTCATTCCCATTCCATAACTATATCTGTATTTTAACGGTTATGTAAGTGGCGTAATAATTTTGTTCACCAAAAAAATTAAATTATATAAATAATATCTATATAAAAATCCAATAAAAATGAAATTCAAGGTATATTAAAAAGTTTGGGGAATGAAGAGGAGGCATAAAACTGAACATTAAAGTGGTCTCCCCATTAGGTCGTCATTTCCCAGGAATTCGACGCGGTCCTGAAACCTTCTGTAAGTCACTAGATTCTTACTTACTCCTAAACAGATGTTCGGGAACTACTTAAGAGGACACTTGGCTGAAATCATCCGGAACTGGAGAGCTGATTGAACCCCATGCAGAAGAATCGTTCTAGCCACTCCCATGTGAATGGCACTATCCTCCTGCGATGTATATTCCCCTGTTTTTTTACTCCACAGCTGAGCAACAAAAAATAGCCCAACTTTTTCTCAGGCAGTAGAGATGCCAGATCGCATAGATTTTTTAGCCGATATGTGAAGACTTTCACCATCATATAGCATGTTTTCTAGACTTGGTCCTCTGGGACTATTTGCTATTTCTGCGGCTTGAGATTTGAGTCAGTTCAAACAAGGAAATAAGCTTTAGAATTTCCGTTATAAGAACGGTATACACAAATCGGAGAAACATTGAATGGATGGAAAAAAGAAGAATACATATGTTGCATATAAAGAGGAGTGCTCATTATTTCAATAATGCAGTCACTTATTGATCCAACCACGTCGTAGACGCATGTAACGTTGTATTGATGAGATTTTGATTGTCTACGCGGTACAAGTGCATAGCAAATCCCCGAAAAATAATAATTTTCAGTGGTTTAATGTCCAAAAATGTTTCCGTCTGCCATGTTATTTTTTGACAAGTAGTGAGTTCTATTAATAATTTCCATTGAATTGCTCGTCATATAGCCCATTTTTGTCTATATTCGGGCATAAACAACAACAGGAACTGCCTGTACAAAAAATAAATGCGCCGCTGTTGTTCGCTTGTTGCATAGTAAGTGCAACTGCATTTATGCCCCAATTGCCATCGACAGCTTGCCAGATATTTATGGTTGTCTTTATGTAGGTACATATGTATGTAGGAGTGGGTATAAGTGGCATAAACCACAAAAGTAGATACTCCTTGATAATCGTACAGTAAGCGTGCTAGACACCACGCGCGCTTTTTTTTGATGCTTTCGAGTATTTCGATGTACCTAGCTTACTTCGTACTTTCATGTGTACATATACATACATATATGTAGATATATGTATGTGTGTTTGTATGTATGTGCGTACGTACACAACGACGGTCATTTCCGTCTCCTCTTTCTACTTCACCTTTCATTGAATTATAATAATAACTTTATTAGTCGTTCATTTTTCTGCTTAAACTAATCTCTCCTTTGTGAAGCCATAAAAATTATATAATTTACAGTTTCACTTTGTTAAAAGCAAAATATTAATACTCTTTTGTTCAACTTTCACCATCCCCACACCACACGTGTTGCACAAGCACATACATACATGCATATGTATGTGTTCTTTTATTGATAATTCTGCGCAGCACAAAAAAAAAACAAGATCTATATAGAAAAATAGTACAAACGCTATTTGCGTAATAAATATTGACGTAGTACATATACGAGTAATTCTCACTTCACTTCTGTGTGACTACTTACTTCTTTATTCTGCAATTATTGCGCTTCAAAAGTGCATTGGAAAGAAGTAAATTTATCTCAAATACTTCCATCAGCCGGTTGATATTCTTTATCGCTTGGTTATTATTGTACTTTGCAACTGGAAAGTGCCCCAGAGTTTGTCTTTGGGGTTGATAAAGCAATGATTTGCGCGTTTACATACAAATACATGCATTCATATTTATAAAGGGTGTATCAAAATGGAAATTTTGAAAAAAAACATGTTTTAGGATTTTTTCGCGGTTAGAGCTATAATGAATTGTTATTCTCACAAATTGGCCAACGGATTTTTTCATTTTTTTAGTTGGCTTTTTCTGTCTTTAGAAGGTTTATAAAAATAAAAGAATTGGAAAAATCGTGTTCACTGACATGGAAACTTAAAAAAAAATTAATTTAAAAAATCGCAATATTTCATGAAAATAACTGTTTGAACATAATTTAAGTTGCCACCTTTCAGAAAAAATGATAAAAAAGGTATTTAAATAAATATTTTAAGTTAGGGTTACCACACATTTATTTACCACTTAAGATATCAAAAAAAATTAATTTAAATGAAGTGCAATAATGGCATTTGACTGAAAACCTATGAACAAATTTGCAATAGAAAAAAAAAATTGGATAGGGTTACCACCTTTCGGGAAAATTATTAAAAGTGTATTTGAATAATTAATGAAAATGTAGAATAGAAGTAGAATAGAAGGAATTTCAAACGAAACGTGTTTGAACGAGCTCTACACCATATTTTAATGGTTGCCACTTATTTATTTCATTTATTTAATAACGAAATTTCGCTGAAAAGATATAAACAAATTTAGAATAGGAAAATAATTGTATAGGGTTACCTCCTTCTCGAAAAATATTAAAAAGGGTATTTAAATAAAATATCTAACAATAACAGTAAGTCAAACGAAAAAAAGTATAGGCATTTATATTGCCATATATCTAAGATATAAAAAAAAATTTAAATAAAAAAAATCAGTCAAACGCAATTATGGTATTTCATTGAGAATGTATGAACACGTTTAAAATAGAAAATAATTAGGATAGGGTTACCAGCTTTCTGAAAAATGATAAAAAGGGTATTTAGATAAAATAGATATGTATACGAGAGAGAGATCTGCACTATATTTTAAGATAGCGTTGCCATACATACATATATCTGTCAAGTTAACATGATTGATAATTTATGTACATACATTTATATTTTTTGTTATTTTCTGTTGAAGGAGTTTGAAACGTTTTGTTTCGGCAATAAGGTTCATAGCTACATGCATGCATTTTGAATAGGGTTGCCACCTGTTTAAAAAGTGGAACTTGATATTATAAGCAAGGTGAAATATAAATAGGGTTCCTTAAATGGTTCCTTTCGCTGGGGAGAAGGTGTATAACTAGAGGGTTGCCACCTATGTACATATATGAAAAGTAAAATTTAATTAAAATATACAATTATACAATTATGTGTTTTCTGGTTGCATATCCAAAGAAAAATAATAAATAAGGATAGGTAAGGCAACGTCTGCCGGGGTTTTCTAGTTTTTTGTAAAAATCTGGTTCATCGAATAACAAAAGCCATACCAATAAAAAGTTTGATTTTTTTTTTTTTAGAATTTCAGAGGTTTTTCGGGTATGCAGCTTTATAGCTTACTTAATTCTGAAAATTTAAAGGCTCTTAAAACTCCCACTTTATTTTACTAGAGTTGAACGATCTGCAAAACACTAAAACATGAAAAAATTCTAAAGTTCTGAAGAAAAAATAAAAGTTTTACGTCAATTTTTTTCCAGTTTCTTAAATTTTCGGGAAATTTTTACAAAGTTTGAAGACGTTCTGTGGGAAAACTACAAACGTAAATGCATTTTATTTCAGTTCTTGTTTCGCATGTACTTCTAACGATTGGTTCATGTGTCAGAAAAATAGTTTAATTTTATAGAAAAGTTTGATATAGTAAGCGCAAGGCGAATTTATAGAAGGTGATGGCATAAGAGCAGCTGATTTGATTTTTTTTTATTCACCTACATGTATTTTGTTTTTGCTTTTGCGTATGAGGTTTTAAATGACATACTATGAATACATTTCCTGTCAATCACTGCTACGCCAAATGCTGTTGAGAAAAGTATTTAGATAGCTACTTATTGCGTGAAAATATATCTTCTAAAGTCAATGAAGGTGAAAAGGTTTTTGGAAGAAATTCACCAAATTGCTTTAGATTTTGTAATTCAGGAAGAAACACCAATACAAAAATCTTAACACAGCTTTTGTAATTAATTACATTAGCCTTTGATTAATTTTATTCAATTGCTTCGCTCTTTGATGTGCCGATTTTTCTGAATCGAAAAAGAAGTTTTTATAAGGCACTCATGTGCAATTGAAATACTTTATTTCATACTACAATTTATTGGGTCACTAGTTCCCTTTCCCCAAAGGTTAAAATCCCAGCTAATCGATACGGTCATAAATTTCCTTGAACATCACTTAACGCCGAACGAATGTAATTACAAAGAAATATGTTGCATTTAAAAAAAACCACAAAAGCATATAAATGTACATACATATGTAAACTGTTTTAAGTTTGATAAACAAAAGCTAAAGAAAAAAGATTTAAAGAAATCAAAAAAAAAAAAAATAACAGAATGCAAAGTTCAGTTGGATCAGCAGCACCTCATGCAGTGTGGCTGCCAATTTGTTTGCTACCAATTTATGTTGGCCATTCGATTGATGGCTGCATGTGAACATACGTACAATATGTACATATGTATTTTATGGTAATAGTGCAATATAATCGGTTCATAACGAAAACTTTGCCCACTGTTGGGCGATTTTTTGGCCCTTTTCTTGTAGTGGCGGCGGTCAAAAAGCGCCTTATATAAACAAGTGTTCGTCGTGTTCTCTTGCTCATTTTTTTTGTTTTCGAATGGTTTATTGTTTAGAATTCTGTTTTCTTGATTCTATAAGGATTTATGCTAAGCGTCAAATCTCTTAACACCTCGTTACACATTTGCATGCGTTGCTGGCATATTGTTTGTATTCCTGTATGCTACCAAAGTCAAAGTGTGGTGGGGTCCCCAACAACTGAAAATCCACAAACAGCAGGCCCTAACGAGAATCATTAGATTGAGCAAGTACTTATTGTTTTTTATTTTATTTTTATTTTTACTTGAAACAGCATGCATTGCTTTCTCAATTTTTTTTTATGTGACTGGAAATATTCTTTCTTTATATTCCCAGTCAGCATTTGGAAGGTGACTAGAATAACATTTTTCTAAAGCAGCGTTGAATTGAACTCACCCCTAGCAAAATGGCTAGATTAGTTGAAAGTTTTGCACTTTTCCTAAGCCCGAGGGCACTATTTTGAGAAATTACAATACACAGAACCCTGTGTAAGTACTGAGAGAAGAAATAGGGGAATAGAAAGGAAAATGTCATAAAATGATTTTTGATTTAAATTGTTTTTATAGAGTAGAGTTATATAAGAGTAGGAGTACTTGATCTCGGCATAACATTATTATTGTCAACCGGCAAGACCCCGGCCATCTTTCGGATACACCTTGACGGAGATATCGTTATTTGCAACGCGTGAGTGCCAGAAAAAAGTCAGCTGAAAGAACTCAACTACGTCAAACAAAGAGATTATCGAGAGGCTATCGTAAAATCTTAAAATGCTTAAACTTCTATCCAATATTCCAAAAACGAGACTGAGAATTTTCAACAGATGTTATCTACTCCAACTAGGTATGGGGTCATCGTCTACATGTGTCTTCATAAAACTCTGACCAAAAAATTCCAACGCATTCCTCTCTAGAATGTGACAATATTTCCATAATATACAAAATAACAAACCTAGGTCCATTTTGAGCTCAGTGTGAGTGCATATGTATAATTTCTTAAGAGACCTCGGATTTCACGGCCCTCGGACCCAGCAATTGAAGGCATTGACACGACCATCCGCTTCGTTATCCTTCTCAGTTTGGGCTATAAATCAGCTCAAAGTGGACAATGATTTTCCTAGAAAAATCTTTTCGGACGAAGTATATTTTCATCTACCAGACGCGGACATTAACTTCGAAAAGCCAACGCATCCTCAGAGATTGACAGTTCTATTCAAACGATTTATAGCGACTCTTGTAACGTACGACCTAATCATTGAATCTGCTCTAAAGTCAGGGTAGGTGTTTAAAACGACTGCGGCTGTGAGGTTTTCGTAAAAACCACCGAAGGTAATTTAGGACAATTAATTTTTCTGAACAACTCTTTGTAGATCTCCTCCAAGAAACGTTGGAAGGCTTTTTATAGCAAGGTAGACAGTGTTAATAATTTACAATTCTTCCGCGCTTAAAAATGTGTGTTGGGTTACTTTTATTTCCCTGCACCATTGTGGTTTGTATAATGGCAGTATAAGATTTGTTCATGCTGCCTATTCCGGCTGGTATGTTGTCTATTTGATACTCCACTCTTGGTTGTGTATAAATTTCTGTGATCATCGTCTGCGTGTCAATCTCCTTTTCTTCTTCTTGTTTCTACATGTCTATACTCACGTTACGCACTTTGATTTGTTGCTATGAATATTGACAACTCTTCGCAATGAGGTTGTTTTTTTTTACTTTATTTATTTATAAATTGTGGCGTTCAAAGAGAATTTTGTTTTGTAGTCACCTTCGAAGCGTTGACGGCGTTATGGGGACGTCTAACACAAAAACTCTGAGAAAAAGATCGAAAAAAGCGCACAAAAATTCGGCTGTTACTTGATTTCTATGAACGAAATTGAATGTTGCGCATCATTGCGTGCGTTGAACTCGCTGACAGACTGCTGATCTACATTTGAATGCGCAGCAATAGACAGCGCATGTTCGCATATTTTTAATACAGATACATACATACACACATACATATATGACATTTCCAAAGCAATCGCCTTTTGTAGCAAAAATGGCATGTAATCATAAAAAATAGGGCCACAGGCTTGGCTGAAAGCTTAGGCGGCTCGTTGTACGGTTTGGCTTCACTTGACAATTGGGTAATTGTGGGTGTTGTTCTGAGTTGTTGTTTATGTCGTTGGAAATTTTACTTTTAATCATTTTTTTTCGCAAAAAATTGTAAGCCTATAAAATTAATTTGCACGCGTTTCCCTATTTAGTAATTCGAAAAATTATTTAATAACCTCATACGCCATTTGTGGAAATGCAAATTTCATTGCACCAGTGCGCTAAATACTGCAAATAAAATTAATTTTTGGTCTGAGAGACAACCAACAAATTTTGTTAGTATGTAAATATAATCAAATAAATTGAGAATTACTCAAATGTAATAACTTTTAAATAATTCGTTCAATTTGAACGTGTTAGGGATTATATTGTTCATAATCAAATTTGTTTCATATTCATCTCTTTAAGTATAATTTAATTTTTTTTTTAATTTAAAGATAATAATTATAACTATTTTCAAAAGAGTTGGAGAACTAACTCCCTTTTTTTCAACTTTAAGCAACTGCATACATTTGCAACAAAAAATAATTAACAAAAAATAATATAGCTTAAATAATGATTTTTTTTTTGTTTAGTATATACCCTTTTTCAGTCCTCTACAGTTTATTGTTGGTGGGTTTTGGCTCAGGTAAGTCTATTTGTCTTAATCTGCGGGCAAATAATCGTAACTTATTATGTTGTCGGGCTACAGTCCCAGTGCGTTTTTGTAAACCACTAAGCGATTTTTTTCGACCTTCCACTTTCTTATTTCCTTTTTGAAAAACCATGTGTGTCTAATTTTTTCAAAAACGACTGAGCTTACTAATTTTCGTCATCAAAATAAAATTAAAGTAAACGTATTAGGTAAAGTTAAATATAGTTTTAAAAACCTCCAGACAGCGGACTTTAAATTTGAAGGGCAACCAAAAAGTACTACCCTGATTGGTTTTTTTTGGCACGTGGTGTATAAAAAATTATCACTGTTTTGATACCTTTGTAATGTGTTATTTATGTGGATAAAAAATAGTTGGATGCCGTTGTGCAGAAATACACAAAATGTATCGGCCATGCTCTGAAAGTCGATCGATTTGGCAAGTATTTTTAACTATATGTTTTTGGTTGAAGATATTTATTTTTAGAATTTCACTCTAAAAATACCTAATACTCTTCTATAGCACACATATGTTATTTTTTAACTGGATTCATAGCAGTCGTCCCAGCGTGTTGGAAATTGAACGCCAACAAAAAAATATTACTTCAAATACTACTTTATACGATTTGTTATTTTCGCGTTTTGCATTTTTTACAGTGTGAGCACGCCTCCAATGCAAATACGAATGCGCGTAAATCCGATAATAATAAATAAATCTCACGCCACTAAAATTCTGAAATATTTATTATTAAAAACTTCAATGACCAAAACAGACAACGAGCAAGCAATACAGCTTTGTGCGCGACAGCAGCGCAGCGTTGGTTGGGAGGGGAAGATAAACAGCAATCATGCCGCTGGCGAGGACGTCCACAATGTAATGAGCCAACCAAAAAACAACAACAACCACATTATAGTTTCCATAATTAAGTTTCGCAATACATTAAACCGGTTTAAACCATAGTTTTTTTTTATTGCTTTTATACCAACATTAATTCTTAATTTAACTTTTGCTGCCGACTTCCCCAAACGCATTCATCAACGATGCGCCTCCACTCAGTACATCATTCACCAGCGGCGAGACCACCGCCATTAATATCCGCGTTCATATAAATTGTTGACGTATTAACTCAATACGTTTTTCCCTGATTTCGATTCATTGATCAAAACGACATGCAAATGCATCGCCAAAATAATTATCGGCGCAACCATCAGTGTCACAATTACCAAATGTCATCAACCACCACACAACAATCACTGCCACCGTTTACTGTAGTCATTTGTTGTTGCATTTGGCTGTTGCTAATTCACACACCCGCGCCTATACAAACGCTTCGTCTGCAACGTTGCGAACTTGCCGGACAGCTGTATATTTTGGATGTGCCGAAATCGGAATTGTCGCTGTGGTTGTGCATCGCCCATTACGAAAGTCGCTACAATACCCATGTGGTGGGAAATCGCAATGCGGACGGTTCCAGTGACTATGGACTATTTCAGATCAGTGGCCGTTATTGGTGTCAGCCAGACAATGGCACCAAGTATTATGCGTTCAATGAGTGCAATGTCAAATGTAGCGCTTTGCTGCAGGATGACATCACCGAGACGGTGGAGTGCGCTAGGACTATACAACGGCGTCAGGGATGGAGCGCTTGGAGTGTATATTCGGTGTATTGTAATCGCACGCTGACGGAAGTGGATGATTGTTTTGAGTGAGCTAGAAAGGAAAAGTGTAGTGTTGGACGAAAGGATTGGATGGTTTAAGAGCTCTAGGGAGGAATTAAAATCTGCTAATATACCCAAAATGTGTTCTTATTTTAATGATACGAGTATTAAATAAAATTCTATTCGTCAAATTTGATTGAAAGCAAAAAATTGTTTATTCGAATGCAAAAGAAAAAGAAAGCTGTGGTTCAATTTCGACAAGAAATTAATTGGCAATGGGGTCTATATATGGGGGTATTACTTTAGACGCAGAGGTACTTTTAATAGGTACAAGAGACGTTGTCGCTAGCTTTTCGCTATTACCTTCCTGAGTCTCTTATGTCTCCAGCTTAGTTTACATTTTGACCTATGAGCTGACCATATTAGCTGGCTTAAATATTACCTGTATCGTTCTTTATGAGGACATTTAGATTGAGGTCCATTAATTACAGGAATAAACCGCTACTACTGAGGTTAACATGGCTTCTTTTTGATTTTATCATAGTGGCAACGAAACGCCAGAAAATGTTCAGAGAAAGTGAGATTGGTTAAAAGCAACAGCCGTCAAAGACATTCAGTCACGTAGAAGATCAATTATGACGTTGAATACGAAAAGCGCGTGGCACGAATATTATATAACGAATCTGACGTTGTAACCCATTTGATTTTGACTTCATACATACATATTTTCTTATACATACATTTTTCTTATCTTCAAATATATGTATATATTTTTTTTAAATTGTGGGTCTCTCTCCATATACTCCATTGAATTTTTTTTTCTCGGTCCATTCCTAAGAAATCCATGAAATTTGCCATCTGTACGGTTTAATTGTTCCATTTTTTTTTTTTATTTCATTCCTTTTCCATACCAATATATTTTTTCAATTCCATATTTCATAATACGTGTTCCTTTCCATCGCTCTCATACCGGCCCATTTCTGTTTCATTTCTAGTTTTCAATTCCATGTATTCCAGTTAAATTTTTCCGTTTCATTCCCATGAAATCGATGAGATTTGTTTCTGTACTATTAAATTTTTTCACGTTCCATTTCTTAAACAATCAACTTTCCAATATCAATAGTTTGCAATACACGTTTTCATCGCTTCTATTCGAACCCATTTATGTTTAATTACTAATTTTCATTTCCATACGTTTCAGTCAGTTTTACCGTTTCATACCCATGAAATCCGTAAATGGCATTTTTTTATTTCTATTTATTTCATTCCATTTCTATATCTATCCAAATTTGAAAATACAAGTAGTACGCGTTCCATTTCCATCCCTTCCGTTCAAACCCATTTTTATTTAATTTCGAGAGATTTTTTTTTAATTAAAGAAATTATTATATATTATTATTATATGTATGTACATACATCTGTATATGAAAATCTCAGTAGATGATATCAAATTTTAAGTAAAAAATTAATAACGACTTAGTAAATTAGTAACAAATGAATAATAAGTAATAATCATTTTGGCGTTTTCATCATATAACTTGATTTTTGGTCGAACTTTTCCAATAATTTATGGTGTGCGTCTTGATGTTGTTCCATATATTGAGGAACCTACAGTTGTATGGCAACTCCAAATGACAAATGATGTTTGCGAGACATTTTTTCATAGCCATTTGCCATTGCCTGCCAAGCGGCGATCGCTATATTAGCATAATTTTTTTTTTTCATAACTTCCGGTGTTATCTACTTGCACTACTCAATTTGCTTAGTTAACACATCATTACATGAAACTTCTGCTTTTATTCTATAGTTGATGCCTATCATAAACTGAACGGTTTTTACTTACAAAATCGAATTTTCTGCTGGCTTCTTCGAATGTGTTGACTACTTCTATGCGTATTAGAACTTCCGCAAAGTAATAATTAAAATGTACTTAGTAATTTTCTTCAAGTTTTTGCTCGGCAGCAGCTGCTAATATGCGGTATCATTGAAGTGTAGAAGTGGTGCGCTGGTCCAATATATTTGCCACCACCTCCACCACCAGTCACTTGATGTCGGCACATGTTCACTCGCCTTCGAGTATGCCGCCCACCTACTGCGCTTCAATGTTGGATTGGCTATGGTCTCATCTAACGTTGCGTTTTTAGTTTTCAGTTTTTTTTTTCAATTTTTTTTTCCAAAGCGTTCATAATTCACGCAGCCACGATCAACCAACGGGTGATCGGCAGATCTGTAATGCACCCATCTGACTGCAAAGTGCCACGACATGGCTCGTTTATTGAAAAGTAAAAATAATAAATTGAAAACCAAAACACAAAAAAAAAGTTAAAAAGAAGTTGCTTATTCACAAAGCAAACGCATTGAATTTGTACGCGCTGATTACTCGGGTGAACTTTATTTTATGCACTTACACTATATGTTTGTATGTTTGTACGTCGTGGTCGACTTGTAGGCACTCGTTCAAAATTGCTTGGTTGCCTGCCTGTTCCTTGTTGCATCTATTAAATACAAAAAACAGAAAAAAAAAATTCAACAAACAAGCGTGTCTGTGCTGCTTGCCTGATTGTGTGTTTTGTTCTTCCTTTTTTTTTTGCCCAATAAAACTTGGAACATTTTTTGCACTGTTCTTTTCATGGTTTATTTCCTTAATTTGATCGCTTCAAGTGGCATAGTTGTAAATTGGAAAATGCATGCAAATTCTAAATTTTCATTTTTCATTTCATTACATTTGTATAATGGCTATGAGTGTGTTTGCTAAAGTTTTTAGCTAAGAAAAATACTTGAGAATGCCGCGATAGTAAAATGCTAATGTTTCACTTTTCTCTTTTTATTTCCAGCACAAGTCCGAGCACACTGAAGGATGTTACAATGGAGCATACATGTGAGTACATATTTACATATTTGTATGCACATATGTATTTCTATTTTAAAATTTTCAGATATTTTTTTGGAAAACTTTTGCTAATAATATTTTAAGTAATTTTATTATTAGCCCTTCGCGAAATGTGTTCGGCCAAATTTTATTGATAGATTTTCGTGGATATACATACATATGTACATGTATGCCATTTTTATTAACGTAGTTTGTCGCCGTTATAAATAATCGAGAAAAAGTTATATTTTCCTTTAAATTAGAAGTTTGAATTGGAAAATTGATAGATATTATCACTCCAGTCGCATTTTTTTTTTACGAGATATACTAAGTCAAAGGCTAATATATTGTCATATAGAAATTTCCAGGGCGACTATCTGTAATCCGATCCGATGGAAAATTGAATGGGCTGTAAACTGCTTACCGAAATTTTTTTCTAGAAATTCGAATTAAAAATTTTTAAATCTTATATAAAGTTTGTTGAATTTTTTCTACCATTTGAACAAAGTAGAAACTTGGATTTAACTGTTGTTTGTTTTAGAATGAACTTATAAAAAAATAATTAAAATTAAATGAAGTAAAATAAATATTCAAAACTTGTATACGAAAATTTATCGGTAGTATATCTAACAAGTATCTAACAAGTATTAGTAAGGTACCTAAATTTGGACTTTGGGCATTGCGCTTTTGAATGCAGAGTGGCAGCGCCCGACATACCCAAATAGCCGTGCCAACTTTTTGACGTTTTCTCATTTTCTCGAAGTTTGTTGGTTGGTGTTTTATTCTATTTGCCCTTTTCCACTTTCTCATTTTTATCTTGAATGAAAAATGACACTGAAGATGGCGCAACGCCGAAACGCGATTGTCTCCAAACCAAACTTGACAAGGGATGACGGAAAATCATTTCAATATAAATCGTCTTTTCACCCTGTCGGATATAATATTTAATTCAAATTTATTTTAAGTATTTTGAATATTGTAGGCAATCGAAGAGGATTAATCGCGAAATATTTTGAAATAGTGTTGCCACCCTATTCAAAATGTAAAAATTAATTTAATATATTTATGTATAACGAGGCATAGAAACGCACACCGTGTAACGCCTAATGATCATATAAAAACCCGAGAGAAATGATAGTTAACATTGTCCTGTGAAATCGGCATTTTATTTTAAGCTGCCGAAACGTGAGGCGATTCACATCAAACATCCGGTTGTGACAGTCTATGATAATAGCGTTCCTTTCATCCGCTGTATTCAAATTGAAGATAAATTTTCTACATAAAACTTTAAAAAAGTTTGTTCCATTTGACTTTCAAAAGCAAAGTTGGAGCCAATGCGCCGAAAACTCATTAACTCCAATAATAATACCCTATTTTACTATTCTCCCTACCTCCTTCAACAATTTTGCTCAGTAGGTAATTCAAAATGTGACAATCTTTTTGTCTTGCAGTTGAAAATTAGTTTTGAATTGTGTAAAAAATAAATATAGAGAAGCTAAAAAATCATAATTTCAAAACTAAATTGAACAACTTAATTAACACAAATTTTCCAAATAATTGTAATAAACCACGTTTCGAGGCCACTATCAACACAACACCTCTCCTCCACACTTAATAGGCACAGCAGCGGCCATAGTACCCAATCAAATAGCTAAAATTGCTATAGAGAAAAATAAAAATAGATACGCTAAAAGAATTGACCAGCATTAGGAAACGCCATGCGTCGGAGTGGATCCAGCCTTGGTAGCTCACAAGATTCCAAAGATAAGTTAATGGTTTTCAAGCGTAGCTCACAATCGCCGCTAAGCGAAACGGATATGAGTGCGGATGGTAAAAAAAAAACAAAAATATTGCTAAAATTAGTGTTCATATGATAGAGTTAGCGTTATTATCATCAAACGAGTTTAAACTAATTTTCCCTTTTTTCAATTTTACATTTTTCTCGCACAGATGGTGTTGGATTTCCATGTGTCAGCTTGCAAGGACATGGCACAACATCGCCACCTGTTCAAGGACGTTCAGTGCGCGAATTCGAAGAGCAAATGGCATCGTTACGTAAGGAGAATTTCAATCTAAAGTTGCGTTTATATTTTATGGAGGAAAGTGTGCCAGGTTATCATCAATCGAATACAGAGGGGCAAGAGTCACTGATGAAACAGCTGATTGATACAAAGGTATGGAAAAAATATATTTAAAAAAATGAATACTATGGATTTTTCAAAAATAAAAAAAAAATCTTGCAGGTTGAAATTGAAATTTTGCGGAAGGAGCTTGAAGAGAAGCAGGATTTATTGAAAGAAGCTGCACAGGCCATGAATCACATGGAGCAAATACAAAAAGAGACTGAGTCAAAGGGTCAGGCCTTTATAGATGAACTAAAGCAGAAAATACAATTTTTGGAGGTGAGAAAAATTTTGAAAAAGCGCAAATAAATTAACTTGTGATAATTATTAGAACTAAAAAATAGAAAAGAAAACAAAAGGGTTGTAAACAAAAATTCTAAAGTAATACAAAAAAAAAACGACAAAATTAAACGGAACTTTTAATTTATTTAATTTTTTTTAAGGGTTTCCCGCAGTTTTTATTTAAATAAAAATCTTAAAACAATTTTTTTAAATTGCTAAAAGATATAAATATCCAAAAACTTTAAGATTTCAAGATTTAATTTTTTTGCTTGTTGTTGTTGTCGTAACAGCATTAAACATTCCCCATAACATTTTGGGGAATGCTGCTGAAGTGACAGTCCTTGGCCGGATATAAATCTGGGTCGTTCCGGTATCGTAGAGCCGACTGTCGTGGGAACGATTTGATTGTTGCTCTCTTCTGTTCATGGATTAATTCAAAAATTATTGTATACTCAATTGACTTCAAATCTTAGTAATGGAAAAGCGTTTAAACAAATTTAAAAAGTTTAAATCTAAAAAAATATAAAAATGTTTTTAAAATAAATTTGTTTAAAAACTGTCCTAAAAATATTTGAGAGAAAACTATCAGGCTAAGTTATGGACCATTCCAAATTTGAAAGTAAACAGCTGACTGAAGCAGTTCATAAATTTCAATTTTAATTTTAGTTATGACAGGTTTTGCTCTTTTGCATTTTTCACAATATCTTTAGTAATTTTTTTTTTTTTTTCACTAATTCTAAACTTAATTGCGAAATAATCTATTAAATGTTTTTGAGAGCTTTAAGTTTTGTTGATCGAATTTTTACTGGCAAGACTGCAGCTCTTCCGCGCCATTACGCTCTCGTTTTCACTCTCTCTCTTTCAAGCCTTTTGTATTATTGGACGCTTTCCCAATAGAAACTTGCACGAAATTGTAACAAATATTATTATAGAACGCTCGAAAATAAGAAAAATTTATCAAAAGCCTTTGAAAGGCGCAATTCGTTTTTTTATATTAAAGGTATTTACGAAATGAAAAATAGTTAAAAAAAAAATCAATAAATATTTTTAACCACGATTTGTTATTCAATATGCTAAACGGCTTGACGGCTTCGAAATAATTTTTTTTATATTAAAAGTGCTCACGAATTGACAAAAAAAAATGTTTTCCAAAAACTAAAAATGTTTGTTTTCAATTTAAAAAAATCAAGAATATTTTAGCCTGTCTGAGTTATCAAATATGATGTTTTGTTTTATTTTTGTAGAATTCTAATCAGTACAACAACAAGTACAGCAATGCCTTAATTACTATACTATGATTTTTAATAATTTTTGTTGTATTTTGTTCTAATATTTTTCATATTATATTTTTTTATTTTTAATCTTGTATTGTATTAAGAATTTGAAATTTAAAGTTTACTATTTCTATTACTAGCTCAAAAATTTTCTAATTTTTACATTAATAATATTCATTAAATGATTTGAAAAAAAATATACACAAATTAAGTTGAAAATTTAATCTATTACTTTAATTACTGATACCATGATTATTTACATTTTTTATGTATTACATTAAAAAAAAAACATGTCGAAATTTTTATTTTTATATTGATCATACACTTTATTTTAATTTTTTTTTCATCTTTTATTACAGTAAGAATCCGCAATTTAGCGTTAGCAATTTCTATTCAATAAATTAACTTAATAGCTTTTCTCCAACTATTCATCTAGTATTTAATAAGATCCACAAATACATATATCAACTAACCTTTTTGTTTTATTTTTTTTCCACCATAGATGGAACGCGATTTGGATAAGTCTCAACAAAACGGTTTTATGAATGACTTGCTTGGACGTTCAGATATTTCGGAAAATGTGAATGCTTTACAAAAAGTTTGTATAATTTTACTTAATTTATTGCTGCGTATAATTTAATAAATGAAAAAGTCACTAAAAAACCACAAACTATTCTCTTTCTTTTCATTCCTCAATTTTTCTGCTGCCTGCTTTTCTGTTACTCTCCCTCTCTCTCTCTCTAACCTAAAAAAAAACGTATAGATTCGTGAACTGGAGGGCATTGTCACACACTCCGAGGAGAAAATGCATGCGCTACAAACACAAAATACCAAATTGGAAGAGGTCATAGCGAAGCGTGATGAGGCAGTCAAAGAGTATGAGGAAAAAGTAAAAGAGTTGGCTTTCCAAAATGCTGAGCTACTGGAAATGATGGAGAATAAGGAGAAGGATATAGCAAATGTGGAGGTGAGTGAGAGAATTATATTCGCTATTAAAATTAAACATTATTTTAATCGTATTTCGGCTAAAATTTTGTGTTGCATTTGAGGTGTTTGCTATATTTATATTACATATATGGGAAAATGATGCAGAAATAATATAAGTATATTGAAATTAGAAAATTGAGTGGCTTTCTAGCATTCGCGCTATGTTCTAATTATGTAAATTTTTCTTTTAAAATTTTCTTCAATTATTTCCACTCACCTGTCTCCTTTTCCTTCTACATTACACCTACAATTATCTGTAAAGCTTAATTTGAAAAGTCTCCGTCTAACTAACGCTGATCTGAAGGAAGATAATCGCAATTTAATCGAAGCTCTAAAAGCCACACAAGATAATTTCCGTAAAGAATTTTCAAATATGAAAGTATGTGAAAAGAGGATGCGGGAACAGCAAGATGCCTTAAGCAAAATGCAAGTAAGTTTTCGTTTAAATTGCGAGTTAAATGATTTGGTAGAATTTAGAAATCTGTTGCAGATTATTGTTTCAATTTGTTTGATTTCCAAGTATACAAAATTGCGTATAGTAGTTACATGACACTGCTACCCTCATATCGCGATTGCGGAATGAAAGTCAAAAAGCAAAATATTTAGGAAATCGTATTTTAAGCTTTAAATTTTCTTAGCCTCCCAAAAGTAAAAGTATAAGATAAAATAGCCCTGATGAATACCGTTTGGATTTTTTAACTTAGAGTAGCTAGGGCTGGGCTGGGGTCATAAACTCTACGATGAAAGAAAGGGGGAGCGGGAGCGAAGAAGAGAGGGAGAGTTGGAGCGCATCGTTGCGTGACCCAGCCCGGCAATTCATCACCAACAGATGTCGACGATGGGCAGGAATGGTAGTGTTAAAGATAGAGAAGAGCACATCCGTTGGAGCAAAAAGCGTCACAATTTCCGTGCCGATTTTATTTCGTTGGAAGAGGGGTACAATTTTAAAATTATATCTTCACAAAGTATCAAAAGTAGTTTTTTTTTTATTTTGGCGCTTTCGTTGGTAGTACAGTTTCTTAGAATTTGGCGTTAATTTCCGCTACTCCACGTTTCATACAAATTTCATCACCTCTCATATCTTCCACTACAACTCTCCTACTCTCATTTTTTGGCGCTCTTCCTCTACAATCTAACTAATATTGGTGATACATTAGTCGACAATTTCCATCAAGACAGCAAATACTGCACGCCTACTCGAACGCATTCAAGACTACGAGAAAATGGTAACAAAAATGAATTTCGAACGTAATTTAGCCAAACGAGAGAATCGCTTCTTCCGTGCCATTATTGGCAAACTACAGCGCAGCAATAATGAATGTTTCACAATCGAAAAAGAGGAAGTCTATCAGCAATATGGCCATGAGTTCGATGAGAAGCCGGTGGACTGTAATAAACATTACGATATGAACTATCGCGACATGTTGAAGGCGCGCGGTGATTTTCATGCGGAATATTTGCTCAAACAAAAGCTCAGCGTTAACTACAGCAACAGCAGCAAAACCAAGTACAACAACAAAGTGGAGAAATGTGAACACGATATGCCGGAGAGTAGTGCGATTGTGAAACGCTGTTACCGGCACGATGGTTGTAGTAGTCGTCATCGGGTGCACGGTGGTGTCAGTTGTGGTGATGGCGTCGGCTCCTCCGGCATAGTCTGTGCTAAGCTGGAATGCTGTTGCAGCGATCATGAAAGTGAATTTCCAATAGGGTTGGGTACAATATGATTTTGGTTCAAAATTCTGTATTTAAAATTCTGTATTCAATATTCTGTATTCAAAAATCTGTAATTCAAAATTCTGTATTGTTAAAATTCTGTATTGCGGAACACTGTAATTTTAAATTCTGTAAATCAAAATTATGTATTGGCAGTATTTTGTTTTGCAAAACTCTGTATTGAAAAACCGGAAGAGCATATGGATAAATAAAAAAAGTGCGCACTTTTTTTATTTATCCATATGCTCTTCCGGTTTTTCAACACAGAGTTTTGCAAAACAAAATACTGCCAATACATGACTTGTCTTGACCCATATGGTTTCCTATATTATCAAAACAGATTTACATAAAGCAAATGTACATATGTTTGTATGTATTTATAGCTTCAGAAATTTCAAAATGGTCACAAAATTAGTCAAACGAAGAAGGCTGTAAAAGCAAACAACAGAATTAAAAGAATAACAAAAAAAGGCTTATATTAAGGCATGTTTCTTTTCTAAAGCGAATTGCTAAAAATTTAATAATATAATAATTGTTTCGCCATTATAATGTAATAACTTTTGTTTTGAATGAATTTTTGAATTTTTCTTTAATTGACGTATGTATATATACCATTGATTCTATAAAATCGGAATTCCATTATTCATAAAATAAATGTGCTATTCAGGTAAGCGTGCTTATCAGGTTATCTGCTTATTTGGTTATATTTTTACAGCATTTTGATCGAAAATAATTTTGATTCCAGAATTTTAATATACAGAATTTCAGTTCTCCATCATTTTGATCATACAGAATTTTAAATACAGAATATTGAACCAAAAGAATTTAGGCTGGACAGAATTTTTTTTTTGATTTTTACAGAATTTTCATCCAAAAGAATTTTGAAAAGCAGAATTTAGTACCTCTCCCTTTCCAATACGCTACACAATCAGCGATGCGAGCATGCTTTGTGGGGTTTGTGTTGGTGGTGGTGGTCCTTGTTTATCGCGCTCTAATAGTTGCTCTTCGTTGCAAGCAAATTTTTCAACAACGAGTATATTTTGTGGTGGCAAAGAAACGTCACCCGACCGAGAGATGGCGGAGTATACGCAGGTGAGCGAGCAGCTGGTTGTGGGTGGGGCGAGCGGTTTTTCAAACAAACGCATTTCATTATCGCTCTACTATTTTGCAAATTTTTTTCTAGCACAAACGCCACAACCAACTGTCCAATGTGGATGGCGTACGCTTCGTTTATTCAAAATTTGGAAATTTTCAATGAATCTAGCATATTATTATATTTCCTTACACACGCTGTATCTAAATATTGGCAATTTGCCAAAAATCAAAAGCGCGCGCTACCCTTTAGATTTTGAACAAAATTTTCAACGCTATCAAGGCATACAAATGCGGAGACGATTGGGAAGAGACAAAGGAAATTGGGAGATGGCAGAAGGAAGAAGAAGATAGTGGTTGTATGCGCAAAAAC
Organism: Anomoia purmunda; assembly: GCA_951828415.1. Lineage (NCBI taxonomy): Eukaryota > Metazoa > Arthropoda > Insecta > Diptera > Tephritidae > Anomoia > Anomoia purmunda. Next base: position 99,434,823 of record OX639997.1, read on the forward strand.
CGTATGGACATGGTGGTGCTTTGTTTTTGTATTGTGTCTTTGTTGTCTACTGTATGTGGATAATTCATAATTTGAGTATTGAAAATTTTTTTATGAAAAAATTTACTACTTGTATGTATATATTTATGTGCGTATTTTGCGGCGGAATTAATATTTGAGTTTAGTACACATGTATGTACATACATATATATTTGTAAAAAAAAATTAATTTTTGTAAAAACTTTTGAGATAACACAAATAAATTTAATTATATTTACTTTTCTAAGCGCACCTCAAATGCAATGTGAATAGGCGTTTTTTTTTTACACAAAAAAAAATTTAAGATCATAAAAATTTCCACTTGTTAACTTTTTCTTTTCCCTACTTTTCTGTACGCAGCTTGAAGTAAAAGAGAAAAAAGTCGAATTGGCTAATAAGCTATGTGAGTTGGATGATACGCAACAGGAGTTGAAGAATTTGCGAAAAAGTTACGATACCGCATGTCGCACATTACAACAACTACTGCAACGCGAGAAACACCAACAAGAGGGTGGCAATCGTGCATTGAGTGACTCTGAGGCTTTGCAAAATCACACGCAAAAATGCGATTACGAGAATACAATTAAGACTCTGGAGGCCGAAGTGAAGAAGAAAACTGCTGCATTGCAGGTAAGCTATGATTTTTAATTAATTTAACTTTTTTATTTATTTCACCTGTAGGTTTAACTAATACAAATTTAACAATCCCAGCTTACACTCAATCAGTCCATTTGATTTAAGGCCTGTGCCGTTCACTTTGGTTCAACAGAGTCAGCTACAATCGGTTCATATCCAGTTTAACTACAATAGTTCAACCCAATCTAATTTAGCTCAGTGTAGAATAATTAACTTCAATTAAGTTTTTCCTTGCAGTACCGAACAGAACTTAGACCAATTTTCAACCGAAGCCAAGCCGAAAATTTTCAAGGTCTAAAATAGTAGGTGTTATTTACAAAACAAATTACCTTTAGTAAATCGATATTTTAGTTTTTTATTTTTTGCTGTAGTGGAAATATCGAATTTCAAGAATTCTGCACCGTTTCTACGAAAAATTCTTTTTCCCCCATATAAAATACATGCATATGTACATGGGCGCTTAAGGAATCTCTAAATATATTTCGGTTTAAAAAAATAGGATGATTGTTTTTTCGCCCTAGCATTTGTACTATAATGCTGGGGGCTGAGAACATTAAAATTCCGATTTTACTCTCTTTGGATCTCCCTTTACCCGTGAGAGCATTTAAATACCGACTTTTTTGGACCACCATAGTTTAAAAACAGTTTTTTATATAGGGGAGACCGGGGTATCGTGAGCCACTTTTTTTTATTGCTAAAAAGTTGTTATAAAATCAATTTTTCTGTAAAATTTCAACGCCGTATGTTGTAGTGTAAAGAATAACCTTCCTTTCTGTCACAGTATTCTTATCGAATATCCTCATATAAGATGATCCCCAGGCAATTGAAAAAAACTTGAATTTGCTTCAGTTTGAAAAATCTCGGGGAATCGTGAGCCACCTTTTAAATTAGGTAAATGAACAAATTAGGCAACTGAAATGTATGATATTTGTTAGAAAATGTTTACTAATGTGTTTAAATCGCAATATATTTTTAAACAATAAGAAAAAATGTTACAGGTGTTAAAAATTAATCTGAAATGCAATGCTTGCAAGTCCAATAACTTGCGGTCATTTTGGCGCATTTCAAGTGATTGCAGACGTTGCAATGGATGGTGTTTTGGCGGTTCATCTTTTTCGGCATACTTTTCATACAAATTATGCAGAAATCAACATCCTCTTCCACGTCAGTATCGGTTGGAGACGGTTGTTTTTTCTGCATTGTCTTGGATTTGCCACGAACTTTTTGCTTCTTCTCTGATGGTGCATCGCCTTTTTTGGCTTCTCTCTCCCGCTTTTGCTCGGCCTTATCACGAAGCTCACATACAACTTCTGGCGATGTCAAAATAGCTGATTTCATTGATTTACGGCCGCGATTCGATTTCTTAGCTGGCGTGCCAGCTTTTAATGGTAAGACAGCCTGCAATGCGGCGAGAAGATTTTCTGTCGAAGTATCAGAGACTTTTGAAGATGCATCACTTGTTGAAGGTCCAGTGCTTGTTGAAGGCACAGGTATGGCCCCTTCCTCATGAGCGGCAATATCTCCGTCAGCAAGAACAATGCGGCGCTGATTGTCGGCATCGTCATCGTCTTCACCCATCTTCTTTTCACTTAGTTGCGAAGCCTCAATTTTACAATAACAATGAAAAAAAACATCAAACACGTAAAGTTATCTCGGCAAATGTCAAGAACCGAGTGGCTCACAATTCCCCGAGAAAAGCGGCTCACAATTCCCCGAACCCATGTTTTTACAAAATGGCCAAAAATAAATTTAAAAATGCTAACTGCATGCTAAATTTCTTTGTCATTTCGAAAGCCTGAAGTCAGACGAATATTATAAACATAGTTACCTGCTTCAATTCGTAGAACAAGGTCGCAATAATGAACGTCACACGGAGTAAGAATGATACATCGAGATCAATAAATTTCAATTTATTATCACTTCAAAGTATCAATGCGCGTGCACATGTTCACTGACAGTGAAAATGTTAGGTTATAATGAGGCAAGTCGATAACAGTTATTACAGCTGTAATGATTCCCTAGAAAAAAAAGAGATGGCGCTGGCTCACGATTCCCCGTGGCTCATAATACCCCGGTCTCCCCTATTTTTTTAAATTTGGAATTGAAATTAACGTAATTTTATCTCTTCTTCTCTATTCCGCTCTCTATTTATCTGCACCTGTCTCTTGTTCTATTTATTTCTTTCTATATTTCGTTTCCTCTCTATTTCTCTTGATCATTTCATATATCCTAATTTTTCACTCTCACTCCCTTTCTTCCTCTCTCTGCCTATATTTCTATCTTATCTCATCATCTAGAATCTCGTCAACAATGAACTTTGGCAAAAGAATCGTGAAATTGAGCGTCTCACAAAATTGGTTAACGCCAACAATACATCTCCACTCTCTCCGACCGCAGCGCGCAAAAATCTAGAGTCGCACCAACTACAGCAATCCTTTACCGAAAGTGACTACACAAAGGCCGTGGAGCATAATAAATTGCTGCAACGTAAAGTCGATGTGTTGAATCAACGCCTCGTCAGCGAACGCACCAATGAAGCCTTAATCGAACAGCTGCGCCAAGAAGCGCGCACAGCACGCGCCCAAGCTGACAATGCGGAGACATGCCGACACGCATATGCTAAGGTCTTTGCAGCGCTATCGGATCGTCTCTCCGATTTGGCCGGATTCCTTAATTCTCTAATGAAGAACAAAGAGGTGTTGAGCTTCTTGTCGTCAGAGCGCCGGCGTGCCATGCGAACCGCTGTTGACTGCAGTCTCGATTTGTCCACCAGCATACGCGAAACGCTTACCACAGGCGATCAAAGTTTTGTAGATTTAAGCAACTTATCGCGTCTACTGCTGGAAGATGACGAGCGCGACGGCGGCATGGCGAATAAAACATTCAATTCGCATGAACAAATGCGAGCACGTCACTCGTTCGATGTGTTACGCTCGGAAAATAAAGCGTTACGTAAGATATTGGATAGCCGTCGTAGTTGTGGAGGCGTCAGCGCAGATTATGTGAAGGATGGTAAAGAGCGCCGCTCATTGCCGCCATTCTTATTGGATAATTTGAGCGAATCTGAAGCGTGGTCGGAACCAGATCGGCAAGTTTCGATGGCACGTATTGGATTGGAGGAGCATGCGGCTGCGGCTACTGGCACCTCGCCGAAAGAGTTAACCACCAAGCAAGCACCACCAACAGCCGACACAGATAGCGAGAGTGAAAGTGATGCGCTACAGCAGAGCCGTGTTATGAAGTTGCGCAATCAGGAGCGTATCGCGCAGTTGGAGAAGCCGATTCCACAGCGTGATGATATCTGTTTGATGCTACAATTACAATTGATGGAAGTGGATAATAATTGGAAGAAGGAGTCACTGCGCGCCACAGCGCTAACGCAGGAGGTGGAACAATTGCGTTTGCGCAATGAAGAGTTGCTAACAGATCTGATAGCTATTGGTAGCGAGCAGACAAGGGACAGCTCCATCGCGTCCGAAAGCGCGCTCCTAAACAAATCGTTACTACAGCGTCAAATTGATGAAAAAAGTCGTGCCATTGAACAGCTGCAAGGTGAACGCGATCGGATTGCAGTGGAAGCGCGCATGGCTGAGGTGCAAGTAGGCGCGCTGAAGGCGGACATCGAAGACATAAAACAAAAGTACGAAATACAGCTGAAATTGGCCAGCGAAAAGGAGCGTCAGCATTTGGATGCGCTCAAACATGAATTGGAGCAGCTAATGCAGCAGCGCTTAAAGGAGCAAGAACGCGTGCACAAGGAGACGCTAACGCGTGAATTTATCGCGCGCACGACCTACGATGAGTGCAGGGCACAATTAACCGAGCTACAAACGCAATACATAGAGGCGCAACGCAACATCGACTATCTGGCAGACAGCGAACAGGAACTCAAGCAATCCCTGATAAACAGTGAAATGGAGGTACGCTGTTTGAAAAAGCAATTGGACGAAAGTGTGTTGCAAGCATCCAAGGTGGTTACCGAACGCACAAAATTATGCAACGATAAATTGCAATTGGAGAAACGTTTGCTTGAATTGCAACAGCAACTGAGCGCTGCTGAAACGCAACACATGACAACAACACAACGCATCACAGAGCTTGAACGCCTGCAGCAAACATTGAGTGAAGAATTGTTGCAAGCGCAAGCAGCAGCGGCAGCAACAACTAAGCGACTGAATGCCAGCAATGTATCGCAAATGGGTTATGCTTCGGACGATGTGCAACAGTCGAGTATGAAGAGGGATAGCAATTCATCGCCAGATTTGGGTATACACAGTGACACGGGGCGCGTGTCCAGCGTGGAGTTATCACAAGTGCAGCGCTCGCTACTAAAGACCGTGCCAGTGCCGGAGGACGGTGAAACGTTGGCGGCGAATGAAGGTAAGTGTCGACAAAAATATATCCATTACGACTGTTCTGCATTGCGATTTATTTTGATACAGGAAACGATAGCTTTTCTATTCGTTTTCTTGAATTTTTTTCCAATTCCAAGTAAATTTGATAAGACTCTTTAAGATGCCGAGAAATCGAAGGCAACATTATTTAAAAAAAAAAAATATATACATATATATCGATCGGACTATATGCGCATTATTATCTTCGATTTCGTGGAACAGGCATGTACTACATATGTAAAACTGGCGAGAAAACTTGTCGATTGTTGATGTTTTTTACTGGATTTCATTTTTGATGTCGTTATCAAAATATCTAATTAGCAGTATAATTATATCGTTATATGTATATATATGTATATATATACCGCAATAGTTATCGTTATTGATATTGGTAACTTTAGTTATCGTTATTTTTCCCGTAAAGGTTATAGTTATCGATATTAGTGTCGGTTAAGTTACCGTCATCGAAATCTCAAAGCTGTTCGTTATCGATATTGATGACGTTAGTTTTCATTATCTATTCCACAGAAATTATCTTTATCATATATCGTTAAAGTTATCTTTGTCGATGTCGATAAGGTTATTGATATTTTGCTATGGTTATCGATATATTTTTCGATTCTTGCCTGCACGTTACGTACCAAAAATATCCGCTGTTTTCATTCGGGCGGCTTTTACAATTGAAGTACAATACTTCAAAATAACAATTATTAAAGGCCTCACGAGTATTTAGATTTTAACACGAGAGCAATATTTTGCATTCCTAAAATCAATAGAGTTTCACAGCAAACAGAAAACGAGCGTAGTAGTAGATACAAAAAATTTTTCATGTTATTCCAACAACAAAAGCATTTAAAAAATAATGATTTTTATTTTATTTATAAATCTTGCAGAAACAAAATACAGCCTACATGACAGAAGCAACATGAGTGCCTTAGTGAGCAAGCGAGCACAGCATAGCTCATCTTCCGATCTGGGCATTGACAGCGACCCAGGACGTGCTGCCAGTGCGGATGTCAAAAATGGTGAGGCACACTTTTTTCATTAGGTCTACACAATTTCAGTATTTTTTGTTTTTGTTTTTAATTTTTAATTTCAACTTTCTATTACATCACACTCTAGAATCTCCAACTCGCACGGACACCGACGACAGCAACGCCGAAAATAAGATGAGTGTGGCTAACGTGAGTGCGCGCCTCTCCACCGCCAACAGTGGCACAATGCCAATCCACGACTGCATTAAGGTAGAACAAGAAAATGCCGAATTGCGACGCAAACTCGTACAAACGAAACGCGCATTCGAAGAGACTTACAAAAAATTGCACATTTCGAATAAACGCAAAGAGAGCTTTGAAAAAGAGGTTAAAGAGCAAATACTAAAAACGAAAAATACACTAAAATATGCGCGCTTCCATATGGCTAAAGTGCAGCAGCAACCTAATGCACAACAGCAACATCAAAATCATCTTCATCATCATCATCACCACCATCATAATGTTGAACCAGAGCAACCGCAAACAACGCACCAGGCACAACAGCAACAACAGCAACAACAACAACGTAATGTAACAAATGATGGCGCTAGCACCACAACCAAAACGAGTAGCGATGCACTGCATTAGAAGAAGACTACTAAAATCGAAAGCACAAGCGAGACTTAGCACAAAAAAAAAAACAAACCCACACAGCAGTTGCACACAATGCACATTGTCCATTTCTTAACTATATACATCTGGCTGGATATTCTAATATTTTAATTTAGTGTATAGTTATATAGTTTTATTTATTACTTATTTAATTTTTAGCGCATAGGCACTTTTTACATAAAGACATCTATTTTTTTTTTTCTTCGATTTAACTCACGCTCACTATGTATGTATTTGCTAATTGATGAAAAGTTGTTGATATTCATTTAAGTGACTAACCTTTTATTATCATTCATATATATATATATAACAGACATGTGTAAATTACCAGCATATCCTCAGAAAACCAACAAATAATTATAATGCCTGATTAGTTCAGTAAATTCACCATTAAATTTATTAAAAATATTTCCTAAACAGTTTAAATTACCTCGCATGTTAATTAACTCATACCAATAGTGTTTGAAAATACAGAAAATCAATATATAATATATAATATAAATATAAAAAAAAATACAAACTGTTTTTGGCACATTTTTATTCATCCATCTCAAGCCAAGCATGTTCTAATGCTAATACTAATACTATATAAAATTATCCACGTAAATGACAGTGCCATTTTCACCAACAGTACTAAAAAATAAAAGCCATATTTTTGTTAATAATTAATAAAAAGTTCAAAAAGGAAAAAATTAAAAACAACGGTCATTATGGCCAGAATATTTAAACAAAAAATTTAACTCATATTTCAGGTAAGACCCCATGGGCAGTACCTAGAGAATTAAAACAAAATTAAATCATTTTTGAAGACCATTTTTCGGTTTGTTAATTTTCGTGTAGTTTATATTTTACAAATGAGAATAATAATAATATTCATAATATAAGATAAATAATATAGTAAGTTAAGATATATGTTAAGTTTGTTTACGGTCGTTTCTAAAAGACTTAAATGGGAAATATAAAGAAGGTATTCAACAGAATTAAAATTTTTCTTTTTAGATTTTCTTTTCCTGCGCATGCATGTGATTTATAAATAAGAATCCGCTTCCATATTCTATTCATTTTTCTCAAATACACTCCCACAAGAAAGAAAGCCGAGTTTCATTGGCGCTTTTAAAAATCTAAATAATTTTTTTTAAGAAGTGTACTAAATGCTATTTTCTTTTTGTTAATTTTAAATGGCATTTTATAAAGATATACATATAACAGTGGGTTAAAAAAGTTAACGCACGGCGTTTTTTTTTAATATTCATTGCGATTTTCATGTTAAATTATTTTCGTTAGTTTTTCGTAGAATCATCGTTCATTCAACAATAAAAACCTTACAAATCAGAGTTTCAAACTTTGTACAAATGTGAGACAAAAAAAATGTATCACAATTTCAAACTGGGGAAATTTTTCGGCCGTGTAATTTTAAAGCGTAATCAATTTTGTTACGATAATATGCAAGTTTGAAGTAGCTAAACATTTAAAAACATTTTATACATGCCTTATACGAAAAAATTTTAGTCTCCACAAATTCCACTTAATTAAAAAAAAAGAAATGGACGAAAAAATGCGTACCCAAAAAAATCTCATAAAAATGTTGAATTTTTTTTTAAATACAGTGCCGAAAGTAGAATGGGCTAATTAATTTTTTATATTATTCCAAATTTACCCTATCGCCAACTACACGGGAACAAATCCTTCTCATAAATTGACGAGCAAAACAAAACCATATTGTTTCCGTTTCGCTTGTAAATGTGTGGGAATATTTGTTCCCAAAGAATTTGCGATAGATAGGGCTGAATGTTTTTCAATTATGTAATAAACTTCATATAAGTCCAAGTTACAAAAAACTCAGAAACTTCAACAAAAAAAATTCATCAAAATTTCAAACATTTTAATCGGAATTTTAGAAATATGGCTATACAATTGCAGTACTGTGTCCTCCGTCTACTGGAGGGCTCGAAGCCAGGGTGTTTAATAGAGCGGGCCGATTTAAGGAGTACCGGTGACCTTGACGCGGCAAGGGACACTGTCGTGGGTGGACTGTTGAAATTCAGCCTCGGGAGGCGAGGCGAGGTCGAGCAAACAACCGAGAACGAGGGTCATGAAGAAGAACCCTGTGCCGCCATCTCGGGGCAAATGTGCATGGTTGTTGTACAAGGCAATATAAGGCGGCAGTGGATCTGGTTGGAGCATATGACAAGAAATCCGAGGGACCTCATCGGCAGGCAGTGTTGCTGCTGAACGCGGAGGCTCTTGGAACTCACGCTGAGGTGAAGGGCGTCATAACCGATGGATACTCTCAATTATCAGGCGAGGCTCTCTGTTGAGAGAGCCACAGCCACAGCCACAGCCACAGTTCTTAACAATTAAACTAAAAAAGGAATTTTAATTGAATGGCTACTTAAAAAAAAATCAATATAACTATTAAACTATGTTAGTAAAAGCGTTAGTTCATATACATTTTTTTAATAGAGTTTCCGCCTTTCAAAAAAATTACAGTCAACTAAATAATTAAGCGCTTTTAGAATACTAAAAAATGTGCATATATGAAAAGAAGTGAAAAGAAATGAGTTTGAGAACATTTTTATCCGGAAACATTTATTTTTGCTAGGGTTACCATTTCACAAATTAGTAAGTCTGCTAACATTTTCGGTAGCCAGATAGGGTAGCACACGCCGAGAATTTATTAGTATGTACGCCCGAAGGAAATGCGCAACACCGTCAGCAAAAAAAAAAACGTCTCAAGAATTAAACGAAATTTTTAGACACTTTGTTATTTTGGAATTAAGTTGGCAATTTTTAGAAATTAGTGGATGTTTTCTGAATTTTTTCACAAAGTTTGAAACTTTGATTTACATATGTATATGTATGTGTTTAATGCTACATAATGAATTATAATTTTATAAAAAATTTACGAAAAAGATTTAACATGAGAAATATTGTTAATTAAAAAAAAAAAAAACATTGTCGTGCGCAGCCCGGGTGTAAGTACCTACTTATGTTTTCAAAACGCACTAAAAATAACTAAAATCTATAACAGCTTGGCATACCAACAACAACAACAATTGCTCAATTAAAATTTAACACACTTCAATGCTATTTATGCTCAATTAAAAATAAACTTATGTAGTTGTTTTTTTTTTTTTTTTTTTGGAAATTTCCCAACAAACTAAAGCAAAAACCTACCCATATATTTTATATGTTCTTTTTAACTAATATATGTATGCTATCAAATATTTTATTTTATTTTATTTTAGTTAGCTATCGCAGAGGATATTGAGGATTTCATTTAATCAGCTTGGCTTTTTCAACAAGAAATACGGCAGTGCGCATCGTTTTCATAATGACGCAAAGAAATGTTACATTTTACATACATATGTATTAAATAATAATTTTGTTTTGTTTTGTTTTGAATCTTAACTATACTAAACCTTACGAAATATGTAAGCAAATTTTTCGCTTACCTAAAAGCCTGAAGAAAATTTTAGTTGACGCTGAATGAAGTTATATGGTTTCCTCTTTTTTCACCCTACGGCTCTGTACTGACTCAAATTATTTTGTTAATTGTATATTAAATTTATTTAATTATTCCTAACAAGTATTCAACTCGCATAAAAAAGTCAAAGTTATTGCAAAAATTTACACAGTTGATGAGAGGTGAATAAAACGATTTGAAAATTTAAATGTAAAAATGTAAACAATGTTATTAGCTGTTAGAGGCAAATTAAAATGCAATTTTTTTTACTTAAAAACAAAAACAATATATATTACAAATGTACATATGAACGAAGTATACGGCAAATTGGTTTCAAATACAAACCTTTAAGCAATTAATTCAAGCACACACAAAAAATATTGCATGAAAAAATTGCGTTTATTTAGACTTACACATTAATTTATTATTGAACCTGTTTATAGAAATATAACAAATGTATGTATGTAAATAACTCATGTTTTTATAATGCATAAAATGTAATTAAAAATATCGTTAATAAAAACGAAGTTTGAAAAAAGTTTTTAAACGTTAAACGCGTTTTTAATTAAAAGAGTGTCTGCGTAAGCAGCAGACAATTAATAATAATTTTTTTTTGTGGTCGAATATTTTGTGTATTAAAAAGCGCTTCAAGGTACAAGCGTCTCAGAATTTTTCGATGAGTAAAATTTTCTTTCATATTTTATGACACAGGCTTTTTTAGCTAAGAGTTTTCGATGTGAAATATCTTCGGTTTTGAGCGAGTGAAAATTCTCTCTGGTGTCAACATTGTAAGGTCCATTAAGCCTTGAACAGAAATATTTTTCGAATATGTAACAGATAAAACGCTGAATGTACGACTCTAACTATATAGTGGGTACGCGTTTTTTTTTTAACATGACAACATCGATTACAAAATCGGAAAATAAATCATTATCGATAACTGTGACTGTATCAGTTTCGATAAAAATAAAAATATTGTTAAGGATATCATTAGCGCTAAAAATATCGACAACAACAGAACTGCTCTCAACAAATTGAGAATAAAAATCATTTAGATTATCGACAACTCGACGCCGCTAACAATATCAATTGCTATAAGAATATCGATAACAATAACGATACTGAGAATAAAAATCTTTTAGATTATCGATATCTCGATAATAACATGATATCGAAATCGATAATTGTGACATCAGTAACAATAAAAATAAAATAAGATTATCGATATCGAGAATATTTGGAAATATGACACAATTACGTTAAGAAATTCTGTACATTTTGTTAAAATAATTGTTCAAAACTTAATCTCCATCTCCAAAGGTCCATAGGCATCAAGTTAGATATCAAAGAAGCATGTTTGTTAGATAAATGAGGTTTTTTTTCTAAGCACGCCAAGGAATAACAATTATACAATACAAGCTTCTTGGTAAAAGAAGAACACTTACCCAAGACGAAATTTTTCAAAAAGTAATGCTCTACTAAAATTCGTTACCACAAAATACATATCGTCAATAACATTGCGCCACGATATCAAAGTCGTAAGTAAATAATTTGTACATCTGAGCGAAGAGATGAGATTTGAAATAAAATGTAACCATAAATATCGATTTTCTGGAAATCTCGACTACAGAGACAAATAATGGATTAATATTTAATGAGTGTATTTCTCATTTATCTTTCTAATATCATCAAATTTGGAACATAAATACTGATTTTCTGAATTTCGTGACTCTAGCGACATCCAGCGGATTCGTTTTTCAGACGTTAAATGCACAAATTTCAGAAAAGGTGTACGTCGATAAGCGAGCAACAATTCAAGAGCTAAAGGATGAGATAATTCGGCACATTAACGGCATAGAACCTCAATTATGCCTCAGCGTCATCGAAAATTTGGACCATCAGATGGAGGTGTGCCGCCGAGGTCGCGGCGGACATTTGGCCGATATTTTGTTTCATACATAATTGAACCACACCATATTATCATAATAAAAAGAAATTACAATAATTTCCAAAATAATTTGTGTTTTATTCAAAATCAACATCGGCCCGTAAAATTTAACCACCCTGTATAATTAGGTGATTTGAATTTGAAAAGTTATGTTGTTCGACTGCATAGGAAAAAAATAATTAAAAAGGAACTAATTTTGTATATCTAAAATTAGAGAACTTGTAAGAATTTGTACTTGTATTTGTATTTCTTACAAGTTCTCTGCAGAGAACGTAAATTAAATTTGGTCATGAGCCTTCCCATTTAATTTACGTTCTCTGGCTTGTTTTACTAACTTTATAATTCGTTTGCATATTTTTAGGCGACCCAGTTATTTATATTGCCTCTGCCCGTATTGACGTCAAATATTTTGTAGTAGAGAATTTCAGCAAATAAACAGTAAGATTTCGGACTAAAATTAAAATCGTTTATTTTCATATTTTTTCAATACAACTATTTTGTTTGTCGAGTGTACGCAAAGCGAATATTGTGTATATTCCATGAGAAAATTCAACATTATGTGTGAAGAAAGCAATTGTTTTACAAAATGTGCTGAACTTGTTTTAATGCGTAAGTGATTTTACAATGATTTTTTAGTGCTGTTCCGAGTAGTTTACGAGTATATTGAATGATTGTTAATTAGTTTATGTTATTGGACATGCGGTATTTTTTTTTTAGAAAAAAAAATACACAAGTTTATGGACGTGCCAGCGTGATATGCAAATGTTGCACAATTTCGGAAAAAATGCATGCACGACAGCTTAAGCGAGATTCAAATTTACTTACTTACTTTTTGGCTTCTTTTGTCATAAGCTAACTTAAAGTTTTGCACCTCTTACTACGCATATTAAACGCCTAAATTGACGGTTTTCTAAGCTCTAACAGTTCAAGCGCTATTTGTTGGCATTGTATATGCATGTACGTATATTTTTTTTACTTTCATTTTTGTTTTCTCGTTTCGCTTAAGTTTTACAATTGTATAGATATGAATCGCATTCCAAAAATAATTCTATTAATCTATTCGCTTAAAATGCCACAACATTTATGCTAGCTATACGCTAGTCATTATCAATTATTAGTAAGTCTGTGGTGTATGGCTTAAGGTACTAATCAATTAAATTTGGCGGCTAGCAAAAATTTTAAAATGACGGGCTATATTATAATTTTTTTTTCTCCGCACACAAGTACCCATATATAGTGTACATATGTACATATGTATTTTTAAAATATGTATTTGTATGTGCACGTGTGTATGATTATTGGTACGCGCTAAAATTGCACTTTAATTAGATATTTGCGTGTGTGTGTTTGTGTGTGTATTGCAGGTGTACGAGTATAAGAGGCGTTTTTGGCGTGCGCTGTGCGTTGCTTGCATTTTTTAAGCTAATACAAAAGTGGCTTTTACTCGTAGCTTTTTGTTTGTTTCTTTGTTTTTTTTTTTGCAACAGCTTTCTTTTTCTTGCATTCTTTGGTTTGATATTTTTACACTAAGTAAATTTAATTATATAATAGATATTTTACTAAGCTAATCGCAGACGTTAGCGTTTCGTTTATAGTTTATAGCAAATTTTAATTGTTCACGTTTTTCACCAAAATTTACCGTATGTATGTATTTTTTTTTTTATGGATATGCAGTAAGGTATGAGGTGAATGTTGTGCGCATGCGCTAATTACGTTTATTTATTCAAAAGCTGTAACTTTGCTATTGAATTTGCTCACAGTCGTTTCTTCTACATGCTATTGACGATTGCTATAGAACTGATTAATGCCCAGCACATGCTTCTCTTCGTGATATTTCTGCAGGATATGTGTAATAACGGATGTAGTGTCATTGTCGCCACCCCAAACGCGTATGGAATTCTCATTTTCCAGTATGGACAGAAATGCTAAAAAAAGGAAAGCAAATATTTTTAGATATGTATATTTTCAATAAAATATTTGATAAAAATAAAACTATTACGTATTTTTTTTTTTTTTTTAGAAAGAAACAATACTAGTTGCACGAAGAAGCAATTGAACTGCTTTTTCATTCAGCGTTAAAAAGCTGATTGGCTGGAATTATCGGAAATCCGACAACGTAAAGATATATGTATACTAATTTTTGTAATCTCAATTTCTATGAGCAAAATTGAAGGATAAATTTATATATTATATATTCTATAGCAATTGAAACATCGATAACGATATGGATAAAAAAGAAATATTATTTGTGAGCATACCATTTCAAAATCTATTACTTACTAGACTGCAGCCAGTTCTCTCAATACATAAGACTTTGATTAATCCCACCACCATATAACTACAAAAAAATTACAATTACAATTACACACTCACCTATCAGTATTTTCGGATTACTTAAGTTCATCTGCACTTGCGGCATTTCGAGTATGGCTTTGAGTATTGGCGAATCTTGTGATAGACCTTCGCGCAGCTCAATCAAACTGCCAGTACGATTGCCACACAACCATTCACAGGCTGCTGCTTTATTATTACAAGTTTTTTTTAAAGCCTTCAACACTTCGGACTCTTCGAAACCCATCTCCACCAAAGAACTAATGGTTTCCGGTGTAGGTGGCATATCGCGATGGCTATAGATGCGAACAATCTCCAATAGCGCTTCTGTATTTTCAACAATGCTCTACAAAAAAAAAAACAAATAATAATAATAAAAAAAAAATGATAAAGCAAAAAATTAATCAAAATTTTGTGTGCTTTTACATCATTGGTTATTATGCCAGAGGGTGAGAGAACTGAGAGGCTTTTTTGTAAACCCATTGCAGCCTCCTCCATCGAACTCTCCTCACTTTGGTGTTGTATGAGCCATTCCAGCGCCGCTGCGTAGACTCCCCTATGTAAGGAAAACGTTATTTGGCTTATTTTGAATAATTGTAGCATAAAAATGTTTATACATACAAATTTTAAGAAAAAAATATTAAAGCATTGAAAAATGTTAGTAACAAATTTTCTATGTCAACAAAATTTTTATAGCAGCTCATATTGTATATAATAATATTTATAACTACAAAATTATTATAGTACTACAGTTAACAAAGCGTTTAAATTTATAAGGCAACAATTGTTATAGCATAAATTATATCATAGGAACAAATTATTGCAGCATCAAGCTATTCTATAGTATGTAAATAATTACAAAATTAAATCATCATCATTGGATTACTAAAGTTATTATAGCATCAATATTATATCTATACACATAATAAAAATTGTAGCATCAACATTATTATAGCATCAAAACATGGAAAAATACCTTAATGTTGTTGCTATATTATTTTTCATGCTATAATATTTTTTTCAATTTTAGCAATTCCTATAACACCAACCTTTTAAGAGGGGTATAATTATTTCAATAAAAAAATTATGGCAAATAATTATTTTAGCATTAACATTATTATTGCAACAACATTATGGCAGCGTGAAAATTAGTATTGCAAAAAATTATTATAGCTTCAAAACTACGAAACCGTGAAAAATATATCAACATAATCTTGATAGCAACTAAATCATTAATTTAAATTGTTTTTGTTTTTTGTATATGTATTTTTGTTTTGTAGAGCAACAAAATTGCAATATGTATGTATCAGCATAACATAAAAATTATTACAGCAACATTTCTATACCTCAAAAATTATAATATCCGTAAAATCGTTTAGCATCCAAATAGTTATAGCAACAAAATTATAGCACTAATATCTTAGCACAAAAATTATTATAGCTTAAAAGTGATTGTTGAAACAAAATTATGGCAGTTTAAAAATTATTATCGCAACTAAAATTTGTATAGTTTCAAACTATTGTAACCCCAAACACTTACTGATTAATCTTCAGGGCATACTCCGCTCTCTCCTTTTTAAAACCCATATCGACAAGGCACTGCAGTGTATCATTCTGATAGTTACGTTTATTGATCAACTTCTCTTTAAGCATCGCAATCAGTCTTGTTGCATATGGACCAGTACCGATAATGGCCGCAGATGCTTGCGCCAAAGAAATGAGTACCTTGCGCACATCGAATTGCAGCTATAGAAAACCCAGAAATCAAATTACGGCGTAAGATTGGAAAATTTATGTGACACTCACATTCGATTGCTGAAATATCTCATTGATGTCCACCATGGGCATATCTACTGTGTGCGGCAGTATATTACGAGTGGCCGCATTAATTTCCATTTCACGCGGCGGTTGTATCTCGCGCGTGACAGCAGTCATTTGTTGTAGGTTTTGCCGTCGAGCTACCAGCAACAACATGGCGTTGTCTTCGATCTTCAGTTGTGCCAGTGTCATAGTCTCATTTAATTCGGCACCCTGATATTCTGCGCGCATTATGCGATAACGTGGTCCGAGTTGACGCACATCGGTCGCAAATAGTGGAATAGCCGCAGGATCATCGGACAACTCCAGCATTACTTCGTTTTTCAACTCTGTGATGCGTTTATTTATATCCATTTCAAAAATTAGGACACGCGCACTGGGACAAATGACACGCACTCTGATGGCTTGTTTGGGTAGATCTCGTTCAATGTTATCGCTAGAACCGGCTGTAACAGAGTCTGTACTCGAAAGAGCCGTAGAACGACGAGAGCCCCGTCTGTAAAATGCGTAAATAAAAAAGGAATTAAGTTTCATTCAATACCACTGAAGCTATGAAAAGGAAAATCGGCGCGTTGTAGTTGGGTAAGACACCGGCCAGACACAGTTCAAGCGTACTTTGAAAATAAATTTCGCAATTTCTGCATTTTCAAAAACTACAACTTTTTTGTGAGCCCAATTGGTTTCCAATTTAAATACAAATTTTGACACCGAATTTAGAAACGAAAGAAATTGAAGTTTATTTTTCGTTGCAAGGCATACTCACACTTTTGGCACTCTACGTGGTGGCGGTGTCACCACCGTGAAGCTGCCATGTTGCAGCTGCTGCGACTGTGATAGCGCCTGCATTGGCGCGGCACGAGCAGCGCGTCCTCCAGTATGCAGTATAATGGTGCGGGCAGGCGAAGTCGGCGCTGCGCTGCGATTACGGCGTTGTGGCGGTGCGGTATGATGCGCAGGTGTAACAGCATGTTTGATATGGGGTTCGCGTGCGGCAATTGCCGTGGTTGTAGTGGCCGTATTGGAATTGACACCAGCGGCACGTATAGTGTCACGTTCTGCTCTGCTGCAGGCGGCATGCGCTGTATCAGTTTTATCCTCACTTGAGGTTCGTTTGCCGCGTGCCGCCCATCTGGCACGCATCCAAGGGATCATCAAAACAGATTTTGCTGATCGATGTAATAGTGGAGAAGCAGGGTGATTGCAAAGTAGTCGGCGAGTTCAGTTTGCTAGACGGCGGATGTCATACAATTTGATGGCATTCTTTAGTTTTCCACACATAAATCGCTCTCGAAAAGGAATTCCGCTAACGAAACTACTACGGTTTATTTGTTTACATTGGGCCATAGCTGCTGAAAATGTATAAATTAACAAAATATGAGCTTAACGGCATTAAAGGAATTTCTTGCCGGAGCAACAACATAAACATACCGATTTGAACTGATTTTCTTAATTTACTTCGCTCTTCACTGTGTTATTTAATAACAAAAAAATGTATCATTCCGCTGTGGTTGTAAATCAATTTTATTTTAATTTTTTCGGAATAAATAATTGTTTCACTTTTGTTTTGCTATCGTAGAATTTTCTTATCATGAAAGATTACTGCGCTGACATCAAAGAATAAAAGCGGCGTTTAAATATAAATAAACTGCCGGCTATTTTCTAACTGGAAAAAATTTTTAATTTCAATTGGGTTTACTTCAAGATTAGTCATATTCAAAATATAATTGAATATAAAATCAGTTTGCAATTTAATTGGAGACATAGCCCATTAAGAAACCGACTTAAGTTCGACTTTATTTTGACAAGGAATACCTTCTCCGCCTAAAGAATAAAAGATTGCGCCGTCCATACGACAATGAAATATCTCAAGTAAAATTAAATAAAGAGAGAAACGTCAAAGAACATAGAACTATATGAACGGACAAGACGTTGCATTTGCCATTGTGAATGAATACAAATGAGAAGTCTTTTAAATTAAAGATGGCGGCGGCTGATCACAAAAAGCCAATATTAACTGTCAAACATAGAAATTCGCTCAGTGAATGACACAAGAATGCTATGAATAGCTACATCAGGTGATCTCAGCTGTGCCGAATTTTGACGTCTATGGGCTAAGATTTTTCACTTGTATTTACTTTTGCTCTCTCGATGATCAACAGGGTAGCGCCTACTCTTTCGACCAAATGCATAGAGGGTTGAATAATTTTAGTCCTATGTTCTTTGGAAACCTAGGACTTGGGATCTACGTGCAACGTTCTAAAGAAAGCAAACTTCCAAAACGAGCACGAGTAGACAGTGAGTAAAGTTAAGAGCAAAATATTTAATAATGGAAAGATGCAACTCTGCATTAACTTAACGATAATTGAACGATGAAAAATCCGATGTGTGTTTTTCGACTTTTCTGCCAGAGTGAGCGTTGTTTTGTGGTGCGGTGATTCGAAAATTTTTGCTATTGAAATTAGCTAGAAAATCAATGTTATTTATATATAAAATGAATATATTATTAATAATTTAAAGCAGTAGTGTCTTATGAAGGTGATTGTTTGTGAATACGCTTTAGAAAAAGGCATTGAAAAGTGGCGAAAAGTTTTGGATGAAAAGCAAAAGCCATGGTTACATGTGTGCGTGTGATGAATGAAAAATCAAGAGAGTGAATAAACGAGAATTGGTGGAAAGAATAGTAGCCGACAAAAGGAAGAATCACTGTCGACTGCAGCTACAACGACGACGACGTCGATCACGATAACTGAAGCACAAAAAGAGAAATGTTTATAATGGAAAATATTATTTAAAACATACGACGCATAATTGTCTCATATATGTATGTGCATATGTAACTGATGACCAGAAGCATTATTTGGCAAAAATTAAGCGATTGCAAAGTGTGAACTTGTAAATATGTGTATACCAATGCTTGGTTAGAACGCAGCTGCAGTTAAACCTGAAAAAGAAAAAAATATTAGCAGGGAAAGGGATACCTAGTCGTTGGTACACACGTTCGCACATGCGGTAAGTGAGCAGGTATTTTTGTGTTGGAGTGCTTCAGGCATTCAAATGCAAGTGTGAGTCGACGCAAAACTTGCCCGAAACACCTTTTTTTGTATTACATATCTGTCTTCTCTACTTCAGCTTCAGCTTTCTTATGCGTATGTAGATACATACATATGTATGTTTGTTACAAAATAGAGTGCTGGTTTAGTTTTTTAGTTTATTTGTGGTCGTGGCAATTGGGTAAAATTTCATGTTTATTCTTCATATTGCATATATGTTTTGCATACCTTCATTTGTTTTGTGTTGGCTTTCCTCTTGCGGTTAGCGTCGCTGTCAATAAATTCCCTGAATCGTGGCCGTTGCGTCACTTGTCAATTCCTCCTAAGCATTCTTGTGGGAATAAGGATTGTCCTTTGCGTAGATAATTATCTTCATATTTTCTACGTCTTGAGAGATGAATAAAGTTGCTTGCAAAGAAAACTCCACTCTATGAATTAAGAAATAAATCTCTGATTATTCATGATTTGGTTTAAATAAAAGTAGGAAAAACGAAGAATATACATATGTACATACCTACATAAAGTAAATTTATTATCCATTAAAGTTGTTATATTTGGGGAATGTTGCTGAAGTGACAGTCCTTGCCCGGATATAAAACCGGGTCGTGGGCGACTTCGTGGAAATTCCACTTACTGTCAAATTATCGATTAATTTAATTAAGGGTTTGGTTTGGCTATTGTGAACGCTTAGGATGGCCAAATGTTTTTAACGAATTAACAATTTTCCGTCGCAGAATCATTCAAAAAATAACGATTAATTAAATTTAAAAAAAAAAAAAAATTATTTTGAGATGGTGAATGTTTGTAAAGATTTGGCTTTTAAAGTACTGAACCGATGGCATACGTCGTTTTTTTTTACATTTACATTAGGGTGCATTATTCCGAATAAAATGAAATTTTATTTTTTTATCGCAGTTAAATAATTCGTTAAATTTTAGAACACAAAAACTTCTCACAAAAATCATCCGTTCGGAGTCGGCGTAAAACTTTAGTACCCTCAATTTGTGTTACAACATCAAGCCGCACACCATAAATTGTAGAAGAAGTTCGGCCAAACATCAAGATACGGCTTACTAATGATGTTGTTGTTTTTGTTGTTGTTTTTGTTGTTGTTGGTGATGTTCATGTTGCTGCACCAGCATAAAAAATTCCCCATAAAATGTTGGGGAATGCTGCTGAAGTGGCAACGCCGGTGGTTTTCAAAAACGTTTTTTTTTCAAAATGTCATCTAAAATCATAAAACAGATTGAAGAGATATTAATTTTTCGAAATTTTTTGTGATTCCATAAAAAAACGCAACTATTTTTGGCGAACCACCTTAATGTTTGTATGTATGTACACACATGCATAGTATGTACGTGTTATTTTTAGGGAGAGGTACTAAATTCTGCTTTTCAAAATTCTTTTGGATGAAAATTCTGTAAAAATTAAAAAAAAAATTCTGTCCAGCCTAAATTCTTTTGGTTCAATATTCTGTATTTAAAATTCTGTATGATCAAAATGATGGAGAACTGAAATTTTGTATATTACAATTCTGGAATCAAAATTATTTTCGATCAAAATGCTGTAAAAATATAACCAAATAAGCAGATAACCTGATAAGCACGCTTACCTGAATAGCACATTTATTTTATGAATAATGGAATTCCGATTTTATAGAATCAATGGTATATATACATACGTCAATTAAAGAAAAATTCAAAAATTCATTCAAAACAAAAGTTATTACATTATAATGGCGAAACAATTATTATATTATTAAATTTTTAGCAGTTCGCTTTAGAAAAGAAACATGCCTTAATATAAGCCTTTTTTTTGTTATTCTTTTAATTCTGTTGTTTGCTTTTACAGCCTTCTTCGTTTGACTAATTTTGTGACCATTTTGAAATTTCTGAAGCTATAAATACATACAAACATATGTACATTTGCTTTATGTAAATCTGTTTTGATAATATAGGAAACCATATGGGTCAAGACAAGTCATGTATTGGCAGTATTTTGTTTTGCAAAACTCTGTATTGAAAAACCGGAAGAGCATATGGATAAATAAAAAAAGTGCTTCTGGGTTTTCAATACAGAGTTTTGCAAAACAAAATACTGCCAATACATAATTTTGATTTACAGAATTTAAAATTACAGTGTTCCGCAATACAGAATTTTAACAGTACAGAATTTTGAATTACAGATTTTTGAATACAGAATATTGAATACAGAATTTGAAATACAGAATTTTGAACCAAAATCATATTGTACCCAACTCTTATTTTTATGGTGAACCCAAATAAAATTTAATACGTTGTACTTTTTGAGGCATAACAAACGGTTTCGTTATTTGCGTTCCCCGAACAGTCGGTTCTCCATACCAGAACAACCCGGATTTACATTTATCCGGCGAAGGACTGTCACTTCAGCTGCATTCCCCAAAGTTTAATGGAGAATGTTTTATGCTGTTACAACAACAACAACCATAGAATTTTTGTGTGCAACTCATTTCTGCTTCAAAGAAAATCATTTCTGCTTCAAAGAAAATAACTCTAGGCGACTCAACACAAAACAAGTGAATTATCGACTTCGAATGTAAACGATTCGAAAACTATTCCAACTCACTCTGAATTAATCTTAATCACACCAGCACCAAAATTGGGCGGAATTGTATAAATTTTTCCTTTCAAAGCGAATTAAAAGGCCTGCATATTTTTTGTTATAAGAGATATTAAAAATCGTTAAAACTAGATCATTGGTTATCTACTAAAATATAAATATAAAAATGTATTAAAAGTGGTAAGCCGTTTTGAAAATATACCAAGTGATTTTTTTTTTATATAAACACAGATTATCTAGTTTAGAAACGTATTTAAATTAAAAAAAAACGCCAACAAGTTATTTCTTTTTTAAACTAAAATGTAAATCCTTTAGCCGAGTATGCAACTCTAAAGACAAACATAAAAATTCGCTTAAGAAATGAGTTTGTAGCTCGCAAGAAATAAATCTTTTATATTTATTTCTTAAAAAAAATTTTACAACTACGGCAAAGCAATTACTCTTTCAAGTAACATAAATAATAAAAAAAATATTTCTTGTTATATTTCTTGGGAGCTGTATACTAAGCTTTAACTAAATTTAATCCTTGTTATTACGTAATATTTGTTTTCTAAATAAAAATATAAATTTTCTGGCTGAATGAAAATTCTTCGTAAAAAGGCATTTTATGTACATTACTTTGAAAATTCTCTATTCTACCTGGGACTTTGCGCTATTATTACACCATTTTATTATTTTTGTATTACATTTTTTTTTCTTCTTTCAGATAATGCAAAGTTACCCAAATTATTGAAAAAAAACGAAACAGTGAGCTACCGAATTACTAGGTAACAATTGATAATTCCAAATACAAAGTGGAATAAAAATATTCCAGGGCCGGCGCAGGTAGGCGAGGTGATAGAAAATAGTACGAAAAATACACTAGTTAAGTATTAGGGCGGAAATTGCGGCAGGTAAGTGTTGGCAAGAACGTAAATATTCGTTAATACCATTTTCGTGGTAATGTTTAAAAATTAGCGCACGATAATACGCTAAACTCTTTTCTGTGTACAATCTCAAATTCTATAAAAGCTGTTGCTCTGAAATTTTAAAATCAAATATTCTTTTGCGCGCATGAGGGACACAGGTTTTTGCATTAACGAAATAAAATTGATTAAGAAGCGCAGTTTTTTGTTTAAAAAGTAAAGCATGGCCTCTTTCCGAAAGCCCAGCAAAACAACTAAAAAGTAAATTATATATATTTTTAAAAAATTAAGCATTCGTTGAAATAACTAATCACTGAAATATTTTCATTCCTTTTCCAGATTATACTATACCAAAATGTGGAATTCCGATTCGCGTTCACAGAACGGTGTAGCCACCTCCTCATCCACTGGCTCGCCTCTTTATGGTAGTTATAATTCCGCTAACGGTAATGGCAAAAATGGTTCACCGCAACAGCAGCAGCAGCAGCCTTTAAAACAGTTAGGCATGACTTCCGCCATTAGTTTGGCAGAGCCACGCTCCGAAGATTTGCAGAAAACTGAGGAATTACGTAAAGCATTAGAACCATTCAAAGTTTTCGAAACACAGGATGAGCTCAATCATCGTATGGAAATTTTGGCTAAGCTCAATACACTCGTCAAGCAATGGGTGAAAGATGTCTCCATGGCCAAAAATATGCCAGAGACAGCTGCCGAGAAGCTTGGTGGTAAAATTTACACTTTCGGTTCATATCGTTTGGGTGTACACCATAAGGGCGCCGATATTGATGCGCTCTGTGTGGCACCACGTAACATCGAACGCACAGACTACTTTTCATCGTTCTTTGAGCTACTCAAGAAACAGTCCGAAGTGACAGAATGCCGTTCGGTAGAGGAGGCATTTGTGCCAGTTATAAAAATGAATTTTGATGGTATTGAAATTGATTTACTATTCGCACGGCTATCACTCAAAGAAATACCAGATGATTTTGATTTACGCGACGATAATTTGCTGAAGAATTTGGATCCACGTTCGGTGCGGAGTTTGAATGGCTGTCGTGTGACCGATGAAATCTTGGCGCTTGTGCCGAATATAGAGAATTTCCGTTTAGCACTACGTTCGATCAAATTGTGGGCTAAAAGTGAGTATGATAGGGGAGTGGAAGTTTACAGTAAAGTATTGTAAAATTTTTCCTTTCTATTGCTACATTTGCAGAACATGGCATTTACTCTAATTCTTTGGGCTACTTTGGCGGTGTGACGTGGGCTATGCTGGTGGCGCGCACCTGTCAACTGTATCCAAATGCAACAGCTTCAACACTGGTGCATAAATTCTTCTTGGTTTTCTCTCGTTGGAAGTGGCCAAATCCAGTGTTGCTTAAACATCCCGATAATGTTAATTTACGTTTTCCGGTGAGTTGACGCACGTTATTGATTTTATTAAAATTGTAAATCCAAAAATTTTTTCTTTTTATTACTTTTTTTTTTTAACTGCCGCAGGTTTGGGATCCACGTGTAAACGCTTCAGACCGTTATCATCTAATGCCCATTATAACACCGGCATATCCACAACAGAATTCCACATTTAACGTATCGGAATCAACAAAGAAAGTTATACTTAATGAATTTAATCGCGGCATGATTATCACAGACGAAATTATGATGGGTCGCGCAATATGGGATCGACTCTTCGAAGCGCCCAGCTTCTTTTACAAGTAGGCACCAAGATTTTCCATAAACTGTATGGGTTTTTACTTATATTTGCTATTTTTCGCTTGTTTTTTTTCGCCAACAGATATCGACATTTTATTGTGCTTTTAGTAACATCGCAAACCGGTGACGATCAGCTGGAGTGGTGTGGCTTAGTTGAGGCTAAGATACGTCTATTGGTTGGTAATCTCGAGCGTAATCAACATATTTCATTAGCGCATGTAAATCCCACATGTTTTGATTATAAGAAAGTCGCCGCTGGCAATACACAAACTGCCAGTGGCAATGAGGAGGATAAAACAACGTCGAACACTAATCCATCAGTTTGTACATCGTCATTCTGTTCGATGTGGTTCATCGGCTTGGAATTTGAACGTACAGAGAATTTAAATGTAGACCTCACTGAGAGTATACAAAATTTCACAGAACATGTCATACAACATGGGGTGAGTTTAGCAAATTTTTTTGTACACACACTTTTCCATTTTTATCTATATTAAATTTTATTCCTTTTTTAATATTAGGTAAATATAAAAATGCTGAAAGATGGCATGAATATCGAGGCGCGTCATGTGAAGCGTAAATCGCTTTCACAGTATTTGGATACAGATTTTTTGAAACGTGAACGCAAGTCCATGGAACAACATAATAATTTCAATAATTCAATGTTAGCCAGTCGAAAGCGTTTGTCGAGTGAGCTGTCAACACAGAAAGACGGTGGCACCAAAAAGTCGCGCTTGAGTGAATCGGTGAGTGTAATGTAATTAATGTAATTGATTTAGAAAATGCTATTGTTTGAAACATTATGAGACGGAATTCTTAAAAACCTTAGCGTTATTTAGAGTGTGCAGTTTCTTAAATGCAGGAAATGTGTTCACAAAAATAGTAGCAAAATAAATATATTGATTTTAAAAAATAAAATAAATTCTTAACAAATATAGTCAAAGATTAAATTTTTCTATAAAATTTATAAAAATTCAATATATCAAAAAATGCTCCAAAATTTCCAAATTTTTAATACGAATTCTCGAATATACATATGTACAAATTTAATTTTAGTATAATAATGTGTCATTTTCGTTCTGGAAAAATTCAAAATATTAAAGCCAAAATTTATTAAGAAACAATTAAGAAAAATCAACTAGAATTTTTAGCCACTGAAACTTGATGTAAAATTAATTGGGCTACGAAACTGCATATACGAAGATCCAGATTAAAAAGTTTCAAATTTTGATGAATTCTTTTTAAGTTTATTGCATTTTTTAAATTGGATATTCTGAAAAATATATCTTTAATTGACGATTTTCTAAATATCACGATTTCTGCGCCGCCTATCGGGCAGTAAATCTTTTCGAATTTAATATTTTTCATAATTCAGCGCCACCTAGCGGATTAATTCATATTTCATATAGTAAATATTATCATTGAGATCAGCTCTATTGGATGAATTAATATTTTAAAAATGGTAATGAACTAAAAAAATGAATTAACAATCCGAAGAAATTTTTTCATAGTAAAATTTGCTCCTAACTTCTTGGAAAGAGCTTTTTATAAATTTTGATGCTAAGCAGTTTCAGGATATTGATATGCAGCGGTAATCTAAAAATTATCGATAACAAAAACGATAAAAATGTTGCTTGTACTAGAAAGAAAAAAAAAACATATAAATTAAAGTTTCAAAGTTTGTAGAGAAATTAATTTTAGTATAATAAAAGATTGTGCATTTTCCTTCATATAATAAATGCTCGACAGTTTTTTTTTTAAAAGGGAGGAATATTCGTAAAATCATACTAGTGAAAAAAAATAATTGAAAATTTTTTTGGAATTTTTCAAAATTTTCTGCACAGTTTTAAACTTATTTATATGTTTGTTTTTGTGATAGTATAAGCTATATTTTTTTTATTAAAAAGTAATCAAAGATAAGTACATTGAAAATACATTGTGCTACTTTATCAATGTCCGCTGTTGGTTTAGGGGTCAAAAAGTAATTTTTGTTTTTCACTAAGTCTCTATTCAAACTTTTTTATTTATCTTTGCAGCAAATGGAGGAAAACTCTAATCCGAGTGATACCGGTGGCACTACACCGACCACACAGCCTACAACGGCGCCCAATTTTACACCCGATTCAAAGAGTAGCAACAATGGTGGAGGCTCTGGTTCAAATTCGCCACGCAACAACAATGCCAACAGTAACAGTAACAGTGTCAGCAATCAGAACCCGATCAGTAATAGTAATAGCAACAGTAATAGCAGCAACAGCAGCAGCACACCGGCTACAACTACCACAGCTACCGCGGAAGTTGCCTGCTCGTGACCGACGCTCAGCCCAGCACCGAATCCTGCACCGCCGCCGCCGCCACCGCCACCGCCGCAACCACAACCCCAACCACAACCACAAACTCATTACATGTCGCATTCACTTCATTCATCATCACACTCTACACACTCAACCCATCATACACATCCATCTATAGTTTCACATTCGCAAAAGTTTCGTAAAAATAATAATGCCGCCGCCGCTGCTAATTCAAATAGTATATTTAGTCAGCGTGCAATCTCAATACCGTCATTTAAACAAGGCTTGCCGACCGCATCATCCATTTACCAAAGGAACAATAGTCGACGTATGCTGAGTGTGTTGGGTGGTGGTGGTGGTGCTGGAGGTGGAGGTGGAGGTGGAGGTGGAGGTAGTGGTGGCGGAGGTGGTACTAGTATGAGTGGTGAGAAACCGCTGACATTTTCCACTTTAAAATCAACAACTGCAAATGCCAACCCCAACTCCAACTCGAACTCAAATCAGAATCATAATCAGATTCTTCAAAATCATTATACAAATTATACAAATTGCGACAACCACAACAGAAATAATAGTTGCTATAATGCTGCCACCAATGCCGCCGCCAGCACCACAAATGCTGCCACCGCTGCTGCCACAGCCGGATCTATAGCCACCATTCCCAACAGCAACGACAACAACAACCCTAATTACCATAATTCATGCAACACAACAGCTGATGTCAAAAGTCACCATCACCACCATAACCACCAACATACAAACGCTGACGACCAAGATGACAACAACGACGACGACGATCTGTTGATGTTAACCGATAACACTACAACAACTATTAATTGTAAGTTTTTAATACTGCAATTCTATTTATTTATTGGTTTTTAGTGACAAAAACAAAAACAAAAAAAAAGAGTACTCTGACTGGATGCCAATTTACCTCTATGATCCTATTTTTTCCTTTAACTGTACCTATTTATGTATGTATGTATTTTATCGATTTACTTTGATTTACGTATTGCTTTTGAACGATTTTACACGTAAAACTTTTGCTACAGTATTTCACAGTGAAGTATAGAAAATAAAATGAAAAAAAAAAAATAAAATAAAAAAGAAATGAAAAAAAAGAAAAACGATAGAAAAAATACAAAAAAAAAAAACTGCAGATATGTTTTTTTTAAAAGCAAAATTATATAATGAAAAGTTTTACAAAATGATAAAAATAAAAATATATAAAGGAAGTACAAAAAAAAAAACAAAAAAAAAAATGAAAAAAAAAACCAAAAACTTATTTTATTATTAATTTCGATTCATTTCATTTCACTGTTTGTACTATAAATAACCAAGGCGAATTTATACAAAATGATGTAATTATTTTACTTCTTACTGTCATTGTATAATTTTTGTTTTTGTGCTGCTGCTGTCACCTTGTATGAATTCGCTTTATACATTTCTGTAATCAAAAAAAAAAAATCCCTGAAAAATTTAGATCGTGGCTTAAAGGGGCCCATTCACTAGCCAACAAGAATGCGGAAATTTGGCGAAAGCAGGAAAAGTTGCGCATTCTGTTGCTTTAATGACAATATTAGCTTCTTTGTACTTCATAGAAATTTTAAATTATGTATTTTTCAATTTCAATTTTTGTATATTTCATCCTTTAACTGGCAAATGTTTATGCACATAATTAAATAAATGTAATCCTAAATCACTTGTACTTAAAATTCAAAATTTTTCGAAAATTTGCGCATTTTGTTCGCTTGTAAATGGGGGCCTTAAGCTAAAGTTCATAAATAAAAAATATTTAAAAAATGGTAACAAAATAGTACCCAGCAAATATTTTCAAATGCCAAAGAATCTTCCGTTAGTCCTCATACGATATCTTCAAAACACAGGAGAATGTTGTGTTTCTGATCGCAAAATTGCTGTAAGAACACGTCTACTGCCGTTATGCCGAGTCTTAAGATTCGAGGAGAAAACGGACAGGATTGTTCTGCATTTTGATTTCGAAAAAAATACACTACCACGAAATGAAATTTTCGAATCTATCTAAATAGTTGCATTAGATTCTTCGGAATGCTAAATATTATTTCGAGTTTACTCGCAATTGACAGATTTAATCTATAAAGAAGAAAAATTAATATCGAATCGAAATGCAGAATGGTCCTGCAAGTTGCATAAAGCTGCCCAGAAGACGCGCTGGTAGGTTTGACGCAGAAATCTCTCTAGCAGTCGCTTGGTTGTTGGTATTTTGAAGCAAATTTCTGTTCTAATTTGTCAAGTTTGAAGACAATCCGATTTTGTCGTTATGTCATCTATAGTGCCATTTTTTAGTTCGGCCGAAGTCGACCTGTCTTCAAACCAAGCTAGACAATGTATGACGAAAATTCGTTCCATAATATACCAATTGGAGTCTCTTGGAATAAAATTTGTTTCATATAACTAGAGAACAACCGAACATTGATCTTTAAGATCGAACGAAACTTCGACAAATTTTAGCCGCAGCCGAACTGAACATTTTCAAGGTGTAAAATTATAAATAATCATTGAATTTTTAAAAATTCTAGATTTTTATTATTGTTATTTAAAAACGAGGTTCCATTAAAGAAGCACCAATCGAAATTTTATCAAGTTTTATTGTAACATTAAAGCTAAAATCTGGCCGAAGCTGAACCGAGCCGGATTATAGTGGCCGAGCCGATGGGGTAGGCCGAAGTTTGATCGTTCTCTACATACAACTAAGCCGCTTAGCCGAACAGCCCAGAGACGCACTGCCTAATGGGGTCCGTCCAAATCATACATTACCGAATTCATACAAATTGTTGGTTATCATCGCTGTATCGTTCTGCGTTCTGGGTCTGGAATTTAGATAGCTATACCTAAATGTAATGAACGCCCGATGAATGTTCAGCAATAGAATAGGCTTACTTCGTCGTTTAAAAGTACAAAGGAAAAATAATCTGAATAATAATGGATTCATTCCGTAGAAATATTCGATTCCGTTACGTGCATTTGCGCCGCTGGGTGTAAAGTGACTGAGGTGAAAGCGAAAGAGTGGCAGGGAGTGAGAAAAAGATACAGATGACAGAATTAGACGACTACTCGTATTAGTCGATTATCGATGATATTGTGAGCATCGATTTTTCGTTTACTGATCACCTGACCGATCATCATTCTGCACTGTCCGTTCATGGAGAATTCATATAAGGTGATATCAATCAGTGTCAGTTGCGTTGCCCTTTTTTCTTTCCCGTGAGTGTATTTTGTTTTTGCTTTCAAAGGGAGAACTGTCAAAGCCGTAAAAGCAAAAACAAACATACAGTCAACTTTGAAAATTACCCCCCCCAAAATCTAAAAACAAAATACATGGGTTTCTTTGTGCTATCACCTTGTATGAATTCACTCACCCAAATATAATCGACTCAATCGACCGAGATATGTATATTCTACTGCCATACGACTTCCCAATAGGGGTGTTAGTTGTCCAATGGCGCCTATTTATGCAAAAATAGTAAAGTTCTAACGTCGTGCCCGGGCTTTTGACAAAGTCTTCAAATTGAATGTCAGCTGATTTTTGTTTAGCTTTGATACCTTAATAAAAGTCAAAAAAGGAAAATATCACAAAAACAAATGAAACTGCTGAATTCTCGAATGTGGGTAAATAAAAATAGGGGTTCAGAATATTTTACCAAAAAAAAGTCTGAAATGATAAAATAGTTTATTTTAAAAAGGTCTGGATACAAATATTTAAATCATCCGATTTAACTGGCGTTTTTTTTTATTCACACAATTTTTTTTATTTCACAGTTTTTGAACTGAACTCGATAGCGTTATTCCTTTCACAAAATCGAATGACAAGTCTCCAAATTCAAAATCAATGTCATTTATGATTTAACATTTTGGGGGAAAGACTGCCGAATAACAACCCTGTCTCTTCGTACACTTTGGGTTGTATAAGTTTTTTTTTGCACAGTTGAAATCCGTTCGATACCCTTATTGTTGATGTTATAGTCATCGTAACCGTTTTCGATATAGTTAAACTTTTAACTACACTTCGGGAGGTAACATACATACGTTTCACACTCGGCTATGGCGGGCGAGCCATTTAGCTTTAGTAAGTATTTAAAATCAACTCAAATCAGATTAGCCAATGACAAAATTATCCCATTGACTATTGTCATAGTTACTGCCCTAACACTATGACGTAGAATATAAATGTAGTTTACGATGTGGTCAAGTACTCATTAGAGGGTTCAGCAATAAGGACAATTGTCATGGCGTGAGCTTTGTCATTGGTGTGGAAAAAGGACGGTACAATCTAGATTCTTGTTATCCTGAGAGGGTTAAAGAATTAGCTAACATAGTGAAAAGGCCCTTTTGGGTGCGGAACGATTGAAGGGCAGGATGAAAGTACGAGGTGCATTTAGTAAAACCTTTTCAATTCTCTTTTTTTTATAACTAAGTTAAATATAAAATTAACCTGTGTGTTTTTATTTTTTTTGTAAAAGTGAAAAAATGTTTAAACATCTGACCGAAATAAAAAATTTTACCTTCCACAATGAGTATTTTTTAACCTTTTTATGTGCATTACTCAAAAAATGGTTTATTTTCGAAGGTCGCTAGAGAGTTGAAATGTTCTAAAAAATTATGCTTTGGAAACTTGTACAAGGATACAATGATCGTACTGTTATAGTCAAAAAAATATATAAAAAGTTACCTATGAAAAAATGGCAAACTCTGTGAAAGTTTTACTATTGGCGTATAATATTTTCTTCTTGAATTGAAATCATTCCGCCCCCAGATAATGATATTTTAATGATTTAACTTACTTGCCTTCCTGACTTTAAAAAATATGTCCTTGAGGAGAAACTGTCTACTGCATTTGGTGTGCTTGTTCCCCGTAAAGGAGCAACGCAACGTGCTCTGTAAGAACCCATTGTCCTTTGGTCGACCCCCTCGAAGTAGGATGACCTCAGAAAATATAAATATTAAAAAAAAAATTAAAAATAAGAGGTTAACCCTCTCAGGACCATAGAGTTGAGGTGAATGTCTGTTCAAGATTTGACCTTAAATTAGTGTTTTGAGAGTAAATATTTCTTCTACTAATTTTGGGCTGCTATATTTCGAAATGGGAAAAATCATTGCGGAAATAACAAAATGCTTAGTAGGCACTCTAGCTATCGGTGGTCTTGGTCGTCAAGAGGTAAACGAGAAAAGAAATCTGCCACATACTTTTCAATGGGTTAATTGAGAGCCTAAAATGTCTATAATAAAGCTTATTTTTTTTTAAATTTTTAAGCTCTGAAAAATTTTCACTAATTTTTCTTATATATAATTTCCGTTACTTTTCAAATAAAATACGGTTCGTTTTCTAACCAAAACCAATACCTAAGTTTCATTTTCTCATAAAAAATGTATAACACTTTAACAAATTTGTATCCAACTTTTTTTTTTTTTTAGAAAATTTTCGGTTAGTTGGTTTTGTAGCCCATTCAATACGAATAAATAAAATTTATTTGTATATTGACGTTTCGGCAAGAAAAATTTACAAAATTCAACGAAAATTATAAGCAACTTGAAACGGGCATTTGGTTTAATGGGAAACTCTTCAAAATTTTCTATTTGTTTGTTTTAAAATTTGAAATTTTTATGAAAATTTGTTAAGTTATTACAAATTTTGTATAAAGTTTGAAAAGTAACGGAGATTAAAAAAATTTAATGAAAAAGAATGTCAAATACGCTTTATCGAGTCGTTTCGCACAGTTCGAAAGGTAATTTTTACGAATTTATTCGCTTTCAGATCCTTTTTACTGCTATTAAAAAGTTTCTTTCAATCAAACAGCATACTTTTCATCTTTTCGGAATTTATCTTCTCAAGAATTTATGGTTAACACTCAAACTCAGAGTTTGCTCAGCTCACTCGGCGCTGCCTAGTATCAAAAACACAAAATAATTCAGACTATACGCCTAAAAAAGTTTTGAAAGCCATTACCTTTTATTTAATTCCGACCTGTAAATACCGTAAATAGCTTCAGAACTGAACCAAGATCGCTGTATTCGCAGTTACATGAAACTCGATACGAAATTTTATTTCGAGATTTTGATACTCATCTCGCGTTCTCGCAGAGCTCCTTATTTGTTTCAGAGCGAACTCCTCTACCTTCTGATAGAGTAATTAGAGTTCGCGAGTTGAAGAGAGTTGATATTTGGCATCAGAGCGTTTTTATTTATTTTTATTTTGACAGAGCAAAAAAGGTTAACGAACAAAATTGATTTTCTTGTTTTAATTGGATCAGAGAGCTCATGGTCGTTTGAACAGAGTATAAAGATATTTCGTCATCGTTTGTCAAATTTGGATTCGAGACGAAAGCCGTTTTGGATCTACATATATAATCTTAGAAAGGAAAAATGACACTCCAACCCAAATTTTACAAGTGATGACCAAAAAAAAACAACAAAAGGTAAAACTTTTTTTCGGTTCTGATCAACCAAAATTAGGGCAAGAAACGAGGTGATCTTAACTCTATCATCTCTCGTTCGCAGGCGGCTACTTAATTATTTCAAAAGGAACTTATCGCCGCTTTGTCAGAATAAAAAAAATAATTATTGAGCTGAGGTGATTCAACTCTCTCACTTGTTGCCCGCAAAGAACTTGGCACTGGTTGAGAGAGAACTTTTCTTCGATTCTGAAGGAATCAAGCAAGAGTAGCGAAATCGCTGGATTTGCGATCAATTAAAACTCAATTCGGACTGCGATTCGCAGTTTGCGTTAGTCAGATAACTATTGTGCATTGAATTAAGTAATTCGAGTTGAGTTTTATTTGATTGTGTGCGCGGCCATAAGCGGCTCTCGATTGACTGTAGTCTGATATGGAGCTTTTGTTAATCGACTAATCGGAGAATCAATTAGCAAAAGTTGTTTCAAAAAAAAAAAAATGTACCTAACTTAATCGATTAACCTATTCATTTCAACTTATTCGACTAACAAAAGAGACTAAAACTAGCCGACTAGCTTTTCTTTACGATTTTTCGACTAATTGATTTCTTTCAACACATTTTTTATGTGTGTTAAAAAAGAAAACTCGTTCTAAGCTTTTAATAAATTTATTGTGAGTAATTTAAGTTAGTCCATTTTCTGACTACTCGATGGTGAACGGTTAGTGTAAAGTGAAAGATTAATCGAATAAGAGTGGTTAATCGAATAGTTTCAATTCGACTATCCACAAACAATAAAGTTGTTAATCGACAATTCCCCTAATCGAATAGCCGGTTAGTCGATTTTTAGAAAGAGCTGTACTCTTGATGCGCAAAACAAGATTTCGAATCGAGATTAATCTCACGCGATTGTAATTTTGATTGCAGTCATTCCTTCTTTTCTCATGGAAAGTATTAAATGAAAAATTTTGTGCACTCGATTCCATGTTTTCTAAGAAGGTGTGATCGATAAAACCTTTGATTCCTTTTAACCCATTGACGACCGAGAGATACCGAAAGCTAATCTATCCGCAAGAAAATGGTATAAGGTAAGGCAATCAACTGGGCGCAACTCCTCGAAGACCAACCCAATTTTTTGTGTTTCTACTGGCGCTTAGATTGGTCTATAAAATATGTATACTTCATACTTATCGGATAGTCAGGACTATTTTTATATTTTTCTTCTATTACCAACAAAATAGAATTACATAATTATGCAACATTATCACTGAAATCGCCTGAATTCACCAATAATGGTAAGCTAATTGCGGTTGTAAGTAAAAAAAAAATAGTAATTTAGTAATAATTTAAAACATTGGCATTTTACTTTAAAACGTTACTGCTGTAGAAAAAAATATCAATACAATATTAACTAAAAAAAAACATTTCATCACATTTTTTCTGTTTTTTCTTTCTTTTTGCTCTCTTTTTCTTTCACAGCGTAAATCTTTTATATGTAAGGACTCACATACATATATACATACATATAAATATATATATCTAGCCTAGCATCTAAGGAATCTCCGGAAACGAGTATAGCTGGTTAAGTTGACCACAAACATTTGCGTGTTTAGACAAAATTACTCAACTCATTTGTAAGTATGTTTTAAAATGGCACACCGATACATACACCCACATATATTGAGCGTCATTAAAAAACGTATATTTCATCTTTTCACTCGTTTTGTTGCCAATTTTCGGAAAGAAATCTAGTTTCTACTCTAACAAAATCCGCTTAATTAAAAGCACAAAGCTTTTTTCAGATTTTAAAAATAACAAATTTAATAAAATTTTAGATCACACTTTTTTTTTAATTCTAAACATTTTTTTTAACTTTAGTATAAGTGCAAATTTGAAGCGGCTACAAATTTCTGTTCAGATTTCAAGGAATTGTTTTTAGTAACTTTTAACTCGCAACTGGCTCTAAAATTCAAATTAGTTTCAGATCTTTGATTTTCATACATTTTGTCACAGAAATGCATTTTTAAGATAACAGTAAAATCTAAATTAACCAAAAATGAGTAGACCAGTTTGAAAGAATATTTTTAACAAATGAAAAACTGTTAGGGAGATTAAAGAAACATTAAAAAAAGTTAAAGAATTAAAAAAAAAATTTAAAAAAATAAAAAAAAAAATTTTAAAATTTCTTAAGTAATGAAAAGTAAAAAAGAAATAGCTCCCAATTTGACACACTAAAAAATTCAGATTAAAAATTTGAAGTTTATATAAAAGTGTTATGGAATTTGCTAATTGAATTGAACTTTGATTTTTATAGATTTTCTTTGAGTATGAAATACATTTTTATGAAAAAATAACAAAAAGATTTAATGAAAAAGATAAACAAAAAATGAAAGGAAAATTTTTTAAATTAAAAAAGTTGATTAAAAAGTCTACAAAAAATATACATATGAATATGAAAATCAAAAACAAAATTACAAAAATTATAAAAATTAAACGAGATTAAATAATAAATAACTAAGAATGTAAAAACCTCACAATTTGAGCACCAAAATTGTATCGTTTTTATAACTGCACATTCAAAATACATCAAACAATTCAGGTTGATAAATTTGAGATTTAAATATAAATTTTTATGGATTTTGCAAATTTTTTAAAACTATAAACTTCGATTTTTATAGATTTTGTTAGAAAATGAAATACATTCTTACGAAAAAAATAATAGTTAGAAAAAAAATTAACATGAAATTTAAGGAAAATTAAAAAAAAAATTAACAAAATTAAAAAAATAAGATTAATCTTTTTTTTTTCAATTTTATAAAAATTCCTGAAAACCCATTTAAACAATTAGCCATTGCCATATACTGAACGACACTGACACATACACTGTATGCACCTACAAATAAAATAAAAAACAATTATTAAAGCTTGTTGTTTTTGTTTTTTTTTTGCATTTTCAGTAAATTTTAATTAAAACTTTTGCCGTTCTGATCCAACTTTACTGTATTGCACTGTATGCCGACTTGTTTTGGATGCAAAGAAGAAATCTGGATCGAGCTGGAGACTAAGCGTTGCCGTCACGCAGTAAGCCCTGCACTTCTTGGCTGGCCACCAAAAATTAATTGACAACATTTTATACCTTTTCCCCAAAAACTAGAACATTCTTCTTCTAAACAATTCTGGTACTCGGATAACAATTCGCAATAATTGTTATTTAACTCTTTTTTTGCAGCGATTTTGCAACGCAAATTGACTAGAGAAGAAAGTGTGATGCAAACGCTGTTGCACCATTTGACAACAAACAAATATCACAACCAGTCAAAAGCAACAGCAAAAACAAACAATTGAATTATTTTCATTTTAGGGTCTATAACACTCGACCAATCGATGACAAATGGACCAACGCAATACATGAAAACTTGACTAAGGTTTTGGTTTATGGCCTGCTTCCACTGACTTTCAACTCATACAATTTTTACAATTAGGCAATAAAATACTGCTGAGGAGGAGTACTCTCTTTTACTACAGTTTTGTTTTTGAAGAGAATGAAAAATATGAAAAGCTAATTTTTTTTTTTAATAAGAAACACACACCCTTTACAAATCGACTCCACTCCACACCTCTTCACTTCACTTCACTTCACTTAACTCTACTTTACTGCAATCCACCTCGATTTGATACAATTAAACTCAACTCGTCTCAACTGTAAAAATTAATCTCGCCTATTAATTGAAATTAGTAAGAAAAATGAAAAATGAAAGTGTTACTTAAAGCTGAAAAAAGCCGAAAAAAACAAAGAAGCAACAATGAAGCGTAAGAAAGAATGAAAGAAAAGTGAAAAACAAAAACTGGAGAGAAAAAAGGTAAAGAAAAAAACTTTAATCATTACAAAAAAAGTTTCAAAATATTTCCAAATTACATTTTATGCATAATTTACATTAAATAAAATAAATAAATAAAAAAAAAAAGTTTCAGAAATAAACGCAAAAAAAAAATTAAAAATATAAAAAGCTGGATTTAATTTATTTATTTGTCAAAAGAAATCAACCCATAACTGGTAAGCATTTTAAGTTAAAGCGTTCCAGAGATATTATCAACGCTATCGGAACCATGCGAATAAAAAAGAAAAAACAAGAAATTTGGCTTTACACGAGTACTAAGCAAAATTGAGGTTAGTTATATATACAAGGACTATTAGTGTGTACCATAACCTCAAATGTTAAGAGTATGCTTTGAGAAGCTTTTCAATTCATAATTTTTGCCCCACCACATATTGACAAGTTTTGACTACTTTATTTATTTAATTTAATTTATTTATTTCATCAAAATATAGTTCGTTTAACAAAACTCTTTTATAACATTGTACAAAATTTAAAAAAATTCAAAAAATTTTACCCAAAAATTTAAATTTGGGTATGAAGTTTTATAGTCCAGTACAATACAGTGGAAGTTTGTGGTTTGTGGCTAGATATTTTGATATTTATGCTGATTTTTTTTCCACATAGCGCATGCTCGAAATGTTTTTTAAATGCCAAAAAAAAAACGGCGCAACACTCTCGGTATAAAATTTGTTATACTCCAATGGGCTATAAAGCTTGTTTTTAATTTCGTACAAAGTTTGGAACTCGGATTTAAAAAGAGCTTGTTATAGAATGAACTGTGTTAAAAAAATATAATTAAATTTACATTAATAATTCAAAACTTGTCAGAACGTGGTGGGGCTATAACTATCCAATATGAAAATTGAGACGGCGTTTGATGAACAACTAACGCCGACAGCATCCCAAAAAATTTGGTTTTTTTACAACAATGACATTCCTTTATAATATCCCATGCACATCTGCGAAAGCTCTCAAAAGCGCATTCCAAAAGCTTATACCTATTGAGATTTATAAAAAATCAACAGAGCTTTCAAAGTTTTTATCATTTTAAATATCAATCATTATTTGCTGCTGCTAAGATGACCTCAACAAAAATGCTGAAAATCCTGTCCACCGAAAGAGTAAATATATTTTGAGCTTAAGCTCTAATTAAAACTACCACAGAAATCACACGCTTACACAGTACGAGCTGATATTTTAAAATTGAAAGATCTACGTGTAGAATTTCTTTTTGAAATTTTTATTTTGTATACATACTTTATAAATACATTTATAAACTGTAAAGGAGTTTTTTTTTGTGCTCGGACCTTTAATAAAAGCTTAGATAGAGGCTGTTCAGGAGA
Source organism: Anomoia purmunda (assembly GCA_951828415.1). NCBI lineage: Eukaryota > Metazoa > Arthropoda > Insecta > Diptera > Tephritidae > Anomoia > Anomoia purmunda. The sequence goes on from OX639997.1 coordinate 99,473,287, forward strand.
GCTATTTTTTTGAGTTACGAGAGATTTTCAGCTCCAACGTTCTTCTGATTTTCGTAAGCTAAAGAAGTTTTTCTACGAAAAAAGCAAATAAACTTTGACTCTTCCCTTTTGAATTCTTAATTTGACAAAAAACTGTTACATTTTAAGTTAACATATTTGTGTTTTGATTATTTTCAATTTGGATTTTAAAAAGCTTTGGAAAATATATGTTTGTTTCAGTCACTTTATTATCGCTTAGCTTTTATATGAAAAATTTTTTTTTTAAAATATTTCCTTCAAACATTTCAATTTAACCTAAAATAGGTCACAATATAGAATTCAAACCGTTTTTTTTTTTAGCTATAACCATATATTCAAAGGGGCTTGAACTAAAAAGTTGTATACATACATATGTATCTTTAGGAAAATTTTGAAAATTTTGAATCGGTTTCGAAATTTTTGAAAAGCTATCTAATATATTAGAAAACACATTCAAAAATGCAGAAAGTAACAATATACATAGTTTAGTTTTTTTATAACTGAATTCTCTTCATTACATTTGAACTACATAAATATATATGTACATAAATACTTCAAATTATTGTCCATCATATACCATCATATGTATGTATATGTATTTTATAAAAATTTTATCAGACAAATGTTTCTAATTCCTTTCTATTAATTTTTTACTGTTTACACATATACAAACGTATATATGTAGTATAATGCCCTTGATTTTTTAAAAGGCTCTGTAAAATGACGTATTTTGTTACTATTATCGCTTCAAAATTACATAAAAATATGTTTCAAAACATTTTTTGAGAATCAGCCAAGCACAGTGTTAATATTTTGTGGTATAATACTATGCATTTCGTTTTCAAAATTCAATTAAACGTATATTTTTATTTATTTTAACACAGTTAACATTACGTTAAATAATGTTTCATTTTTTGCAAGCTTATTTCTTAATCTTCTATCCTTTAATTACAATCTTTAATTTATTAACGCCTCTTTTTGGTTGTTAACTATTTTTTTTTTTTATTATAGTGCCTTGGGCTTTGAAAAGCTCTTGAAAATGTATTGGATTATTATATATTTACTATCGTCAAATATGAACATTACTTATAACTTATTTTTCTCTTATGCTTATAATTTTTTGCCAAACAACAAAACTAAACTTAAGATTTTTGTGGTAAAAAAAATTGTGTAACAAAGTGTGTTCGTTTTTATAAATATACATTTGTTATTTTATAGAATTTTGGATAATGGTTTTATTTTTGTCTGTAAAAAAGAGATGAAATATTATTGATATAATTTTATAATTTTATAAAAAAGACATACTGATTATAATGTCAGAACTCTGTATGAAAGTAAAAAAAATGTTTACGAACATTCATTGATCAAACCAAAATAAATTCAATTTTGATTTGTCTAAAATTTTGTAGAATCTATTTAATTTATACAACGTTATTTTTGAAGCTTTACATTTTTTAAAAATAAGAATTCCGTATTATACGTATAATTTAAATATGTATTACAATTAAATGAAAATTAATAAAATTAATAAACAAATCTATATATAGAAACATAAAATTGTTTTTCTTACAAAATGTTATCAGATTTACTAAGGTACAGCGTTGAAGCCCAGCCGCACTTAAAATATTATTGGAAAAACATTTCTCAAGCGGATGACTCCACGACTCTACTAGCAGAGCTTTTGGCGATTGTTGTCTCAAATTTTGTTTCTACATTTCCTCTGCAAGGTTTTTATACGGTTTTTTATTTTAATCTTTTGCCAAGAGTTGGGCCATCTACCATCTGTATAATAGTCAATGAGATCAGACTGCACAGCACTCAGTATGGCTAAAAAGCCATCCATCAACCACAGCGTCTTGCATAGAAGGCAGGCAAAGAAACAAGGCGGTGGTGTTGTGATGCAAGAGCAATAATATCGTAAAAAAAAACATTCTGAAGTTCTAGTAAATTTTGTAGGAATGCCTAGCACTTCAGCTTACAGCTGGGTGCACTGCCAAGTTAATATTTCATGGTGCCATTAATGAAACTCGAACTTTTAAAATGTATACAGAAATATTCTAAAAATATCAAGACAGTCAGATCACATCGATCTGTTACATCACATCAACTTGTCAGATCACATCATCTGCATAGAAGCTAGCGGCCGCTCAAATAAAGCCAAATCACAGCATATAGCTGAATTAAAATGGACTCTGCCAAGTTATTATTTTACACTTGCATTATTGAAACTTCAAATTCTTAAACGTATCTGAAATTTTCTTATCCGAACACTACAGTCATCGAGGAACAGTAACGTGATAATTTTCTGATTGATTTACATTAATTTCTTTAATACGAGTAGTGACACTTAGTTTTTCGATGACATGATAAGATGCTAGACAGATCGCAGATCCACTTTTTGAATGTGCACCAACGTTTTTTTTTGCTGCATCGAATCAGGCTTATACTAAACCGATTGACGTAAATTAAATCATATTATAAGAGGATCGAAGGATATGATATATAATTTTTTTGAGCTGTGTGATTGCGTCCTTTGCATAGAGCCAGACGATTCCTCATATATTACGGAAAAATCACCTCATGCATACTATGTATGTAGTCAGATCACATGATATCTATTCTACTTATTTAACTCTATATGTATGTATATGAAGTCAGTCGTCTGCCAAATAGATCACATCATATGCAGCTGGTCTCGCGATATCACATCACGCGAGGCTAGTTGGATCACCTGATTATTATTCAAACAGTCATAGAGTCATAGTTTCTTATATAGAGCCACAGAGCTTTCCGAGACAGATCAGATCAAATCAATTGAGGCTTGTAAGATCATTTGTGATATTCAATCCAAGTGCCATAGTATTTTGTCTAAAACTAGTACTCTTAACATCCAATCTGGTGAAATTTAAGGTTTAAAACATTTTGCTTTACATCTTCTAGTCCAAATGGCTCTTGCGTTATCACTCAGGCACCGCACCGCACCAAATATTACATACCAATTTATGTTCCAAACAAATATAATGTATGTATATTGGTATATCACAAAAACAATAATAAGAAGTACTTCAATTGGAAAGTTTACCAAATAATATCATCTCTGAGTGTACATTGCCATTTATGATAAAACTCAACTCAAGTTATACCTGGAAAAATTCACACTGAACAACACGAGCCGATAACGAGAGAAGAAACGCTAAAACAACAACATTAATTCAAAACAATTTTACCAAGTGTGAAGGAAAAAAAACAATTGCACTAGAACAGTAAAAGTGGATCGCAAGATGAACAACGGAAAGAGAGTTCAATGACACTAAGCTGTGTGTTTGTCACTTCGCGCGAAGGATTAAAGCTGGACTTTTTGGTAAAATAAAAAATTGTGCAAATTAGTTGCTTAGTTGAAATTGGCGATGTGAGTTGAGGGTGTGAATATTGAGCGAGTGTTAAAATTATAAATGAAAGTCAAAACAAAAAAATATATTTAAATAATGGATAGAATAAAATAAGATAAACTATTAAAAGTATGTTTTTAATTAAGCAAAAGTTATTTTTGCTTTAGAACTATTGATTTCGGTAAGCAATGTGTTATATGTGAAGAAAACTCTTTCGTTGCAAAATTGGCTATATTTGTTGAGATAGCTGTAGCAAATGCAGTTAGCTTGTTCGGCAAATTAGGGAAAACTGTATTTTATTCTTTTGCTGGTTTTACAGTTTTTCAAATAAACATATCGTCGCTAATATGTCAAACTATCAAATATGTGCGGATATTTATTATTCAATATTATTATTATTATTATTATTTCATATTCAATACTTTGCAGTCGCTTTTACCATCGTACGTAACTTGGAAAATCGTACTTACATTTTGCATAGGCTTTGATGTTACTTAGCGAATTTTCCGGATGTTTTTGCTCTACTGAAAATTTCTAATTTTTACATGGCGTCGATGTTTATAATAATTTTTCTACTAAGTCAAAACAAACATAATTTCAAAGAAATATTTTTCACGGTATTTAAGGGATTCCATTCCAACGGAAAGCGAACCAAAATATCAAGTCAAATAATTGCCAAATTGAGCCACCGTCAACAAAAAAAAGTTTTCAAAAATCAACGAAAATCCGCAGTTACGTAGTTATTGAAATCTTATTGAACAAAACTGCATACCTTCAAGAAAATTTTTTAAATTTTTATTAAAAACTGCGCGCACTTTTTGTTTTGTGAAAAAAATTTACATGCACGACCTTTAGAATCCGAAAGTACCGTACGTTTTATCTAAAAAATTGCCCTCCGCCCTACATATGTACAACAGGGATACATACATATAGAAATAAAAAAAAATAAAGAGTTTTATTTTTGTGTAAAATGTTTTTGTTTTGCAAATTTTTCATTTCATTCAGCTAAAAATGAAAATTGTTGTAGTAAAAAGATTAGATACCATTTGAAATGCAAGTACATATATAAAAACTATAATTATAATGAAACAAAAAGTTGAAATGTAAAAAAAAAATTCTTTATGTTATGTATTCCTGCTAAAAAAACAAAAATAACAATTATTGGGTTTAGTTGTTTTTTTTTTAATATACTTTTAGTGTAAATTTTTGTGGTTCTATACTTTTTTTTGATAATTTTTTGGTTCTAATATCTGTATTTCTTATTTATACACAATTTTATTTCTTGTACTTAACAAAATATTTTTATATTTAACAAAATATTTTTATATTTTGTTCTGGCCGCCGCAACAGTTGCTTCGTGAATATCGTTGATGTTGCTGTGTTTTTTATTACGAAGCACTTTCACACAAAGCGAGCTGTCTCACAGCTGTTGTGTTTGTAGCGATTTGCTACACCCTGCTAAATCGGCTTACGGTCGATTTGAACAATTGCGTCGCATATACTTAGCATTATGGGTGAAATAAAATCAAATATATGTTTGCATATATTTTTAATATTTCATATAATATTAAAATTACATTTTATTTTATGTAAGAATAACGCTAACAAATGGATATTTAAATCCCCGAGATATAGTATTTTTATAGTATGCCAAACTTTTTTCAAGTTACTTATAGACATTATTTTGATACTGAAATTATAAGTCTTTTGATTATAGTTATGAGTGAAAAAAATGTTTGAAGGCATGCACCTTTTATTTTGAGACCGAAGTTATAAAAAGTATTTTCGTAAAAATTGTGGGATAAGGAGATAGATTCTTTAAAACTTAAACGACATTTTTTCGAGACCAAAACTATTTTTCATAATCATTCTTTTATTTATTTATTTATTTATTTCAGTCTAAGAACACATGTTTCTTACAGACTACTTACAGAGTAAGGTAACTAACAGCTATGATTATAAAAACTTAGAATCAAGACGAATTCATATCAGGTGGTGTTATAAGTACGAAAACAAAAATTTACACTAAGAAAATATACACAAAATGACAGTATGATTTACAACAAAAACATAATTTTGACTTAACGTTTACCAAGCGAATTCAATCAGCTGCTTGATCAACTTCACCTTATATGAATTCGCCTTGCTTAGAATATTGTGTTTAGAGCACTAGAAAATACACATTTTGAAGACGAAAAATCAAATTGGATAGAACTCGATGTTAAATTTAATTTAATTAAAGCCCGGACAAGGGGTGCGTTACGCGAATACAATGTTTTAAAATTATTCCCATAGAAAGGTAAAACACTACATAGATTTCGCTGTGGTATGTTGAAATGAATTCTTTCCAAAAGCAAGGGCAATTTCACCACAGTGGATATTAAAAACAAAAGAAAGCGAGAGTACTGATCTTCTTGTTCCTAAAAACTTTAGGTTATTCAAAAGCAAACGAGATTTATATGAGGAAAATGGCTCATCAAAACTCAACGACCGTAAAGCATATTTTAGAAAAAATGTTTGGACGCGATCACTCCTACTTATATAATTTTGATGGCTTGGCCTAAAAAAAACAAAAATAAAACAAGGGTACTTACAAAAAGGAACTAACAAATGCCGTATATAATAACTTAAGAGTATCTGGGTTGAAAAATTTTGAGCTATTTCGCCTCACAAACTTCGAAATAATATGACTAATATGTTTATTAAAAGAAAAATTACTCGAAAAAATTACGCCAAACTTTTTAACAAAGAATGAGAAATGTTATAAGACGTCGATAAGATATGAGATTATTTTGAATACGTGACTTTAAAGCATTTTTTGATTTTTAAATAAATACAAGAATTAACGCACCATAGATATAGTGCAAGCTCTCAATTCAATTTTGAAGCTTATACGCATCTCCCGGCTTCTCAATTTTCGAAAATACTTTTAAATCATTAGCGTAGAGCAAAAATTTAGCAAATCTAAAACAAATATTGTACTTATAAACAATACAAATAATAACAGGCCGCTACCACAATACCTTTTATATAAATAGGATTCAATCTATTTAAAAAAAAACTGAATTAAAACCCATACAGGACAGCTTATAAATCAAAAAAAAAAAAACTTAAAGGACTTTTATTTTGAAACTGAAATTCCTCACGCCTTACCACAATAATTATGATCAATACACTTTGTTTGAGTTTTGAAATACTGTTATTTTGAGACAAAAATTATAAAAGTGTCAATTTCTGTAAGTCTAGAAAGACTTTTATCTCTTATAACAATTAAAAAAGTCCTTAAAAACTTGTATTGTGTGGCTGAAGTTGTAAAAATCTTTTCATAATAAATATGAGTGAGAACATTTTTGAAGTCTTGAAAGATAAAACGCCGATATTAGTTTTTGAGCACAAGTTGTTGTCTTTTTTCCTTATACTGGCCTTGAGCTCAAAAATTAAAATATTGTCGTTTAATAAAATCAGGCCAAAAAATAATATTTGTATAAGTCTTAAAAGATTTTTATTTTGAGACAGAAATTTCAATCGTTTTTTATTATAATTATGAGCGAAAGAATTTTATAAGCCTTACAAAAATTTCGATAACTCGTTAATTTTTACTCTGCTTGTCTCTTAAATATCCATCGATTTCAGTTTATTGCTCCAGTAAAACTGATTACATAAAAACAGAAGATGAAAAATAAAAACTGAATACCTTTGCTAAAGTACTCTGAATATGGAAGTACAGTTTATACTTTTCCAATAGTTTCTGTGAAACAAATTTCTTCGTGTAACCTTGTAGAGTTATCCACGCCTGCGATTCCTGGAAACAATAAATTTGAAGCGAAAAATTTTAAACAAACACAAATGTCCTTTTCCTTTGCTTTTACACACAATAGATATTCTAAGTTAGCTACGAAGCTTGTTTACCGTCTAGCACAAAAACAACATATTTTAAATAAGCAAGCAGTATTGAAAGATGCGACAGGATGCCAGCGTAAAATCGATGATATTGTTTCACAACTCGGCTAGCATTTAGCGAAACGAATATTAAATCCTACCACCTGAAGGTAAGTACATATCTTCAAAGCAAGTAAGTTACTAACTAAGCGGGCATTAAACAGGTAGCTTAAATGCTAGCGCCTTTTAGGTTGTTTTCAGAATCCATTCATATTCATACATACATACATACACTATATATATATAATATATAAATTTAACAAGTTACTTCCGCGAAGTACCATCGGTCTTAACGACTTCGGCGAAGGTCGCGCGGATTTGGTATTCCCGCGCAAAACTGTGCCTTAAAATATATATCAACCTTGAAACGGATTTAGTTTGACCCAGCATCGAGTTTTTGTTTTAATACAGATATTTGCCGAGTGCTTATTTAGTTGTTGTTACTAGGCTCAACTTCGGGATTCATAGCAATTTTTAAGTGCAACCTTGAAAGTATTAGGCCGAAATTTTCATCATATGACTAAGCATTCCATTCTTGTGTTACGAGCATACATATGTATGCTTGTCCTTATTTGGTGCCCATTTTGTGTTACGCATTGGTATACAACTTTCTTTTCTTTTTTGATATTTCTTCTCAATATCGAACTTACAAGCTGGGGAATATGAATCAATTTGCCGCGCACAAATTTACTCTATGATAAGTAGATATATGTGTGTATACTAACATATACAGGGTATTCCAAAATTGGAATTATCATCTCTAAATTTTCGAACTACATACATAGTACATATGCAATTTTTTTTTTTCATTTGAAAAGTGTTGACGTGAAAACAATTTGGCGCTATGTTCGCTTCAAACATCAATTATTTTAAAATTTAAGTGCATAATTTTGGGACACCCTACACTATTGCAAATATATTTACTATAAATACAAATACATATATATATACAACGGTGCATGCACATCTACATACATATGTATATAAAGTGGCAATTTTTATGTATGTGCCTTACATCTCAATCGCGCTTAGAGGAGAATAGACAGTGAAATTTTCAAACAAAATTCTTTCTAAATTTAAATTTTTACAAATGCTGTTGTTGTTGTTGTAACGGTTACTCAGACCCTGCAAGATCGGTTAAACCATAGTCGTTATCATCAAACCCATCTAGGGGGAGGCCCAAGATGATTCGATTTTAAAGGGCACGTGAGAAGGTGAGTAGCATCGAGCGGGGAGTTATCACATTCCGGAAATACATTAAGTACGTCGGGGTTGGTTCTGGAAAGGTAGGAGTTTAACCTGCTACAATAACCAGATCGTAGTTGAGCCAGAGTGACGCGGGATTTACAAGGCATCTGGAGGTCTTCCTCCTCTGCTATGGGTGGTGGTTTGACCCCGAGGACAGCAATCAGAGGGCGAGATGACGAAGGTGGTTGTTGTTGTTGTTGTAGCGGCTAGTCGCGCCCCGTAAAGAGCGGACTCACCCATGGTCGTTGTCGTCGAACTCATATAGGGGGAGGCCCAGGAAACGTGCAGTTTCGACAGGGTTGGACCAGAGGGAGAGGGGGGTTAGATGAGTGGGTTTGAGGGGGTATGTGAATAGGTGATTGGTGTCGTGCGGAGAATCTTCACATGCCGGAGACGGGTTTTGATCGGCCTACCTGACGAAGGTGGTAATTGTCTCTGGGTGAATGTCGTTGAAGACTACCCGGTAGGCAGCAGGGCCCAATCTGTTGGTGGTGAGTGACTGTATCTCGTCGGAAATATATCAAAAAGATGCCCTCTGACGTGTCTCGGAGGCGGATCTTCGTCAAGCAGGTACCCGTTTGAGGCTTCTATGCTCCCACCGTAGTGGCCACCCAAACGGGTACCTACTTGGAGAGCATTAAGCCTCATGGTGTAGATGTGCGACTGGTGACATCAGAAGGCATTCCGTTGCTGTCCGGAGTGCTGCGTTCTGGGTAGTCTGTAGTCTCACCCACGGGGTCCTACTTGTCCCAGGCGACCAAATTGGAGCGGCATAGTGTAGAACCGATCTAAACAAAATTTTTTAAATCACCTGGTTTCCTGTAAAATACTGTTGCAGTTAATTTAGCAAATTTTTTTTGGAACTTCTAATTATTTTTATTTTGACTGCTCGAAGTAACGAAAATTAAAAAGTATACATTTTTGAACATTTCTAATTTAGATTATTTATCTAACTACTCTCCTGATATCAAATACGCACGTATGTTAGTAAATAATTTATTGGATAACCATCAAGTAGTTGTAAAATTGAGAAAAAAAACGTGAAATCAGGAAAAAACAATCAGATTATTATTTTAAAGTTTCGTTAATTTAATTTGCGTGTTTACTTTACATTTATTTGGAGATTCTGTTTGGCATATAAATTGAGGCAAACAATTTAAAAATATAAAAAATATTGCAAACTAGCAAATACGGGGCATACTTTCTTATTCTTCAAAAAGTTTAACTTATTAAATTTTATTTAATTGTTCACTAAAACAATTCATTAAAAAAGCTTGTGTTCAATGTAACAAAATTATGTACGGTGAATATCAAAAGCAACATAATTCAATATCATACAGTTGGCAATTATGTATGTTTATTAAATTATTTAAATTTTAAAAATATAGCTGATTGCTTAACATAAACTATATTAATAAATGTATAAACCTCTTTAGAAAATGTGCAAACAATCAAAAAAATTGAAAAAATGAGCATCCAAATTTCCAACTTTCAATTTTTTGAGAACATATATTTAAAAATGATTTGTATTAATAAAAGATCCCAAAAATGATGGTCATTTCAAATTCCTTCAGCTCACCTAAATCTTCATATTTTTACGCAACATTTTGAAATATGTCTTACAATAGTATAATGAAATAACAAATTTTTCTTTGGGGTATTCAAAGAACTCAAAGATTTATTAAAAGATTAGTCGAATAAATTTTTATTTAAAACTATTTTGTTTAAAAAAAGAATCAAATCGTTAAAGCAACAGAATTTCACAATAAAAATAATAAAATTGCAATAATTGAAATAGGAATTAAAAACATTTCCAAACAAATTAATCGAAAAATAATGAATGAATAATAAACCATTGTAAAAAACTGATAAGAAAATTTCAAATAAAAATGAATTAAAAAATCAAACAAACAAAACAATTTATGTGAAATTATTTTAACACTGAAAGAATTCACCTAAAGTTTTTAATCTAAAATTTTAAATACGAGAAATATAATTAAGCAATTTGAAATTAAAAACTTTTCAGATTGAATAACGAAAAATTAACCGAACACTTTTATATTAATAAAGTGCAGTCAAATCAAAAAAATAAAAATTTGAAACAATTCTAAGAATACCGATGCAAAAAGATTTTATAATATAATATCATTTTTTTCTTTTAATAAATTTTCTAAAAAAATCACAAATTAAATTAAATTGATTTAAAATTTCAAGCCTAAAAAATATACAGAAAACAGTTTGAAACTAAAAGCTATTTAAATTAAAAAAAATTTAATTTATAATTACAAAAATGTAAAATTTAAACAAAAAATTTTATATTAATTATTTTTAAATTAGAACATTTTAAAATTTAAAAGAAATACAACTTGTAAATTTTGAACCTGAAAACTATAACCGAACACTTTGAAATAAAAAAAAAAATGTTTGGAGAATTTCTAAACACAAATTAAAAAAAAAAAAAAAATATATTAACTAATTTTAAATTAGCATATTTTAAAATTGAAATAAATTATTAAAAAATTTAAAATTTTGAACATTTACAATTTTTAACATTTTTAGAGGTAAAATTTTTAACATTTAACATTTCTAGCCTGGAAAACATAACCAAAAAGTGTGGGATTAAAAGCTTAAGTTTTTTAGATTGAAATTGTTAACTAGATAATATTAAATTAAACATTCGAAATAACTGACTCAAAATAATATCGAACGTTAAATTAAAAATTAAAATTCCAATTTTAAATCAAGTATAACGATTCACATATTTTAAACCTGAAGAATAATTATTGGAAAATATACATAGTATGTGTTACATTAATAGTTTAAAATTGAAAACTATTTAAATTGAAAAAAGATAAATTAAAATTAGCCAATCAAATTTTAAAATAAATAAAATGCGAAATTAAAAATATTTTGAATTGATAAAAGCAAGCAAAGAAAATTTTCCCCCAAAAAGTGATAGTGCTCGAAAATATCAAATGAAGCTAACAATTTTGAACTAAAAAATTGTATGCTTAAAAAACTAAAATATTTAGGTTAGTAAATTTTAGATTTAATAAAAAAATGCTGAAAGTAAAACTGGCGCTGGGAATTTCATTGAACTCATGGAAATGGGTTTTTTTTTAATATTTTTCTTTTAATTTGTTTATTATACATTTGTTAAAATTGGCGGTATAAAATTATAAAAATTTTTTTTTTTGTAAACGGATATTATATTCGTATTTAGAAGATCATTTTACATAAGAATCAGCTAAATTGAAAATCAAAATTTCGCCAGCGTTAATGATTGTTTTCGCTTGAAAATAGCCTAACTTTTAATCAACTTGCAATAAAACATAAACATGTCGTTCGGCTTATGACTTTTGTATACTTGTCACGCTAATCAATCGCTGTCCGTTATTTAAACGCAGTCGATCCTTCCGCGAAACGTACACAGGTAATTGCTTAGTTCGTTTACCGCGATCACCTTGGCAAGGACAATGGACATTCGTTGACTGAACTGGGATTTTCCCCGCAATGAAGGCTGGATGCGTGGCCGAAAGCGCATAGGTTTTTATATAAATAGCTGCGCGGAAAACTAAGGATTATCATAGTGAAGAAAAATCTGGAGTAGTGAGCATACGCTGATCGATCGCTGGCAGTCGAGAGTTGTTTGTTGTTTTTTTTTTGTGCATTAATTCGCAAGGTGTAAAAATTATTTATAGTGCTATTTACCAGCCAACAAAATTATATTATATGGCAAACTTTGTTCAGTTTTGTGTTAATCTCTGCTTTTTGCTACATCACTGGGTAAAGTTTGTCCTATAATGCCAAATGTAACTTGCAACATAAAGGGTGTGTGGTTTTCGTTTTTTGTTTTTTTAATAAATACATAGTTTATTTCGACAGTGCGAAAGAAAAACTCCAAAAGGTCATTGTTTTGAGGCACAGCTTGCGCAGTTTTGTTGACATTTCATATTGAATCAACACTGGGCAACGTGTGTCTCGAAAAGTGGCATAATTAACACAGCACAGATGAAAGAGTGTTGAGATAAATAAAATAACAACAGATTTACAGTGAAATTATGATTTTAAAATTAAACAGCGATTGTCGGTCTAGTCGTTTAGTTTTAACATTACAATTAGAGTGACTAGACCGAACACTCGTGCTATAATTTTAAAAGTATACAACTTTGAGTGTAAAATATTTTACCTCGATACTCTTAATATATAAGCGAAGCAATTAGCTTCTTTGGTAGCTTAGCTTTAGATGATAGATTTTCTCATAAAGCTAGACAACCATTGAAGTTCGTTGTATCGAAATCAGCAAGGGTAGATTGAAGGAAATGCAATGAAAGAAAAGATGAATAACTACAATGAAAGTGCAAAGATGAGGTGTGTTTGGAAGCTTTCGGCGGTGAAAGCTTTGCGATGAAGTAAAATTCAAGTAAAAGCAAAATCAATAATTGCAGTTTCGAAGCTTTCGGCGGTTAAAGATCTATGGAGAATTTTTTATTAGTGTTGTAATTTTTAGTTAGTGAATATAATGCGTGGAAATTTCGTGAGTGTTGCAGTTTGTAAATAGTTTTCAAACACGTGATAAATTCGATTAAAGGAACGATCGTTGTGATATGTTTTTTACGTAGTACATATCACAGAGATTTTCCTTTTTATGGAGTTTGTTCAAAGGCAACAGAGTTTTGTTTTTTCGATCATGTTGTAAAGTGAATGATTTTATAACTAACCGCCATTTAAGTACAGGAAACAGTTTCTGTGGTTTATTTTATAATTCGTATATCACAGGGGCTGTTCCTTATATTATAAATCGGCTGTTCAACGGATAAGATATTAAGATCGGTAACTATTGTACATATATTGAATATATACTGAGTGAGGTGAACATCTTAACAAACTATTTTCTAAATAATTCCTAAATTTTCTCTTGAGAGTAAAGAATTCGTCATTATTAAAATATGAAAATAGAAAATTTCTATTCTATTTTCAAAGTGGTCAAATTTTGAGACATACCTGGCGCAGTTTTGTTGGGAATACTTTTATATCAACACTGGGCAAAGTGTGTCTCAAAAAGTGGCGTCACCAGCAGCAAACGTGAAAAAGCTTTAAAAAAAATTGGTATAAACCGACATATTTATTTATTTATTTAACACAACGTGACTAAATCGAAAATCCGTGCTATGATTTTATGGTGCGCAGAAGAAAGAAAATTATTCATTGAAATTTAAAAATGATGTGCTTTTTCTATGCTTTCAGTGGGAGTGCAAGCTTTTTATAATGCTTTTGTGAGTGATGTGATTTCGAAAAATCTTGCTGCCCTTTGTCAAATTCGATTAAAGGAACGATCGTTGAGATATGTGTTGCTTTTATAAACATATCACAGCGATTTTCTTTTATATCGAGTTTTTTCAGAAAACAACACAATTTTCGTGGATACAATGTTTTGTAATTATAATAAATCATTTGCTAGAACTGAACGCCATTTAAGTGCAGGGAACAGTTGCCGCGATATATTTTGTTTATAAGATTCATATCACAGTGGCTGTTCTTTATATTTTGAAATGGCTTTTCAACGAGATCAAACAGAAATAATAAATGTGTGAAAAAAAATACTATAGATAAAATTGTAGCGGAGAGTGTATGAAATTTCTTATGCAATGCAACTACATAAATAATTTTTTTTTTAGCATTTCAATAAATTTTCTTCTTCTTCGCAGCTCTCAAAAAATAAATGCTCTTCAAAAGAAAATTTACAGCAACGGTAAAGTGCTTTTTCTAGCAATAGAATGAAGTTCAAATAAGCTATATTTAAATAAAAAAATTTAAAACATATAGCTTGTGATTACTTTAATTAAATTTCATAATGATCGGTTGAGCCGTTTCGGAGAAGTTCAACCACGTACACCGTGACACGCGATATTTATGTATATAGGTATACGATTTTTTAAGTTTATTTTTTTTTATTTACCCTATTTTTAATCCCAAGTGGCTTTTGTTAATTTTATATAAAAGTTTAGTTCATCCAGTAACAAAAAAAAAAACACAAATGAATTAAAATATCAAACTTTGTAAGGAATTTATAAAAATTCCACAAATTTTCATCAAATTTTCAAACTTAAAAAAAAAAAGTTTATAGAAAACTTTTCGGTATCCAGTTTTCTAACCCATTTAATTATAGCAAAAAATAAGCAAGTCCAATATGTATATCTTCATTTACCTCATGAGATCCGTATTACAATAATTGACTTCTTAAAAAAATAATAATTTTTATTTTCTTAACAACAAATAGAACTTAAAAGGAAAACTGCTACGAAGTGATTTTTTGTAATAAAACTATTACGGTCCCTGGTTTTATTTGTTTTTGTTGCTTTTCATTTTTTTTTTAAATAATTGAATTTATGTTGATTTTTGTATTATAATTTTCCGATCATTTATAAAATTTGAATTGGAGTCCAACCGGTTTCGGCGTTGAATATTTTTGAATATGTATTTTTACGCAGAAATTTTAAGCTTAAACTGTTTTATCATCTGAGGTGATTTTTTTTTTTTAAAATGTTATTTATAAAAAACTGTTCTTTTGTAAGTATTTTCAAATCTTAATACTACATATTCCGAAATATCTTGACGGAAGTCTTAAAAAATAATAAATTTTATAATTCCAGTAAAAAAATGCAACCTGTCTTTTTTTTGTTCTATGTATATTATTTTTTACCATAGGTCTAAGCCAAGAATGATAGAAAGCCAGATTTCGACACGTCACAGCGGTTCCTGCCACAGGAATAGCGTGAATAAAAGGAAGTTGATAGCTGCACTTGTGCTTTTTATTTGCACTGCAACTTCTAAAATGCAAAGCTCGGCACTTCACATTTATTATTCTGTGCTTAACTTTTTGTAAAAATCACTCAAAACTCTGACGACGTCAATCCTTCAAACGAGGCAAATACGAAGTAACGGAGGTGCTTTTGTCGTCACCTTCTTTTCTCTGCAACGTGGGTATAAGCCACTATAATTTTACAACAACATAATTGTTACTCCGGACACTTTCAGCAAAAAAATTATAACAAGTTTATGGTGTTTTTGAGCTACTAAAATATGCTAAGCTTTTATAAAAAAAAATACTTGGCGATCCCACTAACTTCTAAATAGAGTGCTTCTCAATTCTTGCGTCCGAAACCGGAATTTACATTCTACGGTTCGCTAGTCTGGTGGATAGCCGTTGAGGTGAATAATTTCGCATCAAAATTAAGCGACCGGCGTTACGATCACTGGGGCAATCAGATTATGAACGCCGTCCGTGATATGCCCTCGCCAAATCTTTATATTAAGGAATCAGCATCTCAAGGGGAGCTAAGGTTAAAAGAAATGGGACTTTGAAAAAACGACCGCTTTGCTTAAGGTGTGTACTGCGTCTCTTTAATGGTCTACCAGATTTTCCGCGTGTTTTTTCGTAGTAGGTATTTACCATCTTGGAGGCCAGTCAAACTTTTCTACCATTGGCGAGATCCAGACATAGCGCGTTCCATCAACCGTTAGAACTCTCTTTGTTGTTTAGACAACACCAACTCATTCGCTGCGGCCTTTAAAGTAATTTCCTTTTCTGCTGATAATTTCAATTTTTATATTTTTCATTTGCTCTCTAACTCTCTCTCACTTGTAAGGCGTCACGTTCAGTTAATCTCAACTCGATTGCCGCCAGAT
This sequence comes from Anomoia purmunda, assembly GCA_951828415.1. Taxonomy (NCBI): domain Eukaryota; kingdom Metazoa; phylum Arthropoda; class Insecta; order Diptera; family Tephritidae; genus Anomoia; species Anomoia purmunda. Next base: position 99,489,570 of record OX639997.1, read on the forward strand.
CGTTCTTAAGAAAGACCTGGGTCTAACATTGCAATATTTTGGAGAGTCAGGACACTCATCTCCGAAACTTTTAGAACGAGCCGAGTAAGTTACAAACTTAGGTCGTCGATACAGCATTACCTTGATATGAGTGCCATATGTTAACGAAATGAAAGGCTCTGCTCTGAATATTTAAGAGCCTAAGGAGGTTGAAATGAATATACCCGCACGCAGCTGCCCAGATTTTTGTAGTACTAGAATAAGATTTCTGGGCAAGCTTAATTTTAGATATGTAAAGGAGGTATCAAACATGAATTAAATGGTTCTGCTTAAGTTTTTAAACTCCATGGACTGAATTTAATAGAATAGGGTTTTCGTTTTTTCTTTATTCTTTTTCTGGTTCGACTATAAGTGATTCGAATTAAAATGGATTTTTAAAGTGGTAATTGGTGTGATTTTAAGCCAGTACTCGTCACATCAATTAGATAAAAATCACATCAAAACGTTTGAAATTGGTAGCCGGAAAATGGGGCTCTTTAATGCCGTGCTATTAACTCTGATTTACTTTTAGAGAGGATAGAATTTAATAAAAAGTATTAGTTCGACAAAAGAAAAGCAGTGGGTAGTTTGTATGGTGTGATAGTACGACAATAAATTGCGCGGGTTTGTAGTATTTTCTTACACAAAATGCGACACTGTGCTTGATTTAAGTTTAATAAAGATCGTTTTTTTTTGCTTGAACGGCAATTTTTTTTAATTGTCATATTAATATTCAAAACAATTGTTTTCTTTATTTTTGCCAAAACAATTGTTTATATTTTTATAAAAGCTGTATTTGGGGGCAATACAATGGAGGGTGAGTTAATACGTATCAAATTCAACGCAGAAACATTAGGGTGGACAACTAAAAAGTAGCTAAAAACTTGGCGCTGAGGAATCGCATTCGTACGAGTATGAACAGGCAAAAATACAGGAGCATACAAAAGTTGTTGCTCTTTATGAATTTACCTCGATTTATAGCCTAATCGATTCTAACACAACAAAACAACTACCAATGAATATAAGTAGTATGTAGATAAAGGATATGCGTGCGAAAATGAATTGCGTGAATCTATGGCTGTGGGTGGCTAATTGAACTAAATATTTATGTATATACATAGACGGCGAAGGCATATCATAAAACTTTACCCATAAACCCCGTCACAGGTGCTTCCTTTTTGCGCACTACGCCGCCACAGATGACCTACTTACTTGGGTTTTTTGATTTTCTCGTTCCACTGCGTTGATTGAATGATTTGCGTGAACGCTTCAGCATTTTGCCAATCATTAGCTACGCATCAGTTCGATTTTGTTTGCGATTACGGCATGTTTTTGAAAAAATTAACGGAATCCGAACGCGAAGCATTAAGGGCGCAAAGGCGTGAAACCCAGCTGATAACAGCGCGGGCGAGAGCGGATAAAAGTAATAATGAAATATTTTGTATAAATTTAGTTTCAATTTTAATTAATGTGGAGAAGTGGAGATTGCAATGTAGAATATAGGCAAAAAAAAAAGTGGAATATCGACAGCAGCTTTACGTAATCGAACTAACTACAATTTACATAATCAATGCGAGGATTGTACCAGTAGCAAAATAGGAATAAAAATCAAATCTTAGGTGTTATATTTTATAAAAGTGAATATCCCCAAGGCAAATGAAAGCTCTTCTAATAAGAAAACTTTCTCGACAGTAAAAGTTTATTAAAAATGAAAGTTCTTCGGAAGTGAAAGTTTCTTGAGAACAAAAGACAGTTATTTTTATAGCGTTTTCTCTTCTCGAAATACTTTTCACCTCATTCTAAGGCAACATTACGAAAATATTACATTTTTCATGTGATAAAAGAACAAGAAAAATTCCACCTTGGAAATTTCACTTGCATCACCCATTCAATTAAAAGAAATTAGACAAATGACTTGCATTTAGTGTCAAAATTAAGACTTTCGAACGAAACTACACATTAAAATCAGCTTCACAGCCTTAACACTCGCATTTAGTAGCGGGTAGAAAATGTCGCACTTTTCTGGGGCCAGAGTGCAATATTTTGGAAGAAAGAGAAAACAACAACAACAAATAACTTAGAGAAAATGAGGGGCAGAATAAATGCAACACAAAATGGCCTTAGTGTAAATTATTTCGAGAAAAGAAAACTATATTAAAGTTAACACAAATGCGGTGATTATGAATTTCGTTTAGAGACCACTGCGAACAATTTTTTGTATCACTGAGGACAAAAACTAAGCGAAAATATCTTTTTGTATTTTCTGCAGCTTTCGGTGTTTGCAAATGTCTGAGATAGTAAAATATCAGTCACAAAAGGATATAGAGATATTAAAGTTAGGAAAAGATTAAAAAGTGCGCTGCTGATTTTTGGAAAAGTATACTACTATAAGTAGGAGTTGTGCCAAATTATTATTTGAATTTATTATTGAAATATGTATCATTTTCTGATTAGTAATTCCCCAATTTAAATGAAAAAAAATTTGTTTTCAAAGGCATCTGCTTATCAAGGTACACGAATTTGGAGTAGAAGCTTTGAAAATATTACTGTTTTTTTGGTTTTTTTTTTTTTGAAGGAGTAAACTTTTATGCTCGCATTTGATGAGAAAAATATCGAAAGATAGAAATAAAAACGAAATTTGAAATGAATAAAATCACTCAAACCTAGAAAGTTGCTTAGTTTAAAAACAGCAATTCAGAGTGTACGGAAATTAAAGCTCTTTTTGATGAAAGCTAAAGTAAACTAATTGAGAAAATGGATTGTAACTCTATTCTGCTCCTGTCTCAAGAAAAAGTTAAAACTGTCTATAGTTTCAGGAGTGTGAAAGATACAGCATAACAAGTAAATAGTAAATAGTAAATAGTAAATAGTAAATATATGAAAAGCTTTCGAGAATTAAAACTCAACTCTTATTTAATACACTGAAATGAACGACATAGAGCATGAAATAGCATGAAGTTTGAAAATTTGAGTGCTTACTTTTATCATTAGGAATATAAAACTTATTCAATCTCGATTTCGGTTATAATCCCCATTGACAATTGCACATAATTATTTCACTTCTATTCCACTTTCTAGGCTTCATTTATGTTGTAAATCCGCCAGAAATTCCACGTGTCGCCTTCGGCTCAGGCATGCGGCGTATAACACTACCGATATCTGGGCCGGGCTTAACGCCATTTATGCGTAAACTACAAGGCGAAGTACGTGATTATCCTGGTCCCTATGAATACGTTAATACAAAAGGTTTGGAAATAAAAGTGAGTAGAAATGTTACTAGCTTCAATTTACTACCAATGGAAGTTAACTTCGGTACAATGCTTCCGCTTCTCTTCCAACAGTACCCATCGACGTTTGGCTATTCATCGTTTGTGAGCAAATTACCACGCCTACCGCCCACGGAAATATCACCTTACCCGTCGGCGGCCATTCAAATCGCACCGTCGAAAAAACCCAAACAAGCTGCACGCCCATTTAATGTTGGCACCAAGAGGGATGAACCCAAAAAGCTCATCACACCTAGGTAATTTGATTTCGCTTCCAAAAAAGCAAGCAAAATTAAATTCTACTCATTTAATACTACAGTCCAGCGGATTATGCATTTTTTAAACCGAAACCTAGTATGAAGATATGTTCTGCTTTCGGTTCTAAGCGCATTTTTTGGCCTGCAGTGGCGATTATTTGCACTCCAATAAATAATGCAAAATGTTCAAAATGTAATAAAACTCCGATCGGCGATTATTTTCATCAATTCCAATTGAATTTGGATATGTGTAGACGTTGTATGAAGAAGCAGCTGCGTATACTGAATAATTGCTCGACAGATAAGTTTTATGGTGCGCGCATGCGCAAAGAATTATCACAATACCACCCAGCAAGATACTGTGGATTCTTCCATGATCATCAGGGCACTACGGCAGCTATTCAACATATGCCCACGGCGACCTTGAAATATAAAATCAAGACAGAAAATTATCTTTACATGTATAAGTAGCTATGAAGGTAAGAAGGGGATTGTAAGGGAATTTTGTATAGTCTTTTATAAAGATTTGGAGACTTCTAAATGCCAATAAAGGTTATTAATGGTTTATGGACTAATTTTGCATTTTCGATGGCAAAGAACGAGTAAGTTTAGGAAAAAGATCTGGAGTAAGTACTCCTGAATAGTGAAAACTCCTGTTTACTTAGGTTAAGCAAAGTTAAAGGCTGCCTTTATAAGCTTTGTATAAACTTCGGATTTTGGAGCAAAATAGGTTTCATAATAAATCGTTTCCAAAAAAAAACCTCTCTTTGCAGATAAATTTCTATAAAAGTTTTAAGCTTTTAAAAGAAAAGTGAAAGCTCTAGGGATGTGAAAGCTTTTCCCGGACATTTTTTTCGAAAATCGCTGGATAACCAAACATTTTAAAATAAAAAGTCAATTGTATTGGCATTAAATGTTAATCCCGTAGCTGGGAAGAAAATTAGACAGATTTTAGCTTTAAATAAAAAAAATACTTTTACAGTGCATTCAAAATAGTAACTAAAGAAAAACGCTGGCTTCAACAAAAGTGCTTATAAAAAGTTTAACGTAGAAAATTTACCTGCATTAAAATATTTTATAGAGAAGAATGAATCGGAAAGGGATATTTGTTATTCATTTTGATTTGAAACTTACTCCATTAAAATCTTATACTTAAAGAGGGTTCATAAATATGAAACGTTTTCGTTATGAGCTTCCAGAATGAAAGCTTATTGAATATAATATGTGAAACCTCCAGAAATGTTATAAAAATATTTAATTCGACAATTTCTATTCAATAATGAAAGCTTAATGAATTTTTTAAGTAAAAGATCGGAAAAGTAGATAGTAATGTATTATGAATTTTAAGCTTATATTAAAAACTCTTATACACTGACCGTCACAAACTTTTGTAATGAAAGCTAAATAAGGTGAAGTGAGAAAACTCTGGAAATGCGATAACAATATATGCAAAATTCGAGAAGGAGTTTAATTCAATAATCAAAGGTTAATGAATTTATTAAGTGAAATCACTACAAAGTTTATTAAAACTTAAGGCAATGATGAAAGCTCGGAAAAGTTGGAAAAAGTTTCATTAAAAGTTATTATAAATAACGTTTAATATTTATTTATTTATTTATTCAATAATAATCTAGAAAATGTACATTTTCTTACAGACTATACAGAGACAAATTCAACATATAATTATTTAACAATTTCATTTAAAAGGGATTTAAATCTCGGTGTTGACATAGAGAAATCAATATCAGACGAGTATGACAGAAAATTAAATTGCTTTAATGCTCTAAATATAGGTGAGTTAGAAGCATATACTGTTCTAACGCGATTTAGAAAAAAAATTTCATGATTGCGCAGGTCTCTTGTGGGGATATTGAAGTAGATGCATTCAAGCAGAAATGGAGAATCGATCGCCCCTTGTAAAATATCATATACAAAAGTAAGCGAAAGAATAGTCCTTCGGCTATTTAGAGATTTAAGATCAATTAATTGACATCTATATACGAAGGAATCGGATCAACAAACTGAATTGAGCGGAGGGCAAAACGTATAAAGGTTTTTTGTATACGCTCAATCCTTTTGATATGGGAATTGTGGTATGGTCTCCAAATAAAGACAGCAAATTCTAGTTTAGAGCGGACGAGAGATGTAAATAGTAGTTTCAGAGTGTACGGATCAGTAAATTCGGAGCTGAAACGGCGTAAAAAAGCTAGTAAAGAATAGGACTTTGCTATAGTATAGTTTATATGGCTATTAAAAAGAAATTCGGAGTCGAAAACCACTCCAAGATCGGAAATTTCACTTCGAGTGCTTAGGCATGAGCCAGAAATATGGTAAGAAGTGACTATCGGGGAACGAGATTTGGAAAATGTGATATGGAAGCACTTTTTTAAGTTTAGCTGTAGATGATTATTGAGACACCAAACAGCAACATTATTTAGATCTGATTGAAGCTTGGCAGAATCAAGCTGATTTGAAATAGAAGTGAAAATTTTCAAATCATCAGCATATAAAAGATATCCAGAGTGTTTAAAGCAATTAGATATGTCATTAATGAATATCACAAAGAGAAGGGGACCTAAGACGCTACCCTGAGGAACTCCAGAGGTCGCAGTAAAAGAATGAGACGAGATATTATCCATTGCGACAACACATTTGCGTGCCGAAAGGTAAGACTTTACCCACTTCAGAAAAGTAGAGTGAAACCCTAAACTGTATAATTTTGAAATTAGAAGCGAATGAGTAACTTTGTCAAAAGCTTTAGCGAAGTCCGTATAGACAGTATCCACTTGCAGACGATTATTGAAAGCGGACAGACAAAATTCAGAGAAAACAGCGAGATTTGTAACAGTTGATCGGCCAGCCATAAAGCCATGTTGGTTATCTGAGATCAGCTGCTTAGTTGCAAAGTACATCTTTTGCTTGACAATGTACTCAAATAACTTAGATACTGTAGACAACTTTGATATGGGTCTGTAGTTGGCAATATTGCTCTTATTACCACTTTTGAGTATAGGGGTTATGAAGGTAACCTTCCACGCATCAATAAATTCACCACTTTCAAGGGATTTATTGAGCATTAATAAAAGAGGGTATGCAAAAGCGGGACAGTTTTTGAAAATATATGGGGACAAACCATCAATATCTGACTGCATTGAGGATTTTAAATTAAGAATGCCATCAATCATGTCATCGAGCGTAATGGAGAGTGATCCAAAATCTATTGGGGCATTCACAATTAGACAACTGTCGTCTATAGAATATAATTCAGGCTCAAAGTTAGAGCTAAAGAAGTCAGCAAACAGATTTACCGCCTCTACAGAGGATTTCGCATGTGCTCCATTATAAAAAACACGAGACGGAATGCTTTGATTTAACGTACCGCCAAAAAGCCTTCGGATTCGACTTAATTTCCTGTTCAAATTTCTGAACATAATTTCTCTGAAGGATTTTACTCATATTGTTGTTGTTGTTGTTGTTTTTGTTGTAACAGCATAAAACATTCCCCATAAAATTTTAGGGAATGCTGCTGAAATGACAGTCCTTGGCCGGATATAAATCAGGGTCGTTCCGGTATCATAGAATCGACTATCGTTGGAACGAATAACAATTAATAAATATGAGCTCTTATTATTCAGGGCTTTTGTGTAAATATCGATATCATTGTGATGATGTATCATACAATAATGAAAGCTTAATGAACTTATTAAGTGATAGCAAATGACAATTTTGGAAAAGCTATATCATTAAAAGCTTCCATTAAAAGTTCACATAGAAAAGTTTGAACACTTTACGGTTAGAGCTTTTATAATGAAAGTTTATTGAAGTGGAAATGAGAAGGTTCTGAAGATAACGATCTGTAATTCAATATAAATAATGTGATGACAACGTTTTTGATTAATTCGCTCAAATTTGATGAAACACGTTTTAATTGATCTGGCATAGATAGTGAAATTTAAACCCATCAATCAATGTAAATTCATTTAAGGTGGTGTTAGACGTAAAGAAGCAAAAATGACACTAACAATTATACGTACAAGGGCGGTTACCATTACAACGAAATAAATTAGCTGCTTACTGCCATCACCTTATTAAATTTGCCTTGCTCTCAATTCTGGTCATGATTCAACTAATAATTAAATGATTAATTCTGGCAACTTTATTTATGTTGACAATTGATCATTTTAATTTTTTTTTAAATATAGTTTAGTTCGTTTGGCATACAGAAAATTTATTTTTTGATTTCTTAACTATCACGGCCTAACGAATACTATTATACTTTCGATTGCACTTTCGGACTATTCATGGCTTTATTGTCGATCATAGATTTGGAAACGAGATTAAGGGGTAGGTGATTGCCTGTGTTTTAGCATTTCAGTGTACTGAATATGCAAAGCCACTTACTGAATTTTTCTTAGAATTTCCATACTATCTACCGATTGCGAAACCACCGCGCATAGCTTTTGGTACGTGCAAAGAACGCTTCACCGACAAGGCGATTGGCAAAGTAGTAAAACGTCAGAAAATCTTAAATCGCTTCTCAGCAAAACCATGCGAATGCTGCTGTTCGAGCTTGCAGAAAAACGTAATGCACCCAGACGTACTTAGCTCAAATTTTTTGTTTACTCATATAGTACATCCATATACTACTTGTACGAATAGTACCCATCAAAACGTGGATACGGCGGTTTGGTCAGTCAAGTAAAACGCTTTCAAGAACCACCCACTTCGACCTGCCCACCACCAGGCTATTACGATGTGGAGCAGAAACAATCAAGCTCAAAGTTTTGCTATCCCTTTAATACTCACATGAGGATCACTACGTCTCTACCGAAATTCAGCACACCAGCGTGAGTGAAAAAAAAAACATAAAGTAAATGTGGACATAATGAGCGCCTTTAACTTTTCTTTTACAGGCCATCCGATTACGCCTGCGTTAAAAAGCGTCCCCAACTCCCAGTTAACATGGCTTTCGGTACGCAACGTCTCATAATACCAGCGGTGACCGTTTTATGTGGCATTGAAAACAAATCGCAATGCTTTAAATGCCAACGTCGTCCAGAAGGTGATTATTTTCGAAATTTTGAATTACGTTTGGATCTCTGTCGGCAGTGCATGAATGAGGAGTTGACGCTGTTGCGTAACTGTAATACTGATATTATAAAGCGCGTGCGCAAACTTAAAGAATTGGGTAAATATAAGCCGACGCGTTGGTGCGACTTCCATCACATCCACAAGGGTTCCAAGCTGTTAGTAAAAAAATATCCACTACATGTATTGCGAAAGAAAATTACTACTGAAAATTATTGCCATGCCTTTGATAAGATGCAAAAATGGTATTTGCAGTACTGACGGTCGGCTAAGCAACTGCAAGTCGCAATGCAGCATAAAGTTCAAAAACGTTTAAAACAAAAAAAAAAATTATTTAAAAATTTCAAAATATGAAAATACCTAAATTAAAGGGGAGATAAAAAAAATTAAAAAATTAAAAATCCATAGAATGCTTCCGCAAATATTTCAAGCGAAGTTTTTAAGGAAAAATAAAAAATTAAAAAATTGTAAAAATCAAACTATTGAAAGATGTTTGCATAACAACAAGACAAATATACAATAAATAAAGTTGTAGAAACGGTAGTTTTTATTACGTTCAACTCACGATTTATGTGCAATCTGAGCAAGCCGCCTGGACTCTTTGAAAGCGTTCTGTATCGTACCACTGATAAATATGCGGGTAAATAATTATGCAGGTTTTCCACATTTGACCGTTGAAAACTCCCCAACAAGCTTAACTTTAAAATATGTTTATATGTATGCACTAACTATCATTTTTAAGGCCTAATAATATTTTTTAAAAAACATTTTTAGCTTTTAAAATCGCTGGGAAAATAGTCGAGTTTTCAAGTACGAAAATTTTGAGAAATTTCAAGAAATTTATTTACTGTATAATTCTTACCAGAAATACAAAAAAACATCATTTTTTTTTTTCAAAAATTTTCTGTTGTAAAATTTGTATTTTTTATTTGAAGTTTGGGATTTTAAAAGGAATTGTTCTGTTAAAAAAATTTAAATTATTTTATTTTGAAATTCATATATTTTTGTTTAGAGCTGATCATTTTAAGTAGCGTATTTGAAAAAAGTGTCTTTTAGAAAGATTTGTAATACTAACAAAAGAATTTTTTTTTTAAATTTATATCAGAGTATTTGTTTAAGAACGTAGAGATTTAAGGAAATCGTTTTCTTTTGTTTAATTACTTGTGTCTTATGTTTAATTACTTGTAAAACGTTACAACGAAGATAATTTGTACGCTAATACACGTTTCGTTGCTTGCTTGTTCAATTTAAAATAATTTTTTTGTAATCGGTTTTCCTTTTAAAAAATTTTAATTTTTTTAATTTAAAATTTATATTTCTTAAGTCGACCATAATTTTCCGAGCTCAAGGCAACTTTTAATGTATTTACATATTTTGATTTAAGTAAAGCATATGAAAAAAGCTTTTTGATTTACGATTTGCAATAACAAAAAAAAAAAATTTTGCTGGTAAATAGAAAAAGTTTATTTTTTTTTTATTTAAAATAGTTTTTACTTTAATCCTAGTACTAACAAAATGCTTATATTTAAATAAATGTTATTAAAAATACAAATCGAAAAATTTATTCTTATGATTTTTTATTTTGTTTTTAAATTACTCGAAAAACGTTAAAACGAAGATAATTTCTGCGCTACGATTTGGTTAATCTTACTAACTTCAAAGGAAGCATTTATTTAAAAATAATTTTTGAAATCCGTTTTATTTTTGCGCACTGTAGAGTTTCACAATTTTATTCCATTTTTAAAATTGAACATTTTACATTTTGAAGTTTTGAAGTTTATAATGAAAACGAATACATCATACATAAGTACAATTTTCGTTTTCGGCTTGGGCGGTCTTTTGATAACACATGAGGTTTCGCTTATTTTTTAAACGCGAACTTTTTTATACATTAATTTTATATTTTTTTATTTAAAATATTGAGCGACTCAAGCAATAAAAATGGAAGGTATATGTAAAAAAATGTCACGCCTTTTAACTATATACATATTTCGAAATAGCTGATCCAAATTATTTTCAAGCATTTCCATACATCATTGACAAATCAACGAAACCAGCTATCGCTTTTGGAAGTATCATGAGTCGGGAAGTGTGTCCTTATATCCCGCCAAGGACATCTACAATAAGCTACACTAAATCAATAGCTGCAGAACCAAAAATACATAGCAGTGTGTGTAAAAAGGTGCGAATTTGTGTTTTAAGGCTACATAAATAGCCATCGAACATCGACTAGGTTACATATGTATGTTAGGTTAGGTTAAACGGGCTGCTCACGTAGATAGTAGTAGACAAGGCGAATTTATATATGGATTCGCCTTGGTAGTAGATATGGCAGTGCTGCTTTGCCTCTAGAAACGGTTTGGAATCTATTTGAGTTTTATTATTGCTTTTTCCACTCCAATTTACGCAGCTTTAAAACATGTGATTTAAATGCATCCACCTATTCTTCAGGCGTCGAAAAACGTTGAGCTTGTATTTTGGATTTGCGAGAATAAAAAGAAATCATTTTTATTTGAGCCGCTGAGTGAGATCTTGCATTTTCGTGGTGGAGAATGATCCGGCTTCTGCGATTTGGATAAGGCAGTATCTGGAGAAAGCGTTTGTTGTGTTTTTTCCAGAGCTGGGCGGTGGCAGAGGTGGTGTTCTAAACTCTTTATATCCCCGTCACCCCCGTTGATGCGACAAAAATCGTAAGCGGAAAGTCCCATTCATGTACCGAGTTTTGGATATTTTCTCATTGATCATCATCTGCTCAGCAATCTTTGCAAGAGTAACTTTCGCGGAGAAATCGTTGAGAGCATTTCTAGATTCGAGCGCTATGCGCCATTGTAGAAATCTGATCGCTGCTTGGCTTCCAGAGTAAATGGTAATATACTGTAAAATACTGAAGCCAGACAAAAAGCGGCATTCTCCATAGCTGATGGTTCAGCCAGACAAACGCTCGGAAGCGGCATCCTGATGTTTACTTGAGATCTTTGGAGAGAATTCTTATACTAACATTGTTGTGAAGTTTTGGAGTCTGTCAGTTTGTTTTTGAAACAAAAAATTGGGCAAATTGTTCTTATAAGTCGACTTTTCTAAAACTATCCATTGGCCATCATGAGGTGATCCCATAAAATATGATGGGTCGGAAATCGCAGTCTGCATCCAGTGTATTATCACCACTGCTTTTCAAGCGTAAACGTCGGTTATGGCTTCCCTGTATCGCTCCGTAAGATCTTCGGACCAACAAATGCTGGTTGACATTAAAAATTAACCGATCTATGTATGTTGCGATTGGACGGCATGTACAGGTATTCTGAAAATTAGGCGTCTATTTGCATAGCGCGAGAACGACTCATCCTAAAATAACCATACAGCTGTTCAGTTTTGGGTTCATATATATAAATCTTTGATTCTTCACCTATCACGATCTTGTAGACGTCTTTTGAAGTACCTGGATTGAGTATCTCGACACTTAAGTACCAAACCTCGCACACTAACAGGAAAAATTTCGGAACCTTTTATCTTCCCGTGAATGAAACGAGATTTATATTGTTATGTCAGTACATTTAGCTTCTTTGAAAGCTTTTTTGTGACAGTTTGCAGTTATAGGTTACAATAGTTTTCCTTCGAACACTAAAAGTAATACTATTTAGAATTTTCTTCTTATGCTCACCAGTTTCCTTCGAAGCGTGGATTTTCTGCGTTTGCCAGCCAAACGCCTCGTATACAACCGCTACCAAAACAACGCGGCGCACCCGTTGGCTCTTACCTAAAGGATTCCGAAAAACTTGTTAAGGAAAGCTACAAACCATTTAATCGCGCGGAAAGCTTGCGGAAAGAGTCGAGATTCGCGACACCAGGGTGAGGAAAATACGCATTGCAGAAAAACACGCACAAAATACTTACCACACACATTGTCGTATTCCCCTCCATATTCTCATCTAGGCCCGGCAGCTACACCTACCATGACAAGCTACCCGAATTCAACCATTGCCTGGCCTTTGGCAAACGCCGGTTCATTTGGCCAGCTACTGCGGTATTTTGTAGTACAAATAATTACTCGAAATGTTTTTACTGTAAGGAGCAGCCAATTGGAGATTACTTTCATAATTTCACTACAAAATTGGACATATGTAGGCGTTGTATGAAAAAGCAATTGGCCAATGTACGACAGTGTTCGACGAAAGCCCCGACGCGCATGCGTAAACTGCAAGAGTTGAGGGAATTTAAGCCAGTTCGTTATTGCGACTTCTACCACAATCATCAGACCACAGATATGGCGTTAACGGTAATGTCTAGAGCGCATTTGCGTAAAAAGATCAAATTGGAAAACTATTTGTATTTGTATCAATCGGTGTGGGATAAGCCATATAAACTGTAGGGAAAAGTGATTTTGAAAGGTGGGAAAAAAGTGAAAGGGCGCTCATTACATTTTCAGAATATTTCTATATACATAGGTCCACAATGTATCGCAACAAGGCGAATTCATACAAGGTGGTAGCAAGAAAAAACGTATGTATTTTGTGGTTGCGCCTTGAGCGGGAGTTATGTCAAAATCTGATATAGAATGTAAACACACAAATTAGAATGTAAACAAACAAAAATAGTTTGACATTACACCAGCTTCGCCGAATTGAAAAAAAGTAAAACTCAGCTGTTTCTTCACTCCACCTTGTATGAATTCGCCTTGGTATCGCAAGATATCATGATGCTGCAAAAATAAAATTAAAAAAAGAAAAAAAAAATGCCTAAAAGAAAATAATAATAAATTATGAAAATGTGTTAAACATTTTTATAAATTTTTGTTTTATTTCTTGACGGTTAATGCAAACATGCGGTGTCTAGATTTAACTCGAAAGAAATTTAGATAAGGTGGTAGGAGAATAGCACAAAAACAAAAGTTTACATGTATTTTCTTGTTTCTTTTGCGGCTTGAACTGACAAATTTGGTCCTATAGCCAATTTCACGGGTATAAATCATTCCCATAAACTTACGAGCAAAACAAAAACATAACGGGGAAAATTATTTTTGTTTCGCTTGTAAATTTGTGAAAATAATTGTTCCCAAGCAATTTTCCGACATATAGGGCTGATTATTTCCCAAATTTATATCGCCAGACAGTGAAAACAATCAGAATCAAAATAAAAATAAAAATTTGACATTTTAAGTCGTAAGATGAAAAAATAATCAAATCGGCTGTTCTAAAAACTCCACCTTATATAAATTCGCCTTGGACTTTCGGTTAAATCAACCAAAACTACCGGAATGCTCTTCACTAGAACGAGAAGGTTGGGTGACTTCGTTCACCTCGCAGTTTCTTCCAAAGTAAGTATAGTACGTATCTAGGAGAAATTCTGGATGAGCTTAAAACCGGGTTGGGTACAATATGATTTTGGTTCAAAATTCTGTATTTAAAATTCTGTATTCAATATTCTGTATTCAAAAATCTGTAATTCGAAATTCTGTACTGTTAAAATTCTCTATTGCGGAACACTGTAATTTTAAATTCTGTAAATCAAAATTATGTATTTTGTTTTGCAAAACTCTGTATTGAAAAACCGGAAGAGCATATGGATAAATAAAAAAAGTGCGCACTTTTTTTATTTATCCATATGCTCTTCCGGTTTTTCAATACAGAGTTTTGCAAAACAAAATACTGCCAATACATGACTTGTCTTGACCCATATGGTTTCCTATATTATCAAAACAGATTTACATAAAGCAAATGTACATATGTTTGTATGTATTTATAGCTTCAGAAATTTCAAAATGGTCACAAAATTAGTCAAACGAAGAAGGCTGTAAAAGCAAACAACAGAATTAAAAGAATAACAAAAAAAAGGCTTATATTAAGGCATGTTTCTTTTCTAAAGCGAATTGCTAAAAATTTAATAATATAATAATTGTTTCGCCATTATAATGTAATAACTTTCGTTTTGAATGAATTTTTGAATTTTTCTTTAATTGCCGTATGTATATATACCATTGATTCTATAAAATCGGAATTCCATTATTCATAAAATAAATGTGCTATTCAGGTAAGCGTGCTTATCAGGTTATCTGCTTATTTGGTTATATTTTTACAGCATTTTGATCGAAAATAATTTTGATTCCAGAATTTTAATATACAGAATTTCAGTTCTCCATCATTTTGATCATACAGAATTTTAAATACAGAATATTGAACCAAAAGAATTTAGGCTGGACAGAATTTTTTTTTTTTGATTTTTACAGAATTTTCATCCAAAAGAATTTTGAAAAGCAGAATTTAGTACCTCTCCCCTTAAAACCACCAAGGCCTTGGGTTATTTTTGATGATGACTTTACTTCAAAGAAGAATCGCTGGGTGCTCTACCGCATTTTTATTTTAAATGCCCTAATTGAAGTGAAAAAAACATAAACTTCAAAAAAATCAACATTTTCTAATTGTAGGCGGGTTTTTGTTTTTGCATTCTTAAAAAAAAATAACTTTTAAATAACTCTGCTTAAAAATCATAAATTTTAAGTGAATGAATAAAATGTGAAAAATTTCAATCAGCATCTTTTTCAAACAAAACAAGTAGATTTCGAAAAATAAATGATTGCGTAACATCGTACATTCTATTTTCAAAGTGCTGACTCATATAACGAAACGTAAAAACAAGGCTACTTGTTTTTGAGCATCGGTGCTTGTCGGCATCGAGCTTCTTCCAAATGTCCATTTTCATTTAATAAAATTGCTAATATTTCTTGGAAATCTTGAACCAACAATATTGAAGATGCCATCGTGCAATAACAAATTTCAAAACGACAATTTAAGAGTTTTTTTTTGTTGTTTCCAAGATATTTTTCATCTTCGCTTTCAAGTACTCTTCAATTTTTGTTGGTCCGTATTTTTTTAATGAGGATTTTTTAATCTAAGCTTTTTACCAAATACGCTGAATAAAATAAAAAAATTAAAATTATAAAATAAATAAATTTAAGTTGAAAGTTGAAACAAAAGATAAATATTTGCATTTAAAAAAAAATACAATTTTTTTAACTAAAATTTTTTGAAACAATTTGCAATTTTTTGGAACAAAAACGTGCCAAGAATGTTTAAATAATATGGGTTTAAGCTTTTTACGAGTAATTTCAAAAACAAAAAAATTTGAATTTTTTAAGAGTTTTTTGCACTTTGTAAGAAAAAGGCATTTTATTAAATGTCCTGGGAAAAATTCTAAAATATATATTATTATAAATTGTAAAAAAATAACGTAAACATTATTATATAACGTAAAAAGTTAAAAAATGACAGATTTCGAAAAATAACGTTAAAATTTAATGATTCCTTAGTATCCAATAGGTTATTTTCTTGCACATTTATTGTGAATTATTCAGTAAATAAATTTCTTAGAATTTGACAGGATTAAATTTTCGCTGAATGAATGTACAAAAATTTAAACTAAGTAGTTTTGAACAAATGAAAAATATTGAAACGCAAATACGCTTAATTTCCAGCTTTCCACAGATTTTATCATTTCTCTGAAAACAGCGAAATATTCACTTACACAAAATTTGTATCAAACGTCTCTAATTTGATACACACTTTTTCAAATCTGGTGAAATGAAGTGCATAAATGGCGCTCGAAATTACAAAATAAAAAGCTGTTCAAAACTTTTATGCGATTTACGGTACGAAATTCCCCATAAATTGGTTTCTATTCCTGTGCAACCAGAAGTGCTGCGGCATAAGTACGTAAGTAAAATATGTAGCTACAATTTTATAATAATGTAAACACCAGTAACTGTAAAAAGTGTACAAAAACAACAACAATAACAGGAGTAACAAATTGCTTGTTATCACTTTCATTTTGCCAACCACAAAAGCCAAATATTAATCTCAGCGACTAATGGCTAGAAGTATTCGCTTTCGAGCTATGAATTCTCTCCCTATCCCTCCCCTCTGTGCTGGCCCCATTCGTTCAGCTGTGGTACAAGTACAGCTGCTATTTGGATAGCGCAAGGTGTGCGTTATCCTGAGTAGCTGATGTGGCAGTATCCAAGAATATGAAGAATATGCAAATGTTCTATGCATATCGGATATGCAAGCGTAAAAGTGTAAGAATGGCAAATGCAACGCGCTGCTGAGTCGAAGAACAAGTTGGAGGTGTCAAGCTAGCTAAAAAGCCAGTTGAAGGACTTTGAATTGGAGTTGCGTGTAACGTAATAAATTCATGATGTTGGGCAATTTATATACATCACACAAAAAGCCGCCCACGTCAGCGATGTTAGTAGAGAAAGCAGAGGGCGGGGTGAGTAGCAGAAGCTGTATGCCTACCGTGACCATATTCTTCAGTGTAAAATAAAGAACAATTATTATTTCTTTTTTATTTGCATTCAAGTAGTTTCAGATTTGATAGAAATTTCCTTCCCTCAAGAATCTTTAGCAACAATGCCCTTTGAAGGTAATTATTGAGAAAATTTTAAATTATTTATTTAATTATTATTTATTAAATCAATTTAAATACCCATAAATCATGGTTCACGCAGAAGAGCATAACTCGGAAGTCGTAAAAGGACATTGATTTGAATTCATTCCAGATCATGGGGGAAAGATGAAGCGATCTACTCCTTTCATAAAGTAGGACGAAATTCCGATTAGTAGCTCTTCTGTCGTAAGGTCAAAGTGAGATATTTTCAAAAATGAAAAAATGGGTTAATAAAACTTTGCACTAAGCTGGAAAACACGAAATACTTGGAAAATAAATTTTAGGCAGTTCTGGTTTTATAAGAAATCATCTTACCATTTATTTAACTCCCTAATACCCCCACTTGGGTATTTAAATATCCGACCGGCCGACGATTGTAATATATGATTAAAAAATAGGCGGAATAAGATGGCTTTTTCTGTATATGAACATCGTTTATTTAAGATTTTACATTAAATCAATTTAATTAATTAAAATATTCTGCTTACCAGTTTACTAGCATTCTTATTCTCGCGACCGAGATGATCAGGACTTAGTCCACATTTAATCCCCTGTGCAACACTGATTTGCGCAATCTATTTGTGAAAATAATGGCCAAACTGCAGTGAAAACCAAACAAACCACGACGAAATCATATGAGGTAGTAGCGTCTCATGAACGGAATGCTTATTTTGTATTTGCCTTGTGCGGTGAAAACGTCAAATTTTTTTTCTTTGTTTACATTTTCGCCTTCTGTTTATATTCGAATTGGAAAATTCACGCTTTCTTTCTTTTTTTTGACTTTCGACCCGTTTGTTTATGGTTGTCTTACTTATGTAGTTTCTCTGTCACTAACCCGACTCAAAAGCAGGAGTGAAAGGGACCCTCATGACAATATTTCAGAAGATCGCTCCGAAAATAGAGTCAAAGGGGAGTCCTCATGAGCACCGCAGTGGAGCGTTTAAGAAATATGTTATGTCTCTTTATTAACTTGTTAATGTTAATTTTTTCTTTTGTATTCGTTAATTTATTTTAATTTCCCATTCGAATTTTATTCGGTTATAATGCTTATTAAAATCTTTGCGGGTCAGCTGAGTGAGCTTTCTGTGATGTCGAAATCACTCATTAAATCACTAAGACACTTAGTTGCGCTACTTAATTTCTTCCCGTAATGAAAGTTGCATGCAACACTGCCATTCGACTAAATTCAATTAGAAAATGGGCACATTTTTATATCATGCACAGTCAAATAATTATCGAACTCACTGACAACCAACTACGGGCTTTCGACTTCCGGCTTAACAGAACCCAAATGCATGGCCCATGGTTAGGATAAACGGATCCATTCATGTTTAGACGGATAGGTCCAAGATTGATGCGTGAGTTGGTAGCGGTATTTTTTGGAACAACTGGGCATAACTTCTAGCTTCCGTCTACCTAATTATCGGACTGTACTTCAGGCGAAACTAACGGCAATTGCTAGGCGCAAAATTGGTATAGTGAGATGTGAGTCCTGGTGATAAAATCTATATTTTCGCTTAGAGCCATCAACTCTCTAAGGAAAACGTCGCTGACCGATCGCTTAAGGAGATGGCTGAGACAGTTCCAACAAATATTGTGTGAGTTATTAATGACCAGGACCGCAAATGATAGAATTGCAAGAACACTCCTCTCAACCTGCGGAGACTGGACATTAAGACGGCAATTGTAGACCTAACCGGGGTATTGTTTAATAAGTGCACTTGCTGTAAGGATAGGGCCCGCTAGTACCCGGGACTGCTCTGAGAATTGTAGTAACGTGAAAGAGACTATATATCATCTATCTGCCGCTATCCGGGGTATTTTACTGGAAAGAGAGCGGAAGCTCTGGGTAGTTATTTCTTTAATTCGCTTGACGATTGAACGTAATCGAAATTACGGACCTGGCGAGGTGCCTTAGGAATAGGAACAGGGGTCACTTACCAGTCCCAGAATCTAAGTGAATTCCACTGGTTGCTGCCTTCAAACATTACCTAACCTAACCTTTTTTGAATGTAGCATCAATTGAATGTTTTGCAAATCTAATGGGGTTTAGTGATTTCTTTGTTTGTGCCTGCTGTTTTGTAGATTTTTGGCAAAAATTATTGAAGGATAGAAGGGTAACATAAAGGACTGGCTCCTAAAATAAAGCACGAATGGTCACCGTATGTATGCTGTATGGCAGCTAAGTCGAATTCGACCAGAGTCAGCAGCGAAAATCAGCCAAGCAGCAAGGAATTAAGCTGACCAAGCGTATGCACCGACGACGTAGCAAATGTGGCTGCTGCTACGCTACTTTGCCTGCGAATTTCTGCTGAGCTTGGTTGCTTCCGGCGCAAAACCGGCGCAGCTAAATTCCGACATTTGCATTCTGATAGTACTTTGCGCTCTTTCTTTACACTCGAACTTCTGGATTAGCTGCTGACCACAATTTTTTTTTTTCAAATTGTCCTTCTTCAACTCGGTTTCACTTTTTTTCCTCGTTTTTCCAACTTATTTTTTGAAGAAAATTAATTGCGAAATAACGTTTTGGTAACCTACGCAAAAAAAATGCCTGAAAGGCAATACGCCAGTGAGAGTGTTCCTAATCCCATTTCGCCTTCACTTTCTGGCATATAAATTAGCACAAAACGAGTGCGAATTGTTGAACGTAAATACTGCTGCTATGATTTACGTATGTTTGTATGTACGTCGGGCTGCTAAGCGATGCGTGTAAGCCACTTGGAATATTTTAAATATCCTTCATGTAAAAAAAACAGAGTCGGCTAAAAAAGTACGCGCGAAGAATATGTTAAATGAATTTCGCAAAGGAACACAAAAAAAAAAATACAAATGGCCCACTTCAAAATCGCTCTTGCGGTTAAAACTCCGCACATTAGCCCACATTAGCTCATGCGGCTATTCATTTATTCATTTGCTGCGCTTAAGCGTGGATTTCCTTCCGGCTGGCATACAGTGATGTGCAACTAATATACGGCCATTGGATTGCCACAACTGACAGCCGTCGAAAAAATGAAAAAAAACACTGAAAAATAACCGAAAAATTACGTTTAAATGGCAGTGGAAAAAGTTCAGAAGTATATGTACATATGCATGTATGTGTGTGTGTGTGGGTATGCTCTAATTTTTTGGCTTGCACCGCAAAGTGGGTATTATGTACATACTTTGCACAGGCTACCCGTATTTTTAGCTCGGAAATGTATTGGACGTGACATTCAAATTAGCAGGTGGTTGGCTAGCGGCACATTTATGTGCATTATGGGTGTCCTTATTGTATTCTAAATAATACGGTTTACATTTGATAAAAGCGAAAATTATACAAAACTATAAAAACTTTCTCGAATGTAACAAAAAAGGAAATAAATATAAAAAAATATATTAAAAAAATATATTTAAAAAAATCGACTCTACTCTGCGGGTTGTTCTCATAGAGAGTTCACTCAGTGGCCACAGGACACATTGTGATGCCCAGAAAGGGATTTTCCCGCAGTCTATCCTTACATGACAATTAAACCATCCCAATCTTTTGACAAATTGCAGCAACCCCTCCGCGTCTAATTCATCCGGGTCTCCAAAGAATTGTATCCCCCAAAAATCTGACGATCGCATAGGAAGTGCTTAATGAAATCTACCTCTTCCTCATCTCTGCAGCTCCTACAGAAGTCCTGTTATGGCGTCCAAACCTGGCGGCCATGTGAGAAGTTTGACATTTGGTTTGGAAAATCTTAGCAGACTCCGTATTTTTCGTGTTCAGTCTTGTCTAGGCTCCTCTTCCTACACACTCGTCTGGTTCCTCGTATTCAGAGACGTCACTGTGAATCGGGTCCTAGTATAGGTAGAGAATGTGCTGCCGAAGACATTGCAGAGATTCTCGCCGATTAAGGTTGTTGGCTGAAACTTTTCTGTTATTGGCAACTGTAGAGCCTACTTTCGAGCGTAGTTATTCCAACCTCATTTTTTGTTAGAAACCTAACCCCTCAACATTGTTTCGAGACTAAGTTGCCCTAAATCGCTATCAATACAAATGCTTAATTTATCTTAATAAAGTAATAGAATTTACATTTTTCAAATAGCTGGCAACCCTCTTCACCTTAAACCTTGTTTGTTTGCCATCAGTATAATAGGATTTCAGTTACCTGAAAATATTTTCGTGTGAACGCTTTCGTTTCACACCAATACTGTTATATTTCAGTAAGCTTAGACATTGAATTAATTTAATATTTTTAAACAGGTGGCAACGCTCTTTAAATATTTAAACACATTTTCAGCCATTCCTTTGATTCCCATGTAATAATATTTCCTTTAAGTTAATAATCTAATTAAATCACTTTTTAAGCTAGTGGCAACCCTCGCGGTAAGTATTTTCTTAAACCTCCTTCATTTAAGATCCATATTTCGATATAAACTTTAGCAGCTTTAACTTACAATTCTAATTAGTTTTTTGAGCAGGTGACATCCTTCTCTAAACATATTTTTAAAATTAAGCTTTCTTAAAACAAACTTTTAGATTGCCACTTATATTTTAGAATTTAATTCAATTTATTAATCTAACTTAATTTATTTTTAACCTCAGCTTCCGCTTCATTAGCGCTCCGAGCAGAGAGCCAATTATGGTCTCTCTAATAGCGAACGCAAGGCGAATCCATACAAGGTGGTGTTATAAATACAACTACAAAATTCCTATGTATTTTGTTTTTGTTTCTGCGAAAGAGTTGTCAAAATTTAAATACATTTTGTTTTTGCTTTTACGGCTTTTGAAAACTCATACACAAAAGCAAAAACAAAATACATGTAGGTGAATAAAAAAAAACAAATCAGCTGCTCTTATGCCATCACCTTCTATAAATTCGCCTTGAGCGAACGTGTTATTTCTGCTCTCATTATAATTGTCACAGCCAATGATGAGTCATTTGAAAAAATTGAACATACCGATCAAGATGGATCTATAGAAGGTGATAGCAAGATAAATCAGGCGAATCCGCTGTGTATTTTGTTTGTGTAATTTTGCGTGTGAAATGTCGAAATCTGAACTCGCCCAGTATTGCTTATGTATTTTGTTAGTGTAACTTTGCGAGTGAAATGTCAAAAACCGAATTAGCCCAGTTTGCTCATGTATTTTGTTTGTGTAAACGAAATAACCCAGCGGGTTTGGAAAGAAGAACAAGCATTCAGCTCATGGGATGCTATCACCTTGTATGAATTCGCCTTGATACCGATGTATAAATTTTTGAAAACTAATCAAAAGTATTTTCATAATTTTAAACAATTTTCGCTTCTGTCAATTGTTATCAGTCAACTCAAAATTTTTGTTGTAAAGTTATCAAATGAAAAGTCCAAATTATCCGTATAGCGCTTGAACAAAAAATTAATTTTTAATTAATCCATACTAATAAGAACACCCCTAATTGGTAAGCATGTATTAATATGTGTGTGGACATGCCTGTAGGTCATCGCACATCATTAATATTCAAGCTACCCAAAAAATATATGTACAATATTTAAGTGAGCTTGAAAAGCGGTATTTCCGCTACAAAAACACAATTAATTTTACACGACACGATGAGCGAATTTTTGTTGTGATAGCCATTGAGGAAAATCGTTTAATATTCATCGTTGATAAGGGATCGTTTTTTGGCCGTTTTTAAATTAATAATAGTTGTTGAAATTCATTCAAGGTAAAATTCAACAGAATTAATACAAAATTGTATTAAAATGCCACGCACTCTCTCTCTCTCCGCTCGCTCACTCTCTGTGACATTTTGTGCAGAAGAAGAAAGGGGAGGCATATTGACTTATTTGCCAAAGATTTTATCGTAACAATCTATTGTGTTTTGCATTTTCTTCATAATCTTTTCATTAGAAAGTCACAGAAAACGATGAAATCGACAAAAAATGTGTTTGGAAAAGGGTGAGCGCGTCTTTCGTAAGCAGAATTTGTTAAAAAGGCAAATGAAGATTGAGGAAGTTGCTCCGTTTTCCCATTCGTCATATTATTAATACAGATTGCTTTTACTCGTTCCTAACGATCCTGTCACTTATGCTTACACGTCTCTACTTTCCCGCTCTGTCCATCCTAGCTAGCTATATAACTACAAGGTCGAGAGGTCGACAGGCATCAGCACTTGCAATACATCGGGATGTATATAGGGAAGTAGGCGTGCGCCGCAGCACTCGGACTCACGACAACACACGTCGGTGGCCCATGACCCCCATTAACGATTCGTACCCCACTAACGCCCCATAAGTGGCTCAAGTAATAATAAATGGTACGAAGGCATAGGACTAATGCCCCAATCTTTGCTCCTTCACACGCACCAAATGTGAAATGAAGTACATTCGTGCGCTCAAGGTCAGCGCCAGGAGTATGACTTAGGTCACACCCATGCAGCTAGCCTGGTGGGAAACTGATAGACGTGCAGGCCATAGCCTATTTTTCAGCAGCATTACCACTATTTTTTCCTGTGACAAGTAGAAGGTCGTCCCCATATCCGCCACATTTACACAGTGGCTCAAGTTGCCACAGAAGGGAATCCATCCTCATCTTCCAAATGAATGTAATTGATGGATGTTCCGTAGAAAGTTTCGTGGTCTAACAAAGCCTTTACGTTCCCGTTCACTCTAACTACACAGAGTTATCTCCGGACAACCGAGCTGATATAACCGCTGGCCTCTGCCACAAACATTTTCAAATCTGGTAGAGATGATCGCAGGTGTTGTTCCTGTTTTCCGTCATAAATCTCTTCTATACATTCTCTTTGATCCCAACCAACATCTTCTTAAATTCATTCATCTCTCTACAGGGCTGCCTTATGAGCCGGGGCTTAAATACGTTTGGTCTTAATTGCGAATAAGAAACGCATTGAAAAAAACCCTCATCAATCTAGAAAATATAGTTGTACTAAATATTGCAATTCCATTGGGGTCTGGTCTTGCCCCGTTAAAGATATTTCTATGATGACGCTGATGTCAGCTTTAGTCGTACCGAGAACATCAATCAGCTAAGCAGAGACATATTCTCAAATAACAGTCCGAAAATTCCAGCTGCAGACCGAATATAACATGGGCTCCATTAAACATTTCTCTCTTTCAACAGTGGTACAAGACTCTACAGAGGCTCACACTGGAATATTTAGTACCAATGAGATCCTCGTTTTGATGCTGAAACATTTGGATCTAATGGGATTTGTCAGCCACGCAACGCTACTTAGCCATAGATTGTCCGAGCGGGCCACAATTATTGCTATGCATCCGGGAAGGAGCTTTGAAGCCGAGAAGAATCACACTAGGTGTTCCTCTGAATGTTGTTCTCTCCCGGTTGTTTTTTAATTACTATATTCTGTAGCTCTCTTAACAAAAAGAGGCAATAAAATTGACGATATGTGCTGGAAAGTAGTCTACATATTATCTTCCCAGAACCTAATCTGGCTTGCTTAACGGCGACCCGGTTCACAATTTTGACAGAGGCAATCAAGTTGAATCTAAGTATCCCTTTCGGCGGTGCTTCGAAAGCTTGTGCTCCTTCTTAGCCCACACAGCCGAAATCATCATTAAAGTATTGAACCGCTAAAAAGTTGTCAAATCTATCATCGGTAGCACCTGGGAAAAGTGCCAGCATTTATGATCACTTAAAATGTATTATTAATCCTTGTGTTTTGTAAAAAAAAAAACAAACAAACGAACTGTACCATAGTTTAAAATTCTGCTAACCGTAATGAGTCTGATTTCTTTGGACGCACTCTTGCCATTTTCGGTAATGTGTCACAACGGTTTGTATTTCTAAATGAGAAACCAATCGAAATTAAGTCAATGCCACTAAAATATATATAACATACAATGTGCGCTAAGTACATAGTTATGTACTAGATGGTTATTTTGTCAATGTATTTGTATGTTTGTATGGTAATAAATTCTCTGTGACCGCAAATTACATTGTTCTCAGCAAAATACTAAATTGTTCGTAATTGGGGCATAATTGTTAAATTGCAGTTAGTGCAGAAAGTCAACACTAATTATATGTTGACCGCTTTAAGTTGGAAATCCAAGAAGTGGGTTGTGGTCAAATGGGTAGAAGGAATAATTTCGACTTAAATTGTTAAGCGAAATGGAAAGCTTTATAATTTAAGGAAGTATGTATGTATTGAGGTTTATTGGGTAGCTGCATACATTTTTAAATGAATTCATAAAAAAATATAATAACTTAATTTGATGAACGAGCGTTTTGTTCGAAACATAGTACTTTTCGAAAGAAATTTCATTTTCAGTGCGCTAGCAATTCGTCGCTACGTAGAAGTCGCAGCGTGAATACACTTTGTTTGGACCCTAATCGACCACTGGGCAGAGATTGACGCGAAGTGAAGAAAACATAGTCGACAGAAATGTTGATGAGTTGGAGTCCAGTGCGTTAACGACATATTTTGCGGTTGGATCTCAACAAAGTCGATATAAATATATGAGCAGTGGTCCCAACAAGATGGCGCTACCTGCCATACAAGGGACGCAACGCCCGAAGTTGTAATGGAGGAATTTTGGGATTAGACTATCCCACAGCGAGCGTACATCAATTGGATGCCGCGATTATGCGACTTGGCATCCCTAGATTTTAAAATCTCCATCTACGTCAAGTCATCCAGCTCGAGAATGTTTAATAATGCCGCACATATCCAGCAAACATTAAATCGACAGCTTGAAGCTATGCACTTAACAATTCCAGTTCATAGATAATGGAATGAATGTAGCTTCAAAATAAATGGGAATACACCAAGAAAAATTAAACAAAAGTAAGAGTAACTTTAAAAAATATGGAATTGTCTTCACCGAATAGAAGATTTTATTTATAACTATTTCAAAGATATATAAGTATATAGATAAAATCCACCGTTTTTCGTTCATTAGGATTCTTGCACTGAATTGCTTTGACCTCGGTCTGATTATATTCTGCAATGCTTTTCACTTTCAAGGTCTTCATCGAATAGACCTAAAAGTGTACACAAAAGTTCAGAGAAGTAATTTCTGCAAAGTAATTTTTTGATTAAAAATATATGAATCTGATGACATTGAATGTTAATATTTCAAAGTTTTTTAATTAGTTTATTGTATTGTAGACCTACTTCAAGGGCACACCAATATATTTTAAAAAGTTTTCGTTCATTTTATTGTCTAAATTGTATGCAAAATGTAACGTTAGAACAATTATCGATAACCTCGTTGCCGTACTCACGTGAACCAAAACTAACCGGCCTTTGCTGATGACCTGACAAAACTTACCAACCTGACAGTTGTCAGGTTTACTGTGCATACAAAAAAAATGCGCCAAAAATGCTTTTAACCCTCCAATGGTGGCACCAGTCGTTGTAGTTGTTATGCCCCACTGAGTACGTGGCGCAGTAAACCTGGCAACTGTGATTTGGTGAGTTTCGTCAGTACAACAGCATAGGGCTGTAAAAAATTCAGAAAAATGCATGCAACCTTTATTTGAATCGCTAGTACGGTTCATATAATTTAATGTTTTAATATTTTTTCATGCAAGTGTTGGCCGCGGTTGCGTCTCAAATGCTCCATTCGCTTAGTCCAACTTTGGCATACTCTTTCCAACATTTCGGCTGGTATCTTATGAATAAACGCTTCAATGTCACTATAGATACAAGCCTTAAGATAATAGCCCCACAAAAAATAGTGTACGAGTAGAGGCGTTAAATCGAACGATCTAGGCGGAAAATTGACGTCGCTGAACACAATTTTTCGATAAAAAACGGATCTTCGGTCAACTATTCAAGAGCTCATTCACGCATTGTGGTAGACCGTTCGGTATTAATTCTTGCACCAGTTGTATTTTGAAAGACTTCACACCAAAATCCTTCCCCAAAATTTTCCACATAGTGGAAAATCAGAGATTTAATTGCTGCGACCGGCACCGAATCGATAATTTACGATCATCACTAACACTGGCCGATACATCTGCGAAGTTTCTTCAGTTCGCACACTACGTAAGCGTGTTGGTGGTTTAATGCCCAACAATGTAAATTTAATGCAAAGTTGAGTCACAATTGCCCGAATAGCAGCGTCAGTAGGCCGATTAAACTGACCATAAAATGAAAGAAGTACGCGATGAACATTCTCAACAGAGCGCGCATTTTGATAATTAAGTTCAATAATTCTTGGTTAAATTATAAAGCAAACTGAAGATGTTTGACGGTGACACAAGGCATGAAATCTGTGTGAGCTGTCCAAACCAGTTTTACCAAACAAAAAAAAAACAAAAAAAACATAGCCAGGCTATGAAGTGATTTAATTTTTGTCAACCACTGTAAAGGCTGTTTGTAAAATATTTTTTGACGCATGCCTAAAAAACATTTTCCAGATATCGCAGATGATTTGTTTTTTATTTTTCCTCAAGCAATGCAGTATGGAAATCGATCTATGTATTTGTTTTGGGGATCGGAATTACTACGTCGTGTTTTCACATTTGTGAATATTCGTACGCAAAATCAGTGGTATTGAAAGAGTATAAAAAATGGAATAAAAAGGATCATAAGGACCATGCATTTTCCCCACTTTCAACTACTTTTAAATCCAGCTAGGTGATAGAGCTACCGAAAAAGTGAGGTTAGGTTAAGTTATCATTCCACCATACGACCTCGAATAACAATGCCATAAAGCAATATACTACAAAACAAGTCAAAATATAAAAAAAAAATCCTTACACGCCAGCATATATGTATGTTTGTATACACTAAATTTTTACTATACCTGAATGTCGAATAAATGGTTGAAATATAAAAAGTGTTTTTATCGTATTTTTAGTGAACATTTCAAACGCACATAACTCCAAAACTAGAGCCAAACCAGGAGAACCACTGAAACCAGCGAAATTCAATTATATTAACAACTTGGGACCCATCAGATTAAAAAAGAAAAGTTCCCTATAACAGCATAGTGTAATTATTGATTCTTCTTTTTTCTTATACAACTTCTATCTCTGTTCGAAATATTTCCCGTAATCGAGGAATCCTCCAATTCTCAGAACTGTGAAATAATGCCTGAGTACTTGCGAAACAAGTCCATCCAACCATGCGCGTGCAAGAAATTTCTGCATGCCAGAATATGCAAGTTTTGCGACTCCAAACTACAATTAATTACTTCCCATATGCCAGTTTGCTGCACACCTTCCTACCCAAGTAGCCACACATCCTTACGGGCACCTCATCTTACTCCAATTAGTCACCCCACCAATACGAGTTTGTCGTTCATATGTAGCGACTTCATTAAATAAGCTGCACTTGTCTTAATCCACGCTAACTGACCACTGGCTAGGCATTAACACATATAAAATACACCACAGCTGCTGCTTAGCCGGCAATGCAACGACATTTTCCACATATCTAATCGCCTTGAGCAAACAAGTTGTTGTTGTTGTCAGATAGCTGGGCAGGCAGGCAGGCAGACACGCGAACAGTGTTGAGTAACAAAATTGAATGACGGGGGCGTATGAGTAACCGAAACTTCGTGGCAAACAAGCTGGGAGCAGTGCAGGTAGGCAGGCAAGCAAACAGCAACGGAATAGACAAATAGACAAATATGTGAATTCGCGTACAATTCGATGCTGCTCGCATATTGAGCAGAGGGCAAGCGTGCGGCGAAGCAAATGGAATTAGACGAGATATGTGGTTGCATGCAACTGCCATGTCTGCTGTTTGCGCTACCTGTTACCTACTACCTGGTACATGCCACATACCGCTTGCCGCCTGCAATGCATTGCAATCACAATAATTTTCACCTGTCTTAATGCTTTCAGTTATTGCCAGCCACGCGGAATTGCATTTGGAGGGGGGGAAGGTGGGGCGGGTTCATGGACATGGAGGAGCACAGGATATTCGAGGGTTGGCTTGGCACGTAGCAACGAGAATGGCGAACGTATAGAATAAACACGCCCATAAGCGCAATGTCTGTGTGTGTTGGGGCACGCCACATACCATACATATTAGCACATGCTACATGCCACTTGCAAAATGCCAAATGCGTGCAAAGTCGGTGGACGAAAGGCGCAAATGTTGAGCACTCGATGACTGCACGTGTGGGTAGTGGGAAGAGTGCAGGTTTTGTTCGAAGTTTTACTTGCATGCTAGTTTTGTTTTTTTTCGCTTAAGCAAAGCATTTTCCATATGATTTCTCTCGCGTTGATTTAAAATGCAATGGCACAATTCAAAAGAACAACAACAAAAAAAACTAATACTTGATACTTGAAGGATAATAGAATAGCGATTGAAAGCTGTGTTGCCTATCATCCCAATTCTCGTTGCATAAATAATTCAATTCAGTTATTTAAGTCAAGGTTGACTGATGGACGTTTTAATGAAAATAAAATTAGGATAAATAATTTCGATTATTTGTGTTGCTCCATCTCGATTTCGACCGTAAACCATCAAAGCAGGTATATCAGTTACTCCATGTGCTGTGTTACTTCCTTTGCTGTTTCATATGCCCCCATTTGTGCAGCTTGAGTTATGTGCGTAACTCATGTGCGATGGATCATAGGTGCGGATTACAGTGGGTCGAAATTTGCATTCTCTGGAATGGATTCTAATACTGGAAAATTGCGTTGCTGGACCAGTACTCGTAAAACGTGAATGAAGCGAGTATCTTTTGCCACCAGCAGCAGCCTCAATTACTGACCAAATTTCAGCTCAAATAAAAAAATGTGTAACTTTTCCGTTTTAGGGGGCTTTGTTTCATCATATCGTCGCTGCACTGATAGTGGTAATGGTAAAAGCAATGATTATGATTCTGATAGTTATAAAGATAATGAAATTTACATCGATTTTGATAACGATAATGATGATAATGATAATTACCCCAACTAAACGGTTCTAGCGCCACTTTATTGGGACGAACTTTTGGTGATCGAATCATAAAAACTGAGTCTGTAAATCGGCCACCTATGTAGGTTATGTTATTTTACATTTATATCACTTAATGTCAGAGACGTCAAGTCAATTATCTGTGCGAATAAGCCAACGAGTGAACATTTTCAAACCAACATTCAGCGTGTCATTGACAACTGAAAAATTAGTTTTGCATCGCTTTGAATCGTTTCGTATATGTAGCTTTCTTTCTCTTTCGCTCGTTCCCTTTGATATATCTTTCATCTCAACTGTGTAACAAAATCAGCTTCAGAAATGTTACTCCCCATTTTCTATGCGCTGTTTAAGAAGTTTCTCTTCATAAATCTAAATGCTGGCAAACTTCTTTAAATTAAAATATAGTTGTGATGTTTTTTTCTTCAAATTGAGAAATTTCCATGTACATAGAATGTATGTATGCATTCTGCCATGAAATATCCCAATTCAACCTGTGAGTTTGCACTATTATTATATTATTTTGTATTACATCTCATTTTGGTCTTTTAGGGATTCTAAAATTGCACATTATTCAAAGCTACCTAAATTATTGAAAAAGGGGTACCAGGTAATAATCGGGAATTTCAAGCACAAACAAAATAAGTGACATATCAAGGACGGACGCAGGTAGCCGAGGAGATACAATAGACGTACGAAAATTACACAAGTTATTGCTAACGACCGGTAAATGTTTACGACTACCTAAAACTAACTAGGTTCCTTTCCTGTATATCCTCAAATTCTATAAAAGCTGTTGCTCTGAAATTTTAAGATCAAATATTGTTTTGCGAGCAAGAGAAACACACGTTTTTGCATAAACTAAGTAAAATTTTTTAAGCGCTTTATTGTTTCAAAAAAAAAAAAAAGCATGACCTCTTACCGAAACTCCAGCAATAATAAAAGGTAAAATATATATTTTTAAAATTATAAAGTTTCGTTAATCTAACAAAACACTGAAATGTTTTCTTTCCTTTTCCAGATTTTACTACAACCAGCTGTGGAATTCATCGAATATAACGTCCGCCAATGACAAGAATGGTCCACCGAAAGAGCTGCAACAGCCTGTGAAACAGTTGGGCATGACTTCTGCCATTAGTTTGGCAAAGCCACGCCCCGAAGACTTACAGAAAACTGAGGAATTACTTCAAACATTGGAACCATTCAAAGTTTTCGAAACACAAGATGAGCTCAATCATCGTATGGAGATTTTGGCTAAGCTGAATACCGTCGTCAAGCAATGGGTGAAAGATGTCTCAATTGCCATGAATATACCAGAGGCAGCTGCGGAGAGACTTGGCGGTAAAATTTACACTTTCGGCTCATATCGTTTGGGTGTACACCATAAGGGCGCCGATATTGATGCACTCTGTGTGGCACCACGTAACATTGAACGCACTGACTACTTTTCATCATTCTTTGAGCTACTCAAGAAACAACCCGAAGTGACAGAATGCCGTTCGGTGGAGGAGGCATTTGTGCCAGTCATAAAAATGAAATTTGATGGCATTGAAATTGATTTGCTATTCGCACGGCTATCACTCAAGGAAATACCAGATGATTTTGATTTTCGCGACGATAATCTGCTGAAGAATTTGGACCCACGTACGGTGCGGAGTTTGAATGGTTGTCGTGTGACCAATGAAATATTGGCGCTTGTGCCGAATGTAGAGAATTTCCGCGCAGCGCTACGCTCAATCAAACTGTGGGCAAAAAGTAAGTATGAAAAAAGTATGGTAGATTTCAATGCAGCATTTTAACATATTTTCTTTATATTTTATCATTTGCAGAACGTGGCATTTACTCGAATTCTTTGGGTTACTTTGGTGGTGTGACGTGGGCTATGCTGGTGGCGCGCACCTGTCAACTCTATCCAAATGCAACAGCTTCAACTTTGGTGCTTAAATTCTTCTTGGTCTTTTCAGTCTGGGAATGGCCGAATCCAGTGTACCTAAAATATCCCGACAATGTTAATTTACGTTTACCCGTGAGTTACTGCACGCTATTAAATTAAGTAAAATTAAAAATCTAATAATTTTTGTATCTTTTTATTACAGGTTTGGGATCCACGTGTAAAAATTGCTGATCGTTACCATCTAATGCCAATTATAACACCGGCATATCCACAACAGAATTCTACATTTAACGTATCGGAATCAACAAAGAAAATTATAGTTAATGAATTTAAACGCGGCCTGATTATCACAGACGAGATTATGCAGGGATGCGCAACATGGGATCGACTCTTCGAAGCGCCCAGCTTCTTTAACAAGTAAGTACAATAAGTTTTTTAACTGTATGATGTTTTACTTATATTTACATTTTTTCGCTTGTTTTTTTCTCTCCAACAGATATCGTCATTTTATTGTGCTTTTAGTAACATCGCAAACCGCTGACGACCAGCTGAAGTGGTGTGGCTTAGTTGAGGCTAAGATACGTCTATTGGTTGGTAATCTCGAGCGTAATCAACATATTTCATTAGCGCATGTAAATCCAACATGTTTTGATTATAAGAAAGTCGCCGCTGGCACTACAAAAACTGCCAACTACAATAAGCAGGATAAAACATCGTCGAAAACCAATCCATCAGTTTGCACAGCACTATTCTGTTCGATGTGGTTCATCGGCTTGGAATTTGAACGAACGGGTAAATTCAATACGATTCTTACCGATAATATACAAAATTTTGAAGAATATGTCATACAGCATGCAGTAAATATAGGAATGCTGAAAGATGGCATGGATATTGAGGTGCGATATGTAAAACGTAAATCGCTTTCACAGTATTTGGATATAGAGGTTTTGAAACGTGAACGCAAGTCATTGAAACAACATGAGGAATTCAACAAGTCAAAGTTAACCAAATGAAAGCGTTTGTCGAGCGATGTGTCAAGAGAAAAAGAGGGTGCCACTAAAAAGCCCCGCTTGAGTGAACCGGTGGAAGTAAAATAATTGATTCAAGGAAGTGCGATTATTTGAAACATGACGAGGGAATTTTTGCAAAACTCAGCATCATCTAGCGTGTATATATTTTTAAATGTAAATACAGTACACTCTTATTAAAAAAAATTGTAGCAAAATGAATTGGCAATTTCGCCTTTTATAATAAATTGGAATTATTTTCCAATTAAGAAAATATGCAAATAATAGTATAAGAAAAACCGTGTAGTGGGAAGTTTAAAACATTGTAGAAAAATTTAGTAAATACAAAAAAAATCTCATAAAAATTTCTGACGTTTTATAGTATAGGATATAAAAATATTTAAAAAATTAAGAAATTAACTAAGAATCTAATTGAGAACCCCATAAATCTTTCGGAGAATTTTTTTTCGCCGTCTCATCCGATGCTGACAGCTTCCATGCTTTAGCGCCATACAATAGCACGGGCATGATGAGAGACTTATAAAGTGCGGTTTTGGTTCATCGAGAGAGGGCTTTATTGCGCAATGACTTACCCAGCCCAAAGCAGCTCTTGTTGGCAACCCAGGCTGACATTATTGTAGCTTCTTCTCGTGCCATCCAAAGTGGATTTGAAGTCGACAAAAAGATGGTGTGGCTCTTCTTCTTTCTCGGGCCTTTTCTAAGATTTGGCGCATCGTGAATATTTGGTACATGGTAGATTTCCAAGGTCTAAAGCCACACTCATATGGTCCAATCAGTTCGTTCATGGTGGGCTTCGGTCGTTCACACAATGCAGAACCTTATATGCTATGCTAAGAAGACTGATCCCGCGGTAATTGACGTATATTGCAGGCCTTTTTTTTGGATTGGGCATTTCCACTTTAATAGCTCTGCTGGTAGGCCTTATTGCTTTTAAGCCGCACTATTGCCTTTCGAGTTTCGTCCAGGCCGCCTAACGGTACTTTGACTCCGGCTTCATTGAGTAGAGGTTCGGGTTCATCCTCTTCGACGTTTTCCGCGCCAATACCATGAGGCAGCATGAAGAAGTGCTCCCTCCATAGTTTGAGTGTACTCTGGATGTCGGCCATCTGGTCTCCTTTTTAATTCTTACAGGAAATTGCCCTGGTCTTGAAAGCCCTCTGTAATCCTCCGTACCTTCTGATCAAATTTTCGGGCGCTTTTCCTATCGGATAACATCTCACGTTCCTCGCACTCCCTTATCTTGGCCTGGAATCACGCCTTCCGTCTACCACAACATGGTCAGTTTGATTTCGTGTTTTTCCATCAGGAGATAGCCATGTAGCTTGATGTATCTGTTTATGCTTGAACCTGGTATTTCATACTATCATGTTTCGGGCCCTAGCGAAATCGATCAGCCTGAGTCCGTTAGCGAAAGTTTCGTCGTGTAGGCTGAATTTATCGACTGTGGGACCAAAAATTCCTTCTCTTCCCACCTTGGCATTAAAATCGCCAAGCACGAGTTGACGGGGATAGCGTTCGTACGCGCGCACAAGGTGCTCGTGGAAGTGATATTTGGTCACATTTGAAGAATCTCACTTTGATGCGAATGGTGGCGAGACGCTTGTCCACAGGGCCACAGGAGGGGGCAACAGTACTTGGCGACGAAGTCTCTCTCCCACCACAAATCCAACACCGAACTTCCGCTCCTTTACATGGAAGCTGTAGTCTAGGCTGTTGTTGTTGTTGTAACAGTATACAACATTCCCCATAAAATTTTGGGGAATGCTGCTGAAGGGACAGTCCTTGGCCGGATATAGATCCGGGTCGTTCCGGTATCGTAGAACCGACTGTCGTGGGAACGCTGTTGTCAAGGTCGCAAGATCCGGTCCTCTCATTCCTTTGCCTTTACGAGGACATCCACAAGTCGGGCAGAGGCACCTTTTCAATTAAGGGTCCGGACTTTCCAGGTGCATGCCCTTAAATCATAGTCCTTTAAGCGTTTGCCGTCGTCCTCATCAGAATAGGGGGTTTCATCGGAGGCTTTTTATTTAAATTTTTCACTGGAAGCTGTTTGTACGTGGCGGATACAAATCTCAGCGCTCATCCAGATTCTGGGGCTTATTTAAATTTAAAGCAAATTTATATAGCGAGCCGTTTGCTCCAAGTCAGACGGACATTCGGGAGCTACCCAGAGGACACTTGGGCGAAATCACCCGGGAGTGGTGAGCTGCTTGAACCGAATGCAGAAGAATCGTTGTGGCCACTCCCAGGTGAAAAAAAGTCAAATATATCAACTGGCATTTTAAGACATTTTGAGACATGCACCTATGTATTTTATATTAAAATTGATTAGGCTACAAAATTGTATACTATGTATAGCGGAAAAAAGGTTTTTGTTAAATAAGATATATTTTTATTATTTTTATTTCAAAGACCCCGACCGAAATTCATATAAGGTGGTAGCACCCCACGAGCTGAATGTTTGTTCTTCTTTCCCAATATACAACGGATTCGCCTCGGTTATTTGGCTATCACCTTCAATGGATCCACCCCAAGAACGATATGAAACAAGGTTGCGTCTCCCGCGCTGAGAGCGACTATTAGTGACGTAATAATAGCTAGAGAATGAGATAGCGAAGAAACATCTAAAAAAAGAAGAAGAAGAAGGGCGAACGAGCAAAGCATTTTCCACATGATTGATGTGAAATGCAATGACACAATTCAAAAGAACAACAACAAAAAAGACTAATACTTGATGCTTGAAGGATAATAGAATAGCGATTGAAAGCTGTGTTGGCTATCATCCCAATTTCTCGTTGCATAAATAATTCAATTCAGTTATTTAAGTCAAGGTCGACTGATGGACGTTTTAATGAAAATAAAATTAGGATAAATAATTTCGATTATTTGTGTTGCTCCATCTCGATTTGGACCGTAAACCATCAAAGCAGGTATATCAGTTACTCCATGTGCTGAGTTACTTCCTTTGCTGTTTCATATGCCCCCATTTGTGCAGATTGAGCTATGTGCATAACTCTTATGCGATGGCTCATAGGTGCGGATTACAGTGGGTCGAAATTTGCATTCTCTGGAATGGATTCTAATAGTGGAAAATTGAGTTGCTGCACCAGTACTCGTAAAACGTGAATGATGCGAGTATCTTTTGCCACCAGCAGCAGCCTCAATTACTTACCTAATTTCAGCTCAAATGAAAAAAATGTGTAACTTTTTCGTTTTAGGGGGCTTTGTTTCATCATATCGTCGCTGCACTGATAGTGGTAATGGTAAAAGCAATGATTATGATTCTGATAGTTATAATGATAATGAAATTGGCATCGAGTTTTATAACGATAATGATGATAATGATAATTACCCCAACTAAACGGTTCCAGCGCCACTTTATTGGGACGAACTTTTGGTGATCGAATCATAAAAACTGAGTCTGTAAATCGGCCACCTATGTAGGTTATGTTATTTTACATTTATATCACTTAATGTCAGAGACGTCAAGTCAATTATCTGTGCGAATAAACCAACGAGTGAACAGTTTCAAACCAACATTCAGTGTGTCATTGACAACTGAAAAATTAGTTTTGCATCGCTTTGAATCGTTTCGTATATGTAGTTTTCTTTCTCTTTCGCTCGTTCCCTTTGATATATCTTTCATCTCAACTATGTAACAAAATCAGCTTCAGAAATGTTACTCCCCATTTTTGATGCGCTGCCTAAGAAGTTTCACTTCAAAAATCTAACAGATGGCAAACCTCCTTAAATCAAAGTTGTTAAGGAATGTTTTTTTCTTCTAAATAGAAATGACGATGTTAAAATTGAAAAATTTCTATGTATCTGTATGTATTTGTATGCATTTCTATGTGTGAAAATTTTAAATATCCCAATTCTACATGTGAGTTTACATCCCATTTTTCTTCGTTCGGCATGCAAAAATTGCATATTATTCAAAGCTACCTAAACTATTGAAAAAAGGGTACCACGTAATAATCGGTAATTCCAAACACAAACAAAATAAGTGAAATTTCAAGGACGGGCACAGGTAGCCGAGGAGATACAATAGAAGTACGAAAATTACACAAGTTATTGCTAACGACCGGTGAATGTTTACGACTACCTAAATTTTCGCTAATCACTTTAACGATAATAATTTAAACCATTTTCTGTGTATAACCCTAACTTCAATAAAAGCTGTTGCTCTGAAATTTTAAGATCAATTTATGTTTTGCGAGCAAGAGAAACACACGTTTTTGCCTAAACTAAGTAAAATTTATTAAGCGCTTTCTTGTTTCAAAAAAAAAAGGATGGCCTCCTGCCGAAACCCCAGCAATAATAAAAGGTAAAATATATATTTTTAAAATTATAAAGTTTCGTTAATCTAACAAAACACTAAAATATTTTCTTTCATTTTCCAGATTTTACTACAACCAGCTGTGGAATTCACCGACTATAACGTCCGCCAATGGCAAGAATGGCCCACCGAAAGAGCTGCAACAGCCTGTGAAACAGTTGGGCATGACTTCTGCCATTAGTTTGGCAGGGCCGCGCCCCGAAGATTTACAGAAAACTGAGGAATTACTTCAAACATTGGAACCATTCAAAGTTTTCGAAACACAAGATGAGCTCAATCATCGTATGGAGATTTTGGCTAAGCTGAATACCCTCGTCAAGCAATGGGTGAAAGATGTCTCAATTGCCATGAATATACCAGAGGCAGCTGCGGAGAAACTTGGCGGTAAAATTTACACTTTCGGTTCATATCGTTTGGGTGTACACCATAAGGGCGCCGATATTGATGCGCTCTGTGTGGCACCACGTAACATCGAACGCACAGACTACTTTTCATCATTCTTTGAGCTACTCAAGAAACAACCCGAAGTGACAGAATGCCGTTCGGTGGAGGAGGCATTTGTGCCAGTCATAAAAATGAAATTTGATGGCATTGAAATTGATTTGCTATTCGCACGGCTATCACTCAAAGAAATACCAGATGATTTTGATTTACGCGACGATAATCTGCTGAAGAATTTGGACCCACGTACGGTGCGGAGTTTGAATGGCTGTCGTGTGACCAATGAAATATTGGCGCTTGTGCCGAATGTTGAGAATTTCCGCGCAGCGCTACGCTCAATCAAACTGTGGGCAAAAAGTAAGTATGAAAAAAGTATGGTAGATTTCAATGCAGTATTTTAAAATATTTTCTTTCTATTTTATCATTTGCAGAACGTGGCATTTACTCGAATTCTTTGGGTTACTTTGGCGGTGTGACGTGGGCTATGCTGGTGGCGCGCACCTGTCAACTCTATCCAAATGCAACAGCTTCAACTTTGGTGCTTAAATTCTTCTTCTCAATCTGGAAATGGCCGAATCCAGTGTTCCTGAAATATCCCGACAATGTTAATTTACGTTTACCCGTGAGTTACTGCACGCTATTAAATTAAGTAAAATTAAAAATCTAATAATTTTTGTATCTTTTTATTACAGGTTTGGGATCCACGTGTAAACGTTGCTGATCGTTACCATCTAATGCCAATTATAACACCGGCATATCCACAACAGAATTCTACATTTAACGTATCGGAATCAACAAAGAAAATTATAGTTAATGAATTTAATCGCGGCAAGACTATCACAGCCGAGGTTATGCAGGGATGCGCAACATGGGATCGACTCTTCGAAGCGCCCAGCTTCTTTAACAAGTAAGTACAATAACTTTCCTTTAACTTTATGTCTTTTTTTTTACTTATATTTACATTTGGTTGCTTGTTTTTTTATTTCTCCAACAGATATCGTCATTTTATTGTGCTTTTAGTAACATCGCAAACCGCTGACGACCAGCTGGAGTGGTGTGGCTTAGTTGAGGCTAAGATACGTCTATTGGTTGGTAATCTCGAGCGTAATCAACAAATTTCATTAGCGCATGTAAATCCAACATGTTTTGATTATAAGAAACTCGCCGCTGGCACTAGACAAACTTCCAGCGACAATGAGGAGGATAAAACAGCGTCGAAAACCAATCCATCAGTTTGCACAGCACCATTCTGTTCGATGTGGTTCATCGGATTGGAATTTGAACGTACAAACAAATTCAATGTGGATCTTACCGAGAGTATACAAAATTTTGCAGAGCATGTCATACAGCATGCAGTAAATATAGGAATGCTGAAAGATGGCATGGATATTGAGGTGCGATATGTAAAACGTAAATCGCTTTCACAGTATTTGGATATAGAGGTTTTGAAACGTGAACGCAAGTCATTGAAACAACATGAGGAATTCAACAATTCAAAGTTAACCAAACGAAAGCGTTTGTCGAGTGATCTGTCAACAGA
The DNA here is from genome assembly GCA_951828415.1 of Anomoia purmunda. NCBI lineage: Eukaryota > Metazoa > Arthropoda > Insecta > Diptera > Tephritidae > Anomoia > Anomoia purmunda. The sequence continues at coordinate 99,528,725 of OX639997.1, forward strand.
AGAAGATGGTGTCACCAAAAAGCCCCACTTGAGTGAACCGGTGGAAGTAAAATAATGGAATCGAGGAATTGCGATTATTTGAAATATGAGAAGGAATTTTTCAAAAACTCAGCAATTTTTAGTTTTAAATATTTATAAATACACCTCTGTTCGCAAAAATTGTAGCAAAATACGTAACCATGTAGTTGAGAGTTTAAAATTTTCTAGAAAAATTCAGTAACTACAAAAAAATCTGATAAAAATTTCAAACGTTTTAATATGAATTTTAGTGAATAGGACTTGAAAATTGAAATTAACTAAACAACAAATTGACAATCCGCACAAATTTTTTCATGGTCAAATTTGCTGTTAACCTCAATTCAACAATAAACAAATGAAGATTGAAATTTTGCGCAAAATTTCAAAATATTCCATAAACTTCAAATTTTTTAAGTACAATCTTGTAGTATAAAGCTCTGCGCATTTCCCTCCATATAAGGAATATTCATTTTTTTGCGTGCAAAAAATGCGTAAGCCGAGAAATTTCAATTTTAAGTGAAAATTTGTACATGTTTTTTGCTGTAAATGATATATTTTTATTAAAAGTTAAATAAAGACAAATACTTAGCCGATTCATATCAATACGTTGCGCTACCATTTTAATGACCTAGACCGGAATTCATATAAGGTGATAGCATCCCCTGAGCTGAATAAGTCATGATCAGATTTTGACATTTCTCTCGCAAAATCACACAAACAAAATACACAACTGATTCGCCTTGGTTCTTTTGCTATCACCTTCTATGGATCCACCGTAAGAACGATATAAAACAAGATTACGTTTTCCGCACTGAGAGCAACTAATAGTGACGTAATAATAGCTAGAGAATTAGATAGCAAAGAAAAATTTTACAGAAGAAGAGAAAGAAGTATTGTTAGCATTGTTTGTGTTAAGGCAAGTTGTTTCTTTATTTCATCAGCGAATTTTTGGATGTTGTCAAATCGACAAAGAGACTATTGCAATTGTAACTTTTTAATACTTTTTAATAAAAAACACCACATTTTTTGTAATGAAGTGTGAAAAAACTAACCAAAATGGAAGAAAAGTATTTGAAAATTAAAAAAGTAAGATGTAATATAAAAAAAAATTAGTATGCAAAAAACAACAAGTAGCAGAAATATTTTCTGAATAGCAAAATTCTATAACAAATGAAAAAGTAAATATATGAAAAAAGCCCAATAAAAGGAAAAAAAACAAAAGCAAAACTTTATTTAATTATTAATTTCGATACATTCCATTTCACTATTTGCTTTATAAATATCCAAGGTGAATTCATGCAAGGCGGTCCTGCCTGAACAGCTGAGATTTTCTATTTTCTTATTGTCAGTGTGCGTCTTGTACATATCGGTAACCGTAAAAAAAAATTAAAGCAAAAAATTCAGATAGTCGCATAAAGGAGCCCATCCACTAGCAAACTTTTCCATAAGCATGGCTGCTTTACAGTTACTTTACATGCCTTTGCCTTTGTAATCAAAGGAGTAAGCGATTGCTAAACATTCGTCGGGTGTTCATTTCAATTATTTAGGTAATCGAATTGGTATAGACTGCACAACGATAGTTATTAATAATTTTAATATAAATTCGGTAATGCATCATGATGTGGACGGACCCCATTAGGCAATGCACTGCTAGGAACTTGTGAAAAGGAGCTTAGTTATATGAACACACACTTTATTCTGTTTATTATTGACTTTTTCCTCAACATCAAAGCAGCGAATGCAGGACTCTTCTTCTTCGAATTTCGATTCGATAATAGTTCCTCTTCTTTATATATTTTTTTTAATATTTCAACTCCGATTGAACGGGAACAAATTGTTTGCATTCCGTGTCATGTAAGTTTTCCGCAATTGATCGTCATAAAGGTAGTATACATGTTCTTACAGCATTTCTGTGATCACAAACTTTTGCAAATCTGAAACTCCAACAGAAGAAGAACTAAAAGAAGACTATTTCGTAATCGAAATGGTTCTCTGACTATTTCTTTGTTCTTTGTCTCGAAAGCAACATACTGTGCAATATTTCCTGCATTCGGCAAAATTCCTTATTCTTGTTTGCTAGTGAATGGGGCCCTTTAAGCGACTTTCTGAACTTTTTGGTTTCTGGCAATGCCACCTTATATGAATGCGCTTTGGATATGTACGAACAGTGAAATGAAATTAATCAAAATTAATACCAAACTACTTCCTTGATATCCTTATATTTTTCTTTAATTTTATCTTTCATTTTTTAATATTTTTTTAAATTTTTTTCTACTGTTAATTTTAGTTTTTTAAATCATAAGAGGCAATTCTATTCTCTCTTTTCTGTACAGGTCAGCTCCGATCACAAAAATAACACTATATGAAATATGAAAATAGTCAAATCGGTTGATAACGCAAAAAATTTACTCGGTAGGCGCCGCGATGTCGTGATATTCGGAAAACGCTCATTTAAAGTTATATTTTTCATAACATTCAGAATAAAAATTGTAACAAAATGAATTGACAATATTTTCTTTAATTTGTATTATTTTTTGAAAGTAGAAGTTTGAAATATTCTAGAAAAAATGTATAAATGAAAATAAAAATTTCATTACCCATTAGTAACTTTTTAATACTAATTTTTGAAAAAGAGTTTTACATTTTTTTCATTCCACAATTATTTGAACTATTTTTTATGAATATAGATAATTCTACAAGAAAACCAAGTAATTCGAAGTTTTGAAATTTTCTAGAAAATTTATAAAAATTCACAAAATTTCATCGAAATTTCGAGCTTTTTAATCCGATTCATCGTATATGTAATTTCGTGATTTACTCAATTTTGCTTCAAGTTTTAAGTAAATAAAGATTCTTGTTGATTTTTAATATTTTTTTTCGACGGTTTTGCGCATTTTTTTTCGTATAATACATTAACAAATTTTTGTTTTGTATGGAAGAAAACGCAGAACAGCATGAAAACTACACAAAAAGAGATTTTAGCTATTCAAACTATAGCAAAATTGCATGAGCTATAAAAGTACTTAAAATTCCAATTAAAAAGCGAGATATTTTTATTTTATTTTCCTAGAACAAAACTTGTACCAAGGCGAATGCATAAAAGGAGGAACAACTGAGCGATTTTGTCTCAAGGCTAAATATGTCAAATTATGTATATTTGGTTTTTTTGCTTTTACGGCTCTGAGAGCTGCAGCCATGAAAACAAAAATAAAATACATATAAACTTAGACAGTCCAAGCCGTAGAAGCAAAAGCATGTGAAATTCGACACCACCACACGCAATGGATTCCGAAACTGCATACTCGAAAATTAGCAATAAAAAATTAGAAATTTTGATGATTTTTTTTATTTATTGAATTTTTTTAAATTTTATAAGAAGTTTGAAACTTTGCTCTACATGGTTTTTAATATAGAATTAATTACATATATTTTTGTTAAAACATGATTAAAATTAAGCAAGCCAATACAAAAATAACAAAGATTGCTACTATTTTTGTGAACAGAAGTGCAATTATAAATATATACTTCCTTCAATCAATTATTTTACTTCCAGTGATTCACTCAAGCGGGGCTTTTTGGTGACACCCTCTTCCTGCGTCGACAGCTCACTCGAAAAACGCTTGGTTAATATTGAATTGATGAAATTGTTATGTTCTTTCAATGACTTGCGTTCACGTTTCAAAACCTCAATATCCAAATACTGTGAAAGCGATTTATGCTTTACATATCGCGCCTCAATATTCATGCCATATTTCAGGATATTTAGATTTACCGCAAGTTTTGTGACAGGTTCTGTGAAATTTTGTATACTCTCGGTAAGATCCACATTGAATTTATCCGTGCGTTCAAATTCCAAGCCGATGAACCACATCGAACAGAATGGTGCTGTGCAAACTGATTGATTGGTTTTCGACGCTGTTTTATCCTCCTCATTGTCGCTGGAAGTTTGTCTAGTGCCAGCGGCGAGTTTCTTATAATCAAAACATGTTGGATTTACATGCGCTAATGAAATTTGTTGATTACGCTCGAGATTACCAACCAATAGAATTAGCCTCGACTAAGCCACACCACTTCAGCTGGTCGTCAGCGGTTTGCGATGTTACTAAAAGCACAATAAAATGACGATATCTGTTGGAGAAAAAAAACAAGTGACCAAATGTAGGTTAGGTTAGGTTTTCTGTGGTAGTTCCCCAAAGGGAACTCACTTAGACATAGTAAGAGTCCGTTGTGATACCACCTAAATTTATGAACGGTAACGTGAATCGGAAAGTCAGGAAAGATTAACCTGAGAAACGTTGCGTGCCCCGAATGAAGTCACGCAAATTACCAATCTCCACTCCAAAAAGGTCTTCTGGAGAGCTAAAGAAGTACGAGCCCAGGTACTTGAACCTCAGTCTCGCAAATGCAGGGCAGCTGAGCAGAAAATGACAAGATGAATCCACCTCATCCTCCTCCATACAGCTGCGGCAGAAAGGGTCAGAGACTATTTTCAGCCTTACCGCGTGAATACCCAACGGACAATGCCCAGTCAAAACACCAACCAGGGTCGAGAGTTGTCGCTTAGTAAGCGACATCAGCTCCCTTGAGCGCCTACGGTCCACTCTCGGCCAGAGGGACCTTGCAATTCTGCATGTCGTGGCAATTTCCCAGCGCTCGCTGAGACGACATAAAGCCCATCTGTCCAGGAGAAGCCCGTAGGCAGTCAAAGGAGCCCCCACCCCCTCCCTGCAAGGAGAGATGACTTCCAGGGTACCTTGCCGAGCAAGCTCATCAGCCATGCAGTTCCCTGCGATGTCGCTATGGCCCGGTACCCAAATTAGTCTAACGTCGAGATATTCCGAGGCGGCTGCGAGGGAAGTCAGGCATTCCCTGACCAGTTTTGATCTCACCATTAGCGATCCTAAGGCCTTGATAGCGGCCTGGCTATCCGAATAAATGTTGGCCCGTCTAGAGGGCATTACATTGGTAAGTAGCCAATCGGCTGCCTCCTTTATTGCGGCCACCTCTGCTTGAAATACACTGCAGTGGTCCGGAAGCCTAAATTTACGGTTGAGGGAGAACTCATCGCAGAAGACCCCTCCCCCAACCTTACCATCCAGCTTCGAGCCATCCGTGAAAAAGTTCACCGTCCCACCGCCCCACAACCCCCCCTCCTTCCACTCCTCCCTACGCGGGATGTAAGTGGATAGGGAGCAACTACGAGCTGGAGCAGGCAGACAGTAATCTGTTTCCGGAGGTACAAAGTCGAAACTGGCCAGAATCCTAGAATGCCCAAAGGCCGAGCTGAATCTGTATCCATTGCACTCTAGCCGTGCTGCTACATGGGCTGCTGCAACCCTACCTGCAATGTCCACAGGAAGTACGTTAAGCATAACATTGAGCGCGAGAGTGGGTGTGGTCCTAAGCGCCCCACTGATCCCAATGAGCGCGGACCGCTGCACCCGCTCTAGCTGCTTAACTTTAGATACCCTGTCTAGTGAGTTCCACCAGACCACCACTCCATAAAACATTATAGGCCTTATTATAGTCTCATAAAGCCAATAATTTACCTTGGGAGAGAGGCCCCATCTCTTCCCAATAGCACCCCGACAACAGTACACCGCAACCGAAGCCTTTTTCACCCTTTCCTCAATATTTGGCCCCCAGGAGAGCTTCCTATCCAGAATCAAGCCCAGATACTTGACCCGGTCAGAAAGCACCAACTGGACGCCACCTATTGAAGGAGGATGGGCGACCGGTACTTTGTACCTCCTGGTGAATAATACCAGCTCTGTCTTGCTAGGATTTATCGCGAGTCCACACCCTGCAGACCATTTCACGATCAGATTAAGGTACCCCTGCATGATATCAAAAAGGGTACTCAAAAACTTACCCCTGACAATGAGAGCAACATCGTCAGCATAGGCAATAACCGTGCAGCCTACCCTTTCCAGCTCCTTCAGTACACCATTTAAAGCAACGACCCAAAGGAGTGGCGAGAGAACCCCTCCTTGTGGAGTGCCTCTACTCACCTTTCGCTGGATGGAGGCGCTGCCCCATTCCGCCACGACAGTTCTGTCCCGGAGAAGGTGATTGATGAGCCTTACCAGACCCGACTCAACCCCAAGTTCCGCCAAGGATCCGACTATTCCCTGTGGCTGAATGTTATTAAAGGCACCTTCTATATCCAGAAAGGCACCAACTGCAAAGTCCTTGTGTTCAAGAGACTCTTCAATGACGTTAACAACCATATGCAGGGCCGTATCCACGGACCTGCCCTTCGAGTAGGCATGCTGAGCATGCGACAGCCGCTCTCGCGGTATTTCCTCTCTTATATGAAGATCAATCAGCCTCTCCAGGGTCTTCAAAAGAAAAGAAGAGAGGCTGATAGGCCTAAAGTCCTTTGGGGTTGTATGAGAGCTCTTACCCGCCTTGGGAATAAATATAACCCTCACATTCCTCCAAAGTCTGGGAATATAGCCCCTACTTATGCAGCTCGCGTAAATAGGCGCCAACCACCGACACGACACCCGTTCGGACATCTGCAACTGGGCAGGAATGATACCATCAGGTCCTGGCGACTTGAACGCTTTGAAGGAGCGTAAAGCCCATAGTAGGCGACGCTCTTCTAACATGTCGCAAGGAGGGACATAGATGGCACCTGGTTCCACGCCTGTAGTCTCACATGGTTCAGTATTTTCGGGGAAGTGGGAATCGAGGAGAAGTTTGAGCGACTCCTCACTGCTCATCGCCCAGTTTCCCGAGTCGTCCCTGAGACATCCCAAGGGGACGGGAGCCCTCGCGAGCACCCGCCTAAGCCTGGAGGACTCGTGGCATCCTTCGACGTTCTCACAGAAACTTCTCCACGATTCCCGCTTAGCCTTCCTTATTTCGGACTTATATATTCCCAGTCCGATCTTATAGAGTTCCCAATCCGAGGGTTTTTTGCTCTTCCTCGCCTGGTTAAAAAGTCTTCTACTCGAAGCCCTGAGCTCCGAAATTTCCAAAGTCCACCAGTACGGCTTAGATTTACCCGAAGGCCTCCTCAGCGGACACGAAATATTTATCGCTTTATTACAAGCTACGGTGAATTTACCCACTAAGCTGTCAATCGAACTTTCCGACAGAAGTACGTTACCCTGAGGTTCCTCAGGAAGAAACTCCTGCAACTTCTTACAGTAAAGATCCCAATCCGTGTTCCTCAGATTCCTAAAGGGACGATTTTGGGGGCACAGATCGCCCAAGGAGAATTGAATATATCTATGATCAGAGAAGGAGTGATCGTTAAGAACTCTCCAGTTCGAGATACGGGATAACAATTCAGACGACACCAGGGTAAGGTCCAAGACCTCCTCCCTTACCGAAGTTACGAACGTAGGGTCGCTCCCCCTATTACAAATAGACAAGTTTTCGCTAAGTATATAATCAAAGAGAGACTCACCTCTTTCGTTGATGTCTGAGCTACCCCAGCAGGAGTGCCTCGAATTGGCATCACATCCCACCACGACGCCGGCTTTCCTGCGCCTCGCTTCCGCCAGAGCGTTCCTCAGCAGAACAGGAGGTGGTTCCACCTCATCATCGTGAGCCATATACGAGGACATGAGCCAAAGTTCTTCGGCCCCGTCCTCGAGTCTCACCGTTACTACGTCTCCGTTACTGAAATTAGACAGAAAATAAGTATTTATTTCACGCCTGACGAGCATACAAGCTCTAGGTTTACCTGCGTCACTGGACACCAGAAGCTTGTACTTCTTCGTCCCGATACCAGAAATACCGTTACTGCTCAGCCACGGTTCCTGGATCAGGACTATATCTACCCCACCTTGCTCAAGGTGGAGCATCAAATTGGCGGACGCGGCCTTAGAGTGCTGGAGATTTATCTGCAGGATAATCATCCTCAGTAATCTCCTCCAGCCCCCCCGCGGCCACGTCCTCGCTATCCGAGGCAAGAAGCCTCTCCTCCTCCACCCCGTCGAACAGCCTGTTTAGGCTCAGGACGGACCCCGCTACCGAGGAGACTCCCCCGGCACTCTCGGCGTCCGACCTGACAGAGTCAACCTCCATACTCATGAAGGCCTCCATGACCTCCACCTCTTCCTCCGCATCAGGTCCGCAGACCTCCGGCACCAGCTCCGGTTCAACCGGAAGGATGGCGTCACTACCCCTGGCATCGGATTGGTAGATTTTTAGAGCTACCTTCTCGAAGCCATAGGAAATGACTCCCTCCTGCTCGGCGAGAGGGCCGAGGGACTCCGCGTTAAGCAGAATCAGCGCTTGCCGATATGGTTCCTCGGACCCCTCGAACCGAACAACCTTCCAATTGTGAGCCGGAAGGTTTGGGTTGCAATACCTGAGGATTTCCTCAATGTCTCCCGGTGCAGAGGGCTCCGCAGGGAGCCAGACCCGAGCCCTCGGACGCAAAGGCAAATCCTTTTTATCCACGGCCTCCAGTCTGGCACCCTTCCAGACCTCCCCCACCAAGGAAACCGCCGCTTTATAAAGCGTGGCCGACCGCTCGTCAGCACACGAGATCCTCTTGAAGAGGCCAGAGTGCCAACCCGCACTCTCGCAGCGAGGAGGTGGACCAGGATTGTCCCTGATCACCTTCATAAAGACGGCAGAGATGGCTGCCGCCACACGCCTCCAGTCCATCTTAGAGATGGCACCGTCCTCCTTACTGCGGTCCACGACACCCAGGATAATGGAGCCCGCCTGTTTCGCGACTTCGCTGAAGGTTTTCGGCGCTACCCCAGTCCTGGGCCGTTTGACTGCAGAGGTTTCCCCCTCCTGAGACCGCTGTCTTTTTGGGGCTGAGGTCTTCGAAGGCGCACTCGCGCTCTCCCTCAGCACTCCCTTAGCCCACTCGAGCGACTTAGCATGCCTCTCAGATAACTGAGCCCCCGCCTGGCCGCCATAGCGCTCCACAATCTTGGAGGCCATGCGACGATCGGAGTGGGCCCTCCTCCCCGTGCCCAGTCGCCGCTTAGATCCATCGGCGGGCTGCGTTTGGGTCTCCTTCGCCTGCACCGGTACGCTGCAGGATAAACCCTTGCTGGTACTGGCGATATCGTCCAGTACCCCCCCTCCAGAGGCCGCAGGCGATTTCCCCTGCAACTCACCTGCGCGACCAGCTGGAGTCACACCCCCAACTAACCTAGAGGCCGCGGAGGTCGGCTTCGACTCTCCCCCTCCAACAACGCGAGTGGCAGTTACTGTACCCGGCCTAATCACGACTTTGGATGTCGGCTCCGACGATCCTTTACCACCCTTAACTTTGGCCACAGCAGCCGTCCCCCGTACAGAACAGACGGAGGGAGGCGGTTTCGCCCTCCCCGCGTCAGTAGAAGCTGCCACTTGCAGCGATGAGCCAGTTTTGGGGATCGGCTTCGACGCCCCTCTACTGCTCGAAAACGGTTTTTTAGCTTGGTTATTTTTATTCATTTTGATTTTTTTTCACTGGGTCCCAACTCAGAGCCGCTATCCAAAAACCCGAAAGTGTAGTCGTCCTGAAAAGATGGTCCCATGGTTATCTGACCAAATGTAAATATAAGTAAAAAAAAAATCGTACAGTTAAAGGAAAGTTATTGTACTTACTTGTAAAAGAGCTGGGCGCTTCGAAGAGTCGATCCCATGTTACGCATCCCTGCATAATCTCGTCTGTGATAACCAGGGCGCGTTTAAATTCATTAACTATAATTTTCTTTGTTGATTCCGATACGTTAAATGTAGAATTCTGTTGTGGATATGCCGGTGTTATAATTGGCATTAGATCGTAACAATCTGAAACGTTTACACGTGGATCCCAAACCTGCGGCTAGAAATATAAATAGTAAAAACCAAAAATTATTAGATTTACAATTTTAGTATAGTCAATGCAGTGCGGTAACTCACCGGAAAACGTAAATTAACATTGTCGGGATATTTTAGCAACACTGGATTCGGCCATTTCCAGCTTGAAAATACCAAGAAGAATTTATGCACCAAAGTTGAAGCTGTTGCATTTGGATAAAGTTGACAGGTGCGTGCCACCAGCATAGCCCACGTCACACCGCCAAAGTAACCCAAAGAATTCGAGTAAATGCCACGTTCTGCAAATGATAAAATATAAAGAAAATATGTTAAAATGCTGCATTGAAATCTACCAAACTATTTTCATACTTACTTTTTGCCCACAGTTTGATTGAGCGTAGCGCTGCGCGGAAATTCTCTACATTCGGCACAAGCGCCAATATTTCATTGGTCACACGACAGCCATTCAAACTCCGCATCGAACGCGAATCCAAGTTCTTCAACAGATTATCGTCGCGTAAATCAAAATCTTCTGGTATTTCTTTGAGTGATAGCCGTGCGAATAGCAAATCAATTTCAATGCCATCAAATTTCATTTTTATGACTGGCACAAATGCATCCTCCACCGAACGGCATTCTGTCACTTCGGGTTGTTTCTTGAGTAGCTCAAAGAATGATGAAAAGTAGTCTGTGCGTTCGATGTTACGTGGTGCCACACAGAGCGCATCAATATCGGCGCCCTTATGGTGTACACCCAAACGATATGAACCGAAAGTGTAAATTTTACCGCCAAGTTTCTCCGCAGCTGACTCTGGTATATTCATGGCAATTGAGACATCTTTCACCCATTGCTTGACGAGGGTATTCAGCTTAGCCAAAATCTCCATACGATGATTGAGCTCATCTTGTGTTTCGAAAACTTTGAATGGTTCCAATGTTTGAAGTAATTCCTCAGTTTTCTGTAAATCTTCGGGGCGTGGCTCTGCCAAACTAATGGCAGAAGTGATGCCCAACTGTTTCACAGGCTGTTGCAGCTCTTGCGGTGCACCATTCTTGCCATTGGCGGACGTTATAGTCGGTGAATTCCACAGCTGGTTGTAGTAAAATCTGGAAAAGGAAAGAAAATATTTTAGTGTTTTGTTAGATTAACGAAACTTTATAATTTAAAAAATATATATTTTACCTTTTAACATTGCTGGGGTTTTGGTAAGAGGTCATCCTTTAGTTTTTAAACAAAAAACTGTGCTTCTCAATAATTTTTAAATAGTTTTGTAAAAACGTGTGTCGCCTTTGCTCGCAAAACAATATTTGATTTTAAAATTTCAGAGCAACAGCTTTTATAGAAGTTGGGGTTATACACAGAAAAGGGTTTAAATTATTATCGTTAAAGTGATTAGCGGAAATTTAGGTAGTCGTAAACATTTACCGGTGGTTAGCAATAACTTGTGTAATTTTCGTACTTCTATTGTATCTTCTCGGCTACCTGTGCGCGTCCTTGAAATTTCACTTGTTTTCTCTGTGTTTGAAATTACGTATTTTTACCTGCACTGTACTCTTTTTTCAATAATTTAGGTAACTTTGAATGATCTGGGATTTCAGAGTGCTAAAAGAAGAAAAATATGTAATGCAAAAGCAAAAAAAAAACACTAAATAATAAAATGGTGCAAACTCTTGGTTAAAATACGATATATATCAAGGTAGAGTAGAAATTTCTTAGGAAAAAATCGACATGGTTTTTTTTTTAATTTATTGAAAAAACGTGTTGGCAATTTTTTTTATTTAAAGAGTTAATTTTTATTTTTATAAAGATATATTAAATAACCGTAAACTCAAGTTAGTTAGAAATCAATTATAAAAAACACAAATTTTTAATAGTCTATACTACAGTAAAACTGTAGACAAGTTGTATATGTGCATTGAAAATTTCATTAAAAGAATGACCGAAGGCGTTGAAGGGACATTTAGATCATTTTCAGAATTTCTGTCTGTTTGAATTCACTAATCTTCGAGACAACTGAATGGCTTTTATGTGGCTTTAACTGGTGGCTAAATAGTCAGGGAGAAATAATCATCATCAATTGAGCGCTCCGAAAAATACCATATAGTACTTTATATGACACTGAAATTCGATTATTTTGACATTTTTTCACCTTAGATACTAAACAAAAATATACTATATTGTATGAAATTTGATTTGGAGAGTTCGGTAAAGAAAAAACAGTTTTGATATTTTTGGAATCTTTCAATTTTATTAACCTTTTTCACATACATACTTTTTTTGCTTTTCATTCTCCATTTTGCTACTTGTGTACACATTTAATGTAAATTTTTTCAAGTTTGTTCAGATTTTGTAAAATTCTGATTTTTATTGTTTATATTATTAAGTAATACTTTTTTTTTATATAAAATGTGATTAAAAAAATTTTGCATGAAAAATGCTGGTAATTTTGCAAAAATATACTGCATAATTTTCACCGTAAGTCACTGCGAGCATGAATGTTCATAAATACATATGTACATATGTATATAGGTAAACAAAAATTATGTGCTATGAAGTGCTTTGCTTTTTGCTTCAAAAGTTCCAACATTTAATACATATGTGTATATATTTAATTTTTTTTAATTAAAAACTTTCGTTCGTATTTTGCGATTATTTATAAATTTTTTGGTCACGAATAGTTTTATTATAATTCTTTTGCTTTTAACTTTTTGTGTAAATTACTATAAAAAAAATTGTCTTTGCTTGCATTTAGATTTTTTTTTAAATTGCAGGAGCCATTTCATTAAATTCGCCTCAGTTATTTTTAATTAGTTTCGTCAGAAGTCCATTTTTATCGATAGTGTGTTCTCCTAATTCAAGCATTACATTTTTCAAATTTAATTTCAGTTTTTTTCAAATTTAGTTTCACGAGTCTTGAAAATTATATTTTTTTGTTTGTATTCTTAACTTTTCCCAAATTAAAAAAAAGTTTAAAAATAATCTGGTTTTAGCACTTGTTAAGCTATATATTTTTGCAAACGACGTACGCAAGTAAATTTCCCATATATGCAACATTCAGAATAGCAGATGGCTATCGCTCGTAGAGGTAGTGTTTCAAATTGCAATCTAACTGCTAATACTTATTATTCAATCGACTTTAAACTTTTTTATTTTTTGTGTTTTTTTTTATACCTCGGTTCTTATACCATCTGTTCTTCTATTGAATGAAAAATGTCAATTAGCTGTGCACTAAAAAACATCATATTTTTAACATAATCTTTATATTTTTTACATTAACAGCTTTAATACTTTTATTATAAATTCGAGTAATATGAAAATTCAATGCTTTATAGTGCCACCACTTGTTAATAACGGTGCTTTCAATTTGAAGAAAATGTTTTTTTAACCTCACGTTTTTCTCATATTTCATTTCATTCCGCTTTATGTTGCCGTGTTATTAATGGCTTTATTTTGCTGTCTTTAATTTTCATTTTCTTTCGTTTCCTTTTCTTTCCTTTCTTTTTCTATCTTTCACTTTCCTGTTCTATCCTTTAATTTCAATTGCTCTTCATTTGATTTTTTGCTTTTCATGCCTTTCTTCTATTTTCCTTTTCTGATGTTTCTCATTTTTTTCTTTCCCTTACCTACTCTCCCTTCTTCGTTTTATTTTCTTTTCTTTCCCATAAACCCGTTTCCTTTCCCATAATTAATTTTTCTTTCCGCTCCTTTCATTTACTCTCTTTCTATGCAGCCGCGTTGTGAATGGGTTTATTCTGGTCTCTTTAACATCCATTTCCTTTCGTTTCCTTTTTCTTTCTATCCTTTACTCGTTTGCTTTTCTTGTCCGTTAATTTTTGCCTTGCTTGTCTTTCATCTCTTTTCCTTTCATTTGCTTTCCTTGGCTCTAATTTTCCTTTCCCTTACCTTTTTCATCCGTTGTTTAGTTTCCTTGACTTACCCTTTCCTTTTTTACTTTATTTTCCTTTCATTCACTTTTCTTACCATTCCGATAATTGCCTTTCATTTACTTTCCTTTTATTTGTTCCTGTTTCCTTTTCTCTAATTTCTGTATCCTTCATTTCCTTTTCTAATCTTCCTTTTGATTTTCTTTCCTCTCCTTTAATTACTTAGTCTCCTTTTCTTTTCATTCCTTTCATTTAATTTACTGTTGTTTTTTCCTCTTTCCTTGCCCTTTCTGTCCATTTTATTAGTTTTCGTACATCCTTTTTCCCTTTTTCTTTTGTTTATATTTCCTTTCTCTTCATTTTTTATTTCCTTTAATCCTTTTCTTTTTATTATATTAACTCCTGTTTATTTCATTCTTTTTTCTTTACTATCATTTACTTTTACGTTAAGATTAGAAGATTTTCCAATGGCAATATGCTACTTTTATATACCATAACGCCGACTATCAGGCTGTAGTTAGTTAGAAAACTTCCGAAACAATATAAAAGCTTGCAGTGTTGCATTTCAAGCGTACACACGACGTTAAGCGTCTAAAGCTGAGTGAACACTATGCCCAATTAGTTAACATAAACTACAAATTTAATTAAAGAAAATAAATTGTTTTTTTTTTTGTTAAGCTAGAAAACTCATGCGGAGGACTAGCGATTGTAATCAAAATTCGAACATTTTGTGGTGAGCAGGTAGTCGGCACAAGCCGTGGAAGTCGGACGGCCGAGCAAAGGTAGCTGGTATGTTTGGATGTGGCAACAAATTTCAGTTCGAATGGTCGATAATGCAGTTAAGTGAAAACAAATCCTTTGCTATGAATCAATCGGCTAATTATGTAAATCATGGTTTTATTAATCCGATGACAAGGTGTTGATTTTGTTTTTGGAGTCAATATGTCAGGATGGTTGATTGATTAATCAAACAGAAGTCAATTAGCTTTCTCTAGTTGTATGACCGGTGTCTGTGGAGTTACCATGCGTAGAGTAACATTAGTTTACTATGAACCACCCAAATCAGCTATTAGAGGTACAATTTATTTATGTACGTACGTAGTTTACTTGCCCTACTTTCAAAGCCTTGGAGATGCGCGTGTTGCAGCAATGCCGTGTCATAGTCTGTGGATAAATGCCACTTATGGCCATTCTGTTCGCACTTGGGTGTGGTGGAGCTATTGTGTATGCCCGGCTTTCGTCGGTCAATTCTAAGTGATACTTTCTGGTGCGTTTGTTGCCAATCAAGAGCCTATTAGGATTGATGGTGTCATCCCGACGATCTTATTGGTGCAGCATAATTAGACCCAAGTATTGCTGGCGAGCTACTTGAGGAACTTGTTGTTGCTCTGTACTTTGAGTCAGTTGTGGATGTGGGTTAACCATCAGGATAAGGCAGCAAATACATGGATATTCAGATCCAGTCTAATTTCCTTCGTCCAAGTTGGGGTGGGCTTTGTGGGGAAGCAATATGCTCATTCTAGAAAAGTCTGACGTAAGCTGTGCGCTGTCAAGGGTAGAACAGCTTTAAAAGCACGACAAATACCCAGATTGGTTGACGTCATTTTTAGCATTTTCCGAAATATTTGAAATCTTTTCACCGTGCCTTGTTTCGTGTCTTTAATCACTAGGTACTCTTAAGTACTCAACACAAATCGAATCTTTGTTTTCGAAGAGGCTATATAGAAAATATCATATTCTGATTGTACAATATTTTATATATACAAAAAATGTGAGAGGCAAATGTTTCACTCCCACTTGCCTTGCTGTGTAATGTCAAAAGCTTAGGTCTCAGTCTTGAAAACTCAGCTACGAGTAAACCCACTAGGCCGTCGTTTGGTGTTGATTTTGTTGTAATTCATAACTTGTTAGTTATTACTAAAAGTTGTAAAAATCAATTAAAAATTTTAGTTCCAGCTCAAAAAGGGATGAACTGGAAAGGGGTTTGATGAAATATTCGTGTGAGTGAAATTTCTGATCATATTATCGACTTAAGACATGGTACAGAATTAGAAAGTGGCTAACTTTTTTCCCTTTCACTTATTTTCCTTTTCTTCCTTTACTTTCCTTTGAATCCCTTTACTATCTTTTAATTTCTTTCGCTTATTTTTCTTTCCTTTTCCTCCCATTCTTTTTTATTTTCATTTCCTTTCTTTTACTACTATTTACTTATCCACCATTTTCTATTCTTTCTTTTTATATTTCTTCCCTTTTCTATTATCTCTTTTAAATTCCTTTGCCTTTTTATGTTTTGCTTTCTATATTCTATAACATTTGCCATTGCTCTAACTTTCTTAGCTTTCCCGTCCTTCACTTTCTTTCCCTTATTTTAGTTTTCTGTCTTTTCATTTTCCGTTTCCTTCCGTTACTTGTTTTTTTCTTTTATTTTCCTTTATATTTCTTTTTTTTTTACCTAGTTTTCCCTATCTTTCCCTTTATTTCTCTTTATTTCCCTTCCCTTTTTTCCTTTTACCCAATTCTATGTTTAATTTTCCATTCCCTTCATTTACTTTCACTCCACATTCCTTTACTTTTCTTTACTTTTCTTTCCATTCCCGATCTTTCCTTTCCGTTTTGTTGCCATGGCTATTTTCTATTTTCTATTTTATTTTTATTTCCTGTTCTGATTTCTGTTTTCTTTCCTGTTCTGATTTCAGTTTTCTCTCATTTTCCTAGTATCTGTTTCTATATCTTCTCCTTTCCTTTCTAAGCATTTTCTCTGATTCCCTTGCTCTCCCCTTCTTTCTTCTCTTTTCACTCCTGTTCTTCGTTTCTCCTTCTTTCCTGACTGTCCACTTAATCGCACTTCTTTTTCTTTTAATTCCTTTTCTTATCTTTTCTATTACCATATTTTCCATTCCTCTCCATAGCCTTACATTCATACGAGTATTCTTCACTCTCCATTATTTTCTGCCATTTTCTTTCCCCTTCCTCCATTTAACACGATATCGCTTTCTTCCGTTCTAATGGCTTACGGAATCGTAAAGCTCCATTCGATCGTCGCCAAATAACCAACTCTGCCAAAAATACGATCAACGCCAACGACCATCCAATGCCCAATATATAGAATCCCACGATGAAATGCTTCAAGCACAACGGCGCGTGCTGCAACGATTCGTTTGTTAGTTTTAGTTTGCTGTCGGGAGTTTCCTCTTTCAACCAATGATCGACAAAACCGAATTGTTGCACTTCCAGGTAGAGTAACTTTATGATGCCTTTGAAAACAGAATTCTTTTTCACAGCGATTATTTGCAGCAGTGGTGGTGTGCACAGTTCATCTGAGCCGATTCTAAAATATGGACGTTGCAAATGGAGTTGCGTCTTTTCGTACCAAAACCACTTCTGCAGGGACATCAAATAGGCATACGAGTTATTTCCATGTACGAGATGGGTTGTTATGCTCGCATATGTGGCACCATAAGCTCGCGGCATCAGAGATTGTGGCAATAGATTGTTTCCAAAATAAACTTTTTTTTCAAACGGTGACATCATTATTTTTAGATCAGTTTGGAGAAATTCCTCCACGGTGCTTATTGCAGGCATGTGAGCTCTGGCACTGAGCAAAGAAGTCAAACTGCTCATATAGACATTCACCAACACCATAAATAGCATAAAGAAATATCCAACTAATATGCGCCGTTTAGTGGTGAAAATACTACGAGCTGATATTGATTGCGTGAGAAATAATTGAAGCGCGATTATTGTATATAGCCCAATGTCACGGTCGTGCTTTAAATTATAACGATAGCCAATCCAGCAAATTAGCAGCACGAGACTTAGCAATGTCAAACCCAATATTAGCCATGTGATTTTATCGAAAATATACCAAAGATACCAACTCGGTGGTATCTCCCTCTCGACGGGTAGAACCAAACACACATGGGTACGGTAAAGGGGATAACTAGTATCCAGACCTAGATGGAGTTGTCGTAACGGCATAAGCAGATTTGCGCTCATATCAAGTTTACCAACAATTTGCTGATCAACCGGAAATGTATACACTGTGTAGGTGCCATTTACACGTCTCATAAATACGCGTAGTAAATGTCCCATGAGTCCGTGAAGTTTAATTTTATTATCAGTTTTACGCATAAACACCACCGGCGAATCATCGAAGGCAGTGACTTTAAAATTATAACCATGCACATTTGTGTGTTTCCGCCAAATGAAACTACTAAAGTTTCCAGCATCCAAGGCGATAATGTGGGGCTCGGGAAAAGGCATATAAGTGTGCACCATGATCGTGTCATTCGCGCGATAAATCAAAAGCACATTATTGATGCTGTGATACTCAAAAACTTTGAAGAATTCTGCCATTTCCTCCATAGTCGGTGGTTTTTGGCTGACAACCAGCACTGGTATAAGTGGATAATGCCTTAGGTTTTCTATAATTTGCCATAGTGCTGCTTGTTCCTCGAGTTTTGATAATAAGATTATCGCGAAAGTGTTTAGATTAATAAAACTGTCAATATTTGTAAACACTTCGTTTTTCACAATGAGTTGTGGTAGCCGTAGATGTTGTTGAAGTTCAAGTTCTATGCCATCACCAGAGAATGTTTCACTTGGAAAGATTAGAAGATTTTCGAATGGCTTCACGTTATTATGATATATCGTGAAGTCGGCAATTAGACTGTAATTAGTTAGAAAACTTCCTAAACAATATAGAAACTTGCAGTGTTGCATTTTGAGCGTGTGAACGACGTTTAACGACTGTTGCTGTTTGAAAATTATTCCTAATTGAAATACTAAATATAATATGCAGCGAAGAGTGTAATTAATAGCAATATCATTTGTTTGCTGAGCTGGTAAAACTATACCATACGTTGGACAAGTGATTGTAATCAAAATTCAAATAGATTTTGGTAAACAAGCAGTTGGAAAGCCGCGAAGGTGGCGGGCAGCGAAGCAAAGGAAGCACCGTTTCTCTGTTTGTGTTACCAAATTTCAATTATGTACATAAATAAGTTTATATTTTTGTACTCAACACTATTATGTAAACATTTGCCAATTATCTAAGTGTAAAGGGTTGCTTCAAATATTAGTATAAGATTACGTGCTTGTCTAATTAAAAAGACTGTTTCCTATCAATCAATCTGGTTATTATTAAAATATACTTTTTGTATGGCTGGTAGTTTGGTTGCCAGCCAGTAATTGTATTTGTTTATCGGAGATCTGCTAACGTGAAGATGTTTCTGATTAGTTTTTACCCTCGGCATTCGGTTTTACGATATCAATTTGAATGTAAGAGAAAAGGGAATATATAATTTCATAAACCACAATCTACTGATCAATAATTTCATAAAATGTAACAACTTTTATTTCACTATAATTTTTTATTTCTAGTTTTTTATTTCATACAAACAACTTAAATATAAAAACCTTCGTGTTACGGTGTTTGTGGTCGAACTTCTAGGAAATTTTGTATGCACATATATTTGATAGGTATGAGAATAGGCCGTTAAGTATAGTATATGCGTAGGAAAGGGTGGTAACTTGCCTGAAAGGTCCGAATTTAATTAAATCATGCAAAAGTTATATGAAATATTAAAATATAGGTGGCAAACGGTTCGTCTCGATAAGTAGGGTCATAACTAACTTTTATGAGGGTTGCCACCTGGCTGAAAAGGCGAATTTAATTACATTATACACAAGCTATATAAAATAGTAGAATATGGGTGCCAAACCATTTGTTGCTTTAATTGAATATTTAAAGGTATATTCTGAAGTGGGTTGCCACTTTTTTAGAAGTCAAAAATAATTAAATTATAAACAAGGATATGAAATATTAGAATATGAGTGTCAAACTGTTCGTTTCGACGCGGGCAAGAATTCGAAAACTACTGAACCGATTGAGCTCAAATTTGTAAGTTGTGTTTGTAAAAGTGTCTTCTGTGCAATCAAAAATTCCGACAGGTGGCGCTACTGTCGATACTATGTTTATAGTCCGATCAAATTCAAAACATATGTATATTAGCCATATAAATAAAAATATTTGCCTTGCTAATTGGACCTTTATTTTCAGTCATCTGATATTATTCCAAACATGTATTAGAATAAAATTGTATTAACCGCATAAATATAAATATTTTAT
This sequence comes from Anomoia purmunda, assembly GCA_951828415.1. Classification (NCBI taxonomy): domain Eukaryota; kingdom Metazoa; phylum Arthropoda; class Insecta; order Diptera; family Tephritidae; genus Anomoia; species Anomoia purmunda. Next base: position 99,548,526 of record OX639997.1, read on the forward strand.
TTAACAAATTAACCGTTAGGCGGCTCTGAATCTAAAATATCTCTAAAACCCATACACATATATAGATCTTCCTTATATCTTTTGGAAGGTGGCAACTCATTTATACACTAAAAGTACATATGTATGTATGTGAGACATGCTGATTTGACTTAAATTATTAATTAATTTGTATTAAATTTTTTAACAATTGGCAACCACTCAGCCTTCCTAAACCTCTTCTTGTCAACACCTGTATTGTAGTGCTTCTTTTATTTTATAGAATTTCTGTTACCATTCTAATTAAATTAAATCAAAGTTCGAAAAAAGGTGGCAATCCTCTTCAAAAATGCTTTCTCATAAAAACGGTTTCGTTTTGCCCCACCACTTTTATATTTCATTTAGCTTATAAATTAATTGAATTAATTGAATTAATATCGTAAACAGGTGGCAACACCTGAAACACACTTTCGTGTTTTTACGGTTACTTCCTTTGATTCCTTTCCCGTCATATTTTTTTTCAGCTATAATAACTATTACGAATTTAATTTAATTTCCATTTTCACCCAGATGACAACTCTTCCGAAAATATTTTTTGGAAATAAAACCTTCTTTTTGAGGCCCATACCGCAGGATTGGATTTAACATATTACAATTTTATTTATTATTTTTTAAACAGGTGGCAACTCTGCAAAAATATTAAATTTTCTTAAACCTTTCACTTTGACGCTCAGATTTTAAACCTTCATTTAACTTAACTTACCTTTCGAACAGGTGGCAACCTTCTTCAAAACATTTTTGGCAGCTGTGACGTGACCACTTGCATCTATTTTCCTTTGCGAAGCTTCTCCAATTATTCATAACCGGCGCAGAGATGGCCGTCCGTTCATAGTGCCTTCACTTAAGTCTTGAATTGTCTTTGATTCGCTGTTCACCCATGGGTGCCAAATCGAGCACCGAGCGAATCACCAGAGCGTCATTTTCCACAGTGGTGATATCTAGGCCAACACAATTGTTGTATTCTCAAGCATTTCCTTATGTCCAAGTCATTACAAAAATCATATAGTACATCATCTTCATATAATGTTTACTGAACCAGTGCCTCCTGTAGGGTATTGACAACTGGCCCTAGAAAGGAAAGAATGATGAGGCATTGTTATTATTCTTATGATCAGACAGTATATCAACATATGCGGCGTGAAATTGATTTGCACAGATTTTTGAGGCTTCAAACCCAGTCGAGCATTTTCAGGCTCGTTGGAAGAGAGGAAACCATACCATTACCTCAATTTGGGTCACAGCTTAATTTACGTTCCTGGTCATGGCAATGCCCTTGGTAACGAGACATTTACCTCCACCATCTTCAGCAGTCTATTCTACAATGACCTAAATACGATATTAAGAGAACATCCATTCTTCAGGTGGAGGGCAGGTTTAACTATGAGGGTCGTCAGTTCGAACGTGACATTAGCATAACTGAAAGTATAAGTATATGTAATAAAAATGTTATATAAATACTGGTAACGATAACTATACCGATAAATCCATCGATAACTCAGACGATTGACATGTCGACCACTACAAGGACGGATACGATTAGCGATAACACGTATTTTAAAATTCTTTTCACATGGCAAATTTCAGCGAACATTTTTATACTTCAATTTATTGCCATTGTTCGCTCAGCATATCGACATTTATCATTAATGCGAGTTGTTGTTTTGTTTTTTATTCCCATGTCATGCTCTTTTCCCTCGGTATGTCGATGTCACTCTAGCGAATGCCGAGCATCAACATAGCAAATCAGTAAATGGAATTCGCTTATTATATTGCGCTGTTTTTTTTTAACAATAGAGAATAACAAAAACAGCAAAGGAAAATACATATTAGATAAAGAGCAAGTCAAATTAAATCTATAGATATGTATTTGTTAAATATATTAGCGAAAGTTTTTCTCTATTTTGATTGCTTTCGTTTCATCGTTTGACGTGAAACATTTGATTTCGTTTGTCCATTTCAGCGCCTGTGAGCAGATGTTTCATCCTTTCATTGTTTTGGCGGTTGTTGTTGTTTTTGTTGCTGCTGTTGTTGTTGTTGTTGTTGCGCTATTGTGCTGAAATGAGTTGTGAATGCCGCAAACGTTTTCCTTTCATTTCATTTGCCCCGAAGAATGTTTGAATGAAAGCAAGGAATTTTACTTGTGGCCTCTAGCAGCGCCAACCAACACAACAGCGCTGTGAGGCATACTTTCGGGCGTTGTGGCAGCAAAGCATGTGCCCGCTCACCTTTGTGTTGAGCAGGTGAAATATGGAGCAAAGTTTCTGTAGCCATAAATTTTGTTGGTGTCAAAAAATAAATTGTAACAAAAAAAAAAGTTGGCATAGAATTGACATATTTATGTACATATACACGCAGATGTATGTACACATGTGTGTGTGTAGGCTGGACTCTTTTATATACATATGTGTGAGTGTGTGAGAAAAATTAAGACACTAACTGTTCACATACAGGTAAGAATGTGTGATAAATTTTTGTAGGCCTATTTCTCAGCGCTCCCAGCAAAATTGCACCCACTGTACAATTAAAACTAAAAAAAAGAAAACAAGAAAAAACCAAAAAAACAAAACTCAGCTATCATTTAAAAATAACTTCTGACTTTATACATTTTTTTAATATATTGGGTGACTCATTTAGAGGTGCAATTTTTAAAATAAAAATGATAATGAAAACAAAATAAGTAACAAAGTTTTCAGGTTTCAGTGAAACTGAACTTTAAACACTCGCTGCATATTTTTATTTCAAATAAACAATACTTATTGTTTGCAATAAAATCAGTAAATATAATACTCTTTGTTTTAAAAACCCGAACGACTTTTATTTTGGTAAATAAACGCAAAAATAAATTAGTATGAATAATTTTAACATACATATGTAACTTAGTTAATAATTCTCGACGGTAAGCATCTCTGGCATGACAACACAAAAGGCAGGCGAATAGCGCCCTATTATATAGCGCAAATTATTATTAAAGTATCAAGGAGCAACGCGCCCAAGATAGTCCAATCGATCTACACGGCCATCGTCCGTTTGATCCTACTCTACGGCGCCCTAGTCTGGTGGCCAACCTTAGTAAAGCGACAACGCTCAAAACAGTTCCTCACCTACTGAGGCTCGGAATGCGATTTTGCATCTCCTTCACCTCGGCATAGTGGCTTGAAAAATGGCTGTTACCGCAGCTTTAAGGCTTAGAGAGACAGATTCTGGGCTCATTGTGCATCTGGTCACTGAAAAAGTTTAGGGACAATGACAAAAACTTGTACTAAAAGCTATAAGATTGCAATATCAACACGCCAAGATGGGAGCAGGGAAAAATAAAACGGCTGAAAAGGTTAAGTCAAAATTTGTTATAAATTAACCATTCTAAAATGTTTACCAAATTGTATAGGGTTTTCGCTTATTTATTTGGCATTTTAAGCTTCAAAAATAATTTGATTATAAAGTATACCTCGTACTTTTGTTCATAGGTAAAATTAATTCATATTTTTAGTCTAATTGAAAAGAAAAATCCATTATTTTCGCATTAAATTGAAGGTTTTATTTAGCATAGTTAGAATGATACGATTTAGGTCAAATATGCGCCGATTTGTTCGATAACTTTTGCCATTTCGAACTATTGCCACTCTCATAGAAGTCCTCGCCTCTATTCAGAAGCTTCCCTAGAGGCGAATTTTCACCAGCAAAATTATTCGCCATAGACAGGAATTGGTAGCTGTGTAGCCTGGCGTTGACCTGATGGAACACAACTTCTCTCCTAATGACCAAAGCAAGTCGATAACCAGCCTTCTTTAAATGGTTTCAAAACGTTTTTTTGTGCAATGTTTTGCTCGATTTCTATTATTTTTATCGACATTTTCGTCACTTGGCTTTCCAGAGCGTGGTGTATCTTTGATATAAAAACTGTCGGGCCAATGAAACCAAAATTGCACGTAATTGGGTGTTACAATATCAGTACCATGAACACTATTGGCATTTTCAGCCGCTTGCTTGAGTTTTCGCTGTGCTGGTGCCCATCTTTGTCGCGTACTCAAACAATCCTCAGTCAAGGAATCAGAAAACTGTGGGAGTAGTTTTTTTTTTTTGAAACACATCTTATCTTTCTAACCTCATGCAGCGTAAACGGATCCCACTTATACAACACGAGACACAGACTACTGAAGCTATAGATTGGAAAAATAATGAATTTTTTTTTTTACTAGACCTAATATTTCTACATCACTTATTATATCATCGTCATCAGATAAATTTGAATGCATATTAGAAGTGTTCACCATTTGAAATTATGGCAACTATTTTCTTCCTTCCTCAGGCCATACCTAATACTTAAAATTGCATCTAACATTTTAGCACACGAATTCTATTTCTTTGTTAAGTTCTGAGAATTTTCATAGCGCCCAAAAAGCGTTGGACTTCTGCATGACTGAGGGGTACGACTGAGAAGTTAAAAAACAAAACTACAAAGGGTAGAAAAAGGATTTTCGCCAAGCGCGGTTTTTATATTTACGAATTCTACATTGCATTTCGAATGGCATTTATTTCGAATTTATATTTTTTAAGAAAAGTCTGAAAAAAAATCTAGAGGCCAAATTGAAATTGTTTGCCTAAAGGAAAATAAAAAGTTAAATCCAGCCGTAAAAAGTCTAAAATGGCAAAACTGATTGGAACACCAAGCCTCACCGCATACGGAACGCCATAAACAGTTATATTGACGACTCCAAACTCGAAGTGATGGTCAGAGCAGTAGTTTTTTTCCCCAAAAGCTGAAACTTTAAACACCGTTGCGGCACTCTAACCACTGTAGTCTATATCACGCGGAGTCACTGACTATCCAGGAGGCCCTTGGCACCTACACAAAATACCCAAGGAGGAAATTCGGGTATTCATCTTCTCTGACAGTCCAGCGAACCTAAAAGCCACCCTAATATCGATCGTACACAACATTAAGTCTCTAACTGAATGGCGCAGATCTTTAAACTGAATGGTCTAGCATTATAGAATGTGAATAATATCAATGCCTGGACACTGAGACTTTTAAAACTATGGGCTAGGAAGAGCACCGTGCAAGCGACAAACGACCGTTGGAGAAAACCTGCCTTGTGTGAAACGGCTAGGCTCACGTGACCCTCTGATGATAAGGAACACACTTCCGTACTTTATCAAACTTTGTACAGTAGTAAGAAAAAAAATCAAATTTTTTATTCAGAATTTTTAGAAAACATTTGGGTATGCAATTTTGTAGTTCATTTCATTTTAGTGTGTAAGTTTATCTCTAAATGAATCACCCCATAAAATCAAGCGTATAACAAAAAAAAAAAAAATCGAGCACGATAGTACCGCAGGAAAAAAGGATCAAGTTTATGTATTATGTTCTCACTTTCTCCTCTGCTGCGAACAAAAGCTTCAAGTTCCCTCCTGCTGCTCTAACTTCAATTGTTATACATAGTACTTGAAGTACAACGACAACACTGCCAACAACGCTACATCATCTCAAATTCTATGGAATTGAAATTCTTTCGAAAGTATTGCAAGTGTTCTTAGGTTTTCCTTTTTTTTTATTAGAGGCGGTGGGAGCGTTGAATGAAAGTAGGTTTAAATACAATACTACGAGTATACGAGTGCAATGAGATGTGCGGATATGCCGGTAAAAGAAGACAATTTTGTGACGAATATGAGAAGAGGTGTATAGAAATTTTATTTAAATTTTTCAGAGCTCTAATCTATTATGTTTTATGTATATCATCTGTGTAATTATGTAATTACAGTGGAGCTCATGAGTTTATTACAACCCAATGAGTTTGAAAGTAAACATTTTTCTCCCTAAAAATATTTTTTTTAATTTGCTGTTCCTCTAATAGGCGGCCGATAACAACTGCTCTCCATTATCATGTGAGCTTTATAGAAAACTCAATATATTTTAAGGAGCTAACATTTGCTGCCTTTCTAGACATAGTATAAGATAAAAATCGACGCAATCCCTCGCGAAATATAATCCTTTGGGTAGAGAAATAAAGGTGGTAGTGATCTGAGGAGAGCACTACAACAATCTCTACCGATGGGTCCAGAATGGACTTCGGCTTGTGTGCGGGGTGTTGCCAGAGAAGGTTGAGGTCTCTCGCTCACTTTACCAACTACCTGACTTCAGTTCTATCTTCCAAGAGGAAGTGCTAGAGATTGAGAGATTAAAGCGATATTCTTCGTCAAACCCCCATTATCGAAATTATAGCACATAGTTTCATTCTAAGAAAAAGCTATACATAATATCTCCAAATCGAGAGAAGCGCTTCAAGAAATTTAAGAAGCTGCCCTTCGTTTCGTTCATTATTATTGATGCAGACCACAACCAACCGCCTACATTGCTATTATCGGGATTAAAAGAGGTGAGCGATGATTACTTTTCGTGCAAAAAGTTGAGACGCCGAAATGCAAGTATTAGTTGAGCCTGAGATGAAATTCATTCATTAAGTTTAGCATGCAGAGTATAGGTGAATACACCCGATTCAACGGATTAGCCGGCTGCCTCTTCAAATATTCGAAAAAAATTAACGCAAATTGAAAATCTTAGATTTTATTGTAATTTGCATTGAGGCATCTGGTCCACATATTCATAGACTTCGACTTATTTAAAATGTGAAATTTATATTAACAGGTAGAGATTTTACTATAAGCAAGGTTGCCACTAAAAAAAAATCCAATGATTTAAGTTTCTAAAATACTGAAATTTTGAGATCAAACGAAGGTACTTGGGCTACTTTAATTCAGCTATATTTCTGAATAGCGTTGCCATCTATGTAAAAAACAATACATGCCAAATTACTTTAATATATTGAAAAACTTCATTCCTGAGTGTCGCGCATAAATTATTTAAAAATATTTTTATTTAAAATTAAATGCAGAAAAGTTTCCAAGTTCAAAATTAAAAAAAAAAAAAAAAATCAAAAAATCAACGAAAATATCTACCTTTTTGAGAGTTACTTATTATTATTAGTCTAAAATGGTAAAAATTTTGAAAATATTTTGAAATTTTATATATTGTGTAGAAAGTTTGAAATTTTCATTTACATATATCCTTTTTGTTCTAGAATGCACTTTTTTTTTGCAATAAATTAACGAAAAAAAATTTCATGAAAAACAGTGCGAATTCTAGTATAATTTTATATAAAAAAAGTTAATGAAACATTTGAACATGACATATATTAAGAACATTTAAAAAAAATCACTATAATATTTTCCTTTCTGAGCCACTGTATATTGTAATAAATAAGAAATATGTAATTGAATACATTTTTTTTTTTTTTTTGAAGTACCACCAAATATATCACCCGAAAATGTTAAGTTGCTCCCAAATTTGTTGCTAAATTTAGTATCTTCCACTCTAATTCTTTCATTTTATTTATAAGCAAAAGTGTAAGAAAAGTTTGTGCATACATTCTACGAATACTCACTCGCATTGTTGTACTAGCAATGGTATACTTTTCGCTTGTCTTCATTCGCGCATTTACAGTTAACTGCCGGCGATCATAAATAATATTTATGTTATGTCTGATAAAGAAATGCCATTTGGCGTGAGAGAAAGCCTAGGAAACCCAAAAGCAACGACAAGCGTAGGCAGCGTCAGCTGTACTCGTACAAGGCAAGGAAGTGTTTTTGTTGATGGAAATTTTGTATCAGGTTTTGATAAGCCGAGCGCACACACACAGAATACTTCTGTGCGAATTTATATAATACTTAAGATACAAATGGCGGCATATTTAAGCCTATTAGGCTATTCTAAAGGAAGTGTGTTTTAGTGCCAATGGAAATTTGCACTGGCCTTGCGAAAAATATTTATTTATTACTGAGGCTACAAATTTTTATGCGTGGCATTGTAAGCAAAATGATTTGTTTGTGTTAGAGAAAAATCTAAATAAATTGAATTCGTTATCGTAAAGTGGTACTTTCCTGCATGTTTTGCATCTCAAGCCATTTGTACTACTTTGAGCTTTCAAAAACAAAATGAAAAAATTTAAATAAATTAGAATGAATTTTCTGTGCAATTTTTCTAACTGCAAATTTTACTAATTTATTTACTTTCGCCATGAATTGCGGTGTTGGTAGCAGTTTCCGTTAAAAATTTTGCTGATGGAAAAATGCACACATATACAGACACATGTATCCGTATTCCACTGTGCGATTTAATTTATATTAAACTATAACATAATATTGCATTAGAAAAAGAGGTTAACCTTAGACTACTCACCAAGGTGTAAAGATCTAGTATGATCTGCATAAGTGGGGCGCTCAGAACCACTCCAAATGAGGCCTTGAACGTCATTTTAGACCTTATTCCTTTATATTTGGTTGGACAACAAATGACAGCGATGACTGCTTTGCGACTAAGAGAGACCTCCCAGTGGCACCCTGGATGCCAAGGGCACTCTTGTATTTTGAATAAGTTCTGCTCTATTCCGAGCAGCACGGATCGATGCGCCTTGACATCGGTTTCTGAAAGTAATTTTAATACACGTATTCTAAGCAGGGAGGAGTGGAAACTTGAGTTTCAAACTCCACCTGATAGCATTGTCATCTATACAGATGGCTCGAAACTCGATAATAAGGTAGGAGGAGGCGTTTTCTCACGAAACCCTCTCCTGCAAATTTCCTTTAGGTTACCAGATCCCTGCAGCGTCTTCCAGGCTGAGGTCTCAGCTATCATGGAGGCGGTAAAGAAGATTGGGACCGGGATTATAGGAAGAGACATCTTCATTTTTAGTGACAGCCAGGCTGCAATCAGAGCTCTGAGCTCTTTCACTTTTAACTCGAACATCGCGCTGGACTGCCGCCTATCTCTGCAGGAGATGGCCAAGCAGAAAGGACTGTACCTCATTTGCGTCCCTGGACACCGGGACATAGAGGGAAACTGCATGGCAGACGAACTTGCAAGACAAGGTACGACCAAGCAGATCCTTCAAGATAAAGAACGCATTGGTATGCCGTTTGCCACTTGCAAACTGCTACTCAGAGATTGTACATATAAACAAGCTGACAATAGATGGAGGCAAAATACGACCTGTCGAACCTCAAGGCAGACGTGGCCTAAATGGGATCGGAAACGGTCGCGCAGCGTTCTCTCTCTAAGAAGGGAAAACATTTCCAACGTCATCGGGGCTCTAACAGGGCACTGTCTGATAGGGAAACATGCTGAAAAGTTGGGAGTACCCTTCCGAAGATGTTGCAGGAGCTGCAAGAACGACGAGGAGGAGGAAACGATCTTGCATTTACTGTGTAAGTGTCCCGCACTGTGTAAAAGCAGAATGCGATATCTGGGATCACCGTTTCTGGATGACCTTAGTGAGGTTTCAAGCACCGAGGTAAATTGTCTGTTGAGGTTCATCAGCGAGGCAAAATGGTTTGGTGAGGGGTAACTTTCCTCTTGGATGGTACAAATTTTTCCTTGTGATAACACAATGGGCCTCCTAATATTGGCCTAAGTGAGCCGCTGTAGGCGGCTTTCACTCCAACCTACCTACCTACCATAACATAATATGAACCAAATATATACATACATATTTTGTCAACTTTTTTCAATTTAATACTTTTATTGGAATTTTGTATTAATTGCACGCAGTTTTTGTGAGAGTAATTTTTCAACGAATACATTTTTTCTAGAATCTTTTAACGCTCTAACTCTTTTTTAACTGAAAATTTTTGGTAGTCGTTAAATAAAGCGTCAAAAAAACGACCTACTATAAGAGATATGGGCTAAATTGTTTTACAAACAATTGCTCCTAAAATTTAATTTCATATGCCCGAAATTTCTAGTTTTCTCAGAATTAAACTTCAAACGTCACATCTCATTTTGCGAAAAAATTAAATCAAACAATTGGCGACAAGGTGATTTTTTGGCAATATTCGCAGTGTTTTTCATGACAATTTTTTTTTGTATTTGGATCAAAAGTCGATGAACGGATTTCAACTAAATTTGGGCAGCAGATCGGACGTGATATAAACCTACTATATATATTTTTTAATTTTTAATTTTTCAAGGATCAGAAAGGGTCAAAGGTACCTACTATGAGATATAAGATTGGGTTAAATTATTTTAGAAACAAATTTTATTTCATATGCCTGAAATTTCTATTGTTCATACCAAATGCCAATTATAATTTTGCAAATAATTAAAGTTACTCAAATATTAGGGTACATTGTGAGGTTTTTTTACAATATTCACAGTGTTTTTCGTGATAAATTTGTTTTCGTAATATATATGTATAATTATTTATATACATATATAAATTTAACCGTTTTTTTTTTTGTTACCACTTGTCTCAAAAACCCATGAATGGATTTCAATCAAATTTGGACAATAAATTGCTTAGCCGGGTGACTATATTTTAATCCGTTAGGTGGCGCCTGAGTCGAGAACGGAATATCAGTACCTATGGTCCGATAGTGATGATATTAGAAAGATATGGTGATCGTAGAAAACAAAATACCTCAATGTTAAATAATTGCGCTAGGGGGCGCTAGAGGCGAGTTATTCAGAAAATCTGTATTTATGATCCGATTTTGACTATAAGTCAACTTAATCTTTACTGTGACTAAGGGAGTTTGTTTTTGAATTCATAGAAGTTGCATATTTAGCTTTCAAAATCCGCTGTAAGTATATGACAATGTAGTGAGCAATGCTGACAAAGTCGCGAGTATCACCTAGTTAATAATTTTTGTTAAAAAGTACAATATAGTTCGTTCTTAAAAAGAAAATATATAAATATAAATATAGAAAATCTCAAACTTAAGTTAATTTGTACAGACTTTATAATTATTGAAAAAAATGTTCGTAAAATTTCAAACTTTTTAATCAGAAATTTTAGAAAAGTTTTTTTTTTTTGAATTGTAGCATTATAATCGCTTGAAAGCTGATTTTTGGGAAATTAGAACAATTTTTTTTCATTGAACGCACTCAGTTTGTAAGCCAGAAGATGTGCATGGCTGCCAGCATAAACAATATATTAAAAATCATAGAGAATTTATACGTTATATGGGAAAAAATTATGTAAAACTAAAATTAAAAAAAAAAATAACTGGGTTTTTTATGTGCTTCAGGCTTGCTTATTTGTTAAAATAAAATGAGCTAAAAATCAGCTTAGACACGAGTTTTCTGAAAATTCAAATTAATAAGTAGGAAATTTTGATGAAAATTTTTTGAATTTTTAAAAATTGCGTAAAAAGTTTGAATTTGACAAGCTTTGCGTGAAAAACATTGCAAATACTTTAAGAGTTTGAAAAATGCAGCACTTATTTAAAAAAAATTCACCATGTGGCCAGTTGTATGCACCGCTGTAATTTAAATACCAAAAAATATAATGTTGAATTCCCTGAGTCGAAACATTTTTGGGTTTTGATACAATCATCTGACGTTTTTATCACGCAAAGGAATTTCTCATCCACAATACTATAATGACGCTAGTCGCTTAGGCGAGTCTGCAACTTCAGTAGTCATCTGAACTGTATTAATCTGAATTAAATTGCCAAGCTGATGTACGAGGGGTTACTGATAAGTTTGCGATTTAAGGTACTTAATCATTGGAAACTGTGGTTTTAATGTTTTTTTTTTTTTACTGGGTACCCCTCACCACAAAAAAGGACAATTTCACGTCTACGTTCCATTAATTTCATTTTTAAATTTGAAAATAAATAAAAGGTAACGGCGACCCAGATATGGACCGTGTGCGGTGGATGGTAAAAATGCAGTAGCTTTAAAGGTTTCCCACCAACCTGCCTTGCATCAGCGAGACCCTCCTCCGCTGAACAACTACCTCACGTGCCTGAACTAGTAAATTGGCATAACATTGGCGGAAAGTTGAAGTCAATTGAATTTATTTATTGGTTTGACTTTAACCAGGTTAATTTCTCAATTTTTTCACTAAGAAAACCGACAATATGATTTATATGATATGGGCTTTTGGAAAAGTCAATTGGTATATATCTTTACAATTATCATCTATAATTGAATTAAGCGGTTAAAAAACTTTAAGTGAAATTGAGGATTATCTGGTATCTGAAAATGGAAATGTATTGCCCAAAAACAACAGCCAGTTGCATACAGCGCATTCGGCCATAATTCTTTCGGCGCTGGCAGCGATGTGGCGGGTGAGGCGTGATAAGAGGAAGCAATTATTATCTTGCTACAAACGGTGTTACAACGTTAAAATACAAAAACTATTGCATTGCAGTTTAAGCTGTAAACAAGAGGCATGCAACAGCAGTGCAGAATCTATATTATAGACTCAATGTGTGGCAAAGTATTTAGGGTTGCCGCTAATTTCTTAAATTTATTTTTATATTTCTTTATATGCTCAATGTTTCAATATGTGCTTTATTTTGCTTTTAAAAACTATCTTGAGTATTTTCCAACACATTTTTATACAGACAGCAGCAGCCTCAAGAGAGCTGCTACTCAGTAGTGGGTTCAATCTCGAATTGCGCCAGTCTGAATTTCAAAAAAAAAAAAAATTAAGGATGCATTCAAAACTATAATTTTAAGACATCCTGGCGGCCAATACAGTGCTCCCCAAGCGAATGCTTACGACGAAGTTGCTTAAGGAATATTATGACACCCTTAAATTTCTGGCATCAAGGAATGAAGTTATGCTGTATTGGACATCTGAATATGTTGGGATCGAAAGCAATGAAGATCGTCGACGGAGGATCGGCAGGAAGAGTTTGGAAACTGCCGTAATTGCGGTCTAAGGTGGTCATCCTCCAAAGTACTAGGGAATATTCGGGGGGGCCAGACAGCACCGACATGTCGGCTATCCTTTAAGTTGTATAAACATCGCATCACTTTTTAGTTCCGATATCAGTCTTCTTGCCAGTTTCCGTCAACAATCTGCTGATATTTCAAATGCTTTCACATGCTGGGTGTAACTACTGAGACAGAAGGCCGGATATGTCTTGAAGATGGCAAGTGTTGAAAATTCGCCTACCAGGGGACCTACTAGTATTCATTAGAGAAGCTGCAGTCGTCCTGGGAAATCGGGTCTGGGCGCGTGTTACTAAATCGAAGTATTTGATTTTGCTATTGATTTAGAAGTTGTTGTTTGAAAAAATTTGTAGTACGACTTTTATTTCTGAGTACTTATTTTAGCTACAAAGTAAACTTGCAAATATTTGTAAATTACTTCTAAAGAATAAACAGGGACAACCCTAATGCATCTCTAACTTTGTAACTGTCTGCACATGACGTAGAAACAAAATTGTATATATATTTTTCTACATAACACCCCCGCAATTTGATGCTGCAAGTTATCTCGTACACGCTCCTCGGGGGCCACTTTTCACATGGTGCAAGTGCAAGCGCATTTGTTGCACGCGTTGCCAATGTTATGCAATAAATTTACTTTTGTTGTGTGCCATGTTGCGATGCGTTTTTACCTCACCCATCACTATCACTTATTTATGGAATAGTCTAACGGCAATAGTCCGCTGGCGTAACATCAACAACAACAACAAGGCAAAGAGAGAGAGAGGGGGAGAGAGGGCAAAGCAATGTATTGCAAAGGTTTTTGCTGTTGTTGTAAACAGACTTTGATAGTCCTTGTGGCGTCTGCTGGACTTGATAATTGACCAAACAGAGCTAAGTATGGCTGTTGGGTTTTTTTTGTTTTTTTTCTTTAAGAAACATAGTAAACTTTTTGCAATAAATAGTAAAATACCTGCGGAGAAATTACTGGGAGGTCACAAAAATAAGAAGAAATTTATTAAGCTGGTGTATTTATTACATGCAAATTTTTGGCTAACAACTCAGCGGCATTTTTTTTTTGCAATAATACTGCCTAGCTGCTGTTTACTTAACTAATTAGTAGTTGTACTTCCTCCTCCTTTGAATTATTGCTCATACGCCGTGTATGTCTGGAATACACAAAAATACTTAACATATTTTTCATACCATACATACATATATAAATCTGATAGAATAAATTTTAAATTAAATAAATTCATTTGAAGAAAACGTTAACATTTATTTTAGTCTATAAAAAATCCTATAATCCTATAAAAAAGTGACTAATAATTTTCAAAACTTGAAAACTATTTTGAATTTCTTTTTTAGGTCTAAAAGTAACTAATTAAAATTATTTATTTTTTCACTTCTAAAAGTTATTTTATACATGCAAGTTGGAAAAATTTTCATTTTTTTTTAATCCAAAATGTAAAGTTCTGTTCTGTTTAGATGCAAAATAAAATTTTTTGGCAAATTTATGAAAGCACAGAAAATGAAATGAAAATTGAAAAATTTAACTCCTCGAAAATATAGCATAAATAATCAAAGTAATCTAAAGGATAATATATTTTTCGAAGAATCTTTGAGAAAAGAATAAAAACTTCATTATTTTGCTAATTTATTGAAAATAAAAAATTATTTAAAATTTTCTGGCCTTGAGCTCACAAATTAATATTATCGTTTAATAAAAAAAAACAGGCCGAAAAATAATATACATATCAATATTTAAAATTTTCTATTTTTACTTCTACTAAATTAATAATTTCTAATTCCATTTTACGTAAACAATTTCCATTTGTATGATTAAGATGCAAAGTTATAATTCGCTTCAACATTTTTTTTAGCAGGAGAAAAAATACAAATAATTAAAATTTTTGCCAAGAACAAAATATTTGAAATATTAATGATGTAATATAAAAATTTTTCATTTAAAAAAAGGGAGTTTTTAAAAATTGTGTTAAAAATTTAAGTATAAGTTTAAAAACAATAAAGAATAATTTTACATGCTAGCGCGCATTTCATTTTTAATCAAGTTTTTTTTGAAGTAGTTTCGGGTTGTAAGAAAAAATTTAAAAAATTGGAGTTAGCAAAATATTTATACATATTTTGGTAAAATGTTTTTAAACTCTGAAATAGTTTTCTTGACAAAAAATTAAATTTATATTCTAAACAAAAAATTTTTCAAAATTTTTGCAAGATTTTAAGCGAAATGGTAAGAAATTAAATTTTATAAACTGTGTAAAAGTTAATGGGGAAACATAATAACTTTGTTAGTTTAGGAGAAATTGTTTATGGCGTATTTTTAAATATTGAAATAAATTTTAAAAATGAAAATATATAATAAATAAAATATATTACTGGTAGTAAAGTTCTTAAAAAGTTCTTAAAGCAAATTTTTTACTTTTCCTCTTTCTATTCAATTAAAAAAAAAAAAATAAAATCTGTCACTGTTGCAAAAATTCTCTGCTTATGCTATTAAAGTGGTAAAATCTTTTTTTTTATATAATTTTTACATTTTAATATAAAAGTACTAATTTCAAAATTAAGTTTTTATTAAAACAAAGTTTTGTAAGAAGCTTACTTAGAAAAAAAGAAAATATGCAAAATTTTTTTTTTCGGAAAGATTGTTAAATCTTACTGCAACTTAAATCTTGTTTATTAAAAATTTTCAGTTTTATTTTGTATTTAGTTGTGAAAATTTAGTGAATAATTAAGTTTAAAATTATTATTGAGAAAAAATACAAATTATTTAAATTAAGATTATTTTGGCCTTACATTTTATGAATCGTCTGTATAATTTTTATAGAGCTTGAGGCCAGATTTGTATTAGGGAATAATATGACAAACATTTTTTTTTCAAAGTGGTAGAAATGATAGCTGCAATTTTCACACGGCCAGCGTGGCTGAGTGGTTGCCTGCTCGCCTAGCAACTTCATGTACCATGGTTCCAAGCCAGGTAAAAAGTCTAGAAAGAAAGAAGTCCGATGAGGAGATGTGGTGATCTCCGAAATAGCAGCTAACACTTCTACCACTTTGAAAAATTGTTATTTCTCATATTATTTTCTAATACAGACCTGGCCTCAATTATTTTGTTTATAATTTTTTTCCAAGTTTTTTATTATACCATATTATGGCTCTTGTTTTGGAAAAAAATACATATTTTTTTATTTCGAACGAAAATTGATTCCGGCGCTAATAAAAGATAATAATATTTTTCAAGTAAAAATTTCAAAAAACTCAATATTTCCGATAGTAAAATAACCAATTATTGCAAATTAAAAAAATGTGTATATGTATATACTATTTTTCAATTTGTAGTCAAAGAATTTAATCTGAATACTTAAAACTAAAAATTAAAAATAAAGAATTTTAAATCTATCTCTTATTTAATTTAAGTTTATAAAAAATGATAGCCCATTATTTATTTAGATACTTGTGTAAATTTTGTGAAACATTTTATCGAAAAGTTATTATTGAACAAACTTCATAAAAATTAAAAATTTTGTTTTGAAACTTTTTTCCTATAACATATTGTACTTCTTGTTTAGAAAACAAAACTTTTACAAAATACTAAAATTTTATATAATCCGAATGAAAACTATGTACAAAGAATTAAATTCTTTACTTTTTTTTAATTTCAACATTCTTCCCACAACTGATAGATTTGTTGTAGAAGTGATATTAAATAAAAGTTATGATAATTTATATTTCTATAATTTTAGAATTTTTACTAAGGTAAAAATATGAAAACCCGAAGAACACTAGATACTATACATATGTAACGTTTTAAATTAATAACAATTTAAACAAAGAAATAAAACTGAACATGGAAAGTTTCCCCGCTTCTTTTACGCATATTGTTTAAAAAATCGAAATGTTCCACGTCAGCTTAAATTTATTGAATGAGAAATAATCTCATATTCCCATTTTCCCATTATGTCTGAATGTTCGCCTTGACATGATTTCAACATTTATGCGTATGTTTTATGTCAAATCAAAAAATCCATTTGATATTTTTCGTCCCTTAATGTGAATTCTGTGCATCACAGCCGCAATAAGAAATGACCAATAAAAAGATGCCTACGCGAATGGTCGCGATGGTTTTTACGATATTGTTTTGTCGTTTATTTTTCCACCCAACATATGTACATACATATAGTACGAGTAGCTGCACATCAAATCAATTTTTAATGAACATTGATTAACCTGCTTTTCCGCCGATGCAGAATGCCATGACATTTCCTCCAAGCGGATGCTATAAGGGTGTAGCGTGATTGCCATGCAGGTGTGCACAAGCATATCATTTTGAAATATGCATGACTTTTAATATTTATTTTTATTTATATGTATATAGTGAGCCAAGCAAGATAGTCTATATTGGCGCTTCATGCCCTCAAAGTTACAGTTCGTAAAAGTCCTAGTTCAATCTTCTTTTCACTATGCCTTACAAGATATCAATCGATTCGATGTCGGCAAGTTTAGCTGGCCACTAATCCCTCCTTTCTAAGTATTTGGGGAATCATCCATATTCATATGTATGTATTTAGGTACAGGGTTATCTTGAAATAAAGAATCTATCTTAGAATACGCGCTCCTACTTAAATAATAAAAAATCTGCATATGACTTTCATCTAAACGATTTTGGTCGTCTCTTTCCTTTGCACCTGAAGGGATGCAAAGTTCTTTCAGTTATATTCTAATTCCCAGGACGATGTCAATGTCGGTATAAACCTTATACACAATAACTCATCACAATGCAGTATTCGCCGTCGCTAAGACGTAAAGATCCCCAACCCTTTCGGATCGCAGAGGAGAACGCGTTTACTGTTTATTTGATGACAGAAGATACTTCGTTCTGTCCTCGTATATAAAACCTCAAGTGGTATCAAATAGCTCGGAGAGGTTTATTTAGCCGTATTTATTTTGCTCTTCTGGTGCTTTGGAAGCCGGGCTTAAAATCGACAAGCAGGTTACGAGTCTGGATCCTCTTCTCACGGGGCTTTCCCAAGATATGACGTATCGTGAATATCTGATCGATAGTAGATTTAACAGATGTGTGTATTGACGGTGGGCTCTAGACTTTCGCAGAATACGTTCGACAAAATCTTATATGCTATATTAATAAGACTGATCCCGTGGTAATTGGCGCAGCTGACAGGATCTCACCTTCTCCAATATAAGCATGTGTTCTTTCGGGCTCGCTGTAAACCTATAACCAATGGTGAGTAGGATTGTTAGCCAATTCGGAAATTGATTGGCTATCTGCTGTGATTGCAGCTTTTCGGCATCAAGCTTTGCTTGTGTCAAAAGATAGGCACCTTTTCCATCTAGCGATAGGCAAGTAGCTGGATACATCTTTTATTGTGGGATCTGGTAATCCCACCATGTTCCCCTTCCGTTGGGTCGTGATCGCAAATTAGCGAAATATTAAAGAATGTCGCTTTAATGGTGATTGCTGCGCGACGTTCGCCCACTGGAGTGAACGACAGTATTTGTCGAAGAAGCCTCCGTCCTATCGCAAACCCAACACCGAACTTGAGTCTTCAGCTTGAGTATCCTTTTTGTGGCAGCTTTAGGAAACGTCGCAAAGTTCAATTTTGTTCATTCCTTTCCTCGCCTATCGCATCTCTAGGATGGCGTTTATGCCAGCATTTGCTCTCACGAGGACATCAACTAGTTCGACACAGAGACACCTTCCCAATTAGGGGCTGGATATCTAGAAGCACGCCTTAAAATGCTTGCCTTGGTTATCATCAAAAATAAAGGGGTCTCATCGGAGACTTGCTGAAATTGTTTGATTGCTGCCTTTTTTACGAGCCGCGCTTCAAGCCCACAAAAAGAACTCTGAACATTCTTGCATTAGGACATATTTATATAGCACTAGCTCCTATTCAGATCCACTACTAGTGAACAGACGCTGCAAAACCCTGCTGAGCCCTTAAACTGAAAATCTCGGAGGCTCGACTTTTCAATCCAGCTCACCTCCAAACGGATATTCGGGTCGTACTCAGGAGATACTTTAAAGGGCCTTCTCCCGATGAGTGGCAATCAGAGCCTTTCCTGTGCGGCCCTCTGGTCAAGGATCCATTATTATTGCTATTATTTATATTATTATTGGGCCCGTTTTAATGTAACCTAGTTGCTAAAGAATACTAGGTAGGATAAGAAATAGCATATAAAGCAACAACACTAACTCGGAAAAATATGCGAATTGAGCCAACTCGGTTAAATGATATTCGACCTAAGATGTAGTGTTCGGAAGTGAAAAAACTGCGCTATTGTGAATTATCCGGAAGAAATAACAAGGGAAATTTCAGTTAAAGACCTATTTCGTTCTTATTAGCATAGTATTTGTAAATATATACCTAACTGCATAAACCTAAAAATTGCCGGCACAACTATTTTCCCGTTTCTAAATAGCACTAAGCAAATCGCAACACTCATGAAAGAGGCCAACAGGGTTGCTTTTGCAACTAAAAGAAGTTTTTTCCGAGTTGGAGCGTTCTTTGGCGACATGGTTACATTAAAACGGGGCCATTTTTAATCTTTTCCTGAATATCTCCTATATTTTTGCTTCGTGAGTGTCATACGAAAAGTTGACGAACGTGAAAAAATTAAGTTCACGTCCAAGCAAATGATATTTGAAATGAACAGCACATTCGTTTCAATCTGCACGAGTTTTATTCACATTTTCTTAATCACATTTCGCTTAGAGTCTCTGGACTTTTGATTCCAACTTTTTGCATCCTTTGTACAAGAGCCTCATACCTCTCGTAAGTTGCTTAGACGAACTTTCGCACCTCTTGACGTCGAATGGAAGAATATACTGTGGTTATATGCCGACTCCAGATGGCAGATTTTTGGTAGCCTGGGTAGCCATTGCCCTCTGAAGTTTTCAATATAAAAAGCGATTCATTGATTGATTCATTTTCAATTAAAGACATCCTTTTAAATTTTGTTAAAATTTTTTTTGTCAGAAGATTGTGCTCACTAGCCATTTTCTTCTTTAAAGATCTCACATCAGCAGTGAGATAAAAAACTTAGAGCACACTATACGAGGTCTGCGTATTGTTATGCAGCAGTTTTTTTAAATTATAGAAGATCCCTATTAACATACAAATTGTACAAATTTTTCTCGAAGTTAATATGTTTTCCTCTTTGGGCTCAAATATTGTATATCATTTTTATTTCAACATCATACTTCCATGTTATGCTTTTGTATCGCTAAACGCATTTATAACACGCTTGCTTTGGGTCACTATAAGCTTCTACTTGGAACTGCAATCGCTTCTGAATGAAAGCTCCCCTCCCTCATTCTTATTTCTCGTTTTACTGCCGTTTTTCTGCCCACTTTGGTATTTCTGAGTTCTAAGCACAACAAGGATATGTATTAGCCAAACACTGTCACTCGACCGCTATGTAAATGCGTTCACTTAATCTGAACAAAAGTGGGTGTAATGCAGTGAAATTGGAGGTTCATATAACGTTTGTAAGAATATAAGGGTGGTTCGAAAAACAAATTTACTTATTTATCGGCTATTGCGGCTTACTTGTTACCAAATTTCATATTGAGTTAAAATAAGCAGAATAATTTATCGATTATTTTTTGGAATAAAGTTAAATAATTATCAATTTTTTTGCAAAATTTGAAACTTTAAAAATCATTTCAGTTATTTTTTACAAAAATTTTAAGATAAAATATATATTACTCTTTTGTTTTCCAAGCAATAGTTTTATTTAAATACAATTTTTAAGCAACTTGTTTCACTCGGTGATTTAGTATAAAATTCAACTTTTCAAAAAATAATTTTGCTTTTGTTCAATTTGTAAAAAACATTAAATGAATTTGAGTTTTGAAATGGATAAAGGCTTAATAAAAGAAAATAAGGGAAAAAATTAGAAAAAAAATTTGAAAAAATGTAATTAAAAATGAATTTTTTGTTTTTTTACAACTTGTGAAAAAAATAAAAACTGAAATAAATTTTTAATCAAAATTAAAAACCTTGGCACTTTGTTACTTTTACAATTAGGAAAAATTAAATAAAAAGTTTTAATTTTGTGCTTTTTTACGACCCATGGAAAAATAACAACAACAAATTTTAGTTTTACAACAAAATCTGAATGCTTTGAATTTTGTGTTTTCCCTAAAAATATTAGAAATAAAAAATAAAAAATAAGAAGAAATATTCAAATAGAAATGTGACACCTTGGAATTTTGTGTTTCCCACAATTTGTGAAAAATTTATTCAAAAAATATGTATTTCAAATCGAAGCTTGATACCTCGAAATTTAGTATTTATTACAATTACCGAAAAAAAACAATTAAAAATATTAATTTTAAGTCGAAATGAGAGAAAAAATATATTTTTAATTAAAGTTTTGTGTTTTTGGTAAAAATCACAAAAAAAAATCAATTTAAATTAAAATGTGACACCTTGGAATTTTGTGCTTTTTACAAAAACTAAATAAATTAATGAAATAAACAAAAAAAAAAAAATTTATTAAAAGTTTAATTTTATGAACAATTTAAATGTTTATTAATTTTAAAGCAAAATGCAACACCTTGG
Source organism: Anomoia purmunda (assembly GCA_951828415.1). Taxonomy (NCBI): domain Eukaryota; kingdom Metazoa; phylum Arthropoda; class Insecta; order Diptera; family Tephritidae; genus Anomoia; species Anomoia purmunda. The sequence goes on from OX639997.1 coordinate 99,569,886, forward strand.
AATATTGGGTTGTTAATAAAAAATAAATAAAATAATGAAATAAAACGAAAGGAAATATTAGTTTTAAATCGAAATGTCTCCCATTCGAATTTTGATTCTTTACTTATAAAATAAATGTGTTTTAAATGAAAATTGTTGTAAATTAAAAGACAAACAATTTTTGAAAAAAATATGTATATATTTATTATAAATCTAAATTTTAAACGCTGAACAGTTTTTTTACAAAAAAAAATAAATAAATAAAATAGTGCAAAAATAAAAAGCACTTAGTATTATTATTTGAATTTTATGGTTTTACCATATGAAAAAATTTTATTTTAAGTGAAGGATTTGTATTTTTACAACTTGCGAAAAATAATAAGAAATATTAATTTTAAATTGAAATGTAACATCTGGGAATATTAGGGGTTAAAAAAAAAAAATGAAGTATTGAAACTAAAATAAAAATAAATATTTTAAATCTAAATGTGTCCCGCTTGAATTTTGTATTTCTAAATGGTGATAAAAATGTGTTTTAAATGAATATTGCGCATTTTTTACAACTTAAAAAAATATAATAAAAAATATCAATTTTAAATCGAAATGTGACACTTGAGAATTTTGTGTTTTTTACTACTTAAAAAATATTATAAAAAATATCAATTTTATATAAACTTCGCATTTTGAAATTTTTTTGTTTCACAAAAAAGACATGACATAATAAAAAAAAAAAGAAAAAATACAAATTTAAAATCTAAATCTAAAATTTAAAGGAAGTTTGTGCTTTTTCAACTTGTAAAAAATATCTAAATTTTTTTTATTTCAATTGGAAATTTTTAGTTTTTTCAACCGATTAAAAAATAAAAAAATAAAAATATATGAAATTCCAGTTCAAATGTGACTCCTTGGACTTTTTATGCTTTCACAATTTGTTTCTGATGCGTTCTTTCGTACGATGCAATTTATAAGTATAGAATACTAAATGATAATAAAAGTAATAAATATGGTAAAATAGCCTCATCTCAAAATTAGCAGTTTTATCAATTCTACGGAGAATTTTTTAACTTCGTTGTGTTTTATTTTTTGCAATGTCCTTTTTACGATTTTAGGCATGGAATACATTAATCTAAGTACACCAGATAATCCATATCATATCTGCGTTCATTTCTATATGCGAATTTATTCAAATTTACATTAGACCGACACGGTCCGCAATTAAAAAAAATTATTTAATGATCCCCTTAGTGTGAAAGCATATTTCGAGTAAACTTTAATTTCATAAAAAATTCTACTCTAACTACGCAAAAATAAATGCCAAAAACTACCTAAACAATTTTTTGACTTGGAACAATTTTTAATTTTGTAGCACAAAATAGAAAGGGTTTATTGGGGTTAGAAAGAAATATTTTAGTTCAATATGAGGAATATTACGGTAAAATATTGTACCCAAAAGTAACTGCGAAACGATATATGGATGTATTGGATTTTGAAAGCGAAGAAATTTGTATTATGCAAAGATACTCGAACTCTGGGTTCAATTACTAACTTTCTTTTTTTTTACGACCCAGTCTAATATACATATGTACATATATTGCATATGTTTACTTTTGTCTGTTTATTTTTTGCGTAATGCTATTTTGAGTTTGAATATAAAATAATGCGAGCACAACCACTTTGGCACTTAAGTGGCGGCCACTCAGCACCATAACGCCAAAGCTAAAACGGCAAAATGGCATAAAATGACATTAAAAGGATTTCGCTGAGATTTAACTGCTACTTATATGCTGCGAAAAATGAATGCAGCCTAACAAATTGTGCGTTTCGTAAAGCAAAGAAAAGGCCATTTAAATCGTTATCAGTCTAATTGTTTTCAAAGGCATGAACATAAATTTTTTTGTAGGCTTAGATTTTTCTATCCAAGCGAAAATCTAAACATAATACAATAAATTTTGGCATTTCTAGTTTCTCGCCAATGTCATAAATTTTTGGTACTTTAGCGCGTTTGCGATGGTGTGAATTTCGGCTTACTGTTAATATGTAAAGTAGACATTGCTATGAAATGTGAAGCTGGCGTTAATTCTTCCCACTCAACTGAAAAACTTGTACTTATTGTAAAAGATACATTTACGTTGGGCCTCGCTGTCTTGATGGCGATAAACAATTTAACTTCTTCTCATTCTCCACCTGTCTCCCACAGTTAATGCGAGCATTGATATTTCTATCCCTCCGCAGCTCGAATTATTTTCCTTAGCACAAAAATACAGGAATGTAATCTTCCCTTCACCACAAATGCGACGAGAAATTTACGCTCCGTTGTATGGTGGTTGCAGTCCAACGGATGCCGGACGATCGACTGACCTGCCTCATTCCAATTTCTTTCCTGAGAGGCAGTGACGACAGTTTTGGACTCTCCGAGAAAAACATCTTGCCGGACAAGAGAAACTTTTGTAGTAATGACCAGTTCCCGTTCCATGCTCCATACTCGCAGTGGTAGTTTTCATGTGGAATGGATTTTGAAGTCACAGGTGTACAAATTCTCATTAATCCTTAGGAAGGGTACTAGATGTCCACATGGGACAATATCTAGACAGCATTAGTTTCTCACCTTATCAAGAGACGTACTTCAAAGTCAAAATAGTGAAAACAGCTTTCCATGAGATAATCTCTAAGATTGAACGAGTATTAATTTTTTAATAATTAACATTTGGTATCACTATGGACATAGAGGGAGTCTTCAACAATGTCTAACCAGAACCCATTATTAAATCCTTACTATAAGAAGGAATATCTCGGTCCCAAGTTGAATTCATTAGAGTAGAACTCACGCTCTCAACTGAGGTCAAGCACCCAGCGAAACATTGAGAATTGCTTCAGAAAGACTAACAGTGGCCTGATGGGAAATACAATTATTATATTCTCTTCTTGGGGGCAGTCCACCATGCTTTAGAAGGGAGTACATCCAGTTATAGAATAGAAATACTGGAACGATTAGTTTCTATATTTATCACCGGGGCTTTTGCATTCACACCCACAAATGTCCTATTCAACTTCCTTCTAGTAAATTTATATGGAAAGCTTCAGGCAAGCTGCATTGCAAATATTTTGAATGAAATCCATCTCTAAAGAGACTGTAGATTTAGGCACTCATTAGTTTTGGATGTAGTGCGATATAAACTGCGACTGCTGGACTGCACCATGCCTCTATTTTGTTTTGACAACAAGTTCTTCACATGATTCCGAGAAAGGCATAAATTGAGGGTGGCCGGGAGCCTAAACCCAGAATTCATGAGAATTTTTAGGGATAGCTCCAAACTAGACGCAAGGTAGGCAGTATGGTTCACTCCAGCGAGCTCTCACTAAATCTGAGCTTTTGTCTCCCGACCACAGTAACGTTCCTTTTAGGTTGAATTGACAGCAAGAGCTGAAGCCGCGGTTTAAGAACTATATGTATACTGACTCTGCGACCCATTGCTATCTGTTCTGATAGCCAGTCTGATAACAAATCGTTAAATTCTAGTTGTATCACCTCCAACGCTGCTATCGATTGATAGTTGCGCCGCAGATGAGTTGGCTTGAAAGGGGATCGAATTACCTTTGACAACAGCGCCGCAAAAGGCAGCTATTCCCAAATTTTCACGCAAGCCGTGGATAAGATCGGCTTTGATGAAAATGTAAATATCTGATGTGCCGTAGTAGCTTCCTGTCGGATTGCAAAGCAAATCTGGCCTAATGTCGTCGTTAAAAGGGTTAGGTTAGTAGTAAATAACGGTCGCTACTTCAACACTTCAGAGGTTGGCATTATGGCTGGGCGCTGTCTTGGTACTTGGATGGGTTTTCCATTTACTGATTTTGCCGCCGTTGCAGGATTGAAGAAGAAGTGGAAAACGTACGTAAAACGTATACGATCTAAGTCAAGTGGAGAATTTATAAATATCTCTATATGCTATTTGCAATTCGAAAATGATCAGTTTCTGGTTTCACATACACATCTAACTTTAAGTCCGATTCCAAAGCGTAAGTAAGTAAGTAACTTTGGCAAAAGCGACTAGTTAAACTATAGCGTAAAATATATCGATAACACAAAAAGCCGATAGCGGTAGCAATGACGATTGTAAGTAATGATAACTAAAACGAAAGTAACAGGGCAAAATATAGCGTGTAATACATCGATAACACACACAAAAACGATAACGATTACGCCCACATCCAAAAAATTCAAAGGAAGTAATCTTAAAGTGAAAGCGACAGGGTTAACGATCACAAAGTCAAAAACCGTTAACGAGCACGACAACACTAATGGTAGCAATAATAGTTGTTAAATTATCGATTGAATAACGTTAATTATAATTGCAAAGCTCACGATAAGAATTCCGATAACGATTGCAAAACTGTATCGAAGTCGATAACGATATATTTATCGATATGAGAAAAGTAGTTAAAATCGTTATGGCTTTCAATATTTGTAGTTTTTACTTTCTAAATCGACATTCTTTCATATTTATCGATAGCATTGTTATCGATTTTTGTCTTTAAAATTTCATTTCAGTTAATCCAAATACATATTTATTTCAAAAATGTCCTTCAAATTATATTTGTCGCTAGCACATCTCTCCACCATTGCTGCGCTTCACTTACAATTCATAAATATTTGATTTTAATCTCACTGTTTCGTCGCAAAATGACTGCACAAATTTCGCTTTCAAGACTACCTACCATAACTAAACAAAACTAAAGCTATGCATTCACATACATATCTACATATGTATGCGTGTGTGTGAGTGCATGTGTGTTTGTGCTGAATTTAGATGCTCCAAGAGCCATCAACGACGAGTCAACGGAAAAACATCATCATCATCAGCAGCAGCAGCAGCAGCAGAGCCAGCTGTAGTAGAAATAGCAGCGAAATCACCAACGACACGTATACGCCATGTATGGCGGCAAGCGCGTGAATTGTGAAATCAAATCTATGCTATGTACACCCACACCATTAAAACACACTTAGCAGCGTCAATCGTATGCATTATATAAACCACATATACATATAACTCTAGACGAACGCAGATACAAATGACAAGCGAAAGTAATGCAATATTCGTTTCACGCGCTAGAAGCCTGCATGTCAAGAGATGGAGAGGATAATAAAGAAAATATATAAAAAATAAAACTAAAAACCAAAACTCACACTCGAACTAAGCTTTGGTTCTAGCGGCAGCTCAAGTTATTTTGAGGAAGTGAGATGCAAACTTAACAGGAAGCTACACGCATTCATTGCAGGATATTTATATACTCGTACTATATATTTGGTGTTAGTCGATTTAGAAGCGTCGCTGTCTCTTTGAGTGAGATTGCAGAGAATGATTGCCACCAAGTACAGAGTAAACGTATCACACGCTTCCTTAGCACTTCATTTTGATTGTTTGCGTTTGTAGTTGTGTGTATTTATAAGTATGTGTATGTATGTATGTATGTATGCTTGTGTGTATGAATTTATTTAAATGCGTCCTTGTGCGTGCAAATCACATTAATGCCAGTTTCTTCTCATTTATTCATTAACATTTGTACGTGAGACGCCAATTTTTCCCATGTACCACTTGACAGAGCGTTTGAGCGCGTGCGTGTGTGCGTCGGGATATTTATCTAAATTATGTAATAACACAAATGCACCGGATAAGCGTAAGTTATTAATGAGCTTACATGAGACGTGTGGACTGACGAGTTCAAGTCCAGCAGCCTCCAACACCAGGGGATTAAGGTGGTTCTTGTTTCAAAAAAATATTAAAAAATATTAAAAAATCACACTATTCTTACACGCGAACTAAACAACGGACATTATATAATTTAAACTATTTATTTCTCTTTACTTAATTTTAATATTTTTTTTTTAATAAAAATAAAATTTATTCTACAACGAAACCGATGTAAATCCAAGTTTCACACTTTGTGTTAATACGAATAAAATACAACAAATTTTCATCAAAATTTTGTACTTTTTAATTAGATTTTTCAAAAACGTTAAGGTATGCTGTTATATAGCTCATTTCAAATCGCAAAAAAATTACCGTTACTTTTCGTTTTTACGGACGGGGTAACACGTTTTCTTTCATATCAAAACAAATTCCGACATATGGCAAAATTTGCATTCAGTAAATAATTCTAGTGCAATAAGTAATTTATAGCAAAAAATAAATTAATTATTTGGTAAAAAAATTTTAAAGAAATTGTATCCAATGAAATTTAAAAAAAAATTGTATTAATTTTTCTGTCAAAAATTTTCAAAAAATTGTTTCTCCAATTAAATTTAAATTTAACATTTCCGCTAAATTTAAACTTGAATTTAAACGATTCTTGTTGTAGAATAAACCACATTTTTATAAAATAAGAAGTTTATTAAGGAAAATTAAACAAATGTGGTATCGTCTTAATGATGAAATAATATTAAAAAAATATTTTTATGAAAACATATTAATTGAATTTTTGACAGAATTTTTTTTTACAAAATTTAAATTCTTTCACATAATTCCATTTTTAGTTAAAAAAAAAGTTTACATATGATAAATAAAGGCTGAGAAATAGCATAGAGAGTTGGAACAAAATATTTAGAATTTTATATATAATAAATCTAGAATTACTTTCCTTATAAAAAAATAAATACACTTTTATATACAACGTTTATTAATTTTTGGTATGTAAGTATATATTTATATCAACAATAATTTTTAACGCTTAAGGCCATTTTTTTTTACTTGAAGGTATTTGGAAAAAGTTTTGACTATTGTCAGAAACAACAAAAGTTTACACGGGTTAGTTTTTACAGGTGATCTCCGAAATAGCAGCAGTAACTTCTACCGCTTTCAGTGATGCTGCTTTTTTAAATAACTTCCGCATAAGGAAAATTGCATAGTGCCCAAAAATGTAAATTAATTCGAATATCAAAAAAATCAAAACAAAAAAAATTTAGATATACCGAATAATATAAACCTAAAATATTTGCGTTTAGTATTTAAAAGAAAGTGTACATAGAGCTGTCAAATATTCGCTTTAGTTTTGGGCAGTATTTTGAATATATTTTTCAATTTCAAATTGCCATTTTCTGGGTAAATATACACATCACATTGAGGAAGTACTTTCATCTACTATTATTTATTCAGTAAATGACCTCAGTGTAGTAACTTTTTTTCTGAAATAAACATTTATGAAACAAAAAAAACTAAAACATAAGTATTTTTAAAACTAAAATTGAAAAAGAAATCATAATGCAATGCAAACTTAAATAATCAGCGATAAGGCTTTTAATCTCTATATTCATATTCAGTAGTTTCAAATATTTGCTGTAATTTTGGGTAAATTTTTCATGCAGTTTTCATACAAATTTCAAATCCCATTTTTGCTTTAATTCTCGTTTTCAGCTTATGCTCATGAAATTGATGAGGTGTTTTTTTTTTGTTTTATTCTTTAAATTCTTACACATCCCACAGCTGAGAAAAAGTTTAAGTTAGTATCAAATTTTCGACAATTTTTGAATAAACAAAAATTTTTCTACTAAATTTTTATTCAATAAATAACTTCTATAAAATATTTGTTTTATACAACAAACCATGTTAAATAAGTTTTTTTTATAAAAAAAAAATCTTTTACAATATAAAAATAAAATGAAAAAAAAAAATCATAGAGAATTTTAAACATAAAAAATCTGCCTTGAGTTTTTTAAAACAAATGTATATTTATATTCAGAACTTTAAAATAATTGCTGTAATTTTGGGCCAATTTTGAAAGAAATTTTTAAAAAAATTTCAAATCAGTTCTGTTTACTATAATGTGTGTTTTTTTTTGGTAAATTAACTCCAAATTAACAAATCCCGCGATTGAGTTATGAAAATTATTTAGCATTTGATAAAGAAAAAAAGTTATTGCGAAAATTGAAAAAATAATCTTGAGTTGGGAAAAACTATTTTATGGCAACCTTTTTATTCAATTAATGTGGACGCCATAATGCAATAAGACTTTAAATTAAAAAAAAAAAATGTTTAAATATTTAAAAATCTAAAAAAAGTTTTTATATCAAAGTTAAAAAAAAAAATGCTTGTCAAAAAATTTGACAAATAAAATTTTTGTATACAAAAATTTAAAATCATATATAAAAAGCTGCCCATGGAAGTGTACAGGTACATCTAAAATTTTGTATGCAAAATGTGCTGCAAAGACGATCGGGATAGTACTAATTGTGTTGCACACTACATAGTTGATAATGTTGGGTTTGCTATGGTTTCTCCACAAATTCGATGCCATCTATCCAAAAAATAGACATATCGTAAAAAATTACTTGTAGGAAAAAGTAGAAATAAAAGAAAAACAAAATTGAGTGAAAATATTTAATTTAAAACTGCCATATGATTTGATAAAAAAAAAAATCCGAATTATTTGACTCACCCTAAGGCATAACCATAAAATTACATATATCATAAAGATACATCAACTTTAATTGCTGTGTGACAGTTTGCGCTATGATAGAGAATTTGAGAGATATCAAATTTTATGACACCTAACGACGCTGACAGTATGCCAGTAAATTTGAGATAGTATTGTAAAATTTGAAATAGTATTGTAATTATTTAGTATACCAATTCAGTTTAGTTGAGTAATGTCTCGGAATACTTACTTGACTTGAATGGATGCGCCTGGTCATCCATTGCATAATTTTTCCAAATGTTGGTCGTTGGTGCTCACTAAAGGCAACAAGGTGACCGTCCATTGCTTCATGTATAATCTAAAAACCAACTTTGTATTTTTATCGTAATATTGAAAACTACGAATGCTCACAGTTCGAAGTCCCGCCATAGTTAAGTAAAAGCAGATATTTGAAAATATTAAAGTTACGTTTTCGCCACTCCTCCATTAGTTTAGAAGCTATGAAGGAAGATTAGAGACTAAGATCTGTGTCCACGAATCCTTGGCAAGATTTGAGGTGTAACGCAAGAAGTAGGCTCCTTAACTCTTTTATGATATGGTTGGGATAGGTTTTTCGTCCTGCTTTTGTCAAGTTTTCGGTTTCGGCGTTGCAGCTACTTCTGTGTTATATTCCGTTCATATCCTTGTTAATGATCCATATATTGTACTCTATAGTTTTCTCTCGCATTAGCTCAGCTGGGGAAAATTTCGTAATTAACGCCTCACCCCCTTATCCACTCTAATCAATTCATTTTGGAAATCTTTAATGATACAAAAAATCTTTTCCGGGATGAACATGAGACCTTTTGCTAAAAATCGACTATTTTGCTGTTATCCTCGAGGTTGCAGTGCGGAAATCGAGTATTGTACGAGGTACTCATCGCTATATCGAATCTATACTTGATCAAGTCATTCATATAGTAGAACCCTCGCTGAAAAGCGAGAAACTTACACTGGCTGCTTTCCAAGACATAGAAGGGGGCTGCAAAAATGCTAGCTCAGAGGAGATAGAGCTGTCACTTATCAGTCCCAGTATAGGAGATTTCATAGTAAAGAGAATTTTGAGGAACAGAATTTTAAGAGGAAGACTCGATAGTACCGAGGTTATTATATGCCGCATATCTTTATCATGGTATCCGTGTTAAACACTACTGCGATTTGCTATCTTCTCCAAAGAGCACCAAGCGAGTGAGTTGAAAGCCCAATATAAACCCCTCAAAACTGAATCACTTCTGCTTACCACTAATAATTGACTTCACTTTTGTCTAGCGCGAAATACGCTGAAGTCATACTGACTCCTTAGTTAAATTGGAGATTAAATACGGAGTGCTGGGTTAAAAACGCACATGTTGTTCCTGCAAAAAAAATGCTGGGCAAAAAATGGGGTAAGGATCTATAAGGTGGTAATCCATCTAGTTACGTCTTACAGTTCAATAGTCTGGTGAAAACCCGTCGGAATGAACATAGCACCAGGAAATTAAGCAGAGTGCAACGGTCGGATTTTGTTGCGATGACGGAGCGCAAGAAAATGATCAGTGCAGTTGGTGCGGGAATCTACATTTTTTATGGGCCCTCAAATAGTTAGGTATCTGCGTCTTCCAGATTTTACGATTATTTTTCAGAAGTCATCTAATGACTTGTAGAGCTCCTCTAGCGTCGCAACGACTTGGGCCTAGCATTGCTTTATATTCAGAAAAGGCGACATCTTTCAATATCAAAAGATCTTCGGCTATCATTTAAATGAATCGGCGAACGTTTCCAGGCTAACCGCTGTTTTCACATGGCACTAAGGACTGGACACTAAACCGGGTCAGCCTTCATATAAAAGAAGAATGTTTAAAATTATCTCCTAGTTTGAAAGCTTATTTCTAGAAAATTTTAGGGTCATACAAATCTTCGTCCTTTTCGTGTTCTAAAGCAGCCAAAATCTTTATGCCCGTTTTATTTGTTACACGATTCCGAAATGTGATATATGTATCATTGGAAAGCGAATTGTGAGTACCATAAATTCTTTTACTTTAGAATGAATGCTTTTACTCTAAGTCTACTTAGTTTGCTGATTATAAGACATTCAGACCAGTATGTAGCCTCGAAAGGCCGAAAATAATAGTATTTTCAGATACTATGTAGGAACGATCGGCAATCCACACACACGCTTGTTTCACATTCAACATAACAAGGCTTATTTGTGTGTTGTCGTCTGTTACGGTAAAATTTACGCTACTAAATTCTATGCGCAGCATTTAATGGAATATGGATTTGCTTTCTTTTTTACTTTTACTTTTACTTTTACTCTATTTCTGGCTCGACACCGAGTATGCGGTATTAAAGCGACAGTTCACAGTGCTAATTGGAGTTATTACTTGCCACTGCAACCGATCAAATATATGTAGAGTGTCTGACAAACATCAAAACAAAAGCACAGAAATAGAATAACTTATGCCGTTATTCGTATACTAATCTACACACTGCTTATTTGGAAATTGATGAAATATTATTTACACATAAACAGTAAACAATGGCATTAGTTTGCTGCAATAGAAATAATAAATGCATTAAATATGATACAAACCCAAGCGCCATTTGTAATAGATTTTGATTTTGTGACACTATTCACAGCCAATAATCCACATCAACGATACAATACTGTAATCCAACCTAAATACCCCGAAAACAATTGAAAGCCATCCATTCTAATCATTGCACTACATAATAAATATGCAAAATCGCTTACCCCGCCCCTTTTGCAGCTGTTGCTGCTAAATTTAAGCTCTTCGGGAATTTGTGGAATTAGTCATCGCCGCCCGGTTGCTGTTATACGGCCCGCAACTGTCTATTTTAATTTAGTTCAAATGCCATTTTATCTATTATTTGTTTTTTGTTGTCTTTGTTTGTATGCAATTCTATTTGATTTAATTTCAATTTATATGCTGTACTTGCACTTTTGAATGCTACACTTATTCATTTGAAATACAATTCGCAATTCATTTGTTGTTGTACGAGTAGTATATATTAATATATGCAATATATATAGTATTTATTTAGTGTACGAGTATTTTTTGGTTATTTTTAACATGTCAGTCTGTGATTTGCATTGGCCAAATATTTAAGTTGCAGAGGCATTGTTTTATTTTGGTGGAAAAAACAGAGGCGGTTCTTGGTTGATATGGGCTTACGAAAAAAATGTTCTTCGATACTTAATTTGTTTTGTTGTTCATTTTCCATTTTAAATAAATAAAAAAAGCTTCAAAAATAAGTAGCCTCTGTGTTTTATTTCTTGATTGGGTTTATTTTTATTAAAAGTAGTATGGTAAAGTTCTTGACAATTCCAACCCAGTAGACTAACATCACCTCGCTCCGAGGGAAGCGATAGACAGAGCATGGAATGAGGAGCATCAGGCTCTACGAGGTCTACTACAGTTGCCTTGTGAAGGTGCCGAAACTCAGGTTCGAAGTGTGGTTGGAGAGACTACGCCTGGTGGAAGAGATACCACGTCTCCGAGTACTGTTGTTGTTGTTGCTGTAACAGCATAGAACATTCCCCATAAAATTTTGGGGCATGCTGCTGAAGCGACAGTCCTTGGCCGGATATAAATCCGGGTCATTCCGGTATCGTAGAACCGAAAGTCGTGGGAACGCTCCGAGTACTGTCGTTCATCCTGCGAATTTTTTTTAAAACATTTCTCTCATTTTCATCTACGGCCCAACGGGTGAAAAGGACGATGTAACCAAAAGGCCGTTTCTATGAGCACCTTGGGCTGCTCTGCTACACAACGAACCATCCGCTATGGTTTACCGATTGAGGCTGGTCGTCTTTGCCGGACCCTGAATTCTAGAATCAGAAATGCAATTCCTTTAAGGGAAGGAAATATGCTGCCTACAGAACCACGCTGCGATCGGCGCCACGTATTTGCCCGCGAGAAGAAGAGAGAGGCGGAGATGTGCGAGTGGGGGAACTTGAGATGTTAGCTGACAAGAAAAACGCCGGGAAATTTTGTCAAAAGATGCAGGTGCTTGCAGAAGACTTTATTACCGAGGTAATTTCCTGTAAGGATGAAAACGGTGACCTGATAAGCGACATCCAGAGTACACTCAAACTGTGGAGGGAGCACTTCATCACGCTGCCTAACGGTATTGGCTTATCCACGCTGCTTATTGGTGGTGGCATGGAAAAACCCGGGTGAAGATGAATCGAATGGCAATAGCCCCCTTCAAAACAAAGTATATAACGTTCCGTCGAGCGGATTATGTGAAGGACTTAAGCCAGGGGTCAGCGAGCTGATTGGATCTTATCAGTGTGGCTTTAGAGCTGGTAAATTCGTCATCGACTAAACATTAACGGTACACCAAATCTTGGAAAATAATCGAGAGAAAATTGGCTATATGCTGCAGAATTGGAAAGAACCTCGGCGAGTAGTTTGATACTAAATGAGGTTTTAGACAGGTAAATTTTCCATAGTGAGTCTTTAACCTTTTATCGGATGAGATCGCTCTTAGAGATTTCTGTGAAAGAGCTGTATGATTTTTATCGCAACGGAGTACAGGGAATTAAGGTTCAGGGGCTGTATGTGCATATCAAATAAAACGATCCAGCAAGATGGAACGACTGGTGTGATAGGTTGAACTCAGCCAAAGTCCAGAACCTTGCGAATCAGCTCGAGTTCGACGTCAATAGATGATGGTTAGTCTCGGAGGACATGCAAATCACAAAGTGTCAAGTTGTAAATTTTGAACATCGTCAGTAACCTTACGGAGGTTAGGTTTAATTCTGTAAAACGGTCTGCTAATTGGAAGACGATTAGGGGCGCAAATGACTCGCTAGAGGTGATATGAGGCGATATACATAGTAGAGCGAATTAAAATACAGGGGCTTCGTTGGGTGGGGCATGTCGGGCGAATGGAAGAAAATGTGCTAGCCCTGAAAATATTCAACGCGGTACCAGCTGGCGGTGGTAGAGGAAGAGGACGGCCTCCGCTGCGTTGGAAAGACAAAGTGGAAAAGGACTTGACGTCACCTGGTATTTCCAACTGACACCAGTTGTTGCCGAAAGTCTCATAAAAGTTGATAGGGGCAATTAAGTAAGTAAGTAAGATATGAGGCGATCCATATCTCCCAAACTAAGTGCGCAAAATAATTGGCTGCCACGCTCGCCGTTATCGGGCCTCTCATCAACGATCGCATCGAATCCTACACCCGGTTAGCACACAGCTCATTTGTCGCAAACTCGTACGACTTTCTTCGCATTGGTATGCCAAGAATGTGTTGTCTGCTAGCCGCATTGCCGGTTCGCTGATGCTGCTGATGTGACTGCCGCGGTTGTCGTTCCGTCGTACTGCCAAGGTATGTCATCGGTGGCCCTGTCACAGATAAAATACTGAACTGCTTGCAACTTTCTTTTATACGTTGCGATTAAGGCGGCGCAAATGACTTCCCGAATATGTGAACGTTGTGAAAATTAGTTAAATGATAGCGGAGATGATAAAAGCGGCGTACGGCTAGCAGCTAGTGGCAGGCGGCTGGCGGCCTTTAAGTGTGATTCAAGCAACTAAATGCTGTGTTGTCTATGTTGCCGATTGAATTACGTCTAAATGCAAAGATGTTTAATTTATTACGCCAAACAAAACTATCTACTAGTGCAGCCAGTTTAGCCCACTGGGGCGGCGGGTCGTGATGGCGCAGCGCGGCAGTTAGCTGGCTGGGCAATCAGCGAGATTTGGTTGCGCTTAGAGGATAGTTGGATGGATAGGAGGATGGATGGCTGAGCGAATCGATGGACAGACTGTTGACTGTTTTACGCGCGCTGCAGCCAAAATGCCACTTGTCGTTTGCATGTCCCATTAACTATGTGAACCGCTCATATATGTCTACATATATATTCTATCTGTGTTCGTACATTTGTGGCTGCTGCTGCTGCTCTATCGGCGCGCATTTTGGCCTTTTCGCGCGTTCGCTTGCGGGCAAACGCATTAATTATGTGTTGCAGAAATCGTTGGTGCGCTATTATTGTTGTTTTTGTTCTTATTGTACATAACTGTTTAACATCACCACTACGGAAGCGTGAGCGCAAAACAATTGTGGCAGTCACCGCAACAGGCAGCCATCACCACAAAAGCATCACCATACCTATCGCCACATACCCGCAGCTACGCCACATCAGCGCACAGCCATCAAATCGAATGGTGCTGATGCAGCGGGCAACTACTTGTACGAGTATCTCTGGCATTGTACGAATACACACGCTATACACTTCAAAACATTTTACGTCGCACAGTGGCGGAGGTCCATCTAAGCGCTGGTCAATAATAATTAGCATGCTCCGATTTCGCTATAATTTGTTATAGCCCTTTGATTTGTTTTAGAAAACAGAAGGCGGAAATATGGTGAAAATTGGGCAACTGCCACGCCTCTACGCTGGTGGGCATGGAAAATAAATGTGCGAAAAAGTTGAATTATTTAAACAGGTGGCAACTTTATCGAAAAATATGTCTCACAACCTTTTCATTTGACACTAGTACAGTTGATTTTCAGTTACCTTACCAATCAAATTGAATCAGCGTTTTTTAAAAGGTGGCAACCCTCTTCAAAGCTCTTTTCGTATAAACGCTTTTGTTGCACCCCAACACTGTTTTTATTCAGTAAGCTTGGAAATTCAATTAAATTAATATTTGCAAACTGGTGGCAACATTCTTTAAATAAATTTTCATGATTTAGTTCTCTTAAGCCTACTTCTTGAATCTCATTACGTTATATTTCCACTAACTTAATAATTTAATTGAATTTAGTTTCAAAAATATTTTTAAAACAACACTTTCTGAGACCGCCTCTCAGTGAGACTCATCTTTTAATATTTCATTTAACTTATTATAATTCTAATCAATTTTTTAAAAAGATGGCAACCCTTCACAAAAAATATTTTTAAACTAAACTTTTTTACAACTTTTAGTTTCACACAAATATTGTAAAATTTCATTTAATTGATTAATCCAATTTAGTTTACCCTTAAATAGGTGGCAATCTTCCTTCAAAACAATTCGGAAATAAGCCGACTCACTGTACGATTGTGCCCTCTATCGCAATTTGCATACCCCTGCTAGCGCTTTCCCATTTGCACTGAATTTTAAATTTTCGCTTACTTTTTACTCTGATTTTCGATTTGTTTGTGTTGGTTGTGGGTTTGTTGTTGTTGCTGCTGTTATTCGTTGCTTCACAATTTGCCACCGAAAATTTGAAATTTGCATTTGCTTTTTCAGTTTTGGTTTCGGTTTTGTCATTACAATTCAAAACATCGAAAAACAATCTACAAATAAACAAATCGCATGTTGCAAGTGTTCTGTTGCGCTATGCACGGCTGTTGCATGTTGCAAGTACCCCATAGATACACTTGGCTACTATTGTTGTGTTCGCATTTTAAATGCCATATGCATTGTTGTTGTTTTTGTTTGGTTTTTTTTTTTTGCCTGCTCTTGTTAATGAACCTTCGCGCCTTTTATCTTTCGATTCTCAGCTGCATTGTGTCTGTTTGCTAGAAAATTTCGGTTTTTTTCGCCTTTTTTTTTGTTTTTTAGTTCGACATTCTGTGTTGGCTGCCAGCGTTTGGCTTAAATTAAATTTTTATTAAATGTTAACATTTAAATTTTCATGTTGCAATCCACAAATATTTGCTTAGTGCAAATGTAAATTTAATTTCGAATACGAAACTTATTTTTGGCTCATTTAATCGTATTTGACTTTTTCGCATGAAAAAGCATTTTAATTGCAATTAGTTACTGAGAAAAAATATCTTTAACTTAGCGTGCATACAAATATATTTTATTTTTGCAATCTCTTAAGTTGAAAATTTCACTGTTTTGACATTGATTGAATATTCATGTATGTATGTAGGTACACGAAATCACAAAAAAAAGTATTGTTGAAAGCTATTGATGAAACGCTAGCTTGTCATTTTAATTGGCGGCCTGTAGATGCTATTTAAAATTTACCAAATATTTGTCTTCTTCTTGCCGCAGTGAAGCACATCAACCGCCCTCAATTTTGTTTTCTTCTTGCAGACAGTAAACCCCAAAGTAGAGAACTTAAGATGTTTCCATAAGTTCCGCTAGTCGCCTACTATTTGACACATTAACAGCTGAACTATCATATATAATATTTTTTAGAGAGTTACCACCTATTTGAAAAACGAAATTGAATCAATTTGTTCGTTGTGAAACGAAAAAGGTTTAAAAAAAATTTTTTTCTTAAACATTTTTGAAAAGCGTTGCCACCTATTTTCGAAAAATTAAATTCAATTAAACTTATCATGTTAAAGAAATATTTTTTTTTAAATTTGATAAAGCTCTATTTGACAAATATTTTCGGATAGGGTTGCCACCTACTTAAAAAGTTAATTACAAAAAAATCAGTAAAATATAAAAAAATATTGGTGTGAAACGGAAAATGTTTCCCAAAAAATTTTTATATAAAATTACATCCTGTTTGAAAAATTAAGTAAAATTAATTATTAAAACCTGGGTAAAAAATAATCGTTATTTTGATATTTCGGAAAAAAACTATTAGGAAAGATTCATGCAAAACAAAACTCTAGCATGCTCAAATATCGATCTAATCCTTATGTCATGTGCCATGCAAATCTCACTCTATTTTTATTAAGATTCTTTTTTAAATCATCGCATAATCGTTATCTTGTGATTTTTATTATTTCGATCAGGTATGACCGCTATTTTGGGATTTTTAATTTTTCGCTCAAAGAATGGAAAATGTATTATTTTGGTGTAGTTGCTATTATTGTCATCGATAGCAAACTTTTTTGCTGTTATTATGATCGAGAAATTTTAAATCACAAAATATCGATTAAATTTGATCGAAAAATTAAAAAAAAAAATTTTAACATTTACCGCCCCTGAAAAAAATAATGGTATTAAACTAAAGATGTTTAATTGAGTTTCGAAAATTTTTGAGGAGGGTTGCTAGCTGTAGAGATGATAATGTGATCGATCCGCTGGATATTTATCAGCCTCCCAGTTATTTTTGTACTTTGACATATATATTAAATGAATTCTAACGGGGATCTAAATGTCAGTGTTGCATTATTAGGCTTTTTTCGGCACAATCTCGGTCCCTTTTCTTTAGCCAGTGGTCACCGTAATACTTTAGGTTAAGCTGGATATTCATTTGCTGAAAGTATGAAGTGCCAGTCGCTCCTTTGGTCTGCTAACTGGCGCTACCAGGGACCACAAGCGAAGTCAAATCCTTCTCTTTCTGCTATTAAAGATAGCTCATGACCAGTTTCATTCTTCTGCGCCAATTATCTTTTCTAACATAATGTTAAAGAAATCACATGATTGGTAGACATTCTCTCTGAAACCTCGTTGGATATCAAATAGCTCGTAGAGGTCCCTCCCAATTTTGGCATATCTCATCGTAATTTTACATAGGATTAGTTTTGCAGGAAAACCAAATTCAGATAACGCGGCAAAAAGATCCAAAGGTTCCAATACTCTCCTTCATATTTCTATTAGGAACCTTTCATAGCGGCACAACATTTCTTATCATACCAGTTGTTTTTGTTATGATCCCATTGCCAGTAGGGTATTACTCCTAGAGAGCAGAGTTCTTGGAGGAATTTCGAAGTGGAAGGGCAGCTGTTGCGATTGCGACTTTTTGAATTTAAGCTTTCTTTTTTTTTACTCCCAAATGGCGTTTGTGTACCTTGACTATCACAAGAAAGGATACAAGTCGGTTTTAGGGCCTCGGATAGTGCGCCCGGAAGTGCACTTTCAATAAATCACAACGTAATCGATTTGAGCCCGCGTTTTCCTTTGTATTACAATCGAATAGTCACAGTCCTTTGGCGGATGTTGCCGTCATGAAGGCTGAATTTTTCTAATACGTGGTATCAAAGTTATCTTGCTATTATACTCTAAAATTACCAAGCAAGATGCTTACTTCGTGTTGGTTACGTCGCATTTCTTTTCCTTCAAGGGGTAGGCGAAAATTAACGAGATGTTGAAAAATCTAGCTTTAAAGCAAATTGCTTCACTGGGGTGAATGGCAGGGCTCGACGATGCACTCTCTTCAAACAAAAACACCGAACCGATGTTCCGCTGATTTACATGGTTGCTTTATATGGTCGTAGACATCGCAAGGTTCGTTGCTCTAGAATGGAGAGTTGGTTTTTGCTATCACGAGAGGTCAGCGCGATCTCTCCCCACAAACGTTTCGGACATGGAAGTCTCACATCTTTTGCCATGGACGTCACGTGACGGCTTCCAAGACCAGTACTCAAACAGATTTTGGGACATTTTCGCTACGAAATAAACATCTGCCCACAGACACAACAGCTAGGTGAATAAAAACCGGGAATTCTGGTGGGTCCTTGAATAGAATTCTTTCGCAGGCTTTGTAGCCTGCCTGGTTTAGCCCGCTCTCATCAGAGAGCACTGGGATCAAATTGCCAGCAAGTTATGAGTTGCCTCAACAGTTCTGCATGATTATGGAAATTTATTAAGCGAATTTATTGCGCGGTTTTAATGCAAGTAGAGAGTCGATGGAAACGCCATGGATGGCACATAAGAGCAGAGAGTATACACGAATTTACTTATTTCAAATTCCAAGCACACAGATGTGCTCGTGACTTTAATAATTAACTTTTGAATAACATATCGTATCTTCGTTGGTAGTAACCCGGTGTTTCCTGAATAAATAACTCCCATAGAGCGATATGCATCCAATGTAAAGTACATACATATTTATCAGATATCTTAAAATATAATTTTTTTGTTAATTAGAACAACTTTGGTGGGTGCGTAGGTATACAATTTTCTCACCGCAGTAATAACATTATTGTATATTCATTAGGCTGTATGTGTGCGTATTTCTAACTCAGTGCAGGCGTGTGTATTTCGCAAATTTTCAAATTTTCCCTTGAAATCTACAACCAGATACCGAATACGCTGTGTGAAAATAGAATGCCTTCCGGTTAAAGTTCTTATCACAAAACTTCCGTCATAGCTTGGCGCGAACGCCACGATTTTAGCCATTAAACTTTAGGTGCCGAAAAATGATACAGAGGAAATTTAGCAGATAGCGATTTTTGAGCAAGAATTCAGCGAGTGAGCAAATCTTTTACGCAAACAGTAAATGTTTACTTGCTTGCTTGTCATTTATTTCCCACAAAAACAAATACGTGTGGCGCATGTTGAGTCGAAAATACATACATATGTATGTATGACATTTTATACAAGTATCATCAAAAAAAAGGAAATTAGATTTTAAATCTAATTTTTTTTTTGTTTTTTAAAAAATTTTAAATTAACATTTGAAAAGTACAGAATGCTATTGAATTTTTTGGAATAACATTTCATTAAAATTAATATTTTCGCATAATATGTTCTTAAATTTTGATTTTTAACTTTTTTCAATTGATTCAATTATCGATAAAGATCATTATCATTTTAGTATCTAGTAGAAACGAACAGAACTACTCTTACCTTATTTTCTTTCATTATCAACATTAGAAATTACTTAAAAGTTAAAACAAAAAAATTAGTGGGAAATATGACATTAAAAGTGAAAAGGATTTCGATATTTTTACTCGTTTTATCGATACCAACTTTTCTAAAAAATAGTCGATATTTTTTCATTTATTTTTTATCTACAGTAGTAACTATATTAACAACTTAAAAGTACAAAAAGTACAGTAAAGTAAAAGGAAAAGTATATATGTATATCGAAAAATTCTACGATATTTTTTTCTTTAATTTGAACAGCCTTATGAATATTTTCTCCGGCTTTATGGTGGCCGCGGGCAAGAAACATGAAACATTCTAGAAAATCTTTTTTCTGATAGTGGTCACCCCTCGATAATCTAAAAATCGGTATTTTTTATCGAGATTTGATTTTATTGTGTTGAAAAAGTGGAAAGATATTTTCAACTAGTTTCATCGTTATCATAGTCTTTCAGTTTAAAAGTTTTCGATATCTTTTAATCGAAATCGATTTTTTTCACGATTAATCGTGTTGTCATCGAACTTTAATCGATATCGATATTTTCATTTACTATTATTTAAAATATTTAGTTGATTTTATTTGTGAATTTTAGTTTATATCAATATTTTTCAAAAATTAATCGACCACATTTTCGATATATGTATGTACATACATGTGTATATCTTCGTTCATTACTTTTAAAAATATAAACATAAAATTTTGCAAAATTTGTTCGATAATTTTATGGAATATCGATATGTTTCCATTGGTAATCGATAGCAACTACTTTCGATATACATGTCTCTTTTCATAAAATATTGTTATTTATTTCTTTTTATTTGTTAATTAAAAAAAAAACAGTATTTCGATATTAATTGCTAGTTTAATTAATATCGATACTTTTCATTTCATAGTGGTATGTACGTTGAAATAATTTTTATCGATTTGGCTTTATATGTATGTATATGTAGGTATATATACTATGGAGTTTTTTTTATATTTGTTTTACACTTTCTGTAATACTTATTTTTTTTTTGAAGTATTTCTTGTCGGGAACTTGATTAATATGATCATATTTTTAATATATTAAACAGACAAAATTCATTTTTATCTCCCCACATATCGAGTTATCGATATTCTACACATCAATGAAATTGTGCTCTTTGAGGCTGACTTCAATTTCTGTTTTTTAAATTTAGCACTTCCAAAAAATTCGAAAATGCTTAACTTAACTGCCACTGAAGTAGCATATTTGATATTCATACCCATTTTATAACTGAAATTTCTAAAAATCTTTTTGTACCCACCCAATCGACCCGTTGATTGTCTCCGCAATTGCCGCAGCACATACACACATACAAACAAACATTTTAGTAATTTTTTCCCATCAACCGACGAGCACATCGATTTGCCTATTCTAAACTATCCATCAGCCACTCATTGAGCGTGAAAAACAAGCCCTCACCTTACACTCCTGCAGGGCCTGTCGTCCACCCGCGCTACACCTGCCAACGCCAATGCAAATCACAAGTATAAAAACAAAATCAAACTATCAAACTCTGCTTTGGAAAAAGAGATACAACAATTACGAGGACATACTACATATAAATCTATATAGCTTTTGGGTTCGAAACCTTAACAAGACAACAAAATTGTCCTAAACGAGTGAATAGAAAAAAAAAAATTGTGCCAAAGTGGAGAAAATGTGAAATAAAAATTGGTTCGTAAAAAACAAAATAAGAAAAATAACAGCGCTATTAGGTCAAACACAAACACATAGACGACACACACACAAATGCAAACGCAAAAAAAGTCAGTGGATAGATAAACAAACAAATTGACAGGCTAACGGACATTTTCGTTTTTTCGTTATTGTTTTTGTTTTTTTGGACAAGCACTAAACTTATAGGCAAAAGGCTTTGGTGAAAAAGTGATGGATAACAAGGTGGCGGTGTGGAAAATCGCTTCAAGTAAATGCTAAAAAAATCAACATGAAACAAAATAAAAATTGGAAAATTGGCTAGCGGCGAGAATAGATAAAATTGAAATAAATGCGAGGCAGCGCGACTACCTACCTTCACAAAGTGAAAATCAAACAAACACATAAACCCAAACTAGTAGTATGCTAGTCATTCACTTTAAACGCCTAAAACTAGGCCAACTTGTAAATAATTTAAAATTAAATAAATGCGCACAATTTGCGCTTTAAAGCCTAGCGGATATACGAAATTTATTTAGCTGCCACCACTTGCCTTTCGTCTTCTACTAGCCCATGATAAATATCGGCCACATTTAGATAAATGCAAAACAATTTATTTAATAAAAATCACATAAGTTCAAAGCAAAAGCAATCATGTGCGCTTGAAATGAAAATAAATGAAAATAAAAATAAATAAATGCGCGCCACATATCAGACGATCTTCGATTAATCTAGGAATATTTGGTGTGTGTTTTTTTTTGCATTAGACTCTTTTGCAGTGCTGGGTAATTTCAATAAATTTTGCGCTTGCCACTTTTCCACTCATTTCACTTGGCTTAATTCAAAACGGTTTGACTTTGTGCTTATCTTCGGCATTTCAACGCCTCACATTGCTGATTGTTTTGTTTAAGTTATAGTTTATGTTATTCTTTGTTGTTGCTTCTACACATTTCTGTCAATAAGGTCACGCAAAGGCGCAAGGCATACATTTTATATGCGTTCAATGCAATGCAGTTCTAAAGCAATACAAACAAATGCTTGAACAATTACTATAAATTAAATTGAAATTTGCAATATCCTTTGGGAAATGGACGAACGATTTAAAGAAGTATGCAGAAGTTTTGCTGTGTAGGATAAGCCAATGAATTATTTGAGTCCGGAAGTGCTTGGAAAGAACCTAGATTTTAAAAGCGTCATCAGTTGATATCCAATCTCGCCCTTTCCGTTTCTATCTTATGCCAGATTTTGTAGATTTCTAGAAAATAAAAGATTTTCAGAAAATATTAGTTAAAATCTTAGTGAAATGCCTATGTGGTTAGTGCTTACAAAGTAGAATTTCACGAGGCGTATTTTTATTGAATACTTTTTAGCTTCACACCCGAATTGTAATAATTTTAATTAATTTATTTTCAGGTGGCAAAATTTTTTCAAAATATGTCTATGTCGGTAATCTGTAACTCAGTCTCATCTCAAACCACTAAATTTGGTACTTTCAATTAGATAAATTTTTTGTGCTTGGAGACGATTTCATATTCAGTAAGCAACGGTCTCAAAAAATTTCACAAAAGGCTGTGATGAAAAGTCGTAGAGACCATCAGCTGATGGTATGGCCAGCTAGAGATGCACAATCAACCTTAATGAAAATTTGTTCATCAAATCTTTGTTAACAGCATTATTGGTCCTTGGTTTTCATTAAAATTAACATCGAAATTATCCATTCAAAGCTTTTATTACTGCATTTTATATGAGCGGATTATTTAAAATATATGTAAAACCTGGAACTATCAACAATCGATAAATGCATCTACTCATCCAGATAAAAATTGTAGAACAAGGTAAACAAATGTAAACAAACAGCTTTTTTCTATTATGCTTATTTTCTTGGAAACGAAAATGCTGTTTTTTTTTTTACCAAATTAAGCAAAACAAGGAGCACATCTAAAGTAGGTATATTTCCCTCAAGTTCGTCATTTTGTGACCTGCTCGGAATCAGTTGGCAAATTAGTTACTTTATTTTGATACTGGAAACTTGAGATGGCACAAGTGAATGGGTTCTTTTTGTTGTTGTTATTGTAGCGGCAAACATTCCGGTACGTAGAACCGACTGTCGTGGGAATGGAATGGAATGGGTTCTTCGTTTTGGTTGGTCTAAAAATAAAAAATCATAGGAAACAAAGAAGTTGCATCACTCCCACTGTTCCTCTAACGGGAAATCTTGTCAAATTTCACCATACCAGAACTATTTGACTTTTGCTGAATGATATTAGCATCTGATTTGATCTAAGAGTACTTGGTTTCTGGTGTGTTGAAATTGGGAGAAAATTTTTGCCACATGAAACGAAACGCCATGCAACTTCTTTGTAGTCTACGTTATTTGGTTAAGATAGTAGTCATGTGGTCAGTGTTGTCATTTGCGTGGGAATAGGGCGGTTTTTGACATCTCTTTAGAGGACAATCAAAAATTCATTTTGTTTCAATTAATAATTTTTATAAGCTAAAAAAAAATTATACTTCCAACATAAATCTAAGATTTTACAGCTTATATCAGAAATCTAAACTATGATTACAAAATTTGCTGGCATAAGGTTTCCGCACTCCCCACTTGTGTAAAGGGGCATATAGAAAACAAAATTCATTATGTGGTTTCCTCCCTTTGATTAGCACCTATCTAATCGAGCTGCGTAGGTAGAGATTTTTGAAAGATGTGAGGGTAGGAGCTCTCATATGTATATCACCTAAGGATTGCAGACCAATCAGCATCTCGTTTGGTGTTTTTAAAACTTTTAAGAGAGCGATTGTCGACTGCTCAACACGCCTCACCCAAAGCTATATCGGTGGAATCAGAGGAGTCTCTTGAACAAACGGCCCTCGCAGTTAAAGCTTTCCTGGTACCAAGGGGGCCTTAAATAACGTCCTGCCTGAGCCAATAGTCAGATCCTTGGATGGTCTGGGAGTCGATTCAGCTCGGTATACGTCAAACTTCGAATTTGTTCCTCAGAAAACAGATCATTGATTACCGATTCTTACTATAATTGTATTCTTTTCCACTCACATCCCACTAAAGGAAGAATGGGAGACGATTAACGTTTTTTTACGAACGCGTCGTAATTGGACTAAAATGTTGGTTGCAGTGTTTATTCTAATAGTCAGCCGGTAAACAAAACCTTAGGGTATTTATTGGTTACATCGAAACTTGCCGGAGAGTTCATGAGCTCTGCCTAGGCCGACTCTAAACATTTCCTTGCCATATTAATTCAGGTACCAGGTCATAGTGGCATAGGTGAAAACTGCATGACTGATGAGCTCGCTCAGCAGGGCATCCTTGAAGTTATGACTCCGAGCAGAGAGAGGGTGGCCGGCTGCGGACTTCTTCATTGGACAGTTGGACTTTATGTTGGCTTAGCGACCGCTGGGCAAATAACACGGCATGTAAAAATGCAAGTACCGCTTGATCGGTGGTGCACTGTAGGCATTCAAGGGAGCTCCGGGCTATAGTAAAGCAACAGCTCTCGAGTCCTGACCAACTTTGTCGCAACTGTTTGGAAGATGACGAGGTGGAATCAGCCTTTCATCTTCTTCTCAGCCGCCGTGCGTTTGCGGGGGTGAGGTTTAAGTATTTAAGCTCCCACTTTATTAATGCCCCGGAAGAGCTCTCTGAGGTGAAAATTTCCGTTTCTCCTATTAACCTTTAGACTACACCTTGCCATCAAAAAAAAAAAAATGTTGTAGTTTACGACGGAGAAGCGAAAGATTCATTAAAAACGTTTGTTCCGAAGTAATATGATTCTTAAGCTCCTGAACGATTTTAAGGTCTTAGTTATCCAATGAATAAAGCAAAATATAAAAAAAAATGGTTTCGAGAAATCTAGTATTCCGGCAATAGATATATTTACATAGTTGGTTTGAAATGTTGTTGTTTTTGCCGACTGAAAGTATGTATTTCCCTTCTGTTCTTTTAAGTAGCTCAATATAGTACAATAGATTCAAATATTTTTACACATTGCCATCGCGTTTTTGCATTGCTTCTTTTTACTTTTGAAAATACCAACTTTTATTTTATTTTACCAAGCAATTTACAATCGTTAGACGTAGGCCATTCGCCAACAGCGCCAGCAATTGCATTCAAACGCTCGAAACGTTCGACCAGTGAGAGGCAACAGAATTAAAAATATTTTGCATTTGAATAGCAATCGTGCGAAGAGATGCCAAAAAAACACCGCCCCAAAATGCAACGAGTCAAATAAACTGCAATTGTATGCAGGTCGGCGTATAGCATATAAATAAATGAAATGCGAAAAATTGTAATATAGATTTATAAAATCATGAAAGGAAACTAAGTGCAGAAAAAATGAATTGAAAATGCAAAATTTATTCGATTAAAATACGAGCAAGAAAAAGTTTATAAAATTGCATACCAAAAAGTGATTTAATTCATGAAATGTAAGAGGCGTGTGAATATTTTTGGGCAAGCAAATACAAAATTTTAAACGAGTGTGCAAAAATTGGCAATGTGTGTGTGTTTTTGGTTTTGGTTTTGTTTTTATTTTTTTTTGAGGTTTTACCTTCGCTGCCGTTAAATATGAATGGTCATTTGCATGAAAAACAATTTCAATCCGCATTCGGTGTACATACTTACAACATGCATTGATACTTTGATTTGATTGAACACATCATCCGAGATTTTCACCAATTTATAAAAGCCTCTGATTCATACAAATAAATTTCACAAACGATCATGTGACCACTTTATTGAATTTAAGAATTTTTAGTTTTAAATTTTTTTTTCCTCCGCTGCTTTGGTTTTTGTTTTTATTTTTGCATTTCTTATGGCGGCGCTTTCGCAATACAATTGTGTGAATAATCTGCGAGCAAGCGGCCAAATATGCGCCATACCCCATCATTATAAGAATACTGTAGTTGTTGTTGTTGTTGTTGTTGTTGTTGTTGCTGCCTTGCATTGAATGGCTATTTTTAAACGCTTCACTTGTACAATTTAATTAATGCCCATTTAATTGTCTTAGTGCATCAAAAATATCCACCAATCGGCGTGTATGCCTTGACTCTAATGGCAAATCGGTTGATGCATTTTCGATGCAGTTGGTTTTACATTATTTGTGAGTGGATTGTGGTTGGCAGGATTTTCATATGGGAGAAATGCATTTGATCGACAGTTTACATGTGAAACTAGAAATTTATATCAATTATAAGGAAATTACTAATAATTTTTGTTTTACCATTTCGTCTTTTGTGTCGTTGGTGTTGAGAAAGTCGCAGATTTGCTTCAAATTTATTTGATTTTGCCTCCCTATTCCAACGCCAATGACAAGGTTCATCGCATGACTGACTATTGTCATAACTACTAAGGACCGCACCCTTTATAAGCTCTGTCATAAAAAAAAATTAATATTTAATTAATATTTTAAGATTTTAAACCTTAAAATCAATAATAATAATAAATTTCTAACTTTTAGTTTTTTATTCAGAAAAAAGAATTATGTATCGAGTTAAATTTTTTCCGACAAAAATTAATTATTTTTTGTTTTTTTTTATTAAAAATAATACTTTTTTATGAGTTTTACTTTTTCACCAAAAATTATCAGAATTTTTTTAAGTTTGTTTTCATTAAAATTAATAATTAGTTTTTTAGTTTTATTGTTATTTTTTTGTGAAAATAAAACTTGAGCATTATTTTAACACTCAGCAATGTAAACTTGATTTTGAGTTTTAAATAAAATAATAATACAAATTTACATATTATATTACGGCAAAAAAAAATAGAAAAACGGTGAACGTTTTGAGTTTTTTGATCTACCAACACAAAACTTAAAAATTACTTTTTATCTATGAGAGATACAAAACGCTCAAGAAATGCGCTTTACTTGCGATCAAAAATATAAAACTCAAAAATAATGATTACTCTTGATGAAAAAAAAAAATAAAACCCAAAAGAAGTCTGATTATTTTTAAGCAAAAAATTTCAATTCACAAAAAAATAATTATATAGAGCGAAAAATTAACACTCGATATATGTATTTACTCCGAGCGATTAAAAAAAAATCTAAAAATAATTATTAATTATAATTTTTACAGATATCGCTAAACATTTTTTAAATCGTAACTGATTCATATGAAAAAATACACTGTTCTCCGATATTTGGAAGCTTTTGATTTTTTTCATTAAAAATTTAACAATACTCATTATTTTCGATTCCTTATAGTTGCTGTTCTACTGTTGTTATTGTAGATTGCCAAAGCAGGCGCCTTTGAGTAAAAGTGTATGGCCTTTTCTCTTGTCGCAACAAAACTTGCCTTCTTAAAATGCAACATTTGAATTATGTTACCTGTCGTTTGAAGCGTAGACATGACTTTGCATCCAGTCCTTTCCAATGCAGCGCGGCTTAGAAATTAGTACTTTCAGTCTCCCTGTTCAACACGAAATTTAGCAACCGGACGGCTCGTTCATTCCTAGCCAACTAACGCAGTCCGCAAGGTACGCAATTCTCTTCCCGTACACTCGTCCGCTTCCGCCTTTCTCGTGACGCCATTACCCTCCGACTGGATATATGTTGAGAAGGTGTTGCCAAAGAAATTGCAAATACTTGTCAAAGCGTTATATTCTCCAAAGTTTATCCAATTAGGAAGAATTGAAGCCATCTTTTTCCCCAAAATTGTTTTTTGAAAACACTAGGGACCAACAATAACTGGCTCTTTTCTGATTTGTTCCAATATCGACATTGACTGTGGATTGTTCTGAACATTTGCTGTTTCCAGCGCTTCGTTTTCGCCATCAAAATCGCCTACTCGCTCGCTTTCTGTCGTATTTTCACTACGTAAAGCAGCCTGAAAGAAGAAATCTCGTCAAAATCACTCCCGTCTTTAGAGAAATCGTCACTACCTTCCCTTTCCGAACAGGCAATTGAATTTACAAAGTCAGCAAATACTTCTAAATCAATTCACACTTGTTCTATTTCGTACTCCGGGTGTCCCATGGTTAGGCAAAAACCAATCAAAAATTCGAAGAGATCTACTAAAATAAGTGTAAAGAAATTTATTTTAAATCCCACAATATCCTTTGGATACTAAAACGGTCACGGGAATATTTTTTTCAGCTACGATTTTCATTAGCTTTTCACAAAAATATAATTTTTTTTAAATAAACAACTGCACCAACGTTAAGGGTTAAGGGTTAAATTAACCTTATTTTATAATTTACATTTAAGTTTCCTATTTTCTATGCATCTATTTTATTTAGTTTTATTTTATGCAACCAAATACCAAAATATCCAAAGGCCTTAACTAACAGTTACATTGGATTACAGGAGAAGCAAAACAGCTCAAAGGTAATTTTTTTCATTTTTTTTTAGTTACGTCTATAAACTTTAAGTAAATGTCCTCCTTCATATCAGTACATATATACCCAAAAAAAAACATAATTTCTAAAAAATATCGGTCTGCATTTCATCAACGTTATATATTTAATTTAATTTTAAATTACTTTTTCTTGAATTTGTGGTTGTTGTTTTGACAAAGACTCTAGCAGAAAACAAGTTTTTTTTTCTTACCCTACTACACTTTATATTATTTCGCTTTATTTATATATATTTATTTAATTCCAATTAATTATATTTCAATATATTTTCGTCTTAGTTTTTATTATTATTTGATTTTTTTTCATTGTTTGTTATTATTACGATTCTTGGTATTAAATAATTGCCCAGACATATTTATTTTTAACTTTTCATTGTATTATTTTATTTTACTTCTATTTTTAATTTGTTGTTTTTTTTTTATATTTTGCAGCGCTATATTTAATTTTATTTCATTATATTTTATTTTCTCTAAATTTTGTTTCTTTTTTTCTCTCATCTTAATGCCGTTACAATTGCTTGATGTTTTTTTAATACGTATTTAAATTTTTTATGTGCATCCTTTATTTGGTTTAATTTCTTTTTATTTTATATAATTTTGTTTCAATTTATTTATTTTCATTCAAATTAATTAATTTTAAATTTTATTATTTTATATCAGAGATATAATTATTCTAAAATAAAATAAGAGAGTAAAAGTTAATCAATAATTATTATAGCGAGTTATAGTTTTTTAAAGTAATCTATAACTATTATTCAAAGACTTATATTTTAAGTCAAATACGTATATTTTAAAAGTTTTTTCATAATAATAATCCGCGAGAGAAACATTTTTAAGTCTTTATAGACTTTTATTTTGAGGCTCATATTATAAAAGTGTTGTCATAATAATTACGTGTGAGGAAGAATTGTTCAGGGCTCGAAGACAGGGAGTTTTTTAAAACCATCGGAAATACAAAAAAGGTAAAGAAAAACTAAGTTTCTCAAGTTCTAAACTAGTTTCAGTGATCCCGAAGTGGCCCCGAAATGATTTCGAACTAGCCACGAAATAGTTCCATCTATTAAGACTTTCAAAAGTTTTTTTACCCATAATTATTATGCAAAAACTTGTATAATGGGCCCGTTTTAATGTAACCTAATTGCAAAAAAACACTAGGTAGGATAAGAAATAGCATCTAAAACAACAAGACTAACTCGGAAAAATATGCGAGTTTAGCCAACTCGGTTATATGATATCCGACCTGAGATGTAGTGTTGTGAAGCAAAAAACCCGCTCTATTGTGAATGGGCTCTGGAAAAATACTTGGGAAATTTCAATCAATATTTGGAAGAAGTCCCATTATTTCAAACGACCACACGGTGCATGTGGGTTGCAGACCGTTTGAAACACTTTCTAGCTAACAGAAATTACTCTGTCTAGCAACAGCTTTTTAAAACGTTACAGTGAGTTTCAGTGAAAACCTTTTAGTGAATTTTTTGCAATGTTTTTGATGTAAATTCTTCGTGCTCGTTTTTAGAAAACTCTTGTACCTGCGGAAGAGCATCAATTTAACAATTTTTCAAAAAACATCGGTAACATTTTGCTGTACTCCTTGTGAATTTGTTTTAGTTTTATAGATTTTAAGTTGAATGAAATGCAATGAATTCTTGTAGATATTTTTATTAGTGAGTTTAAAGATATAAATATATGTATATGTATGTACATACATAAGTATATGCAGTGAAATTTTTAAATCATATTTTGTTGTATTAAATAATTAAAAAGGGTTTGCCTTCTGTCAAGGGCTGCGTCTAGGTTTCATTCTTCAAAACCTTCATCAAGTGCAAACGTATTTTCATCACTCACATCGTTGATATCGCACAAATTTGCTAGTTGCCTAAATGCCACTGGATTGCGTATAAAATATGACGGAAATATGAGGCTCAGAGTTATGAGTCATCATCTCTTGCAATTATGTATTGCATTTTGGAAATGCCGTTACTTGTGTTTCCACGAATTCCACGACCAACGAACACGTGCGTTCATCGATGAACAAAAATTCAGTTGAAGTGCAACTGTTGAAGTGTAAAGAATACTTTTACTATCAAAAAGATTTACCATTATTAAGAATGCAGTCGAAAAATGCTTTGCTGTGGCAGATCAAGCAAGGTCAAGTCAATTCTTGTGTCTTTTTCAGGGAAATGAAGTCTATGTAATTGGAATGCCAGACCCTGGGAAACTTGTGAGATATATTTGGAAGCGCTTGGTCACCGACGAGTTGGCCTGCGAAATATCATGGATAGATGTTGAAGGCAAAATTTCCCTTCAAAATATGGCCATAACAAGTGCTTTTAAAGGTAATACTTTTGAAATGCCGTTTGGTGCTCTTAATTAACTTTTTATTATTGTTATAGAACCGTTTTCTCGAAAATTTGGCAATGAGGTGGAATTTAAGAAAATTACAATAAAGTGGTTTCAAACTGCGCGAGACCGAGTTATATATAGGAATAAGAAAACCCAAAGACAGGAATCTAATTAGTTTTTTAAGTATTTAAAAAAAAGGAAAATTTTTATATAATTTTTTTTTTTTTTTACCAAAAATGGAATAAAAACTGAATTTTACTTTCTTTATTTAGTATTACATTATTTCTGTTGGTTTACTATTAAAGAAACAGATATATTATAAGAACTCTTATTTTCTCTAAAATATGAGTCATATACATATGTATGTATGTATGACTCCTAAAAGAGGCTCATATGGTATATGAATTCGGACTCATATATGACGACCATCGCAAGAAGGGAGTCTTCAGAAGAGCTGGGTATGGCATACATACATATATCGTTTCCAATACTTCTAGTACTTCTTGCATCTCTCTATTGCGACGTGATTCGCAATGCTCACCCGTGTACAAAGGCATAATCTACCAACGTAAAAGATTTTTTAATGCATTTATTTAATGTTTTTAAATAAATTTAATAACTTGCCACAGAATCCTCAGAATTGCTCATTTTGTTTTGCTTCTTTAAAATTTCACTAAACAAATCATATGTTTAATGACAGATTTTGCCAGTGTTGTGAAGTAACTAAAAGCAAATTTTATCCGAGTTAGAGTGTTTTTTGCAACTAGGTTACATTAAAACGGGCCCAATATATGTAAGTAAGTCTGAAAATAAAATTCTTTGAAAAACGTAGAAATTATAATCTCGCTGTTAATTATTAAGAAAAGATTTTATAATTATTAAAAAAGACTTTTATATTTTTTATCGAAAGTAGGAGGACACATAATTATTATATTATATACTTATTTTTTTTTAGTTTTGCTGAATTTTAAAATATTTATTTTCTTGCATTAGAATCTTGTTAACTGCTGTGATCTTCTCCTTGTTACAACAACACACCAATTTCTTTTACCAATCTTCCCAATCAGAGGATTATTAACCCCTCCAATAACTTCAGTCCATAAATGATTAGATAAACACCCATATATGAAATAATCGTAGATACGCCACAGGTAGCGCGTCAGCGTTTTATGAGCGTGTTGACTCGTCTTTAACGCTCGCTGACCATGCGCAGTAGGAGAAATACCCAAGCGAGAGAGCCACATAAAATAAACAAGTGTGCTCACGATTTCCAATTGTTGTTCTTTCATTTGGCAAACGAATGCATGTTTGTGGGTGTGGGTGTGTGTGAGTGTTTGTATGCATAGAAGTTTACATACATAAGTATTTACATTCTCTGGCTACTACCAGAGCGGCACGCTTGGTTCGTGCATTCGCTGCACAGGCGGTGGGAAGAAATGCATACACAAAACGGTGAAGGCTGAGTCAGCATTTATGCGCATGCGGTTGCATAGATTGATTAGGTTGCACAAGTGCTACAATGCAGGGGTGTGCAGGAAAAATAAAGAGAGGGAGCGATGGAGTCAAAGCCATGAGAGCAGCGCAATAAAAATTTTAACCCATTCATTCGGCTTGCAAATAAACATCGCTTATTGTGGTAATCGATTTATGGACAGTGTGTCGAAAAACATGTGCACCAAGATGCATCGCTCTGCAAACAAAAGAAAATAGCTAATAATAATAAAAAAAACTTTCAGCTCTGTTTTCTCATCGGAATTTAAAATTGACCTTAATTAAGGAGTATAGTTTAAGGAATGGAATTTTTTATAAATAAAAAAAAAATATCTTAGGTCATAAAACAGTTTAAACAAGATTTCAACGGAATCATAACAATACGATTTTTGATGCTGTTTGTGTTCTCTTTTGTGAGATTGGTTTAAGAAAAATTTGAATAAGTTAGCCAAAAATTGGTCGATTTGGACTTTTAAGATATCACTGGAACGGTATCTTCTCATTCCTTATTACGATTCCATTGAGTAATTCTTTTTTATATTTTTATGCAGACCTTTTAATCTAAGCGTCTTTTTAAGGTTTTTTTAATTTGGAAATTATTTGTTATTTTTTATTTTTATTTTTGCTTTGAAAATATAAAAAAAATTTTTAGTTAAATTTTTTGGGGCAGCAAAAAATGTTTTTCTCTTTCCCTATTGAATTTTAATAATTTTTTAGAAACAGAAAGCCAATTTGAATAACAAAAATAATATATGTATGTGAGTCAAAGTTGCAAATTTTTTATAACATTTATAATAATTCGATTAATTTAAAAAGTTGCCATCGAGATGTGTAACTTTTTAGTATTCACCTTTGTGTTTTTAGAAATTTTTCAAGTCTGCAGTTTTGTAGGGCATTCAATCAATAAAGTGCGAGTTTCAGGCCGCTAGAAATTCTGTCTAATTTTGAATAGTTTTTCTTAGCTGACGCTGTCAACAGCCTATTTGCCATATGAAGAAAGAAAGAGAATTACATTTGTATGTAAATAAATGCTAACTTCCTTATTACTACGATTACAGTTTACAATAGCCCCGCTTCTTGTGCCAAATTTATTCATCGCAATACAACTTAAGTTGTTATTCATTCTTAGCACAGAATGACTAGAATTTAGCATGCGAAGTCAAATGAGTTTTTATATCAAATAATTTATCAGATTAAATAAATCACCCTGGGCCCTTTCAATCTCCAATGCGCCCCTGCCATTGGTTGCGTTTGTGTGCGTCACCTTATTGTTGAGGGTGCGCTCTATTTCAACTGGCTTCGCACTCGTACTCCCGCTCACTTGCTAATTCGGTTCTGCTCGTTCTCTTTTTATCGCCTCTCTTGCAATCGACTGACTGAGGTACGCATATGGTTTATGAAAACGTCATGAATTTACCGTTCCGTCAGCCACTGGCCACGCTTACTTGGTTACTTTTTGGCTTTTTGGTCGGTTTGTTTTTTGTGTGTCCATATGCGACGACTACCTAGAGATATATTCGCCGTAACAACCACAAAAACAAAGCCAACACGACCAAAATCAAAATTCGAGCCAAAACACTCGCGTTCAAGCAACTCGGAAGTCAGTCACAATTGGACAGACAACTTGTATTGTAATTATTTTCCGTGAAATCGACCTGCAACGTCGCGCGATTCGTGTTGTTCAATTTACTTGTGTATTTAATAAAAGAAAAGAATTTGCGCGTTTGTGAATATTAGGTGTATGTTTGTACGTATTCGTTCGTGTGTGCAACAAAAGAAAAGAGTTAATAAAAACGAAAGCAAAATAGTTTCGTAGAATAAACATTTGGTAGCCGGTTTTGATATACGGACCCCTCTTCGAGGTATGTTGTTTTTTGGTTCTGCACTACGTTTTATATTACATATGTATATAGATAATTGTCGTGTAGTGATATTTTTTGCATTTATTTGAATCAAAATATATAATATTTTCTTTGTGCAACGCTTGAAAATTGTTATTCGCTTGTTTGTAGTACGGCATTCGTTTTAATTACTTCGTTTGTTGTTTGTGCTCTTAATTTTTTTTTTGTCTACTTTTTTTGCTGTCTCTGCGGCTTTCAGCGCTCTCTTGCGCTCTACCGCACGGCTGCTTGCCCCACACACACGCACACACACCCAAACACCCAAACACGCACAACCATAACCCCTTCACATGCCAACTCCCCTCTACGGAAAGAATTTATGTGCGTATTCGACGCTCTTTTTCGCTTTTCATGCGCGCGGCGAATTCATCTCTACCTTTTCTCCACTCAGGACGCTCAATAGTTACATGCATATGTTTTTATGTTTGGATGTGTGGATGGCTGTTTGTTTGGATGTGTGCGACCTATCCGGCAAGCAGCCCCACCAACAATTACAATTACAACAATGCCCGCAAGCAGTTGAAGTGAGACGCCGTCGTCTGCAATTGCTCGTCTACTTACACGAATTGCGCTATTGCTGTTGCCGTTGCCGTTGCCGTTGCTGTTGTTGCTGTCGCGTTGCTGATGTTGTTGTTATTATTGGGATTGCCTCTGCTCTGGCTATCGCTGCCGTGAGTTTTGTACTCGTTGCGCATACATCTTCAAATGTTTGTATGTTTGTATGTTCGCTCTTCGACACCGTTTTGTACTCGCTGTGCTGTTCGACTTGCAGCAGCAGCAACATTGTCGCGCTCGGTATGTACATAGCTAAAATTTTCAATTGAAGAAAAGGCAAAAGCACTTTACGTACTTACATTGGTAACCGACTTGGTACTCGCAACGCGAAAAGCTTGTGCTTCCCCAGCCGAGTTAGCGTACAGTGGAGAGATTTGAGAAAAGCGTTATATAAAATTGTGCCTAGGAAATTGTTGAACAATCCCTACCCTACTTTTTCGAATAGTAAGAAATTATCTGCATTAATATTTTGTAGTAATTTTATTCCTATAGTGCTGGAAAAAGTATATAAAATAATTTTTTTTTAATATTCACTACCATGTTCATGCTAAAATTTGTTCGTAATTTTTTTTTTGTCAAAATACAATAAATGCAAACAATCATTATATAAATCGGACTTCTAAACTCTGTGCAAAATTTACAAAAATTCAGAAAATTTAATTAAATTTTCAATAAAAATTTCAACGTTTTGTGCATAATTCTTACAACATCGAGTAAGCAGTCTTGTAGTCCATTAAATTTTATTGAAACAAATTGTAATTTTTATTTGGCTAAAATGCATGATAAATACATATGTATGTATGTATGTATGTATATCCGTGTCATTCCTGTATGGTAGACTCTATTGCAAATCTTCCCTTTCCCTGACGCCTCCAAATTTAAAATATTAAAATGCATCATTACCCAATATCTGAAATCTCATGAACAGATGTGTTGATCTGCTCTTTAACTATTTATTAAATTTGTCCAATTTCCCAAGGCACATTGAGCAGCTAGCATCAGTAGAGCAAATGTAACAATTACATGTGTTTTGTATTTGTCTAAAAACTCACACACAGCCAATAAAATCGCACCAATAAATAAAAAATGAAAAATGTAATTAAATTTTAACAATAGTCTAGCGGCTTCTTAAAATGAAAAAATCAAATAAGCTAATCTACTCCTACTACTTGTTCCATGTGCCTTAGAATTTTTCCAAATAAAAACTTTA
This sequence comes from Anomoia purmunda, assembly GCA_951828415.1. Classification (NCBI taxonomy): domain Eukaryota; kingdom Metazoa; phylum Arthropoda; class Insecta; order Diptera; family Tephritidae; genus Anomoia; species Anomoia purmunda. Next base: position 99,606,362 of record OX639997.1, read on the forward strand.
CGATTATAAAAAAGTACATTTTTGTTAGGTGAGTCCACTAATAAAAAAATAGATATAACTGTTCAAGGTAGTTTCCACAAGTAAACATAAATCTTTGGATTAAATTTTTTTAATTTTTAAAACATCTGGTAATGTTTTTTTTGTGTGGATGTTTTCCAATTCTTATTGTCCTCTGTCGGGAAAAATTGTTCTGATAGAACGTTACGTCTTTCGGATAAAAAATCGATACTTTTTATGGAAGATATAAATATACATACATACATATATAAATTTTCAAGCTTGGAAGCTCCCGTTGACCGCGAACTTTTTTCATGTTGCATAAACATTTGAATAAAAAACGTTAAGCTCTAAGATAGTATACCATCAAATAACTATTTTTTATTTGAATAGATATTGATACGGATAACCAACCAAAATCTAACTAAAGTCAATTTAAAACAGTTTGGCCAACTGGTATTTCGTAAAGTTATTTTGACAGATGGCTGCAATTTGTTCGTTTTTCTTACATAGCTGTTTGCATTTAGTTAGTGGAGAGATTTTCTAAGCATAAACAAAATGGAAACACAATTTTATCCAATTGTTTGCCAGTTAAATGACCTTGCCAATTTAATTTAATTTTTTATCGTAACAAAACTTTTTAATGCAAATTTGCATTTGGTTTCAATGTTTTTGCCATGCCATGGCTTAAAATGTCAAATTCCAATTTTTATTTATATTCTAATTGTTCTCATTAGTTTCCGATATAAATTTTTGAAAAACTTAGAGTCTAAGCCGCAAAATCAAAAACAAATCACATGCACATTTTTGTTTTTATACTACTGTCACTACCTCGTACGGAATTGCTTGATACGGGCATTCAAGTCCTTTTTATTTAAATATAATTTAATTTTTTCAACGGCAGTGCTGGTGCCCATTTTAGGTTGATGGATTTTTTTGTTTGAAAACATTAAACTTAACTGAAAATTAATGATTGGCTTTCGTAGGTTGAAAGATAACGTCAAAAAAGGTTTTGACAAAAGAAAAAATTAAACCGCCTTATATAATGTTTTACATAAAACGTAATTACTTTTTACGCACCACTTTTCACATACATATGTATTACTAAAAACTGTTACTTAGGAGTAAAAATTATTTTCGAAATTTTGCGAGCTCGACATTTATTTTAGACTCATGGTTTCTTCGGCATGTAGAATATTTTTTTTTTTGCATAGTAAAAAACCTTAACATATTTAAAACTATGTACTAAAAATCGTTCTACTTTACCCCATTGTGCGCCGCTCCAACACTCAGCGTGCTGCCAACTGCTGCTGGTTGCTGCCACTGTTCGCCTTTTTGGCGTACAACGTTCGGACAGCTGCGCCACGTTCGTCGCTCCACACACTACATCTATGTATGGACCTACGTACATATGTAAACGATGTATGCATGTGTGTACGTCCGGTTCGTGTTGGCGAAATGAATTTTCTCTTTTTCACATTTGGGGCCAATTTTTTAGTACGAATTGTACTTTGAAGCGAATCGGAGGTGCTGAGCGGGTCTAAAACCAAACGCATTTTTGCCAACAAAATACCGAGCGACAAATATTTTCTTCTGTGCTACAAAAGTTATAAAATTTGCAAAAATTTTGTGAAATTGCATTAACGGAAAGCAACCAAAAAAAAAACGAAGAAGAATTAAAGAAAGTCGTCGACAAATCCAAAAAAAAGCCAATCGATTCGAAAAGTCGCAAGCAATTAAATTTTGTGCAAAAATTTTATTTGTGAGTGCAGCGAATAGAAAGGAAATCGCCAGGCAAGTAGAAAAAGTGGCGTTTTGCAGAAAGCAGCTAGTCAGCTAAAGCAGAAGCAGAAGCAGCTAGCAAAAGCAAGTGTGCAACAACAAGTGCAACAAAGGCAAATAAGGGAAAAAAGCGAAGAATGAAAAAGAGTTACAAGCTGTAATAAAGCTGAGAAAGGAAATATATATGAAAAAAGAAACACCACCAAACACTTGAACCACCACTAACAGCAGAGAAAAACAATTACAACAAATAACAATAATAACAACAACAACATTATTAAGAACAACTAGCAACAGTGTAGCAACACATAGATACTGAACATACAAACATCTGTACATAAATACAAATGCACACACATACATACATATGTAGAAAAAACACACACACTCACACCAACTCAAAGCGCAACTAACAAACTTTAAAACTCTAAATAAAAACAAAAACTGAAAAATAAAAATTCAAATTACACACCGCCACATAGTACACTTTGCATACCCAGAGCATACTCGTACATTGCATTGCGAATTCAAACCAAAACAGGCAAAAACAAAACAACAAAAACACACAGACACGCTAAAAGTGCAGTTTGAAAGAGCAAAAGTGCAATTTGTGAAAATTTGAAATCGCTAAAAAGAAAGAAATATCGCCTGTTAAAAAGTCATTTGAAAAATTCGCTATAAAGTAGTGAAAAATCGTCTAAAAAAATTTAAAATAAAATTCTTCATTTTTGAAATAGCAAGTGCAGCGCATTCGTGTGGGTTCATCATTAAAAAAACCGCGCGCCTCCATCGCCAGCAAATTAAAATTAAAATTAAAAAAAAGGAAATCCCGCAACAGCTGCAGCCGATCCTCGCCTCGATTAGCAACAGCAACAGCAATAGCTCAGCTACGCGCGCAGCTTCCTATACCTCCTTCAATACGTTTGTGTGCGTGTGTGTGTGGGCGTGTGTACGCGCGCGCGCCTCACTTTTTGTGCCTGTGTGTGTGTGTATAAGCCGAAGTTTGCAATTATTGTGTTGTCATTGTATTAGTTTAGTAGCGAAAAAAATAAATAATAATTGTGAAAAAGAAACTCATGAAAATACCAGAAAAACTGCAGTTTGCGTTGAAGGCCTCCAATTTGAAGTTGAATTTTTGAAGCTTATCGTACCTAGCTGGAAAAAGTGAGTGAGTGAGTTGTTGGAAAATTTATTTTGTGTATGCATTTTGTGCTACACACGCGCCAAACAGCAACCAACAACAAGTGAGCTTAGCAGACCTAAAGAAAAACTTAACTTAAAAAAAAAAAACACTAGCCGACTGATCGCCTTAGCGTCGGTAAAGTGAAAGTACATATAACGTCAGAACGTGTTAAAATAACGGTGCAGCAAGTAGCAGCAGCAGCAGCGCTAACAGCAGTTGAGAAAGACGTGCTTTGAACGGTAATTGAATTATTGCACTTTACCCAGTTAATACTTCAGTTAGGTGCAGGTGCATGAACTTATTAAAAAAAGTACTAATTAAAAAATACAGGTATTTATATATTGTGTTTGGTACATATGCATCTATGCCAAAAGTGATTTCAAATTGATTACAAAAATTTCAAACGAAAATTGGAATTTTTTTTATCCGCTTTTTCATGAAAAAAAAAATTTTACCGCAAAGTTTTTCGTTCAACAATGGTAAAAAAAAAACATTTTTAATTAGAATTTTTCGTTTGCTAAATTTTTCTGTTGGCGTTGTAAATCTTTTAAATCGGCCTCTTCAGAAGAAAAAAATGTTGGAGTACAACTTTTGTTTAGTAAATGCTATTAAATGATAGAAAAAATGTAATCTGCCTGAATTTACATCCAATAGATACTTAAAAAACGAATATTTTAAAGCTTACCATCTTTGACAGTGGGGATAGTGACATCAACTTACCTTAAGGGGGAAGCACAGTTACAGGCCGAAAAAAGTTTTTTTTTTTCAAATAAGTATAATATTTAGTTATTACCAAAGTGAAAATTGAAAATCTAAAAAATTTTTCAAGGATCTTGTAAGTCATGTCACCGCTGACGTCGTAAATTGCGTAATCGAATTTCAACAAAGCAAATATTTTCTTACTCAAGATGGCTTTTTATCGTACATTATTGACTAAAATATTTACGATATTCGAAATTAACCCTAACAAGGCTACCAAAAAAATTACAACAATTTTGGAAAAAAAGTTTCGTTGTACTTGTAGTCAAAAAGGGTCTAAAAATTATTTGTTTTTGAATTCTTTAGTTTATATATAATAGTTTTTTTTTATTATCACTTGCAAAATTTTGAAAAACAAGGTTTCGAGAAAACCCCGTTCAAAATTTGCGATCAACAGATCGATGGGCTCGATGCCACCCACTTCCCAACAATAAAAAAAATCGATTCTTTGAAATGTCTAACCGATAAAAAAGTGTAATTTGAGAAGATCTGTATCGAATAATGAACATTTTTTTAATAATGAAAATTTTTAATATAACTTTTAGTTGGACATTTTTTATAGAATTTTTAGTTTAGTGGTTTTTTTTATTATTACTACGAAAAAACTATGTTTTTGTGAAAATCTTCAATAGAATTTTTGGTAAATTTTTTTTTTGCTACTTATCGTTACATAAAAATTATTTTTTCTATTTTTTTTTTGTTCGCGTTGTAAATAAATAACTTTTGAAATCGAATAGTTCAGAAAAAAATTTTTTTTTTCAAATAATTGGTTAAAAATCTCCATCACATAAAAAACGAGATTTTTAAATTTAAAATATTACCTCAAATGATAGAGATATGCAATCCCAGGAGAACTGCACAAAAAAATTTATTTGAATTGGAATTTGCCGTTCCTAAGTAAATATTTTGTTGATTGTTATTAAATATCTGCTGAAATCGGGTTTCTCAGCAAAAAATTCTGCTTAAAACAATTAGATTTATAAAATTTGATGAATATTTTTGGAAATTCCTTGAATTTTTCAAAATTTTGTACAAAGCTTTAAATTTTTATTTATGTGGCTTATGCAATAGCATGAAATATATTTTTATAAAAAATAGTTAAAATTAAATTAAATTGTAAATATCTTACGATAATTTTGACGAACTTGTAAAAAATTTCATTAAATTTTCCTGAAAATTTCCATTGATTTTTGATGCATATTTTTTTGCTGACGCTCTTGCGCGCTTACGCTTGATATATAATATATTATTTCGTGCATGGGTTATGTGGAGGAAAATGTGCTACGTCGTCCCCAAGAAAAATTATTAAAAAACCATTAAAATTTTAAGGAACTTGAATCTTGCTTTTTTTCTCTTGAATAACCCAAAAAATCGAGTTTGAAAAACGAAATTGTCGATAAATGTTGGATAAACATTTTTTTCGGCCAAAACAAACTGAAAAACAAAAACCGACGGAAAAAATGCAATGGTAATTTTTATGGGCTAGAAAACGGCATACCCGAAAAATTCCAAAAAAAAAAACTCTGATTCAAAGTTTTTCAATTTTAATGACATTTTTTTTTTTTGAAAATGCTGAACTTTTTTGAACTTTGTGCAAAGTGTCTTATTTTTGATAGGACGAGCTATATTTTGTTTTAAAACAATATGAGGAAAAAGGTTTACTTATAGTATGAAACACAACAATGACCGTGTATTTGTTGTTGCTTTTCAATTTTGTGTACCTTTGTCGTTTCTGTTTCCCTTCGAATGAAAAATAATACAAAAAAAAAATAAACAAAAATCAACCCTGCTGCTGATTTTTTTAAACGTGCGTTCCTTTGACAATACTAGTAGTTTTCGGTACGGTAAATTTCAAGGCGAATTTATAGAAGGTGATGGCATAAGAGCAGCTGATTTGATTTTTTTTTATTCACCTACATGTATTTTGTTTTTGCTTTTGCGTATGAGCTTTCAAAAGCTGTAAAAGCAAAAACAAAATGTATTTAAATTTTGACAACTCTTACGCAGAAACAAAAACAAAATACATAGGAATTTTGTAGTTGTATTTATAACACCACCTTGTATGGATTTGCCTTGGGTAAATTTAAATCATAAATTCCCTTAGCGTTAGAATCTCTGCTTGCTGGGTTAGTGTTAACTTTAAATGCAAATACAAAAGTTGTCTTTGAATAAAAGTTTGAAAAAAAATTATGAGTTATAAACAGTATCTACTACTTCCCCAAAAGTAGTTGTGCTATCCTTTTATATTATAGAAAATTCTTTTTCTAGTAGCCTTTTAGCGAAGACAGCGTTTTATTTGATATGCCAATATTTCGCCTTTGATCAATTTTACTGCGCCTTTCAAACCTTCTTCTCCTTCATTTATTCCAACAATAAACTAAGTATAATCAATCTTCATCCTTCCACCTTCGCTCCGCATTTGTCAACGCAAATTTATAAAACTTCATACTTGGGGCGCAAATATATATGTACATACATACTTAGATCTGTGCATTTGTAAATATGTATGTAATCAGCAATTGGCAATTGGCAATTGGCAGGAAAAAATCCTCCACCAACTTGAGGTTGTTGGAAAAAAACTAGTTTTCTATTACAGCTGGTAAAAATTGTTGTCGAACCAGTTTTCTTTGCCAGCGGCAAACATTGTAATGACCAAAAGAGTATCATCTCTAACTTTAAACAGGTATATATATGTATGTATGTGTGTATGTATGTATGTAAACGCTTTTAGGTAGTTACAAAGGCATTGTAAAACAAAATAGCCCGTTTGATAGGAAAATAAAGTTTGCCATTTTATTGCAATTTTGTTTGGTAGTAAAAACAACAATAAATAAACATTTTTTGAATAGAGCTATTTTTTTTTTATTGTATGCACACTCGTATATAAAATTTAGGTGCATCAACCTCTGAAAAAATATACACAACATAACTAGATATGTCATATTGTAGATATTTTCTTATTATTAGGAGTTCAACTACTGAACTTGACTTCCATTTTGTAAGCAACTAAAATTTTTAGGCACTTGCAGCAATGCCTATCTCAACTTTCAAGGATTTTATAAAAGCGAAGCCATTGGAAATTTTAGTAGTCAAACTTTCATTTTTTGTTGAGTTGCAGAAGTCACGCTATTTCAATTTTGAGCTGTCGCCAATCAGCGTCATCAATGGAACCCAAATCCTTAACTATTTGGATTTCCGAAACGTTAATGCTTGAAAGGCCATGCACCTACCAGTAAGGACACGTATAACGATACGAAACGATACCATATCGATAACGATATTTTTCCCGCGATACTTTTAAACCGATATTCTTTGAAATCGAGTACTTGCACCCCAATATCGAATTTGCGTAGAAAATTATTTTTAAGACAACACGAGCCTTCAACGCGAAAAAATCGTAAGCGACATTTTTTTCCTCGAAATTTTCGTTTTGACACAGTATCTAGATGATTTTGAAAAATATGTCGCGAACATTTGTTCTCGGTTAGGGCTCGAATATAGGGATATGACAAATAGGCGGAATGAAAATAGTTCTAAGAAATACAAAGCCTGCATCAAGGTCACACTGTAAGCTAATCCCTTTCCAATTTTAAGTGAGGTGCGTCTTTTACTGTCAACTTTGCTGAACTCTACTTTGCTCAAGAAAGAGTACCACTTTTTCAAAAGTGGAGATATAGTAAAATAGAAAATTATATAAAATTTTTACTGCATTTTTTGTTTAGTTCAGCATCGATATTTTGGGTATCGAGTCTTTGAAATTCGATATTTACCCGATTCTTTTAGAGTTATACTTTGAATGAGTACCATATACATATATCGATATTTTGTGCGCGATGTCGTCTCACTACCTGCCCGAGAATTTTTCTCACGAACCGTATCCGCCAAACAGTCACAACTATCTAGGGATGACAATTAAAATTTACTACTCAATATATAAAATGGTTATTTACAATACAAAAGAAAAATGATTGCAATATTAATCGGTATTTTCGATTATTTGTGATTTTAATGTTTCAATTAAAACAATAACTCATATATTTTCATTTTCTTTTTGTTTTATTACGATATATTAAAGAATTCCCTTGCATTTTCTTTTTTTCATAAATGAGCTTTTAAAAATTTATTTTGAAAGCCTGGTTTTCAAATGGACATTTTGGCTGTTGCACCTTAAATTGAAAATTTTTCTTTGGTAGATTCACTCAAAATGTCGGCATTTTTTTCATTTAGACATCACTAATTAGAAAATTCTATTACGATTTACACAAATGATATATCAGTGTAAAGAGGTTCAATGCATCTTTTAAACAACGATACCCACAAAAGGTTGGGTTTGTTTTATTTTCTGTTTCTATTTTATTAAGAACAAATTGGCACAAAAGTAGTGAAATAATAAAGTACCACATTCTCAAAGAAAATCGAAAATCGGCCGAGGCCGAGGCCGATCTGCACATTTTTATGGTCTAAATTAATAGATCAATTAATTTTTAAAAATTGCTTATTTTTATTATTGTTAAAGTTAAGCCGAAACCGAGTCAAATTTTAGTGCCGAACGTGGCCAAAGTCAAAACAGAATCTGCGTCGTTTTCTACTCTTGACACTGTCCACCGCTGATTTATCAAACGAAGCTTGTCACTTTTTTTTTAAATATATTTTATATATATATAGAGTTTGCAACTTAATAGTTAAATATCTCAGAAGCCTGTGAAGTTTCGGGTCCCAATTTTTTGGTTCCCATAAATATTCAAATATCCGCTGGCATAAAAAATATATACGCACATATTTTCAAAACTAATAGATGTTATAACAAAGTTTCACAGAAAACTCGCTGTTGTAAAAAATTTTTGTTTAATAATTTAATTTTAAATTTTTGAATTAACACCCTTTTGTTTTTAATAATTTTTTAGTTCCTATAAATGCTCGAATTTAGAAGCTTGGAAAAATATGCAGACGAACATCAAACTGAAAACCCATAAATATTTTATAAATCTGTTTATTTTACTAAAGATTCCATTAACAAAAAGGTAAAATTTCCAACTTTCGGTAAACTATTTTTTGCCACCGTGTGCCCACCGTGTGCCCACTGTGCGGTCTCTGATTTTTTTATTCTTATTTCTGGGTATTTTTACTAATAATTTGAATAGAATTCCATGCAACAGGAGCTTTCAATTTAGGTATAGTTTATCCTCTTCTAAAAGATTTCTTTTGTTAAAATACTCGCAAGGGTTAAAGCTACGGAATCCCCGAAAAACTGTTTCTCCCGGTATTCTTGCATTTCACCTACCAAAAATTCTAATTCTTCGAATAAAATAAATAACCCCCGCACAATTCGTTGAGCCAAAAGCAAGCACAGCTCAGCAGCCTGCATTTTTGATAAAAGCGTTTGCAGAAATTTCAATTGCACCAAATGAACTCAATTTTCCATACTCTTCATGCGCAGTCAAATTCTCTTGTTTGTGGGAGACTTGCGCTCTTGTGTTTTCTCTCTCCAACTTGCTGCCCGCGCTCTCAAAAACTCTTCTTCAGCGCAGTAAGAACGAAAGTCAGAACCACCCCGCCTTCTAGGCTATGGTGTAGAAGAGTGGCTGTTTCGTGCAAGGTGTGAAACAAAGGGGAAGGAAAGGTTAAAGCAAAGCAGCTAGGTGGAAAACCGGAAGGGAAAGACACGAAAGAAATGCAGATGAAAAAGAGGCAGGTACATATGTAGTCCATAGAAAGAAAGTGCCTCATGGTGAAAGAAGGAAACTTTGCACATCAAGTAAATTATTTGAGTGTTGGGATGCACCTCTCGACGAGTGTAGAACTCGCTCGTTACACCAAGCGAGTGCCTGCCAGTACGGAAGGTAAATTGGAATGGAAATTTTGTAAATGTTGGCTTTGCAGCAATTGATATGCGACGCTTGTGAGTGTGGCTCGAAATGCCAAAACACCACCAATGCCGCCACACTCTAGGACATTTTCATATCAGGCGGTAAATGTTTGCCCAGCGCTCTTTGCAACCCTTAAAATTTTCATTTGCTAGCGTGGAATTTGCAGACGGAAATGAGCTTGCCGCTCTGCTATCTTCTTCGGCTCTGCAACGGCACTGATAACGGTAGTTATAGCGAGCCTTTACTCTCGTGAACCAACCAAAAACAAAAAAAAAAAACACAACTCCCACTCATGTCACTAATCGGTGGTACCGTTCGTTGTCAACCTACACCCACCCTGCACTACTCGGGCATAGTGTGTGTGTATGTGCGTCGCCTGGATTTGGGGGTTGCTATGTAAACTTCGCAGGCAATATTGTTGTTGTTGCTTTTGTCGCCTGTTTCACTTACTGCGCAGGCTCCACTACCGCCACAAGAGCCAGCCGCTAACTGACTACAAACAAACTTATGTGGCGGCAGCGCTTAACTAAATTTCCAGCTTTGGTCTTTTCGCGTCGGCTATGCACATCGGCAAAGCGGAGACCACCGTCCAGAAAAGTGCCAGCAACGCCGTCAAGCAGACGCAAAATTGTCGAGCAAATTTCATCCACGCAACATTTAACAGCTAAAATAGTTAGAGTGGGTTCGCAAATCCGGAAAAGTGTATAGTAGGAAAATAAAGAGAAAAAAGCGAAGCGAAAAAGCGTACGTGAGCGATAAGCTAAAATCTACTTTGCTTAGTTATAATTCTTGAAACAAAAGAAAAGAAGTGTTTTACAAAAAAAAAAAGTTGTAAAGCAGTCAGCCATTAACCAGCGCAAATTGAATTGAAATTTGAGTCAGAAAATATTTTTTTTTTTTATTCAAAAAAGAAACTCATCAAAAATTCTCAAAACGTCGCCAAAGCAGGCCTTGAAAGTTTTGACGCTAGCTAAAATTGAATTTAATTTGAAGTGAAATAAAAAAAAAAATAAACGAAAATTTATACAAAAAAAAAACCCTGTACACTTTCGCTGCAGTTACCAAAAAGGAAGTTGATTTTTCGCTAAAAAAAAACACCACGCAAAAAGCCAAAGCAATTTTGCAAATTCGTCAGCGTAAATTTCTCCCCAAATAAAAAGTGAGTATTTGGCGTTCTTGAAGTAGGAAATTGAATTTGCAGTATTTTGGAAATGCAGAAATTTTTGTGTGAACTACTTCCTCTTCGCCTCCGAAAACGCAATGAACGAATAAGTGTAGAAAGCGAAAAGTGGTTGATAACAGTAGAGGAAAAAAAGAAAATTTTGTGATTTTCAATGCTCGCGTACTTGAATCTGTGTGTGTGTGTGTGTGTATGTATTGGTGTTAAAAAGTCGAGACGAAGTACAATCGAAAATAAGCAGAGGAATTGTGGAAAAGTTAAATAAATTGCAATGAAGTCGGAAATATCAGAAGGAACAAATTTCAATTGTGCTGCATTGACTAAAAACAAAAGCACGAAATAATAGACATTTAATTGATAAAGCGGAAGGAAGGTAGAAGAAAAGTGAAAAAGTTGTGAGTAGGAAAATGTTCGCTTTTTCACGAAACGGCAAAAAAATGCGAGGAATTGCAAACTAATGCTGCCAATTGGCATCGAAATTTCTAAAATTTTCTTTTAATTTTTAATTCATTTGACTATTGAAAAGAATAATTAGCAATGCGAGTTGCTAGAGATAAACATACTTATCATTAAAAAAAAGTTAACAGCATTTACAAATGTAAATATGCTGATTTTCCTGTTACCAAAATAAAATTTTTTTTGTGAAAAATTAAAACCAACATTAAAATGAATTCTAAACTTAAAGCGTTAATGTAAACAAATTAAAAAAAAACTCATTAAAATTTCCACGCAAAAAATATGAGAAAATTTTAAGAAAAAATTAAAAAAGATATACTATGTACATATGTACATACATATTTAAAAAATATTTAATGTAAAAATTTTATTTTTTTGAAATTGGTATGTTTGAAATGATTGGCTAAAATTTTAAAAGTACGAATAAAAAACTTTAAATCTCATAAAAAATAAAAATTTGGGTGTTAAATTTAAAACTTCAATTCTTTATAAAAATTTTGAGATTAAGAATAATTTTAAAAATTAGACGATATTTTCCTTGCAAAATAATATCTTACAAAATTGCTAAGTCCGGTTGACCTAAAATTTTACTAAACAAATGACGTAAATTTTAAAGGATATAAAATTCAAAATCGCTGCAAAAAATATGAAAAAATTTTTACGAAAATTTTAAAAATCCCAATTTTAAGAAAATGAATAACTCTTCTTATTATCCAAATACACACATAGTACATATGAAAATATTTAAATCAAGAATAATGAAAAAAACTGCTATAACTTTTTGGGTGAAAATAAACAAAAAATTTTGTAAACGTATGGTTCAGTTTTAAAGATAACAATAAAAACTAAAATCCCGTGAAAAACTACCAAAAAAAAATCTGTGAGAAATTAGAAAACTTAAATTTTTAAGCACATTATTTATTTTTTTCAGTTCAGTTCAAATTAACTATGTTTGGTTATTCAAATTTAAACAGAATAAAAATAATTAAAAAAAAAATTACGATACATTTTGTTTAAAAAATATAATTTATTATAAATAAAAAATATAAAATTTAATATCTTTGTGCAATAAAAAATATGAAAAAATTTTACTAAAAATTTAAAAATCTCAGTTTTGAACAGATACACACTTAAAGTTACGCAAGGAATTGACCACATGGCTATTACTTTATAATAATCGCAAAGTTTTCCATTATAAATTTGTGTGTTAATTTTTTAGTATGTATGTACATAAGTTCGTTCTATAACAAAAACCATGCAAATTAAAATGCGCTATATTACCTTGATACATACAGTGAGTCGCAAAGGTCTTGGCACAACGATATTTATTAATAAAATACCAGATCCGTTACAAAATTTCTATAAAATTCCAATTTTTTTCGAGTATACTGATCTCATTTGATTTCAGCATAAAAATTAAAAAATTAAGTGGGCAAATAATTTCCATTTATTTAAAAACAAGTTCTATACAATTCATGCACTAAATTAAAAACAAAATTTTTTTTAAATAAAATAAATAGAATTTTCATATACATACATACAAATGTAATGTGTAGGATTTTTCTCTATTTTGTACAAAGGGTAGTACTTTTTATATAACTTTTTATGTATATAAAAGTCTTAATTTTTATATAATTTCCACGAAATTGTGGCAAAACTTCACAAAATCAAACAAAATAATAAACAAAATCATAGAAAGGTGTGAATTGCCGTTAATTGTTTTCAAATAAAAATCTTTGATTTTTTATATGTACATATATTCATTTTTTTAATTTTGATTTAATTTTTTTTTGCCAAAATTTTGAATAATGTATAGTGACAATAGTCATTATAATTAAAAAAGTTTCGTGGATGAAAATCAGAAATTGTCTTACACCTGAAAAATTTGTAAAATTTTTTTTTTACTTTTTTAATATTTTTCAACATTTGACAATAACAATTGTTTCCAACTTTTTTGTATTTAAATTTTTCAATCCAGCAACTGGCAATGATTTATGACATTCGCAAAACAAAAATCTTCAGAAAAAATTGGAATTTTTCACTCTGAACATGTCAAAAAAAAAAATAATAATTTGGCCCTATAATTCAAGAGAAATTGCCCAACAAACACTTCTTCAACAAGGAGTGACAGCTTGGTGCAAGTTTCAAGTAAATAAAAATTTTCGTTGATTTTTTTCATTTCTTTTTGCTAACACTATTGAGGATTTTCTGAAATATAATGTGTCACAAAAACTGCATACGAAAAAACTGGCAAAAGTTCCATCCGATAACAAATTTTGAAAAATTAGTGAATTTTTTTGAAATTTGTTGTACTTGCATTAATTTGGTATAAAATGTGACATTTTGATTTTTATGACTTCTCTTATAGAACTAACTATATTTTTATAAAAAAATAATCAAAAACTGTTACATGAAAGTTTTCTACGGACACATTTTTCATTAAACTCAAATTACGAATTTTTCGATTTGTTCAATGTAATGCAATAATTTTAAAGTAATTTTACATATGTGGTGATTTTCTCATCATCGTCGTATTTTTTTATGCTACTAACTTTAGAGTTCGCCTACGGGACATTCTCTTTAAATTCATCAAAGCTGCATTTTTAGCTACAGAATTTTTGCTGCTTATGTTGAAATTTTACTGAAATTTCTGTTCAAAGATAACTTTAAGTGGTACACCTTGCAACCCTTAGTCACCAAGCACTCCGTTGGGTTGGTGTGTTGCACGCGCACAGTGTACAATGTTGACAAAGTTGTTAAGCAAAAACAAAAAACACAAAAAAAAAAACAACAAAAAACCATCAAGTAGTCATTCGATCAAGCTTTAGTTACATTATTTCTCATTATTTCTATTATTCTATACTTCGATAGCCAATATGCACATCAACCAATACACCAATACAGCTAAGTTTTTTCTATTTGTGCTTTCAGCACTTTTTATCCCTTTTGTATCAATATTTCGCTGTTAACAGCTAAAACAGCTCGAAACTTTGTTTCACTACACAATCAGCGAGTAGTAGCTATATTCCTTCATTCCTTCGTGCCACCCAGTTATCAACCAAATAAATACACACATACACACATACACAAAATATATCCATCAATCTGTTCACCGTCATTTCTAAAAACCTTTTCTAGCTTGTTTGCTTTCGCCACGCTATTCGCGTTCTCATTCAACTCGCTTCACCACCTCCCTTTTTTCTGCCAGCGCGCTTTGCATGCTTTTATAAAAAATTTCTATATTATACAACGCTTTGCTTCTGTTCAACTAATATCCTTCATCCGCTCGCCCGCCTTACCGCTCGTTTAGCCTCAATCCGCCCTCTAGCATTTCTCATCTCTCCACCACTTCGCTTTGTTTGCTTTATGCTTTTCCATCATTTTCCACCCATCTGAAGTTATTACTTTTCACTAGTTTATTTCATTCGATTGTGTATTTCCTCCTGGCGCAAACCGCTTCACAGTTTTCCTACCAACCGCGTTGCCTGTCCGCTTGTCGGAGGGTTGTTTGATGTGCCACCCTTCATCCATTACCATTTACCTCTTGCGTATTTTCATCGCGCTTTTGCCTTTGCTTTGCTGTCTGGGTAATGTTTTTCTTTTACATTTATTTTGTAATTATCATCTACCCTGCTTTATGTTGCCACTCGAATGTTGCCAACTATTTGAAAGTGAATATTTTATATCAGGTTCCACATTTTCCCTTTAGCTTTTCCGTCGGCGTCGACGGTGTGTGGTAAATATTTAGTTTATGATATGAAATTTAGGTTGCTGTTTTAATGTTTTTCTTTGTTGTAAAAAAAAATGGCGGTTGTTAAAAAAAGAAATGCAAACGAAAATGTTAATTATTAAATATTAGCCATCGCAGTATCGCAGAGTGATAGGTAAAAATAGGAATAGGTAAAAATTGTAATTCTAAATTGCTGTCTATTGTAGCAAAATTAATATATTTTGAAGTCGAAATGTTTGTGTGTATCTACTTTTCCTGGGTCAATAAAAATGTCAGGTGAAATACCAGTAATCTGGTTTTACCAAACTGAGAGTGTAGTACAACTTTTAAAAGGCCCTCATCGACATAATACCCGATACAAAATAAATACCTTCTTCCATTCTGATATCCATTTTTAAGCCATATTTCTCCAAGTTTCTTAAACTTTTTAACATTTTTGTTTCTAAATTTTATGGCTCATACAGCACTTATCATTCCACGCGATTCTGATCTTAAATCTGATCCTTAATCTGAAGATCTCTTTTACCAAAAACATCCCATTTTTAAGATAGTGGGATAAAACCTACATATGTATGTATGTTATATTCTATTCGACTCCAATCAGCTGGCATATTGTTAAAAATATTGGGCTATAAAATATATTCGCTTAAATAAGTTTCAAACCACCATTCAAATACTTTACCAGAAGGTTGCGTTTTTCGAAAAACGAATCCGCTATATGGCGCTAGATTTGGCATATTCATAAAATCTTTATTTACCGCCAGATTTTGAAGAAATTAAAAACCGTATACTGCAGGTGTGATAAGGAATACTTTTATGAACAATATATTTACTAGATGGGGATTTTGAAACGATTACTGGGGTTTGACGAAAAATACTTTTCCGAAAAAAGAATCCGCTAGGAGGCGCTGGGGTCGGGATATACAGAAAATCCTATTGTCCGATATGTTGCAGGTGCGATTAGGAGTACTTTCCAGCTAAGTGGCGCTGTAGTCCAGATTATCAGAAAATCATTATTTATAGTCAGATTTAGATAATTTACACCTATTTTTGATAAATATCCCATTAAAAATGTTGTCAAAAATAAATTTAGAGTCGTCTTCATCTTAACTGTGACTCCGCGACTTTTGTTTTAAATTCATCAAAGTCTCTCCGCCAGTTTTGAAAGAAGTTGAAAGTGGAAAGGTATTGTAATTTGCTAAATCATCATTGTCTAAAAATAAAAACAATACCCCAAGGTCGTAGGAGTCCTACTTTATATACCAACTAGGAAAAGATGAGACAAAATTCGGCTCCTCTTCATTTTCCCTATTACTAGAAAGATCATTTGATGTTTTTCTTTTTATTTTCATTATTGACGGAAAAGACAAACAACATCTGCTTATTCGGCATAGTAATCAATATCCTTATCATAGCGTTATCGATATTGTTAACGTTGTTTGCAACGTTAGCCGTTTCGATATTTTTATAGTTACAGTTACCGTCATCGTTAACGATATCGATAAAATGTTTTCTTCTTGATTTTGAATTATCTTTCAAAATGTTTACTATATTGGAATCTATATTGTGGATTTTCAAGATCGTTGTATTTTTCTCTCGAAGTGTTTTGGACGATTGGGACTTTATAAGCTTTTAGCGGGAATCAGGTAGCACTCGTGGCCTTTGATTTAGCTAAATACAACTACTATATGCGTTTATCAATCCGCGAAAAAAAGAATATACTTTAAAGTAAACTAACGTTCTTGCCAATTGAAAAATATATGCATTGTATAATCTTTTAGGAACTTCACTTTTCTTTTACATAATAAATACTCGTATACAAGCTTTAAAATATTTTTAAAATATTCCAAAAATATTAACTTGACTGATGTTTGGGAAAATCAAACACTAAGTAGTCTACCGGTTTTCTAAAATTTTTTTATTTAGTTTAGTAGTCATTTTATTTTTAATCGGATTTTATTTCTAGAAAAAAGCAAACAACGAAAAGTTTATCAAAATTTTAAGCTACACAATTTAAAAACTGCGATTTAAAAGAAAAACGGTTAAAGTAAGGATATTAGTATTTGCAAATGTGCGTGTTAAGTGATGATAAAGAGAAAAAATACATTCTGTAAATGTTTTAAATATATTCTTTTGGGGATGTGTGTATCTCCGCGCCTCGGGTAATGTGTAAAAGTAATCTCCACATAAAATCACTACTTGTTACGACTTTTCGCTTTCGTGAGATTTTGGTGGTGTTATCAGAGGCTTTTGAAAAATCAATATTTTCTACAGTGGTTCCTAGATCTGAATGATAAATAACCCGAAAATTTAAGTATTTCATGGACGTATGTATGGAAAATGTTATTAATCGGTTTATTTAAAGTTCACATAAGTCAAAATTCACCTATTCGATTGATTTAGTTTTCAACTGATCTGGAGTTTAATTGTGTTTCGAAAATTTGAATTTTGCTTAATCAGAATCTTCGAACCAATTGAATAATTGTCAAATCAAAAATCAAAAACGCAATTATTCGAATGACATCGTGTTCGAATTATTTCACAGCTAAATTTTTCCATTAATTTTACTTCTGATTAATCAAAATAATCGAGTAATTGATTAAATAATTGCAGATAAATCAAAACTACAATAATTCGAATGATTTCGTTGCCTTTTAATATCGAGTTTAATTTTTTGATTAATGTGACTTGATTAAACAAAATCTTCGAACAATTAATTAATTATTGAATAATTGTGGATTAATAAGAAACACAAACATTTGAATAATTGTGTTTGCGATTAATCTATAATTAAATTGTTTGCTACTTTGTGTTTTCGTTGATATTTATTGGAACGATTTTTCGATTGGGAATATTTCTCCTTTTGAATTCATTAGACATGATTAAATTTTCAATAATTAATTAAACGCAGCATACGTAGTGTACAATGGTTTTATATTTTGTTTGTAAATGTCTTTTGGTACAATTGTGCTTTATGCTAATAAAAACATTAGAATTTTATTTCAAAAAAAATTTCATTCAAAATTGCCAGTTTCATAGGTTGCAAACTTACGTCGTATAAAATGTTTCTAAATTTAAAATTTTGAAAAAATGATTCTAATAAATAACGGTATTTTCTTCTACCGATTTATGCATTTAACTTTGAAAATTTTCCTTTATATTTTTTACAATCGGCAATATTATATTTCGTAAAATATCAATTAAACTCAACCATCATACCAAAATGTTTTTTTTTTATTACACTTTCTCATTTTTAACTGGCGTTTCGTTGTGGGTACATAAAAATTCTTGAAAATAAGTTATTTCGAGTAATTAATAAATTTGTAGTTTTTTAGTACCAAGTTATTGTGAACTCGAATTTTTAATTTTTCCGTTTAAATTTTTAAAAAATATTTTACGAGGATTTGACATTTGACAAAATTTGCAAACGGTTTATGAGTCAAATTATCAGCAGCAAAATAGTTTAATTTTTAGGAAATTTCAAAATAAAAAAAATTTTTGTATTTCTTGAAAATTTCTACCTTGTTCTTAAATGCTTATAATAGTTTCATATAATTATACAAAATTGAAAAAGGTACTTGTGAAGTTTTTAGTCATTAAAAAAGAAAATTTTTATAAATTTTTTATACGATTTTTGTTGTACGTGCATATTATTTTTTTATTATACTTTTTTTTTGTGAGCAGCAAAATAGGGTATTCAATTGTTTTTTACTTTTTTTTGAAAATTTGAAATTTAAACGAAAGACTTACACCCATGCATAAAAAAAAAAATTTTAGCTGCGGAATTTTTAATTTTTTTTTTTCAATTTAAAAAAAAAAAAATTTCGTATCATCGTAAAATAAAATGAAAAGTGGCAACTTTGGTAAAATAAGAAGAACTTAACGGCTTTATAAAACGAAAATTTGTATAAAAAAAGTCACTTTACAAACCTATTTAAATAATTTTTTTAAATGAATAAAGCCATTAGTATAATATTTTTAATCAAATTTTAATTTCTTTTTAAATGTTTAAAAAATTTGTTCATATAATCATAAAACAAATTTTTAAGTAGCAGCTTTTGAAGTTTTTTATGACTTTTTTAAAAGTTTTAGTTCTTAAGTTTATAATGTGACGATTTTCTACTTAATAAATGATTTGAATTTGAATTTAGTTCTTAAAATATTTTTATGCCGAAAAATTTCATTAAATTTTCGTACAATTGGCAATATTGCACCACACACACAGAAGCATAACCAAGTCTAACAAATGTATTTTTCGCCTTTTCTCTCTTTCATTGCCGTCGTTCTTGTGCAAAACAGCTGATCCAAACAAGCAAGCAGACAAAGGTGGCACTACCAATAGCAGCAACAGCAGCATCAGTAGACAAAAACCAGGCATCAGCCAACTAGTTACATATACCAACTGAGAAGAAGTTAGACAAGCAAAATAGTTGCTTAAATTGCAGACAACGAAAAGCCGCTACACAGAGAAGCTAACAAAGGAAATTAGAATACCCAGCGACAAGGTGAAAAATTCTGTGTGAAATCTTTATTGAAAGTGTTTTAAGCGAGTAAAAAAGTCCAGCGCATAGCCACAGCACAGCCGCATAGTCAAAAGCAAAGCGCTGAACAAATTCCAAGCCACCGAGCAAAAAAAGGCAAAACCAAAAGCAAAAGCGATTTCCGCAGCGTTCTAGCCAGCCGGAAAGCAATAAGCGTTAAAAGCTAGTAGGCAGCCTACCAGCAGCCAGCCAGCCAGCCACCGCAAATTTATTGGATTGAAAAGCGCTCCACGTAGCGTTTTCGTATATTTTCGAGCGCGTTGTGTCGCATACAGCAGTAGCGCTGGAATACTTTATTTCACCCCCCGGTCCAATAAACGTCGCCAAAATAATTCACCAACAGACCATCACCGACATCAACTTCGCTACGGCGACCACCATGCCATATAATGGCGCCAGTAATGGCAGTGGTGGTGGCGGTGGCGGAGGTGGTGGCGGTATAAGCGATGGGCCGCAAAACAAGAAGATACGAACCGGTGTACAGCAGCCGGGCGAAACGGATGCACATCTGCATGCAAGGGTAAGTGAAGTTACAAAATTTAAAATAGAGACACAGACTACATACATATAGTGAATAAACTTCATAAATTAGCAAGGAGCAGAGAAGAGTCAAAAATTAGTAGCAAAAACCAAAAATGCTAAAACTTAAAAACTTTTGCGGCTTTGAATGAAAAGTTTATGAGAAGTTTCGCAAATTTTGTTTGGACGCGCAAGTTATATCTGTGGAATTGTGACTTTAAATACAGTGACTCAATCAACTGATCACATAACCATTTTTTACAATAATCGATTTTTCCTGCTTTGTACAAAATTTATTAAAAAAAAAATTTATAAAAAATTTCCAACTTTTTAATTTCTAGAATTCTGTTGAGTATGCAGTCAATTTTGTCATAGGAATTTCAACACGTATATTTATAAATTTCGATTGATTTTGGGATCTTTTGGAAATTATGATTGTTCGCACATTTTTCCATATAAGGAAAGGATTTTATATGTATAAATTTCCGTTGATTTTTTACAGTTTTTGTACACATTTGCTGTCATATACAAATGTATGTAAATTGCATGCGTGAAATTAAAAAAAAAAAATCCAAATCAAATTTTCAAAAATATTTAAAAATAAATATTTCAGTTTGAAAAAATTAGATCATTTTCATAAAATTTGAATTTAAAAAAATTAAAAATTTGTCAAATTAAGAAATCGTTGTTTTTGAGCAACAAAGTCTTCAGTATTTTTTTGTTTTGCTCAAAGTGAAAATTTTGATTTAAATGCTTTTAAAAAGGCAACGAACAAATTTCTCATAAAAAACTTTTAAATATTATTTAAAAAAAAAAAAAAAAAAAAAAATTAATGGTCATTGTTTAAGTAACTGCAGTTGCAGTTTTAAAAACAAATTTGTTTAAAAAGAATTTGAAAATTTTTCAAATTAAGAAATCGTTTTGATTTTTTTTTTTGAAAAAAAATCTACAACATTGTTTTATTTTGTTCAAAGTGAAAAATATTAATTTAAACGCTTTTTAAAAAAGCAACAAACAATTTTCTCATGATAATACTTTTAAATATTATTTAAAAAAAAATCAATGTTCAGTTGTTTGAGTCACTGTAGTTGCAGTGTTTGGTGTTATATTTGTTGTTGTTATCGCAACATTTGGCAAATGGCGCTTGTCATACAATAATAACGAAAACACAAACGACGCGCCTTTACCTTTTTCCATTTTCCATTTTCGCTATTCGCTTTTCTCTCGTACACCGGCGGCTGAAGTGGTGTAGTGGTGGAGTGGTGAAGTTATTTGTTTTTCCTCTTATGCGACTGATAAAAGGCATTGCATTAGGGGTTGGTTAAAAATCGATTTTCAGCTGTTTGGAAGGAAGTTCGAAGCTCGCGGCTGAATGTTTGGCTGATAGCGCTTGACTAAAGCATATGGTGAGCCTCTGTGTGTGTGTGTGTGTGTGGGAATCGTATGGGCGCTAAAATGTATGTTAAGCGATAAGAAAATGCGTCTGAAAGTATGCTATGACAATGCTACCTACGTGATAACTTCACAATTTGCTGTATTTTCGCATTTTCACAATTTCCGTATGTACGCAATTTTAGCATTTTGGCAACACTCGCCACGCAATAAAATCGCCAACTAGTGGCCACACGCTATTTTCATACATATAGCATGTACATAGTTTGGCACGCCAACAAGTATGCAATCGTTTCAAGCGCGCTCTCCCAACACTATTTTACATAGCTGCGCAGAGTAAAGAGCGCCAACATTATGCAGAGCAAAGCGTCTGTTGGCGAAATTCACATCGAAAAGCAATAGATACTTGTCGGTATGTTGTTATAAAAATTCACATTACATATCTACATATGGGGGCACAAGAGTATGTTGTAGCCGTTGTCGTCGTCCACTTTCAGGCGCACTGCCATGTTCGCTACGTTTAGTGGTTGAAATGCCTCCGGTTTAACATAAATGGTCACGATGAGTATAATCCGTTTTCGCATATCCTGCTTGGCACTGCCTCTACATTTTCCTATTACTTACTAGTAGCACTCAAGTGGGTGCTTCTCTGTACTCGTTAATGTCTTGGCAAATGCTCTTAATTCGTCGTTTTACCTCTTATGTAGACCTAGAGTGCTGCACATATGTAGATATGTGTGTGTGTGTGTGTAAATGTAATCAGCGTAGCATAGGAAAACCGACTGTTGCATACTTTTAGTTGTTATTCACTTGCGACCAGGCAGGGATGCTGTTGGCGCTGTTGTTGAAGTTAGACGATTTCACTCAAAGCAGCAGCTGCAGCATCGTACACTCAATGCATGCAAACTGCTCACTCACCCACCCACTCAGTTCCTCATTCACTCGCTCACTGCTTCATTCACTCCCTCTGCTCTACTTTGTCCCCTGCATACCTTAAGGCATCCCCATCGCTGTCATGTTGCAGAAGACGCGCGCCTAGCAGTATGCCATCTAATCCACATAAGGGCGGATGGTTTGTCGCGGACATGTTAGGCATATTCACCTATTTATAGGTTCATAGCATTGGAGGCGGAAGTAGGCGGAACAGCGCGTGCTTTTTTGGCGTTTCTTCGACGCGTCCTCACGCGTTCTCCCCATTTCCCACCTATTTCCTTTCAGCCTTTCACCCGACAGTTTAGCGCATACTTGTAGGCGCCTGTGGGCGTGTGTTATGCGTAGACACGCGTTTAATACTGGCGCTGCTTTTCGAGACCTTTTTTGAGGCGCTTTATATGCCGCGACAGGGTGTACATATGTAGCTACATATGGGTGTGTGTCCTTCGAGACAGTGGATCTCCTTGCAAGTCATTTAAGTCACATCCTTTGTGGGCTTGTCTTTTCTTATCATTTCCATTTTGCGTCTGCTTGCCGTTGATAAGCGCCGCTTGTCGTCTGCATTTTTTTTTTGTAATCGCATTTAGGGGATATTAGACTTGCGGAATAGTCGTAGTCCTTGGCTTAAGTAATCTTTTTGAATTTACTTTTTGTTTTTGCTTCACTCGCTTTCAGGCCTGCCATTTGTTTTCATTTTATTACACAGCTTTGGCCATTTAAATCCTTTTATGTGGCACGCATGGGTGTAATAAGTTTTTATTTGTACTAAGAATTTATTAAGGAAATAAGTACTCGTTGATCCTAAGGATGCTATCAAGGGTTGTACAATATATAAAATAATAATAGGCCTCAAACGTACATAATTGATTCCCTTCTGATCCTATTCCCCAAATGGTTGTTGTTGATGGAACCATTTTTTTTCAATTATCCAAATTGTTGCACGCAGTTGGTTGCTAAAATTCTTTAAAACGTTCGAAGTAGGAAAGTAGAATTTTTAGGGTAAAATAAATAAAATTAATATTATCTTAAAATGTAAAAAATTTTTCGGAAATAAAATATTTTTTTTCAATTTCCAAATGAAAATAAACTGAGAAATCTTTAGCGAACCTGCTATTTGAAAAAAAATGAAATAAAAAAGTGATCAAAATTAATAAAAAAATATTAGGATTTCTTATTTCAACACAATATATTTTAAAGCTATCAAGATCAAATTTTCTGAGTAAATAGCCTATTTATCCAATTAAAAATGCAAATATCGAATAGCTGGTAAAAAATAAAACATTCGAATAGTTAATTTTAGTTAAAAAAAATAGTTTTGCAAAATTAAAAAAAAAAAATCGTGAAATGACAATTCCAAATACAAGATACAAATCATAAAATTAAAATTTAGAAAAGAAGAAATTCGGTAAAAATTTTCCAAAATTTTCAATTAAAGCAAACTTAAAATCGCCTCAAACTTTCAAACATAGTTCATAAATTCCGCTCTAGTAGTTTTAAAGTTACACAAATCAAATAGTACCGTATAAAACTACCTGGGTTTGAAGAGTAAATATATGTACTTTGAAAATCTTCACAGATTTGAATCTTAAAAAATTCAAAAAACAATAAATTCCAAAGAAAACGAAAATTTTTCTTAATTCATTCCATTCATGGCTCAACCAAATATAATCCATCATAAATTTTGGTGGTTTAACTTAACAAAACCTTACCAAAATTGTTATCAAAATTTTGATAAATCAAAAACCATCCCATATGTTATTAAAAAAACAACATTGGAATTTGAGAATTTCGTAATAAAATTTGTAAAGCTAGGGGTATTTTAGCTGTTTTATTAAATGGAGAAGACATACAAAAAAAACAGCTAATTTTCTAAAGATTTCTCAAAACTTTTTAATATTTAAAATTTGTATTTAAAATTCTTGTTAAATTTACAAAAATTATTAACTATTCTGATTTTTAATATTTTTTCCAAAAGGGATACAAACAAAAAAAAAATAGAAATGTACCTGGCAGGGTTTCGTACATTAGCAGGGTTTCGTTAAAAAAGTGGGTTAATTTTTTCTAACTTAGCAATAATACATACGTTTTTTTCCTACATTTTATTAAATTTTTTTTTAAATTTTAGAACTTCGTAAGAAATTTGAAAAATGAAAGTATTTGTGCTTTTTTTATTGAATGAAAAGCGGATAAAAAACAGCTGATTTTCTAAAAATTTCTTAAACCCTTTTCATATTTAAAATTTGTAGTTCAAATTATTCAATCTACAGAAAATACCTATCGTTATTTTTTGTATTTTTCACGAAAGAGATATAGCCAACTTGCCCCCTTAAAAAAAAACACAAATTCTCTATAAAGCTCTGCATTAACTATGCGCTCATAAATAAGTTTTCGCGGATGTTACATATTTTTGTGGCATTTGAAACTTGTGTAAAAATTTTTATTTCAATTGTTTGAAATGATTTATTTAATTTTTCTTTTGAATAACAACAAAATTTTTTTAAAGAATTTTTTTTTGGCTTTTTTTTTTAATAAATAAAGATTAATCAACATTTGCTTACAACTTTATCTATGTATATATGTATGTATGAAATTTAAATTTTGGATTTTATATTTTGTAATACATGCATATCCCTTTTTAAATCCATTAGAATTGTGAGAGACGAGTTTTCCAATTTATCTAAAAAAAATTTCAAAAAATTACCGAAATCAGCCATTTGTACAAATTCATTTGATTGCATTTATTCCATTAGTCGCAGGAGCACGAAGGCTAGCTCGAATGCGTTTAAAGCAAACAGACACAACCTGTACAACAATCGCCTCCTCCCACACCCCCATTCTCCTCCTTGTTGCGCCTTCATTGGTTTGCTCTGCCTGGC
Organism: Anomoia purmunda; assembly: GCA_951828415.1. NCBI lineage: Eukaryota > Metazoa > Arthropoda > Insecta > Diptera > Tephritidae > Anomoia > Anomoia purmunda. The sequence continues at coordinate 99,631,577 of OX639997.1, forward strand.
CTCCTTCTTTGTTTCATCGAGTTGCATTGCATTCGCCTCATTGACTTGCTTGGCTTGGCGAATATTCGTTTGAAAAAGTGGTTGCACACACACACACACACACACACACACCCACACATATGCGCATGCTGTTGTTTTTGTTAGTAGTATGTGTGTGTGTGTGTGTGGGCTTATCTGCTCTATTCAACTGCACATCTGCCGGTTTTTGCTAGCAATTTCGCCTCCCTTGACATCACACCACACATTGGCAACAAATGCAAATTTTTGCGCTGCAGGCGACTGCATTTTTGATTGCAACAACAACGTCAATTCATTCCATACAAATCCAAACAAACAGAAAATGCATTAACTAGCCAAAAAAACCAAAAAGGAAAAATTGAATGCCGCAAAAAAAAAGTGAAATGAATTAATGTGAGTGCGGGTGACGGCGCTCCAAGCAATCCTACGCAGACACAAGCGCCGCCATCCGTCATCCACCATTCTCAGCGTGCAACAGCTACAAGTTACCAATCTCCTGCCAAATTCGTGTATTGTTTGAGTGGAGCATCCACTGCTTGACCGCTTTGGCCAATGGTCGACCTTTTGTTTCGCTCACGTCCTTCCCGCCATGCAACCCGGACGCTTCGTCGACTTTTCAACTTGATTTAGAATCAACTCAAACTCGCATACTGACTACTCTTGATACTCATTCCTTCGAATTATCTTGACTCGACATAAATTTCCAACGCTTGCATTTTCACCACACACACCCGTTGCTACTTCCATTGTGGCGCTCTCTGTGCGTCAGCTGTCGCACCACCCTCACTAACTCAACTACTCATCGTGCGTTACAGATCCACTTTGAAATTTGTTGGCATCTCCGCCGCGATGCGAAATTTCCAAAAACCTGCCACTTGACATTAATAATTCCATTAACGACGCCATATTGTAAACGCATCGAGTGCGTGGCAGGCAGCAGCAGCGAGCGAGCGAGCATGCATTCAATTCAATTCACAGGTGAACGCGAAGTGGAGAGGACGAACAAAAATGCATAAAAAGCTTGGCAGGCGCATAGGTTGAAATACGACGAAATGTGCTCGTTTTGTGGAGGGTGGGATCAGTAATGGACGCTTGCATAAAACTCCAAGTATTCATTCATTTACTGATAACCTAACTGAACTTTGGCTAACATGGCGGGTCTACAATGTCTGCAAAATACCCGCATCTCCAATGCCTGTCTTCCTTTATACAAACCCACAAACATATGTGATGAAAATGTGCACGAGTTTTATGCGTACAGTTACATTGCAGTTTTATGACTCACCAAGCCTCAGCGGGTTGTTAGATATTGAAAAATATTTCATAACCTCGCCAACCTCCCTTCTCCCTCCACCAAAATGGATACCAAAAATATTCGTCGAAGCTCTTAAAATTTATGCTGACATGACTGCTGACTTCTGACTTCGGTAACGGCATGTGGAGCTTATATTGCACTGAAATCATATTTTATGACTTTACGTTGCTGACGTTGGTACAGTGAAATGTGATCATTAAAATATCGGATAGAAAAAAATTAGGAGTTTACTGTTTAGCGCTCATGGGGTTGTGATGGGAAACAGTTTTGAAAGGACATGTAGTACAAGATAATATTACTGGTTTCGATATTCTTGACCTTATTTGTATTCGATAGAATGATGAGCTTTATAGCGACAAGTATTCCGAATTAAGATTCAGCGGCTACGCTATGCCATGTTGTATGGGAAAAAATACTCAGTACCCGCTGGTGTGGGCAGAGGAAGAAGAAGTCCTCCTCTACGTTGAAAAGATCAGCCGGAAAACCACTTGTCTTCACTTGGTGTCTCCAGTATATCCGTCAGTTAGCAAGGCAAAGGAAAGACTGGCGTGCTGTGTTGGAATCGACTAAAACCGCCTAGGTTGTTATAGCGCCAAATATGATTTATATTCATTATAGTTATCGTTGTGGCTATCGTAGGTTATATTTTTTTCAATATATTTATCGATATATGACGATATGTTGGTAAATTTTGGTACCAATAAATGTATCGATTTTATTGTCGATATATTGATACATTTTGTTATCGATATATTTATCGATTTTTTGGCCGGTTTTGTCATCGATTTATTGTTTAAATTTTTGATTTATAAATTTGATTTTGTTATCTATGTATATACATATGTATATTATATTCGTAAATTTTGTTATCGCTATATTGATTGATTTAGTTATCGGTATCGACATTCTATAGATATAGATATCTTTTTCGAAATTGTTATTTAATAACCAATCGCAAATTTCTCATCGGGATCGTACGAGAAAGTTTTTAAAATCTCAAAGGTTGTGGCTTCAATCTTCTTGGGTTAGGTTCAAAGCCAAGAGAGCCGTGACTCAAGAAATATCATCATTAACAATTGGAAAGAGGAAAAATTTTATAGGCACTGGTGGTACACTGGACAAAGACATATCAAACATTTTATACTCCCATCCAGAGAGGTATTAAATAAGCTCTGAATAATTTAAGCAGACCGAACCTTGAAACTTTCACTGCGTACATCACTGGACCTTGATATCTCCGCTATCACCTCGGTACCTTGTAACTTTCAGATCCTAGTGCGCCGTTTCTGAGAGTTGGACGTCAGAGTATATACTCTGTGAGTGTGTAGCCCTGGGCAATGTGTTTAGGCCAATATTGTTTACTATATTCTGTGCTAATATTAACAATAGTTCTACCACTAAATAAAAGGAACGAAGAAAAATTGTATTTTTACTATAAAGTTTCAGTGAATGTTTTTTGCAAAATGAATAAAAACTTACATAAAATATAATCTGGTTTAACCAAAAGTAGTAAACATTTGTTTAGCGCGGCAATCCATTTACATTTTACCTTCCTTTGATAGCTATTTTCTTTCATCCAGACAAATGAAGCCAGTTTTTTATTTCGAAATTTCGGAACAAGAACAATAACGAAAGCGGTGGACCTCGTTTTCTAGCTTTGAACGAAAATCCAACCGATTTACAAGAATACCCTCTCTCTTTTTATTTATAGCAAAGAACAAATTACTGTTATGTCATGCACAAACAAAAACCACCCACCTACGCTATCACTTAAAAAGGAAAGCTTTCAAATACTAATATGACATTTATTCTAAATTATTGAAGACATTTATTTCCCATCCCCTGCAACATTCAACAATTAGACCAACCAAACGTCGCTTCAACCAAACGCCGCTTCAACCAAACGCTTGCCCCCTCGCTGCTGACACAAAGAAAACAAAACAAAACTTTATTTACATTTTGCATTTTAAATCGAGCATTTTTGCTTATCAAGCGTTTTCTATTGCTGCTTTCAAAGCTCGCAACATATTTGCATATATCGATTACATACGCTGACAGGTAATAGGTAAAAGTTCTACGACAAGCTATCGAAGAAAGACGTCGTTCAAGGAGAAGTAGGTTTTGTCCTCCTACTTGGTGGCGTGGCGGTGAGATGCAGCGGAAGCGAAAGCTACGCAGGACTCGGCATCAACTTTATCAAATAAGCGAGTCGCTTGTCGAGCTTGTAGAACTGTCATTGGCTGTTTTTTTTTCTTTTTTGTATTGCCTTGCGTGTCATAACATAACCTCAATAAGCAGACAAGGAAGGATATATAAAGTTTTTAATGTGTGCGTGGGTGTGTAACGTGGAGGCAGTGAATGGCAGGAAAAGCATTTAGTAGTGGCACCTTGAACCGCGCGCAGTCCATTTTATTCGACAAGTTATATTTGTAAATATGTACATATGTATTTAAGGATGTGTGCGTGTTATTAGACTAATTGCTGGAAAAATTGCTCGCATACAAATGACGCTGTTTTCTACTATTTCAAATACTGCGCTCATTTGTTTGCGTTCACCTTTTCTTTCTATTCACGTTTGCCTCTTTCATTTACATTCCCCCTGCTGTCGGCAAATATTACTTTTATTGTTGATGATGATGGCGCGTTGTTATTGTTGTTCGAGTTGTTTTTAGTACTCGTATAATAATTATAATAACGAATATTATTATTGGCATAACAGCTGAATGCTCGTCGTCGTCGTCGTCGTTGTTGTCGATATCTCAAACGTCATAGCTCAGCGTCAGACACGGCAACGCAACTGAGCAGAAATAGTAATTGGAACGGTAATGAACATAGAGAGTACGATTATTTATACCATAAATACTGATAAAAGGCAAAATAGGATTTTTTGATTTCCCAGCTGGAAATTTGGAGTGGTGGCAAACCGATTCATGGCTACTGTAGAAACAGTCAAATATACCGAATTGTGACACTTTATTTTATATTCTCTCAAACTAACAGCTATTTGTGTCAGAACAGCCAGACAGTGGTATCAGCGCTGACCGCTTTCCTCGCTGCGCATCGTTTATCTACCGTAAAAAGTATCCTGCATTTAGCTATCTACGGTTCCAATTGCATAGATAGGTCCGTGCGTCACCTACCGGGTTATGTTAGACCAGCCAATAAGCTATCCACCTGCCAATTTTCAAGCATATTCGATTAGCCGTTTTCGCTAGATTGAGTAACAAACATAGAAACGTTCACTTTTATAAAATTAGTAGTATATGGGGCCATAGTCCACCCGCGACCTCTGATGCGGTCTTTTGTGCTAGGCCCTTCATTCACCTCACCCTATATGTAAAGGGTTTTAATGATTGGAGCACTTCCACTTAGATGGATAAGTCTACGTCTAGCGGAGTCTGCTCACTCACAGAGTAACTATACGCGTATGGCGATTCTTCGTCTAGCTCGCAAAAAACGGCAGGCAGTAGTATCTGAAAAATTCAGTTACCTGAGGTAAAAGCGCGAGAGGGATGCCCCGTGAAGTGCTCAGTGAGAGTTCGCAGTTAATCTGTGCTTAAGTTACGTAAGTAGTTTATTTGATAACTCTCTTAGCCTTTGTGTTTCATATTCGGTCCAATTCCTATATAACTTTTCTTTCTCCTATTTGTTAATGATCTCCGGTAAGTGCGCTTTAGTAAGTTTAAAAAATGTTTCCGGACTACGAAATACTGTCATAACGCCGTATTCCTCTATCCCATCTGCTTGTTCATTGCCAACCCAAGTATACCGCGTATATGCTCCTAGAGAGTTGAATGTGGTGTTTGAATTCCCTGCTCTCCAAACAGAACGATGCTCCTTGAGATCTTGAGTTTTGTAGCTATTGCATCACGTTAAGGCTGTAGCTTAAAAGTTGTCTGACTCAGTCGTGCAGCTCTCCAATATGCAGCTTTTTTAAAGCTGGCTATCTCCACTTGGAACGCACTACAGTGATTCAACTCCGAGTCGAGTCGGCAATAAGGCGAGGCGCCCACATACCATCCATGTTACACTCTAAAATTAGTTTCGTTATCTTAATAGGCAATGCAAGTTATATAAATGCCACGCTTTTTGATTTCAGCCGCCCATCAGCGTAATAATAGGTGCTGTAGGTTTTGATTGAAATGCTATATTATTAAACTATGAATGTAATAAAACTTTAACTTAGATCAATTGAGCTGAAATGGACTATTTCGAGATTCAAATCGGTGCCCTTTCGATTCAAAATCTTTAGCATTCATCTACGTAGATTCCCAGTTCAGTTAGGTGGTAGTTCAATCTGCAGTGTTCTGAAAAAAATTCCATAATTATTCCTTAGATGAGCTTTGATAATCCCATGAATTCTGTAAAATGGCTTAGGTTATATGCTCCTAGGACCTCTTTGGACTGCTCCAGGCCTGATATACATACTTTCCCAGTACAGTTCCATGTGGACTTCATCCTCCTCTACTTTGACGTAAAGAATAAAAAAAAACTCTCTAACCCAATAAAGGCAGTTGATTCCTATTTTTTCGAGTTTGTCCGCGAATTCGTTTCCTTCAATACCAGTATGACTAGGAAACCCAGTGAATACAAACAAATTCGATTAGTCAGCGTTCAGCTTGTTAAGTCACTCCTTTTTTTTCGAAGTTACCTGGTAAGATTTGAGGACATCAATAGCGCTTGACTCTCAGTCAATATGACAGTGGTCTGGTTGCTGTAGTTGTGAGTGGTATTGAAACTTTTGGGGAATGTTTCTGAAGCGCCAGTCATTGTGCGGATATAAACCGTACTTGTTCCGGGATCGTAGAGACCCGACTTTCATGAGAACGATAACGTCCTCTTTTTCACTGAGTTAGTTTTAGACCTTTTTATAAAGAGTTTACTCTGATTTTATATTCCCTCTCGGTATGGAAGCTTCAGTGTACTGTTTCACAAGAAAGTCACCCCACGACTCAGCTACCTTCTAATCCTAACTCTTGCATGCCATGACTCTGCACAAAAGGCAACTGCAATTAATGTTAAATTTCACTTTTTTCCTCAAAATTGAATCACTATTGCTATTACTATTTTGAGATTTTTTTTTATCGAAATATTGTAGGGCTTTCAAGAATATCGTATCTGTGTGAAATGCTCACGTGAATAACACGAACCAAAGTGCCAAAATTTATATATAATTTACATAAATTCTTGCTCATCAGTGACAAGTCATGGGTAGATCAACTGTCAGTACATATTGGCTGCCTATACGACAAAAACAATCTCAACTGGGGTTTCTGTTGAATAAAGTGAACGAATTTCAACGATGGCCACGTAGAAATCAATAGAAAAAAAATAATGAACATACACAAAATATTGTATCTTCAAACAATTTCAATATTCGCTTCAAGTTAGAAGTTAATGCATGCTCGCCGTGTCAACGATCCTATGCCAGCGATGTATATAGAAAAATGATATAAACGTAAAAAGTTTATTATCTATAAAAGCAACGAAAATTTACCACTACCGCCCATAAAAGCACCAAATGTGAATCTAACTCTGCTACTTGTGCGGAGGTATGAAAGCAACAAAAACAAAATAGAAAATATAAATAATCGTATATACAACCATTTGTATCCATCCTCAACGCCGTTAGATATGCTACTCGAAACTCAAACTCAAACTCAATATGAATATTATGTTTCGCCTGTGATTTGAGGACAGACAAATAATAGACCATACCAAGTGGTTTTGTGGGGGCAATGGGAGCGAAGTGTAAAGATTGAAATGCATTAGAATATGAACAGGATTGCTGTTTTCGTGCACGTACACATACACGAGCATACAAAATTATTTTTTTGAGTAATGAATGTTAGTGCGCACCACGACCACACTTACCATATTGTGTCGATTTAATATTTATCGTTGGAAATCTGAAAATGTAGCGCGCTGCTAAGTGCACCCTCTGTACTGTGCTGAGTGGCGGCTGGAGGTGGTCATTAAAGTATGAATGCAATAATATCTAAGTACTCGTTTGTAGGCAATTTGAATAGAGTTAGGTGGATGAGGAGAATATAAAGAAATTGGTTTATTTATAATCAGCAAGCAATTGATGATTTGTTCGAATGTAATGAGCGCTCGATATCTAGGTAAGTGTGGAAAATATACTGGAAAAAAGTACATTTAGGATACAAAGGCTGTTGAAAAGTAACCAAATTTAATATAATATAATCAATAAATGTCTCAAAGTGCCACCATACAAGGCGTGCAATTGGTAGTGTAGACCAGGGGAAGAAAAACCAAACAAAAGGCGCCATTTTCTACTGTTGAATATGAAAAGTAGTGTCTGAATGACGACGGGCCCGAAAAATTTGCATATGAAATTACAATAAATATTTAAATTTTTAAAGTCGATTATAAATTTTATTGATTTATTAATTTCGATATCGATATACATACATGCTTATTAATTATCGATTTTTATCGATTATATCAACTGCGATTCGTGTTCAACAATCAATTCAACAATCTCTAGTTATTGCACATGTATATCGATAACACTGAGTTTGATGTTGAGTTAATCGATATTTGAAGAACATGCATATCGATAACGTAATTAATAAATCGAAAAAATTTACAATCGACAATACTGAGTTTGATTTTAAAATAACCGATGGTTAAATAACATGTATGTATATCCATAACGTAAGTAAAAAATCGAAAAAAATTTAAAATCGAAAAAAATTCACAATCGAAAAAAGTTTACCATCGATTTTTTAATATCGCTCCAGCATACAAATGTTCAATGAGGCAAACTGGTTATCTGCTGCTGCAAAATAAAACAAGATAAGTAATTCGAGATGATGTGTCGGCGTTGTCAGAAGACATTCCGCGACAGTGTGGTGTTTTCCGAGAATTATACCTTCTTTCTACTCGCCCCATCGACCATGCTGCCATAGCGTATTTTAAAAGCGATCAAGTAAAAAATTAACTCGGGGAAATAACTCGTGTTTGAAACAGAAAAATTCTTTCCCACATAACATTTATGAGGGTTAGATTATCAGGCAACGAAACAATACACGTTGGGATATACATGTGTACATAAATAACTCTTCTCGGCGAAATGAAACATATATCTTCTGTAAAACAGTTATCAGTCAATGCAAAAAAGAAACATTGGACAATAACTGTTATTGGCAAAGCAAAGAAAAATGTTCTTCCTGCAAAACAGTTATTGTACTGACACAAAAAAAAATATCTCCCCCGCAACATAAAAAATAAACCATTGGAAAATAACTGTTATTTGCAACAGAAAAAAATATCTCTCCTGCATAACAGTTATCAGGCAACGGAATAATAAGTTTTAGGATATAAATTATAGGCGAAATAAATAATATTTCACTCGCATAACAGTTATCAGATACCGTAAAAAGTAATATCTTTTTGCATATTAGTTATCAGGCAACGTAAAAATAAACAGTGGGAAATAACTCTTCTTGGGAATAGAAAAAATATATCTCCTGCATAGCACTTATCAGGCAAAGTAAAAAATAAACGTTACAATTATTTGGAAAATGAAAAATAATATTCTTACGTAACAATCATCAGGCAACGTGAAAAAAACGTTGCGAAATAAGTCTTTAATTGGCAAGAGAAAAAATATCTCTCTTACACAACAGTTATCTAAATCTGATACGAATATTCGTGGCGAAACCTTCCGGTGGACACTCGGAGGCATATCTGAACTTGGTTTTATGAGCCTTTGATCTAAATAATCAAAATTCGATCTACTATTATCAATAATTATTAGTTTCAATCAGTTAAAAATAAGCTGGCTAAATTTGTTTGCTGTCTTTTTTTAATCTATTTTTCTCATATTTTAACCAATTTTCAATGCGGGCTCTTTAAATGCACAGAAAAAGAAAATCAGTTGGAATTTCCGAAGAATTCACGCGTTACAATCCAAGAACTGTCTGCTGGCTCACCCGAGCAGTTCATTGTCCTCTATTTCGTGTTTTTTGTTATTTCCTTTTAGGTAAGTTCTATTAGATCCACATTTAAACTCCATATTTTCTCCATTTAAATGATACGCGTTTTTTTTTTGTTGGTATTTCATTCGTTTTTGTATATTTTGTTTTTTTCTGGTGAACAGGAAATCACTGCAATACCGCTAGCATGACCATGAGCAGGGACTGAAGCCACTTGCCACAAGGTACATGTACATACATGGATTACATGCAAATGCACACACATACATGCACACATACATATGTACATATTATGTACATATGTGTGTATTTGTGTCAGCCGCCCAACAAGCGCGCGTGCCTGAAATTCGAATTACCCATTAGCTTTGCCACAGTTCGACCGCTGCAGAATGTCTGCTTTCATTGCCACCACCTCTTGACGCCCAAAAAACAAAAAACAAATGTAAATAAATAAGAAAAGAGAAAAAACCAACGCACGTTCGTGTTGCCAACCACCACACAGCACCGCATTGCCTTCGCATAAATTCTGTAAGGCTTGCGGTATTTTGTGCCACTGGCGAGCGCACGCCTTGTTCTTTCACAACACAATCCAATTGCTTTAAAATTCAATCCAACATAAACCAATCAAATTCATTTTATTTCGTATTATTTTGTATCATTTCATTTCATTTCATTTCTTTGCTTAAGAATGGTAGATATGTGCGAAAAAAAAAATACTTTATCCATTTATTTCACAATTTCATTTTAGCTGGCGTTGCTCTTAATTTCTTCATTTGCTTACTATGGCAAAAGTACTTTCGTTCCATTTCGACTGTTTTAACAGTTGCGTTGGCCTATATCTTCAGTAGTTGGTAAATGCTATGAAAATGTAATGCTTTAAACAAATTAAAGTAAAAGCTTAAAGCTTCTGTGAAAGCTTACTAAAAGTATTTGGAAGGGAATGCGAAAGTTTGTGATGTTTCCATAAGCTTACTTGAACAGAGCACTTTATACACTCCAATACTTGTCTTAATTCGCTCAAATAATGGGTGAAACTAATTAGAAATTGTATGGACTCGATTCCCAAAAGATAACATTCGTTATGAAAGTGAGAGAAAGAGATACCACATATAGAGGGTGAATGTGAGATTTTGAATACCGGAATTAAAGTCCCTATTTTTATCGAATTAAACATTCGAGTTCACCATTCCATAAGTTTTATTGTAACAGTATTCCTAATAAGATTTGTTAGATAGAAATGCTAAAAAATAGTGTTAATAAATTGTGTTAATTTTTCCAGCTGTTCTCCATTTCATAAAAGTGCTTGCTATTTATTTTTACTTAATTTTCTTTCTTGTTCTAAAATCTTTTGGACGCAAAATATATTAAAACACTAAAATTTGTTAATTCTTAAAATATTTGCAAATTTTATAAAATTTAATTTTTTTCAAAGTGAGGCAAAACATAAATTCAAATATGCATATTAAAATATTTATTATCATTGTACAAACAAACTATTAAATAGTTATTTAGACAAAAACTGAAATTTAGCGATTGAGTTTGTTAAAAAATAAAAAAGGAAAAAAATGAAAGTTTTGACATGCAATTAATTCCAAAATTAGAGTTTTTAAATAAATCGTAAAAATCAATCGAATTTTCGATATATGTAGGAATTTTTATTAACAAACTTTATAAAGTCAATTTACTTTATTTATACAAAAATAAAAAAATAAATAAAAAAGCCAAACTAAATTTAAAAAAAATTAACAAAAAAAAATAGTAAAAAATTTGGCATTTACATAAAATTAATTTTAAAATTAAAAATAAATATTAAAAAAAAAACATTCTTTTGAAATCTTATAAAATTAAATTTTTTTTAATGATGCATAAAAATACAAGAATTTTTTGATTGCATACTAGATTTTATAAAATTGTAAAGTAATAGTCAAAAATATTAATTTCAATAAAAAGCACAATAGTGTTAGCTGAAATTAATATAAGTAATTTTTCTAAATTAATGTACAAGGTAAATTTTTTTTTAAATACTATAAAATTTCATTTTTTTTTAAATGTGTCATAAAAATAAACATAATTTTCTTTATTACTACATTTTATAAAAATGTAATAGTTAATTTATATGATTTACTTTTATTTTTTACGCTTGTTAAAAAATAAAAAAATATTTTTGTTTTTAATTTAAAAAAAAAAAAAAAATAGTTTTAAAAATAGTAGATAGATAAAAACAAAAGGTTTCTGAAATATTTTGTTTTCGAAAATGTAAATCAAAAAATAATTAAAATATTTCGCCTTTCAGTCATACCATATTAAATGTAGCAAATTTGCAAACTGTCATAAAATCAACCATTTCTGCAGAGATTGACATAAATGGGGCATTCAGACCTTATTTCAGTTAGATTATCTCAATGGGGTTTCCCACAAATTATTTTTCTTTTAAAAACTTCAAATTTCGTTCCATATTCTTTAACTATAAAAAAATGACATTGTAAATAAGATATTTTTCGAGATGTAGTCTCAAAGGCTTTAGAAGTTATGATTGTTCGAAAATACGTTACGAAATCAAAAGAAAACAAAAACTATCGAATCAAAATTGCTTGCCATTTTCAAAGCAATCTGTGGATTTAGTCAATTCAACGCAATTTTTTCCCAAAATCAAATAAATATTAAATTAAAATTTGGGTTTATTTTTAAAACAAAAATCATGAACTCACTTTACATTGCTCAATTGTTTTTCTAGCATTTCAATTATTCATTGATTTCATTTAATGCTATTATAACAGAGCCATTCAACGCTTTAATAAAGTGAATGAAACAATGTAGTACGAATAAAAGTACTTGAAATGAAAATGGCAAAAAAAAAAAAAAAAAAAAATACAAATTAAGTTATTGAAAAAATAAACGAAATTTCGTAATTTAATTTGTAAACACATACCAAACGTACTATGTGCGTTGAGTTATGATTTTTTTTTCCTGCGTCTGAATTTCTTCATAACAATTTCTGCGCCTTTACAGTTACCTCTTTGGCTGATTGTGTCTTATTTTCGGCGTTTTGTCGAAGTAAAAGGTAAAGGAGAAGAGAAAACCCGAATGAAAGAAGAAAAAGAGAGAAAAGAAATTGAAATTTATAAAAACAAAACTGAAAACTTTGGCTATATAGCTACTCGTTTTGTGTTCCCACCCAACGCGCCTGCCACACATATCTGGTCGTACTTTCGCTGCTGTTGTTTTTATTGTAGCTTACGTGCGGGAAATGACTTAACAAATACCGTTATTTATTTCGGCATACGTTGTTTCTCCTTTTTTTGTATTCATTTGGTTTGGCTTGGCTTCCTGGTTTTTTTTTGTGTGTGTGTGGCTGCAGTGGCAACGCGGCGGCGTTTGCTATCCCAAATACCAAAAAATGAATGAATGTCTGAAATATGGATGTATGCATGCACATTAGGAGGGTGCATCACTCTCATCGAAATTATAAAACTCAATATATTTTAAGATTTCCGTGAGCTGGACTGATTTGAATAATACCTACAAAAATGGATTTTTTTTTATAGATCCAATTTTTTTAAAAAATTTTTAAAAACTAATTTTTTTCACAATGATGGGACAGTTAAAACTTGAAATATCTTTATACGAATTTACAAAAAAAATATATATATATATCAAAAGTCTTATTATGATTCCGTAATACAATTTTTGATGCTGTTTTTGAATTTTTTTATTTGAAGATTAGTGTATAAAACTTTGAATAACTCAGCCAAAATTTGACCGTTCTAGACTTCAATGGTATTGTTGAAAAGGTATTTTTTTAAAATTATTTTCAAAAGATAATTTTTTTAAATTATTTTCTAAAGCTATAAGCTATTATCAAAACGAGCCAGCTCGCGTAAATCTTAATATTTTTCCGAAATATTTTGAGGGAAGTGTTAAAATTTTATATTTATAATCCCGGTGGAAAAACCGCAACTTTTGTTTGTGGGCTCCCTAATGTTCATATCCACATCTGCATGTATATATTTACTTGCTTTTTTTCCAAAATTTTTTTTAAAATTATTTCTATTTATAAAAATTGTATTTTTTGAGCTGTTTTCAAATCGGTCTAGCTCACGCAAGTCTTAATACATATTGCAAATATTTTGGCGTAAATCTTAAAACACACCAACTTTTAAAATGTCGCTGGAAAATCCGCAACTCTGTTTTTGTTTTATTTTTGTGAGTCACACTAATGTACTTATGTATCTATGTATGTATGTAGGTGTGTAGTGGAAAAAATTATTATTTTTGAGTGCTGAGTGATTTTTGAGGTTTCAGTACATTTTTAAATATGAGTTTTTTATTATTTTTTTGTTTTAGATTTTTCGTGCTACTAACTTATTCCGTTGTTGCTTTTTTTTTGATTTTTCGTTTCCAATTTTTGCTTGATGTCTGTCTATTCGCTTTGCTCTGCGCGTTCTACCCGTTCTTGTTTTTTCTTTTTTTTTTTTTGTAAATTTCCTCGCCGCCACTAACAATTCGGGTTTTCAAAACATATCGCTCAAAAATCGTACACGTGTTTTTTCATGAATTTGTTTATTTTTCAATTCTTCTTTTTCACTGTCTCCCCTGGCCCCTGTAATCTCGACAATTTGTGCCTTTAATCTTCACAAATTCTCACCCAATTTCGGCCTTGCTGTCACTCATAAAATGATTGACTGCCGCCTGAATTTTTTATGATGATTAAAAAATCAAAGCGTAGGAAAATTGAAAATGTACATAAATGTAAACTAAATTTTTGCCGCTGATTTATTTCTTTGAAATTTTTTCATTATGCACATGCATTTTTCACAGTAATTACACATTTAATTTTTGTTTTTTTTTTTGACTACTTTTTAATATAAACTCGCTCGCTGCTGGCGTTGGAAGTGAAAAAAAGCGAAAGAGTAGTGCGAGAAAAGTAGTGTTGTGTTGGTTGTGCTGCAATTCTTCGCAAATTGCCACTTTTCAATTATTTGCTCTTCATTGTTATTATTATCTGCGCCTGCCACTCGTTATAGTTGGTAATCAATAATTCGCCCCACAAAAACATTACGCTCGTATGTATGTAGCAGCGCCCCTTTTTCTCTACAATCATTCATCGAGCCTTTCAATGAATCGTGCAATTTTGCTACCATTTTCATTAAGTCCTTTTTCATTGGTTTTCCAATTTGCGCGTTGCCGCCTGCAACTCTGAATTCTTCTTCCTTCAAATGCTTCGCCCCTCGCCAGCCCCAAGTACTTTTCTTGCAAATCCCACCGCTGCTCGAATTCATATGAATTCTTAACGTTTGGCGCGTCTTTGCTTTGCATAAATTTTTTTTTTTTCTTTTTCTGTTTTTCATTTGCTCCTTTGAATATTTCGTGACGAATTAGGCCATTGGTGCTTTTATATTTCTAACAAAGCGAGATTTGCGTTATGCGCGCATTGTTTTTTTTTTTGTTATTTTTGTTTTTTTTTGGCTCCATTTATTTTTCGCCTTTATCAATATGCCTATTTCTTGATTTGGCAAAACGTGAGGCGTGAGGAATACTCCACAGTCATTGTGTGTTTGCTATTCATTCATTCATTCCTCCAACCATTCGTTGATTCCCTCATTCACTCATTCACTCGTTCTCGGGTAGATGTCGCCGGCGAGGCTTTGGCATCTTAATTTGAATTCGAATCCTTGAGCAGCTTTTGTATTACCAATTGTTGCACTCGTCAGCGCTTCGCTTGACAATCGTTTGATGGGAGCGCAGTGCGAAGGAGGCGGAAATGGGGTCGAGAATAGTAATGGAAATAGGAGCTCCTGAATTATTAATTCCTCATCGTTATAGTCCCTTTTGAAATCAGGTTCTTTAAGCAGTTTTATTTGTGATCTGGATTGATTTCTGATGCACCCCCCGTTGGCTTTGTTTCCAATACTTCTTTTCTAGTACATCCGAAATGAAGTGCCTATCCAACATTCTCTAATTTGTTTGAAGGCAAACTATTGTTTCTAGAAGGCTCTCAAAATTATTTAGTCAAGTCTGATTTCATCCAGGAGTAGAATTGAGTTCTGAAGAATCGGTACTCTGTGCGCTAAAAAAAACTTTACTATACCTCCAATATCATTCTTTTGTAGTGCTTACATTTTTTTTTAAAGCGTCTAACATATCTTGATAGGTAACTCCTGACGTCCACAGCCAGAAGAGTACATTATGATCAGAGTTAAGTTTAGTTTCATCCTAGATGACAAAATAGATTGCGTTCTGATAAATCAAGAGACTGTGGATCCTAAATGTAGGTTTGTATTATTACTATGCTGATGGGATAGCTACCAAACTAGGGTAAACACAGAAACGAAGGGACATTACGACCGGAAAGGTCTTGTATATCACAGCAGGTTTTCCAGATTTCAACTTCTCTAATGAACGCTAGAAGGCCCTTGAACTATGTATGAGATAAAGTACCTCAATCTCTGTCATGTACAAAAGATATGCTCGGATGTCCCATCATTCTCCGGACATAATATGTATTGTGAAAGCACAAGAGAAGTGATAGCCGAAAAGCCTGCACTATCTAACACCATTCGCAGGCCCCAGTAGTAATCAATTCGCTATCTCGTAGCGGCTTAATTTCTTTCAAAGAGCTAAAAACATTTTATCTGATCTAACGAAGTACTGTGTTCTCATATTCCTGTCAAAGATGTGGGGGTCGCTCCGATCGATCTTCGATCTACCGCCTTGCTTGTCTGAAGGTCGACGACCCTCAAGGACTATCTTTTCAGACTGTAGTTTCATTTTCAAAACCCACAGTTTCTTATTTTTTGGTCTACGTCAGCTCCACTCTGTAGTGGGGCATTCTTTTCTCTTCTGAATTATGTTTTGGTGACCCCTTAATTCGATCTGAGAGTTCAACCCACAACTTTGCGATTACTCTAAGCCTACAATTTCATTCAGGTGAGTGCAAAGAAATTTTGAAGTCTTTGACGAGTAGTGAATTTTGAATTTTTAATCTGGTCGCGTAAGGCCTAGTTTTTAAGTTTACGTCGAACAAGCGGGGATGTCCATGAACATTTTATCGGGTCACTTCAGAACTCGTTCCCTTTTACTTTTGACAGGTATCAGCGGAGATCATAGAAGAGTTCCAGACCCGGTTGGACATAAAATTTCCATCTGATCGCCATAGACCTCATTTCCAAATTGATCCATCTGTAGTAACAGAAGTGATGCTGAAATCGCATAGGGAAATTCAGACCACTTGCAGACAAATGCCCATTAAAATCGTTCTACACGGAAGTCTCTAATACATGCACTAGCAATTAACAAGAGTGTTTCTTCGAGCTCGGTAAGCAAAAGGAAAGCAGATATTTTTCCAAAAGGCTCTAGACATATCTGTCGTTGTATGAGCTGAAGAAATAAGAGAAAAATCGAGTAGAGACGAGTGGTCAATGGTTCTAACCAATAGCTTCCTTTTGCGCCAGATTTATGGACCAGTCTGCGTGAGCGACGATAAGGAAATTTTAAAAATTTTAAACCTACCACGATTGAGAAAACATAGCGGGAGAGCCAGTGCAGAAGTGCTTCCTCGTCTGTGGGTTAAGTGTGAATAAAAGGGGAGGTATTGGCAAAGTTTTAAGGCTTCGGCACAAACCGAACGATTGTAGAACCACCAAATTCTTCCTTCCTCCTTATCGGTGATGATTTAAGAATGCCCAGCATAGCACTGACCTTTTATAAAAGATACTTGCTGAGTGGTTTGAAAACTAGCTGCTTTCGTTTGAACTGCAGAACACAACGCTAGATAGGGTTCTAAATGTTGACAATACATTTTTGATTTCTTTTTAAATTTTTCATAATTATAATTTCACAAATTGTAATAAAATTTTCTTAATTAAATTGCAATAAATACATTTTCATTGCTTCAAATTTCCATTTGATGACACTCCATGACCGGTTATTTTTGTGTCCACGTTTGTAAATTCAATGCCATCAAAGTTTGCTTAGAACACAATTAGAATTGCACATGTTTTTTTATATGTACAAAGCATGTGGATATATATCTACATATTTTTTTAAGTGTCGCATGTCCATGGACAATTTCTGCGAAACTCAACCAAACGAGTTGGCTGACTAAGTGCTAAATGTGTGACACATGGCTCATGGCTGGCGAAAAGAGCAATAACCATACCGAAAATACATACATACCTACCTACTGTTGTACGTGTCTAAATTTCGAATGCTAGCGAAATGAAGAAGAAGAAGTACTCGTACAAACAAAAAAAAATCAGAAGACATCAGCATTTCTAAAACACTTATTTTACTCGCATTAATCAAAATTGGCCAGCAACGCAACGCATCTGTGTGGGCTGGAAAATGGGTTGAACTACGTTCAAAAAATTATGACATAAAAAATGTTAACTAAATGGATAACGGATAATTTGACATTGTCGCTAAATTTGGCCGACTCGCTCGCTGTCCGCTGTGCCGCCTCGCCGGCTGGTAGGCTGACTGACGCAGAGGCGAGTATTTAGGTTCAATGGCTGCCCATCAGCGCATGAACAGGTTACTAGAATGAGGCTAAATATAACACGAAGAAGTAAACTAGTGGTACATACATAGTACATACTATATAGAAAATATTGAAAATATTACACAAAAATAACTCACTAAGCAACACTTTTTTCACACACACTGTAGGCTGGTATACAAAAAATATGGATAGAGAAAAAAACTTGTCAACATGATGGATTTCTGGTACAATATTCTATTTCTATATATGTATGTGTGTGTATGCACGTGTGGAAAATGTACTGTATTTATATTTGCATATACCGCTATTTTTCGATTGAATACTTAGCCGCCTTTCGTGTCTGCTTGGCTTGTGTGCCTGAAAGTTAGCCGAGCCGTGCAGACAGGAGAGACTTTTGATATCCTAAATAAGTGGGTTGAAAAACATACGTGTGCAATGTGGTAAAACAAAGAACATGGAAAAAAAATAAAGAAAAATAAGGCGAAAGTAACGAAATTACAAAAATCAATAAACAGTAAAATTTCTTACAAGCACAACTATTGAAATAAAATAGAATAAAATTAAATTAACTGAAAGGAAACAATATGAAATGAAATAAAATTAAATCAAACACTAAATAAAGCCAAAAAAATCTAAATTAAATTTAATTGAATTAAATTAAACTAAACTGGGTGATTAAATTCAGTTAAGCTTAATTAAATTAAATTAAAAACATTGGAATTTAATAAAACGAAATTAAATTAAGTAAAAAAGCTATTGAAGTTAATTAAAGATAAAATTATTTAAATTAAATTAAATCAAATTGAACTAACCAAAATTTTTAATTAAATAAAGTTTAATTAAGGTAAACTAAAATAGAAGAATTAAATCCAAACCAGATTAAATGAAAAAAAAATTAAGCCATTCAAATTAAATTAAGTAGGCAGTAATAAATGAAATAAAACGAAATTAAATCAAAATAAACGAAACGAATAAACGAAATGAAAATGAAAGTATTCATTTAAATGGAATGAAAATGGAATACTACGAACGAAATGAATGAACTACAACAAAATAAATATAATAAAATAATCACAAAAAAAAATTTTTTTTTAATATTTTTTTTAAACAAATTTCTAATTGCTAATTATTTTTAGTACCTTTCTATATCCGTAACGAGTCCAATTGGAAAAAAATAAAAATAATAATAATAAAATAAATGAAATACCATAAAAAATAAATTAATAAATTAGATAAAAAAGTACAATCAAACAAAAAATGAATTGATTAAATGCAATAAAAAAGTGGAAAACGAAAATAAATAAATTAAAATAAATTTGGAATTTACAGTTTTTTCTTGCAATTTCTCATTTGTAGAAAATTTCAATTTATATTAAAAAAAATAGCATAAATTAAACAAAATAAATTATCATAAAAAACCCACATGTAAATAAATTTCGCTTTATATTCATAATGCAAAATATAGTCCCAATAAAAAATCAATTTAAAAATAATTGAACAAAACAAAATGACCTAATAACAAAAAATAAATAAGTGAAATAAAAGATAAATTAAATAAAGTAAAATTAAATTACACAAAATAAAATAAAGAAATTAGAAAGCTAAATTTATATGGGAAAAAATTCCGAATTGCTAATTATTTTTGGGGCCATTGTACATACTTATACTAGTATTCATAATATAAAAAGCCCAATTTTAAAAAAAATTTCCTTAAAATAAATTAAGAAAATTTATCAAATTATTAATTAAATCAAAAGTAAAAAAAAAATTATAAGCAAAAAATAATAAACGCAAAGTAATAATAAAAACAAACAAAAGTAATAACTAAAAAAATAAAATTAATACTAAATTACTAAAAGCAAGATTCCAACAAAACTTTATTAAAGAATATAAACAACAACGAAATTAAATGTACGCGATTAAAACAGAAATTTTGTCTTGGTAATGAATTGAAAGGATCGGGAATTTAAGAAATTAAAACATACGTAAATAAAAAAATTATAAGAAAATTCAAATATTTTATAAAAAAGTTAAATGCAGGAGATAAAAACAAAAACGAAAATGATATACATATGTATATTACATTTTAGTAATGTCATAATATATCAAGAAATAAAAATTAAAAGAAATGAAAAATAAAACATATAAGAAAATTAAAAACGAAAGGTGGAAAATTAAAAAAAAATATTTTTCATAAAAATTCAATGAAATACTTTAAATACAATATAACGCAATTTACTAATCGGTTAATATATCATCAAGAAATAAAAAAGTTAAAGTAAGAATATAAATAAGTTATAAAAAATAGAAAATTGTGGAAAAATAAAAAAATTAAATATGAAATGCAGGAAATTAAAAATAAAATATTTGAACTGAAATAAAATACAATTTACTAATTTAAAAGTTAAGCAAATAATAAAAATTAACCTTTTATTTTAAATATGACATGTTGGAAATTTAAAAAAAAACTTAAAAGTTAAAAACCTAAAACAAAAATTAAATGTTGAAAATCAAAAGGTTAGTATTCATAAAGCGTGCATATGTATGCACATTTTTTTCGGTTAGGGCTCGATATACGCCTTCTCAAAAATATGCTTTAATTAAAAAAAAGAATCGAATAATGTTTTGATTACAAAGAAATCATTCCGCAATTTTTATATCGTAGCCAAGGAGGCAAATATTGTACATATGCATACAATATAAAATCAGCCATGGAAATTTAAAACACCAAATAGTTTTGCCAAAGTAATCTTAAACATTTAATTTATTTACTTATACTACCATATACTTTATACTTTATTTATAATATATGCACATATTTGAAACAAAATTACGCAAATATTTCCATAGATATTCTACATAAAACTAACTTTTATTTTTTGAAGTCCCCAACTCAACCAGCCAGTTCATCATTATCCCATAATCCACTTTCTCACTCATTCACACCACAAGCATAGCTACCCGAAGCTCGATCCTTTCACTCTATTATTTCGCCAAATCACCACCACCTCCACCACCCGTCACTGAGACTTTGGATCACTTCGTAATGATTCCCGCACGTAATGCTACTGGAAAACAAATTAAACAAAAGCCAAGACAAATTAGAGCAGAATAAATAATATAAGTACATACAACTGGCTTAAATGTAACATATCCACACACACACACACACACACACATACATACACATACACTTACACTTACAAAATAACACAGTAAGCAAGAAAACGCACATATGTTTTACGAATAGCACCTTTTCCGGTTATATTTCGTAACCGAAAATGTGCCGTAAACTCTCCTGTTATAGATCGGGTTACGAAGTATGGAAATTTCAAAGCATTTCAAAGAAAGTAAGTTTCGATAAATGGGTCGCAAATGGTATCAGGCAGTGGAGAAAAGTTCAATATTTTATCAACAATTTTCTCCATTTTCGAACAATTTTACGAATATTTCGCGAACTGGGTACAAAACGTATGTACATCTATGAATATGTTTATATGTAAAGAAAAGTTACTTTATTATATGTAGCCACAAACTTTTTATGGAGCGAAATATATGCATACATACATACATATGTACATAAAATATAAATAAAATGAAAAACGAGCGCAAATGACGAAACTTTCTACTGCTGAGTAAAGTTCGCGTCTATGTAGATGTAAAAATATTTGTATATGTATGGATTCATGTATGTATGTAAAACTTCGTATGCGTGTAGCAAAGGTCAAAGGGCATAGTGCAGCGGCTTGTCAGCTGAGTGGGGTCGAATGCCATGTTAAAGGCTGTATAAAAAGTTATGGCAGAACTTTGTAGATTTTTTTTACTCTCGCACTTCGTTGAGACATCGGCAGCAAAGTGCGGATAATCATTACTCCGAGATGCCAACAAAGTTTTGCTATAGGCCATGAGGGTGTACGTAGTTGTGCAAGAAAAGTTTGCACACTCACTCACACCTCGGAAGTGGGGGAATTGGAAATGTGGTTTATTTTCGTTATTTCATTAGACTTTGTATTTATTTTATGTTTTTTTTTGTTTTTTGTTGTTTTTAACATCTATACCTAGCTAAGACTTCTAAATCGGTTTCGAAAAGGTTAATGCAATTTCAGATTTTCAACAAAGAGAGACGGGCTCATCTGTC